>CM060425.1:174463622-175872911 GCA_030545235.1 Helianthus tuberosus | reverse complement strand
TTTTTGCGGTTTTTTGATTCGTTCTTACGGTTCTCGCGATATTTAGCGTTCTCATTTAAACCTCTCCCCCCCTCTCTCTCTCTCTCTCTCTCTATATATATATATATAGGGGGAAGGATGTATAGAAAACCCACTTGTGGTTAGAAAACCCGGGAAACTCAAAGCTCCCCGATTTTTTTTTTTTTTTTTTGAAAAAATTTACACATGTTATATACATGTTTTTAAGGATTTTGGGCAAAAAGATTCAAAAAAGCGCCGAGTATATATTTAAAAAAAATAAACAAGTTTTGGTGTAACATATGTTACATTCGTCTGACATATGTTACCCCCAGAAATTTGTTTATTTTTTTTTAAATATCCGCTGGGCGCTTTTTTGATTTTTTTTTATCCCAAAACCCTTAAAGACATGTACATAACATGTGTAAATTTAAAAAAAAAAAATCGGGAGGTTAGAATTTCCCAATTTTTCTAAATTATAAGGGTTTTCCATAGATACTTCCAATATATATATATATATATATATATATATAGGGAGAAGATCATCGAGAACCACCTCTTATTGCGAGAACCGCGAGAACCAATGTGAACACAACCAAAAATGCCTAAAAATAGCTAAAAATCACACAAATTTTTTTTTTTTTTTTCAATATTTTTTATAAAAAATCGCTACTTTTTTGAAAGCAAAAAAAAAAAAAAAAAAAATTTTGGCTTCTAAAAGTAGCGATTTTAACATAAAAAATATTAAAATTCAAAAAAAAAATTTAGATTTTTTTTAGATTTTTTTAGGTTTTTGGGGGATTAGTTTTAGCATTTTAGCTTTGGGGGGGGGGGGGGGGGGGGTTAGGTTTTTGGGGGGTGGGGGCAGGGGTTATAAGGTTTTTGGGGGGGGGGGGGGTTAGGTTTTTTTAGGGGTTTTTCGCTATTTTAAGGTTGTGTTCACATTGGTTCTCGCGGTTCTCACTAATAAAGGTGGTCTTCGCATGAGTCTCCTACTATATAATATATATATATATATATTTATATATATATAGATATAAGGGTAAGGTTCGTGCGAGAACCATCTTTATTGCGAGAACCAATGTGAACACAACCTAAAATAGCTAAAAAACCTAACCCCCCCCCCCCCCCCCCCCCCCCCCCCCCCCAGGTAAAATGTTAAACTAAACCCTCAAAAAATCTTAAAAATTTTTTTTTTAATATTTTTATGTTAAAATCACTACTTTTAGTAGCCAAAAAAAATGTTTTTTTTTTGCTACTAAAAGTAGCGATTTTTTTATAAAAAAAATTTGTGTTTTTTAAGCTATTTTTAATCATTTTTTGTTGTGTTCACATTGATTCTCGCTGTCTCTGCAATAAAAGGTGGTTCATTACGGATTTTTGCCATATATATATATATTCACTACTCGTACCAAAGTAGTAGTATAATGCAACATAACTTTATAGCTTGTAACTTTATATTTATAACTTTTATTTAATTATTTGGATATGATCATAAACATCTTTTATGATGTGCATATACGTTTACGGCCACATCTTGCAGATGAATCCCACTAGTCTGAATACTACTATATCATATGAAATAATAAACCAACTTTTTAGTGCAATGTCTAAATATCTAATATTTAGTTTGGAATTTTACTAATTGGAATAACAAAAGATTGACAAGCACGTGACATTGTTAGAACTGAAGTGATGTGTCGATTGTGGTGGAGAGAACCTCCTGTCTTTTTGGCTTCAACGTTTCACGTGATCCCTACTTGCTTAGGTTAACTCTCAGTTAAAGCACGCCGTGCAACACATGTTTCCCTTCTTTTTTAAAAAGAAAAAAAAAAACTAAAATATTTGTATAACGAGATGCAAGAGTCGTATAATTTGTACTATATCACTCTAGCAATAACTTATGGGTGGTAAACAATGGAACTATTTTATCATCTTTTTATTATAAGAACTAGTGTGCAATTCGCAGCTGGAGCGACTTGATTTTTAACTAATTTTAAATGGAAAAGTAGACGTAATGGTAAAAATGACGTTAATAGTTGGAATCCGTTCGATATTAGTTCCATTCATTATGTTATTGATATGATACCAACACTCGATATAGTAACCGAAAGAAAACTTAAAAAAAAATAAGTTGTGACAAATTCAAAAGAATAAAAAAGAATACAGATACTGATACTGACGTTGTTCGGTCGGTATTGGTTAAGTTCATTTCGTTTCGTTACCTGTATAATATCAACAATCGATATAATTAACGGATGCAGATTATTTTAAATGTAAGAGTGCGACTGAAAATAAAAAAAAAATCACAAAGACAAAAAAAAAAAAAAAAAACAGACGAAACTCTGGTGCGCTAGAGTAATTTTGAGTTTTTATTTAATAGTATTTTTATATAATCAATTTAACATAAAAACAAAGAAAATATACTTATTATAATTTACCTATATATTAAAAATATATAGGTAAATTTTTAATACCTATATTAAAAATTGAACATAATGAACAGTAACAACCCCTATAAATTTAAATTTAAATTTAAATTATTCTATATATTAATAATACAACTTTATGAATAGTACTTTTTATATTAAGTTGGATAAGTTTGGTGTCAACCGACACTGGTATCGAAGATACTGGTGCGCCCCGGTTCGGTATCATTAGTGCACCGGCACTGGTATCGACGATACTGGTACTCCCCGGTTCGGTATCATTAGTGCATTTAAGATACTGGTACGCCCCGGTTCGGTATCATTAGTGCATTTTATATTATAATAATTTTTAAATTGTATCACGGGTCGGGATAAACTTGGTGCCAACCGGTACTGGTATCGAAAATACCGGTACGCTCCGGTTTGGTATCAGTACATGAAGGTAAAAACCGTCACCAGCCTGGTACAGAAAACGTCGAAAGTCGGTACCGAATTGATATTGAAAATCTTTTAGTTTGGGAAATTCGGTATTGCTACCCGGTAACATTTGCTCATCCCTGATCACGGGCACCGTACGAACAACAACGGTATCGTACAACTTTTTTTTTTATTTTCTTCAACTTTTAATGAATTTTTTTTAGTTTCAAGGGTAGGGATGAGCTCGGTGCCAACCGATACTGAATTGGCACTGGTACCGAAAATACCGGTTATGGTACAAGTATATGAAGGTAAAAACCGGTAGCGAACCGGTATCAGGAACGCCAAAAGTCAGTACTGAATTGGTACTTAAGATATTTGGGTTCGGGAAATTCGGTACTGGTACCCAATACCATTTGCTCATCTCTTACTACAAGTTTCATACGAACAACATCATTACCATACAAATTTTTTTGTTGATTTTCTTTCGGTTACCTTTTGGTGTTTTTTTCTACATTTTATTTTTATTCTTGTCAACGGTTGGGTTCGGGAAATTCGGTACTGGTATCCAGTACCATTTGCTCATCTCTGACTACAAGTTTCATACGAACAACATCATTACCATACAAATTTTTTGGTTGATTTTCTTTCGGTTATCTTTTGATGTTTTTTTCTATATTTTATTTTTATTCTTGTCAACGGTTCAGTGCGCAACGCGCTCATAATGATTTAAAAACACAAATAAACACAGACAAAATAATAAAAAAAATTAGCCGCAACGCGGCGGGACGAAAAAACTAGTTCCTTTAATTTCACATGCAAAAGTTCAAACTAATTTAAAATAAATAAATTCCCAATTTTTCTTACTTTGTATGTTATCACTTTGAAAAAAATATCTTTTTGTCTTGTATGTTAAAAGATGCTTTTTATTGGATCTATTCTGTTAAATATCTTCACTTATATGTTAGTAAAATATTTGTATTTATGGTATAACCTTTCTCAGTTGATACTATTAAACATCACCCACATATATTATGTTGTGGATAAACCTTTTAAATGTGTAAAAATAATAGCACAAGCTTATAATGTAACAAAGCTTTTCTCTCTGCACTCATATGATTGTAATTAAACATCACACACACATACATTATAGTGTGGATAAACCTTTTAAATGTGTAAAATAGTAGCACAAACTTATAATGTAAGAAAACTTTCCTCTTTGCACTCATATGATTGTAATTAAACATCACACACACATACATTATGTTGTGGATAAACCTTTTAAATGTGTAAAATAGTAGCACAAGCTTATAAGACCACCCGTAGTGGGGCACTATTTGAACGTGATTTGCCTCAAAAACGTCCGCGCATCGCCCCTGGGGGCGTTTTCTTCAAAAATTGGGTTGGGGTGTGCTAAATTAAACGCCGGATGAAGATTTTGTTGGCCAATCACAGGTATCCTTCTTTTTGTTTGGCCAATACCTTTTTTTTGATGGTTTTTTTTTTATTTAATTCTTTACAGCCCTTTTAACATAATGCCCCAAAATGATCCCCACTACATCCATTTTAGAAAAACGCTTTATAATGTCCAAGGATCTTCCTTTACCACTACATATATTCTAATGTAACAAAACTTTCCTCTCTGCACTCATATGATTGTAAAATTTTCAACACCATCAATCATAAATTGTCTTGATGCAGAAGTTCTTTAGTCGTGTACACACCGTTTGATAACTGTTCATTTGAAATATAATGAATACTTGCACAAAAAACTTGTGTGTAAGCTTGAAATGAGCTTCAAATGAAAATCACAAAATAATAATAAAAAAAAATCTTTTTTTTGAACGGCAAGGAACGACGTGCGAACCATCGTGATACCGGGCGTTGTGGCCAAGATCGACTGCTCGACCGCCGCCAGCCCCTTGGCTCTCCCAGATGCTCGGAAACCCGACCTCCACCCGCCCGAAGGCACGACAGTGGAATAATCGGGAAAACATCGTCTCCCATCCAAAACGAACCGGCGCCACCCGTATTCGCCTTTCACCTGGATGCCGCAGAAAATAATGGGAAGAGTGGAAGTCGAAAAAATCATTTTTTGGCCTTTTGTTTCAAAGTGAACGAGTATTATGAGTGTCATATGTCAATTATCCATTCAAAATTACCCGGTAGCTTAAAGTGATTAATTTTATACGTACATATGTGTGTGTTTGATATTAAGATAAAGCTATGGTAAAAAGGGTACGGAAGCATCCGAAAGTGACATTACATATTTAGTATTTACAAGGAGGTGAAAAGCAAGAAAAATAAGGAGTTGATTGGGATAAGAGCATCCACAACAATGTATACAAGTCCAAATTTTGTCTGCCTAGTCCGCATAACACATTATTCGAAACAACTACTATTTCAAACCTCATTTTTCCTCCGTAAAAATAAACAATTCCAAATCACTCTAAATCTCCATCTCGTTATCCACCCCATCACCTAATAGCCGATGATGTTGTAGCCCAGCGGTGGAAGGACTTGGGGCTGTACCAGAGGTCGCCGGTTCGATCCCCGTGGGCTGCAATGGAGGTGTGAGGGTTTACTTCTTTGAAGGTTCCCGCACAGGTGGCTCCGGACTGACCCCAGATCGTCCGGTAGTTGGGAGCCTGGCTAGGCCCAGGGTTGAAAAAGGTCCCGATAGATCGGGCCCCACCTAAAAAAGCCGTTCTAAAAAAAAAAAAAAAAAAAAAAAAAAAAAAACCTAATAGAGTGGGATGTTGGTCGATTGGTTCGGATTTAAGCTAGCTCCAAACGTTTCTTGGAAGCTCCTTTGATCATCTATAATATTCGCGGGACGCACACATACACCAAACAGACGAGTCCGCTCAAGCGAACCACTTTCACTTCGGACCACCTAGTCATCATGTTTTAAATGTTTAAACAATAATTTTTTAAAGTGTTCACATGCATGATGTTATGAATTTATCACGCCAAAAAAAAAGTATACAATATGAAACAGTTACCCGTAAGAAATGTTGTTGAAAGATCAAAGATGTTACGGTAGGCGACGTGAAGGTAAAACTCATATTATTTTATTGACTTAAAAAATAAGATTATAATGATATGTTATTTCCTTCGTAAATTTAGAAGTCAAGAAATGCCAATTGATGCATTTGAGATATAAGATGCATAGGATGAGGAAACGAGCGAACAAGGTTGGTGATTTAGATGAAAATATTTGAACTTTAATTTGGACTTCAAATCATTGCACTTCTTTTCTAAGTACTCTTTCACAAAACATGTTTGAATTTTGGAATGTGTTGAATTATGGTATTGGACCTGACTCAAACGATCATTTCCGTTATCGCATTTTATTATTGTATTTATTATTGCGTATTAACCTGCAAAGCCCAGCGCGTTGTAGTTTACACTACATAGGCTGTGAACTTGTAGAGATAACCCCTAACTGGGCGTGGCTCATTAAGGTTAAGGTTGCACATGTCTCTTATATAACGAAGTCTTCACCTCATTATTAGGGTGAGAGACATTGGACAAACACACTTTCTGTAGTTGAAAATAGAGGATTCTTCCTCTACTGACCGTCTCTACATCCCTACTTTTCTCTCTTCTCTATTGCAGATCTAGGTTTAAGAGGAAAAACAAGGTGTGATCCTTCGACCACTCAGAGAAAGCGGTTCCAATCATCCCGACGATAATTCCGTCTTGAGAATGTTATCAACTAATAGAATGTATTTATTATGTTTGTAGTTAAACATTTTCTATTAGAATACAAGTATTTATGTTTTTAAATATTTGCTTATGTAAATGTGAGTTGTTTTAAGCTAGCAATAATATAATATAAGAACATTCTTATTCCATTATCTATCTTATCTATATAATTTAATTAAAAACATTATTTTCTTTAGACTTTGTTTATTTTGTAAACACATCTTTCATCCGACTCTCTAATTTCTATCTTAATACAAGCACTTATTTTGTTGTTTTTTACTTGGTTTATACACTATTGATCAATAGTAATCCTCTAAATATAGATGTCACTTTAGTTTTATATAAAATTTTCATTATAAAGTCTCTAATACGATGAGTTTTAGCTACTTCCTATTTTTCCTTTATATTTATAAAGAAAAGAGGCTTCAACGTGAAAAATGTCAACAAACTAGTGTTATGTCATGCCCGCTTTGTGGGGCCGTATGCATAATACATCAAAATTTGATAACATGTATGTCTGTATTTCGGTTACTTGAACATACTACTTATAACACAATCTCAATAAAAATTACATCGAGACGTAGGTAAAAATATGTTCATCATGGAGTAACTTTATTAAAGTCTTGGAGTAATAGCTTTTGTCCACCAATAGCAAACGATCACCATTACCCCGAGTTAGTTCGTCACAATAGCAAGGGAAAAGACTAAAAAATGAAATACTAAAAGAAATAAAAGTAGATGGACTAAACATGTAAACCACCAAAGTTAAAGAAGATGCACTAAACACGCATATGAACAAAACTAATCAATAACAAGGAAGTTTTTTTTTTAAACAGATAGGCTAAACACGCATACAAACAAAGCTAACCAATAAAAAAAAACTTTTTAAAAATCAGAGAGGCTAAACACGTATTTTAGCGAAGTTAAAGATTCGAAAGTAAAATACAAAAAGGCACGACCAATGACGGATACCAACAGCTGTCTGTCACTATTCCCCTCATGTTAAATGTAGTTGATATAATATAATATGTGATATAGTTATCTATAAATATTTTTCAACTATAAAAACAAATTTCATTTTTGCAATACAGGCAACGTACTTATACTTTAATATATCATCATCATAACAAATTAACAGTTCATTTTTGTAAAACAGGCAACGTACTTATATTTTGATATATCATTATCATGTTCCTATCATACGTATAACTCTAAATTAAATGATAAAAATAAATATATATTATCCTTTGATAAGTAGTCAGACAAGGAAAAAAAAAACGTGCAAAGTATTCAGGAGTAAAAAAAACATTTAAAAAGGGTACGTAACCCAAGCTTACAACACACATCCTCCTCCTCATCTCTCTCTCTCTCTCTCTCTCTCTCTCTCTCTCTCTCTCTCCAGTCTTCACTCATCTCCGCCACCCGCCACCGGTCACCGCCGGCGGCCACTACCATGGGAAGAACACCATGTTGTTCAAAGGTGGGTTTACACAGAGGTGCATGGTCCTCTGAGGAAGACAAACTCCTCATCAATTACATTCAAACTCATGGTGAAGGTCAATGGCGATCATTACCTTCTAAAGCTGGTACGTACGGTATATAACTTTGTGTATGGTGTTTCTGGTAGCGGTGTATATGGGTCGGTTTTGAGCTTAAATAGGACGAAAACCGAATGTTGAGTTTTTCAGTTTATGAAAGAAATGTGGCGGACCTATGAATTATTTTCTAGGGGTACGGATGAGGAGTTCAAACGTATGTTCAAGGGGTGCGGTCAGGCTACTTGCCTAAAAAATACACTAAATTTTTTTGAAGAGGTGCACCCGCCCAACCAACAAGACACTTGGATCCACCATACAAAACTGAATATCGGTTTTTGGTTTGGTTCGGTTACGTTTGCAAACTAGAAAGTAAATTATGACCACACCTTTATTTTATAGTTTATTATCTTAAAGGTCAATATGTAATATCAACCGATAATTAAATTAAATGTGTGATCATAATTTAATTTATTGTTTTTACATGTGGGTGTGGTTTGCACTTGTCCCTCTTGGGATCGGTTGTGTAGTTAGTTTGATTTGTGATTATTAGTAGTAACATTTATGTCCCCATAAATTACTTTATGTGTAATTTTTTTATGGTGTTTTTGTTACTTAATACTATATTTATTTATGAACTTTAGGGTTACTTAGATGCGGAAAGAGTTGTAGGTTGCGATGGATGAATTATCTTCGTCCGGGTATCAAGAGAGGAAACTTCACCTCGGAAGAGAACGACATCATAATCCGGCTACGGTCCGTACATGGTAACCGCTGGTCCCTCATCGCCACCGAGCTTCCTGGTCGAACCGATAACGAAATCAAGAACCACTGGAACGCTCACCTCCGGAAAGGGATTGAAACCACGGGCACCCACCACAAGAAACCATCAAAAACCAAAAATGTAAAAAAGAAGAGAAAAATGGACGATGAGAAGAAAACAGAAACCACAACTCAAGAAAAGTCAACAAAAGTCAAAGTTCATGATTCTGATCCTACTTCTTCCTCATCGGTGTCATCTTCAACCTCAAGCAAGAATGAGAGTGGTGCATCATCTACTTGTACATTTGACTTTGTAGATGCTGACTTTGACTTTGCATGGTCAAACTGGACGCAATTTTTGGAGGTAGAAGGTACAAGCACAATGATCAACGGTCAGCAAGATGAGTGTTTTCTAATGGACGATGGAGATATAATTATTGCAAAAGATGATGAAAGTTTGATGTTTGAGAGTCTTTATGATGAATATCTTAATCTTCTCAATAATCAAGACGATGTGGATAAGGGTAACTAAGTAATTAAAATAATTAGTGAGTTTTAACTTTTAGCTCTTGTTTTGTTTATGTAGTTCCACGTTCATGAGTTGAATATAATAAATAAATCTTTAAATCGTAGAAATTTTAAAAATAATGCTACCCGACATATTACGTTTTTGTTTAGTTTTTTTTTTTGGTAGTTTAGAGTATCTTTTATTCGCCACTCGACTTTAATGCATGACATTGTCTATAAATGTTGATACATGCGGGATATGAAACATGTATAACAAATCAAACACTTCTTTTTTATAATATCAAATATATTTACTATATACAAACAAAAGTTGGGGGAATAGAGCGGTCTCGCAATTCCGCAGGACCAACCAAGTTACGATTTTGTCTTCAGTTTAAAATTACGTTTTTACCCTAAATTCAAAATAAAATTGAGTTTTTGCTTCCAGCTAATAATTACGATTTTGTGCTCAGTTCAAAATAAAATTATGTTTTTGCCCCAGCTTAAAATTAAGATTTTGCACTCAGTTTAAAATTATGATTTTGCCCTCATTTCAAAAATTACAATTTTGCCCCCAATTAAAAGTTGTAGTCTTGCCATCATTTTAGGTGTTTTTTTTTCAAAACTATAGTAGAGTTTTATTTTGTTTAGTTGACTCGATGTAACTTTCAATGTCAAGTTGGGGGAATAATGCTAGGCAGCTACCTTGCACTTCCCCATTAGTCCAACAAATTTACGATTTTGCCTTCAGTTTAAAATTACGCTTTTGCCCCTAACTTAAAATTACGTTTTTGCCCTCAATTCAAAATAAAATTATGTTTTTGCCCACAGCTTAAAATTATGAATTTGCTCTCAGTTTAAAACTATAATTTTGCCCCCATTTCAAAAATTACGGTTTTGCCCCCAATTAAAAATTGTAGTCTTGCCCTTGTTTTAGGGTTTTTTTTTTTCAAAACTATAGTAGTGTTTTATTTTGTTTGGTTGACTCGGGGTAACTTTTTTTGTCAAGCACTCGCTCATTGATCCGGACAATTACTATTTTGCCCCCAGCTTAAAATTTACAGGCTTGCTATCGTTTTAGTTTTTTTTTTTAGCAAAACTCTTGTAGTGTTTTGATTTACATGGTTGACTCAATGTATTTTTTATTGAGATCGTGTTATAAGTAGTATGTACAAATAACCAAAATACATGCGTACACATCATAAAACTAAGAAATATTTGGGCTAGCGCCCCGCAACACGTACGGGACATAACACTAGTTGAAAGCAAAATAAAGAATATAGATATAAGTGTATTATCTTCTCTTTTCAAAACTCAAAAATAAAATAAAATAAATATACATATAAAACATCTTATGTATGTAAAGAGTTGGATGATTATTTATATGACGTACAAACATGTAGAAGAGACAATTATTGTACGAAGTGTAGGAGACAAATTTAACCGTTGATTTCTTAAGATCAATGGCTCAAAACTAGGTGGTGATATTTTCGTAAATATAAGGTTCAAACAATTGAAGAAACAAATAGAGAAAGGGTATTATGGTCCTTTCTCACTTTTACTCTTTCCCTCTTGATTTTCAAACGGCTATAACTTTTTCATACGTTAATATTTTTTTTTTAATTTACACCGTATTAACGAGCATTTCATTCTCTTTAATCCGAGCAGCCTATTGCTTTAGTTTTCTTAAAAAAATTACTTGATGTTTAATTCTCATTGTGTGATTTAATTATAGTACGTGAAACAACACTAAGTGATTGTGTAATTACGTAACAGTATTTGACTATGTATTATTATATGACTACTTGATTTTGAATACCCATTGTGTGATTACGTAATTTCATTATACTATATTTTATGTGAAGCTACACTGAGTGATCACATTATCAGTATAATTGTAATAACATTAGTTATAACAAATCATATTGAATGTGTAATCACGTAATAAATTTATATTGAATGTGTAATCACGTAATGGTTTATGTAGAATGTGTAATCACGTAATGGGTATTCAAAATCACGTAATCAACTAATGGGTATTCGAAATCATGTATTTTTAAGAAAAATATAGCAATAGGTTGCTCGAATTAAAGAGAATGAAATGTCCGTTAATACGGTGTAATTTTTTTTTAAATATTAACGTATGAAAAAGTTATAGTCGCTTGAAAATCATAGGGGAAAGTTGTTTTAAGTGAGAAAGGATTAAATTACCCTTCAATCCAATGCTACTTGTTCTCCCCTCGATGTCATGTACACTTCATATGAAAGATTTGTCTTGTATAGGTTGTTCTCCGCTTCATGTCACATACACTTCATATGAAAGATTTGTCTTGTATGGGATTCTTTCTTACTTAAAGACATGGTTGAAAAAATCCCGACTAGGTGCCGATTAATTCTCGATTAATTGCCGATTAATCTCGATTAATTTTTGATTAATTATAATTAATCACGATTATATCCGATTAATCCCCGGTTAATCTCAATTAATCGCTAGTCTCCATCCTACCGGCCGACTAGCGACTAGCGATTTCTACAACCATGCTTAAAGATATAGGATAACAAACTAGTTTGACATATTGTATGTATATAACGTAAACACGTGCATATATACAATATAATATTTAAAAATATGAACCATTGATTAAGAGCAATGATTTCAATCTCTTACATCAGTTGTTGCAGATATTCATAAGACTAAGCGGTATGGGGGCCGGCTGAGGCCCGGCGCCGGTCCCCCACACCGCCCCCTGGTTCCGGCACGGCAAGTTCGGCTCTCCACAGACGGAAAGGACAGGCCACCTTCTCCTCTCTTCTCTCACAATAACCTATACATACATACATACATATATATACATAAAGGGGCTCATCCCCCACCCCCTAGGTCCATCCCCTTGAAACCTTTCCTATGTGGCGGTGACGTGGCGGCCCATCCCCTTGGGGATGAGGCTCTCCATACCCTCCAGTCTAACATTAAATATGTAATCATCCGTATTACATTTATGTAATCTCTCAAATTACATTTATGTAATTTGTCATACTACATGTATGTAATCAGTATAATATTTAAATAATAATATTAGAAAACTATATAGTATAATATTTAAATAATAATATTAGAAAACTATATGGTATTTTAAAGAGAAAAACGCTCGGATAGTCCTTGTGGTTTGCCCTTTTTCACCTTTAGTCCCTAACTTTCTAAAATTATAGCTATAGTCCCCAACTTTTGTAATTTCGTTCCCAGATAGTCTCTGACGCGGATGAAGGTTAGTTTTTGGTGTTAAGTATGTTTGAAATTACTAAAATACCTTTATTACAAAACAAAATAATAAAAACAATAAAACATATAAAATAGTTAACACTGTGTTTCCGAGTTTCATTAAATGAGAGAAAAGAAAAGATTTGGAAAGAAATAATTTTTAGTTGTGTTCCAGAGTTTCATTAAAGGAAAGAAAAGAAGAGAAAATAAGATATTTTTTGCCTAAAATTAATCTTTCCAATTTGGAAAGAAACGGAGAGAAAAAAAAGAAAAGGAGAGAATCTTTTCTTTTCTCTCCTTAACTCGGGAACACAGTGTACAGGTTTCAACAAATAACACGCTGATTTAACCGGATCTCTTCCTTTAAACTTACCTTGAATCACAACTCCAAAAGCCTTAATTCCTTCATCTTCATCACCAGAATCATCTAGATCTACCTTATCTCGGAGCTCTTCCACTAGTATGATTCCGTCCGACGACGACCATGGTTTCTCGCTAACAACATTCCGCCAGTCCTCTGTCGTAACCGCGTTCTCTGTCTTCACAACGCTGTTAGCGTATATCTGAACCAGTAACGGCGCTTGTCGTATGTTCTTCACGATTTCCGTTACGGAGATCGAAACGAGATCAGAGTCATCGGAAAGAATTCGATCATCGTCAACTCCGAATCTCTTGAAGTAATAGATTAAATTGATCATCAATAGGTGCAAATTGAGAAATATTAGAGATAATTAGGTGCTGGAGATTAAGTGATTAACCTTTTGGTCATCTGGAGGAACTGTAGTGAGGGAAAACAGCTGGAATTTGAAGACTTTGAAGCCATCTTCAGTGTCGTAATCGACATCGAAGTTGGAAACTTGACGATGGACGATGAAGTTTCTGGCAACCATAATCTACAGGGACGATTGGAAAACTTTACACACATCCCCAAAAGGCTTTATATTAAAAAATTAAAACATTTTTATTGGTAAGGGCATTATAGTTATTTCACACATACCTAACACCAAAAACTAATCTAGTTACGCGCCATGGACTATCCGGGAACGAAATTAAAAAAGTTGAGGACTATAGGTGTAATTTTAGAAAGTTAGGGACTAAAGGTGAAAAATGGGCAAACCACGAGGACTATCCGGGCACTTTTCTCTATTTTAAAAAAGGAACTATTATTCGTGGAGTTTTTTCAATTATATATATTAAATAAATTAAATGTCACATGGGCATGTGCATAAAGAGTAACACATGTACGTTAAAAAAATCTCATTTTCACTTAGATATATTTATGGCACGACTACCATAGTCGTGTTATGCATTTTTAGAATCTTATTTCGTTCAAAAATTGATGCAAGTATGTGATTGCAAAGGATAAAACTGTGTCCTTAATTTTTAACATATTTTATGTGACCTGTAATAGGTCTCAAACCAGGTAAGGGTGTTTGTAAAGTTGATGTTTCCAAGATTACGCCTCCTACCTCTCCACCTCTAGAACCTTTGACCTGTCTCCTCTAAGCGCTGATTTGGAAGGAAAAAGGAAAGAGGATGATGTGTAAGTTGAGCAGGTTGGAGAGGCTGGTGCTGGTGGTGCTGGTGGTGGTGATGGTCGTGGTGGAGGTGCTGATATTGAGGTGGAATCAAGTGAGGCTACTCCTCGTCACACCATTTACACTAAATGTGTACGGAGTTCTGGGGATGGTGGTGCCTCCGGAACTCGCCAAAGTCCAGAGTATGAACATGTTCAAGGTGGGTCATGGGATACCCACAATCCTGCATGTGCCGATCTCCCTCATGCTCCTTGGTGGAACTTGACTCTGGGCTCTCAGATGAACGATATTAACAACTGCCGTGAGTTCTTTTCTTTATCTCTCCCCCGGCCGAAAGAATGTTTCAGAAAAGACGTCATCGGATGGATCTCTTGGATGATCATATCCATGTTGGGGTTAATTTTATGCTACCTCCCAAGAGATTGTAAGGGAATGGCAGTTGATGGGAGAGGATACATTAGAATTCGAGGCTGCTAAGAAGGCGTTTGCTGAAGAGAAGGAAAAATTTAACGCTGAAAAGAAAGGTTTGGCATGGAGGGTTGCTGGCGCGGAAGACAAACTTGCTAAGGAAAAGCAGTTTAACGTTAACAATGCTAGAGTCTGCTTTGCGTGTGGTGATCCCAACCACTTCGAAAACATGTGCCCCAAACGGGTTGTGAAGCAAGAGCAACAAAAGCAGCACCCCCAGCAACAGCAGCAGCAACAACCTCAACAACAACAAGCCGCTCGTGCTCGAACTTTCAACATTAATGTGAGTCAGGCTCAGGCAGACAACAACGTAGTCAATGGTACGTTCCTTGTGAATGGTATTTATGCTTTGTGTTTTTTTTTTATACTGGAGCCGATAACTACTTTATATCGTTTGAGTTCGAAAAGCTCCTTAATCGTAAGCGCGCCCATCTTCCCTCGACGTTTGATGTGTTAAAAATGCAACATATAAATTTCATCAAATGTGGCATAAAACTAACCCTTTTTTAGTACTAATGTTGGAAAAAGAGTGCTTTTGTCTTCCTTTTGTATTTTCAGGATTAAATGAGCTCAAATTAACAAAAGAAGCAAAAAGACATCAAAATCTAACATAAATACAAGAAAAGGAACAAAGACGTGACATGCCCGACCCCACGACAGCATCTTCCCAAGCAAAACAAGACAACAGAAGACTGAAGACGCCCCGTGCTCAGCCAGCACGGGGGCGTGCCCAAGTGTCAGCAGAAAAGACAAAGTGGTAGAAGCTTCTATTGCCCACCACGGGGCCGTGCTCAGCGGACACGGGGCCGTGGTTAACTATAAGATTCGCACAATCTAGCAAATCTGCATAGTACAAAGATTCTTCTGCACCACGGGGTCGTGCTCAGCGGACACGGGGGCGTGGTCAACTAAAAAGACAAAACTGCATTAAATGAAGAAAGAGAAGGATGTGGACACGGGGCCGTGCCCGAGCTTCTGTTCAGCCTATAAATAGAAGTGCTTGGCTCAAGCTCAAACCATCCCTTGGCACACCACCTCTCTCACACTTCACCCACCACCCACCACCACCATAACACCATCATACACCACCATCATCCATTGTCCATCGTAGAGTGTGTGAGTCGTCTCGGGATCCAAGATTGATCGTAAGAGTTCTTGACAATCAAGGCCATGTTTGCCTAAGTCTCTTACATCACTTGGTGAAGACAAAGTGTCTAGTGTAATACTTTTTATTTCTAATCTTTTCGCACTTTTTATTTGGTTTCGTATTAATGACTTTAATAACTAGTTGCTTATGTTGAAGGTGATCTTTCTTTATCGTTTATCCGTGGTGTCTTGAAATTATTTTACTGTCTATATAAAATAAAAGATTTTCACCATTCATATATCCACGGTCTATATGGAGGTATGTTGGCTACCTGGACGGGGGTTAAGGGAACGGTTTGGTAAAGGTCTTGCCATTGTTCAGCGTTTAGAGGTCCTGCAATGGACCTGGGTCAAATTTAGTAGGACCTCCTTCAATACTTAACGGTATTGGATGGCGGGGGTCCAAACTCTTTGACCCCCTCATAAGTTAACTACTATTAATACTATAACCCGGCTATTTAGGACTGTATCCCTGCTGACTCAGACTACTTAGTCGAGGGTAACGTCACCTCCAAAAGAGGGGCCTACCATAATTTGCATTAATAACTTAATTAATTATCTTCCAATAATCCACCCTTTTAGGATTGTATCCTTGCTGACTCAAACTACTGGGGTGAGGGTAACGTCACCTTCAAAAGAGGGGCCTACTACAATAACTAAGATAATCTCTTAAAATAGTGCAAAAGTGCGGAAATAATCAAAGGTTACACTAGATACGAGTCGGAACCAAGTGATTCATCTTGTCTATCTGTTTTTCTTTTTATTTTTATTTTCAGCATTTTAGTTAGTTTTTATTTTTCTTAGTTTAAAACATTTTTCTAAACTTTTTTATTTGATTAGACGTTGAGGATAAACCGGTACTAAAAGCTCTTGTGTCCTTGGACGACCTCGGTATCTTACCAACACTATACTACGCTCACGATGGGTGCACTTGCCCATATGTGTGTATAGTGTTAGTAAATATCGTGTTTTATAAATTTAAAACTTGACTAAAAAGTGTTAAAGGGGCTTAAAATATACACCTAATATATATAACACTAGAATACGCATCAAGTTTTTGGCGCCGTTGCCGGGGAACGAAAGGATTTTAAGAAAGCTTAAAATCGACGGCCGAATCAGTTTTTCAAAACCTTTTTAAAACGCGCGCACTTTTTCTGCATTTTAGTTTAGTTTTGCATTTACAGTAACCTGTACACGGGGCCGTGTTCACTGAACACGGGGCCGTGCTGCATATTTTTCATAAAACACCCAGTAACAGAAGCTTGAACACGGGCCGTGCTCACTGAACACGCCCCGTGCTCAACGAAATCAGTAAATTTAATTAAAACGCCCAGATACAGATTCTGAACACGGGGCCGTGTCCACTGAACACGGGGCCGTGTCCAGCCTCTGTTTCCGTTTTTATTTTTGTTTTCTGATCTCGAGACTTGGTTGTGATCTGCTGAGTGATTCTTATGGATCAATACCCAGGAGGTTACAACTACACCTATGAGGAGGATGATTATAGGGGGTAACTATTGCATTAATTGTCGTAACACACACTCGGTTCAAAATAGTCACTCATATCAACCATCCAATTCATACACCTACTATGAGGAGCCCAGGTACGAGCCATCAACTTCATACACATCCTATGAAGACCAAAGGTATGAACCTCCTCCCTTATACTCATATTTTAATGAACCAAGGTATGAGCCTTCATACTCATACTTTGATGAACCAAGATATGAGCCACCACCTTCATATGCTTATTATGAGGAACCATGGCGTGAACAACCCACCTCATATGAGTATTATGAAGAACAAAATTACGAACCTTATCCATCATATGCTTACAATGAAGAACAATGGTGTGAACCATCTACTTCATATGGGTATTATGAGGGACAAAGGATCGAACAACCGGATTCAAGCTTTGAAAATCCCGATTCTTTTTCTATAACCGAAGTGACTGATAGGATATTAGAACACATTAGAGTTATCGATCGCTGTATAAAAGAATCTCGCGCAAGGGAAGAGGAGTCCCGCGCAAGAGAAGAATTAAAAAAAGGAAGAGATAACTGAAAGTGTTAAAATGGAAGAACAAGTAAGTGAAAAACCGACACATGAGTTAAACAACGAAAAAGGTGAGTCAGACAACGTAAAAATTCAAGAAGAGTCTAATTTTAAAGAAATTAATCTCTTGTCACCTTCTTTTGAAAATCATTGTTTAGTACCCACTTATGCTAAGTTTTTAAAAGAGTTAAACACTAACACTAAAATTGACGAAACGGTAAGTGTTAAGTTAACTAATGATCAAACTTCGCTAATAAAAGAAGACCCATTTGAAATTAACATTACACCGGTTCCATGTTTCTTTCAAAATTCGTTTATTAGTAATGTCACAATCAATAAAGATCTTTGTGTTAACATAATGCCTAACTACATTTTCGAAAAATTAAGTATTAGTGATTTTTCTCCACTTCAAATACCCATTTTTCTATCCAATCGGAAAGTAATAAAATCAATCGGTATAGTTGAGGATGTATTGGTTCAAACAAATCAAAGGGTAATCCCGACCGACTTCGTCATCCTTGATGACGCTCCTCTAATGTTGGGACGACCATTTGTAAAAACTCACGAAGCTTTGAAAAACCGGAAGTTCAACAATCTACCTCTTCAATTAGGGGCATTTAAAAGAAGTGTCGATCTTGAGCGATCAATGAAATATCCATTCGGCAATAATGACCCCCTAATTGAAGATGAAGATGAACCACCCGATACAAGTGAAGAGATTGACCACTTTGTTGAAGAAGAGGTCGCCATAGAACAAACTTTTAAAGTTCTTGATCGAAATGAGCAACCAAATAAGGAGTCTCCTAAAGACCCACCAATTGAGCTCAAAGAACTTCCAAAAGGTTTGGAATATGCTTTTCTAGACAAAGAGGGTAATTTACCTGTAATTATTTCATCTAAATTAGATAGCTTAGAAAAAGAAAAATTAATTAGTCTTTTGAAAAAACATAAAAACGCAATAGCTTGGAAACTTGTAGACATAAAAGGAATTAGTCCTTCCATGTGCACACACAAAATTTTGATGAATGATGACTACAAATCGGTCATACAACCACAACGTCGAGTGAATCCAAATGTTCAAGAAGTGGTTAAAAACGAGGTCATCAAATTACTTGACGCCGGACTTATCTATCCTGTCTCCGATAGTCCTTGGGTGAGTCCCGTCCAAGTAGTTCCAAAGAAAGGAGGTATGACGGTAATAACTAACGAAAAGAATGAATTAATACCAACGAGAACCGTCACAGGATGGAGAGTATGTATAGATTATAGACG
The DNA here is from genome assembly GCA_030545235.1 of Helianthus tuberosus. Lineage (NCBI taxonomy): Eukaryota > Viridiplantae > Streptophyta > Magnoliopsida > Asterales > Asteraceae > Helianthus > Helianthus tuberosus. Next base: position 175,853,815 of record CM060425.1, on the reverse strand, counting down.
ATTAAATGAAGCAACAAGAAAAGATCACTTTCTATTGCCCTTCATTGATCAAATGTTAGAAAGATTATCCGGTCATAAATTTTATTGTTTCTTGGATGGTTTTTCAGGTTACTTTCAAATCCCGATAGCACCCGAAGACCAAGAAAAGACAACTTTCACATGTCCCTATGGAACTTTTGCTTATCGACGCATGCCGTTTGGTCTATGTAATGCCCCCGCAACATTCCAACGTTGCATGGTAGCCATCTTCCATGACATGATAGAAAAGACAATGGAAGTCTTCATGGACGACTTTTCTATCTTTGGGGATTCATACGACCAATGCCTCGATAACCTTGAACGAATGCGATCCCGATGTGAGGAAACTAACCTCGCCCTTAATTGGGAAAAATGCCATTTCATGGTAACGGAGGGAATAGTACTCGGTCACAAGATCTCAAGCGAAGGAATGGAGGTGGATCGGGCCAAAATAGATACCATTTCTAGATTACCACCTCCATCCTCCGTAAGAGCTATCAGAAGTTTCCTAGGGCATGCCGGATTTTATAGGCGGTTTATCAAAGACTTTTCAAAAATCTCTAGGCCTCTAACGAAATTACTTGAAAAAGATGCTCCTTTTATCTTTGACAAGGACTGCAATCAAGCATTTCTAACCTTAAAGGAAATGTTAGTCAATGCACCTATCATGATAGCGCCTGATTGGAAATTTCCTTTCGAAATCATGTGTGATGCTAGTGACTTTGCAGTTGGAGCTGTCTTGGGACAAAGAAAAGAAAAGCATTTCCACCCAATTTATTATGCTAGTAAAACACTTAATGATGCACAAGAAAATTACACAACAACTGAAAAAGAATTACTAGCTGTGGTATTTGCTTTTGATAAATTTCGTTCTTATATTGTTCTTTCTAAAACTATAGTCTATACAGATCATGCAGCCATTCGATATCTCTTCAAGAAGCAGGACGCAAAACCACGTTTGATTCGGTGGATTCTACTCCTCCAAGAATTTGACATTGAAATCAGAGACAAAAGAGGAGCAGAAAATACCGCAGCAGATCATCTTTCGCGCTTAGAAGACCCAGCTTTGGAGGCGACCAGGGACGAGCAAATCAACGAAAAATTTCCAACTGAGTCCCTAGAAATGGTGGAATATAAGGAGGAACCATGGTACGCCGACTATGCTAACTACCTAGCTAGCGGTATAGTCGCAAAAGGGGCCACATCATCAAAGAAAAAAATTCTTTACCAATGTGAAACACTATTTTTGGGAAGATCCATATCTTTTCAAAATGTGTGCCGACCAACTCGTCCGACGATGCGTACATGGTAACGAAGCACGAAGAATTCTCCGCCATTGTCATGAAGGTCCATACGGAGGGCATCATGGTGCCGCTAGTACCACACGAAAGGTATTTGATTCAGGATTTTATTGGCCAACCATTTACAAAGACGCCCAAAGTCTTGTCAAGACATGTGATGCTTGCCAAAGAACAGGTAATATTTCTTCCAAAAATGAGATGCCACAAAATGGCATTCTTGTTTGTGAAATTTTTGATGTGTGGGGACTCGACTTTATGGGACCTTTCCCACCATCGAAAGGAAACAAATATATACTTGTGGCAGTAGACTACTTGTCTAAATGGGCCGAGGCCGAGGCACTTCCAACAAATGATGGAAGAGTTGTGGTAAGATTTCTGAAAAAAATTATTCTCTCGTTTTGGCACACCTAAAGCCTTAATAAGTGATAGAGGTACCCATTTTTGCAACCATCAACTTGAAATTTTTTTAACAAGATATGGGGTCTATCACCGGGTCTCAACAGCATATCACCCTCAAACAAACGGACAAGCCGAAGTGACTAATAGAAGTTTAAAACGAATACTCGAAAAAACCGTAGGGTTAAATAAAAAGAAATGGGCAGATAAATTAGATGATGCTTTATGGGCTTTTCGAACTGCTTATAAAACAACAATAGGTACAACCCCATATAAGCTAGTCTATGGAAAAAGTTGTCACTTGCCAGTAGAAATTGCACACAAAGCCTACTGGGCAATTAAAAATGTAAACTTAGATTTAGAATTTGCTGGTAAAAATCGTTTTTGTCAATTAAATGAATTAGACGAGCTTAGGAATTATGCATACTCAAACTCTGAAATTTATAAGGAAAGAATGAAAAATTTGCATGACAAACACATTAAACCTAATGAATTTCGGGTAGGAGATCTAGTTCTTTTGTTTAATTCACGACTTCGATTATTTTCTGGTAAATTAAAGTCTAGGTGGTCAGGACCTTTTTCCATCACCCATATTTTCCCACACGGTGCAGTAGAAATTAAATCTCGAAATGGGCCTCCATTTAAAGTCAATGGCCAACGGCTGAAACTCTATTAAGGATTCATTGAAGATGAAGAAGAAGAGATCTCGCTTCAAACGGTGGAAGAATAAAACATCATACCTGGTAAGTTACGAACAATTGAGACGACATCTTAAGCGGTAAGTTTTCTAACCTAAGTTTTTGGGAAACAAGGGCACTCACACGAGCACTGAAAAAAAAATTAAAACTTTGCTCGGCACGAGGCCGTGTCCGCGCTGCAGTCGGGATAAATCCCCTTTTTCAAAACAGTTACTTCATTCCACACGCCCCGTTTCCCCGAAAACGCTCTGGTTCCAGGCGATTTTTCGCAAAATTTCGACGTCTCCTATCGCTCTAACAACATCAAGGTATGATTCTATCACTTCTAGTAGTTAGATTAGTTACTTGCATGTAGTTAAAACTCCAAAAATTTGGGGAAAAATCTAGGGTTCTTGAAGTTCATCCGGATCGAACCTCAAATTTTTGTTTAAGATCTGTTTGCATTTAGTTAGATTAGTGTTATGGGAAGTAAATACACTTGTATTGTTCATAGATTCATCCGATTTCGCACAAAAACCCCAAACCCTTGTTCTTGACCCGAAAAAGATAAAATTGAAGGGGTAAACGGGATATTTTGGGAAAAACGGCACTTAGCGTTTCATTTTCGGGGGAAACCGCACCTATAGGACCAAAAATTTTCAAGTTTTCGAAACCAGGACGAAAAATGAAATTTTTGAGTAACAGACGCCTGGACACGGGGCCGTGTCCGCTGAACACGGGGTCGTGTCCAGCTCACTGTTTGCAGTTTTGTCCAAAAATACTTCTGTTTCGTGCTAACTTCTGTTGTATTCTTTCAGATGGCTAGGAAGTTCACAAGATTTAATGCCAATGAGCTCGATGCTAGGGCTCGATACGAGATACTTCAAACAAGGCCGGAGGAATACCCGAGGCAAGCATGCACGAAACTGTTAACTGTGGTGAATCAAATCGACCGTTTCAACAACATTGTCACGGGACCACTCAGAGTAGCTTTAACAACTCGGCTCCGTTCCGTCCACGAATGTACTTTGGAATTCTATAGCACCTTCACATTCAACTCGAGGTGCGACCCATTCGACAATGATGGGGTAGCATTTCGATGTGGCGGAACGAGGTATTCGATCTCTATGGCTCAGTTTGGATCGATTGTCGGGTTGTATGCGGAAGAGGATGCGGGAAATGAGGAAAATACTGGGGGAATGCGAGAGATAGGTGAGAACGAACGCCAAGCCATTTGGGCTCAGATTGGTGAAGGGTACTACAATCCAAGCAGCACTAAGAGTACGAAGCTGAGGGATCCGCTCTACAGATACATTCATAGGCTCCTCGGCTACTCTCTTAGCCAAAGGCATGATAGTAGTGGCATCGTTGGGTTAAGAGATCTTGTTGTCCTCCACTGTATCCACACCCGCAGCCCACTTGATGTTCCGTTCCTCATGCTCCAAAACATGCACCATAACCGCCTTGCAAGCGCACCAACCCCTATCTTCTTTGGGGGATGGGTGTACCGTCTCTTCAGGCACTGCGCCCACATACCTAGGTCATTTGAGAGAAGCCCATGGTCGGGTATGGTAGATATACACATATGCCGCTCAATGAACCTAATTTATGAGGCGGAAGACGGGACGGTGAGCTTTCAAAGGATGCAAGGCCATGCATGGAACCCGCAAGAAGCACTTGTCCTCCACGCTCCGCAACATCATCAGTACCAATATCAACCCCATGGTGATCCGGGCCAATCATCCTCCTCAGGAGGCGGTTTTCCTAACTTTCAAAGTTTGCATGATTTGTTGCAGGAAAACCTTATGTGCACCAGGAACACCTACAATATGGCAAGCAACACGTACCACCGGGTGGGAGCTATCGAGAGAAACATATCCGATATCCAAGATGATATTGGATATATCCGGGACCACATTGCAGGCCATGGAGGGGATGATGATGATGACTAGGACATGGAGTAGGCGGAAGGAACGGAGGAGGAAGCGGTTGGTTGATGACTTCCCAGGTTAACCCCTTTTAATCTTGAACAATTGATGGCCTGCGTGTCAAGTGTTGAACAATTTACTTTCCTTAACTTCTTTTATTTTCTGCACTTATTTTTCTTTTAACTTTGACATGGATGTTGAATTTGGTAAAAGTAGGATGTTTACTATGTTTTGGTGGAGTGTTTATTGATTAAACAGGTACAAACGAGGCTTAAAGTACTAAGCAATTGTACTATTAAAGACGGGAGAGGAAAACCGAAGAAAGAAACCTGTTTTTCAACTTTGCAGACTGTCCACATGGGGTCGTGTCCAGCCGACACGCCCCCGTGCCCAACACCCCTGAACCTGTTGTTTGTATTTATTCTGCAGACCTTGACAGACACGGGGTCGTGTTCAACCAACACGCCCCCGTGTTCACCTTCTGTAAGTTTTCGTTACTGGCACCTGAGCACGGGGTCGTGTCCACTCAACACGGGGTCGTGCCCAGGTAACCAGCAACACAAAATTTTTGCTTTTTCACACCTTTTACACATTCAATCAACCTAAAAACTTATTTTTGGGACACATTGAGGACAATGTGTAATTTAAGTGTGGGGGGGGGGGGGGGGGGATGCTAAAACCTTGAATCTTGCAAGTCCTAAATACAAGCCTTACACAAAACTCTATTGGAATCGCTAATCACCCCAAAAAAGTTTTCAAAAATTTTCATTTTTTTTCTTGTCTAGGTTTAACTCGGGAATTTCAAGTTCTAAAAAGGTTATATTTTTACGAATTTACAACCGATAGCGTCGTGATAAAAAGAACCAACATAAGAAAATTATAAAAAGGCATGACAAGCTTAGTTAAAATTTGATTATATATACTTGATCACATAAAAACCCATTCCCACAAAAGTGAGTTTTGAGCCTTTATTGAGCATACAATTACATATCATTAGACTAAATGCTCATTTTTCGTTTCTTGTGTGAATAGCCGCTTGGTTCTTATGACTCTAGAACTTGCCATGACGATACATTCCCAGTCCTTATCAACTTAAACCCGAGTAAGTAAATGATGGAGGCATTAGGACTAACCCTTTTTATTTCTACACCATTATTTTTCTTTTTTTTTTTACCACCTACCCAAAATCCCCCTAGTTAACCCCTTTGAGCCTAAAACTTTTCATTTCATAACCCAACCAAACACCCTTTTTACCCACCAAAACCTTTTTCATTTTTACCCCTTTGTTTTAGTAACAAGTTCGATTTTTCGTATGACTTTCAAAAAAAAAAATTGTGTTGATGATGAAGCAAAAGAAAATAAACAAACAAGTTCATCAAAAATAACTTTGTTTGAATAATAGCTTCATCAAAATAAAAGTTACAAAAATAGGAAGTCTTACGAAAACCGACACTTGTTACGCTTTTAGCCCTTTTTCTACTAACCACTAACCACCAACCCAACCACCTACCTTTAACCCAAGCCTAACCCTTCACCCACAAAGTCCTCTTGATATTTACAAAGGTATATAAGTTAAAAAGGAGGAGGATTGATTGCTTGGCAAGTCTCTGGTAGGAGTAAGTTCCATACCGCTCTCGAGTGATCCACAAAAATACATTTTCGGCCGAGTGTTGAGTGATCCCCGTGAGGTATGTGAACTTGTATATAAATAGAATTTTAAAGAGGCATGTTATGCCCTAATAAGTAATTTATCTTATGAAAAGTTTTAAATAAATCATGACGAATAGGATTGTAAATAAATAAAAATAAAATTAAATAAAGAATCTTGGAAATCCCGACACTCTACGACAAGCCCAAAAACCTTCTTCTCTACCCATTCCATTTGGGAGTGTAATAGCCACATATTAAAGTGTTTTGCTTGAGGACAAGCAAAGATTCAAGTGTGGGGGGTATTTGATGTGTTAAAAATGCAACATATAAATTTCATCAAATGTGGCATAAAACTAACCCTTTTTAGTACTAATGTTGGAAAAAGAGTGCTTTTGTCTTCCTTTTGTATTTTCAGGATTAAATGAGCTCAAATTAACAAAAGAAGCAAAAAGACATCAAAATCTAACATAAATACAAGAAAATGAACAAAGACGTGACATGCCCGACCCCACGACAGCATCTTCCCAAGCAAAACAAGACAACAGAAGACTGAAGACGCCCCGTGCTCAGCCAGCACGGGGGCGTGCCCAAGTGTCAGCAGAAAAGACAAAGTGGTAGAAGCTTCTATTGCCCACCACGGGGTCGTGCTCAGCGGACACGGGGCCGTGGTCAACTATAAGATTCGCACAATCTAGCAAATCTGCATAGTACAAAGATTCTTCTGCACCACGGGGTCGTGCTCAGCGGACACGGGGGCGTGGTCAACTAAAAAGACAAAACTGCATTAAATGAAGAAAGAGAAGGATGTGGACACGGGGCCGTGCCCACTGGACACGGGGCCGTGCCCGAGCTTCTGTTCAGCCTATAAATAGAAGTGCTTGGCTCAAGCTCAAACCATCCCTTGGCACACCACCTCTCTCACACTTCACCCACCACCATAACACCATCATCCACCACCATCATCCATTGTCCATCGTAGAGTGTGTGAGTCGTCTCGGGATCCAAGATTGATCGTAAGAGTTCTTAACAATCAAGGCCATGTTTGCCTAAGTCTCTTACATCACTTGGTGAAGACAAAGTGTCTAGTGTAATACTTTTTATTTCTAATCTTTTCGCACTTTTTATTTTGTTTCTTATTAATGACTTTAATAACTAGTTGCTTATGTTGAAGGTGATCTTTCTTTATCGTTTATCCGTGGTGTCTTGAAATTATTTTACTGTCTATATAAAATAAAAAGATTTTCACCATTCATATCTCCACGGTCTATATGGAGGTATGTTGGCTACCTGGTCGGGGGTTAAGGGAACGGTTTGGTAAAGGTCTTGCCATTGTTCAGCGTTTAGAGGTCCTGCAATGGACCTGGGTCAAATTTAGTAGGACCTCTTTCAATACTTAACGGTATTGGATGGCGGGGGTCCAAACTCTTTGACCCCCTCATAAGTTAACTACTATTAATACTATAACCCGACTATTTAGGACTGTATCCCTGCTGACTCAGACTACTTAGTCGAGGGTAACGTCACCTCCAAAAGAGGGGCCTACCATAATTTGCATTAATAACTTAATTAATTATCTTCCAATAATCCACCCTTTTAGGATTGTATCCTTGCTGACTCAAACTACTGGGGTGAGGGTAACGTCACCTTCAAAAGAGGGGCCTACTACAATAACTAAGATAATCTCTTAAAATAGTGCAAAAGTGCGGAAATAATCAAAGGTTACACTAGATACGAGTCGGAACCAAGTGATTCATCTTGTCTATCTGTTTTTCTTTTTATTTTTATTTTCAGCATTTTAGTTAGTTTTTATTTTTCTTAGTTTAAAACATTTTTCTAAACTTTTTTATTTGATTAGACGTTGAGGATAAACCGGTACTAAAAGCTCTTGTGTCCTTGGACGACCTCGGTATCTTACCAACACTATACTACGCTCACGATGGGTGCACTTGCCCATATGTGTGTCTAGTGTTAGTAAATATCGTGTTTTATAAATTTAAAACTTGACTAAAAAGTGTTAAAGGGGCTTAAAATATACACCTAATATATATAACACTAGAATACGCATCAACGTTCGATGTTGAAGTTGCCACCGGAAGAACCGTCGCTATCAACTCTGTTCTTCGTGATTGTACTCTCGAACTCAACAATCACATTTTCCCTATCGACCTTATTCCGATGCAGCTCGGTAGTTTTGATTTTATAGTAGGCATGGACTTTCTTCGCGAAAACCATGCTGAAGTTGTTTGCTTCGATAAAATGATTCGATTCTCGCTTGTTAATGGTGACCAACTTTGTGTGTATGGCGAAACTCTCTCGAAGGATCTCAAGCCCATGTCATGTATTCAAGCCTGCAAGTACCTCCGCAAGGAATAGAAAGCTTTCTTGGCTAATATTGTAGTAGCGGAGAAGGAAAAGAAAGGTAATCCGGGAGTAAACGAAGTCCCCGTTGTGTGTGAATTTCCAAAGGTATTCCCTGATGATCTTCCAGGTTTGCCTCCAATTCGTGATATCGACTTTCGTATCGACCTCATTCCTGGGGCAAATCCTGTTGCTAAAGTTTCTTATCGACTCGCACCGTCCGAAATGCGCGAACTATCGAGTCAGCTCCAGGAATTACTTGATAAAGGCTTCAGTCGCCCTAGCACCTCTCCTTAGGGGGCGCCAGTCCTTTTCGTCAAAAAGAAGGATGGGTCGTTCCGGATGTGCATCGACTATAGGGAGTTGAATAAGTTGACAATCAAGAATCGTTATCCCCTGCCTCGCATTGATGATTTGTTTGATTAGTTACAAGGTGCTACGTGTTTCTCCAAGATCGATCTACGCTCAGGCTACCACCAGTTACGCATACAAGAGGAGGATATACCCAAGACCGCTTTCCGCACTCGATACGACCACTATGAGTTCGTTGTTATGCCTTTTGGTTTAACCAACAGACCCGCGGTTTTTATGGATCTGATGAATAGCGTGTGTAAACCTTATCTCGACCGCTTCGTCATCGTGTTCATCGATGATGTCCTGATCTATTCCAAGTCGAAGACCGAACACGCGCAACATCTACGTTTGGTTCTTGAGCTACTCCAAGGGAATCGACTCTATGCCAAATTCTCCAAGTGTGAATTCTGGCTGGAGGAGGTTCAATTCCTCAGTCACATTGTCAATAGTCAAGGTATTCACGTCGATCCCACGAAGATTGAATCTGTTAAGAGTTGGGTTACGCCTAAGACCCTGTCCGAAATCAGTTCTTTTCTCGGACTGGCGGGCTATTATCGCCGATTCATCGAAGGATTCTCTAAAATCTCTGTGCCGCTTACTACGGTCACACACAAAGACAAGACTTTTGTTTGGTGAACTGGACAAGAGGCTGCCTTTCAAACCCTCAAGCACATGCTTTGCAATGCTCCTGTTCTCACTTTACCCGACGGAAACGATGACTTCATTGTCTATTGTGATGCCTCGAACCTTGGCCTTGGTTGTGTTCTCATGCAACGAGACAAGGTTATTGCTTACGCATCTTGTCAGCTCAAGATCCATGAGAAGAACTATACAACCCACGACCTCGAGCTAGGCGCAGTTGTTTTTGCGTTAAAGATTTGGCGACACTACCTTTATGGTACTAAGTGTATGATCTTCACCGATCATAGGAGCCTACAACATATCTTTGACCAGAAGGAGCTAAATATGCGTCAACGCCGGTGGGTAGAACTTCTCAACGATTATGACTGTGAGATTCGTTATCATCCTGGCAAAGCAAATATCATTGCCGACGCTCTCAGCGGACGGAGTTATTTGCACAGCGCCCGTAATTTACAAGCCCAATATGATCTCGAAACCCTTATCCGCGAAGCTCAACATGCCTGCTTTACCAAACGCACTTTAAAGAAGGAAAGGATTCTCAATGATGGAGCCCAGCTAGTTAATAAGTCGAATGGGATATTCCATTATCTGGACCGAATTTGGGTCCCTAAATGGACCAATTTAAGACAGATTTTGATGGACGAAGCCCACAAATCCCAATATTCTATTCATCCCGGTGCCGACAAGATGTACCAGGACCTGAGCTACAAGTACTGGTAGCCGGGCAAGAAGAGAGATATCGCCCTCTATGTTTCGAAGTGCCTGACTTGCTCGAAAGTCAAGGCTGAGCACCAAATACCCTCTGGCTTACTCGTTCAACCCAAGATCCCTATGTGGAAGTGGGAGAGTATAGCTATGGACTTCATAACGAAACTTCCGCGCACACCATCAGGTCACGACAGCATCTAGGTTGTCATTGACCGTTTGACCAAATCTGCTCATTTTCTGCCGATACGAGAAGACTACAAGGTAGAAAAATTAGCCCGAGTCTACACCAAGGAGATCATTTATCGACATGGGACGCCTCACGACATCATTTCTGACCACGATGCTCGGTTTACCTCGCGTCTTTGGGAAACATTTCAATCTGCTCTCGGTACTACACTTAATCTAAGTACTGCTTTCCACCCTCAAACCGACGGTCAGACTGAAAGAACAATTCGTACCCTTGAAGACATGCTCCGTTCGTGTGTCATAGATTTCGGTGGTAGTTGGGACGCATACTTACCTTTAGTCGAATTCTCGTACAATAACAGTTATCATTCTAGCATTCAAATGGCACCGTTTGAGCCATTGTACGGAAGAATATGTCGATCGCCTATTGTATGGCACGGGATCGAACACTCGCAACTAACCGGTCCTGAGCTATTGCAAGGAATGACTGACAAAATCCTCCAAATTCGAGACAATTTACTGAAAGCTCAGAGTCGTCAGAAAAGTTACGCCGATAGACGACGCAAGCCCATTGAATTTGACGTTGGCAACCATGTACTCCTAAAGGTATCACCTTGGAAGGGTGTGGTCAGATTCGGCAAGAAAGGAAATCTCGCGCCTCGATATGTTGGTCCATTTAAGATTCTGGAAAGGATCGGCAAAGTGGCCTACAGACTCGAACTACCGGAGGAACTTAATAACGTCCACCCGACTTTCCATGTTTTGAACCTCAGAAAGTGCTTTGCTTAGCATGATTTACACGTACCAATCGAGGATCTACAACTAAACGAAACATTACACTTCGTAGAAAAGCCTGTCGAGATCATGGATCGCCAAACCAAGCAGCTCCGACGCTCACGCATTCCAATTGTGAAAGTCCGATGGGAAGGCCAACGAGGCGCCGAGTTCACTTGGGAACTCGAAAGCGACATGAAGGCGAAGTACCCGCAGTTGTTTGCTACGGCTTCGGCCTAATTTCGGGACGAAATTCCCTTAAGAAGGGGAAGCTGCAACACCCCGTGTTTCGAAAGTCAAACTCAAAGTCAAAATTGAAGTAAAAGGAAGACAAGATTGCTAATTGCGATCTGTCGCTCCTTGCTCAACTCCTGTTTTGACTTCTTTGACTTGTAGATAGTCAATTTATGTTATCGCATTAGTTGTATTATGTGGAGTACTTGTTAATAATCGAGGTTTAATCGCTATTTATCACGTGTTTTATCGCTTTATCGCTTAACGCATCGCAATCGCATTCGCAACTCGAGTTATGCGTTCAGGATATTGTTTTACGTGTGTGTGCCTTTTATGTGTTACTTGTGCATGCTTATTTATGTTATGATAAGGTGGTTAATCAAAACACAGTCGCAACTCTAACAAATCGAATCGAAAACGCTAAACGCAAGTTAATTATAGTGATTGTATGTTAGATATAGTAGTTATGTTATTTGTGTAACTAACGGGTAATACTATCGCATCGCTCACTCGAATCGCATCGCAACACTCAACACGCGAATCGAATCGAAACGAAAAAACTCATCACGCCGGACTCAAGGATCGAGTGGCCATCCGATCTGGTTGCCATCCGATCGAGTTCTCACCTATAATAACCCTAAATTAAATCAACACTCTTCTGAAATATTTTTCGACACCCCAATAAATTTTAAAATATCCCAATATGTCTAAAAAATACATCCCATGCGTGAAAACGAACCCCGAATACCTTAAATATTAAAAAAAAATAATAAAAAAAATCAGATTTTTGGGTTTGAGGCGGGCCGCGTAAGCCACACCTCAACCCATACGCGGGCCGCAACAGCTTAAAAACCAGGCGAGCTACAGTGTTGACACGTGGCCGACGCGTGTTGAACCTACCCTGTGACCCGGATCACCTACGCCGTTGACCGTAATTGACGCGGGCCGCGTAGCCCCTTGACTACTCTTACGCGGGCCGCGGAAAAGTCAAGATCAACCCTTATATAATGGGTGCTCGGCCTTCAGTCTCAAATCGTTCAAGTCTTTCTTTCTCACTCGAATTTTCTGATAGTAGAAGTTATACTCGGGTCTAATACCCCCTAATTAGCGAAGTTCTGCTCCATTGTAAGTATCATAACCCCTGGATACGTAATAGATACTCTGCCCGATTGATCTAGGGTTCCGTAACGGCTGTCGTGGTTCTGCCCGTCGTAGTCGTTGGAATGCCGTCTCGGGGAAGGTATTACTAATGTTAAAATGCGTTATTATACTAACACGTGTGCTTTTGTGTAAATTATAGATAATTCTCAGGAAACCCTAAAGAATAATCTAAGACAGCAATGTGAGTTGATCCGCTTTTTGTAAACTTTTTGTTAACTATTTTTACAAAACCTCATATGATTAATTATATATTAAACAGTTATTGAGTATTTGTAAGGATACAATTATCGTGGGTATGTTGGGGGTTTTGTATACAAAATTCGTTACTGGAGGGGTAACATTTCCACAAGTCGGGTCTGACAGTACCACGGGTGATAATTGATGTGACTTGGAAACAAATGTAATTGCGAGACCGCCCTCAATACTGTACAATGGTTTTTATTAAAACTTGATTAAACTGGGATCCACTCACCAGTATTTCCTACTGACAAAATGTTTTTAAACGCGTTTCAGGTAACAAACTGTGAAAGCTAAATAGAAGCCAGCTGGACAGCACTGAAGGCTTGGAAAAGTGGCAATAAAGTTACCTAAAATCAATAGATGTTTTTATTAAATAAAAATATGATTTCTTCCTATGAAAATGTGTGTACTGCAAACTTGGATTTTATCCCATGTGTTTAATATTATGAAAATTTGGTATTTTACTCTGATCCAATATTTCCTAACTACGGTCCTTATGAAAATTCCGCTGCCAAATTAGACAAACACGCGATACCACTGAAACTGGCTCGCGGCCTCCTGTTCCCCGGGATTAGGGATCGGGGGTTTGAGACAGAAGGTGGTATCAGAGCTAAGCCACTGATTCAGCCACAGAAGTGTTTTGCTGACATCAAAATTCAAATTGTTAGGAAATAAATTACGGAAATACGTGCATAATTGTATTTCTTGTTATGTGTTATTTGACTATTTGTTAGTTTACAGTATGAGCGACCAAGGACCATCTGACGCGTACCGTCAATTGTCTGGTTCACCTATTTGCGAAGGTGCCTCTTCTCAGCCTGCCCTCTCAGGGTACTCTGCTAATACGGAAGAAGGAATATTCGTGTTTAAGGCTCAGTCCGAGGAGCCATTCCCTCAGAAAAAGAGAGGATGGTTCAGTCGAGGGGCACACGAGCGTAGAAAGCGTATGAAAAAGTTACAACACCAGAGAACACTAGCAGCAGCCAAAAGAGAAACCGAGGCCTATGCCCAGGAAATGATTAATAGGGGTATAGCCAACATCCACATCCTAGCAACCACTGCAGCTGACCCTAACCTGGAACAAATGATAGCACCCCAACCACAACTACCAATCCCTGACTAACCAATGGAAATAGAAAACCATGAAAATCAAGTAGAAATGCATGATTTCGACCCGGAGGAAATACCGAGGGTACCTGCACCAAACCCCTTAGACCCAAATTACGACCCCTGGTGGGACGACAATAGGGACTATGTGTAACGCTACCCGATACACGAAGACATGCCCATGCCAAACATAGGATCCTACCCAGGTTTGGACCCTTTAGATCCCTATTACCACGATGAATACATTAGGGAGATTTTAGAAAATCCTTACCAATTCCAGGCCCCTACACCCCTATACCAAGAACCCGCACCCCAGATTCCGAACCCAGTCCTAGAACCTGCACCCCCAATGAGTGCAGACAATGTACAAGAACTTAGGACATTTGGAGAGGAAATTTTAGAGAGTAGTGAACGAATGAGACAGGTAGGAGAGCAACTCATCTGGAAGTATGACGAGCGCAATATGGATTTCTGGATGAATCCATATCCATGAATGTGATGGTGGAAACGGTAATAGTAATAATAATAAAATAAAATATGTGTGTATGGATGCCTACTATTATTAGTGTAATTTTATTTCAGTTGGTATTGTAATTTTAATTTCAGTACTGGTGTGTAATAGATGCATATTATATGAATAGAGTAAAGTCACAATGATCGACGCTTTTGACCAAAGTGTGCGTCATGTGATTGACTATATTAAATATTATTTTGTGATATTAATACGGGGTAAATGTTTAAAATTCAGATGGCCGACGAAGGAAATCAAGAAAATCTGAATAACGATACCTAGAGTAACATTAACTTGGTTAATGAGAATCCAAGCATCAATAACAATGGGAACCAAATGGACAATAGTGCCGTCCAACATATAGTGGCACAAGGAATCATAGATGCAATGTCATTTATTATTCAAACGGTTCAAGAAGCGAATAATAAAAGTAAACATAGCAGTAAGCGACCAATTGAACCAGAACACAGCGTGAACAATGGACCCGTACTTCAAGCGCCCATTCCCAAAAGAAGAAGAACCATGCCTTATGGTTGTTCTTACAAAGAATTATGGTCCTGCAAACCAATAGAATTCTCGGGCAATGAAGGACCCATTGCATCTCTACGCTGGATAGAAAAGACTGAGGCTGTTTTAAAAATAAGCAAGTGTGCTGAAGAAGACAAAATAATGTTTACTTCTAATTTGTTTAAGAACTCAGCCTTAGAATGGTGGAACACTGTCCTCCAGTCTAGAGGAATTGATAGGGTTTATAACATGGAATGGGAGGAATTTAAGAATATGGTAGAAAGGAAATTTTATCCTCCCAATGAAAAAGAACAGATAGCGAATAAGTTTCTGAACCTTAGGATGACCGAGGTAGATAGTAAGGGTTATACTACCACATTCTTTGAATATGCTAGAATAGTACCAACCCTTGCATCATCTGAACCAGTATTAATCTCCCGTTACATCTGGGGGTTAATTGGAGAGATTAGACATGTAGTCAAGGTAGCTAGACCCCAAACCATAGAAGAAGCTGTAGAACTAGCAAATACCTTGACAGATGAATTAATCCGTACTAGAGAAGAAGACCAGAGGAGAAACCTAGCCCAAAGGCTTACCCAAGAATTCCGTTCTGGGAATTACAACTGTAGGAATATAGGTTCTACCTCTGCACCATTCTGCAAGGTCTGCAAGAAAAAGCATTTGGGAAACTGCTCCACTCATTGCAATTTCTGCAAGGCACCAGGACACAAGGAAGAAGATTGCAGAAGAAAAATCCAGTAATGGACGGTGCTTTAACTGTGGGGAAAAAGGTCACATTAAGCCGAACTGTCCGAAATTGGCTCCAGCTGCGAACAACAGGAACACTAAAAATGCTAAAGCATTAGTTCTGACTGCAGATGAGTCCAAGATGATTCCAGACGTGATAGCTGGTACGTTTTTAGTTAATGATGTTTTTGCTAAAGTATTATTTGACTCTGGTGCAAACCAAAGTTTTATTAATACTTCGTTTTGCAAACTTCTAAATCAGTCATTAACTAAACTACCACAAGAATGTCTAGTAGAGACAGCAAATGGAGAAACAGTTAGGATTTCTGAAATTGTGCAGGGAGCAAAAATAGAGTCTGTAAACCAAAAATTTATGGCAAACCTGTATCCCATGAATCTGGCAGGATTTGATGTCGTTTTAGAAATGGATTGGTTAATAGCCAATAAAGCCAGTATTTTATGTGATCAAAAGTCAATTCAAGTAGATTCACCAAAAGGTGAAAAGATCACTATTAAAGGAGATAAGCCCTCTAGATCCACTAAATTCATCTCTGTGATGAAAACTGCAAGCTATATAACAAAAGGATCTATAGTGTATTTGATTTCTATAATCACTAACACTAAATGAAAAGAACTAAAAGACATACCAGTAGTGTCTCAGTTTTCAGATGTATTTCCAGAAGAATTACCAGGACTACCACCAGACAGAGAAGTTGAATTTAGAATTCACCTGCTACCAGGAACAGCACCAATTGCCAAAGCACCTTACCGTTTGGCACCCGCCGAAATGCAGGAACTGAAGAAACAGTTAGACGAGTTACTGGAAAAGGGATTCATACAGCCGAGCTCATCGCCATGGGGAGCGCCAATTTTATTTGTTAAAAAGAAGGACGGATCAATGCGTATGTGCATTGACTACCGTGAATTGAACAAGGTCACGATTAAGAATCGGTACCCATTACCAAGAATCGATGATCTGTTCGATCAACTGCAAGGAGCTCGGTTTTTCTCTAAAATCGATTTAAGATCAGGATATCATCAATTAAAGGTACAGGAAGAGGATATTCCTAAAACCGCCTTCAGAACAAGGTATGGCCATTATGAATTTACTGTCATGCCATTTGGTCTAACCAATGCCCCAACTGCATTTATGGACATGCTGAACCGAATATGTAAGCCATATTTGGATAAATTCATAATTGTCTTTATAGATGATATTCTAATTTACTCTAAAAGTAAAGAGGAACACGTAAAGCATTTGCACTCACTTTTAAGTCTATTAAGAAAAGAAAAGCTTTATGCTAAATTTTCAACGTGCGAGTTTTGGTTAAAACAGGTACAGTTTCTTGGACACTTAGTTAATCATGAAGGAATTCATGTGGATCAAACCAAAATCGAGGCAATAACCAAACGGAAAACCCCTGAGTCACCAACCGAGGTTAGAAGTTTCTTAGGATTGGCCGGTTATTATAGAAGATTTATTCGAGATTTCTCTAGAATAGCCATTCCTTTACCTAAGTTAACCTGTAAATCCATTAAGTTTGAATGGGGACCAAAACAAGAAGAAGCATTTAGAATTCTTAAACAAAGATTAACTAATACACCCATACTAGCGTTACCAGAAGGAACTGAAGACTTTGTAATCTATTGTGACGCTTCCAAACTAGGTTATGGATGTGTATTAATGCAACGCCAAAAGGTTATAGCATATGCGTCTAGGAAACTTAAGAATCATGAAGAAAATTATTCAACCCATGATCTAGAATTAGGAGCCATAATTTTTGCCCTTAAGATTTGGAGACATTACCTTTATGGTAGTAAGTTTACCATATTCTCTGATCATAAAAGTTTAAGGTATGTTTTCGGGCAAAAGGAGTTGAATATGAGACAAAGACTCTGGATGGAGATGCTTAGTGATTATGATTGTGATATCCAGTATCATGAAGGAAAGATAAATGTAGTGGCTGATGCTTTAAGCCGAAAGTATCATGAAAAGCCAAAAAGGGTACGTTCTCTTAAATTAAATCTACAAGTAGATTTAAATGATCAAATTAGAAAAGCACAAGAATCAGTAATCAAGGATGACACTGAAAAATTAAAAGGTATGATTAAGGAATTAGAACAATGAACAGATGGAATTTGGAGGTTCCATAAGAAGAGAATGTGGATACCTAAAATAGGAAACCTACGTCATCGTATATTAGAAGAAGCCCATAAATCTAAATATACAATGCATCCTGGAAGTGATAAGATGTATCAGGATTTAAGAAAGAATTTCTGGTGGATAGAAATGAAAAAGGACATAGCAGCCTATGTTTCTAAATGTTTAACCTGTTCACAAGTTAAAGCTGAACATCAGAAACCCTCAGGTTTGTTACAACAGTTAGAAATGCCAGTGTGGAAATGGAAATTGATAACAATGGATTTTGTTACCAAATTACCCAAAACAAGAAAAGGTAATGATACAATCTGGGTGATTATAGATAGGCTAACCAAGTCAGCTCATTTCCTACCAAAGAAGGAAACTTTCAGTATGGAACAGCTAGCTAAATTGTGTGTAAATGAAATAGTTTCTTTACATGGAATTCCTTTATCAATTGTTTCTGATAGAGATAGCCGTTTTACCTCTCATTTTTGGTCAAGTTTCCAAAAAGCAATGGGAATCAAGTTGAATCTAAGAACAGCTTATCATCCTCAAACGGACGGACAAAGCGAAAGAACAATTCAGACAATGGAGGACATGCTTAGAGCTTGTGTAATTAATTTCGGAGGTAATTGGGATGATCACTTACCTTTAATAGAATTTTCTTATAATAATAGTTATCACACAAGTATCAATGCTGCACCATTCGAAGCACTTTATGGACGGAAGTGCCGAACCCCAGTCTGTTGGGTAGAAATTGGGGAAAAACAACTATCTGGACCTGAGATAGTGCAAGAGACAACGGACAAGATTATTCAAGTCAAAGAACGATTAAAAACAGCACGTGATCGACAGAAGAGCTATGCTGATAACCGACGCAAACCATTGGAATTTCAAGTAGGAGACAGTATTGTTAAAAATCTCTCATTGGAAAGGAGTAGTAAGATTCATTAAAAGAGGAAAGCTAAGTCCCAGGTATATTGGACCTTTTGAGATTATTAGAAGAATATGACCTGTAGCCTATCAGCTACAATTGCCAGAGGAAATGGCAGGAATACATGATGTATTTCATGTATCTAATCTCAAGAAATGCTTAGCTGATGAATCGCTAATGCTACCTCTTAAGGATATAGAGGTAAATGAATAACTCAAGTTTGTAGAAAAGCCTCTACAGATTGAAGACAGGAAAGTTAAGAACCTCAAGTATAAGAGATTAGTTCTGGTCAAAGTAAAGTGGGACTCCAAAAGAGGACCTGAGTACACATGGGAGCTTGAATCAGAAATGCAAAGTAAATATCCACACTTGTTCCAGTAGATCTCGAGGACGAGCTCTAAAACAAGGTGGGGAGGATATAGCAACCCTAAATTAAATAGACACTCTTCTGAAATATTTTCCGACACCCCAATATATTTTAAAATATCCCAATATGTCCAAAAATACACCCCATATGTGAAAACGGACCTCGATTACCTTAAATATTATAAAAATAATCAAAAATCAGATTTTTGGGTTTGAGGCGGGCCGCGTAAGCCACACCTCAACCCTTACGTGGGCCGCGACAACTTAAAAACCAGGCGAGCTCCGGTGTTGACACGTGGCCGACGCGTGTTGAACCTACCCTGTGACCCGGATCACCTACGCCGTTGACCATGTTTGACACGGGCCGCGTAGCCCCTTGACTACTCTTAAGCGGGCCGTGTAAAAGTCAAGATCAGCCCCTATATAATGGGAGCTCGGGCTTCAGTCTCAAATCGCTCAAATCTTTCTTTCTCACTCGAATTGTCTGATAGTAGAAGTTATACTCGGGTCTAATACCCCCTAATTAGCGAAGTTCTGCTCCGTTGTAAGTATCATAACCCCTGGATACTTATTAGATACTCTGCCCGATTGATCTATGGTTCCGTAACGGCTGTTGTGGTTCTGCCCGACGAAGTCGTTGGAATGCCGTCTCGGGGAGGGTATTACTAATGTTAAAATGAGTTATTATACTAACACGTGTGCTTTTGTGTAAATTATAGATAATTCTCAGGAAACCCTAAAGGATAATCTAAGACAGCAATGTGAGTTGATCCGCTTTTTGTAAAATTTTTGTTAACTGTTTTTACAAAACCTCATACGATTAATTATATATTAAACAGTTATTGAGTATTTATAAGGATACAATTATCGTGGGTATGTTGGGGTTTTGTATACAAAATTTCTTACTAGAGGGGTAACATTTCCACAAGTCGGGTCTGACAGTACCACGGGTGATAATTGATGTGACTTGGAAACAAATGTAATTGCGAGACCGCCCTCAATACTGTACAATGGTTTTTATTAAAACTTGATTAAACTGGGATCCACTCACCAGTATTTCCTACTGACAAAATGTTTTTAAACGCATTTCAGGTAACAAACTGTGAAAGCCAAATAGAAGCCAACTGGACAGCATTGAAGGCTTGGAAAAGTGGCAATAAAGTTACCTAAAATCAATAGATGTTTTTATTAAATAAAAAAATGATTTATTCCTATGAAAATGTGTGTACTGCAAACTTGGGTTTTATCCCATGTGTTTAATATTATGAAAATGTGGTATTTTACTCTGATCCAATATTTCCTAACTACGGTCCTGATGAAAATTCCGCTGCCAAATTAGACAAACACGCGATACCACCGAAATTGGCTCGCGGCCGCCCGTTCCCGGGGATTAGGGATCGGGGGTTACGACATTACCCGATCGGGCTGCCACCCGATCGACCAGCCACTTTCCCCACTTTCCTTTTTGGGAAACCCTATAAATACCCTTCATATGTCACATCACTTGATGTGACAGCTCTCACTCCACTCAGCCCGCTCCAGCCACTCTTTCTCTCGATTCCTCGTGATTTTTGTAAGTTTTCAACATAATTCTTGTACTTTCTTGATCTACATGCACCTTTCTATCTTTTGAATCTTAACTTTTAACCGTGAAATCACTAAGATTTGAGGTGTTCCGGGATGATGTCATCATGAGGATCTTATGAACTTCATGTTTTGGCTTCAATCCACCAAGAACAACTTAGATCTGGACGATTTCCACATAAATAAACAAATATCTTGTTTAGATCTGAACATATTCATGGTGAAAAGGATTGAAAGATGGTTTTTCTAACTTTCTTTCAACTCTTTTATACTCAATGCACTCAAAACCGATAGAATAGGGACTAGTTCTGATTTTCCACTCATTCCTAGTGAAGTGTTGGTTCTAGATCTGGTTTCTATTAAAGAGACAACCGGTTTTCGGGTTAAGCATGAACCACAGGCTCGAACCACTGACTAACCGGACTAGGGTGATTCCTATCCGATCGGATCACTTGGGGCTTGACGAGGTTCTGTTGCTTAGCACGTACCACATCATCTCGATCAAAACTACAAACTCCCAAAAACAACCAAGTGTCAAGACGATCAGGCCATCGGAATGGATTGCCGTTCGATCGGATTGCCATCCTATCGGATTGCTATCTGATCGGCTTGCACCTTGGTCCCACACTTAAAACTTTTGAAGGACTGAACGTCGAACGGATTACCGTCCGATCGGGTTGCCACCCGATCGAGCGACCATCTGACCATGTGATGTTTAGGACTTCGGCACTTAAACAATTTTCAACATATTCAATACATACGGATTGCCACCCGATCGGATAGCCATCCGATCGAGTGACCGTCCTGCTGTGAACTTGTTCTCAACTAAGAATACTCGCCAATCAGATTGCCGTCCGATCGAACAACCGTTCGATCGACCGACCTGAAGGGTAGAGATACTTCTCTATTTTCAAAATGCTACAACGAAAACTTCAAAAGGCAAACCATCATACACAAACACATCCTCACCAAACGAGGTGACAATCCAATCGGATTACCATCCGATCCTTGGTACACTTGCATCGTTTTATGCGCCGCTTATCATTTATGATATCGTTCTGATCAGGCTAACTCACTCTAGCGCTCCCTTCAATCCATCATCGCTGTGAGTATACTCAAACCCTTTTTGCTTATGCACTTTTGGGTGTTACATACGTTACTTATTCTAAGTCACATCGAACACACTACGCAATACTTTAACGCTAACCGCTACTGCATGTTTTTAGACGTGACTCGATGAATGCTTGTTTGTTATGTTTACACATAGATTGCTGTCTACCTGCCTTAGCAACGATAGTACTATAGTTTGGACTCAGCACATGTTCACTCAGGGGTTGTTAAGGACCATTAATCACATGATTCGCAGTGGTGAATATGTGTTACGAACTGCCTTGCGCCGTCAACCCGCAGTCATTGGTATTGATAGGATCATGTCGATAACTTACGTGCTTCACATCACACGTTGTACGTGCTGGTTATGTGTAAACGATTTCGAACTCTATTATATCTATTAAACTTGTATGCTCACCTTTACACTATGTGTATTGAATTTTACTTTAACGTATGTGGCAGGTGCTTAAGATGTTAAAATGCTTGTCTTGCTGTGAAATCGAGGCTAGGAAAGAGTCTAGAAACAAATAAACCAATTGTCTATTCTGAAATCTGAGTTGTCGGATCAGTACTTGTTTGTGAGAAAATTATTTGTAATAACTGTTTTATTTGGATATGTTATAGTATGGGACATGGCGTTTTAAGTATCTGGTAATTAATAGTTGTTATGGATACTAATGGACAATCTGTTGCGCTCAGTGCCGCGCCCCGATGATTCCGCCATCGGTTGGGGTGTGACACGTGCGTCCTCAGCCAATATTGTCCGGATGCTCACAAGGAGTTCACATAGTTATTTTCGTTGCCTAATTAAGTAGATAGGATATATGAGTTTCCTATGAAATATTATACATCAAATACCATCAACATGTTTTGTGGACAGATAAATGTCAATGGTGAAATCATGTGACAAAATTGATGTCTACAATAAAGAAGTAAATATATAATAGAAATCAATAACGAAGATGGCTTCGTTGTTGTAAATTTATCATGAGTTAAATGACCAATACGATGATTAATTTTTTTAAGAAAGGATTCATTTCATGAGTGGAAGAACCGCTATGATGAATCTAAATGGGTACAATAAACCATTTTGGAAAACTGTTAATGCACATATGGTGCAATTTCTGAAATGACAGATAGGAGACTCTTACTAATTTGGCATAGATTACGTCAAAAGTACAAGTATATAAGTATATATAACAAGTGCGAGTGCAAATTACATTATAAGATAGGACTCTTTGAGCGGGTTAGACTCCAAGAATAAGTAAAGAAGAGTAAATAATTTGCTTCAATAAAGAAGAGTAAACATAAAACTTAAAAAGTACTGAAGACCCAACATAAGTAGCTAGTGTTGTGCTAGTCCCATGTCCTTATGTGCATGGAGTATGGTGTACATGGTCATCGGGACCATCGGGTTGGGTTCGTATCACCATCTAACTTTTCATAAAAGTAAATATCCCAAAATTAACTTTAAGAAAAAGTTGCAACCTTTTCTTTTTGATATGATGTGCAGATTTTGATGGATCATTGTTTTGAGCTTCGTGTTTATAGACCTTTTAATGACATGTATCTAAAAATAGATCATCTCAATAATAAACATGATTGTTGATATACGTGTTTCATGTGATTGCTTTATAAGCAAGTAGACAGATTGGGCACAAGTTAAAACAAAAAAAGGTCAAGTGTATGCTATAGCTCGAGTTTAAATAACATAATATACTTTTCAAAAGTTTATATTTATTGTGGTTAAAAAGTTTCTGTTGTTTTATACCAGTTTTATTACCCGCGCTTCATAGTGGGCATTAACTTGTATTCGGATCGGCTCAACACGACACGGTAACGGGACTTGGAAGCTGGAATATCAATCAAAAGAGATATGTCCAAGAGAATATTTATACGTGATTTACATCAATTGAAAACCATAAAAACGAATATGGTACCACTACCAAACTTGTTCAAACGGCATCGGCTCGATTCCTCGAGGTAAAGAAAAAAATAACTATATTTGACATGTTCAAATAAAGTTATAAGAAAACAAAATATGCTTAAAAGTGCCTGATTTCTCATCGTTAAAAAAATATTTATATTTGACATGTTTGAATGAAGTTATAGGCAACAAAATAAAAAATATAAAATAAAATATGCTTAAAACAAATTATAACAATAAAATATTAGAGTTGATGTAATAAGAAAAAATGTAAAGTAAAATACTAAAATAAAATAATAATAAAAACTTAGTAAAACTGCATGTTTCTTGATGGCCAAATATAAAAAATTATTCACAAACTTTGCTAATTGTTATATTATTACTAATACTAATATATACTAGGTTATAGTTAATGTAATTGAATACTAAAAATTATTTGTTTGTAAATATAATAAGAAAAAAATGTATATTTGATAATCATCCATAAGCTTGCAATATCTTGGTCATAGTAATGAAGACTTAACTCGCTTCTAAAGTACTTAACCGCTCTCGTCACAGTCATCAAGTATTTAGGAAGTTTTTTTAATTATTTTTACATCGTTAGCCAATGCAGTAAGTAATGAAGTAACTTTCATCAAATAAATTAGAGAATTGCGGCATATTTGCATTAAATATAGGATTATTGGATTTTATCACTCTTAATTATCGGGTATTGGCCGTTGCCACCCCCAACTATCACTTTGACTCCCACCACTCACAACTTAACACTTTCTGTGTTATGTCACCCTGCAGGTGAACATTTTTTAGTGTTTGACTAGTGTTATTGGTGATATTAGGCTAACATTTTGTGAATTACTAATCACTACAGGTGCATCTGCTCCTAAAAGGCAAAAGGAGAGCCAAAAACCAGTCAACCTGAGTGACAGAAAACACAAAGTGTTAAGTTGGGAATAGTGTGAGCCAAAGTGATAGTTGAGAATGACAGCAGCCAATACCTAATAATTAAGGGTGATAAAATCCAATAACCCTTAAATATATAGCTTAAAGCATTCACAGTAGGTTAGTAGGTTCCCAATCTTTATCCCTATAATTTAACTAAAATGCACTTTTTTCTCTAAACTTAGTTTATTTTTTTAACAACCTCCCACATTAGATTCTTTATCTCTCTTTATATATTATTTCCAAACACTTATTTTATTATTTTTTTTCAATTTCATACACTCAACTTAATCATATTTAGAGATGAATAGTTAGTCTAAATATACTTAGAGAACTAGTGTAGATTCTCTATACATTATCTCTTTTAGAGATGCTAATGGAGAGTGCAAATGAAAGAAAATCTTATATTTTTTTCTATAATTTTGAGAAAGTGACCAAATAGAGAACTTGATGTAAATGCTCAAGTATGCAAAAACCAAAAACTAAACACAAATCATATTTGGATAGATATACTCTTAAAAATAATTTGTTTTGCAAATAATATAAAATGATTTGGGATTGTACGAACCATTTGTTTTGTAAATCAAATATGGAAGTGAGGCGTAATGGTAATCTTCAATAACCTTGAATATTGATATACACTTCATACTTTGACTATAAATCTTTACATAAAAATGAACACAAATTTGGTAATTTAAAACAACTAGTATTAAGCCCTCTTCCCTCCCCACGTTGCGTTGGGGCACAAAACTATGAGAAATAGTACCAATGCAACACCTTAGACAACGACTACCAATAATGTAAAGAAATTAGATCAAAATATAAAGTATAGAAAATAATAACTAATTCAATTTAGAACTCGCGTGTTGCGACGAACCTTTTAAACAGGAAAAAAGTAGATGGCGTAAAAACGTTGAACCACACACGCACGTTGCGCTGTGTTAACTTGCAAAATTAGAACAAAACGTAAAACCGTTGAACCATATATGCACGTTGCGCCGTGTTAACTCGCAAAATTTTGAGCGAAACATAAAATGAAAAGTTTGCGAAATATGAAAAGTAGGAGACTAAAGTTGAAAGTAAAAAAGTTGTGAGGTTAAATTTGCAAAAGATGAAAACTTTTGGGTTAAAAAGTAAAAAAAATCAAATAGTTTTAAGTTAAAAGTGTAATATTATACTTTTTTTTGAAAACTCTCCAAAGCCTTAGGTACAACCCTTTTATGAAGGTTAATTCATTGAGATAACCCGTTTAATCTGTATTGTTTGTTAAAGCCTTTGGGGGGTTAATGACCATGTCCTGGATATCCTCGGCTCATTCATTGAAATGACCACGACTTAAGCACGAGGTGTAGGCATACACCTGCCGGTGCGTATGTAAAATGATATACCTGCCTGTTCGAGAATAACTCGCCGTAGGTTATATTATGTGGTGTGTCTATTAATCTTTAACCCGGTATTCAACCCGGGCTACTGAACGTATAATAAACATTTAATTCTTTTACGAGATTATTTTTAAATAATTATCCCAAGTTATAAAAGATTATTTGTGCCTTGTGCATTCAAATCAATTTTCTTAAAACATTTTTAAAAGTGTGAGTTAATTGTATTTACCAGTGTAAACTGACGTATTTTCCAAAAGGTTAAGTGCAGGTACTAGGCGGAATAGGCTGGTTTCTCCTGAGTGACTTAAATAAAGAATTATGCAAGCTGTATCACTTAAAAATCTGTTGAACATTATCTCTTTTGTTTTGATCCGTCTGTGGATCCTTTACATTCCATTTGTAATACTTTGTTACTTTCGATTCGGTTTGTAATATTTTACTTTTAGACTTCCGCTGTGCATTAAACTGTGATTATTGACTATGATGATATCAACTACGTCACGATACTTCCCACCGGGCCCACCGGTAATACGTGGAAATATCGGGGTGTGACAAACACGCACAGGTCTTATTACTAGTTATTATTATTATTATTATTATTATTATTATTATATTTTACTAACAAAAATGAACATTTATAAAGTGCAAATCACAACTCTTGCATGTGTTGTGTACAACTTTTTGAAGCAATAAATACCTTACTTTCTAACTTTTTTCATCAAACAGATTTTTCTCAACATTAATTTTTTATAACACAACACAAAATACAGTAACTTTATCTTTTTTTCAAACATATTTTTTTAAACATTAAATTATTATTATTATTAACCCTTTATTATTTAACATATTTTTCCTCTCCTCACACATTTATTATTCAATTTTTTTTTTGTTTTTATTGTTCATTACTTCCTTATGTCCCTAGTTGATTCGTCTATGCTATCTCCAACTTCTAACTCTTCTTTTTTAGTTCTATCTTTTTTGGTGAACCAACAAACTAACTCCAAAGAGAGAAATTCTATTTTTATAAATTAATTATGAATTTTTTATCGCAATTTTAAATGTGTTCATATATCAAATAAAATTAGAAAAATAATAATTAAATGTGGTTCAACATTTTATATCTTTTTCTGGTTCAAAAGCCTCGTCGGAATGTATGGGCCTTAAGTCGAGTTAGTTATTGTTTTCTATATTTTACGTTTCGGTTTATTTTTTTTTAATGTTCTTATACCACTTTTTGTTTGTTTAACAATCCTATCACATCGCGTGACTCCTAAATACTAGTTCTAATTAATTATCATGCAATACAAACTTTATGAAGCAATATATTAGCTTTAACTTTTTTTCAAACACACTTTTAAAACATTAAGTTATTATTATTCTAATTAATTTTGGGAATAGTTTTTTTTCTTTATAACCTTTAAGATACGTTAGATTATAAAATTTTGAGTGGGACTTTACGACGTTCCTATTTATATCTACGCCACGTTATAACTTTTTTTCTAAAACAACTTCTTAGATATAATGTATAGAAAATCGAAACACAAACGTGCATTTTATTAAAACTACCTCACATTTAGGTTCTCTTTCTGTTATAAATTGACGTTGTTTAATTTTTTCAATATTTTAACAATATAATGTAATGTTTTATACAACTCTGACTATATGATTGATGTGTGCGTGAGTGTTATTATATTTTAATGTATATTTTAATCCCTTTTTACACGTTAGTCAAGTTTTAAATTTATAAAACACGATATTTACTAACACCAAACACACATATGGGCAAGTGCACCCATCGTGAGCGTAGTATAGTGTTGGTAAGATACCGATGTCGTCCAAGGACACAAGAGCTTTTAGTACCGGTTTAACCTCAACGTCTAATCAAATCAAAAGTTAGAAAAAGGTTTTTAAAAAAATAAAAACTAACTAAAATGCTGAAAAATAAAATAAAAATAAAAACAGATAGACAAGATGAATCACTTGGCTCCGACTCGTGTATAGTGTAACCTTTGATTATTTCCGCACTTTTGCACTTTTTAAGAGATTATCTTAGTTATTGTAGTAGGCCCCTCTTTTGAAGGTGACGTTACCCTCAACCCAGTAGTTTGAGTCAGCAAGGATACAATCCTAAAGGGTCGGATTATTAAAAGATAATTAATTAAGTTATTAATGCATATTATGGTAGGCCCCTCTTTTGAAGGTGACGTTACCCTCGGCTAAGTAGTCTGAGTCAGCAGGGATACAGTCCTAAGTAACCGGGTTAAAGTATTAATAGTAGCTTACATAAGAGGGGATCAAAGAGTTTGGACCCCGGCCATCCAATACCGGTGGGTATTGAAGGAGGTCCTACTAAATTTGACCCAGGTCCTTGCAGGATCTATACACTGAACAAGGCAAGACTCTTATCAAACCGTTCCCTTAACCCCCGGCCAGGTAGCCAACATATCTCCATATAGACCGTGGAGATATGAATGGTGAAAATCTTTTATTTTATATAGACAGTAAAATAATGCCAAGACACCACGGACAAACGATGAGGAAGAATCACCTTCAACATAAGAAACTAGTTATTAAAGTCATTAATACATAACCAAGTAAAAAGTGCGAAAAGATTAAAAATAAAAAATATTACACTAGACACTTGTCTTCACCAAGTGATGTAAGAGACTTAGGCAAACATGGCCTTTGATTGTCAAGAACTATTACGATCAATCTTGGATCCCGAGACGACTCACACACTATATGATGGACAATGGATGATGGTGGTGGATGATGGTGTTGTGATGGTGGTGGGTGAAGTATGAGAGAGGTGGTGTGCCAAGGGATGGTTTGCAAATGAGCCAAGCACCCCTATTTATAGGCCGAACAGTAGCTCGGGCACGGCCCCGTGTCCATTGGGCACGGCCCTGTGTCCATCATCTTCTCTTCCTTCATTAATTGCAGTTTGTCTGCATTAGTTGACCACGCCCCCGTGTCCGCTGGGCACGTCCCCGTGTGCAGAAGCATATCTGTACAATCAAGATTTGTCTGGATTCTGCGAATCTTATAGTTGACCACGGCCCCGTGTCTGCTGAGCACGGCCCCGTGGTGGGCTATAGAAGCTTCTATAGCTTTGTCTTTTATACCAGCACTTGGTCACACCCCCGTGTTCACTGAGCACGGGGCATGTTCAGCCTTCTGTTCTCTTGTTTTGCTTGGGAAGATGCTGTCGGGGAGGTCGGACATGCCACGTTTGTTCCTTTTCTTGTATTTATGTTAGATTTAGCTGCCTTTTTGCTTCTTTTGTTCATTTGAGCTCATTTAATCCTAAAAATACAAAAGGAAGACAAAAGCACACTTTTTCCAACATTAGTACTAAAAAAGGGTTAGTTTTATGCCAAAATTGATGTAATTTATATGTTGCATTTTGTGCACATCAAATACCCCCACACTTGAATCTTTGCTTGTACTCAAGCAAAACTCTTTTTAATGTGGCTTTACACTCCCAAATGGAATGGGTAGAAGAGAAGGTTTTTGGGCTTGTCATAGAGTGTCGGGATTTCAAGATTCTTTATCAAGTTTTATTTTTATTTATTTACAATCATATTCGTCATGATTTATTTAAAACATTACATAAGATAAATTACTTATTAGGGCATAACATGCGTTTTTAAAATTCCATTTATATACAAGTTCACATACCTCACGGGGGATCACTCAACACTCGGCCGAAGATGTATTTTAGTGAATCACTCGAGAGCGGCATGGAACTTACTCCTACCATAGGCTTGCCAAACAATCAATCATCCTCCTTTTTAACTATATACCTTTGTAAATATCAAGAGGACTTTTGAGTGAAGGGTTAGGCTTGGGTTAAAGGTAGGTGGTTGGGTTAGTGGTTAGTAAAAGGGCGAAAGGCGTAAAAAGCGTCGGTTTTCGTAAGACTTTTAATTTTTTTGCAATTTTTATTTTGATGAAGCCATTATTCAAACAAAGTTATTTTTGATGAACTTGTTTGTTTATTTCTCTTTTGCTTCATCATCAACATTTTTTTTAAGTCATAAGAAAAACCGAGCTTGTTACTAATGTCACACCCCGACCACGTGGAACATACAAAACGTGGCGAAAATGTCGGGGAGTGTTGTAACAGAATTAATTGTTTCAAATCCATGGCAATTGAAGTTTCGTTTTATTGATTAGAAGTGTTACAATGTCTTAACAAACAAAGAAATACAACATAATTAACTAGTCTTGCATCTTTTATTGTCACTAAAGCCCAAGTCTGCCTATGTGTATCTTGATCATCTTATGCAACAACTCCTGAAAAACACATGTGAAAATAGGTACGTCAGCATAAAAATGCCTGTGAGATACATAGGTTTTGTGAAAATAGGTTTCATGACTTATGTTTGAGAAAATGTTTAGTCATGAACCTTGTAATTTGCTTTGTTTTGTAAATCATTTGAAAAGCAATAAGATCAGATGATATGTATAAATAAATGTCAGGTTAAATGAATAACCATGTAAAAATGTGTTTGTATAAGATAAGTTGTTTGTAAATCAATGTCTTGTGAAAAGTATGATATTTGTAATAAATGTTATATATATCTCAAACTGAAATGATTCAAATAACGCTACGATATGTAATACCATACAAACACTTATATATAGGAAGTACCAGCGGCGTATCCACCATGCTTGTATCATATTACACATGCCTCGTTACTTAAATCGCTTAATCAAACCAAACCATCAAGATGTAAAATGTGCATGTCAAATGTAAATCATGTAATATGTATCCAAAATGTAAGCCTGTGATGAATAACAAATGTACTAAGTACGCGACAATAGACATACGTAGCATGTGACCTGTACTAAGTATGCAACAATAGACATACGTAGCATGTGACCTGTACTACGTATGCAACAATAGACATACGTAGCATGTGACCTGTACTACGTATACAACAATAGACATACGTAGCATGTGACCTGTGCTACGCATACAACAATAGACATACGTAGCATGTGACCTGTACTACGTATACAACAATAGACATACGTAGCATGTGACCTGTACTACGTATACAACAATAGACATACGTAGCATGTAACGTAATGTAAAACGATGTACTAAGTAATGCACACAATGGGCATACCTAGCATAAGATGTAATAAAATCATGTACTATAATGTACTAACGAACATAGCAGGTATATGATGTGAAAACAGGAAAGCATGAAAGTAACAAGTAGGCTCATGTGTTCCACCCCAAAACGTTTGGAAAACAGTAAAAGAGGGGTCTATGTACTCACTTGAGAATGCTCAGTAGTCCTTGAGTGACAACCAAACAATGCTAGAGATCACGGATATCAAACGGCACCTAATATAGGTAACTATGTTAATAAACCGGACCTAAATCAGAGGATTTAGATAGAATGAGGGTTTGTAAACCAAACGAGTATAGAGACTCGTGTCATATGGTTTAACAAAGCCTACATACTAAATGAAACCTTAATCTAAGTGCTTTCGACCCATCGCGACCCATTAAGGTAGCTTATGCTACTTTAACGCGTCGTGCGCGTGAAACGCGTTCGGACCGTCTAACTAGTCCTATGACAAGTGTTAATATCGTTTCATGGAAACCGTGCTCGAATCCTACCCGTACATGTGTTGGCAAGTTGTGGTGACTAAAAATGGGTTCTTATCAGCTGACTAGACAAGTGAGAACATGTGGTTGTGGATTAAACAGCTGCAATCTACTGTTAAATGCAGTTAATCTGGTCTGATAGTGGGACGCGGGCCGCGTGAGGATTCTCAGAAACTGAGGCGGGCCGCCTGGCCTGCACAGATCAGAAAAGGTTTCAGAAATGACAGTTTCAGTCCCTGCACGTGTTTAAGGCCATTTCCGACACTTCTAAGGCCCGTAAAGCCAACTTTAAGGCCCTAAAATGTTGCCTAAACATTGTGGACATGAAACATGCTCAAAAATATGCCGGGTGTTGGTTCGTTTGGCCGTACGATCGCGATGTTAGCTTAATTACGACGGAATGCGCATAAGCGCGGAAAACGATCCAAATGACGCAACGAATGGATTTTTGGCAAGCCAAACACTAAAGCATAATATAGTCATGCTTACATAAATTTTTGGATGTCCGGATGTATTCAGAACGTAAGTTATGCGCGAAAATGCAAACTTGTGCACTTTTTGACGCTTTTAGTCCCTGAATGACACAAAAGTTTATTTTAGCATACCGAACACCTCAAAGCCTATTTATAAGCTATGTAAAGGATATTTATGGTATGTTTAACTTATGGTCATGTTCCGGAATGTCTGTTACAGTTCAAATTGGCATACTTTCGCAGTTTGTCAAATTTAGTCCCTATAAGCGATTTAACTTGATTTTTGCCATACCAAAGCCTTCAAAACTTATTTCTAAGTTAAGTAAAGGTTATTTAAGGTATGTTAAGCCTATTTCACTATTCTGGAGTGTTTGTTGCATTAAACTGGTTATGTTTACGCATCAGTGCGCGTATAACCTTCCAGAAAGCGATTTAGAGCTTGAAATCGAACAAGAGTTGATATGTGCAAATGATACACATATTTTTACAAATCCCAAGTATGAAATACAATATTTCATTGGTTTGGCATTTGTTTGATGGTTGAAGTGACACAGGTGTCACAGTCTCCCCTACTTTAGGAAATTTCGTCCCGAAATTAATACGTAGGAGTCTATTTGTGACTTTGTGTCAAATAACCACCCGAGATATGTAAGGCATAATCCTGACATTTCCTTAACGGACATTTTTCAGAAATGAAAATGAACGAAATGAGTCATTTTCCACAACTTCTTCAGAACCGAAAATGAACGAAATGAGTCATTTTCCACAACTTCTTCAGAACCGAAAATGAACGAAATGAGTCATTTTCCACAACTTCTTCAGAACAAAAAATGAACGAAATGAGTCATTTTTCACCTTTTCTTCAGAAACAAAAATGAACGAAATGAGTCATTTTTCACCTTTTCTTCAGAAACAAAAATGAACGAAATGAGTCATTTTTCACCTTTTCTTCAGAAACAAAAATGAACGAAATGAGTCATTTTTCACCTTTTCTTCAGAAACAAAAATGAACGAAATGAGTCATTTTTCACCATTTCTTCAGAAACAAAAATGAATAGGGTTAACTCTAGATACACGACAAAACTTGCTGTGGTTTCAGTGCACTGAATTCCATAATTATGTATGCATCCATAATTACGTAATTCCTTGCATAGTCCGCACAGTTTGTCTTGAAATGTTTTAGGGGAGGAAAATCAAACCTGTGATAAGTATGACTAGACTACCATAGGGTCCTTTTAATTAGATCACATATGATCTTATTAATTAGGCCACCAAGGAGTCCTTTCAGCTATCTCATCACATGATAATCCTAACCAGATTTTTGGATCAATCTGTTTAACTAGACCTCTCTAGGGGTCTAATCATGGAATAGTACAATATAATCCAAGGGTCTTTACTATTACGTAAAAGCCCATTGAGGATTTAATATAGTACACAAAGATATGGATGATTCTACGAGGATTTGGATAACAAAACTTGGATTACACCAAAAACATAAAAGGAAACACATAAGCACATAATCACATAGTTGTTTAACTTGGTTATTAATTTGTTATCTTTGGACGCGGATACTTAAAGTACACCAGGAATCCAATTCGTGGATTTCATTTGGCACTTTAATCATTTCAAGAATCCATCCATGAAGATAGGATGATCTACCAAAAATTCGATTTTCGTTTTTTAGGAAAACGCAATATTCGAATTAAGGTACACAATAATTTAGGACATACGGAAATACCCTTGGGTACCCTATTAAGAATTTATAGTGGTACTTGGGGTATTCGTATAGAATTATAACTTGCACCTTGCACTTCGTCTCTTTGCAAGAGACGGGTACTTAGGATCTTTGTGGAAAACGCAAGAGATTGTAAAATGGAAGAATTTTGGGGGTAGTTTGCTTTTCAAGGAATATGATTCCTTGATTGTCGGTATTGTAAGGGATATGTTGTTTATACATACAATCACATAAATACATTGCAATGTAAATAAAAGATTTATTTATAAACAATGAATACAACTGTTTCATGGACCTTGACGGCAAAAGACAATAATACATAAGACATGATTATTTCTAAAGAGTGTTGTCTTCTAGTCGGTCAGATGCTCATCTCTGTGCTGGATTAGCATTGGCAAGCTTTGGGCAATTTCTTCGGAAATGACCCATCTCGCCACACTTGTAGCAAGAACCTGGTGGAAAACGAGCTCGAGCAGGTTTGTTGTTAGCTTGATTTGGTGCAACTGCTGCTACGCAAACTTTTGCTGTATGACCTTTACGTCCACAAATTTGGCATTCGCGGCACTTCACCATAGCATGATGATAAAGGTTACATTTGTTGCACAAGGGTGAAGTTCCATTGTATGGCTTCCTAGTACGGGGTTGAGCTGGTTGGTTGGGGATGGCTTGATCATTGTGAGTAACCATGGCGAAGTTCTGAGAAGCCTTTCGCTTCTTTGACTCCTTAGGGGATCCAGTCTGTTCATCCATGGTCTTTGATTCCTCGATTGGTTTCGATTCCTTGACCGGTTTCTTGTCACCCTTTCGGAAAAGCTTATGTTTCCTGATCTGAGATTCAGTCAAGGTTGCAGATAGCTCAATGGCCTGCCTAACCGTAGTGGGGTTACTACCGGTAACAATGTCTTGAACTGAGTCAGGGAGACCATCAATGTATTTTTCGATAGCCTTATCCAAAGGCGTAACCATGGTAGGACACAACAGGCTCAGCTCCTCATATCGATCGGTGTATGCTCGATGTTCACCGCTGTCTTGCTTAAGATCGTCGAATTCCCTTTCCAATGCCCTGATCTCGTGACGAGGACAGAATTCCTTCATCATTAGTGCTCGAAGTTCTTCCCAAGTTTGGGCCAGTGCCACTTCGGCACCCCTATCTCTCACCACACCGTTCCACCACGTCAAAGCTCGTTTCTCAAAGACACTAGATGCGAAATCTACCTTTCGCTCGTTTGGACATTGAACATGCCTGAAGGTGCTCTCTAGACTCTCGAACCATTGCAGAAGTACAGTCGCTCCTTGAGACCTAGAAAACTTTGATGGCTTGGCCGAGTTAAACGTCTTGAAGTTGCAGAGAGCATTATTGTTGTTGATAGCTTCGTGACATTGGGCAACGATGGTCGGAATTGCAGCAGTTATTTGCTGTGTAATGACAGCTGCCAGATCGTCAATAGATACCGGATTTTCGCGTCGTGGAGGCATTCTAAAAGAGGGAACATGAAAGGAAACGAGTGAGAGAATTAGACGAAAAGAATGAGATGAAACAAATATGATGAAAGCAAGGGTAGTGGTCATTTGTTTGTTACTACAAAGCAACAAACGACCTCGGTGATTAATCAAAGTAAATAGGTCAAAAATAATGTATCGCGAAGACATGCTCGCCT
Source organism: Helianthus tuberosus (assembly GCA_030545235.1). Classification (NCBI taxonomy): domain Eukaryota; kingdom Viridiplantae; phylum Streptophyta; class Magnoliopsida; order Asterales; family Asteraceae; genus Helianthus; species Helianthus tuberosus. Next base: position 175,818,436 of record CM060425.1, on the reverse strand, counting down.
ATAAGTGAACACTCATCCCAAGAATTCCCAGGTAAGCACAACTGGTCTCGCGTCTGATGAGATATATACGAAGTGCTTGCCTAGACAGAAAACCCAGAATACAGGCATTCACCCTTCCAGTTTGCACGTGTTCACATTATTTAGGACTCAAAACTTTGACGAGATTTTTGAAAATTCAAAGGGGTTCAAAACCATATAACAAAGGGTTCAAAACCTTACAATAGAGGGTTCAAAACCTTGTAATCAATCATCCTAGAACAGATGATTAGTTTTCAAAGCGGTTTTGAAATTTATGTTCTTGTTGTGGTAGTTGCCTAAGGATAGGTGACGGTATTGTTTTATGACTAAATGCAAGTAAACTCGCGTTAGGGTCCTAAGAAGGTTATAGACTAGGTCAAAGCATTACTAATAACCTAATTCCCTATAACCATTGGCTCTGATACCATCTTTTCTGTCACACCCCGACCACGTGGAACATACAAAACGTGGCGGAAATGTCGGGGAGTGTTGTAACAGAATTAATTGTTTCAAATCCATGGCAATTGAAGTTTCGTTTTATTGATTAGAAGTGTTACAATGTCTTAACAAACAAAGAAATACAACATAATTAACTAGTCTTGCATCTTTTATTGTCACTAAAGCCCAAGTCTGCCTATGTGTATCTTGATCATCTTATGCAACAACTCCTGAAAAACACATGTGAAAATAGGTACGTCAGCATAAAAATGCCTGTGAGATACATAGGTTTTGTGAAAATAGGTTTCATGACTTATGTTTGAGAAAATGTTTAGTCATGAACCTTGTAATTTGCTTTATTTTGTAAATCATTTGAAAAGCAATAAGATCAGATGATATGTATAAATAAATGTCAGGTTAAATGAATAACCATGTAAAAATGTGTTTGTATAAGATAAGTTGTTTGTAAATCAATGTCTTGTGAAAAGTATGATATTTGTAATAAATGTTATATATATCTCAAACTGAAATGATTCAAATAACGCTACGATATGTAATACCATACAAACACTTATATATAGGAAGTACCAGCGGCGTATCCACCATGCTTGTATCATATTACACATGCCTCGTTACTTAAATCACTTAATCAAACCAAACCATCAAGATGTAAAATGTGCATGTCAAATGTAAATCATGTAATATGTATCCAAAATGTAAGCCTGTGATGAATAACAAATGTACTAAGTATGCGACAATAGACATACGTAGCATGTGACCTGTACTAAGTATGCAACAATAGACATACGTAGCATGTGACCTGTACTACGTATACAACAATAGACATACGTAGCATGTGACCTGTACTACGTATACAACAATAGACATACGTAGCATGTGACCTGTACTACGTATACAACAATAGACATACGTAGCATGTGACCTGTACTACGTATACAACAATAGACATACGTAGCATGTAACGTAATGTAAAACGATGTACTAATAATGCACACAATGGGCATACCTAGCATAAGATGTAATAAAATCATGTACTATAATGTACTAACGAACATAGCAGGTATATGATGTGAAAACATGAAAGCATGAAAGTAACAAGTAGGCACATGTGTTCCACCCCAAAACGTTTGGAAAACAGTAAAAGAGGGGTCTATGTACTCACTTGAGAATGCTCAGTAGTCCTTGAGTGACAACCAAACAATGCTAGAGATCACGGATATCAAACGGCACCTAATATAGGTAACTATGTTAATAAACCGGACCTAAATCGGAGGATTTAGATAGAATGAGGGTTTGTAAACCAAACGAGTATAGAGACTCGTGTCATATGGTTTAACAAAGCCTACATACTAAATGAAACCTTAATCTAAGTGCTTTCGACCCATCGCGACCCATTAAGGTAGCTTATGCTACTTTAACGCGTCGTGCGCGTGAAACGCGTTCGGACCGTCTAACTAGTCCTATGACAAGTGTTATATGCCTAAACATGTTACATAATAAGTTATGTGACAAAAGTTTAGGTTACATATGCTTAATTACCAATTATACATGAAAAGGGTATTCTGGTAATTTACCTAAGGCATATAAACTACCTAGCATACAACTACTCAAACGATGTGACCATAGGGTATAACCTCGGAAGGTTATTCCCTATACACTATGGTCACCTAATGTATTTGGTCGGATCCTAATGATCGACCAAACTGGGTCGGGTTCGAAGGTATAAGCGATTTATTAGATCGCCTACCCTACGACCCTAGACAACGTGGTAATCAGTAGGCATAGTCCCAAGGGACTATAACCAACGTGATTACACTCACGTTGCGAAGTTCAAACGAACTTCGCATTGACCATAAACTGGTCAACGCAGAAAGTCAAACAAAGTTTGACTTTCAGACTCGAAAGACTCGAAAAGCAATAAAAGAACGAAAGAATACTTACGAAGGGTCCCCGAATGCTAATCTCGATCCGAGAATCTCAGGTATGAAACAATGGTTTCAACTTAGAGTTTCTAAGATCAAAATTCTAGTGGTTTTTGAAGTTGTAGGGTGGGGTGTTTATAGTATTCGGGTAACTGTTAAGATCGTTTCATGGAAACCGTGCTCGAATCCTACCCGTACATGTGTTGGCAAGTTGTGGTGACTAAAAATGGGTTCTTATCAGCTGACTAGACAAGTGAGAACATGTGGTTGTGGATTAAACAGCTGCAATCTGCTGTTAAATGCAGTTAATCTGGTTTGATAGTGGGAAGCGGGCCGCGTGAGGATTCTCGGAAACTGAGGCGGGCCGCCTGGCCTGCACAGATCAGAAAAGGTTTCAGAAATGACAGTTTCAGTCCCTGCACGTGTTTAAGGCCATTTCCGACACTTCTAAGGCCCGTAAAGCCAACTTTAAGGCCCTAAAATGTTGCCTAAACATTGTGGACATGAAACATGCTCAAAAATATGCCGGGTGTTGGTTCGTTTGGCCGTACGATCGCGATGTTCGCTTAATTACGACGGAATGCGCATAAGCGCGAAAAACGATCCAAATGACGCAACGAATGGATTTTTGGCAAGCCAAACACTAAAGCATAATATAGTCATGCTTACATAAATTTTTGGATGTCCGGATGTATTCAGAACGTAAGTTATGCGCGAAAATGCAAACTTGTGCACTTTTTGACGCTTTTAGTCCCTGAATGACACAAAAGTTTATTTTAGCATACCGAACACCTCAAAGCCTATTTCTAAGCTATGTAAAGGATATTTATGGTATGTTTAACTTATGGTCATGTTCCGGAATGTCTGTTACAGTTCAAATTGGCATACTTTCGCAGTTTGTCAAATTTAGTCCCTATAAGCGATTTAACTTGATTTTTGCCATACCAAAGCCTTCAAAACTGATTTCTAAGTTAAGTAAAGGTTATTTAAGGTATGTTAAGCCTATTTCACTATTCTGGAGTGTTCGTTGCATTAAACTGGTTATATTTACGCATCAGTGCGCGTATAACCTTCCAGGAAGCGATTTGGAGCTTGAAATCGAACAAGAGTTGATATGTGCAAATGATACACATATTTTTACAAATCCCAAGTATGAAATACAATATTTCATTGGTTTGGCATTTGTTTGATGGTTGAAGTGACACAGGTGTCACAACTAAAACAAAGGGTTTAAAATGAAAAGGGTTTTGGTGGGTAAAAAGGGTGTTTGTTTTTGGGTTAAGAAATGAAAAGGTTTTGGCTCAAAGGGGTTAACTAGGGGGATTTTGGGTAGGTGGTAAAAAAAATGAAAAATAATGGTGTAGAAATAAAAAAGGGTTAGTCCTAATGCCTCCATCATTTACTTACTCGGGTTTAAGTTGGTAAGGACCGGGAATGTATCGTCGTGGCAAGTTCTAGAGTCGTAAGAACCAAGCGGCTATTCACACAAGAAACGAAAAATGAGCATTTAGTTTACAGATATGTATTTGTATGCTCAATAAAGGCTCAAAACTCACTTTTGTGGGAATGAGTTTTTATGTGATCAAGTATATATAATCAAATTTTAACTAAACTTGTCATGCCGTTTCATAATTTTCTTATGTTGGTTCTTTTTATCACGACGCTATCAGTTGTAAATTTGTAAAAATATAACTTTTTTAGAATTTGAAATTCCCAAATTAAACCTAGAAAAGTAAAAAAAATGAAAAATTTTGAAAAAAAATTGGGGTAATTAGCGGTTCCAATAGAGTTTTATGTAAGGCTTGTGATTAGGAGTTGCAAGATTCAAAGTTTTAGCATCCCCCCCCCCCCCCACTTAAATTACACATTGTCCTCAATGTGTCCCAAAAATAAGTTTTTAGGTTGATTGAATGTGTAAAAAGGTGTGAAAAAGCAAAATTTGTGTTAGTGGGCGTCTGGACACGGCCCCGTGGTGTCCGGGCACGGCCCCGTGTTCAGATCGCCAGTAACAAAATATGTAAAAAGAAACAGAAGCCTGGACACGGGGGCGTGTTGGGTGAACACGGCTCGTGTCCAGTTACCTGAACTGGGCATTTTCTGCAGATTGTGCAGCACGAGGCCGTGTTGGGCGGGCACGGCCCGTGCTGAACTTGCTGTAATGAAGAAAAATTTGTCGGATGGCCCTGTTTTCATGCATGGGGTGCTGGTTCAAGTTTCCTTGGTCATCCTTCACCATTCCGAGTGTGTTTTACTCATTACAACATCATCCAAACACCAAATTAGCTAAAAACCATCATTCATTAAGTCATAGAGAGAATTACATAATAGTCCTAAAAAAATTAAAACAAAGAAGGAAAATAAAAGTTAAAAGTCCTAAACTAGATAGGTCAAGTGATACATAAAATCATCTTAAGGAGTTCTACTAGTACAATAAGAACCAGAATCTAGAAGCTTTGTAGAACTCCGAGCCGAGAGGTGTAAAAGCCATTCTTCTATCTCTCTTGGGAGGAAGAAGGCGGCGTCATTCTCCTCTACATCTTGTGGAGGGGGAGCGACATCAACCAGAACCCCTTGTAGTATGTCTCGAGGGGGTTCCGAATGTATGGCGTACCATTCGGCCGGAATGATGATTTCCGGTATCACATTCCATGCCCTTTGGTTGATGATTGGTACCAAAGGAGGAGAGGCGAGAATGTTCAACCTTTGGTGCAAAAGGTTGACCTCTCGAAGACATCCCTCTAGTCCCACCGTCAAATGATTAATACGGTCGACCAATGCTTCTTCTACCCCTGTCATCTCATCAATGGCCTCTCTTAAGGCGTAAACGTAGTTTACAAGAGAATTTTCAGCCGTTGACGATCTTCTCCCTTGTCGGTTGTGTCTGGAGTGTGATGAAGATGCCCCGCTAATTCTGCTCGACATCCTAAGAAAACATACCGAAAAGAGTTCAATTTTATGGAAGCAGTACTTCGGACACGGCCCCGTGTTCAGCTGTCTGCAGATTTTTTTTTTGAATAAGGAATCATGGAATTTTAAATTGTTTTCGTGATTTTAAAAACCCTTTAAACAGAAACAACTTAAAACACTATTGTAGAACTTATTTTTAACAGGATTCCATGAATAAAATCTAACAAACATCTCAATAAGGCTTGAAACTATGGAGGTTTCAAGTTCTTAATGGAAGTAAAGAAAATTGAAGAAGATGAAAGTGGAAAGGACAAGAAGGTGGTTGAGAAACTTCTTTTAGAAAATACCTAGGATGGTATGTGAGAAGATTCCCCAAATCTCTGTCTCTGGAATGGTTCAAATGTGCAGGATTCTTGGCTGCATTTATAGAAAACGACAGCTCGCTGCACACGGCCCCGTGTTGGCTGGACACGGCCCCGTGTGCAGGCAAGATCCTGACACATTTTGTCCGTATTCTGACATGAATTCAGATGGGAATCTTTTGGTGGACACGGGGCGTGTTGACCTGGACACGGCCCCGTGTCTAGAGGATGTTTATGGAGTTTCGTTATTTTTAAGGAACTTATCCGGATCGGGCGGTTCCTTACTAGATGGAACAACCCCAAAGTGCCTAAGATACCTTAATTGCTCTAGATTAAGATGAGAACGCAAGAGGTTGTCGGTGAGGGTGATTCCTATGCTATGTGTAGGTGGACAAGTCCAACCCTTTCCCGGGCACTCGTTAAAGAAGGTGTATGCCGAATCGCTCAGGTCTATGTATGCACCGAACGAAGTCGGTGGAGAGTCCTTCACGTCACAATCGGCACAGGGACGACTATCGCTCAAGTCCTCGCAAGAGTTAGAGGTAACATCGGGAACAACGAAGTTGTTTTTATTTGAATGCGATCCCAACAATTCTTCTTGGTTATCGTCTTGAGATAAATTATTGAAATCTATCACAAGTTCTTCTAACCAATTAAGAATTGGATCTTCCATTTGAAATAGTTCATCAAGAAGCATTTCTCCTAGAAGATCCGGTTGAGAGCATTCGAGGGAAAGATAGGGATTATTTTTACTTTCGCCCCTCTTAAGGCTACAGGAAAACAATGGGTCTATATAGTGGGGCTTATAATTTAGAAAATAACATGCTAATTCTTTATGAGGGCCACCACATATTTGACACCACGTACCATAAGAGTGCCGAAAGTAAAAAATATCAGTATCTCTCATGTTTGTGTCAGAAATTACCAACCGTCGGGATCTTACGGTTCTGTTTTCAGTAACTGAATCTTGGGCACGGGGCGTGTTGAGTGGGCACGGCCCCGTGTTCAGCTTACTGTCTGACTTAAAATAGGATTGCCAGTTCCAATGATTGGGCACGGGGCGTGTTCAGCGGGCACGACCCGTGCTGAGTTCTGCAGAAGCTGAAAAACTAAGAAAAATCCTAAAAAAATAGAAAAATTAGAAAAAACGATTAGGCCGTTGATTCCTAACTTTCTTAAAATCCTTGTGTCCCCGGCAGCGGCGCCAAAAACTTGATGTGTGCGTGAGTGTTATTATATTTTAATGTATATTTTAAGCCCTTTTTACACGTTAGTCAAGTTTTAAATTTATAAAACACGATATTTACTAACACCAAACACACATATGGGCAAGTGCACCCATCGTGAGCGTAGTATAGTGTTGGTAAGATACCGAGGTCGTCCAAGGACACAAGAGCTTTTAGTACTGGTTTATCCTCAACGTCTAATCAAATCAAAAGTTAGAAAAAGGTTTTTAAAAAATAAAAACTAACTAAAATGCTGAAAAATAAAATAAAAATAAAAACAGATAGACAAGATGAATCACTTGGCTCCGACACGTGTATAGTGTAACCTTTGATTATTTCCGCACTTTTGCACTTTTTAAGATATTATCTTAGTTATTGTAGCAGGCCCCTCTTTTGAAGGTGACGTTACCCTCAACCCAGTAGTTTGAGTCAGCAAGGATACAATCCTAAAGGGTCGGATTATTGAAAGATAATTAATTAAGTTATTAATGCATATTATGGTAGGCCCCTCTTTTAAAGGTGACGTTACCCTCGGCTAAGTAGTCTGAGTCAGCAGGGATACAGTCCTAAGTAGCCGGGTTAAAGTATTAATAGTAGCTTACATATGAGGGGATCAAAGAGTTTGGACCCCCGCCATCCAATACCGGTGGGTATTGAAGGAGGTCCTACTAAATTTGACCCAGGTCCTTGCAGGATCTATACACTGAACAAGGCAAGACTCTTAACAAACCGTTCCCTTAACCCCCGACCAGGTAGCCAACATATCTCCATATAGACCGTGGAGATATGAATGGTGAAAATCTTTTATTTTATATAGACAGTAAAAAAAATGCCAAGACACCACGGGCAAACGATAAGGAAGAATCACCTTCAACATAAGAAACTAGTTATTAAAGTCATTAATACATAACCAAGTAAAAAGTGTGAAAAGATTAAAAATAAAAAGTATTACACTACACACTTGTCTTCACCAAGTGATGTAAGAGACTTAGGCAAACATGGCCTTTGATTGTCAAGAACTCTTACGATCAATCTTGGATCCCGAGACGACTCACACACTCTATGATGGACAATGGATGATGGTGGTGGATGATGGTGTTGTGATGGTGGTGGGTGGTGGGTGAAGTGTGAGAGAGGTGGTGTGCCAAGGGATGGTTTGCAAATGAGCCAAGCACCCCTATTTATAGGCTGAACAGTAGCTCGGGCATGGCCCCGTGTCCATCATTTTCTCTTCCTTCATTAATTGCAGTTTGTCTGCATTAGTTGACCACGCCCCCGTGTGCAGAAGCATATCTGTACTATCAAGATTTGCCTGGATTCTGCGAATCTTATAGTTGACCACGGCCCCGTGTCCGCTGAGCACGGCCCCGCGGTGGGCGATAGAAGCTTCTATAGCTTTGTCTTTTATGCTGGCACTTGGGCACGCCCCCGTGTTCACTGAGCACGTGGCGTGTTCAGCCTTCTGTTCTCTTGTTTTGCTTGGGAAGATGCTGTCGGGGAGGTCGGGCATGCCACGTTTGTTCCTTTTCTTGTATTTATGTTAGATTTAGTTGCCTTTTTGCTTCTTTTGTTCATTTGAGCTCATTTAATCCTGAAAACACAAAAGGAAGACAAAAGCACATTTTTTCCAACATTAGTACTAAAAAAGGGTTATTTTTATGCCACAATTGATGTAATTTATATGTTGCATTTTGTGCACATCAATGATACAGTCCCAACAATATTAGTGCTGGTACTAAGTGCCGATATTGTAGGAGTACTTTAACAAATCAAAATGATACCTACCGAACGCCCGTTGTAAACGTGTTTTGTCACACCCGCATATTCCACCTATAGTATTTTACCGCGAGACGCGTGACAAACCAGGATCATAGTCATTAGTCATATAGAATGACACTATTATATGAATTTAAAAATACCATTGTTTGTTCATTCTCATGAGAAAATATTGTTTAAACATTTAAGTTGCGAAAGCGTAACATAAATGTAAAACCAAAGATAACTAACGCGCAAAACCAGACGCCTAAACCAAAGTAACTAATGTAGTTAAAACAAGGCTTATGTTTGAAGAAATGCATCTTAGTCCTGTTGTGTACCTTAGCGACCTAAGAAAACATGCTAAAAGTGGCAACACAAGATTAGCGAATTCACATGTTTGTAAGTAAATTGTTTAAATGTTTGTAGGATCCACATACATAAGTCATATCTATAGCTAGCAAGCCAATGAACAAGTTATTTTAAGTGTTCGCAACCGAAGGAGACTATTTGTGTTTGTCTTCCTTCCACCATTGCTTACACCAACAGTGGTAAATTTTAGGACAATTCACTCTCGTTCGACTCTTAGTAGTGCTAGTGCGACTACCTCGGGTGAGGTTTGTCAAACCTAGTAGTACTACTCAAATTTTCTCGCTATACCCCATATACTAGGTCCAAGAGTGTAAGGACTTTTCATGTTATGTTGCACTTAAGTAAACAAGTGATATGACATATTATGTGATCTGTGTTTGTTTGTGTGCATGTTTCTCTGCCAACAAGAAAACAAGTATAGAGGTGCCATGAAACTCACCTGACTGGAAAAACATAATACTCTATATACCAAATAAAGACAAACAAAGCCCGAAGCTTGGAATATCCAAGTTTCTCGTGCCATACTACAAGAAATAGACACCTTAAATTCTAATGAAAGTAATCCCTAGTTCATAACTTGGTTATAAAGATAGTTTATTCAACTGCCTAGTCTAGATTGAAACACTATTCATAACATTAGGTCCTTGTTCGATAGATCAATTTCATATGAATTGCTCATATTGTGTCTCATTCTCTTCCATTCAGAATTTAAATAATAGAATTTGTGAAAAATCTTCTTGTTCACCCCGGATGATCGTGTTGGGTGAATTGTGACCTCGTACAATCGTGTTAGTTAAATCTCATTCACAAAATGGTTGGTACAAGAATGTCTACGTAGCCATTTGGATCTTTTTCTCAAATTAAAACCAAAGGATGTCGTTGTAACTTATTTAACACTAAAGATGGTGTTCCAAATTAATGTTGATCTCATACAGTGGCCACAAAAGAATTTTCTTGTCTAATAATTGGGTTGTGGCATGTTCCAAAATGTACAGAAGAAAATAGGAGAAATAGTACAACCGTGGGCTACTCAAATTGAGAATGAGCTGAATTTAGCGTGAGACTAAAAATAAATTGGTTTTAATAAACATGCCCGACCTTCAGCTTGAGGCTCGCGAGCTTAGGCAGACATTTTTTAATTATATACTTTCTATTTAAGACCATTATTATATATTTTTACAACAATTATATATGAACTATATGAAACGGGATCAGGAGAAAACGCTCAAAAGTGTGAGAACGGTGAGAACGCATCCTGGCCCAACACGTGTCACGCGGCATAGAGAATGGCGGAGGGGCTTTTTTGTCCTTTTATCTTCTACTTTTCCAGTTCCGCTTTTCACAATATTTTTTTTATTTTTGGGGTTTAAAATTTTTGGCGTTAACCAAATTCAATAATAAATGGCGTTTAATGGTTTCATTGTATTAACATTTTGGCGTTTATGGCGTTTTTCAAATCGTATGCCATTGGAACCCCATGGGGTCAGGAAATCTATCTGAATGACGTTTTTTCAAGACGTTTTAAACAAGATGGCCCATTGTTCTATTATTTTTTATATACATTTTGGCGTTTGTGGTATCTTGGCGTTTTACAATTGTAAAATTATATTATAACCAGAGGCAAACAATAGAAGCGAAGAAAATAAATTAAAAATCCTAATTGGGTCTCTCTTCACAATCTTCACTGTCATCAGTCTCTCTCTTCTTTAATAGTACAAGAACTGTCACCAAATATATGGCGTTTTATGTAAAACTTAACAAACCCATCGGTTTGATTATTTTGCCTGCTCGTCTGTTGAAGTGGCTTTTTGTGGATGTTTGGGGACATAGATCTATGACGTGTGGGTGATTTTTTCGTTTTTTCTTCATCTTGATCTTCATCTTTATAATCATCGCACTCTTCAGTGTCATTGATCTCTTCTCCTCATCCAAGTCTTATTCAAGAACAAAGAACACAAAATGACATTCGATTGTCATCAGTATCTTTTTCTTGAAGATTTATCCATCTCATGCAGCAAAATCTTACTGAGTTACTTCCCTCAGCTAACAATCCATTCAGTGAAACTTCACGAAGAACAATACTGAATATCCAAGAAAGCATATTAGCCATCTTTGATTTTTTTAATTTTTTGTCGTTTTATAGTGAGTGGTATTTAGTAGTATTTGGCGTTTGTTTTTTTGGTTTGATTAAATGGAAGTTGCTGAGAGTTATTATTTTATAGGATTTCTTTTGACGGGGTAGGTTAGGCGGTGCATTATTATAATGAACTATTCGTCGTTTCAGTTACTGTTTGTAATTATTTTTTTTAATAAGCTTTTATCTCTGAAGTCTGTAACACGTCCCATCTTTCAAGTTTGGCGTTTTAGATTCTAATATAATAAATTTTCTGTCTCTTCATTTTTACTGTTTTGTAGTTACTGTTTCTAGTTACATTTTCAATGTTGGTTTTTTTTTTTTTTTTTTTTTTTTTGGGTTTTTTATAATATTTTTCCAAAGTAATTTTATTATAGTTTAGGAGTTTTTGGGGCGTTTTACGACATGATAGTGTTTTAACAAGCATTTGGTTGTCTGGCGTTTTTATTATATAACAATCAATTGAAAAAGAAAATTAAAAAAAAGAATATATAAACAATTGAGCTTCCAAATCTTCACTGTCACCAGTCTCTTTTTTTTTTTGAATCATCTTAACTGGCTGTTTCGACTTTCGTATGATTCATTTTGTTTTTTTGTTTTTCAAGTAGTTTTTTTGTCGCCGTTTGGAAGCACAAAGTCTGACATCAGCATTTTTTTATTGAAGATTTGTCCATCTCATGCAGCAAAATGTTATTGAGTTTACACCCTTCTGCCAACAATCTTGAATTTTCCAATGAACAATGTTTGATTTTTTAATTTTGGCGTTTTACCGATAAAAAGAACGCCACTAAATAAAAGCACCTTAAACCTCAAAATTTGATCATGCTAAAATCAATAATGTTTTGCTGTATGAGATGGACAACATTGTTAATCCTCGGTTAAGAAAGATAACTGACAATGTTGAGGTTTTTAATTGAATGTCTGAGATGTTGTATATATAGGATTTTTTTGGCGAGATTTTATTATAATTAAGTTTGGCGTTTTATATCTAATGGCGTTTTTAGTTAGAATGGTGTGTGCTATTTGTTTGGCGTTTTATTTCATGAGATGGAGTTTTGTGTGGAGAAGTCAAAAGACTTTTTTACCCTTAATGAAGCGCGTCCACGTAATAAAATTAATGTTATTTACGAAAACGCCACCGCGCCAATCTAGCTCATAGATTGTTTTGATCGGACGATTCATAAGCGTTCTCACACTTTCCACCGTTTTCTCTAGATCCTGACCCTGAACTATATAATAGATTATATAAGTTACAATTTTCGTCCTTTATGTTTGTATGGAATTGCAATTGATAGCCTTTAACTTTAATAATTACAATCACAATCCTTTATTTGTAAAACCCATTACACATTACGTCATTTAGCCCTAACCTTGTTAAAATTTTCAGTTAAGTATGGCATGCGCCTTGCACATGAGGGTAAATTGGTAATTTTACCCATTTATTAATCTAAAATAAATCTATATAATAAAACAAATCGGATTTAAAACATAAACAACCCACCAACCAACCCCCACCCTCACCAACCAACCCCCACCACCTCTATAACACCCAATCTGTCTACCTCTCTCTTAGCTTTCTCTCTCTCTCCAACCAACCTTCACCACCTCTGTAACAACTACCACCACCATCAAATCCATCACTACCACCACCAGATCCCACCCCCACCAAAGCTCTTAGATCTAAAGCAATCCAAGCACAACTTCAAACCCTCACCTTCAAAAGCACAACCTAATCCTAACAAAACCTCACCTGCATCCAAAATCAAACCCTATATGAAGCTCAACTCTAATCCAAGACCTGAAAGCCTCGCACCACCACCACAACCGCCGCCACCTCATTCGTATGCTTCCCATCGCAGCTCCCTGGGGTTCTGGTTCGACCACCCTGTCCCAATTTTCAATACAATTATTGCTGATAAAAGATTTTTATTTTTGCGATGAATAAGAAGTTTAGTTGCTGATAAAAGATGTTTATTTTTTGCAATGAACATGAAGTTTAAATGGAAAATTCATGATGGAAATTAAATGAAACTAGTCATAAGACCCCGCGTTGCGGCGCGAGGTCGCAAAATCGTGTTACCAGCGTTGCAGGGTGGGGTCGCAAAATCTGCTACCATCGTTGCAGGGCAGGAGAGTAAAACCATGCTAAGTAACAACTAAACGACGAACAAAACCGGAAAACGATGTAAACAAAAGCACGAATTTTTAACACCAAGTGACTCATGTGACGTAAAACACAGACAAAGTCAAATTTATATCAACAAGTATTAGAAAGTCGAGAGGGTAAAAAAACCTAATAAACTAAATGTGATCAGCATACACCATGCTAAAACGATCAAATCCGGAAAAAAAACGTAAAACAAAATTTAATAAAAATTTAAACTCTTTTAAGTTTATTATGTAAAGCAAAAAAAATAGAAAAGAATAAATCACAAAAGACATAAAGGTACTATTCATTCAAGTGATATAAATTAATACATAATACATATATATGAATTTGATGCTTTGAAGAATACTGGATGTTTCTTGGAAACTTGCAAGTATTTGATCTAATTAAATGAAATTTGATGCTTTGAAGAATACTGGATGTTTCTTGGAAACTTGCAAGTATTTGATCTAAAAGTCAAAACAATAAATTAATTCATGAAATTCATTTATTTGTTTAAATATATTACCAAAATTACTAAACTACTCTAATGTGCAAAACACATGCTATACTTAACTGAAAATTTTAATCTGGTTAGTGCTAAAGGACCTAGGGTGTAATGTTTTTACCAAAAAAAGGATGTGCCTGTAATTATTGAAGTTAAAGGTCATCCATTGCAATCCAGTACAAACATAAAGGACGAAAAATGTAATCGATGCTCATGAAGATTATATAGCAATCGCTTTGCTATTCCAAGGGTTATCCAAAGAGCTAGTATTGTAGATTGGGAATAGTGACTCAACAAAAGAGATAATTTTAATCTGGTTAGTGCTAAAGGACCTAGGGTGTAATGTTTTTTTTTTACCAAAAAAGGACTGTGACTGTAAATATTGAAGTTAAAGGTCATCCATTGCAATCCAGTACAAACATAAAGGACGAAAAATGTAATCGATGCTCATGAAGATTATATAGCAATCGCTTTGCTATTCCAAGGGTTATCTGAAGAGCTAGTATTGTAGATTGGGAACAGTGACTCAGAAAAAGAGATGTGGGAAGCAGTGAAAGCTTGCAATCAAGGTGTTGAGCGTGCGGAAGAAGCAAAACTTCAAACCTTAATGTCAGAATTTTAGGGTTTGAAGATGAAGGAACCGAGTATAAACGCCGAATTCGCAGGAAATATCTTAGGGATTGCATCAAGGTCTGCTTCTCTAGGAATAGTGATAGAAGAATAGAAACTAGTCAAAAATTTTATGAATGGATTGCCTTAGAAGTTTATTCACATGTTTGCTTCTATTGAGCAAATGGTGGACTTGAAGACTGTTGGGTATGACGATGTTGTAGGTAAACTCATAGCTTATAAGGAACGAATCAATCTAGAAGATAAGGAGCAACCGGTTATAAGTGCTCAATTACTGCTGGTGACGTATGAGGAGTGGGAAGCTAGGAAAAAGGCCTTGTACGATTGAGGCAAAGGAATGGCCAAGTCTAGTCAAAGAGGTCGGGGTCGTGGTCGAGGAAAAGTCGGGGTCAAGGCAAAAACAAGGAACTGAATCGAAAACAAAAGAAGGACCATTCTAAGATAAGGTGTATTCGATGTGATGAATTATGATATTTTTCAGTATTGTCCTACTCGTAAAAAGGACGAGGACAAGGAAAACTATCTTATTAAGAAATTTGAACCAGTTCTTTACTTGCAAACACTCGTTGAAGGCACTAATGATGTGTTTCTAAACGAGGAAAAGATCATTCCATGGATTTTTTTTCGAGCACAAGTGAAACTAATACATGGTTTCTTGACAACGGGGCAAGAAACCACATGACAAGAAAACAAGAATGGTTCACTAATCTCGATCACAACATTAAGGGAAAAATGAAGTTAGGAGATGGGTCGTGCATGGAGATTAAAGGACGAGGTAAGGTTATCTTGGAAGGAAAATCCGGGGAACAAAGGGTTTTTGCATGATGTTTATTATATTACTTCACTTGAAAATAATATAATAAGCATTGGTTTGTTTGACGAGATAGGGTACAAGATCGAAATAGCAAGACAAAACTTTTCTAAAGAAGGTACCTTATTCACCTAATCGCATTTAAAAGATTAATCTTGAGGTTGTATCACAAATTGGCTTATAGACCAATGATAATGAGGCTGAAAATAACGACCAAACAATTTCAGCTATGATAGAAATAATGACCAAACAAATCAGTTAGCAACAGGATTTAGTGACCAATCTGAGTAGTCAAGCGTCAACGACACAACAAACATATATCGACAAGACTGGCCAGTTAGCAACATAATCTGACCAGTTAGCGACACAATTAGATCAGTCAATAACAACTTTTCGCGACCAGTTTCTGACAGGACCAGTTTTTCAGCACTTCAATGGGTATTAGTTCAAGACAGGTTTCTTTGTCAAGATGGTTTGGTTTTGTAGTTAAAGAGATGCTCGGTTTATCAAATCAAGAAACAAGTGTGAAAGTCGAGAACTTATTGCAAGAGTAAGTTAAAGTGGAACATCTAAGCGGGGATTTGCAACCGGACGGCGTCTTCACGAAAGCCATGCCACGACCGAAGCTTATCGAGATGAGATATCTCCTCAGTATTGCAAGATAGGGGGGGGGGGGGGGGGGTTGTTAGACTAATCTTGCATATCTTGTGTAAATTCGGGTTAAAAGTGACCGACTTACAAAGCTCGGGTAGAAAGTGACCGGGTTACAAACTTAGAGGGTTTTTTTAGATAGTTTCATTTAATCATAGTTTGAGTCAATATAGGTTTCATGTATAGATATAATGGAATTTATGTAACCTTCATTCGATCATTAAAAAAAAAACAAGATCGTGGTTTTTGATTCAACATCTTAGTCGCAAGTTCTCTACCAAATTCTTTCACAATCATGGTTCAAAATCCCGGTTAGACAATGAGTCAAACACTTCGCAGGTGTAAAAAATTTGGATAACAAAATACCACAAATTGAACTTCACACAATTAATAAAAAAAAGGTAAATTGGATTTAAATAATCCCAACTTTCTCAATTTGGCCGATAATAATCCCAACTCAGTTATTGACCGATAATAATCCGAACTGGTCCACTTTTGGCCGATAATATTCTGCGTTAAATATAACTTAATGTACTTAAGTTTTTTTCCGAATTACAAACTGATGTTTTAGGGCGTTTGATTAGAACGAGGATACGAGTTGATTGATGTAAAATTTATCTCTAAATACTGTCCCAAACGACGAAAACGGTGCTTCAATTCGGGTGGTTAAACTTTCAATTAACAAAAATCAAGCCGTTTGAAGCATCGTTTCGAGGTAAGTTTTATATAAATCAACTCGCATCTACGTTCTGATCAAAATCCATAAAACATCAGTTCGTAATTTGGAAAAAAGCTTAACTCCGTTAAACTATTTTAACGGCGGACTATTATCGGCCAAAAGTGGACCAGTTCGGATTATTATCGGCCAATAACTGAGTTGGGATTTTATCAGCCAAATTGAGAAAGTTGGGGTTATTTAAATCCAATTTGCAATTAAAAAAAATAATAACTGATTATATCTGTGAAACACATGAAACATGAACTCATACCAAAAGGGAAACTGAAAAAGCGTGATAAAGATTTCTTCTATACATAACTCCTGTTTTACCCAAAGTTGATGAATCGGATCCTCCTTTCCAAGTGGAGAATTAAGAATTATTTGATATAGTTTATCAAACTTTAAACAAAATTAAAAACAAAAAAATATATATATGGCAATCTTACACTTGTTATGGAAAGGTAAATTGGATTTAAATAATCCGATTTAGTTGTTTTGGCCAATAATAATCACAGATGAGTTAATTCCTGACAGTGGTCCACCTTTTTTCAGTTTGTTTGTATAATGGTTCGCCGTTAAAAATAAAATTAACGAAGTTAAGTTTTGTTTCTGAATTACAAACCAATATTTTAGGGCTTTTGATTAGAACGAGAATACGAGTTGATTGATGTAAAACTTACCTCGAAACGGTGTTTCAAACGGCTTGATTTTTGTTAATTGGAAGTTTAAACACACGAATTAAAACACCGTTTTCATCATTTGTAGTATATTTTGCAAAGTGATCAAGTAAATTTTTACTGAACTATAAATTCTTATATTTGTTTTAGATAAAGATATTATTATTATATATATCAATTCTCATTGTTCTTTTGCGCCAGTCAAATTTCTAAATTTTAGATTTCAACACTACAATTTGTTTTCTTTGATTCCCCCCTCAACAAATATTTGTTAGAAAAAATTCTCATCGTTCTTTTGCGCCAGTCAACTTTCTAAATTTTAGATTTCAACACTACAATTTGTTTTCTTTGATTTCCCCCTCAACAAATATTTGTTAGAAATATGCTTTTACTTTTTGTTGCTTTTTTTTATTATATTATTTACTTATTTTTCTTAACTGTCCTAATAAACTTTGCAAATATTTTTTTAGTTATATTTAATATATCATGTACTTTAATTTTTCTATATTAACGTATATTAATTTTTAAAAAAAGATGAATACGTAATTGTGGTATTATAATCTATACGAGTGTTGGTATCATACCGGTACTGTCACGAACCATATTGATTACACCCTAATAACATTGATACCGATATTAGTATTACGAACCGGCACCGCTATTCATTTTTATAGTTTAAGATTGATGTAAATGACATGTTCATATCCTTTTAATTTTTTGGGGGTATTCTCTTCCTATTGCTATAACGAGTGCCAATAACGTAACAATACCGACCAAACTCCCACGCGTAGCGCGGGTGTTTCACTAGTTATGATAAAGTTATTGTTTACTTTTTTTTAAAGACAAGAGTATATTTTGCAAAGTGTTAGCCCAAGCTCAGGCTTACTGGTTAGCAGGCTCATAGGATTATGATTATGTGTATGAGCCCAATCTCAGCCTCAAGCCTTGTTTGAGCCTTTTCTTTTAGGATCAATGAAATTTTATAAAGATTTAAAACCCAGAACGAAGATGTCCAACCAAAGAGAGAACCGAAAACAGTTTGTAGCCCGGAAACAGAACCGGTATTTAAACCAGTTTGGCAAGAACCGGTTACAAAGTAGTAACCGATGAAAGAATCCCCATCCCTCTAGCTACAAGATTAATTTGGCCCTTTTGGGCACCTAGTGTTCCATCAGTGATGGGAACCTAAATTCCAACCCATAGACGTCGAGCACTCTTGATAAAGCTTTAACATGGAAAGCGCAAGAGGAATCTAAGAACCATTTGCGCTCATTGCAATCGAGAAAAAAAACATCATCACAAGAATAATCGACGTTAGAGAGTTAAGTTCACTAATTGCTAATGGAGCAATTTTGCATGCTTCTAAAGCATCCATAAGCCAAGCCTTAGACCAATATTAGTTCCTAATCAGTGGCGGATCTAGAAAAAAAACGTCTAGGGGCAACGTTTCAAAATTTTCTTTTCTATAGGGGCAGCGAAATCGAAAAAATGGTCAAATTTTTCCAAAATTTACACTAACACCAGAGTGTCAACGGGTAGCAGGTGCTACCCCTTATCTCAAGCTATATCCGCCCCGCATGTTCCTAATACAGTAGAAACTCGATAAATTAATACTCGATTATTTAATAAACTCTCTAAGATAATATTTTTTGCCGGTCCCGACTCGGGGATAGGGTGCTAAATTAATAATTCGCTAAAATTATAAGATAATTCATTTTTGATAATTTCTTTAGACCCCATATAAAATATAAATTAATAATTCCTTATATATAGCATATTACATGAATGATTTATAAAGGTTTCTTGAAAAATGACTCAATTGTCTTTTGTTTTTTGTTGAAATCAATTTCCCATTGAATCTCGTCTCTAATTTTCCTTAGCATGGTAAGAACTTCTGGTGTTGTTTTCTCATAGCTCAACAAGAAATTGTTCAATGTGATTGCCGCTTTAATAGCTTCGTTTCGCGAAGGGGGCTCCATTGTAGAACTTTCATCATCTTCTTCATCGATATCATCTTTATTAATTCCAATAACGCTTTCAATAATTTCTTCATCAGTCAACAACTGTGCAACTATATTTTCTTCGATATCATCTTCTTCATCGATATCATCTTTATTAATCACCGCGTCACAAGATTGAATTTTTGAAGTTGTGTTTGGTGGCAAAAAAAATAATAATTCAACATTTCGTAATCCTTCAATAAATTAATAATTCAACATTTATCAATTAATTAATAACTCTTTTAATTAATAAATTTTGGTGGTCCCAAGTGTATTATTTTATAGAGTTTCTCCTGTATTAGTTTCCCATCATTCTCTAAATAACAAGGCATCATTGATTTATCATAAATGAGACATATTTAACCACCATGTTAGGAGATGGTCCTTTAAAAATACTTTTGTTACATGTCTCCAAGTTCATAGGCCAGCATGTTTTGGATTAAGATGTCTTGAACCCATGATCAAAGATTAATAGAAGCATACATATTAAAAAATGGTTTTCAACTATCGGTGCATCCATTTTTAGTCATAATAAAGTGTAAAACTCTTATATGAATTGTGAAGGAAAACAATTACACAAAAGTTTTATGTTGAATGGAGCACCTTCGGGTAGCCCAATCGGGTAGTTCAGGTTCATCGCAACATCGCGGCAAATCAACTGGAGTTCGTGAACCCGAAGAGAAAAACGCTAATGTAGCTGATTTTTTGACCATTTAACATAAAATAACCAATTTTCTATCAAAGTTTTACCAATTCTTATACTATACTCATATTTCTTCTACTCTACAAACTCAACACAATAAACCTAGTACTATGCTTCCACTATTATCATCAGCTGGGTACGAGCCATTTGATTCTAGTGGGCTCAAATTTCTTGCCGACATTGTCGCGCCATCGTTGCATTCGAAGTTGAAGACATGGATCACTATAAAAAAATTGTTCATGTGATCGTGAAAAGGCTCATGAAGTTCAAATGGAAGATTCCTACGTCTATAGCCGGCCCAAAATACGATGCGTGATTTCAGATGTCTAAGGAATTACTTTTCAAAATTATTGCGATCTAAACTCCAATTTTGAATGGTTTCAAAATGGATAGAGGAGAGGATGAAAAAGAGTTTCATTGCGTTAAAGAAATGCATATCGGGGATTAAACAACTAGCAACGGGTAGTGTTTCTGACGAATACGAAATATTAAGCTATGTCTCCTACGACCTCAAGAGAAAGCTTAGAATATTTTTTATAATGTGGTTATTATTTTATGCGGTAAAAAGTTTTTAAGTGCATCAATTAGCCACGACGTTGCACTTTTGTACAATGCACATGAAGATAGATATGGCCTAATAGGGATGCTCGGTAGCCTCGATTGTACACATTGTGTTTGAAGAATGTGTCCGACGAGTTTGCGAGGCCAATACCAAAGAGGTGTTTCAAATAGCCAATGATAATGCTTGAAACGGTGGCGTTAAACGATTATTGGAATTGGCGTGCGTATTATCGACCTGCTTGTTTTGTTCAAACAATGACATTAATATCCTCCAACAATCTCCACTATTCATTAACAAGATGTTTAATTGGAACCACGCTAAGGTGTTTATTTCATGTCAACGAGCGACAACATAAACGTAGCTACTATCTTGTTGATGGTATTTACCTTATTTAGTCTACTTTGTGAAAGCCTTCTCATATCTACTCGACCCTAAGGAAATAAAGTACGAGAAAGCGCAAGAGTCAATAAGAAAAGATGTGGAACGATCTTTCGGTATTTTAAAATCTATATGGGTTATAATTCAATGGCCCGCTTCAAGTTCAAAAGCACGAGAAGATAAGGAATGTGATTAATGTGTGCATTATATTGTACAATATGATCTTAAAATATGATAAGGATTGGATATCACCGATGTACATAATGGATCCTCCGACCAATGCAATTGTTGACGATAAGATAACTTCGGAGTTGCAGGATTATACAAACTTTAGACTTCGCTATGATCTCGTGGAACACAATGCAACTCTAAACAACTCGGATTTGGACAAAGAATAATTAAAAATTATATTTAAATTATTTTAATGAATATTAGGTTTTTATTTTAGTTGTTTTATGTTTCTACTAGGTTAGAACCTCGTGTATTACACGAGTTGCATAAATATAATTTTATATAATAAATAATAAAAATATATATATTTAAAAAAACTCGTATATTTCACATGTTGAATAAATATAATGTCATTTGTTAACACAAATAGTCATCAAGTTTTATCTTTTAAAAATGAACATTGATGTACTATTTACTTATTATAACATTTTACTTTATTTTTTTTATTTTGCATAAATGTAATTTTATATAATAAATAATAAAAATATACATCTTTAAAAAAACTCGTATATTGCACGTGTTGAATAAAATATAATGAGGTTGAATACTTATCTAAATATTCTTATCTAATTTTTTGTTTCAAATTATTATTATTATTATTATTATTATTATAAAAATAAATGTTTATCATTATCTAAATATTTATTCTTATATAATATTTTGTTTAAAATTATTACTATTTAATATGAGAGATAAGTAGGAAAATAAGGTGAAAAAGCACGACATGTATCCATAATAGATTTTCATTTGTTAGTATAAAAAGAAAAGATTTAACAAATTCACATTCCATACGTAAAATGTGTTACCATTCTTTTGACAAATCAATTTTCACATATAACACCAGCTCATTAACAAAGATACTTCTATCTTTTAAATAAAACCCTAAAATTTACTTTCCTAGCATGCTTATAATCAAGAATGACATTAGATAATTGATCATACATATCCCGGATAATCAATTGGTATATCGATATTCAATTTTGTTACATATAATATCCTACACCTTCATATTATTAATTATCTTTTTATTTTCTTATAGAGTTAATTACATAGTTAGTCCATGTGGTTTGCACAAAATAGCATACTTAGGTACTAATAGTTTAAAATCACCTTCTAGGGTATTAACTTTTCATTTTGTAACGTTTGGAGGTATTAACTTCTAAGGTAGTAACATAGGTAGTCCCTGTGGTTTGCACAAAATAACATACTTAGGTACTAACATAATATGATTTTAAGCCTACAAATAAGCTTAATACCCCCAAACGTTACAAAATGAAAAGTTAATACCATAGAATGTTATTTTAAACTATTAGTACCTAAGTATGTTATTTTGTGCAAACCACAGGGACTAACTATGTAATTAACTCTTTCTTATATATTCTAATACAAATTTTTATTATCAATAATTTTAATCAATTAAACGAGAGAATGGCAAGTGTCCCAAAACAGGTTTCTTTTATTATATAGAAGAGATGTGCTTATTCAAATTAATGAAATTGTGGTTTTTAGTTTTAAATATAAATTTTTATTTTTATTAAAAACTATAAAGTGAAATGTAGGTATTTAGTTTAAGTTATTGAATACTTTGGTTTAATTTGGTTATAAACGGGGTGATTATTTATTAATTAGTTTATAAAGAACTATAATTTTTATCTTTATAAATTAGATATAACATAACAATTTCATCACAATTATATAAATAATATCGAGTAAATTGCCATTTTAGTCCCTGTGGTTTGGGCCATTTTGCCAGTTTAGTCCAAAGGTTTCATTTTTAACATCTGGATCCAAAAAGGTTTCATCGTTGCCATTTTGGTCCAACTGACTTAACTCCATCCATATTTGTTAAGTCTGCCAAGGGCATTTTTGTCATTTCACTTTTCTTTTTATTAACCCTTTTTTTCTTAATTGCTTATTCCTATATAAAAAACATGTCTTCCCTCTGATAATCTTCATCATCAGTCATCTTCATCATCAACGAGCACCACCACTGCCGCCTTCTTCTCTGCAATAACAACCCCTCTATCTCAATCTTCTTCTCTGCAACTCTCTCTCTCTCTCTCTCTATACCTCAATAACCACCTTACCCCAACCACCATTAGCGAGCACCACCACTGCCGCCACACCCCATACCAGCCACCACCACCGAGCTCCATCACCCATTTTGGGGTGATAACCGACCTGTACCTTCAGCCATCAAAAAACACACACACAAACACCCCTCCGATCTGCACCTTCACATTCCATATCTACACACATCTTTGATTTAATCGATTGGAGTGATGAATTTGAGTGATTGATGATATGGGATTGAAGGCGGTTTGACTTAATCGATTGGAACAAAAAAAACCCTAACTTTTTAAACTCAAAATTTCGCACGGTAAGGGTATCACACAAAGAAATTGTGATGGGGCTTTTGATCCCCGATAGAAACCGAATAGAAAGGTGCATACGAAAACTTACGGGTTGCATGTTACGTGGTTTCCGGCGAAGAACAGTGATTTGGAATAACAGTGTTTCTGGTGGTGATGGCCGGCGCGGCGAGATGATGATGATGATCTTTTATGATGATGAACGGATGGTGTCCGATGAAGATGGTGGTGTAAGGTGTTTCCGATAAGAGCAGGTATGTTGCTGATGATGAAGATGACTGATGATGATGATGAAGATGACTGATGATGATGATGAAGATGATGACTGTAAGGTGTTTCGGATAAGCCCGGGCTTACGCTTTGGTTCGCCTCGAGGTGTACGCCTAGTGAGGCGAAGAGAAAACGTCTCGAGGCACGATTCCATACTTTTAAACCTTGTTGAGGACATCTACTAGAGCCGTTATGATGGTAGTTGACTTAAGTCGGCCTAAGGTTTCGTATTTTTTCAAGTCTTGAAAGATTTCCCAGGCTAAATGCTGTGTATTATAGATTAACTTTTCATTAAGAGTTTTTTGTACTCACACTTGTTGAAATCCAACAGAAATTTTACAGGTTTTCTAAAGGGACTCGTCACATGTACAAATTTTGGCAACACTTGTAATAATATCACAACCAATTGGTGAGATGCACATACCACAAACAAGGGAATAAATAAAGTGTGAGTTTGGTTTGTGTATATTGGTAAAATCAGGTGTGATACAAGACTTAGATGCATGGTGATTTATGGTATGTTTCATCCTTTTTGGCATGAGTTTTCCTTTAAGATTGGTAGGTAAAATGTGGAATAGACATTTCAAGTGCAGGAACCTTAAAAGCAAAGTAGCTACATGGTAGGCTGGGCAGGTAGAAGATATATATGATTGGAGAGGTAAAAAAACAAAACATGTTGACAGATCAGCCTAAGGGTACTCAAATTCGTTGGCTTAAGTTAGATCTCCTGGAGTCGACCTGCTTTGCAGAGAAGAAGGCGGTGTCCAATGAAGATGGTGGTGTAAGGTGTTTCGGATGGTGGCGTGTAACAGATGGTGTCCGATGAAGATGGTAGCGTGTAACGGATGATGTCCGATGAAGATGGGTGTGTGTGGTTATTGAGGTATAGAGAGAGAGTTGCAGAGATGAAGATGGAGAGCTGATGATGAAGATTATCAGAGGGAAGACATGTTTTTTATATAGGAATAAGTAATTAAGAAAAAAAGGGTTAATAAAAAGAAAAGAAAAGTGAAATGACAAAAATGCCCTTGGCAGACTTAACAGATATGGATGGAGTTAAGTCAGTTGAACCAAAATGGCAACGATGAAACCTTTTTGGATCCAGATGTTAAAAATGAAACCTTTGGACTAAACTGGCAAAATGGCCCAAACCACAGGGACTAAAATGGCAATTTACTCAATAATATCTATTGTTACTTAAACATAAATTTAAATAAAATTATTCATATATTAAACAAAATAAATATAAATAATAGGCTCGTTTATGCTCGCGAGCCCGCTCAAGCTCGATAAATGAAGCTCATGCTCAGAATCATTTACTAAAAAGGGTGTATTTTTTTAACTCAACCTCGTTTAAACTCGACTCGTTTTAAGGTTTTTTAGTTGAGCTTAGGTAGCTAGGCTTATTCATATACGTGGGGTGCCAAGTGGCATCTACTGTTTTTTTATTTTTACTAGCGACATTCCCCAGCGCTTCGCGGCAGGAATTCGATTGGTATCTGTTCGGTTTGTTACGATACCAACACTCGATGTGGTTTACATCGATCGAAACAATAAAACCAATATCAATACCGGTATTAATGTTGTTCAGTTGATATCGGTTTAGATGGTTTACGTTCTATGTTTATTTTTTCAGCATTGCGATATAAATTGTATTGAAAATGGATATTGTGTCGTATCGTACTAAATTGAATCGAAATTGGTTTAACAACATATGTGTCGGTACGGGTATTTATTTTTGTTGTTTTTTCATCATATTGCTACTATATTGTAACGAACCGAACAATATTTGTACCAGTATGTATTCATTTTTATGGTTACTTGTTTGATAACGGATTTTGTGCTGCTAGCTTTGTGAACGGAAACAAACCAAATAAACAACATCAATTGTGATACCCTATTTATTTTTATTGTTATTTCTTTTGATAAACCGACAACGTATTGCTATCGTATCATACCGATCAACATGGGTACCGGTACTCATATTCATTTTAGGGTTTCCGGTTTCAAAAAATTTTCATTTATACAACTTTGCCTGTGACAATAAATGGATATCGGTACAAGTACCATGACAATCTGAACCGGCAGATACTGTTCTAACAACATCGGTGTCGGTACCAGTGTCCATTTTGTCGATGTAAAACATGTGTTGATTTCTATAGAGTGCATGTATCGTATGAGTATTGTAACAAACCAAATGTCTACGGTAACATACAATCACAACACACCAGCAAATAACTTGAAATGTTATATATAAGAAATAGACATAGATGCGACTTTAGATTTTTTTTTAATAAAGTTAATGAACACAAATTATTACTAAAAACTATTTATTTTTATTGTTATTTCTTTTGATAAACCGACAACGTATTGCTATCGTATCATACCGATCAACATGGGTACCGGTACTCATATTCATTTTAGGGTTTCCGGTTTCAAAAAATTTTCATTTATACAACTTTGCCTGTGACAATAAATGGATATCGGTACAAGTACCATGACAATCTGAACCGGCAGATACTGTTCTAACAACATCGGTGTCGGTACCAGTGTCCATTTTGTCGATGTAAAACATGTGTTGATTTCTATAGAGTGCATGTATCGTATGAGTATTGTAACAAACCAAATGTCTACGGTAACATACAATCACAACACACCAGCAAATAACTTGAAATGTTATATATAAGAAATAGACATAGATGCGACTTTAGATTTTTTTTTAATAAAGTTAATGAACACAAATTATTACTAAAAATCAAATTATCGATCCAATGTCCGCGGTAACGTACCGACACAACGCACTCGAAAATAACTTGAAATGTTAAAATAAATAAATAATAAATATAATTGTGAATTTAGATTTTTCTATAAAGTTAAAGAACCCAAATTATTAGTAAAAAACAAATTGAATAACAACAAAATATTGTTAATAACAAAAACAAAAAAACAAATACTTAGAAAACCATCTGTTGCCTATTTATTACTAAAAATACTTACCAAAAGATTAATAATTAATATATAACTAAAAAATAAAATAAAATAAAAACAAAAACCTAAAACTTATCATTCACTCACTTTAAATTCATATTGATAATTTTTTTTACAGTTTTAAGTTATATTCAACTAGTTGATGCCCCGCCCGCGTTGCGGGCGATAGCCGAATAATTCTCAACCAATTAAAAAAACAGTACTATAGTTTTGTTAGAAAGGAAAACTAAAACGATTACAAGATCGTAATTTTTAGCGGGGGTAAAATCGTAATTTTTAGCTAGGGGAAAACCATATTTTTATTTTGAACGGGGGGGGGGGGGGGGGGAACGTAATTTTGAATTGAGGGTGAAAGCAATTTTGAACCAAGGAGAAAATCGTAATTTTTTTACATGCTACAATTCATTCGTTACAGAGAAGACAAAAAATAAAGCAAAATAAGTTGTTATGTATATAAAACCTCATTCAAACGAAATACAGTTTACTTACTGTGTGTATGAAAAGTAATATAAACAGTGCAATTACTTGCATTGCTACCTTGCTACGGGATTTGATGAGCTCGGTACGAACCGGTACGGAAAATACCGTTACCGAAATCCCCAAAAGTGGGTACCGGTACCGAATATACCTGGTACGGTACGGATTGGTACCGGTACTGGTACGACACCCGCATTTGAGGGTAAAAACAGATGAATACGGGTGTCGAACCGGTACCGAAAATATACCCAGTTTGGTTAATTCGATACTGATACAGGTACCAGATACCAGCTCAAATGATGTTACTATCCATTAAATTCAATTTTTATTACTATATTATGTTTACTGTTCATTGAGTTCTCTTTTTAATATATAGGACAATTTTATTACTATATTATGTTTAGTGTTCATTAAGTTCTCTTTTTAATATATAGGACAATTAAATTCATATTTTTATTTTGAACTGGGGGGGGGGGGGGGGGGGGGGGACGTAATTTTGAATAGAGGGTGAAAGCAATTTTGAACCAAGGGGAAAATCGTAATTTTTTACATGCTACAATTCATTCATTACAGAGAAGACAAAAAATAAAGCAAAATAAGTTGTTGTGTATATAAAACCTCATTCAAACGAAATACAGTTTACTTACTGTGTGTATGAAAAGTAATATAAACGGTGCAATTACTTGCATTGCTACCTTGCTACGGGATTTGATGAGCTCGGTACGAACCGGTACGGTAAATACCGTTACCGAAATCCCCAAAAGTGGGTACCGGTACCGAATATACCTGGTACGGTACGGATCGGTACCGGTACTGGTACTGGTACGACACCGGCATTTGAGGGTAAAAACAGATGAATACCGGTGTCGAACCGGTACCGAAAATATACCCAGTTTGGTTAATTCGATACCGATACAGATACCTGATACCAACTCATTCATTAATGATGTTACTATCCATTAAATTCAATTTTTATTACTATATTATGTTTATTGTTCATTGAGTTCTCTTTTTAATATATAGGACAATTTTATTGCTGTATTATGTTTACTGTTCATTAAGTTCTCTTTTTAATATATAGGACAATTAAATTCAATTTTTATTACTATATTATGTTTATTATGTTTACTGTTCATTGAGTTCTCTTTTTAATATATAGGACAATTTACTATATTATGTTTATTATGTTTACTGTTCATTGAGTTCTCTTTTTAATATATAGGACAATTTAATATATAAGACAATTTTATTACTATATTATGTTTACTGTTCATTGAGTTCTCTTTTTAATATATAGGACAATTTAATATATAAGTCAATTTTATTACTATATTATGTTTATTATGTTTACTGTGCATTGAGTTCTCTTTTTAAATTCATATTTTTATTTTGAACTGGGGGGGGGGGGGGGGGGGGGAAACGTAATTTTGAATTGAGGGTGAAAGCAATTTCGAACCAAGGGAAAAACTGTAATTTTTTACATGCTAGAATTCATTCGTTACAGAGAAGACAAAAAATAAAGCAAAATAAGTTGTTGTGTATATAAAACCTCATTCAAACGAAATACAGTTTACTTACTGTGTGTATGAAAAGTAATATAAATGGTGCAATTACTTGCATTGCTACCTTGCTACGGGATTTGATGAGCTCGGTACGAACCGGTACGGAAAATACCGTTACCGAAATCCCCAAAAGTGGGTACCGGTACCGAATATACCTGGTACGGTACGGATCGGTACCAGTACTGGTACGACACCGGCATTTGAGGGTAAAAACAGATGAATACCGGTGTCGAACCGGTACCGAAAATATACCCAGTTTGGTTAATTCGATACCGATACAGATACCCGATACCAGCTCATTCATTAATGATGTTACTATCCATTAAATTCAATTTTTATTACTATATTATGTTTATTGTTCATTGAGTTCTCTTTTTAATATATAGGACAATTTTATTGCTGTATTATGTTTACTGTTCATTAAGTTCTCTTTTTAATATATAGGACAATTAAATTCAATTTTTATTACTATATTATGTTTATTATGTTTACTGTTCATTGAGTTCTCTTTTTAATATATAGGACAATTTACTATATTATGTTTATTATGTTTACTGTTCATTGAGTTCTCTTTTTAATATATAGGACAATTTAATATAGGCAAATTGGAAAATAATAATCCCACCATTGTGAAATTGGCCAATAATAATCCCAAGTCAGGAATTAGCCACCAATAATCCCACCTTCTCAATTTTTGGAAAATAATAATCCACCGACACTAATCGACAAAAGTGCCACGTCAGCATTTGGAGTATTATTTTCCAAAAATTGACGAGGTGGGATTATTGGTGGCTAATTCCTGACTTGGGATTATTATCGACCAATTTCAGAAAGATGGGTTTATTATTTTCCAATTTGCCTTTAATATATAAGACAATTTTATTACTATATTATGTTTATTATGTTTACTGTTCATTGAGTTCTCTTTTTAATATATAGCACAATTAGGATGCCGGATCAAAGTTCGAGGAATGATGTTGACAATGGGAATAGAGCCTTGGTCACTATGTTTTAGAACAAAAGCTCTAATCAACTGAAGAGCCTCTTAGTTTTTGTAAATAATATATCTATTTTAGTTAACCATTATAATTTATTTTTGATTGGTTTTCCTTTTTATTAATATATTTTTATTGGTTGTCTTTTGTTACTATATTTTTCTAGTTGTGCTTTTTCTAATTCACAGTAAATGCATTTATGCATAATTAGTGTTATCTTTCTATACTAATGAATAAAAATTTTCTTTTGAACACGTATCATTTACTGGTGTTTCTCATCTTATTTTCCTATTTTCTCTCATATTAAATAATAATAATAATAACAATAATTTAAAACAAAAAATTAGATAAGAATAAATACTTTTTATAAATAATTTTAAACAAAAATTTACAATAGGATAAATGTTTGTTTTTAGAGTAAATTACAAAGTTCGTCCTTTATGTATGTCATTTATTACAAAGTATGTCCTTTATCTTTAATAAGCTCAGAAAACATACTTAATGTTTGAAAAACCATTCAGGTTATGTCCTTTACCCTAAACCTAGTTTGTTTTCCCAGTTAATTCAGGTCATGTGAGAAGCACATGAGGGTATATTGGTCATTTTACCCTAAATACTAAAAAAATAAAAATAAAATCAGATCTCTCTCTCTCTCTCTCTCTCTCTGAACGCAGATCTCTCTCTCTCTCTCTCTCATCTTTATTTCATCATCATCTGCACACTCAGCCAATTCATATCTAAACAAAACAACACACAAAATCAAAAACCCAAATCAAGATAAGTCTTTCTCATACACTCCATCTTACCTTGCACGATTCATCTTCAAAAACCCAAATCTGCACACTCTCCAAACACCTCAACAGATCTAAACAAAACCACACACAAAAACTTCAAAAACCCAAATCTGCACGATTCATATCTAAGCAAAACCACACACAAAAATCAAAAACCCAAATCTGCACACTCTCCAAACACCTCTACAGATCCACACCTCGAACCAGAAGACGATTCATCTTCACCTTGCACGATTGAACTCGAACCCAAAACTCTCTCTCTAACTATCCTACCATCACCACAACCCATCTTCATCCTGCACAACGGAGTCAAATCAAAACCGAGAGCCGCATTCGCGGCGTACGGATCTCAACCAGCCAGTCACCAAACTCCTTACTGATTTTCCGCTCAATATGTGCCCTAACCGCCGGAATATTCTTCTCGAGCATTCTCCGGAGCGTAGACGACGGCGTTTTGTGGATAAAATCTCGTTCAATCGAGTCAATACACTTCAACGCCATGTAGAAATTACTCTTCGACATATGAAAATTCGCTCGTGAACAAATCTCCATTAGTTTAACACAGATCTGAAGAGATTGAATCGCTAGGGCTATGTTTTGGCACTTGTTTCTCGCTTCGATTTGAGCGATTCGGCTCCGGTGAAGTACCGCCGGAAAGAACATTCGGCTCCGGTGAAGTCGGCTCCGGTGGTGGTGGTGGGAGTCCGGTAGAGAGAGAGAGTTTGAGATGATAGAGAGAGAGTGTGTATATGTGTCTGTATGTATATATATATATTTAGATATATAGATACATGTATATTTAAACAAAGAAATTATTTATTGTTTTTTATGATTTTTATTTTGATATTTAGGATAAAATGACTAAAATACCCTTATGTGGGGTTGACTTAGTCAACTTTAACCATGAAAACTAATTGTGTTATGACTAAAGGACATAACTTGTAAGGGTTTACAAACATTGAGTATGTTTTCTGAGCTTATTAAAGATAAAGGACATACTTTGTAAAAGATGACATACACAAAGGACGAACTTTGTAATTTACTCTTGTTTTTATTATGTGTAGAGTTGAGAGTTTAAAGGAGAATATATTTTTTTGTAAGAACAAAGAAGAAGAAATTTCAATTAATAAGAAGTTTTATTTTACTTCATTTAATATTTTATTTTATTATTCCATATATAAATTATCAAGTTTCTTGTGCATTATGATTTGTACCCCATGCTTGGGGGCTTTTTCAATTTTTTTTTTTTTTGATTTTTCACTTTCAACCTTAAAGTTTTATCTTTTACATTTTAATCCATTTGAAATTTTTACTTTGAACTCAAACTTTTTCATCTTTTGTAATTTAACACAACACTTTATTATTTACAATTTTGGTCCCTCATACTTTTTATCTTTCGCAAGTTTTTCGTTTTACGTTTCGTTCTAAATTTTGCGAGTTAACTTGTCGTAGCGTGCATGCGAGGTTCAACGTTTTTGCTCTATTTTTTCATATTTGACAGACCCGTCGCAACGCGTCCATTTTTTCACTTTTGAAAACTTCGCGCAATGGGCGGGTCCTAGACCGACTAAGTTATTATTTTCTACGTTTTACGTTTCTGGATAATTTCTTCGTACTAACACACTGTAACGGGTGTGCGTGGTTCAACGATTTTAGTCTCCTTTTCGTTGAGTGTAATTTTTACCATTTTATCTATTTTATTTTTACGATGTTGAGAGCCGATGTCGTTGTGGTATTGGTGCTCCTTGTCACGGTTTTACGAACGTTTTTAATCTATTAAATTTTTACTAATATTTTGTTTCGGTTTACCCCTATACTTCCTTTACTTAAAAACTATTTTTTACGTGCATATGTATAAATATGATTTCTTCTACATTCTGACGCAAACTTTTTTTATAGACGATTCGGGTCAAATATAATACGTTTTCGTTTAAAGAAACCATTTTTACGTGCATATTTTTATGTACGTTTTCATATAAATTCATGTTATTGTTCGATATGAATTCCATTTACTTTACGTTACGTTTGATTCAATGACAATGCTTATACAGGTTACACTGAGTTCAACTGGATACGTCGAAATGTGTGTTTTCATATGATTAATGCATCATATAACGTTTGGACTAATCTATTCAATGTTTACGATGTACCTGCGCCGCAACGCGGGCGGGTCTTCACCCTAGTTACTATAAATAAGCAACAAAAACATGCACTAGAACTTGTACATTGTGCTTTATGAGTTTTTCAAAAAAAAACTTGATTTTTTACTTTTAATCCAAAGGTTTTTAACTTTTACAAATTTAACCCTACATAATTTGTTTTTTTAACTTTAACATAAAACATTTCATTATTTGCAATTTAACGTCACAACTTTTGTCACTTTCATCTTTCGCAAATTTTCGTTTTACGTATAGTTCTAAATTTTTTGAATTAATACGACGCAACGTACGACTGTGGTTTAAACTTTTTATGTTTTGTTTCAAATTTTGCAAGTTAACACGACGCAATGTTCATGTGTGGTTGAACATTTTTACCTCTATTTTTTCATGTTTGACAGGTTCGTCGCAACACGCAGATCCTAGGTCGAGTCAGTGTTGGTGGTCGATGACGATTGTGTGGCATTATTATTATTTGACACCGTTTTGCTCCCCGCCACAACGCGGGGTGTGCTTTGGGGGTTTTTCAAAGAAAAAATGGTTATGCATATGGTTGTTGTAACCTTGGCTTTGGGGGTTTTCCAAAAAAATTGATTTTTTTTTACATTCCACCCAAAGGTAGTTCATAAATTATTTTTAACCCAAAACTATTTGGTTTTTTTTACTTTTAACCCAAAACTTTTTATCTTTTGCAATCTATCCTCATAATTTTTTTTTACTTTCAACTTTGGTCCTTTATAGTTTTCATTTTCCGCAAATTTTTCGCTTTATTCTTGGTTCTAAATTTTGTGACTTAACACATCGCAAAGTGCGTCTTTGGTTTAACGTTTTTACATTTCGTTCTAAATTTTGCAAGTTAACACGACGCAACGTGCGTGTGTGGGTGAACGTTTTTACATCGTGTATTTTTTCCCCGTTTGACAGGTTTAACATAACGTGCGGGTCCTAGATCGACTTAGTTATAACTAAAAAATCTCCGCCGCATTGCGGCGGGTCTCAATCCTAGTTTGTATTAAATGTTATTGTAAGGGTATATTATTAAAGTTACATAGATCTTTAATTTGTAGTTTTATTCTTAAATAACTAAGTATATTAAACTTGTAACTTATTTTCATTAAAATATTTAAACAAAAAATAATAATTTAAAGTGTAGGATAAGTTACTAGGTGTGTAGGATAAATTTTGAAATATGTAGGATAACTTTTGATGGGTGTAGGCAAAATAAATTGGGTTAATTGCATATTTCTCCTTAAAAAACTTCTTAATTGCTTATTTACCCAACTTAAAATTAAAATTGTATATATCCCCTTCCTCTAGAGGTGTACAAAAAAACTGGTTTTAGAATCGAAACCGAAAAAAAAAACCGAAACCGGTTTTTTTATAACCGGTTTTTTTTAACCGCCGGTTTTTATACCAGTTACTATTCTTGACTTCAAAAACCAGTTATTAACCGAACCGGTTATTAAAAAACCGGTAAAAAACCTTTTTTTTGGGAAAAACCGGTTATACCGGTTATTGTTTTGGATCTCAAAAACCGGTTAGTAACCGGAACCGGTTATAAAAAATACCGGTTTTTATTTTGGGTGAAAAAACCGAAACCGGTTAATAACCGAAACTGGTTTTTGAAAAAAACCGATTTGTACACCTCTACCTTCCTCAACTAATGAAATTGCAAATTTGCCCATTTTGATTTATTTTATTAAATATAAATTATACAATGACTATTTAACCTTATTTTTAATAAAACCTTGAAAATTTTAATATTTATCCATTTTTACTAGTTTTTGTGGCTTTTCACCGTAATTTTTACATTTCGCTAGTTAGGTTTTTTTCGTTTTTAAACATATACTTTTTTTTTCTTTCAGAATTCTTTTTATTTCTCCTAAAACTTTAAAAATTTACATATCCATTTCGTTTTTTACATTTGTGGTTTTCTTAAAAGGGTGTTTTCTTAAAAACATATACAAGAAAGTGTTTGTGATTTTCTTAAAAAAAATGACAATTGCGTTTTTCTTTTAATCATTAAAGGTAGCTTAAGGTATGGATCTCGGGGTGTTTGTGATTTTCGGCTAATGTATAGATAT
Organism: Helianthus tuberosus; assembly: GCA_030545235.1. Taxonomy (NCBI): domain Eukaryota; kingdom Viridiplantae; phylum Streptophyta; class Magnoliopsida; order Asterales; family Asteraceae; genus Helianthus; species Helianthus tuberosus. The sequence continues at coordinate 175,783,568 of CM060425.1, read as the reverse complement.
ATACATTAAAATACATTTAATGATTAAAAGAAAAAAGCAAAACAAATAACTTAGTTAAATTGTTAAAAAACTATAAAAAAAATCTGACTAGCGAAATGTAAAAAAAATAAAAAGAAAGGTGGAAAAGGCACAATAACTAGTAAAAATGGATAGATATGTAAGTTATAAAAGTTTTAGTAAAAATAAGGGTAAAATAATGATTATATAATTTGTTTTGAATAAAATAAATCAAAATGGCTAAATTTGTAATTTTATTAGTTAAGTAAGGGGATACATGCAATTTTAATTTTAAGTTAGGTAAATACGCAATTAAGAAGTTTTTTAAGGTGAAATATGCAATTGTCCCAAAAAATTAGTGTTAAGGAAGATAGTTTTTATGACTAATTAATTAGTTAGTTAAAGATAATAATAAGTGAACTGAGTGAAAAATTATTTAATGTTTTACTATTGTCCCCTTTGTACTTTTTCTTTCCAATTAAAATTTTCTTCTTAAATGATCCTCCCTATGAGTAGATATATATACTTTGGAGTTCGGTGATTTAGGAATCAAAGGTTTCCGTTTGATATATACTTAATAATTGTATTATTTTTTCACTGAATTAAATAATTATTCTAGGTCGAGGCATATGGTTCCATCAAGTTGTAAGTGTTTTTAGACGAATCGCTATAATGGTTTAGACTCACCATTATAATCTCACAATTCTTTCAAATGTCAAATCTAGAAAACTTTCTAATGTTAAGCGTACTGTTATAATTGGTTTAAACCCATCATTTATCGCACATTGCATCAACATTTAGAAAGAACATTATCTTTAAATATAATAATTCTATACTCCATTCAAATAGAATTTAATTCTCAATTTATGGTATAATTTATAAAAAAAGTAGTGAAATATATAAAAACGTGGGGATCGATCTCCACCTTTTTGTATCATAAACTCTCTTGAATATAAATTTGAGACGAGTGTTTTATGAATGAAATAAACAAATAAGCATGAATGTGCATAAAACTAACTAAAATAATTCTATCTCATAATTTGAATGTATCATAAAAACGGGATTTAACCTCATGTAATACATGTGTTTTTAACCTAATAATAAATAAAAAAATAAAATAAAATGTTATAATAAGTAAATAGTACATCAAAGTTCATTTTTAAAAGATAAATCTTGACAACTGTATGTGTTAATAAATGACATTATATTTTATTTTATTATATTCAACACGTGCTATAAACGAGTTTTTTTTAAAGATATATTTTTAAAATTTATCATATAAAATTACATTTCTGCAACTCGTGTAATACACGGGGTTCTAACCTATTTTTTAATATTAATAAATGTTCCAAGCTATGGGATATTCTTTATTTTCTTATGGGTTTATTATATTTATTTTACAGGGAGAGGATCAAATAGTAAGTTTATTTTGGCCAGGAACGATAGGAAGCAATATGATTATGACATGTGGCAAAATTTAAAATAAAGAGGAAGGGTATTTTAGTCAATTTTACCCTATCTTCTCCCTTCTTCTCTCTGTAACTTCAAAACCCACAATTTTCAAAACCCACCATCTTCAACCTTTTCTTTACTTTCTATAACACTAATCACTACATAATAGTACGATTTTCCTCACCAATCAATGATTCAAACACCCAATCAACTTGTTCTTCAACTCTTTTGAAGAAACCCAATTTATTTTCATACCATATCTCATTTTTTTCCTTGTGATTTTGAAGCGAATCACTCGATTCGTTCGATTCGATCCCTGATAAGTGTTCCTAACATTCAAATTTCGTCAATCAGTGAAGAAATCTAAAGAAATCGACTTCGATCTATGTAAGAAATTTTTAAATTGCATTTTTACAATCTAGGTTTTTGAATTGAGTCATTGCGTTTTACGACCTTGGCGGGGGTCCGGGGGCAGCGCCCCTGGGAGCAGGGTCCAAGGGGTGGCAACCTGCATCAAAAAAATTAATTTTCTGTAAATTGCCTCTGGAAAACTGCATTAGAAATAAAACATTTTTATGTGTTTTATGGTCATTGCGTTTTAGAAAAACACATTTTTAAGTGTTTTTAGTCATTGCGTTTTAGGTAAAACACATTTTTATGTGTTTTCAGTCCATTGCGTTTTGGAGAGAACACTTTCTTTTGTATTTTTAAGCCATTGCGTTTCAGAAATAAGACATTTTTATGTGTTTTCTGGCTATTGCGTTTTAGAAAAACACATTTTTGAAGTATTTTTAGTCTATTGCGTTTTAGGTAAAACGCATTTATATATGTTTTCAGTCCATTGCATTTAGAAAAAAGACATTTTTAAGTGTTTTCTGGCCATTGCGTTTTAGAAATAAGACATTTCTTTGTGTTTTTTGTGCATTGCGTTTTAGGTAAAACACAATTTTATGTGTTTTCAGTCTATTGCGTTTTAGAAAGTACACTTTCATTTGTGTGTTTTTGCCATTGCGTTTTAGAGAAAAGATATTTTAAGTGTTTTCTGGCCATTGCGTTTTAGAAATAAGACATTTATTTGTGTTTTTGGTGCATTGCGTTTTAGAAAGAAAGAAGTCATTTTTATGTGTTTTCAGTCCATTGCGTTTTAGAAAGTACACTTTCTTTTGTGTTTTTAGGCTATTGTGTTTTAAAAATAAGATATTTCTTTGTGTTTTCTGCCATTGCGTTTTACAAATAAGACATTTCTTTGTGTTTTTTGTGCATTGCGTTTTAGAAAAAAATCATTTTTTACGTTTTTTTCCATTGCGTTTTCGCAACTGGTTTTTTTTTTCTATTACGTTTTACGCAACTGGGTTTTTGAATTTTTTTTTCGAAAATATAGCAATAGTATACTTGTTTTAAAGATAAAAAACGTTCGTTTTTTTGGTGCAATTTTTATAAAAAATAATGTCGTATGAAAAATTTATTAACGTTTAAAAAATGGAGGGAATTGAAGGAGAGATAAACTATTGTACTGGATTGACTAGAATGCCCTTAGACAATCCCACGCACCTCTTTTTTTCTCTTCAATTTCACTCATTTAGTCTTACCCTTGATTAAATCAATTGATGATCAAGATTATTTCATAGCCTTCGTAGCAAAAAAAACTTTCTATTATATCCTAACCCTTATTTTACATCTAAAAATAAAATAGCGTCTTTATTTTAAGGTTTATTGGATTTTTAATAATCCTAAGTTTCACCTGTTGGCTAAGAATAATTCCAACTTTAAAAATTTCATCCAACAATCTCAACTTGTAAGAATTTGGCCCCCATTGATCTTTTTCTAACATAGGTGCACTGAAATCAATTAATGAGTCTACAAATACACTTGAATCTATTAATCTGCATTTTGATGTTATTTTTTAAATGATTAATATAGATGTACGATTACAATATGTTTAAATTACAACGTAGAATTTCCATCGCTTCTCATTCACGTAGAACATTTTAACATGGTATATATAAATACAGTTTGTGAGCATCCATTATTACTCCTATTACATACTTTAATAGTAAAAAACTAATTTTCGCTACTAACCCCGATGTTACCTTAACCTAGTTTTTATAATTGATGCATGTCCTTCATGCATAGGGATAGAACATGTCTTATACGTATCTCCAAACAAATTTGGAGTTGGAAGAAATACTATTATCCCCAAATCTATAGGGTGGGTGACTTGGAAAAGCACCGAGGAAGGTGGGGGTAATCACGTGGCATCATATCAATCGGACGGTGTTTGAATTATTCGTATTGGCAGCATGCGTTTATGATGTTATTGGGCCCAACCACTTAACAACCGCAATCATGCATACTTTCACGGTAACTTCTTTTTCCCTTAAACTTTCTCTCATTTTCTTTTTAATATTGACCATATTTAACATTTTTCGGTATCTATATGAGGCTATAGGGTGTGGTCATTACCTACTCTCCACATAGGCGTCATGTCATCTATCTTTAATTCACCATTCAAAACCACTACCCTAAGAGTGTGGTCATAACCCAAATCACTATCCTTTTTATTTTTTATTTATTTTTGTCTTAAAATTATCAAATGGTAGGGTCGTGGTAATCGTGGTTTAATCCATGGGAACCACCATCAATCAAGGAGGGGGGGGGGGGGGGGGGGGGGTTGTACCATTTAATTAATGGTCCTATGTGAAAATAATGTTCCAAACCATGACCCCCACACCCCATAGCCTGATCGTTACATGTAAAATTCTTTTGTGTGGATTTTATGTATTGTTAGAAACATGTATTTGAATTATACGAAATTTACTCATTTTATAACATATGCATGCCTAATAAATAAATAACTTGTTATATCATATATGGTGAGTTCAATATTTTTTTCTGTGTTTCTCTTATTGTAATCATTCGTATTCTACCTCTTATTTTTGTAAATACATTATAATTCTTAAATCTTCATTAGTAATTATCTAATATTTTTTATTTAACTCGTTTAATACACAAGTTTCTAACCTAATAATGTAAATATACTCAAAGCACATACGCAATGATAAATAAACAAAAATAAGAGTAAATACCTTACTTTTGAAGGGAATTTAAAGAAAACTATAGTGGTAAAAACTCGTTCGGTGGGGTTTAAAATGTATTAAAGATGGTTATTTTCAAAGTTTTATTTATTGAAAAATGTATTTAGTATCGAAAGAGATGAGTTTATAATGCTTTTTAACTGGTTATAAAAAAGCGCCACGAGTTGTAATTAAAAATGTTAGTTACAACAATCCGATCTTAAGAACATGAAAGTGAGAAATGCCGGGGTGCTTGTCCATTAGGTCGGTCGCTATGGGCATGAGCCCACCGGCGCCAACGGTCAAATCATGGCCAACGTGGCTCCCTTTTGCAGCACTAGGGGCGTTAATAGGGGCGTCAGCCCATGCCGATGGCGTTAACGGTGGCATGGAAGGGCATTAACTTAGAGGTGAGGCGTCATCATGGTAACGACCAAAGGGGAGGATGGGTAGGATGAGCAGGGGAGGTGGGGGATTCAGGCGATGTGCACTAACATAGATGGTGGTGGTGCCACCGACATTTATGTTGGAATTTTGGTGAATGGATATTAAATATATTTATAATTTAATGAAAATTATAAATATTATTTAGAATATTCATGTGGTAAGTTAAAGAGTAACTCTTGAGTATTTAATTAGTTTTATTAGAGTTTTTAAGTCTCTAATTAAGTGACTAATTAAGTGAATAATTAAGTGAATCCTTTCACTAGTCTAGTCTTGTTCAAATAGTAGGCTATGTGCCATTCTTTTTGTTACAACTAGAATAAGGTATTGCTTGATACATGAAGAATACTAAAAGTAGTATGAACACTTGAACACCAATTAGAGAGATGAGTACTCTCTACTTGTTTCCACCACATGAGTTCAAACACTACAATTACCGGATGTAACCTTGGGCCGGTGAGCCATCTCCGGCAGTACAGACTGCTTCGGCTGTTGTACCCTGGGAGACAGACGCGCCATCTTTAGTAGAGGCGCGAAATCTGTTTTAAGGGAAGCGTGTTGAACACGTGCCTCAACCAAAATCGTCAACGTTTTAGTGTGCTCTTTGTTGCAGTCAAGGGGTAATTTTCAAGACTCAAGATGATGAATAATCGAGTCTAGGATGCTATCAAGTGCGCGTGAAGGACCCACCAGAGATGCGGCTTGAATCAAGATTGGTATATATAATTATATTTATATTCTTTTTATTTAGTTATTGCAACCGGTATTGTACTATGATATTTCCTACGAATAACGAGAGTCTCGTTATGATATATTTTGTAATTATATTTTACAAAAGGTGAACCTAATTCCTACAAACTTAAAACAGATTTAGTGAGATTGTTGGTACAATCTTAAAAACCTTATTTATAAGGATTTTGGGTTTACGAAAGGATTTATAATAGAATAAAAAATATATTTAGAGGTTATGATCTTATAAATATTTTTTGGGAAATATGTATGTAGTACAACTTGTTGTGTTTGGATTTTTTGAGATTGAGATAAAATCTTAAATCCTATACCGTGGTACAAAACGAATTGTTTCGGTTCCAACGTTTGGTTTTTGAAACGATTTTGGGAATCGTTAATTTTTCTAACTTTTGTGTTAGATCGGGTTTATTAGTGTAAACCATACGTTTTTTTTTTTGTAAACGTTAAATTCTCTAACATGTGTGTTAGACCAGAATTATTGGTGTAAACCATACGTTTTTTGTAAACGTTAAATTCTCTTCAGTAGAGTTTTTATGTCTTTAAATAAGAGTTTTATGTTACTTGATTAGAGTTTTATGTCTCTAATTAAGTCTCTATTTAAAGTAGAATTTTCATCCACCAATGGATTGATATGAACAAATAAATCTTATAATGATTTTTGTAATCATTTGTCTTCTAACATGTGTGTTAGAAACGTTCATGAAACGCGTTAGTTTGGAAGCAATTTTTAATTGTTTAGTTTCTAACGTGGGTATTAGAAATGACTTATTTATTTGAACCATATATGTGCTTTTAGCAAGTCGAATTAACATTTTGTGAAAATGTTAATATTTCTAACGTGCGCGTTAGAATTTCTTAAATTTTAACATGATTGTTAAAAATGGTTAAAATACAAATGCTTTGAAATGTTTTATGTAGACATTTTATATAAGCAATTTGTTGTAGCATTGTTTTAATGCTTTGTATGATTTAGAAATAAAATGTCATACATTGAAGTTGATGTTTGATTGGCTTCAAGGATTAAATCACCATAAAGTGATGGTGTGGTATTTATATGAATTTAATGAAATTAAAATCATTTAGTAGACTCTTCATATGGAAGATAAACTCTTAAGGAGAGTTTCAAGTCAATTTATTAGTTTTTATTAGAGTTTTTTTTTTCTCTAATAAAATCTCTAATAAAGTGAGACTTTTAGTAGAGTATTTATGTCAATTTATTAGTTTTTATTAGAGTTTATGTCTCTAATATGGTGAAACTCTTGAGTAGAGTTTTAATGATGACATTTGATGAGTTTTATTAGAGTTTAAATTTATAATTATTGAGACTCTTAACTCTTCATATGGTGAAACTCTTGAGTAGAGTTTTAATGATGACATTTGATGAGTTTTATTAGAGTTTAAGTCTATAATTATTGAGACTCTTAACTCTTCATATGGTGAAACTCTTTAGTAGAGTTTTAATGATGACATTTGATGAGTTTTATTAGAGTTTAAGTACATAATTATTGAGACTTTTAACTCTTCATTTGGTGAAACTCTTGAGTAGAGTTTTAATGATGACATTTGATGAGTTTTATTAGAGTTTAAGTCTATAATTATTGAGACTCTTAACTCTTCATATGGTGAAACTCTTTAGTAGAGTTTTAATGATGACATTTGATGAGTTTTATTAGAGTTTAAGTATATAATTATTGAGACTTTTAACTCTTCATTTGGTGAAACTCTTGAGTAGAGTTTTAATGATGACATTTGATGAGTTTTAATGATGATATTTAATGCTCTAATTTGGTCATGTTTGGTACATATAAAATGACTTAAATTTTCTAACACGTGTGTTAGAAAATGTGTATCAATAATACGAGGTTAGAGATTGTTCATAATGAACAAAAATGTTTTATGTAAACATTTAATTGCCTATGTGAGCATTAAAGATAATGAGAAATGGTTTATTTTATAAACTATATATTTGGAAAACGTTTTATGTAAACGTTCGATTCTATAATGTGCTTGTTATAACGTTTTTTTTAACATGCGTGTTAAAAAATGTTATTTGGTGAAAAACAACTTGGTGTTGTTGTGAACAAATTTAATTGTTCAAGTTTACTACTTAAATGTAGTATTTGTAACAACTTGGCGTTGTTTTGAGCATAATTGTCCAAGTTTAAAGTTTAAACATGAAATAGGAAACTTGTACTTACAAGTGCATGGAGTCTTATTGAGGGAGTACCTCAAGACATGCCATGAGACGATATTGTTGAGAAGATTTCGGTCAGATTTTAAAGTGTTGAAAATAAAAGCACTTTACTATTTGATGTCTACAAATTGTCTATGTTCTGTTTAAATTTCAAAAGTGATTTGCACTTATGATTTAGTTTCCAATGTATTTTATTGTTTTGTGTTCAATATCTTCGGATAACACATGCAATTTTTACAAAGAAATAAATCACTAATGGTTGTGACGTATAAATTATTTTTGTGGAAAATAATTATAACGTCGGTTATACATTGTTTAAAAGAATATGGTTTTAAACGGATAGTACATGAAAATACTTGGACATAAATAACTTGAGAGTTGTTACATTGACTAAAAGTCTAAAACAAAACATCAAATGTATAACCACATCATGAGTGAGTAATGAAAGAACGTAGTGAGTGTATTGAGATGAAATACACAAAGGACATTCATGTCAACATACTTCATTAGAAGTCGTTGGAAAATTCACAAGTGTGAATTCTAACATATGAAAGTAAAGTACTATATGTTATTGTATACCTTTAATAAATCTTGCGAGATTTATAAGTAGATGCGTCTACCACTTGATCATTGTTAGATCCATATGGAGATTTTACCTTCATTTAGGAGAGCATCCTAAATATATATCTCCTAATGAATAACAATAGATGTGTGCAAATCACTTATGGCAAATTATGAATGTCATGTTGTTGAGTGTCGATCTAGTTGACTCTATCTCATACATAATAGTGATTGTAGACGAGAAACATTCATCTTGTTGGTGATGAATGTGTTTACCAAGTGACTTGGATTAAGACTTATGTTTAAGTACTTATGAGTCAGTGGTAGAATGTTGGAGATCAAAGGTAAACAAGTTATGTTCTTTAAATGAATGATGAAATTTAGCTATGTGCTATATACAATAATTTGTGAGACTTTCCTAAATATTGATGTTTTAGGATTATGAATAAGTCTCATTATTTTGTCTTAACAAGGGATGAATGTTGCAAAGTGATATTATGATATCCTTAGGGCTGTGAAGAATCAGAATGATGCATCTTCTGTTCACATGCTAAAGTATTATAGTCTAAAGCATGCTAGACGAGTACTTGGTTAATTATGGGTCTTGACGGAGACTAATTAACTCTAAACATTCAAATGTGTATGAACACAAAAAGAATTTGTGTATAGACAAAGTTGAGAGAGGATTTTTCATTCATTATAAGGAAAAGACATGTAACTTTTAAGAGTTTGTTCGAAAAGCTAATGAGGAGAACTCATTGTCTAAGCTTATTCTAGATGTTAAATTAGAATTATTATAAGTTGGTGACAAACTTATGACAATGGCAAGAGTTTCTTTGGTTAGATCAGAAGCTTATGTAAGCTAATGCAGTATTAGTTGAATTCACTGATACAATGAGGTTGATCTTGTTCAATCATATGTGTATAAATGTCGTTATAAGTGAAATTACGGAAATGTTAATCAAATGGCAAGAAATGTGGGGGATGATCCATTTAGAAACAACCCTATAAGGGTATGTAGAAATGGATTTCATTACCCCATCTGGATGATATCCTATAACACTTAAATGTGGGGGTGTCTTGCATTTGTATCATAAAAGTTTGGCAATAAGGATTTTGTAATCCAATCTAACATTGCAAACAGACGACTATGTGGAGGACACAAAGGCCGCAGTGCATAATGGAGATGTGTTTGCCTTAAATGATAAGCGTATCTTACAAAGACATATAGTATAACCAGATTCAGATGGCCACTGAGGTTATAGTCTTAGAAGTTGACAATAGGCAAAATTAACTTATGAGTTAATAACACATCATGACAACTGATCTCAAATACGCAAAGGTATTTGCTAATGTTATGGATCCAACAACCTGAGGGTTTATTAGAGATCAAGTTGTGGAATGGGACTGAAGCCCTTGAAAAATGAAGTTCATATGATGGAAACCTAACTCAGTAGACTGGAGATCCCAAGAATTGAGTTCAATAGGAAAACCTAATTGTATGAATAAGCGAGGTCACTGTGGGGGAATAACCCTACGCATTTAATAAGGTAGTTTATTATAAAGATTAATAAACTTCCTAGTCCATTCCTAAAAGTGACAAGTATGAGGCTAAGCATAATATGTGGTAAATGATTTGGATAGATCACGATAACCACAATACTTTTAATGATCTAAGGAGAATCACCTATGTTAGAGAGAAGTGGGGTCGCTTCGAATGGAATTGAGGGCACAATTCCTAGAGCTCTCGCAGAACCAGGAAAGTGTTCCACGACCATTATTGGACACGACTATGAGGAGATGACCCGGCTAGGGAGAGTCTTGTGCGAAGTGTATTGTCGTCTACACAAACGGCAGACGAGTTCAAAGACAACGAGATCTACTCAGAGCTAGTGGGCTAAGTGCATTTCATGAGCGAAGGTTCAAAGGGTAACACCTACCTATCGTATGTAAAACTCAACTGTCGAGGTTACATTGGAAATTTTAAGTGTTTTGAATGATCTCCATTAATGTGGGGGATTGTTGGAATTTTGGTGAATGGATATTAAATATATTTATAATTTAAAGAAATTATAAATATTATTTAGAATATTCATGTGGTAAGTTAAAGAGTAACTCTTGAGTATTTAATTAGTTTTATTAGAGTTTTTAAGTCTCTAATTAAGTGACTAATTAAGTGAATAATTAAGTGAATCCTTTCACTAGTCTAGTCTTGTTCAAATAGTAGGCTATGTGCCCTTCTTTTTGTTACAACTATAATAGGGTATTGCTTGATACATGAAGAATACTAGAAGTAGTATGAACACTTGAACACCAACTAGAGAGATGAGTACTCTCTACCTGTTTCCACCACATGAGTTCAAACACTACAATTACCGGATGTAACCTTGGGCCGGTGAGCCATCTCCGGCAGTACAGACTGCTTCGGCTGTTGTACCCTGGGAGACAGACGCGCCATCTTTAGTAGAGGCGCGAAATCTGTTTTAAGGGAAGCGTGTTGAACACGTGCCTCAACCAAAATCGTCAACGTTTTAGTGTGCTCTTTGTTGCAGTCAAGGGGTAATTTTCAAGACTCAAGATGATGAATAATCGAGTCTAGGATGCTATCAAGTGCGCGTGAAGGACCCACCAGAGATGCGGCTTGAATCAAGATTGGTATATATAATTATATTTATATTCTTTTTATTTAGTTATTGCAACCGGTATTGTACTATGATATTTCCTACGAATAACGAGAGTCTCGTTATGATATATTTTGTAATTATATTTTACAAAAGGTAAACCTAATTCCTACAATTTATACACAATGACTAGCCTTAATGTTATGGAGTTAATAGTAACAGTGGACAGTGTAAGGTGGTCACAAGTATAGGTTGATCTCGTTTATTGTTTTATCACTATATTTTGGTCTTTGAATGCTGATCAATCTTAAAAATTCTTAAACCGAGCTCAGTTGATCCACCAAAAAATTCAATTAAAATATACACCTAATGAGATAGTTTGGTAATCTCATTCACATATCCGAACACTAACTAGACAAAATTTACAAACTAGTTAGCATTGTTTGGGCAAGTATGAACTTCAAAGATGGTTGTAAAAGTCTCGCCTAGGCTCCGAGTACTCCGTTAGTACTCGCTACAAGGTAGGCTACCGAGGCACGAGTACTCTTCTCCTAGGCGAATTACTCCCCGAGTAATCTCCGCCTAAGCCGAGTACTTCCCGAGTACCCCCGAATCCGACTAGGGAGCGCCTATCGACTTTTGCAACCATGACTTCAAACAACATGCAACTTATATAAATTAAAGATCACTAAAACACTTAGGCCGGAGGGTGTGGGAGGCGCCACCACCGCCAGCTCACCAACTATGGTGCCGCCGGCGCTATACCGCCACACCGAGCACTTCAAGGAGGGGCGCTATAGGTGAGCTCGCCACCATGTTAACGGGAGGAAGGAGGTGTTCAGGTGGGGCCCATTTGTTTTGCACCAATCAATTTTTTTTTAATTTTGATTAATAGGGGGCTCCATCCCACACCGTGCAATTTAAAGGGGGCGTTATGGCTGACGTGGATCCTACGTGACGCTTACGTCTCTTGATAAAGCCCCTAGGGGCTCCATCCTACACCCTCCAGCCTTAGAATAATTTTCACCATGCAAGAACCCCCCTATATTCCCAACCGTCCACACCCTTATGTGGGGCCAGATGGGCTTAAGCTTGGTCAAATATAGTCAAAGATGCCATTTATGTATCCTTTGTACAAAGTTTAGGTGGAAGATTATAAGGCTGGAGGGTGTGGGATGGAGCCCCTAGGGGCTTTATCAAGACACGTAAGCGCCACGTAAGCCACGGGGCTTTATAACGCCCCCCTTTAACTTGCACGGTGTGAGATGGAGCCCCCTATTAAACAAAATTAAAAAAAAAAAAATTTGATTGGATGACATCGAGTGGGCCCCACCTGAACAGCCCCTTCTTCCTCGTTAACATGGTGGCGAGCTCACCTATAGCGCCCCTCTTGAATGGCTCGGTGTGGGGGTATAGCGCCGGCGGCGCCATAGATGGTGACCTGGCGGTGGTGGCGCCTCCCACACCCTCCGGCCTAAGGAAGATGTCACACCCTCAATTTCCACATGCGGAGTATTACTGTGAGGGGTGTGACTGACTAGGATCATGTCACCAAGCAGATTTTTTTTTAAAATGTAAATCGACAATATCATTCCACACGAAAAAGAGCAATTACAAAGCAACGGCAGGTAGTCGGGCAACAAGTTGCCCCGCCACCCCCTTTTGAATAGAAAAACCAATTCTACTAAATACAAAGTTTGAAACCTTTAGCGACGAAGAATTACTATTAACGACTTTTTGAACCCGATTCAAAAGTCACACAGCGTCAGGAGCGAGACCACCAAAGGTATCAAACACAAACGGGACAAACACATGTTGATTCTCCAGGCAGGCTTTCTCATGTTTTGCCACTTTGCTCGCCTCTGCCTTGAGCACTGCTTGCCCTACGACAAAGCCCTTGTCCTTGAGCCCGACAAGGGGGGAGACTCCAGTTAAATCTACATCAGCGTATTTCCCCCTTCCCATCCAAACACAAGGATGTCCGCCGGGCGTAAAGTGGACCTCCTTTCTAAGGGGTCTGTCAAGAAATTTACTGGAGCCTCCTTTTTGGCAAAGATCCCGGCTCGCTTAAGAACATCACATAACACATCTCTCACCCAATCATGCCGATATTTAAACCCTGGTAGCTCTTTACAGTGGATCGCGTGTTCGCCGAAAGAATCCAAACACGCTTTGCGGCATACCAGACATGGCTCGTCAACTGGGAACAAAGGAATCATCAGTCGGTATCTAAGGATAGCACGGTATTCCACAGCCGACATGTGTTGCCCCAAGCCTTCAATAGGTGCGACAGACAGAAAATCCTGAGCATGTGGGGCACGTAGACATTCAAACACAGCTCTTTGCCGAGGGGATAAAACAAACTTCTCTTCAAACCTCTTGACAATTTTGCCATATAAGGCATTCGCCAGAATTTTCTGGGATTTAGGAGGGGCGGTGTCTTTAATGTAGAAACTGCCAATATCAAGGTCGGGAAGAGAACTATGCAAAAAGTCCAACGCACTCCTGTAATCGGAGTCTAAAACATCCCCACCATATTCTCGGAGTATGTGGTCTTGTAAACCCCAAGATTGGGCCCTTGAAGCCACGAAAGCATATGAAGAGGCATCCTCGGCCGTACAAATCCCTAAGCCTCCGAACAGGGTCGGGAGAGAAGCCAACCTCCACTGGAGATCTCCAAAAAAGGCACCCTCACAAATAACAATATCCTCTAATGCTCCCCGGAGGCCTTCATCAAAAACAGAGACAACTCCCCCGACCAATCAGATTAAACAATTAATTAAAATAAATAAAACCCCACCATCAATACGATCAGTGACTACGTATTCAAAAGTCCAAAATAAAGTCTAAGTGTCAGCGGAAACATAAAGTTAAAAATCCATAATTGCTTAATAAGAACCCAACAAATAGTTCTTTGCAACAACGACACTCCCCTAATGCAAGCTCCCGCGCTATACCTAACGACGTGCAAAACATGCAATAGTGTGTCAACATAAAGTTGGCGAGTTCACGATTTTTCAGTGTTGTTTTAAAAAAAATAGGTAGTTAAATTACTCAGTTTATAAAACATGTCATGGGGAGCTACTCCATATTTAAGTTATTAAACTGTGTGGTATCGAAACTTTGACTATTTAAGTTGTTTGTGCCCTAGGTCAATTTATATCATCAATATCAAAATGTCTACTCATTTCTTATCAATAATACTCCACCGAACCGGTTATCTCAGGGCCAAAACTCCGTCAAGCCTGCCGGATCTTGGACTCTCAACCCTAATAACTATCCAAACACATATGTGTTTAATCATCAACTAAACATGAATTCTAACAACCCTAGATTGCGAGTAACGAGTGGCGGACCCAGGAATCTTTTCCTGGGGGTGCGGAAAAAATTTAAAGATTTTAGGCCCATAGCTATAAAAAAATTCGGTTCATAGCGGGTCGGATCGGGTTAGGTCATGTGAAACCCAGAAAACATAAACGAACAAAGTTTTACGGGCCGGATCAGATCGGGTCGGGTTGGGTCAATTTCAATTTTCAAACAATCAAACCCTATTTTCTAACTTCCTATCACATTAATAAACAAAGTTTCAAGTAAAACATTAAACAATATAAAAAGCCTTCATAAGTAAGTAAATTAACAACAAAAAACCACCAAAGTTCAAATGCTACCTACTTCTATTTCTCCTAATCATTAAACAAAACAACAAAAAAAACTTATCTAAGACATAACTTGGTCTTTAACTAGAAGAATCCGGCAAAAAAAAGTGGTCTAACTCTTTTTCTCTTGAGAAATCGCACCATAACTTCTCTACACATGGTTCGTATCACATATAAATTTGCTCCGTAAGTTCATAAAACAACAATCAACACTTAAACAAAACAAACAATCATGTCCAACCAATACTATAGTCCATAATTTTCAATTTTAATTTTCAAACATTCAAGCCCTAGTTTTAAGTGTTGATTAGTAATCATTTAAACAAACAAAGCTTAAAATAAAACCACAAAATCATTAAATACAAGTCTAGAGCAACTAAAAAAACATCAAAAAACATAAAAAGATCAAAACCTTATACATTTATATGTTCTCATAATCACCGCATAAACAACAAAAAACAATCAATAAAAAAAGGGTAAATCTTTGGGTTGGGTTGGGTTTGGGCTTGGGTAGTTTGGTTAATAAAATTAGATTGTAGATTGGGTTAAGTAAAGTGAATAAGTGGTTAAAGAATAATTATACAAATTGTGTTATATATTTATATATTCATAATAAGTAGTGTTTAATTTTTTTTTATAAATTCAGAATATTTTTTTTTCTAAGGAAGGCGGTTGAAAATTTTCAAGGGGTGCGGTTGAAAAAATCCAAGGCGTGCGGTTGGGATTTTTGACGAAAATTAGCACTAAAAACCTTTTTTTCAAGGGGTGCGGCCGCCCACCCACCACCGTGAGTAGGTCCGCCCCTGCGAGTAACATCATAAAGCACCAAGGACATCGATTTATGCAGAAACACAGCCAAGGATTCACAATAGTAGCAAACAAGAATCACATATGTATGCTTAAAACTATAAACAAGAGTAAGGTGTGATACCTAGAGGGGTAGGGTTCGGTTAAAGCTTGAAAACCAAAGAAGATGATGCCTTTGATCCTTGATCTACGTTGACTGAAGAGGAGCAGAGGAAGGAAAAACTTGAAAATCGATTTATGGTTATGAGTTTAAAGGGTCTGCATGCACGTAATAAAAGAAATAGGGTGTTTGGGGCGGTTTGGGCTTACAAGTGGGCCGTAAGTTATGGGGTGAGGGTGGCGGATTGGGTTTTAGTTTGGGCCATAAGTTGGCAGTTTAAGTTAAGGTATACCGTATGGGTGCTTAGGCCGTAAACAGAAGGAGTGAGGCTTGGGTATCGAGTTCTCGGGCTCGAGGTTACAGGAATTGAGTCTGAAAATCATTTACATGCATATACAAATTTATTTCAGCTAGTGTGAATTCATATAAGCATATATATGTTTAAGTAATTGCGTCTAGTTAAAAAGGAACTACGCGAGCAAAGATAAAATCTGAATGAACACGAATAAATGATTGTGAAGGTAATGATGTTTACCTCCATATAAGCATATATATGTTTAAGTAAATGCGTCTAGTTAAAAAGGAACTACGCGAGCAAAGATAAAATCTGAACGAACACGAATAAATGATTGTGAAGGTAACGATGTTTACCTCTGAAACACGTGTTGTCACAGAAGACCCTTGAGTCACTAAACCTTATCTTCACCTTATCTTTCACCTTCCTAAACACATACAATTTCTCTCATATTCTTCCTCTAAAATCGGCCAAGAACTCACCAAGTCACCTCCCATTTTCAAGCTCTAACAATTATATCCATAATATACAAGATGATGTGCATGAAGAACAAAGGTGTTTACAAGTGAAGGAAGCTCTTTGTCCATCACCATTTGATTTTATCCAAGACTTGGATCATCATCTTCTTCATATTTTTCTTCTTTGCATCTAGTGTTCTTCCCTAGCCTTGTGTTAGTAGTAAGTTCATCCTACCATATTTTAAGCTTTTTATTTTATAAAGTTTATAAAAGTGCAAGTAACCATCTTGAAGTTCACTTAAAAATACATGGTAAAAACATAACTAAACACTAAAAATCTAACATACAAACTTGTTGTTGAAGTTGATTTTGTGTTAGATCTAGTGATGTTGTTATGGACAAAGAGATCTTGTTAGTATTATGTTAAAAATATAGATCTAACATAAAAATGTTAGATCTAGCAAGATCCACCAACAAAGAGTTATGGACTTGAAAATGTTACTTGAATGATTTTTAAAAGATGTAACAAGTAAAAATACATAAAGATCTTGTTAAAAAATTTTGATCTTGAAAAAGTATGTTTTAAAGTTCAACATAAACTTGTTGAAAATGATAATGAGCATGAGGACGTTGTAGATCTAAAAGTTTGATGTTGTTTACAAGCTCATAAGTTTGTTGTTGGAATTTTACTAAATATAAAGTCTTGTTGAAATGTTGGATGATATTGTTGAGTTGGAAAATCGATTTGTAACCATGTTGTAAACATGGGAAAACCTCTAAATCTAGGGGAACTATGACAAATTTTTTTGTAGAAATTAAAGTATTAGAAAAATATATTTTTAACAAGATTTTTACAAGTTAAAATGTTTAAAGATATTAACAATAATTTTCCCAAGTTTTTATACAAAAATATAAGTTAAGAAAATAGAATTTTATTAAAGATTAAAATAAATATAAATATAAATATAGATATTAGGGCAAAATATATATTTGGGTAAATTACCCTTTTCGTCCTTTATGTTTGTATCCGATTACAATGGATATACTTTAACTTTAATAATTACAGTTACAATCATTTATTTGAAAAACCCACTACACCTTTCGTCCCTTAACACTAACCACGTTAAAATTTTCAGTTAAATTTAGGCAATTCAGTCATTTTATACATATATATTTAAAAAACAATATTTTAATAAAATAAAAAATAAAATAATCCATTCTCTCTCTAAACACTAAGTCTCTCTCTCTCAATAATCCAGATTTGGCAATCACCAAACCACCCAACCACCACCATTTAAGAACCCTAGAACTGCCCTCTTAAAACAATCCCAAACTTCGATTTATGTAATCATAGTTAGACATTAACATGTTGGGGATTTTGATCAAAAGATGAAGACAAGTATATTAGGTGGAATTACCTTGAATAGGTGTGGTCGGGGGCTATGGCCGGAGCTCACGCCAGCACCGGCGGCGGTGACGGAAACATCACAGAAGATTGTTCATACAACATAATGAAACCATAGTATACATGTACTAACCTCCATAGGAGTGTTATTGCACCTAACCATGAGTGATTATGGTAATGAATGTTTAGTTTTCTTGGGTTATTGCAGCACAATGATACCAACTCATCCCAAAAGTAAACCACTTACTATTGGTTGCAATGGGTTTTTCATGCTTTGCTTTCTCTACCTTATAGTTTCCGTTTTGGGATGCTATGGTATGGGTTAATATCTGCTAGTGTTAGTTTGTATATAATCTAGAATGTTACGGTATGTGATATTTTGGAATGGGTTTTTTTACTATTTGTTATTGTAGGATGGGTTTAAGTGTGCTAGTGCAAGATATCTTTTGAACTCTATGTTTTATTTTATTAAAATATTGTTTTTTTAAATGTATTTGGATTAAATGACTTAATTGCCCAAATTTAATTGAAAATTTTAACCTGGTTAGTGTTAAATGACGAAAGGTGTAGTGGGTTTTCCAAATAAAAGATTGTAGTTGTAATTATTAAAGTTAAATGCTATCCATTGCAATTCGATATAAACATAAAGGACGAAAAGTGTAATCTACCCTATATATTTAGTTGTCACCACACAATACTTGCTTATGTGTATACTTATGTGTATTATATATTTAGTGTAGATATAAGGATTTATATTTAACTAAATACCCACAAGAAATACATAATACAAAATGCACATCAAGAGTTACAAAGTATAAATATACATATAGTTACCCATACATAGGCATATGGACTAAAAAGGCAAGACAAGTATCTATATGGAAAAATATATATTCTAATGACAAATATTGGACATATGGACATGTGGACAAATTATCTAAACATACATGTATTAAGAGCAAGATATATATATTAACAAGGTTCGGAAATGGTTATATAAAAATCAGACAAGTAACAAAAACATAAATACTTAACAAGTGACAACATATATATATATATATATATAGAGAGAGAAATGGGATCAAAAGAAAACGGTTGGAAGTGTGAAAACGGTGAGAACGAATCATTGTCGAACAAATGGTAGGGGCGCTAAATGATATGCAGGGGTACGATTGTCATTGTCCACGTTCCCCTCTATAAATCGCGTTATAGTTCTACTTCAAATAAAACCCCAAAAAATTCGTATTTGCAGTTACCTCATTTCCAAGCTTTCTGGATCCATGGCTTCTAACGTGGATTCCGCTCTACAAAGTAATATTTGATGACGTTTTCATATGTGTTCCAGCAAATCATGCAACACATATACAACATATATGGCGTTTTGTTCTTTATGCTTGTTTCAATGACGTATTTTTTTCAAAGTAATATTTGACAATGCGTTTATGTTTCAATGGCGTTCTTCATATATCCAATATTTGGCATTTTCATTATTTGTTAACAAATAGTAAGAATTGATATTTGGCGTTTTCATTATTAATGTTAATTGTCGTTTGGGATCTAATATATGTTTATTGTTTACGATCAATGGCGTTTTATACCTGATTAGTTTTGAATGTTTTTAGTAATATTTGTAAACATCAGTTCTTACTTCTTGTTAATTTGTAAACATCAGTTTTGTTAATTATGGCGTTTTCATTATCACGTTATATTTGTTAATTATTCATATTGTTAATTAATGTTAATTATTCAACTTATGGCGTTTTCATTAACACGTTTTATTTAATACTGTTAATTCATCATATTGTTAATTAATCAACTAATGGTGTTTTCTTTATGGCGTTTTCAATTATATGTTTATTAGGTCTTGTTTATTATTCAATTAATGGCGTTTTCATTGACAATGTTATAAGGAGACAATTTCTATATTAATGGCTTTTTTCTTAAATTGTTTCTCTCTGTGTTTTCTCAGACGAAGGTGTTACTTCGAATGAAAGGTGTTTCCCCAAAACTGGTTTACTATTTATCATTCCTGACGTTAGCGACGATATAAAGCCCAAAATGGACATAATATTCTCAAGCCTCGATGATTGTTATTTAATGTATGTTAGGTATGCTACGGCTTGTGGTTTTTCTGTCAGGAAAGGGACTAAAAAGATAAACGCCAAAGGAGAAAAGCATATTAAGTATTACATGTGTACGAGATTTGGGGTATATAAGGACAAGAAGGTTGATACGTTGGACTCGAATCAAAAGAAACGGATAACACAAAGTTTGGCGTTTTAAATTAATGGCGTTTACATGAAGATGATGCGTATGGCTTGTAGTTTAAGGCAGGAATTTTAATGGGGTTTTACTCTTGAGTTTGGCGTTTTGTATAGAGCAGTATAAAGACCATTTTACCCTTAATGAAACGCGTCAACGTAATAAATTTGATGTTACTTACGAAAACGCCACCGCGCCAATCTAGTCCATAGATTGTTTTGATCCAACGGATGAGGGGTGTTCTCACCGTTTTCACTCTTTTACGCGTTTTCCCTAAATCATGCCCCTATATATATTACGTGAACGCGATTCATTAAGGGTAAAAGGGTCTTTTTACCGCTCTAATTCAAAACGCCAAACTAATGAGCCAACGCCATTAAATACAAAACGCCAAAACCTAAAAGATGGGACGTGTTACAGCCTTAACAGATAAGTTGAACAAACAATAACTACAAATAGTAACTGAAACGACGGAAACTTTATTACTAATATTTATTATATTTAAAACCACGCCATGGCAATTGATTTTTTTTTATATTTTCAAAACGCCATAATTACCTGTCATATTATAGGTCTGCATCCTACATGGCACGACAAAAGATACAAGAAAACTACACATCAAAAGATATAATTACTAATGTTTTTAGCGCCAAAAACATATATCTACCTCGCGCCAAAAAAAGTTCATTATATAAGTAGAACTAGTAAACAAACTTAACACTCCACACATTCTCTAAACACGCCGCACATTGTCTAACATGCCACACATTGTCTAAAACGCCATACGACTTAAAAAAATGGCTCAGGTAGGTTATTGAATGGAGGTTTGAGATGTCGGAGAGACGTTTCGTCATAAAGTTCTCTTACAGAAGAATGGTGAAGGTCAAGACAATCAAGACCATACTTAGTATGGATGAAGCCATTCAGAGGGATATTCTGGCCCTAGGGGTTCCAAGGGCTGACAATTGTGAAAGGACTCAAATGGAAATAAGAAGATTGAAGAGAAAATTTCCAGCAGATAATGATGAAAAAATAAAAATAATTAGAGCACGTTTTTCTCCCGGTTCCTTTCTACAGTGTCTACATTTGGTTGTAGTCGGTTGAGTTTCGGGTATGGTTTTCGACATTTGTGGGCTTTGTGAGAATGATGGGATTTGAGAGCATTGTGGGCTTTGTCACATTTGTGGAAATTGAGAGCTTTGTGGGTTTTGAGATAATGGTGATTGTGAAAAGAGTAGTAGCATTACCGGTAGATAATTGAGCTCGTTCGTAGCTTGATTATCATAAAACAGGTTCGTTTCTACATCAATCAATTGATGGTTTGCTTAATTGGGGTGGTTCTGATCGGATCGAAAGCGTTACAGTTGTTTAGAAACATGGTGAAAAGTTGGGATTTTGAGAGAAGAATTGTAGAAGAAGGTATAAGAAGTCTAACAACTGTTGTAGGTTAACATGTGGGTCTATATATATATATATATATATATATATATATATATATAGGGTGGGGTTCTAGAGTGAACACTAGTGTATTTGTGAACGGGGTGAACAAATCCTGGCCATTGGTTTACACTTGTGTATTTATACGTAAGGGTTAGGATTAGTTCACACAGTTCACTATCAAGTGGGTTGTTTACAAATGAACATAACTTTATATATATTAAAAATGAAAAAAAAAAGTTTAATTTTTTTAATTTTGACCGTTGGCCAACGGTCACAATCAAAGGGCCCCCCACTTTCAAACGTTTAACGGCCGTTGTAGTGTTGATACATATTATGTGGATACGGCTCGGCTCGGTTCGACTCGGATACGAAGTGAAGGCCGTAGTCAAGACATCCTCCTGTCTTGACTCGTTATGCAATTTACTTTGTAACGTTTAATGTAAATGCAACTGCGTGTGTGCAGTTTGCATCTTAGATTATGTTTATGTGTTTACTGTTTGTTGTTTGGCCCAACATGTAGAAGCCCAGTTGAAAAAGTCAAGGCCCAAGCCCAACACATGTGACGAAGACACATGTGAAGAAGTTGGCGAAATCCCTTTGTGGTGAAATCCCCATGATGACGAACACACACCAGGTGACGAAATCCCCTGATTTCGTCGAAGACCTTAGGTGTTCGTCGATGAGATTTCGTCCAGAACATGATTTCGTCATGGCTTCACTATATAAGCATATCAAACAGACAGAAACAATAAGAGAGAAGTCTGAATAGATTTCATTGAGCGAACACACTGTAAACACACACACACTGAGAGTTTATGAGAGCATCTTGTAAACATTGCTTTGTAACCGTTTTCTAGATTAATACATTGGAGTGTTAATCGGTGAATCTTGTGTTTTACGTGTTCGTAACTTGGTTTAACTTACCCGTTTGGATTCCTTACTCTCGGGTTTGTCGGAAAACAAGAATAGAGGTTGACTCGATCCTCCGGGTGGACCTACAATTGGTATCAGAGCATTGGCTCGATTCCTTGTTAAAACCAAGTAGATTTTCATGTGTTTCCAGATTTGTTCTTGATTTTTGAAACAGAAAATTTATATTTTCAGAAAAATTAGGTTTAAATCTTTGAAAATCTTGTGTTTTTACTGATTGTTCTTATAAAAATCTTGTTAGTTTTCTTTTATACATGTTAAGAAAGGATTTTTATTGAGCATTTGCGCAAAAATTGTGTTCGGAAAATTTTCCGGTGGCTGGTAAACTCATAAACTCTTCGGGATATTCATCTGAGTTCATCTTGTTCTTCAAACTTTCTGGGTATTTGAGTTTAAGTCTGCTTTGTTTGATGTAGTAAATGATTGAAGTTGATTATATTATTATTGTTTGAAATACTTGGCTGTCAAATGATTATGTTTGTTGAATATTGAGTCCTAAAGTAGTGTGTGGCTTGACTTGTTTGAAAAAGAAGTTTGTGTGTCAGGATAAGATTTGGTTGGGTTTGATAAATATCTTGTTGTCTGATCTCATATTGTCAACGAAATCACATCCAAATTCATTCTGGACGAAAACAACCCCTGATTTCGTCAAAGGTACATTCGCAACGAAAACAACCCCTGATTTCGTCATAAAAGGCACATCAGCGACGAAAACAACCCCTGATTTCGTCAAAGGCACATTAGCGACGAAAACAACCCCTGATTTCGTCATAAAAGGCACATCAGTGACGAAATCACCCTTTCAGCGACGAAATCACCATTTCAGCGACGAAATCAAAATATCAGCGACAAAGTCAAACATATCAGCGACGAAAACCCCTATTTTCGTCACATATCTTTTCATATTATTAACAGAAGCTTTTTAAAATATTCTTAACTGTTTGATTTGTGTGATTTAATCAGGTTTTCATCAATAGACATCCAAAATGAATCCGAATTGGTGGGGTACTCCGTCTAATACGAAAAGTAAGTATATAAACACGCGTTTGTCGCCATCATGGGCCGAGTCTCCCACACCGTCAAATAAAACGTATACGAGAAAGGACTTAGAAACCGATTTGTATGGAAATCCATTACCACCACTTGCTTCACATGCTCCACTTCAAACGGCGTTTGTCACAAGCACATATTTGTATGGCAATCCGATACAAGTTCCTGTAAAGCCAGCTCCAACCACAGACTTGTATGGAAATCCACTACCACCAGTTGCCTCACAGCGCCATCGTTATACTGTAGCACCATCATCTCTTGATCCAAGGAACTGCAGTAAAAAAAAACAGCGTTTTATGCTAAAATTGTCAAAGATGCCAGCAATGGTGAATCATCGCGAAACGATGACAGTTCTGAACATGACAGTAGTTCAGTTGAAGACGTTTCAACTTCAGTTGAAGCTGTTACAACTTCAAGTTCAAGTTCAAGCGAGGATGGATCTGAATGTAAATCATCAAGGGAGGTTGCTGATTCTGAGGCAAATGAGTCAACATCTGAGAGTGATTCCAGTCAGGTACATGTCGATGAATCAAAATCTGATAGTTGTGATAGATGTGATAGGTGTGTTGGATTAAATGCTAATATGTCTGAATTGAAAAGAAAACATGATGCTTTAAATGCTGAATTGTCTGACTTGCAAAACAAACATGTTTCTTTTTATACTAAGTGGTGTGATTTGCAAAGCAAACATGAGGCTTTGCAAAACAAATATGAAGTGACAAATATCCACAATCAACATTTGATCTTGGATCTTTCAAAATGCACAGAGGCCAACATGTTTCGTGAAAATTATGAAAAGGAATTTAAAAAGATAATTGAAACATTAAAGAAAGATAAGACCGAGCTAACTAAATGGTTTCAAGAAAACAAACTGAAATAAACATTTACATCAATAGCCTCGAGTTAATGCAAAAAGAAATGGCTTGTGTTAAATCTGAAAGTGAGGCGATCCGACTCAAGTTAGACAGCTATTTAAGCTCTAGCTATGTGCTGGATCATATCATTGATGTTCAGAAAAAGAAAACTGATGTCACGTGCATTGGATATAAGAAATGTCCACCACCTGTTAGACAAAATTATGATGCCATGCCTGATGAGGAAAATAAACCTCATTTTGAGCCCTCGGTTTCGTTGAGCCTTGAGGAATTCACATTTGGGCTAGGTTACAAAAAGGAAGTATCCTCAGATTCGGATGAATCAGCAGATGCGAAAGTGTCAACAGCTGAACGAAATCAGGATCCTCCAGTCATTGTTGAGGATGCTGATTCGTCAGATGATGAATCCGAGGATACTAACTCTGAACAGTCAGAAATGGTAACAAAAGAGGAAAACATACCTCTCGAAAATTACATTCTTTGTGATCCACCTGCAAAACCGTTTGTGACTGCTAAAGCCAAGTCTGTTGAATCCTCATCTGGAAGCTGTGAAAGCGTAAACTTGCTTTACACGTTGATTGGATCTGATAAAATATACTCAGACAATGATTTTCCAATCAAGAATGTCAATCAATCTTTGATTGATAAAGTTTTTGAAGATTCTACCAGTAAGTTTTTGGGAAAGTCGAGCCCAGGAGTTGTAGTAACTCAGTGTGCTCCTATCCCAAAATCCGAAGTTAGAAAGAAATATGGGAATCAAAAATTGCAATCACAACACAATCAACAAAAGCAAGGTCACGTTCACCAAAGAAAGAGAAAAGGCAAACAAAGCCAAAACAAGAAGACGATTCAGAAGGTGAACTTCGTGAAATCCAGAGGGACTGATAAAATTGAAACTTTCGAAAACAAATCCAACACGGATTTTGTTAAACAAAGTAAAATTTTGAAAAGAAACAATCAAAACAATTACACACAACACACAAACGGTTGTGATGTAGGACCAAGTACCTCAAGATTACGAAGTTCATCAACAAGCTCCTACAGTTATGATACTCCGAGGTTTGTTGAGCGGAGATCATGTTTCGAATGCGGTGAGTATGGGCACATTGTCAGAAATTGTCCATATGTCACGAAAGGAAAGGCAAAGGTTGATGCCCCCCCCCCCCCAATGGTAACAGTTACCATAAAAGATCTGTTTCACTAAAACAGGACCCTCGTCTTGTTAAACAACGAGAAAAGAAACAGAAAAAGCAACAAAGAAAAGAAGTTGAAAAGGTTTTAAAACCATAGGTTGTCCAAACGCAGTCTGTTAAATTAGATGTTAAAAATGAAAAACAAAAACAGATTTGGAAACCAAAATCGAAAACTGTTTCAGGGGGAGCTACATCAATTCCGAATCATCGGGAAATGGATGTTACAATTCTCGATGATGATGGACAACCCAAGTCTGTGAAGGCTTGGGGTCCCCCTCTCCAACTAATCTCTGAATGAGTGTGTAGGATGTTCCAGGAGGAACTATTGATAGTCTTAGGATTGTTGTCAGTGGAGCGTCCATGCACAAGATCAACGACATAAGGCTCCGAAATATTGTTACATCTAGGAGAATATTGTTGCCATTGATGGAGAGGAAAAAGGAATGAAGTTGAAAAATTCGACCAGATAAAAAATGTGCCAAAATTTGGTTGTTATGGTTTTTGATCGGGTCGACAGGAAAGGTTCCGATGAAAAGTACGTGCCTGCAGCACGTCTGAAGCCTTTTTAAGATTCATGGATTTTTCTTCCACAAGAAGTTCAAAGTCCACAAGATGAACGTGTAGGGTACTTTTCTCCACGGTGGATTGAAGAAAATGTGTTTGTTGAACAAACCAACCGGGTGTGCGGATGCCTTGGTGTGGATTGAACAACCACACACTACTTCTCAAAGAGAAAGATAAAGACCTTCGCTGGTACAATGTGGAAGACCAGCCGGACCCAGAGGTTTCTGATCTTGTTGCTGTGAATTGAAATAGTTGAATGATCGACTTTGAAATCTACACCTGGTGGATATCCAGTCTGGGAGAGCACTTAGATTCCTGGCAAGGCACGAAGCAGTTGTAGGATACGGTTTTAAATTTCTAATCTCTCTTATACTTGTCGATATTTAAGCTGCTTTATGAATTATTATCCTCTCATACAACACTCTTTGACCTGACACGTTGAACTCGAATATCACTTCACACGTGATTGTTTCACTATGAAACTCGTCAATGTTGTCAAGGTCCACACCGATGACCAACGTGCCTACCTTTTTACCAAAGCATTTGATTAATCCATATTTGACGTTTTATTATTGGTAAACGGCATTAAGGTCAAGCAAGAGTAATCCGCATCGGAAAATCGTTTTTGTAAATATCTTTGTGTTTTTAAAATTGTTGGATCTGAGTTTGTTTTTGATTGTATTTTCGTTTGAAATTAAGATGGAAATGAAAGAGTTGTGCAGCGGAATTAAGATGAAAACAAACTTTGCATACAATCAAACGAGAGTAATACTTTAATCAAACATCTTTACACAATGAATCGAAAGATTGAATTTGTTTCAACAACGATTACAATGATTGATGAATGAATGCAAACTCCCCCTCAGCCAGAGCTCAGTAGTTTGTTCGTGCAAAGAAGACAATGTTGTGAAAGAGCTAATAGAACAGTACAAAGTACTGAACTATTTATAGGCACTTGCAAACCACTGAGCATCTTAGCTGACGTCACCATGAAAGTGACATCTAACCTCCTAACAAACTCTAACCTCTGATCTATACAAACACTGATGCACTAACTACTGCTATTACATTTCATTACATAAACGACTCTTAAACAGCTGCTGCATCCTTCCACTGCTGTGAACCCAACAGTGCTTGTCCGGATCAGCAGTACTAGACTCAAGGCAGTAGATTGAATCAGCAGAGCTTTGGTCTTCCATCAGTCTTTGACATTTGGCAGTAGATGCAAGGCAGCAGTTGTAGGTCAGCACTTAGTAAGATCAGCAGATAGGAGGTCAGCAGATATGAAACCACTTTCAAGGGGATAGGTTTGTATGTAAACATCTGCTTATTCTAGATCCACTGTTCTGATCCAGTTTTGGCTTTAATTATCTGTTCCTCTGATAGGGTTCAATCCCAACAATCTCCCCCTGGAACAGATAATGCCAAAACTCTTCATTATTTGTGGAAATCTTTATTGCCTCATCAACAGTTCCCTTATCTGACCTTTAAATTGGAGTTCAAAGTCTAGGGCATCTGTGTCTTCATCATCCATGCTAAGTGGAAGATCAAGGAGATCCTGCAAATCTTCAAGACTCAGGCCAAGAGCTTGTTCCCTTGATATTTTCTCCACTTCTCCACCAGACCTGAGCAAAGTCAATACGCAGGTCTGTTTGTCAGTTTCCCACTTTTTTATTTTTGAGCCTGGTGGGTTTCTTGGGAGATGTTTATTTGCAGAAGTATTTGGTGAGGCTGGCCTATTCATAGCTGGCTGAGCAGCACTTGCAGATTGTTCTAATTCAAGATCTTCTTTTATCATTACTTTCGTGCCTGCTTTTACAATGGCATCTCCAGCTAATAGATCTTGAATTGTTTCCATACTCAACTGGTTTTTGCTCCTTCTTTTGTAGATGGCAGCACCAGCTGGAGCAGTGGTTCTTTTAGCTTGCAGCTTTGGTGGTCTTTTTGAGACCTCTGCTTTGGAGTAGTCAGGATTTTGTGGAACTCTTGGATCTTTCTTTCTAAGTTCCTCTAACCTTTTATAGGTTGCCCTGACTCTATCTTCTCCCCACTTTGTCACCGAATTCTTTGAACCATAATCAGCTGCAATCAGCTCCTCTTTCATTCTCCTCAACTCTAACATCTTCTCAGCTTCAAATTGTTTGAATTTTTTAGGAGGAGTCTGCTTGACCTTATTTTTGATCATGTCTTGAATCCTGGCTGCTTCCTTTTCAAGCTCAGGAATGGTCCAGTTCTTGTACATGTATTTCTCCCCCTTGTATTTCTTGTAGTCTTTCCTCAATGTAGTCTTTCCTCAAGGACTCATCTGCCCTTTCTGAAATTTGCTGACATACATTTTTAGCAAAACGCTCCATAGCATTGACCTGTGAGAGTAAAAGCTGATAGTTTTGTTGAAATTCTCTATCAGATTTCCCTTTTCTGTTTTTGATTGCAATATCCTCTGCTTGTTTGGCCTTGAGTTTCAAGTATTCTTCAATATTGTTAGGCCTGGGATATTCGGCAATTGATGGCAAACTCCTTTTGGCTGGGTCATCTTCATAATAAAAAGATTTGATTTCTTCTCTGACTGCAATGAGTTCCAGAGGAAATGAGACACCAACAGGAGGTAATGTCTTTAAAATTTGAGCTGAAGAGAGAGGTATGGGTTTTGGAATAGTGACAAGTGACAGGGATTTTGAAGATGTTGGTGATGGAGATGTGTCATCATCTTTTAAAATTAGCCTTCTCCTTTTTGGTTTAGGAGAGACTGATGATGTTTGAGATGGAACAGTGGTAATAGATTGAGTGACAGTGGTTTGTGTCTGACTAACAGCTGCTGAAACAACTGGTGTTTCAACCACTGTTGCCATTACAGCAGATGTTATAACATCTGTTGTCTTCTGCTTTTTGTCAGCAGGTGGAAGTGGTGGTGAGATTGTTTTTGGTGGTGACAGTGGTGATGGTAATGTAGTAATTGTGGTGTGTGTTGAAGTAGTGTGTGTTGAAGTGGGAACAGATGTTGAAACCACTGAAGTACCAGCAGTAGTTGATACAGCAGGAGTTACAACAGCTGTTTGAGTGGAGGTTTTATGCTGATGGCTTTTGGATGGTGGTTTTGGAGGCTTTGGAAATCTGGATGGGATGGACTTAGGTTTTCTTTTTGTCTTCGGATTTTTAGAATCTTTAGAACCAGAAAAACCCTGCTCATACAGCTCCATGAAAGCTCTTTTCTCCTTATTCCACCTTGAAACATCCTTTGCCATTCTATCTCTTTTTACACTTGCTACTCCTTCATCAAGTGCTTCTTGAGTAGCATCAACCTTTTTACTACCATCTGGCACAGGAATTTTTCTGGTCATAGCATCCTTTTCAGGTTCAATGTAGAGACCATCATCTATTCCTTTCTTCTTCCACTCCTGAATTTTCTCCCCCTTTTTGGCATTATCGTCTGGGAGTTGATCAATGAAAAATATTGTTGGAGGAGCAGTGCCAGTGGTTTACAGGATCTGAGTTTTGAGAGCCTTTAAATCTGCCTGAGTGTTTTTGAACCTTGACTCCATTGCATTTCTCAGCTGTTGGACATGTTTCTCATGTTGCTGATCTGCTAATTGTGCTTGTTGATGGAGAAAAGGTTGAAACAAATTCCAGAGCTCATTTGTAGCAGGTACCCTTTGTGGAGCAGGTGCTTGAGATGGAACAGCAGTTGATTGTGCTTTTTGTACTTGTAACACCTGTTGTAGCATATCTTTGAGTTCTGCAACAGAGTTATCAAGCTTTCCAATACGATCCGTCAAATCCTGATATTTTAAATCATCACCCAATTTAATGGGATCATCTGATTTCCCACTAGCAGTGGTTTTATCAGTGGTTGAGGTAGGGAGTGTGCTCTAAACATCTACCACTGATGCCCCTTTTTCTTGGTACTGGGGTCTTCTTCCTTCAACACTTGACAACCTTTTGATGTTGCCAGTAGGATAAATAAATCCACTGGTGGTTGGCAGAGGTGCTATGTAAGGAATTGCCTCCAAGGAAGTCTTATTAATGAAACCACTGTCCAACTGTAAACCAGTGGGTTCAACAGTTGTAGTGGCTGCTTCACTTGGACTACCACCAAGAGTTACTTGTAACTCAAGGGGTCTAACCTCCTCAGGTTGTGTTGGTGGGTTAGCAAAGATTGATACATCAGACCCAGTCAGTTGTTGAGGTATATTCTCATTGATAGGTGATTGAGAAGGACTGGTTAATGCCTGGTTCAAATCAAGTGCATCCAATAGCAGTTTAGTTGGTGTGGGAATTGTGGATGTGAAGGGTGGTGTAGAAGATGGATTTGCCCCGGGTATTGAGCTGTGGATGATAGAAACAAGTGTTTCCAGAGCATCATGATGTGGAGACCCTATTTGTACAACCTGTTCTTTTTGTGAAGAAGCAGGAGGAGTTTCGGTTATGGGTTGAGATATTTGTACCAACTGCTATGAGGAAGAAGCAGCAGTGGTTTCTTGTGACTGTTGTGTTATCACAGGCATTTGCTCTGGTATCTCATCCTCCAGAGTTGCCTTTTTGATGGGTTTGGGGGTTTTTTGAGTTTTCTTTTTGTGGGGCTTTTTGGTGATTTTTGGTGTGGGTTTCAAAGCAGTTGTGCTGCCACTTTGATCACCATGAGCAGTGGGCTCAGCAGCAGATACCTGAGGAGCAGTTGTAACTGCTAAAATCTGCTCAGGCACCTCTGCTTGTGTTTTGCAAGGTGCTAACATTCTTGAAAAAGTTTCAGTTGTTAAACTGTTTATTTGAGTAGAATCACCTTGGTTTATTACAGCTAAATCATCCTTACTGAATTTCTTTTCAAAATAGTAACTCAAAAACCTTGGAAACAGTAAGAATGATTTTGTTTCAACATTATTAACCAAATCTTTAAAAATTTCCCGAGAATAGTTAAAATTTTCTCCTTGAAGAATTGCATATCCCAGATTTTGAATCTTTAAAGGGATTTCATTGAAAGAAATGGTTTAGTTTGAAACACATAGTAGGAGGGTATGAAATAAAAACCTGGTTGCAGAAGGAAAATAACCTTTTTCTAAGGTAAGTTTCTTCATCACTGTGGCTTCATACCCTCTTTCAATGAAGTCAGTTTGCAACTCGTTTTTAGTGAAAGAAAGTTTACCTTCTTGATCATCGAGTTGAAAGACCTCTGAAATGGATGGTGGCGTGATTTGGACAGCTTTACCCTTTATGGAAGAGTGTATGATGGTTGCAATGTCTCCTTGTTTTTCAAGGGTTGCATTCTTCCAAAACTCCCTCTGGGTCGCCAAATAGATTGGTGCATCGACAGTGAACAAAGTTTTGTACTTTGATTTTGCCATGGTGTCTATGATGGAATCGAAAACATTTGTGGTTCCTGGTTTTGTGAGGAGACCCAGAAGATTGTGAGATGGTTTATATGGAATTTCAGTGGAGATTGCCTTTTGAGAGGCTGTTTTCGATGAGGATTTGGATGAGGGTTTTGCAGATTTCTTTGATTTTGTCATTTTGAGGATGATTGATCGAAGAAATTTGTGGCGAAATGAGATGAAAAACTGCTTTGAGAAGAGAATTTTTAAGAATTCAATTCGACAGTAAAACCCTGTTTTGATGGTGAATGGGGGATTTTATAGGGAAGAAAATGAATGCTGACGTGGCAGCTGTTACAAAAGGTCTGACCAATATGTACTGTCCACGTGACAACCCCTGGTGAAAGTGAAGGACAGTACTTTTTATGAAAGTGACTGATGAAGGCAGTGGTATGAAAGCAGTGGATGATTTTTACTATCAGTGGATAGCATATCAGTGGATAAGACACTGCTTTTGAACAACAGAGTTTATCAAAGGAATGAGAGAACAGGGGTTGATTTTCAACAGTGGACAGGCTTTTAAAGTAGAGCAGACTTTTGAACAATCAGTGGTTAATGACAGACTTTTAAGGATTTTAATGAAAATTTCATTTTTGGCTATTTTTAAGGATGGATTTTTGATTTTCTGAAAACATTTTGTTGCTTTTATTCATAGAAAAACAAGATGTTGCTTGTTATTCCATGTTCAGCATCCCAATTCTAGAGACCAAGCTTTCAAAAGTGGCTGTATCAAGTGCTTTTGTTAGCACATCTGCCAGCTGGTCTTTGGTTGGGACATGATGCAGAGAAATCAAACCTTTTTCATAGCAATCCCTCACAAAGTGATGTCTGATGTCGATGTGTTTGGTGGTTGAGTGGGAAACTGGATTTTTGATGATATTTTCTACTGCCTGGCTGTCCAACATGAGTGGTGTCTTTAAGGCAGTGATACCAAAATCCAGCAACTGATTTTGAAGCCACATGAGTTGGGCTGTACAGCTTGCAGCATCAATGTATTCAGCTTCAGTAGTGGATGTTGAAACAACTGCTTGCTTTTTGCTTTGCCATGAAACTAAGCAATCACCTAGAAACTGGCACCCTCCTGATGTGGACTTCCTTGTGGTGTGACATCCAGCAAAGTCATTGTCTGAAAAACCTGAAAGCTTGATGTTCCCATTAGCTGGATACCAGATACCAAGTGTGGGAGCACCTTTTATGTATCTGAAGATCCTTTTTATAGCAATGAGATTTGATTTTCTGGGAGCTGATTGACTTCTTGCACAGACACATGTTGCAAACATGATGTCTGGTCTAGATGCAGTTAGGTACAATAAGGACCCAATCATGCTTCTATAAAGTGTTTGGTCAATCAGCTCATATTTTTCATCAGACATGACCAGCTTATTTGTTGCCATGGGTGTGCTGCATGGTTTACAATCATTCATATCAAATTTGGTTAAAAGTTCTTTAGCATATTTGCTTTGATGAATGAAAGTTCCATTTTGCATTTGCTGTACTTGGAGACCAAGAAAGCATTGCAGCTCACCCATTGCACTCATTTCAAACTCAGCTGTCACGAGTTCTCTAAACTCTTCACACATTGAGTTACATGTGCTTCCAAAAATAATGTCATCCACATAAATCTGGACAATCATTAAATCCTTTCCTCTCCATTTTAAAAACAGTGTTTTATCAATGGTACCTCTTTTGAAACCATTTGAGAGTAGGAAGTTGGAAAGAGTTTCATACCAGGCTCTTGGTGCTTGTTTCAGGCCATACAAGGCTTTGTTTAGCCTGTAGACATGATCTGGATAAAATGGATCCTCAAAACCTGGAGGTTGACAAACATACACCTCTTCTTGAATTGTACCATAGAGGAAAGCACTTTTGATATCCATTTGGAACACCTTCATATTGTGGTTGACAGCAAAGGCTAGGAACAGTCTAATGGCTTCCAATCTTGCAACAGGAGCAAATGTTTCATCATAATCAATCCCCTCTTCCTGTCTGTAACCTTGAACCACAAGCCTGGCTTTATTCTTGACAACAATACCCCTTTCATCAGTTTTGTTCTTGAAGACCCACTTTGTGCCAATGGGACTAACCTCTTCTGGCAGTGGTACAAGCTCCCATACTTGTTGTCTTTTAAACTGTTGGAGCTCCTCTTGCATGGCTTCTACCCAGCTGTTGTCTTTCAGTGCCTCTTGGTACTTGACTGGCTGATGGAGTGATAGAAAACCAGCAAAAAGACAAATGTTTTGGGTTTGGCTCCTTGTGAGCACCCCTTCATTTATGTTGCCAATGATTTGATCAGGTGGATGAGATCTCAAGAAGATTAAATCTCCTTGGTATGGTATGATGGCATTTGTTGGTGAAGGCTGCAAATGTGTATCATCTGAGCTAACCACTGCTGAGGACTTTGATGATCCAGCAGTGGCTTCAAAAGGTGGTGGAATAGGAGGTAATGAAGTGGACAACTGCTGACTTTTATCCACTGTTTGAGGACTTTTGTCAGCAGTGTTTGAGGATGTGGAAGCAGTGGTTGATGGGCTACTTTGGTCAACAACTGTTGAGGTAGCAGTGGTTGAGCTTTGACAACTGTTTTGAACAGCTGGTGCTTTTCCATTTGTGGCAGACCTTTGAGGGATGATGATTTCATACCCATAGTCTGGTGTTTTATCCTCTGATGGACCTGCACTGTTAGTCTTGACAGCAGTATTTTCAAAAGTAAAATTTTCAAGATCAAACAGATCTGCAGGGTTTGCTGGGATTTTCATTGATGAAAGTTCATTGAACTTTACATTCAAAGTCTCCTCCACTGCCTTGGTCCGTGTATTGAACACTTTGTAGGCCTTGGCAGTGGTTGAGTATCCCAAATGATAACCACAATCAATTTTGGCTGCAAATTTTGAAATGGAATCTTTTAAGTTCAAAATGAAGCATGGGTAGCCAAACACCTTAAAATATGAGATCAGTGGTTTGATTTTATACAGAATTTCATAAGCAGTCTTTTTGTGCCTAGGGTTTATTAAAACTCTGTTCTGGACATAGCAAGCAGTGTTTACTGCCTCTGCCCAGAAAGTTAGTGGCAAACCTGAATCTGCAAGCATGGTTCTGGCAGCCTCAATCAGAGTTCTGTTCTTCCTTTCCACTACCCCATTCTGCTCTGGTGTTCTAGGGATGCTGTACTGCCTTACAATCCCTTTCTTCACACAGAAGGCATCCAACTCCTCATTTTTAAATTCTGTGCCATTGTCACTCCTAAAGCTTTTCACTGGAAGGTCAAATTG
Source organism: Helianthus tuberosus (assembly GCA_030545235.1). Lineage (NCBI taxonomy): Eukaryota > Viridiplantae > Streptophyta > Magnoliopsida > Asterales > Asteraceae > Helianthus > Helianthus tuberosus. The sequence continues at coordinate 175,748,808 of CM060425.1, read as the reverse complement.
CTTTTCAACCTGTGTTACAAAGTCTTGCAAAATGCCTGCAGTCTCATCTTTTGAGTGTAAAAAGAAAGTCCATGTGAACCTAGAAAAGTCATCAACTATAACCAAACAATATCTTTTCTTTTTGAGGCTCATGACTTGAACTGGGCCAAACAAATCCATGTGTAGCATCTGCAAACACTGGGTTGTTTTGGACTCTTCAATGGACTTGTAAGAACTTTTATGCTATTTTCCTTTTAAACAGGAAATGCAATGTTCAGGACATGAAAACACTTTTTGTGGTAGGCCTCTCACCAAACCATTTTTTGAAATTTCTGTGATTGTCTTAAGATTTGTGTGCCCCAGCCTTCTGTGCCAAAGTTCTGTCTCTTTGTTAGAGGCAGCTGAGAACAGACAGGCATCAGCTCTGGGACACTCTTTTGACATGTCAACAACATAAACATTGCCACTTCTTTGAGCAACAAGTTTAGTTTGACCAGTTTTGATTATTGCTTCAATGTTTTTGACCATTTCTGGTCCAACAATCCTACAACAATCTTTTGTGAAGAATGACCCAAACCCTTTGTCACTCATTTGTGATACACTCAGAAGTTTGAATTTTAGATTGTCTATCAGATTGACATTTTCAAATTTTACATTTCCAGATTGCACTGTACCAGACCCCAGAACCTTCCCCTTACTATTATTCCCAAAGGATATATCACCCCCTCCATGGATTTTAAAGTCTTTGAGGAGGGCTTTACATCCTGTCATGTGCCTGGAGCCTCCACTATCTACATACCAAAGACTATCAAAGCATGCAGAAGCTCCCTGCACATGTAGTAAAAGGATTAGTTCATTAAGGTCTCCAAAGCCAACAAGGCTTTGGATGGGGTCTCAACAGTGTCTGGGATGGATGCAGAGTGATGGACAGTGGTTAGGTCAGGGGTTTGGACTGCTTTAGGACAGTGTTTCTCTAACCACTGTTGTGGGTCCTGACCAATCACCTGCTGGTTACCAAAAGGATGCCTGTTCACTTTGGGTTTAGAGGGTTTTTTGTAGGCCTCATAAACGTGTGGAATCCTTTGGTAAGACTGTTTTTCCTTGCCTTTTCTGAATTGATTAGCAGGGGGTGCATCAGTAACCTGAACATCTCTTTTGACAGATGTTTGGTTCAGCTGTTTTGTGACAGCTGTTTGAACTGGCACAAACAGTGGTTGTTTCTTGGTGAACTTGACAGATGATGATGATGGACTCAAGGATGTTTTAGCCATGTACTCATTCTTTTTCACATCAAAGTTTTTGAGATACACACATGCTTGAGTTTTGTGGTTTGTTTTACCACAAACAATGCAACTTTCTGCTGAAACAATGACACTTGTTCTGTTTAAATCATAAGCTTTCAAATGGAAACAGTCTTTTGTTAGATGATTCCTTTTCTCACAGAACTCACAAAACAAGTTATCAATTTTTTCTTTCTTCTTTCTCTTTTCAGACTCCTTTGCAGCAGAGGTTTTAACCACTGCTGGGATGTCCTTGAGAGGTATGACTTTAGCTTTTGGAGCTTTAACACCATCAGTTGATGTAAAGTCCATTGGCTTGAAATTTTCAAGAATATCACACTCGTCAGACCAAGTGGGTTTAAACTGATATTTTTCAAGTTCTTCAAAAGTAGAGGAACTCCTTGTTCTGCCAAGTGTGATTTTGTTACCAAGTTTGTCAGTGATTTTCACTTCTTGGCCATTCTTGTTTGTGGGGATGAACTCAGTGGTTACATCAGTGTTTTCAACAGTGTTTTGAACAGATTTTTCACAAGTAATGCATTCATCATCATATTTTCTATACCCAACCCCAAATTTCACATTACTTTCAATCTGTTTAGCAAGCATCACCTCATATCCTCTGCAGGATTCCACCCATCTTTCACAAGTAATCTGGGTGGATTCCAACTCCTTTTTGCAAACTTGGTATTTCTCTACCATAGTTTGAAGTTGGGTTTTGGTTATGCTTTGCTCTTCTTTCAGACAGCTGATCTCTTTTTCCTTTTCAGTCAATTTGTTTTTAAGTTCTTTTAAAGACTTTTCAAATTTAACCTCATCAGTCAAGATTTTATCCCGAAGGTTTTCATTCACCTCTTTGATGTTAGCAAAAGCAATTATGCAATTGTCAGAACACAGTTTTTCAAGAACTTGAGGAGATACCTTGGCAGCTGCCATCATTGCACAATCACATTGATGATCTTCATCACCATCAGCTTTCACCTTCTTTTCACCAGCCTTTTCTTCCTTCTCTTCTTCTTTGTCCTCTTCTGACCATGGATCTGTCATTGGTTCAATCAGGGTACCTGAACTTTCTCCCAACAGTAGTTCTCCAGCTACAGCAGTAACCACCTCATCCACTGTTTCATTACTTAGCTGTTCCTCCTCAGTTTCAACCCCCTCCTGTATTGACTCTAATGCCATCAAACAAAACTCATTATAAGAAGAATCATTAGAAGCATAAAGAGCAAAATTTTCATCACTGAGGTCTTCAGGCATACTGCTCCAGTCAACAAACCCTTGAGTGAAAAAACTTTGTTGATCTGGTTGTACTGCTGCTGGAGCAGTGGTTTGAGGTGCAACAGGTTGCACTTGTACCTGTGGAGCAGGGGTTTGAACATATTGAATCTGTGGAATAGTAGTTTGGACATAGTGCACTGGCACAGGGGCAGCAGCATAGTGAGCAGTGTTCACTTGAGCTGCTGGGGCATACTGGGCATAGTGCACAGTGCTTTGGTTTTGAGGTCTAGGATTTGAGCTAGGATGAGTAATTATGGAACCAGTAGTTTGACTCCTACATTCCCTAGCGAAATGTCCCAACCTATTACACTTGTAGCACTTGATTTTCGATTTATCCAACCCAACCCTTAGATTCCCATGCAAACCTGGGAATTTTCGCCCTGTTCTTTTGTAGAACTTGCTAGTTCTAACACTTAGCAAAGCCAGTTGGTGCAGGATGTCCATTTCCTCTAAGTCAGTGGGATCAAAATGTTGCAAATCATTTAGTTCAAAGCTTAAATTGTCTGACATCTGGTTTTCGTTTGCAGTGAATGCATAACTAGCAGAGTGAGGATCAGGGTTGTTAAAATTTGCACCAGCAGTTATGTCAATGAAGTGATCATAACCCTGATCCTTACCACTGCTCCCAGATTCTTCTTGACCCAGAAGAGCAGTATTACCGAAAGTGTAATCATCAGTAACTTTTCCTGACTCTTGTAACCTCCTTTTTTGGTTCAACTCCCTTTCGTAGGTCAGGAGTCGACCGTGGAGTTGGGTCAAGGTCAGATCCTTGAATTCAGGTGAGTTTCGGGTGACAAAAGCTATGGTGTCCCATTTTTCTGGCAGTGACCTGAGGAACCTGCTATTCTGAGTTGAGTTTGTAAAAGTGGTGTTAACAAGCCTCAGTTCACTGATGAGACAGCTGAAACGCTCAAATTGTTGCGTTAGTGATTCACCTTTAACGTAACAAAATGTTTCATACTGTTGGTTCAGGATTTCCCTATTGTTTTCTATGACTTCTTCGGTTCCCCCAAACTATTCCTTAAGCGCGTCCCATAATTCTTTGGCACTGTTACAGTGTAACAGTCCAGCATATATCTCATTGGGCAGCGCTGATGCTATGATGCTAAACGCTTTAGCATCTAGTTCGATCTTTTGAAAGTCGGTTTCGGTATAATTTTCAACTGGTTTAGGAACGAACTTTTTAGCATCTTCAGCGCTTGGCACTGAAGGAACATGGGGACCATAAATGACAGACCTCCAACAACCTGTGCTTTGTTGAGCGAGGATGTGACCCATCCTCCTCTGCCAGATGTTGTACTCATTTCTTTTTAGCATAGGTGGTTTAAAAAGCGAGCCGATGTTGTTTTTATCATCTTGAGATTGTGACGTCATTCTTGTTGTTTTACAGACACTGAAAAATCAACTTTAATGGTGATTGATCCTTGCTCTGTTTTTCAACGGACGAACAAACGATCAGTATCAACTGTTATGAGCTGAACTATTTACGTCAAAATGATTGTTAAATCAAATTTGACTGTCCAAGCTCTGATACCAATTGTTGGATCTGAGTTTGTTTTTTATTGTATTTTTGTTTGAAATTAAGATGGAAATGAAAGAGTTGTGCAGCGGAATTAAGATGAAAACAAACTTTGCATACAATCAAACGAGAGTAATACTTTAATCAAACATCTTTATACAATGAATCGAAAGATTGAATTTGTTTCAACAACGATTACAATGATTGATGAATGAATGCAAACTCCCCCTCAGCCAGAGCTCAGTAGTTTGTTCGTGCAAAGAAGACAATGTTGTGAAAGAGCTAATAGAACAGTACAAAGTACTGAACTATTTATAGGCACTTGCAAACCACTGAGCATCTTAGCTGACGTCACCATGAAAGTGACATCTAACCTCCTAACAAACTCTAACCTCTGATCTATACAAACACTGATGTACTAACTACTGCTATTACATTTCATTACATAAAAGTCTCTTAAACAGCTGCTGCATCCTTCCACTGCTGTGAACCCATCAGTGCTTATCCGGATCAGCAGTACTAGACTCAAGGCAGTAGATTGAATCAGCAGAGCTTTGGTCTTCCATCAGTCTTTGACATTTGGCAGTAGATGCAAGGCAGCAGTTGTAGGTCAGCACTTAGTAAGATCAGCAGATAGGAGGTCAGCAGATATGAAACCACTTTCAAGGGGAGAGGTTTGTGTGTAAACATCTGCTTATTCTGGATCCATTGTTCTGATCCAGTTTTGGCTTTAATTATCTGTTCCTCTGATAGGGTTCAATCCCAACAAAAATTATTGTAAATTTGTTTATTTTAGGGGGAGTAAATCCAAAATTTGAAAAATTCAAAAACATCGAAAAATTTCAAAAACTCAAAAACAATAGAAAAACAAAAATGAGTTTCCTGGCGAGCAAAAGAGAAAATGATAGTACATCAGTGGTCTGTCCAAACATCTTTAAACTGAAATGCAAAATGAAAAATGTTAAGCAGCTCTATATAAGATGTATCGGTAGGCTCACAATCATCTTAAAGTGTGCAGGGTGATATAAACTTAAATCGACTGAAGACCAGGTGGGAACCACTCATTGGCATATGGTCTTAGTACCGATATTTCGTTTGAGAGATTGCCGAGGTTCTGAGATATGTGGTCTTTATGCTGTTTATCATCTGGGTATCATGGTTGTTTCTTTTACCGGAAAACACAACAGAGACGAAGTCTAGATCTTCAATGATACCATACATACATGTACATACTGCATACGACCTCAATAAGTGATCAACAATCAGATGTCCAACAAAATAAGTGATAATATATCACATTTATCCGGGAGTCAATTTCGTCTCTTTGCTGTACGAAAGTACTGACCTGTTCACGGACTTGCTCTTGTGCCCTTCATGCATCTGAAAATCAAGTTCCTCATCGATAAGTGATTCTATCACATAGGGCTTGTTTTCAATCAGAATAAGTGAGTTACTCACATCTTTTTATACGTCAAAACAGATGATAAATGGTATACTCACCAGTAAGATGAACTCTCGTGCATACCTTGATAGGGGAATGTGTTGTGATGTGGATGAACACCGGTCGGTAAGTATAAATCATACATTAACATATCCCCTCGCCATGATTACATCTGATAAGTTGAGTTTATGTGGATAACAATACCGATAATCGTTATAGGATGTTTATCTAAATGTTAACAAAAAGAACAACAAGAGCGTTTTGGCATGACCGTACACTGATATGATTCTCTTACCCTCGAAACTCGCAAAAAGAATGTTTGTATATATTTACTTTTCTTAGTTTCTGCAACGCTGTATATATTTATTTACTACTTTCAGTCTTTAAGTTTGAAATATTCAAAATGCCAAAAAGATTTTATGTGTGTTTTAATTTAAACTTTATAAAAGTCAAAAAGATTTTATTTCTACTTTAGTTTTGATTAACCGATGTTGGAACTCAAGTCTTCGTTGCCTGAAATATGACAGAAAACCAAAATGACGGAATCTTTATAAACGGACAGAGTTTGCAAGTTTTGAAAGTTAATAATCAAAATTGAAAAATCTGTTAACTTTTCAAACTAACTGTCGGACGGTAGTTGAAAACATGGTCACATATGTGTCGTTTGTTTATGATTAACTATATTCCAAGCAGTTGTTCTCATTACGCGTTTAGATTTCTTGCATGTGCAGATGCTGAAGGCGAAGAGAACATGTTCGATGATAAGCTTCGGAATGAAGACATGACATGAACGCACTCAAAAGATCAAGATGATCGAGTTGCCGCTGACCAATCATTCAACACCACAAGGATCTAAAGAATTGAAGATCAAAAGATTCATGAGCATAACTCAAGGGTAGCTTATGTTAAGGGGGAGTCTATTGATACAATTCCTAGATAAAAGCGGGAGTTTGTTAATACACTTTCTACTTACAACACGTGAAGACTTTGAAGATCCTTTCCGAGAAAAAGAACCATCAAGAGATGGAGAACGAGATTACGAACCTCACGAGCAGCATCCAAGGGTGAGTTTGTTGATACATATTATGTGGATACGGCTCGGCTCGGATACGAAGTGAAGGCCGTAGTTAAGACATCCTCCTGTCTTGACTCGGTATGCGATTTACTTTGTAACGTTTAATGTAAATGCAACTGCGTGTGTCCAGTTTGTATATTGATTATGTTTATGTGTTTACTGTTTGTTGTTTGGCCAAACATGTAGAGGCCCAGTTGACAAAGTCAAGGCCCAAGCCCAACACATGTGACGAAGACACATGTGAAGAAGTTGGCGAAATCCCTTTGTGGTGAAATCCCCATGATGACGAAGACACACCAGGTGACGAAATCCCCTGATTTCGTCGAAGACCTTAGGTGTTCGTCGATGAGATTTCGTCCAGAACATGATTTCGTCATGGCTTTACTATATAAGCACAGCAAACAGACAGAAACAATAAGAGAGAAGTCTGAATAGATTTCATTGAGCGAATAGACTGTAAACACACACACACCGAGAGTTGATGAGAGCATCTTGTAAACATTGCTTTGTAACCGTTTTCTAGATTAATACATTGGAGTGTTAATCGGTGAATCTTGTGTTTTACGTGTTCGTAACTTGGTTTAACTAACCCGTTTGGATTCTGCACTCACGGGTTTGTCGGAAAACAGGAATAGAGGTTGACTTGATCCTCCGGGTGGACCTACAATTGGTATCAGAGCATTGGCTCGATTCCTTGTTAAAACCAAGTAGATTTTCATGTTTTTCCAGATTTGTTCTTGATTTTTGAAACAGAAAAATTATATTTTCAGAAAAATTAGGTTTAAATCTTTGAAAATCTTGTGTTTTTGTTGATTGTTCTTATAAAAATCTTGTTAGTTTTCTTTTATACATGTTAAGAAAGGATTTTTATTGAGCATTTGCGCAAAAATTGTGTTCGGAAAATTTTCCGGTGGCCAGTAAACTCATAAACTCTTCGGGATATTCATCTGAGTTCATCTTGTTCTTCAAACTTTCTGGGTATTTGAGTTTAAAATCTGCTTTGTTTGATGTAGTAAATGATTGAATATGATTATATTATTATTGTTTGAAATACTTGGCTGTCAAATGATAATGTTTGTTGAATATTGAGTCCTAAAGTAGTGTGTGGCTTGACTTGTTTGAAAAAGAAGGTTGTGTGTCAGGATAAAATTTGGTTGGGTTTGATAAATATCTTGTTGCCTGATCTCATATTGTCAACGAAATCACATCCAAATTCATTCTGGACGAAAACAACCCCTGATTTCGTCAAAGCACATTAGCGAAGGTTGCTATAACGCCCTGTTTAACGAAGGCGGGCCGGTGTTAGGGGCGTGGCTAGGGGCATTACCCCACACCGCCCGGTCTTAATGACTCGCTAAAATTAAAATAGTAAACATCTCAAGTAAAAATACTTGGTTTCCTATAGTTATCGTAGTAAATTACAACATCAACATCATCATACTCAGTAAATCCCATCAATAGCAAAGCTAAGGTATGGTCTCAGGAGGGTAAGATGTAGACAGCCTTATCTCTCCCCCGTTAGAATAGAGATGCTGCTTACAGTGAGACTCCCGGCTCGATGGTAGTTTTGTATCAAGCCTCGGACATAAGGCCATAACACTCGACAATTAAGACAAAGGTCAATTAGTGTATGTACTCCATTGTCTTTCGTCTATCAACGCCACCACATGATGCGTGATTAACCATTCCCCTCTTTTAACTTTATTTTCACGAAATTAATAAAATAACGTTAAAATTAGTGCACTTTCACTTTTGCCTCCGAACGCCCCTACATATATATATTATATGAAAACAAATGCCTCGTATATTTTAGGTTAAAAATAGAGTTCTTCTTCTCAACTTTTTTTTTCTTCATGAAATGACATTGAAACTTCTGGTAGATTTGCTCTTTTTTTGTGGTACTATTGTTCATTGGCATGATAACTATATATGTGATCTGTCATTCGACAATATTTATTATTTGATTTTTTTCTTTTATAATTTTAAAATACTTATAAAACATCATTTCCAGGTTAGCGCCATCCCTGATTGTACGTTAATTCTCTAATCTTTTAGACATCTTTATCATTCAACTACATCAAATAGAGGTGGTCCAAAACAGGCCATATTTTCTATTACTTTTACAATGATTGTCCTTTGTGGTTTTTAATTATGATTCTTCGTGACTTTTGAATCGTCTGCTCCTTTTTGCTTTGGTGCTTCGAAGCCTAGCACACCGATTAACAAACCATCTATTCACCTTTGTAGCCAAATATAAAATTCACATATTATGACTCATAAACAAAGTGTGTTTGATTTGCATATATATGACACGAAACTTTGTGAGATTTTTTTTTTAATCAAGCGTGCTCTATTAAAATAATAAAAAATGAACCTCATAGAATGCAGTTCTTAAAGGAGCGGAAATCTTTCGATGGTAAAGGATACATGATTGAACAATGTATGAGAGGCAAGATAAAAAAACAAATAGATTTCAAGTTAAGAAATGTAGGAAACTAGTTGATGCCCCGCCCGCGTTGCGAGGTGATGACCGAATAATTCTCAATCAATTAAGAAAAACATTATTATAGTTTTGTTAGGAAAAAAACTAAAACGATAACAAGACCGTAGTTCTGAGCTCAGAGCAAAACTGTAGTTTGTCAGGATTAATGAGCGAGTGTTAGGCAGCTCCTTGACATGGAAAAAATTAAATCAAGTCAACCAATTAAAAAACACTTTTATAGTTTTGCTAAAAAAATTAAAACGATAGCAATACTGTAATTTGAACTGAGGGCAAAGTTGTATTTGTTGACTTGGGTAAAATCGTAATTTGCCAAAAGTTAAAGTGATGACAATACTATAAATTTGAACAAGAGACAAAATCGTAATATAACTTTGCACTAAGGACAAAATCGTAATTTTAAGCTGAGGACAAAACAATATTTTTAATTTGAACCGGGCAAAAACATAATTTTAAACTGAAAGCGAAATCATAATTTTTAAAGGGGGCGAAAATGAGAAATCGTCATTTTCAGTTTGGGGCAAAAGCAAAAATTTATTTTGAACTGGGGCCAAAATTGTTATTGTAATATTGGGAAAAAATCATAATTTTGAACCGAGTGCAAAATCGTAATTTTGAGTGAGGGGCAAAAGCATAATTTTATTTTGAAGTGAGGGCAAAAACGTAATCTGATTTTAAATAAAGGACGGATAATTTTATTTTGAAGTGGGGGCAAAAACTTAATCTTATTTTAAAGAGTAAACTGCCATTTTGGTCCCTGTGGTTTGGCCAGTTTTTCCATTTAGTCCAAATCTCAAACTTATTACATCTGGGTCCCTGTGGTTTGCATTTTGTTACCATTTTAGTCCAAAATTTAAAAACCCTATTTTTTGACTGTTGCAACATCCTATTTTGTCTTTTAGTTCAGGGGCATTTTGGTTATTTTGTTTTTCATTTAACATTTTCTTAATTCAAAAATTAATATATATATATATATATATATATATATATATATATATATATATTAATATACACACATACAATTCAATAATGTTCAGCTCTCTCTCTCTAATACAATTAGACCCACTGCCTCTCTCTCTCTTCTCTGAACTACCACCACACCACCACCACCACCCCCACCACCGCATCATCCCCACCACCACCATCCCACTGCCGCCAACACCACCATCCCCGTGAACTCTCTCTCAAAAACCTGCACACACACACACACACTCTCTATTTCTCTCTCCAAACACCCATCTCTCTCTCTTCTCTCTGTCGAACACCACCACCACCACCACCGTGATGAGAACCGACATCGGAAAACGGCAGCGTTGACGTGGTTATGGGTTCGCCTGCGTTTCGATGCCGGAGAAGAAGAGGGTTCCGACGACTGTAGAGTTGACACCCAAATCATATGTGGTTCTCGTGCGGCGGCGACGAAACGAGAATCGATGGTGAGAGAGAGAGACGCAAGAGGGAGATGGAAAGAGAATCACCGGCCATGAAGATGAATCCTGACTTAAAACCCCTGATTTCTTCTCATCCGTCTGGCAATCAACATCTGGGTATTGCGGAGGTGGCGGCGGTGGTTCGGCTGAGCCGCCGTTGGTCCCCGCCATGTGGGTTTTTGTTTAATTGCAGATTGATGAAGTGTTTGGTCTGTTGTTATTTCTTATATGTATATTAAGTGTTTGATGAAATGATTGTATGTTGTGGTGTTTGGCCGGCAGGAATTGATGGTGGTGGTGGGGTGAAGGGTTTCGTGTATTTGAACCGGTGACCTCTTGATTCATGTGGTTTTTGATGTCTTCGAATCGATATCTTCGACGAGGGCTACTTGTGGTTCTTGATTCAGTTCTTGTTTAAGAACTGATTGTGTTCATCAGGAGTGCTGCTTCTGGTTCTTCTTAGCTCACTGTCATATAACCCTAAGTGAAGGGTATAGACTGTAGATAGAGAGAAAGAGAAGATAGAGAGACGGGTTTTTTGGTGATGATCTGCAAATGGAGAGAGAGAAAAGAGAGAGAGAGAGACATGGTTTTTTTTTGGTGATCTGCAGATAGGGAGGAGAGAAGAGAGACAGGGTTTTTTTTTGAAAATGACCAAAATGCCCCTTCAGAAAAGGACAAAATAGCAGGTTTTTTTTGAGAAATCTGATCTAATTTGAGTTTTGGACCAAAATGCCAACAAAATGCCAAACACAGGGACCCAGATGTAATAAGTTTGAGATTTGGACTAAAGTGGCAAAACTGGCCAAACCACAGGGACCAAAATGGCAGTTTACTCTATTTTAAATAAAGGACGTAACCGTAATTTTAAAACGAATATAAAATGATAAAATGTTTGGTCTAATAGCACTATTCCCCTCACTTGTATTTGTATAGGTAGAAAATTGGTCAAACAAACTTTGACTGAACTCATTCTAGCAATGTTGGAAACGGCTCGTTGAACCTTAATCGTATATATCATATATATTTAGACTTTAACTTCTTAGGATTTAGCTTCAGAATTTAGTTTTAGAGTTTATCATTAGGGTTTAAAGTTTAGAGTTTAGCTTTAGGCTTTAGCTAGGGGTGTTCAAAAATCTTGTGGCTCGCAGATCGCTCGAAAAAAGCTCGGCTCGAAATTGGCTCGGTTGTAAACAAGCCAGCTCGGCTCGATTTGTAAACGAGCCGAGCTCGAGCTTGGCCTGGCTCAGCTCGTGAGCTCGTGAGCTGGCTCGATAAGGTTTACATCCTTCATTTTTTTGTCCCACATCGCTTATAAAACAAAAAACTAAGGGAGTATCACCCCTATAAAAGAAGGTAAAGACAATTTACAAAGTGAATTAACTATTTATACTTGGATATTTAGCCATATGGTTAAATTAAATGGCAATTATACCCTTAGTCTATGAAGAAATTCATTTTTAAGGGCTTTTTAAGTAGTAAATTTTGCGGTTCTTTGTTATTTCGAGCTAGATCGAGCCGAGCCGAGCTAGCTCTAATTCTAATCGAGTCGAGCTCGAGCCTCAAATCTCAGCTCGATTTGAAATTCGAGCTCGAGCCGAGCCAGCTCGAACCGAGTTCGAGCCGAGCTCGAGCTGGGTCTAGCTCGGCTCGACTCGGCTCGTTTACAGCCCTAGCTTTAGCTTAGTGATAAAATCTAGCATGAAACAATGATGACACAAGAAATTAGTTTCCGACTAAGGTATTCTAATTTTATAAATCTTTGGAAAATTAAAATGATAAACACACCTTAATCACCTAGAATCATACAATGAAAGCTCATTTTGATAATTTAAATGTTAACCTCGATATATGAATTAATCGTTCATTAAAAGTTCTAATTCCACAAATTTCTTAGAAACTACCCTTCAGTCACAAAACACTAGCGGCGCCTTACCCTTGCCATAAACTATTTTTTTTTTAAATTTTAATAAAGTCAAATGCTAGCTGTCCGGTCATGTTTGACCTCGACAACATCACCAGCTCACGGGTTGTGTAACCCGGAAAACATACCCGCTATGCTTACCCTTGTGCGTGAAGGTGGTGTTGTGGCACAAGTAGGAACCCGGAAAAGGTACCCGTGCTGTTGCCACGTTCCCCCTTAAGGAAAGTCATTATGAATTGCACATTTAAATCTATCTCAACTTACAAACTTTAAACATGAACGTACAACTAGGTAATTTTGGCCACAAATTCCTAACTTAAATAATTATCTTGCTCAAAAATCCATAATAACATTTAAAGGTCTTTTTAGACCCATATGTAACAAAGTATATTTCTATAATTCTCAACAGTTTCTATTCAGCATTCCTATTTCATGACATAAATCTATTAAACAAGTTCATGAGATCTATAAACCAATGCCTACACATGGTTTTCCAACATAGTATGACAAACATTTATCAAACCTTATATCATGACAAATCTTTATCAAACCTTAAATGAAATCCAAGTCAATGACAAAAATTTATCAAACCTTAAATGAAATCCAACTCAAATAAGCATACAACATTATTGGAACAAATTATAACATGATCATAAAGATTAACCTAAAACATCATCATTTCGGACACAATAGTCATCACATTAACAGTAGTTTCATCATAATATAGATAACTAATGTGCTTAGCTCACGAGGCTTACATAAATTACCTTACTAAAACATTCATGGCTAAAAATCAAGATATTCAAACCATAACCAAGCAAGGTGAGTAAGGTGGTTGCTTGACGAATGATGATCTTTTTGATGTTGGAAGCCTTCTTGAATGCTTGAAAATAGATGGAGTCACCAATTTTTTGAGTTAAATTGGTGGGTTTCAAACTCTAGAGGATTCTCTTGGAAAGAAGGCAAAGGAAGTAGGAAGCAAGACATTTCTTCTTAGGAGGCATGGTAATTCTTCTAGACTAGACACAATCTTGCTTTACTTGGATGAAAACTCAAATCCAAAGCTTCATTTGCTCTTCAATATTCAACACCATTATTCGAGAGCAGCTGGTAACTTGGTATAACGTGGGTAAATGGGGTTGAAGCTAGGTTTGGTATGCACAAGTTTTTAAGGAAGATGTTGGTGCATTTAGTGTGTCCGTTACTGTGCGAATACGCTAGATAGAGCGTGTGTTGAACATTGTATAGTTGTGTATGTGATTAAGTATGAGAGGAACTCAAGACTCATACGCACGCAAGAGTCATTCGCATGTATGAGTAGTACGTGAGTGAGAGTCCTGCGCTAGGTGTCCTACGCCTATATAAAGGGTAGTGATGCGCATGGACTTTATAAATTTTGGAATTGAGATGAGATCAAACGTGTGTTCTCTCCCAATGCTTAATGATGTATACTCTTTCGCTATGAAATGGAAGCTAATAAAAATTGTGTTAAGTAGTCGTTATGCTGCCGAAATTTCTACGGAGTTAATTTCTTTCTATCCAAACTTCTATCTAAACACTATGCGAGACATTTAAAGATCCTAGCACCTGATTCTACATGTGGTATCACAGCTACGGTACCGATTCAGTCGATCTAATCATTGATTGATACACCTACGCTCTTAATTAAAGTGTTTTAAATGATAAACCAAAGGTGCCAACACGTTAAAGTCAAAATTGAAGGTCATAGCGTTAAATTGAAGATTTATTTGTGTTTAGAATTAATTTTCGCACTTGTCTGTGGTGGTTTATCATTAGATTCGAAGAAATGAAGATTCAGGATCGAAAAAATTATGAAAGCGTGTTGGAGCGTAGGAGCCGTACGCGCACACCACGTATAGCGTAGGAGTCATACGCGTGCACCGTATTGAAGCGCAAAAGTGATATGCATGTAAGAGTGATAAACACCATGGTAAAGAGACGAGTGTCCAGAAAAAAAATGGGTGATAGAAAAATTTTCCAAAATTTTAGCGTTAAAAACGAGTTGTTAGGGGGACATCTAGGAGGATTCGGAAAGTGTGTTAAGATGATGGAATCGCAGAGAATTGAAAAGAGTGGGGTAGTCACGGTGCCGGAGTGAACAAAGTGACTATTAATGGGGCAAAATGTCAAATATTTCGTAGTAAAAGATGATAGGGATCAGAATTTGCCAAAAATGTGGAAGAATAAAAATTTCATGTCAAATATTGAATATTTGAGCATTTTTGGAAATTTAGACAGATAGTGACAGAGATGATATGCAACAGTTTTTGGGTGGTTTTGACTCAAATTATTTGATAATGCGTAGCATCTCGTATTTTTTAGTTTGGAAACAAATTGAAATCTCAGTCTTCATGAAAGATAGTTTGCATAGTATATCAGCGTTTTTTTACTGAACGTCAGTCTTCAGAGGAGATTTCAAGCACATGAGGGGCTTGAACATGGCAATTCTAACTGGAAAAGACTACATATTTGATTTTCAGCATATGACTTATTTTCTGAACAACCGTTCGGGAATAATGATGTTTGAAGATTTTCAGCATACTACTATTCATAGAGAAGACTACATAATTGATCTTTGAAGAATGTCTATCTATAGACTTTGAAGATCACAATGTGTTACCAGATGATTTTTGATCCGATGAAGATTTGCTAGTCATGGAGATTACCATTTTTGCTGATTAGTCATTGATGATGGTGGAGCATAACGATGATTATTGAAAACAAGATTTCAGACTTTCCTGGGTATTCGCTTATTTGAAATTGACCAATGTGGTATTCGAAGTTTCTATCAATTGACGGTTGGGTTTTTGAAGATCGGTGGATCAACCAAAGAGTGTGTTAAAACCGAACTCGGATGTGATTAAAGTCGAAATAGAGAAGTTGCATTGCTTAATTTCAAGTTCATTAATGTTCATGAAGATTGTAATTTAGCAAATTAGAGGATTGTGTCATGAACCATGCAGATAAAGACATGAAGTGTCAATTAGGGGGAGGGGGATCTGTTGATGTGTATGCATATTCGAAGCGTCAATCGAGGGGGAATTTGTTGACGCATAGTTTACGAAATCAACAAATGGTTGATTGAAGTTACAACATATTCAACACGACTTTTATATTTGAATTTCAAGATTCGACAGCAACGGACAAAGGGGAATTTGTTGGTGCATTTAGTGTGTCCGTTACTGTGTGAATATGCTAGATAGAGCGTGTGTTGAATATTGTATAGTTATGTATGTGATTAAAAATGAAAGGAGCGCAAGACTCATACGCACGCAGGAGTCTTGCATACCTATGAGTAGTACGTGCGTGAGAGTAATGCACTAGGTGTCCTACGTCTATATAAAGAATAGTGATGAACATGGACATCATAAGTCTTGCAATTAAGAGGAGATCGAATGTGCGTTCTCTCCTAGTGTTTAATGATGTATACTCTTTTGGTATGAAATAGAAGCTAATAAAAACTGTGTTGACTAGTCATTATGCTACTAAAATTACTTCTGTATTAGTTTCTTTCTATCCAAACTTATGTCTAAACATTGTGCGTAACGTTTAAAGATGCTAGCACCGGATTCTACAAAAGAAAATATGAAACACGACTTACCTTATTGGAGGAAGGTCATGGGAAACAATGCTAGGCATATAATTAGATTTTAGCCAAGGAATAAAGAGGTGTAAGCATGCCTCTTTGAGGCATGACCTTGTCCTATATGAAGGCACGACCTTGCCTTATAAGTGGCATGATCTTGTCTTTGGCCTAACATTAGAATGCCAGAACCTTCATTTTTCTTCATAAATGTTAAACAATTCTCCACCAAACATCAACCAAGCCTGGAAACTCACAAATGAGTGTGAAACGGGGGCAAATAATGAGCAAGAAATATATGTAAATCTAATCACATCATTTAGTTTACTCCTCAATTCTATGGAAATATTGTCTATGTTTTGAAATCATTTAAAAGGAGAAAAACTACAAATCTAATGTGTTGGTAAAAACACATTGTATTTGTATAACTTTTGTATACATTTTCGTAGTTTTAACGCGTCGTTTTATATAAATATGCTGTGCTTATTCTACATCGGGTTTTATAGGTTTGATGAGTGCTAAATGATGGAAAAGGAGCATAAAAGCAGGAAATTGGGTTGCACGGGTCAAACGAGTAGCTGAAAAACAAATTCTTGAAAAGTGTCTCCCTCGCGCGTCGCGGGGGAGAAGGTGTAACACTCCATGATGTGCGGGAGTGGAAGATTTGTGGGCCCTTTGTTTGCTTGCTGCTGTGCCAGGGAGAGATGAGGAGTGACTCCCATGCGACACGCAGGGTAGGTCGACACGGATTTTGTTACTTTTAACCTAAAACACGGTTGGGGAATTCACATTGTAGTCGATTTTACGAACCCAAAGCAGGTCAAAGACGATTTTTAGAGTTCTTGCACCCAAATCATCCTGTTTCTTCATGTTAAATCATCTGAATAAAAAATTAAAGTTGCGATGTCGAGCATGCGAGGATAAAACCCTTGTGACTTCCCCAGATGATCGATTGCTAGGTTTTGCACATTTACTTTGTTTTATGGTTCGTATAACTGTTTTGGTCAAAAATTACCGATGAAATTAAGTGATCAAATTAGTTAAGTGAGGTAGTGTGCTAGAAATGAGTGTCGAAAATATGTTAATCAAGTTAATTGCAAAAACAGTTTCAGGATACGGCTCAGGATATAGAACTATATTTATGATCAAACAATGAGCAAAAAAGTAAAGGTTAACGCGTGATGTACGAGGAAAGCCCTTGATCAATCTAGATCGCCGGCATAAAACCTCGGGAGCTGACAATCGCAGCTGCCTTGTTCTTCTATTACTTCAAATATCAGGATACAGTGCAGGATGTGATGCGGATCAACTAGGTGTTACAATGTAATTCAATTACAAGTGTTTGTGTGTAGTGACTGCTGAAAGCTAGAAAGCAAAAGTGTTCGAAAGTGTGTGTGAAAGTTGCATGCCTTAATCTGATCCGCCCCCATCTATTTATAGTAAAAGAAATGCAACAAACTATCCTAATAAACCGGGAGCCGGCGAATATTCCCCACTCGAACGTTGTAGACCTGGTCTTTCGGGTTCAATGTCTCTCACATAACAGATACGCTCGAGTCTTGAGGAGAAGAAGTCCATCTGACCGTTAGTAACCCACAGCTTCTAACCTGCACGTGGTTAATTTAATTAACACCAGGATATGGCCCAGGATGATACCAATATCCTAATCCAGTATCCTGATCACAAGTAAACAACCAAAAGCAGGATATTAGTCAGGATATATATATACTCAGAAAATAGCCCATAACAATTGTCCCCAAATATATCTGTTGGTATACCAATCCAACGGATATATTTTAAAAATTCTAACTCGTAGATCGAGGCAATTAAAATGAAACGATGGTTGAGGTGACATTATGCCATTTTCAATGCAATATTTACTCTTTACCCCCTATATTCAGCCTATAATTAGCTGAGATATTTCTTCTTGTTATCATTACTCTTCAAGCGATTTTCAGGTAATCATCCTTTCCTTCATCCTCTGTTCTTTTTTCTGAATTTCTTTTAGTTTGCTTGATACCCTTCATGGCATCATGGGCAAGATCTCGTTCGGATGAACCAGTCCCAACCCTCGTAAGTCAAAACTTCATACGAGAACCAGAAAAAGAAATCTGCTGCTTTTACAATGCCGATATCGCTGCCCTCAAGGATTCCGGCGCCTTTCCCGCTGGAACAGTTATTCGCCTTTTTGATCGGGAGGTCCGATCAGACGTGTCATCAGACGAGTGGGTCTGCTTTTTCGCCTACCCCTTTTCTTTGGGACTTCGCTATCCATTTCCACCCTTCATCTCTCGTTTCTTCGACCTCACCGGCCTTAGTTATGCCCAAACTATGCCAATGGTCTGGCGAGTTTTGATGGTGCTAGACCAAATCAAATCTCGCCACTGCCCTGACCTGTGTATTGAAGACCTCCCCATAGCATACCGGTTGAGGTCCCATGGTGATAGCCGTTTTCTTTTGTTCTCTACCTCCAAGAGCCCTTTAGTCCTTAAGGCCACCAAGAACGAAGACCGATGGCGGCGAAAGTTCTTTTTCGTGAAAAGAGACTCTATTAACAAGGGTTTCGATCTGCCGGTTAGATGGTTAACCAAGGGTAGGATCTAGGGTTTTAGGAATATCCCCAAATGTTGTGACAACTGGCACCAAACCGGTAATTTCCGTACACTTTAATTATTGTTTAATGACTACAATTATGTGCTTAGATGTCAACATTGTCTGAGTACATACTAAGCAAGTGAATTCATGCACGTTGTATACTACAAAATATTGCTTTATGCATAAACGAGAGCGTTGCGTCAGAAATACTAGTAAACTCACCGGTAAGACACATTGTGTCAGCAGAACTGCAGAAAGCAGTCAGACAATAAAATTGGAGCCTAGGTGTAGGTCCAACAACAAGAATACATTAAAACCCAAGAGTACATACAAGGGTTTAATATATATACTCTCCGGAAGCAAAAATAAGCACTAAAAAGCACCCGAAACGCACTTTAAGTGCAGAATTTTATTAAATTCAGCTTTGAGCACATAAATGTTATGCAGAATTTATGTTTTATTATCCAAAATATTTCCCTAAGTGTCGGGAATTGAAAGGGCTACAAAAGGGTACTTAAAAGACACTAAACGGTGAAATTTAGCACTTTAACGGAACAGTGCCTAACCGAACAACCGGACATTACCCGGAACACCAAAATAATGCTAGAAGCATTGTTTTATTTTTCTGAGCTAGTTAGGGTCCCCGAACACCCTAGCACCCACTAAAATATCTACCAACTAAATAGCCTAACTAATATACTTAGATTCCTAACTAATACTTGAAAAAAATACATTTTACCCCCCCCCCCCCCTCCATAGTTAGGCCGGTTAGGGGACATGGTTCCCACAAAATATTTGATTTCTATATTTTACTAGATATGTTGGGGAATATACCAACATAATATACCATATTCTAGACACAATATACATGGGGTAAACAATTGGTTGAGGATTTTTATAAGAACCACAAGACTAAAAATCACCATTCACCCCTTCCTTCTCTCCTCCTTCTTCTTGCAATCGGCTGAACCAAACACCCCCATCATCACCTTCATTCACCCACTTCTCATACATTCCAAGCTTGTATTAAGGTGCTAGAAGGTGCATAGTGAAGCTAGGAGCTTTCGGAAGTCCAAGAACCACTCTTATTTGCTTTTATCCACTTCGTTTGTCCTCTTGATCATCCCTAGCCTTGTGCTAGTGGTAAGAACATTGATCCCTTCTTTTATCATCATATGAAAGTGGTTAAAGTAGTTTCATGTTGATAAACTTAAAGAAACACTAAGAAACATGAAGGTGAAACTTGAACACAAAAGATTCAAACATAAAGCTTTACATGAACATTTACATGATGAAATGTGGTAGTAGGATGTTGTAGTGAACATGATGTTGATTACTTGATGATTTACTCGTTAATATGGTGTTAAGGGTCGTTGTTGATCATTAGACATGTTAACGAAAAAAATAGAACATGCGTTAGAACACAATAAACCGAAAACAGCTTCTGTCCACATATTTACAGCCAACTTCAGTTGGCTGTAACCAGATCGTAACTTAACAAAAACTTGATTTTCTTGAGTCTATCACGTGTTATTATGAAATAAGGTTCTAATGGCACTGGAATCATAATTTTTGGACTTCGTTTACTATTTTTAAAGACCCTTTTTGTAACAGCAGCTAAAGCTGAGTTTTTACTGCGGTAAATGGACGAAATGTTTTTAGTCATAACTTGAGTTCTGTGTAGAAATAGATCATGAAATATGTACTGTAGATGACCACTGATGCATTTGTAATCCTCCCACTAGAATTTCGTAAATCGGACTTACAATGAATTTTAAATAAATTATTCCGTGGACTGCAGTTAGAAAAGATGAATCTGATTGCAGTTCGGAAAATGAATTTTTATAAAATATTGGTAATGAATTGGATCCCGATATTTTTACACAATAATATTTGGATCGTTTAAGACACTCTGTAAAATTTTGGGAATTTTTGGAATAAGTTAACTATTTTATTAAAATCCCCGAAAACAGCCCAGTTTTGAAGATTAAAACTGAAACGACATAAGTAGTAATTTGCGTGTCTAAATGTCGGGTAGGTTATTTTAGAACGACCTAACGTGTTATATGTTAAAGAAAATGATATGCTACTTAGCATGGACACCTCCATTTACAAAGGAGACTATGGCGAAATTTTCTGAAAATCCTAACACTTAGTGAATATTTTCTAGACAAATGTTTGCTAGTGTGTTCTAAACTATGCTTTTCGAATATAAATCTTGCCATAATTTTTGTAACAAAAATACACATACAAGATACATAATTCGGGTGCAAAAATACAAGAAACTTATATTTATTTTTGAGAAAATAATATAAGTAAGACACATAGTTAAAAATATAAATTATTTTTAACACAAGAAAACATATACAAAAGACAGTGACTGTACTTGTGCGATACAAGTCTAGTGACTAACGTTAATAAAAGACGTATAGGTCACGACGTTAATTAAGCAAATCCGGTGGAGTTTACGACGCAAGGAACGCAAATTTGTGAGTTCATGCTCCCCATTTTCTTTAACTGTTTTCAGTTTTATAACTTCGGGGGTGAAATACATGTACAAATGTTACAATGTTTATAAATGGTATGATACAAGAATATAAGAAGCACACTTGGTGAGAACGAGTACCGAGCATGATGCATTTTGAGAAATGATACGAGAAATCGTGTCACGAATAGGGTACCATAAGCACCATTAATCAACAATATACCTAGACCGCAGAACAAATGGTTTGATCTAACAGGTGCCGGGCAGCCACACTTTTGGTGAGGACGAGTACCGAGTAGTGCTTTTGTGTCTCAGAATACGCCAACTAGAAAAATGCCTAAGGTTTGGTGACTTCCTATGTCGTGTCACATGTTAATGGCCTTGCAACCCATTAACAATCATGATACTTACAGGAATACTTTATTTACATAAGATTCATACCATACTAAAACTTGATTTATACTTGAGTACGTGGGGTACACAAGTAAACTTGAATTATATATGAGTACGTGGGGTACACATGAATACTTGATTTAAATATGAAAACTTGTTTTATACATGACACAAACTATGTTTTCATACAAAGTATACAAACGTGAAATACAAAAACTGCATGAATTCACACCAACATTATGTTGACGTTTTTCCAAAACTCACATGTATTTCAGGTAACTAGAAGTGGATGTTCGCGCGGCCTTACCCATGCTTGTGGATATCGCTTATGTTTATCTTTAAATAAAGTTGTAAACTTTTAAGACAATGTTTATTCTATCTCGCGATGTAAACGCTAACTTGTGTTTTCAAATTATGAAATGTTTGGTATTTGAAGATATTTTTACGAGCATGTAGTTTGTTTACCTTTCGTATGCAATGAGAACCTTTCATGATCACACCTCGTGCTTCTGCCACAGAAAGGGGTGTGACAGATTGGTATCAGAGCTGCGATTGTAGTGAACCAGGATTCCTTCTCGAGTCTAGTCTACAATCTTTAGGATCCTTTCACGAAAACAATTTTTCAAAGAGTTTTCATTGCATAAAACGTCCCGCGACATCCACTACCTGAAACTGTTTACAAAGAGTCTGGAAAAGACACTACGAGGCTTAAGGTGCACATGAGTAGCACTTGTCGTTGACTAGAAATTACTCGCAATTGTGTGTGATAATTAGCCTATATATACATACAAGAAGTAGAATGTCACAAGTATACGTGACTTTTCCTGAAAGCGATGGCCCATCTGAAGGAAGAGATACGAGGATGAAACGAACTGTGCGGACTGGGCAATGAGTTACGTAATTATGGATGCATACATAACTATGGAATTCAGTGCACAGAAACCACAGCAAGTCTTGTCACGTGTAGATTCCCTCAGTGCAAGCCTACTAAGTACTCTTCTTGAGTAATAATTGTTTGATGTCACTTATGTGGTATATACCTGTGAATATATATGCTACTACTGTCTAGTATGACGATATCAAACAAATGTTTAACCCTGTTGTGTTATGTTCCGTCAGAACATGGCACCCAGGAAAGCTGTGAATGCTCGCAATGATGATCAACCTCCTCCTCCCCCACTGCCAAGAACTGCTGAAGAGCTGAATGCTCTATTGGAAGAAAGGATCTCCACTGCTATCGCCCAATACGAGGAAAACCGAACCAAAGACAGTGGCGGGCCAAGCAACGCTAGACGTAATGGGAATGGAGATTCATCTGGAGGCAATGCAGTTCAAGGTAACCTTAAGACAATGTACTAATCATGGAGAAATTTATGAACGGTCTTTGTTTCATTATTTCTTCGATTGCTCACATGTGAATTGGTTAAATCAATTCCAGGCTGCACTTTCAAGCAGTTTCTCGACTGCAAGCCGATGAACTATGACGACACAGGAGGTGCAGTAGCATTTGTACGCTGGACGGAGAAGACTGAAGCTACTATCCGCATGAGCAAGTGTACCGCGGATCAACAAGTCACTTTTGCTACTGGGTTGTTTGTCGATGAAGCTCTGACTTGGTGGAACTTGCAAGCCCAAAACTTGGGCGATGATGCCGCTTATGGCCTAACTTGGGATGAACTGAAGGAAAGAATGAGAGAGAAGTACTGCTCCCGTGCGGAACTCCAAAGGCTGGAAACGGAGTTCTGGCACTTGACCATGGAAGGTGCTGATATTAATGGTTATACTCAAAGGTTCCACGATCTGTCTAGAGTGCTTCCCTACATGGTGACTCCCGAATTTAAGCGTGTTGAACGCTACATTTGGGGACTGGCCCCAGAGTTTCGCGGCATGGTAACTTCGGCCAAACCTCAAACAATCACCGAGGCTGTAACTCTGGCTGTCAGCCTTACTGAAGATTGTGTTCGTATGAAGAAGCTATCACTGAACCCAACAGAAAAGACCGAGACGCATGCTGAGTCGTCCGGCGACAAGAAAAGGAAACATGCAAACCTGAACCAAGCAACTCGCAACAACAAAGGTTTCAGCAAGAAGCGCGACACTAACCCGCCTCAGGAGACGAAAACCCTTGCAGCCAAAGGATACCAAGGCACCATGCCAAAATGGCAAAAATGTAAGTTTCATCATGAAGGAGCTTGTCGCATTCCAAGGTGCGACAAATGTGGTAGGTTGGGTCATCAAACAGAAGACTGTTGGGGAAAAGGAAAGAACCGGAATGGAAATGGTGCTGGTAACAAGAATGGTAATGGGAAGGGGCGGAACCAAGGATGCTTCAGTTGTGGAAGCAATGATCATTTCATGAAGGACTGCCCAAAGGGAAACAATGCTCAGGCCCGAGCATTTGTGATTGGAGCAAAGAACGCACGCGAGGACCCTAATGTGGTCACCGGTACGTTTCTCGTTAACAATCACTTTGCATCCATATTATTTGACATTGGCGCCGATTATAGCTTCATGTCTGTGGAATTTAAACGCATGCTTGGAATAGAATCTAGTAGATTAGAAATTCCTTATTCCATAGAACTAGCCAATGGTAAACTTGTTGAATCGGGCGAAGTTGTTAGAGGCTGCACACTAGAACTTGGTGAACGAAGATTTAGCATCGACCTCTTACCTATTCAATTGGGTAGCTTCGATGTAGTGGTCGAAATGGACTAGTTGTCCAAAAACAAAGCTGAATTTATTTGTCATGAGAAAATCATTCGCATCCCTTTAGCGAATGGTGAAACTCTCGTCGTGCATGGAGAAAAGCGAGACGCGCCTCTTCGAATCATCAGTTGCATGAAGGCACAGAAGTGCTTAAGGAAAGGATGTGTTGCGTTCCTAGCACACGTTGTAGATAAGAAGGCTGAGGAGCCGAAACTCGAAGACATTCCTGTGGTGAAGGAATTTCCTGATGTTTTTCCCGAAGATCTGCCAGGACTACCTCCGCAACGACAAGTCGAATTCCGTATAGACTTGGTTCCAGGAGCCGCTCCTGTAGCCAAGGCACCCTATCGGCTTGCACCATCTGAAATGCAAGAGTTGTCTACACAACTTCAGGAGTTGTTGGATAAAGGATTCATAAGGCCAAGCTTCTTGCCCTGGGGAGCTCCAGTATTATTCGTGAAGAAGAAGGATGGAACACTGCGGATGCGTATCGATTACAGAGAACTGAACAAGCTCACGATCAAGAATAGGTATCCACTACCGAGGATTGATGACTTATTTGATCAGTTGCAAGGATCAAGCTACTATTCCAAGATCGATCTTCGATCTGGATACCATCAGCTAAGAATCCAAGAAGAAAGCATACCAAAGACCGCATTCCGAACGCGTTATGGGCACTACGAGTTTCTTGTGATGCCATTCGGACTGACAAACGCGCCAGCGGTATTTATGGATCTGATGAACCGCGTATGCAAACCATATCTCGATAAATTCGTGATCGTATTTATCGATGATATCCTGATTTACTCGCGAACGAAAGAAGAACACGAGCAACATCTCAGAACCATTCTGGAACTACTGAAGAAGGAGAAACTATATGCAAAGTTCTCAAAGTGCGAATTCTGGATTCGTGAAGTACAGTTTCTTGGTCACGTTGTGAATGAGAAGGGCATTCATGTAGACCCGTCCAAGATAGAAGCAATAAAGAATTGGGAAGCCCCCAAAACCCCAACTGAAGTTCGACAATTTTTGGGCTTAGCGGGCTATTATCGGCGATTCATCGAGAATTTCTCAAAGATAGCTCAACCGCTAACAACCCTTACACAGAAAGACAAGAAATACGACTGGGGTTACAAACAGGAAGAAGCCTTCCAGTTACTTAAAAACAAGCTATGCGATGCACCGATACTATCATTACCCGAAGGCACTGAAGACTTCGTGGTATACTGCGATGCCTCAGGACAAGGTTTGGGTTGCGTGCTCATGCAACGCCAGAAAGTCATCGCTTACGCTTCAAGACAATTGAAGGTACATGAAAAGAATTATACCACGCACGACTTGGAACTCGGCGCGGTGGTATTTGCCTTGAAGATCTGGCGACACTATCTATATGGTACCCGATGTACAATCTTCATAGATCACAAATGCCTACAACACATATTTGATCAGAAAGAACTAAACATGCGACAGCGATGTTGCGTCGAGCTGCTGAACGATTATGACTGTGAGATTAAGTACCATCCTGGAAAAGCAAATGTTGTAGCAGACGCATTAAGCCGAAAGGAAAGGGTTAAGACCCTAAGGGTTCGAGCATTGGAAATGACCATACGAACGAACCTCCCTACACGCATTCGTGATGCACAACAAGAAGCCCTTAAGACGGAAAACCGTAAAGCTGAATACCTACGGGGTATGTTGAAATACATGGTGCTAAACGAAGAGGGAGCCTTTGGGTTCCACTTTATGGTGGTATTCAAGAAGTCGTCTTTGATGAAGCGCATAAATCGAGATACTCGATCCATCCAGGATCGGACAAGATGTATCAAGACTTGAAAGAATACTACTGGTGGCCAAGACTTAAAAGCCATGTTGCTGTTCACGTGGGAAAGTGCTTAACCTGTGCTAAGGTTATGGCCGAATACCAGAAACCGTCTGGCCTACTACAACAACCAGAGATACCCATGTGGAAGTGGGAGCAAATCTCGATGGACTTCATAACGAAGTTACCCAGGACCCCGCGAGGGCACGATATGATAGGGGTAATAGTAGATCGGTTAACGAAGTCTGCGCAATTCCTACCGATCCGAGAAAAAGACAGCACTGGAAAGCTTGCTGAAATATACCTAAAGGAAATTGTGGCGCGTCATGGAGTGCCTACCTCAATCATTTCAGACAGAGATGGACGCTTTGTCTCAAGAATCTGGCAATCCTTTCAGGAGGCCTTTGGGTCTCAACTAGATCTAAGCACGACCTTCCATCCTCAAACAGACGGCCAGAGCGAACGGACTATACAAACGTTAGAAGATATGCTTTGGGCATGTGTCATGGATCTTGGCGGCAGCTGGGATACTCACCTACCTTTAGTTGAGTTTTCCTACAATAACAGTTATCATACAAGCATAAAAGCCTCACCGTTCGAAGCTCTGTATGGCCGCAAGTGCCGATCCCCCTTATGTTGGGCAGACGCTGGAGATAAACGTATGGTGGATCCTGAACTTGTACAAGAGACAACCGACAAGATCATCCAGATCCGAGCGCGCATTGAGGCGGCTCGAAATCGACAAAAGAGCTACGCTGATCAAAGACGAAAACCATTAGAATTCGAGGTGGGAGACAAAGTGTTGTTAAAAGTCTCACCTTGGAAGGGCGTAGTAAGATTTGGAAAACGTGGAAAGCTGAATCCGCGATACATCAGAACATTCAAGATTTTGGAAAGAATTGGTACCGTGGCATACAAGTTGAAATTACCTGAAGAACTTAATGGAGTACATGATACGTTCCATGTATCCAACCTCAAGAAGAGTCCAACACAAGAAGACGTGATCATCCCTGCGGATGAAGTGCATATTGATGATGCCCTCCGATTTACAGAACAACCCGTTGAGGTTACCGACTGGAAAGTCAACAAGACCAGGAGGAGCAGTGTGAAACTTGTCAAAGTACGTTGGAACCCTAAGCACGGACCCGAGTACACATGGGAACGTGAAAACCAGTTCAAAGAAAAGTACCCCCACCTGTTCAAGAAGACTCCTGCGAGAGTTAGTTCAGCCTAAATTTCGGGACGAAATTCTTTTAACGGGGGGAGACTGTGACAACTGGCACCAAACCGGTAATTTCCGTACACTTTAATTATTGTTTAATGACTACAATTATGTGCTTAGATGTCAACATTGTCTGATTACATACTAAGCAAGTGAATTCATGCACGTTGTATACTACAAAATATTGCTTTATGCATAAACGAGAGCGTTGCGTCAGAAATACTAGTAAACTAACCGGTAAGACACATAGTGTCAGCAGAACCGCAGAAAGCAGTCAGACAATAAAATTGGAGCCTAGGTGTAGGTCCAACAACAAGAATACATTAAAACCCAAGAGTACATACAAGGGTTTAATATATATACTCTCCGGAAGCAAAAATAAGCACTAAAAAGCACCCGAAACGCACTTTAAGTGCAGAATTTTATTAAATTTAGCCATAAATCAGCTTTGAGCACATAAATGTTATGCAGAATTTATGTTTTATTATCCAGAATATTTCCCTAAGTGTCGGGAATTGAAAGGGCTACAAAAGGGTACTTAAAAGACACTAAACGGTGAAATTTAGCACTTTAACGGAACAGTGCCTAACCGAACAACCGGACATTACCCGGAACACCAAAATAATGCTAGAAGCATTGTTTTATTTTTCTGAGTTAGTTAGGGTCACTGAACACCCTAGCACCCACTAAAATATCTACCAACTAAATAGCCTAACTAATATACTTAGATTCCTAACTAATACTTGAAAAAAATTACATTTTACCCCCCCCCCATAGTTAGGCCGGTTAGGGGACATGGTTCCCACAAAATATTTGATTTCTATATTTTACTAGATATGTTGGGGAATATACCAACATAATATACCATATTCTAGACACAATATACATGGGGTAAACAATTGGTGGAAGATTTTTATAAGAACCACAAGACTAAAAATCACCATTCACCCCTTCCTTCTCTCCTCCTTCTTCTTGCAATCGCCTGAACCAAACACCCCCATCATCACCTTCATTCACCCACTTCTCATACATTCCAAGCTTGTATTAAGGTGCTAGAAGGTGCATAGTGAAGCTAGGAGCTTTCGGAAGTCCAAGAACCACTATTATTTGCTTTTATCCACTTCGTTTGTCCTCTTGATCATCCCTAGACTTGTGCTAGTGGTAAGAACATTGATCCCTTCTTTTATCATCATATGAAAGTGGTTAAAGTAGGTTCATGTTGATAAACTTAAAGAAACACTAAGAAACATGAAGGTGAAACTTGAACACAAAAGATTCAAACATAAAGCTTTACATGAACATTTACATGATGAAATGTGGTAGTAGGATGTTGTAGTTAACATGATGTTGAATACTTGATGATTTACTCGTTAATATGGATGTTAAGGGTCGTTGTTGATCACTAGACATGTTAACGGAACAAATAGAACATGCGTTAGAACACAATAAACCGAAAACAGCTTCTGTCCACATATTTACAGCCAATTCAGTTGGCTGTAACCAGATCGTAACTTAACAAAAACTTGATTTTCTTGAGTCTATCACGTGTTATTATGAAATAAGGTTCTAATGGCACTGGAATCATAATTTTTAAACTTCGTTTACTATTTTTAAAGACCATTTTTGTAACAGCAGCTAAAGCTGAGTTTTTACTACAGTAAATGGATCAAATGTTTTTAGTCATAACTTGAGTTCTGTGTAGAAATAGCTCATGAAATTTGTACTGTAGATGACCACTGATGTATTTGTAATCCTCCCACTGGAATTTCATAAATCGGACTTACAATGAATTTTAAATAAATTATTCCGTGGATTGCAGTCAGAAAAAGATGAATCTGATTTCAGTTCGGAAAATGAATTTTTATAAAATATTGGTAATGAATTGGATCCCGAGATTTTTACACAATAATATTTGGATCATTTAAGACATTCTGTAAAAGTTTGGGAATTTTTGGAATAATTTAACTATTTTATTAAAATCCCCGAAAACAGCCCAGTTTTGAAGATTAAAACTGAAACGACATAAGTAGTAATTTGCGTGTCTAAATGTCGGGTAGGTTATTTGAGAACGACCTAACGTGTTATATGTTAAAGAAAATGATATGCTACTTAGCATGGAAACCTCCATTTACAAAGGAGACTATGGCGAAATTTTCTGAAAATCCTAACACTTAGTGAATATTTTCTAGACAAATGTTTGCTAGTGTGTTCTAAACTATGCTTTTCGAATATAAATCTCGCCATAATTTTTGTAACAAAAATACACATACAACATACAAGATACATAATTCGGGTGCAAAAATACAAGAAACTTATATTTATTTTTGAGAATATAATATAAGTAAGACACACAGTTAAAAATATAAATTATTTTTAACACAAGAAAACATATACAAAAGACAGTGACTGTACTTGTGCGATACAAGTCTAGTGACTAACGTTAATAAAACACGTATAGGTCACGACGTTAATTAAGCAAATCCGGTGGAGTTTACGACGCAAGGAACGCAAATTTGTGAGTTCATGCTCCCCGTTTTCTTTAACTGTTTTCAGTTTTATAACTTCGGGGGTGAAATACATGTACAAATGTTACAATGTTTATAAATGGTATGATACAAGAATATAAGAAGCACACTTGGTGAGAACGAGTACCGAGCATGATGCGTTTTGTGAAATGATACGAGAAATCCTGTCACGAATAGGGTACCATAAGCACCATTAATCAACAATATACCTAGACCGCAAAACAAAAGGTTAGATCTAACGGGTGCCGGGCAGCCACACTCTTGGTGAGGACGAGTACCGAGTAGTGATTTTGTGTCTCAGAATATGCCAACTAGAAAAATATCGAAGGTTTGGTGACTTCCTATGTCGTGTCACATGTTAATGGCCTTGCAACCCATTAACAATCCTGATACTTACAGGAATACTTTATTTACATAAGATTCATACCATACTAAAACTTGATTTATACTTGAGTACGTGGGGTACACAAGTAAACTTGAATTATATATGAGTACGTGGGGTACACATGAATACTTGATTTATATATGAAAACTTGTTTTATACATGATACAAACTATGTTTTCATACAAAGTATACAAACGTGAAATACAAAAACTGCATGAATTCACACCAACATTATGTTGACGTTTTTCCAAAACTCACATGTATTTCAGGTATCTAGAAGTGGATGTGCGTGCGGCCTTACACATGCTTGTGGATGTCGCTTATGTTTATCTTTAAATAAAGTTGGAAATTTTAAGACAATGTTTTATGCTATCTCGCGATGTAAACGCTAACTTGTGGTTTCAAATTATGAAATGTTTGGTATTTGAAGATATTTTTACGAGCATGTAGTTTGTTTACCTTTCGTATGCGATGAGAACCTTTCATGATCACACCTCGTGCTTCCGCCGCTGAAAGGGGTGTGACAAATGTATCCTTAAACTATATCCCAGACTTATATCTTGATGTTTTTATGCAACGAACTTCAGAGATTTAGCACCCCCCAGTGCGGAATCCGAGTCCAGGATCAAAGAAATCTACCAACTTCCTGCCAGTGAAAGAACTTTCTCCCTGTCTCTTACAGATTCAAGCCAAAAATCAAGTTCAGAGATGTCTGGTAAGCATATTCTCAGTAATTATCTTTATTTATTAAACCGATTATCTTTCAGAGGTATGATGAGTTTAAAAATATCTTCTCTTGTGCAGTACCAGTTGTCAACCTCGAAGGCTTCCAACTTGACGAGTTGGATAGTTACTCCAGCCTTGTACCTGTCAAACAAGAATCTAAGCCGAAGTCGTCTGCCACACCAAAGTGTAACATCCCGAAAAATACAAGTTCTTAAATTTGCAATTAGGTTGCAAATAAATTAGTAGAATAAACTAACTAGGAATGACACTAAC
This sequence comes from Helianthus tuberosus, assembly GCA_030545235.1. Lineage (NCBI taxonomy): Eukaryota > Viridiplantae > Streptophyta > Magnoliopsida > Asterales > Asteraceae > Helianthus > Helianthus tuberosus. Next base: position 175,717,652 of record CM060425.1, on the reverse strand, counting down.
CTAGTTAGTTGATCACTTATGAGAAGTTAAAAGTTAAAACAAATAAAGAATGAAAGATGAGGGGCCAAAAGTGTTTAAAAGAAAACTATTTTTAATAAAACAACAAAACTAAACTCAAAACACAATTTTGTCTGTGTTGTTGAGATCGACCAGAACCAGGGGCGACCCCAGGCTCCCCCAAAGCCCTAGTTCATCACAAAAACGCACAATTGAAGGTTCAAATCTGATCCAAAACGAAATCCGAGCTAAGATTAATGATCCCCATCGAAAGGAGAATATAAGGTAAGCAAAATTTTATAAAAATTCTCTACTTGAAATTCTCATGAATTTAGAGAACTCGAAATTAGTTGATGCATGTGTGTTATGTAGATGAAATAAAGACATTTAAGTGTCTAGGAGTAAACCCTAGGCAACTACATGTTGAAATCATGCCAAATTTTAGTGAAATCCATGGCCACCAATATGGGTGATTAGTGGGTTATAAAGAACTAGATGAACACTAGGGTTTTGAAGGTTATTCTAGTGTAATTTGATTCATAGAAACTGATTACTGAAAAAATTTGATGTTGGATTCTATATTTGATAACTCGATTGATGTTAATTTTGGCTAAACGACAAGCCATTAACTCGAAAATAAAAGATATAAAATTCTGCCCTATAAGTGTTTGTAGAAATGCCTCAAAGAAGGCTCGAAACTGAAATTTAAGTTAAAAACGCGTATTGTGATGTTTGGGCGGATTATGTAGTGTATAATGGAAAAAGGAGTTCTAAACAAGCTATGATTGAACTCTATAGGAAAAGATACCGGAGCGTCGAGCGGACAAGCCGGTGGTGACACTCGTTTGAAAGGGGCGCTTTACAGGTACGCAACTTCGGTTTCGTTACACAATGTATAATCAATAGTCTTAGAAATGTCAATAAGAATGTAGTGTAAATTGCGAGTAGGTATGTCATAGAAGTGACGAAGTTCACTCGACAAACAAACGGGTCAAAATAGTTAATTAGAATTGTTGGTTGATAATGTTGTTTAGTATGCAAGTATGTAACTTGACCCGTTACATTAAACGAATTGTTGTTAAATTTTGTGAAGTCTCATTATAGGATAATATGGTATCAATGGTAGCGACTATTATCGTTACTTAAATTAATGGTCTAAGAGTGACACGGGACCGATTGGTAGTCATCATATTGGGGAATTCCATAAGATGAGCCAAACGGGTCGATTAATTGTGCAAGTTGTTGTTTTAGTGTTTAGAGAATCAAAATATAGATACCAATTACAAGAGTATTTAACCATGAGATTGGTAAAGAAATGCAAGTGATGATAAGCCCGGGATATTGGGTATAAAGTATCATAAGTGTACTAGTAAAATGGTAGAAATTTGTGTCAAGTAGGAATGGGTCGAATAAATATATAACGATATATTGACTTTCTGTCTGTGAGTTGAAGTTTTGGCATAACCATTGTAACAGGCACGTTGGTAATGAAATTACAGACGTATAGGAAAAAGAATCACTAAAAACGGACTTACGGATCATAAGTTATGGCCATTTTAAGTTGGAACTTGATTAAACTTTGAGCTGGGAATCTGCAGCATCAAGTAAATGAACATTCTGTGAAAATTGGGGCTTGGCGTGACGCGAGTGGGCTTGGCGTCACGCGACGCCCTCCTGATCCAAGAAAAATTATTTTTTTATTGTTTGACTCTTGGAACTTGTTTGTATCCATATTAAACTTATCAAAACTAACTATTGTTGTGGTTTTGATCTTAGATGATGTTGGAAACTAACCAGAAGACGATCGAGCTAGCTTTTGAAGAACCGAACTACTTACAAGCTTCCGCAATGTTTTAATCTTATATAGACTATGTTTATTGGTTGTAAACAGATTGTGAAACAAGATTTTGGATGTTTTAACTTAGTCGTTAGACGACTAAGGTCTTTGCTACTTTTCAACTTTACTTTTGAAATCTATGTGAATTAGGTATCATTTATCTAAAATGGTATAAATTATTATTAAATTCAAGTAAAATTAGACGGGTGTTACAAGTTGGTAATCAGAGCTCAAGGTTGTTGACAAAGTGTTCGGTTCAAGCTTGATCGATCGTCTGGTAAGAATTAATTGCTTTAGTAGACTTACTAGGATACTAGAAAAAGGAAATTTGAATTGATATGCACAGGAAGTGCGTGTTTACACACTCAAACCCGGAAAAGTGCACTAAGCATAAATGGTTTAAGCAAGTGATGAACTTGGCTAGATCAAAATGAATAACGCAAATGTCATAAATGAAATGTTTAACAATTAGTGTAAACATTTCAATTTCAAGACGACGGAAAGATGGGAGGAGTGTATAAATACGCTCGAACCCGGGAAAATACACTAAGTAAGAAAGGTAAGGCAAGATATATACTTGACCAAACCGAAAAAGAATAACACATTATTTATGATTGAGTAAGAGTGATATAAATTTCCGTATAATAAGATCGAAATGAATTAAATAATTATTGATAAATCGTGATGGATGTTACAGTTAAAGAAATGTCTGGAGTAACCAGAGATGATTCGACATCTCAATTGACTGAATAAATGAAAGCTAAGATTTCCGAAGAGGTCGGAAAAGCTCTAGAAAATAGTCTATCACAGTATATTGATAGATTACAAACCACAATTGTGCCGGTGGTGAACGATATGATGGCTGAATTGAAAGACAGCATACTACAAGAAATAGAAGAAAGGAGGGTGTTGGATATGAATCCAAGATCCGTAAAGAAGTCCAAGACTAATAAAGCTCCCAAGAAGGGAGTTACAAAAAGTGTGTTACATCAGTGTAGTTTTTGTGGAAAAATTCACAAGGGCACATGTGGTAAGCCAAGACATAAAAAGTCTAAATGTCCAGAGAGGCTTGGAACCAAAGACACAACCGACACAAAGTCTGATGCTCAGAAATCAAGGACAAAGTTGTTTTATACAACAACCATGGAGGCTAAAGCTGAACCTGATGTCGTTTCAGGTATACTCTTGTAAATCAAATTTCAGCACAATTTTTAATTATTACGAGTGCAAATAAATCGTTTGTTTTATATCGATTTATTTAACATCCTACATTAGTGTTAACGAAATTACCAAGGCTTTGAAAAAAAATAGAAAGAGGTAATAATAAAAGTTCTATAGTTTATAAGAGGTGCTGAAACTGTACGTTGAGCATCGAGGTAAAAATAATCATGATAAATATTGCCTTGGGAAGGGGTGCGTGCACACTCGAACCCGAGAACGTAATGAAAGATAAGCATCATAATAGGGAGGAGTGTAATAACACCCGAACCCTTGGAGTTTACAATAGTAATAGATGACAAGGACATGGTTATAGGCTAAGCCAAACTAAATGAAACAGATAGAAACATCGTTTATGTCAGCTAACGATGTGAATAAATTCCATACAACGATATGAAATGATAACATGAAATGAATTGATTTTATGATTGTAACAATGGTTAAGGTCAGAAATCAAGAGATTAAGATTTGGATAGGAATATCCTCGAAAAAGAAACTAAATGGACAATATGTATTATTTGTTGCTGTAAATAATGAAATACCAATAAATTTGGATTTAAAAGCTCGGGTATGGGTAGATACCCAAGTAACATGTTATTAATAAATTCCTCCCGGGGAGGAACGAAAATCACCTTGATGAGGGTGAATATGTGAAAGAATTAGTAAGACAAACTTTATGAAAGCGTTAGAATAAGAACGAGTAAACCCCACAAGCCGAATAACAATAACAGTAGTTTCCCAAATAAGACTTGAGACATGGGCCTTCGGGACATTTGTAAAAGAAACAGACCTAAGGGTCGCTGACAAAAGAAAGGTGGTGTACGGATTAATTAAAGTATAGTAGTTGATATCCCAAGTAAGCGCAACCTGGATAATGAGAGCGTGAAATATTATTGAATCTATGGGATAGGTCATAAAAGAGTATGAAAAGGGAAAATGCAAACCAATGAAACCGGAGTGTTAAAAACATCAAGATCAAGAACCCTGGTAACGGGTTGAAAGGAAATAGAGGCATAAACCAAATAACAGTATGGGTAAAATAAACCGACGCGAAGGACACATAAGAAGTCATAGATTCGGAAAGATAATCCGAAAGAAAGTGAGGGTATCCTTAGACTACGGTCAAGGTCAAACGAATAGAAGATGATCCATGGGAATCACCATAACCTCCAAATTATAAACAATGTAAAGGCCTACGGGAACAAAATAACCATTGGGTCGCAAATACAAATGGAACATACTAGGGGGGGGGGGATCTCACCCTAAAAAGGTGAAGACCTAATAGAATAGTCTATAAGGCTAAGTAAAGGAACCTACGGGTCTATAAGATAAAGCGTGGAGAACCAATTATGATTTCTCGCGTAAAATGATAATCCCGAAGAATAATCCTTGTCGTCAATTCCTTGATATGATTAATCGACATGGTTAAAAAAAAACATCAAACTAAAATTCAGTTTTAGTAAAGAAACGATGTTCTAAACACCTATGAATACTGAGAGAGAAATTAGAAAATGGTTAGTACTAAAGAATACAGGTCTAACGCCGAAAGCTGTAAGATAATGCATTCGGAGGAAAGATTCTTAAGAATGAAAAGTCGATGTAAAACTAAACATGGCGTGATGTGATCACGGACACAAAAGTAATAGAGAATGTAACCACGTATAGTGTGAATGATTAGATATGAAATTATAAGCATGCAAAGGGCCGATGACGACAATATTGCATACCCGAATGACGAAGTATGAGGTAAAATGGTGACCAATTAGTTTAGACAATAAAACAAGTGGTAGCCTAAATAACATGGTGCCCTATGGAGAGCGCTTGTCAATATAAGACTAGTGTCAAGTAAGTATGCTGACGGACTCAGTGAAGGAATGGTCAAAATACAACCCGATCAAAAAGGCGACAAAGGATAAGAAATAGGTGATATAGTTATGCTAAAAGTTTTCCCCAAGGAAGGGTAATATCCGATTCAGAAAAAGAGGGAAACTAAGCCCGAGGTTTATCGGGCCATTTAAAATCATCGAACGGGTTGGCAAGGTGGCTTATCACCTAGAGCTATCGGAAGAGTTGAGTGGAATACATGGCACGTTTTACGTGTCGCAATTGCGGAAATGTCTAACGGAGGAAACAACTTATATCCATTACGACGACATCGAGGTGGATAATAGCCTGAATTATGCGGTAAAACCATTGGAGATTCTAGATCGAAAAGTCAAGTACGTGCGAAACAAACAAATCGATTAGTCAAGATCAAATGGGAGCATAGGAAAGCTTCGGACACTACATGAGAGTCCGAAGAAGAGATGCAACGTCTATGCTCTACACTATTCGGTATGTACTCTGGTTTCGGGGACGAAACCCTTTTTAAGGGGGGTGGACTTGTAACATCCCAAAAAATACAAGTTCTTAAATTTGCAATTAGGTTGCAAATAAATTAATAGAATAAACTAACTAGGAATTACACTATCCTAGTTAGTTGATCATTTATGAGAAGTTAAAAGTTAAAACAAATAAAGAATGAAAGATGAGGGGCCAAAAGTGTTTAAAAGAAAAATATTTTTAATAAAACAACAAAACTAAACTCAAAACACAATTTTGTCTGTGTTGTTGAGATTGACCAGAACCAGGGGCGACCCCAGGCTCCCCCAAAGCCCTAGTTCATCACAAAAACTCACAATTGAAGGTTCAAATCTGATCCAAAACGAAATCCGAGCTAAGATTAATGATCCCCATCGAAAGGAGAATATAAGGTATGCAAAATTTTATAAAAATTCTCTACTTGAAATTCTCATGAATTTAGAGAACTCGAAATTAGTTGATGCATGTGTGTTATGTAGATGAAATAAAGACATTTAAGTGTCTAGGAGTAAACCCTAGGCAACTACATGTTGAAATCATGCCAAATTTTAGTGAAATCCATGGCCACCAATATGGGTGATTAGTGGGTTATAAAGAACTAGATGAACACTAGGGTTTTGAAGGTTATTCTAGTGTAATTTGATTCATAGAAACTGATTACTGAAAAAATTTGATGTTGGATTCTATATTTGATAACTCGATTGATGTTAATTTTGGCTAAACGACAAGCCATTAACTCGAAAATAAAAGATATAAAATTCTGCCCTATAAGTGTTTGTAGAAATGCCTCAAAGAAGGCTCGAAACTGAAATTTAAGTTAAAAACGCGTATTGTGATGTTTGGGCGGATTATGTAGTGTATAATGGAAAAAGGAGTTCTAAACAAGCTATGATTGAACTCTATAGGAAAAGATACCGGAGCGTCGAGCGGACAAGCCGGTGGTGACACTCGTTTGAAAGGGGCGCTTTACAGGTACGTAACTTCGGTTTCGTTACACTATGTATAATCAATAGTCTTAGAAATGTCAATAAGAATGTAGTGTAAATTGCGAGTAGGTATGTCATAGAAGTGACGAAGTTCACTCGACAAACAAACGGGTCAAAATAGTTAATTAGAATTGTTGGTTGATAATGTTGTTTAGTATGCAAGTATGTAACTTGACCCGTTACATTAAACGAATTGTTGTTAAATTTTGTGAAGTCTCATTATAGGATAATATGGTATCAATGGTAGCGACTATGATCGTTACTTAAATTAATGGTCTAAGAGTGACACGGGACCGATTGGTAGTCATCATATTGGGGAATTCCATAAGATGAGCCAAACGGGTCGATTAATTGTGCAAGTTGTTGTTTTAGTGTTTAGAGAATCAAAATATAGATACTAACTGCAAGAGCATTTAACCATGAAATTGGTAAAGAAATGCAAGTGATGATAAGCCCGGGATATTGGGTATAAAGTATCATAAGTGTACTAGTAAAATGGTAGAAATTTGTGTCAAGTAGGAATGGGTCGAATAAATATATAACGATATATAGACTTTCTGTCCGTGAGTTGAATTTTTTGCATGACCATTGTAATAGGCACGTTGGTATTGAAATTACAGACGTATAGGAAAAAGAATCACTAAAAACGGACTTACGGATCATAAGTTATGGCCATTTTAAGTTGGAACTTGATTAAACTTTGAGCTGGGAATCTGCAGCATCAAGTAAATGAACATTCTGTGAAAATTGGGGCTTGGCGTGACCCGAGAGGGCTTGGTGTCACGCGGCGCCCTCCTGATCCGAGAAAAAATATTTTTTTATTGGTTGACTCTTGGAACTTATTTGTATCCATATTAAACTTATCAAAACTAACTATTGTTGTGGTTTTGATCTTAGATGATGTTGGAAACTAACCGGAAGACGATTGAGCTAGCTTTTGAAGAACCGAACACTACTTACAAGCTTCCGCAATGTTTTAATCTTATATAGACTATGTTTATTGGTTGTAAACAGATTGTGAAACAAGATTTTGGATGTTTTAACTTAGTCGTTAGACGACTAAGGTCTTTGCTACTTTTCAACTTTACTTTTGAAATCTATGTGAATTAGGTATCATTTATCTAAAATGGTATAAATTATTATTAAATTCAAGTAAAATTAGATGGGTGTTACACAAAGCCTACCACTTCAAAGACTACTACCGCTCCTAAAGCTCCTTCGGCATCCAGGACTCGGGCCTTTAGCTCCCGGAAGAGAAAAGAAATGGGTTCTCCAGCCGCCTCCGAGACATTCTCTCTCTAGAATCATGGATTTAGTGAAGCCACTTCATTCCTCAAGCAGGTAAAAATTCCCTTCTGATATCCTGAACATGCATGTTAATCGTTATCCTGCTCATTTTACATTGATACCCGTGTCTTTAACGGCAAGGCTTGGAACGTCTCATGCGCTTGTATGAAGACGCCTGTGGGCTTAATAAGATGCTGGAGATTAAGCTCGAAAAAGCTGAAGCCACTATAGCTGATCAAGGAACAATTGCGGCTGCCAAGTCCCAGCATTATGAAGACAAATACAAGGCAATGACCCAGGAACACCAATGTTATGGGTGAAATTCTGAGCTCATATCCTAGACGATATCTTACTTTATATCTTGCTTGTCTAATATATGTTTATACCCGGGATACTGATTCAGGATATTGGTAACATCCTGGATGGTATCTTGGGTATTACTAATGGGTTGTGTGCAGGAGTACGAGTCCAAGTTCCCAACGTTCATGAAGACCTCTTCTCCGCAAGACTCGGTCCAAGTCGTTCAAATGAAGACGTTGAAGCCGATATACCCGGTCTACAACGTTAATAATGGAATATTCGGGAGCATCCCACATTTATAGGAATTTTAGTTTATATTTCGTAACTATAAATAGATGGATAAATCAGATCAATAGGACATCACAACTACACTCACTACTCACTCACACTTGTTCTCTCGCAAACTTTTCACTTTCATAGAAAACGTTGTAACACTTAGCGATCTGATCAATATCCTGCACTGTATCCTGAAGTTTGAAGCAATAAGAAGAACTAGGCAGCTGTGATTGTCAGCTCCCGAGGTTTTATGCCGGCGATCTAGATTGATCAAGGGCTTTCCTCGTACATCTCGCGTCATTTCCTTTACTTTTTGCTCATAGTTTGATCGTAGATACAGCTCAATATCCTGAGCCGTATCCTGAATACTGTTTTTCTAAATAACTTAACCAGCATATTTCCAACACACTTATTAGCACACTACCTCACTTAACTAATTTGATCACTTAATTGCTTCGGTAATTTTGTCCAAAACAATTTGGCGCCCACCGTGGGGCAAGTGGTGCTATCTTTACTAAAAATCTTTGTGAAATCGTTAATTGGCTTTCTGTTTTCAAAACTTTTTGCTACATTGTTTACGATGGCCTCAAGATCAAACATGAGCTCCTCCACTGTGTCTGCTACAACTTCTGCTACTACTGGTTCGGTGCTTCCACCACCTCCTCCAAGGATGCCAGCTTCTTCCCAACCTCATGATATTATTCCTACTCGGAGTGTTCAGGGATCTGCTCCCGTTTTAGCCTCTAATGATGAAATTCTAACTTTATTTGGAAGTGTGCAGGAACAAATGAGGCAGGAGCGGGAAACAAACCAAATGCAGTTAAGAGAAATACAACTCTTGAAATCTAGCTCGAGCAGATCTGCTGAGGATATTGTTACTCCTTTACAACCCAGAACTTTGAACTTTAGCTCGGCTGTGTATACTGAGGATAATAGGGGGAATATTGTGCCTAGCCATTCCCAGAATCATACTCCTGAAATACCCTCCTCGATCAGGATGTCAACTGTGAGGAGCTCAGGATATGCTTCAGGATATGGCCAGAATCCTCAGACTGGTAACGTGTCAAATAATAATATTCATGCTACTAACAATGGTGGATCTTTGCAGGATGCAGGTATGACATCAACGTTTACTAGGGAACTTCAGAAATTGAAGGACATGATATCCAGTGTACCTGGAGTGGTCCAGCCAATACCGGAAGTGTCCCAAGACAGTCACAGGATATCTCGTTTCGCATATCCTATCTGTGATGCTGAGATCCCGAAGAGATTTCAAATCCCCAACATGAAGCTCTATGATGGGACTACGGATCCTGAAGAGCATATTGCCCAGTATAGGGAAAGAATGAAAATTAATCCTATTCCTCCGGAGCTCAAGGAAGCATGCCTATGCAAGGGCTTTGGTTCCACCTTAACAGGATCGGCCTTGAAATGGCTCTTAAATGTTCCTCCGCATTCGATTACATCATTTGCTCACTTAGTGAACTTATTTAATAGTCAATTTTCTTGTAGTCGGAGTTTTGAAAAACTGACAAGTGATCTTTACAGGATAACTCAAGGACCTCAAGAATCCCTAAGGGATTATGTGAACAAATTCAGCAGGGAATCCTTGGATATCCCACACCTTGATGTTGCTACAGCAGCCCAAGCATTCAAGATGGGACTACAAAAGGATTCCCAGTTTTATCAAGATCTTGTGATGAATCCTTGCCGGAACTTGGACGAAGCTCGAAACAGGGCCTTGAGATATATCAGGCTGGAAGATGATAAGAAAATGCAAGAGAGGATGAATTCATCCACTACCTATGAGTCAACTAATAGGAAGTCAGAATCCTCATTTAAACCATATCGCTCCAAGCCGTATGGTAGAAATGAAAACAAGAAAGTGAATGCTGTTGAAGACGAGGATCCTGAAGAATATCATGAGTTATCCGAATATTGTTTTTCTGTTAACATTCCTGAATTAATGTATGCTATGCAGGGTTTAGGAGACAAAGCTAGGTGGCCTCGAAATAATCAACAAAGAGCTGATTGGAAGGATAAATCGAAATGGTGTGCCTTCCACGAAGATTTTGGACATATAACTAAGGATTGTATTGCTCTAAGAAAAGAAATAAGCTATCTTCTTAGCAAGGGATATCTGAAGGATCCTCACCATGATGTTCTTGTAATAACATTATATGTGGCTAACCATTTTGTACGCAGGATATTGGTGGATAATGGTAGCTCCGTCAACATAATCCAACTAGAAACTTTGAAGAGAATGAATGTATCTCCGATGGATATCACTTCGAAATCCATCGTGCTCGTTGGGTTCAGCGGAGAGGCCAGGAACACAGTGGGAGAGATAAAGTTACCAATATATGTTGAGGGGGTCAACTCAATACAACGTTTCTGTGTAATGGACTCCCTATCCTGCTATAACATTATACTGGGCAGACCATGGATCCATGATATGAAGGCCGTACCATCAACTTATCATCAATGGATCAAGATCCCTACCCCTTGGGGGGTTGTCAAGGTTGATAGTGATCAGCAGGAGGCGAAAGAATGTTACTCATCCTCGATGAAATCCTCAACCAAGCCTAGTACAGCATAACAATTAAAGATGCGGGCCCAGGATATCGAGGAGTCTTCAGAGCAAGATATGAAGAAAGTTATCCTGGATCAGGATAATCCTGATATCTCGGTGCTCGTAGGAACCAATATCCCTCAGGATATTGAAGAACAGTTAACTAACTTTTTGAAGTGCAGGATGTCAACATTTGCATGGAAGCATGAGGATATGACAGGTATATCCAAAGATATTATCACTCACAAGCTTGGAATTGAAAGGTCGTTCAAGCCTGTTCAGCAAAAGAGAAGGAAGTTTGCTCCTGAACGAAATACAATTATCCAAGAGGAAGTTGAAAGATTGTTGAAGTCCAAAATGATCAGGGAGGTCAAGTTCCCGAGATGGCTGGCAAATGTAGTTGTGGTACAGAAGAAAAATGGGAAATGGAGAGTCTGTGTAGATTACACAGACTTGAATAAGGCTTGTCCCAAAGACCCATTTCCTCTTCCTCATATTGATGCAATGGTGGATGCTACTGCCGGCCATGAGATGTTATCCTTCATGGATGCATCCTCAGGATTTCAGCAGATTCAAATGGAGCCTTCGGACCAGGAGGATACTGCCTTCATGACACCAACAGGTATTTATTGTTATACTGCTATGCCCTTTGGTTTGAAAAATGCAGGTGCAACATACCAAAGATTGGTGAACATGATGTTCAAAGATAAGCTGGGGGACACAATGGAGGTATACATCGACGATATGGTGGTGAAATCGAAAAAGGCTGAGGATCACCTTCATGATATTAAGGGAGCGTTTGATATCCTGGATCAATATAACATGAAGCTAAATCCTGCTAAGTGTCATTTCGGAGTAGGGGCAGGAAATTTTCTAGCATATATGGTGACCAAAAGAGGAATAGAGGCGAGCCCGGAGCAGATCAAAGCCATCTTGGATATCAAATCACCTTCAAATATGAAGGATGTTCAACGACTGACAGGGCGAGTTGCAGCATTGAACAGATTTATCTCAAGATCCTCCGAGAAATGCAAAGAATTTTATGATATCCTGAAGAAAAACAAGAAGTTCGAATGGGGAGAGAAGCATGAAGCAGACCTACAGGATTTGAAGCAGTATCTTTCAACTGCACCTCTATTGATGAAGCCTGAGAATGGTGAACCACTGTCCCTATACCTCGCGGTATCAGGGAATGCTGTAAGTGTCGTCCTTATAAAGGATCATGAAGGTCAGCAATATCCTGTTTATTATGTTAGTAAAAGTTTGTTAGATGCTGAAACTAGATATTCTCATTTAGAAAAGTTGATACTAGCATTAGTTATGGCATCAACGAAGCTTAGACATTACTTTGAGACACATAGAATTCATGTTAAGACCAATTATCCTGTCAAAAATGTGCTTAGGAAACCCGAGATGTCAGGCAGAATGGCCAAGTGGTCAGTAACGTTAAGTGCTTATGACTTAGTGTACGAGCCCAGAAGTGCCATAAAATCGCAGGCACTAGCCGACTTTGTGGCTGATTTCAGAAGTGATATTCAGGATGAGGTAGACCTAGAAGTCCAACAATTAGGAGAATCCTTAGGATCCTGGACATTATATACCGATGGAGCATCTAATGTTAGAGGAGTAGGATTGGGAATACTACTAAAATCGCCACAGGGGGACATATTACCCCAGGCTATTAGGTGTGAACTCTCTGCTACAAATAATGAAGCAGAGTACGAGGCTTTAATTGCAGGATTAGAACTGGCTAAAAATATGAATATCAAGAATTTGCAAGTATATGTTGACTCCTTGTTAATCACTAATCATTTTAATTGATCCTATGCAGTTAAGGGTGAGAAATTAATCGAATACCTCGATATTCTCAAAAAATTAGCAGGATATTTCGATATTTTTACACTTCAACAGGTACCAAGGGAAGATAATGCTGAAGTGGATGCGTTAGCGAATCTGGGATCATCAGTCAAGATACCAGAAGGGACCCAAATACCAATATTGCATATCTTGTATCCTGCAACGAATCCTCAGGATAAGGAAGTAGTAAGTATCCAGGATCCTGTTGCTGAATATCCTGAGGAGGATCCTAAATCCTGGACGGCTCCAATCATAAGATATCTCAAGGAAGGACACATCCCTAGAGACGAAAATCCTAAGGCATTTAGAATCAAGGTATCACGATTCACCATTATAAATAATGTTTTGTATAAGAAATCTCTTGCAGGACCATATCTAAGGTGCTTGGAGGATCCCAAAACTAAAGAAGTGCTTCAGGATATACATGGAGGGGATTGTGGTAACCATACTGGGGGCAGGTCATTATTCTCAAAAATATTGAGAACAGGATACTTTTGGCCAACAATGAGGAAAGATGCTGCAGAATATGCTCGAAGGTGTGATGCGTGTCAAAGGCACAGTAACATACTACATCAACCAGCTGAACCACTATATCCTATAGCTTCCCCTTGGCCATTCATGAAATGGGGAATGGACATAGTAGGGAAATTACCAAAAGCTCCAGGAGGAAAAGTCTTTACGCTGGCAATGACTGATTATTTCTCTAAGTGGGTGGAGGCTGAAGCATTTGTTCAAGTCAGAGACCAAGAAGTAGTATCCTTTATAAAAAGGAATATCCTGACCAGGTTTGGAGTACCAGCTGAAATCATTTGTGACAATGGATCCCAGTTTATAAGCAAGAGGACCACTGACTTTTGCAAAAGTTGGGGAATTAAAATGATCACATCTACCCCGGTACATCCTCAAGCAAATGGACAAGCTGAATCCTCAAACAAGATAATTGTCAACAACTTGAAGAAGAGATTAGGAGCCAAGAAAGGAAGATGGGCAGAAGAACTACCCTTTGTTTTGTGGGATGATAGAACAACGTTAAAGAATGCAACAGGCCAGACTCCCTTTTCCTTGGTGTTTGGAGCAGAAGCAGTGATCCCAAGAGAGATGGTAATACCTACTGCAAGATATATCCTCCGGGATCCTGAGCAGAATCCTGAAGCTTTGTGCCAAGATTTGGATACCATAGACGAGACGAGAGATGCAGCAAGGCTAAGGATGGCAGCATATCAACAAAGGATATCCAGAGCATATAACAAGAATATAAGGACTAGGAAGTTCCGAGTTGGAGATTGGGTGTTAAGAAAGGCTTTTCAAAATACCACTAATCCTGCCGATGGGAAGCTGGCTCCAAAGTGGGAAGGACCGTATGAGGTTGAGTCAGAATCAGGAAAAGGAGCATACCGACTCAGGAGTATGGAGGGGGATATGCTACCAAGATCCTGGAATGCTGTACACTTAAAGCTCTATTTCAAGTAAGAAAAGAATTTAATTTCTATCTTAGAATGGTATGTATTCTATCTCTTTTAAATATATTTGAATTCGTTTATTATCTTGAACCCAATACTGACTTAGGCATCGGAGGGGTGTTAGCCAAGCTAACACCCACCTTAGTTTAAGGTTGTTTTGCAGAATATGTCTCAGGATATAGCTCCAGGATATACACTCAAGATAACTCGAAAGATTAGAGGATTGGCCCCCTCTCTCACGTCTAAGGGATCCTGATCCCTTCAAAGGTTTAAAGGTATTCACCTTTCTCTCGAATTGGGTTTGAACACCCCGCCTGGAGCGCAAGTCATCTGGGGATAGTTCAAGATAACGGGACCAGTTCATGTAAAAGTGGCTGACAATTTCGTTATTACTGACTATATCCTGGATCCTAAAGGTATACGAGGATTGATCACCCTCTCTCACGGAAGGGTATTTTCATACCCTCTAAGGTTTAAAGATTTTCACCTTTCTAAGTTTTGGAGTTTATACACTCTCGCCTGTAGCGCATGGATATCAGGGTTTATCCCCAGGATGTTAAGGGTTTATCCCCAGGATATCAGGGTTTATCCCCAGGATATCAAGGTTCATCCCAGGATATTCGAGGTTTATGTAGTTAAACTAAAGTATGACCATGTTAAACACAGGGGACATACACCATACAATTTAAAGGATGGATTTAAATTTATGCACTGGGGACATTCCTGTCATTGGAGGATGATTCTCTTGGAGTATTTGGTAAGATCTCTCCTTTTTATAACTTAAGTTTTATAAGTTATGAGGCAGTATCCTGAGGAGGATATCTCTCAGGATATTCTTGTAATATGTTCCCAAGATTGTCCAAATTTAACTATTTTCATAAGTAAAGTTTAAACACTAAGATAGTAACAACAGAAATAGAGGTAAAAGGAAGTTATATTATTAACATACCAAAAGATGTGCTCTTAGTTTCACCTCAAACCAAGGTCCATCCACTAAGAGCACTAATAGTTCCTTACCGTATTTACTTAACAGTTGAAGGCTTTGTCTCAAACTGAGACCCATTCACCTCCAACTGTTGTATTGTTCAAAAGAAAAACATACTAACGTTGATGACCAAGGGTTTCGTCCTGAAACTCAGGATCCCTCCACCTTTTGTTCATCATATTGTTCAAGTGCAGAAAAGTAAAATGCAGGAAAAGTAAATTGTTTTGGGTTACAAGCCAATGATCAAACTTAAAAAAGTGGGCTCCGGCCTTGGCACATATATCCATCATCGCCCACTTGTATGCTCTCACACAACAGCATCTTCACCAGCCTTCTCCACCTTCTCGGCCTCAGCATCGGTTCCAGCATCCTGAGCAGCATCCTCGCCAGCATCCCTCTTGTCTCCGACCTTGTCTGCCACCTCTGCTGACTTAGAAGACTCACCAGCTTCAGCAGGAAGGGGCACAGCCTTGCCTCCAAGCTCCTTCTGCTTTGCCACCCAGGATTCGACTGGCCAGGATGGGCACTCGAGGCCTGTCTCCTTGGCCTCATAAGCCATCTTAATACGAGCTTGTAGCAGAGAGACGATTGTGGAAGCTTTGATTCCCTCCCGGAAAGAAACCATGGCCTGTTCATGTTCCATTTGGACGGTGGCCAGCTTGATCTCAGCATCCTGGGTTACTTTCTTCAGCTTGTCCTCATAGTGCCGAGTCTTCACTTCGGCAATGGCACCTTGGTCGGCAACAGTAGTTTCAAGCTGTTTAATCCTGGCTTCATGGAGTGCAGCAGTACCACAGGCACCGCTGTAAAGATGAAGCAGATGCTGGAGGCCTTGTAAGTCAAAATTCAGATAAAAGTCAATATTCACTAACCTGGATATCCTGTCAGGATATTCTATCAGGAAATATGTGCAGGATATAGGGTCAGGATATTACCTTGTTAAGGAAGGATGTCATTGGTTCCAAGGAATCAGTGAAGCTGAGCTCATCGTAAGAGAACCCTTCGGAGCCTGGAGTGCTAACTTCGGAGTTCTTCCACTTTTTTTGCGGTAGAAGCACGAGTCCTCGGATTAGCTTTAGGAGCCGGGAGCGGCTTGGAGCTGGTGGCAGCATGGGTCTCTTTCTTGACCATGACTGGAGTAGGGTAACTGTCAAGTTCGTCAAGATCAAGGAGAATTGAGACTTTGCTGGAGTCTGCATACAGGGAGTAGAATTCTTTCCTAAATATGCCAAATAAAAACATGTATGCAGGATATTGTGCACGATCCTTACCAGACATGTTTGCACTGGAAAGAGGGCTTGGAGATGGGGGAGACGGGTTGAAACTTCTTTCGGCCTCTGGAAGGAGTCTGATAGCGTCAATTCTCTTCTGTGAATCAGCAAGGGGGGGGTGCAAGCTTCCTGAAGTCAGCTGTGTAAAACAATAAAAAGAAAGTTGGCCAGTTCAGGATATGAAATAGGATATAAGGCAGGATCACTCTTAAACCCTAAATCCTACCATTTCTCAACCACTTCACCGGATATTCCGTTCCACCAGGGATGGAGTCTCTTTTTACAAAGAAGAACTTGGATTGCCATTTCTCCTCGTTCCTGGTGGCACGAAGTATCAGCGGATCACCTGAGGTGGAATAAAACAAAAATCTACAAGATCCGTGGCATCTAAGCCGATATGCTAAGGGGAGGTCATGAACGGAAAGCTCAGGAATGTGATTCTTCTTGATCTGATCAAGAACAGACAAGACTCGCTAGAGCATCGGCATTGTTTGGCTAAAACAGATTTTGGTAATTTTGAAAAACTCAGTGATAAAATCTGGGAAAGGGAACCGTAAGCCTAAGGTGAAAGGAAAGGCACTAAAGCACAACCACTCATCGGAAACCATGTCCGACCGGATTTCCCTATCGAACGGCCGGAATACCGTTCCTTCCGGGAAGATACCGGAAGATTTGAGGGCTGACAAATGGGCACTATCAAAGGTACATATTTCCTTCTCCGGTTCTTGGAGAAGATTCTGCTGGATAAATGAGGGGGAGGAGTCAGCGGAGCTTGATCTTGTTTGTCTCGTCATATTTTCGCCAGAATGCTGAATAAAATGAAGGGTAAAGATGAGGATCAAAGAGAGAGTATTTACCTTTTTCTTTATCAGTTATGGTTAAAAAAGGATGAGGATGAGAAGTTATAGGGGGATGATGAGTAAATATAGGCTGTGCAGTTGCAAAAGGTCACATCATGGGTCTAATCTCTTAAATTGCCTCGTTCTTCGTAAAAAATATAACCGTTAGTGCCAGGATACCAAACGGTAACATTTTTTGGGGACAATTGTTATGGGTGAAATTCTGAGCTCATATCCTGGATGATATCTTACTTTATATCTTGCTTGTCTAATATATGTTTATACACGGGATACTGATTCAGGATATTGGTAACATCCTGGATGGTATCTTGGGGATTACTAATGGGTTGTGTGCAGGAGTACGAGTCCAAGTTCCCAACGTTCATGAAGACCTCTTCTCCGCAAGACTCGGTCCAAGTCGTTCAAATGAAGACGTTGAAGCCGATATACCCGGTCTACAATGTTAATAATGGAATATTCAGGAGCATCCCACATTTATAGGAATTTTAGTTTATATTTCGTAACTATAAATAGATGGATAAATCAGATCAATAGGACATCACAACTACACTCACTACTCACTCACACTTGTTCTCTCGCAAACTTTTCACTTTCATAGAAAACGTTGTAACACTTAGCGATCTGATCAATATCCTGCACTGTATCCTGAAGTTTGAAGCAATAAGAAGAACTAGGCAGCTGCGATTGTCAGCTCCCGAGGTTTTATGTCAGCGATCTCGATTGATCAAGGGCTTTCCACGTACATCTCGTGTCATTTCCTTTACTTTTTGCTCATAGTTTGATCGTAGATACAGCTCAATATCCTGAGCCGTATCCTGAATACTGTTTTTCTAAATAACTTAACCAGCATATTTCCAACACACTTATTAGCACACTACCTCACTTAACTAATTTGATCACTTAATTGCTTCGGTAATTTTTGACCAAAACAACCAAGCTGCCCTCCATAAAGCCAACGAGGATGCTCAAGCCAAACTAGATGTCGCCCTTCTTCAATACCAGTAGGATATGAGTTCATATCGGGACAGTCTCAAAGCATCCGTTGTTATCTCCCTTCTCCAAGCCAGGTTAAGGATGGCTTATGAGGCCAAGAGCTTGGGCTTCGAATGCCCCTCCTGGAATGTAAAGGCTTGGGAAGCGAAACTACAGGATCTTGGAGGTCATCCCGTCGCTTATCTCGCAAAGCATGCTGGTGAGGAGCCTTCTAAGGCGGCAGAAGAAGTGGCCAATGCTAGTGATGATGCCGAGAAGAATCCTGAGGGGGATGCTGGTGCAGATGCTGGGAAAGAAGTTGCTGATCAAGAAGGTGCTGCCCCTTAGGCGGCGAAGTGGGCGATGATGGATATACGTGCCAAGGCCGGAGCCCACTTTTTTAAATTTCATGGTTGTGGTTTGTACAAATGATTTACTTTTCCTGTCGTTGAACAATTTACATTTCCCACACTAGAACAATATGATGACCAAAGGTGGAAGGGTCCTGGGTTTCAGGATGAAGCCCTTGGTCATTGGTTAGTATAACCTGTTTTGAATGTCGTAACGGTTGAAGGTGGACAGGTTTCGTTTTGAGATAAAACCTTCAACCGTTATGTAGGTACGATAAAAACTAATCGTGCTTTTGGCGGATGGGCCTCAGTTTGAGGTGAAACCAAAAGCACAACTTTTGACTTGTTAATAATATAACTACCTCTTGACTTATTTGTTGTCATCTTTTAGATTTTTGCCATGCGTTACTTAGTTAATTTTGAAAAATATCCTGATCAATATACTTAGTAATATATTATGAAAACCTTTTTCAAATAGAATTTCTAAAAATTCAATTAATTTCAGACAAAACCTCTAAAGGATAAAAGATAACCCATTCTCTAAGACCTGTTTCGACAACATTCGTTAGATCAGGGTTTTCATTTTCAATTCAAATATTTCAATGAAATATCCCGAAACATATTCCAAAAATAGATTCCGAAGACATATCCTAAAGATATATCCTTAATCAGAGTTAAAAAATTCATTTAAGGTTCACAAAGGAAAGATCATACTAGGAATTGAGTGTAGTCTTAGTATTAAACTCCAACCCCTTTTGTGGCTTCTCCTACCAAGATGTCCCCAGTTCGATACACTTAGCTCAACTTTGATTCTTTGTGCTTCATACAATTACTTTAGATGGAATGTCCCCTGTGCATGAAGTCCTTAAACACTTAGAATTTTTTTGAACAATAGTTCCAATTGTATAGACAATTTTTGTGTTACAGGGGTAAAACCCAAAATATACTGGAGATAAATCCTTTGTATCCTGGGGAAAATCCCAAATTTTCGTGCGTTACAGGCGGGAGTGTATAAACTCCAAGACTTAGAAAGGTGAAAACCTTTAAACCTTAGAGAGTATGAAAATACCCTTTCGTGAGAGAGGATGATCAATCCTCATATACCTTAAGGATTCAGGATATAGCCAATAGTAACGAAATTGTCAGCCACTTTTACATGAACTGGTCCCGCCACCTTGAACTATTCCCGAATAACTTGCGCTCCAGGCGGGGTGTTTAAACCCAATTCGGAAGAAAGGTGAATACCTTTAAACCTGTGAAGGGATCAGGATCCCTTAGACGTGAGAGAGGGGGCCAATCCTCTAATCTTCCGAAGTATCCTGAGTGTGTATCCTGGTGCTATATCCCGAAGAATATACTGCAAAACAACTGTAAACTAAGGTGGGTGTTAGCCTGGCTAACACCCCTCCAATGCTTAAGTCAGTAACAGGTTCAAAATAGTAAATGATATTAAAATTTAATAAAAGAGTCAGAATCCATACCGCCCTGAGTCAGAATTTGAATTCCATACTCACTTAAAATAGAGCTTTAGATATATAGCATTCCAGGATCTCGGTAGCATATCTCCCTCCATATTCTTGAGTCGGTATGCTCAGTTTCCTGATTCTGATTCAACCTCATAGGGTCCTTCCCACTTTGGAGCCAACTTTCCATCAGCAGGATTAGTAGTATTCTGAAAAGCTTTTCTTAATACCCAATCTCCAATCTGAAATCTTCTAGTCCTTATATTCTTGTTGTATGCTTTAGATATCCTCTGTTGATATGCTGCCATCCTTAGCCTTGCAGCGTCTCTTGTCTCATCAATAGTATCCAGTTCCTGGCATAGGACTTCATGATTCTTCTCAGGATCCCTGAGGTTGGATCTCGCTGTAGGTATCACCATTTCTGTCGGAATCACCGCTTCTGCTCCAAACACCAAGGAAAACGGGGTTTGGCCAGTTGCATTCTTCACCGTTGTCCTATCAGCCCACAAAACAAAGGGTAATTCTTCTGCCCATCTTCCTTTCTTAGCCCCTAGTCTCTTTTTTAAGTTGTTGACAATTATCTTGTTCGAGGATTCTGCTTGTCCATTTGCTTGAGGATGCACCGGAGTAGACGTGATCATTTTAATTCCCCAACTCTTGCAAAAGTCAGTAGTCCTTTTACTTATGAATTGAGATCCATTGTCACAAATTATCTCAGCTGGTACTCCAAACCTGGTCAGGATATTCCTTTTTATGAAGGATACCACTTCTTGATCTCTAACTTGAACAAATGCTTCTGCTTCAACCCACTTGGAGAAATAATCCGTCATTGCCAACATGAAAACCTTTCCTCCTGGAGCTTTTGGAAGCTTTCCCACTATATCCATACCCCATTTCATAAACGGCCAAGGGGAAACGATAGGATACAGCGGTTCAGCAGGTTGATGTAATATGTTACTATGTCTTTGACACGCGTCACATCTTCGAGCATATTCTGTGGCGTATTTTTTCATCGTCGGCCAATAATATCCTGTCCTCAATACTTTTGAGAATAACGACCTGCCTCCAGTATGGTTACCACAATCCCCTTCGTGTATATCCTGAAGCACTTCTTTGGTTTCGGGATCCTCCAAGCACCTCAGATATGGTCCTGCAAGAGATTTCTTATACAAAACGTCATTTATAATAGTGAATCGTGATACCTTCATTCTAAAGGCTTCAGGATTCTCATTCTTTGGGATGTGTCCTTCCTTGAGATATCTCATGATTGGAGCCGTCCAGGACTTAGGATCCTCCTCGGGATACTCATCATCAGGATCCTGAATACTTATTACTTCCTTATCCTGAGGATTCGTCGTAGGATATAGGATATGTAATATTGGTATTCGGGTTCCTTCCGGTATCCTGACCGAAGATCCCAGATTTGCCAAGGCATCAGCTTCAGCATTTTCCTCTCTTGGTACCTGTTCAAGTGTAAAAATATCGAAGTATCCTGCTAATTTTTTGAGAATTTCGAGATATTCAGCTAACTTTTCACCTTTTACTGCGTAAGATCCATTGAAATGGTTAGTAATCAACAGGGAATCAACATTTACTTGTAAACATCTAATATTCATATTTTTAGCCAACTCTAATCCTGCAATTAAAGCTTCATATTCTGCCTCATTATTAGTAGCAGGAAATTCACACCTAATAGCCTGGGGTAATATGTCCCCCTGTGGAGATTTTAGTAGTATACCTAGACCTACACCTCTTACGTTAGATGCACCATCAGTATACAATGTCCAGCATTCTAAGTTTTCTCCTAGCTGCTGTACTTCTAAGTCTACTTCATTTTGAATATCACTACTGAAATCAGCCACAAAGTCGGCTAAAGCCTGAGACTTTATGGCATTTCTAGGCTCATATACTAAGTCATAAGCACCTAATTTTACTGACCACTTAGCCATCCTACCCGACATCTCGGGTTTCCTAAGCACGTTTTTAACAGGATAATTGGTTTTAACATGAATCCTATGTGTCTCAAAATAATGTCTACGTTTCGTTGACGCCATAACTAGGGCTAATATGAATTTTTCTAGATGACAATATCTAGTTATAGCATCTAATAAACTTTTACTAACATAATAGACAGGATACTGCTGACCTTTATGATCCTTTACAAGGACAACACTTACTGCATTCCCTGATACTGCAAGATACAGGGATAATGGTTCACCATTTTCAGGCTTCATCAATAGAGGTGCAATTGAGAGATATTGCTTCAAATCCTGTAAGGCTGCTTCATGCTTTGCTCCCATTCGAACTTCTTATTTTTCTTCAGGATATCATCAAATTCCTTGCATTTCTCAGAGGATCTTGAGATGAATCTGTTCAATGCTGTAACTCGCCCTGTCAATCGTTGAACATCCTTCATATTTGAAGGTGATTTGATATCCAGGATGGCTTTAATCTGCTCCGGGCTTGCCTCTATTCCTCTTTTGGTCACCATATATCCTAGAAACTTTCCTGCTCCTACTCCGAAATGGCACTTAGCAGGATTTAGTTTCATGATATACTGATCCAGGATATCAAATGCTCCCTTAATATCCTGGAGGTGATCCTCAACCTTTTTAGATTTTACCACTATATCATCGATGTATACCTCCATTGTGTCCCCCAGCTTATCTTTGAACATCATGTTCACCAATCTCTGATATGTTGCACCTACATTTTTCAAACCAAAGGGCATAGCAGTATAACAATAAATACCTGTTGGTGTCATGAAGGCAGTATCCTCCTGGTCCGAAGGCTCCATTTGAATCTACTGAAATCCTGAGGATGCATCCATGAAGGTTAAGATCTCATGCCCGGCAGTAGCATACACCATTGCATCAATATGGGGAAGAGGAAATGGGTCTTTAGGAGAAGCCTTGTTCAAGTCCGTGTAATCTACACAGACTCTCCATTTCCCATTTTTCTTCTGTACCACGACTACATTTGCCAGCCATCTTGGAAACTTGACTTCTCTGATCATTTTGGACTTCAACAATCTTTCAACTTCCTCTTGTATGATTGTATTTCGTTCAGGAGCAAACTTCCTTCTTTTTTGCTGAACAGGCTTGAACGACCTGTCAATTCCAAGCTTGTGAGTAATAATGTCTTTGGATATACCTGTCATATCCTCATGCTTCCAGGAAAATGTTGACATCTTGCACTTCAAAAAGTTAGTTAATTGTTCTTCAATATCTTGAGGGATATTGGTCCCCACGAGCACCGAGATATCAGGATTATCCTGATCCAGGATAACTTTCTTCATATCCTGCTCTGAAGCCTCCACGATATCCTGTGCCCGCATCTTTAATTGCTATGCTGGATTAGGCTTGGTCGAGGATATGATTAGCATTCCTTCGGCTCCTGCTGATCACTATCAACTTTGACGACCCCCCAAGGGGTAGGGATCTTTATGCATTGATGATAAGTCGATGGCACAACCTTCATGTCATGGATCCATGGCCTGCCTAGTATGATGTTATAGCAGGATAGGGAATCCATCACATAGAAGCGTTGTACCAAGTTGACCCCTTCAACATATACTGGCAACTTTATCTCCCCTACGGTATTCCTAGCTTCTCCACTGAAACCAACGAGCACAGTGGACTTTGAAGTAATGTCCATTGGAGATACATTCATCTTCTTCAATGTTTCCAGCTGAATTATGTTGACAGAGCTACCATTGTCCACTAATATCCTGCGTAGAAAATGGTTAGTAACATATAATGTAATTACAAGGGCATCATGGTGAGGATCCCGCACAGTATCCCTGTCGTCACTCTCGAAAGTGATCACTTTATCAGTTGTAAGGGTAGTCATCCTGGCTGGTTTGTCTCCCCTTTCAGTCTTAGCCTCCTTTGCATGTCTCTTGGCCGCAGAATATGAAGTCCCACAAATGTCGGATCCTCCTGAAATAAAGTTAATTATTTTGGCATCTGCTGGGGGTGATGCTGCTCGTTCAGGATCCTTCTCAGGATCCTGACCTTTATTCTTCTTTATTCCCAGCAAATCCTTCAGATACCCTTTGCTCAATAGGTAGCTTATTTCTTTCCTTAGAGCAATGCAATCCTCGGTCACATGTCCGAAATCCTCATGGAAGGCACACCATTTGGATTTGTCCTTCCAATCAGCTTTTTGTTGATTCTTTCAAGGCCACCTAGCTTTGTCTCCTAAACCCTGCATAACATACATTAACTCAGGTATGTTAACAGAAAAGCAGTATTCAGATAATTCAGGATATTCTTCAGGATCCTCGTCTTCAACAGCATTCGCTTTCTTGTTGTCATTTCTGCCATATGGCTTAGAGCGATATGGTTTATACGAGGATTCTGATTTCCTGTTGGTTGATTCATAGGTTGAGGTAGAATTCATTCTCTCTTGCATCTTTTTGTCATCTTCCAAGCAAATATATCTCAAGGCCCTGTTACGAGCTTCATCCAGATTCCTGCAGGGATTCATTACAAGATCCTGATAAAACTGAGAATCCTTTTGTAACCCCATCTTAAAAGCCTGCACAGCTGTTGCAACATCAAGATGTGGGATATCCAAGCATTCCCGACTAAACTTGTTCACATAATCCCTCAAGGATTCCTGAGGTCATTGAGTTATCCTGTAAAGATCACTGGTTAGTTTCTCAAAACTCTGGCTGCAAGAAAACTGACTATTAAATAAATTAACCAAATGAGCAAACGAAGTAATTGAGTGAGGAGGAACATTTAACAGCCATTTTAAGGCTGATCCTGTCTGGGTAGATCCGAAACCCTTGCACAAGCATGCTTCCTTGAGCTCCGGAGGGATAGGGTTAATCTCCATTCTTTCCCTATACTGGGCAATATGTTCTTCAGGATCCGTAGTCCTTTCATACAGCTTCATGTTGGGGGTTTGAAATCTCTTTGGGATTTCAACATCACAGATGGGATATGCAAAGCGGGATATCCTGTGGCTGTCTTGGGATACTTCCGGAATTGGCTGAACCACTCCAGGTACACTGGATATCATGTCCTTCAATTTCTGAAGCTCCCTAGTAAATGTTGACGTCATACCTGCATCCTGCAAAGACCCATTATTGTTAGTAGCAAGAGTATTATTATTTGACATGTTACCGGTCTGAGGATTCTGGCCATATCCTGAAGCATATCCTGAGCTCCTCACAGTTGACATCCTGACCGAGGAGGGTATCCCAGGAATATGATTCTGAGAATGGCTTGGCACGATATTCCCCCGGTTATCTTCAGTGTAAAGTGCAGAACTGAAGTTCAAAGCTCTAGGCTGCAAAGGAGTGACAATTTCTTCAGCAGGTCTACTTGGGCCAGATTTCAAGAGTTGTATCTCTCTCATCAGCATCCGATTAGTTTCCTGCTGCTGTCTCATCTGTTCCTGTACACTACCAAACAAATTCAGAATTTCATCATTAGAAGCCAAAACAGGACCAGATCCCTGAGTAGTGGGAGCGGGGATGACATCCCGAGCCACATGACTTTCTGTTCCATGTGAAGAAGGTTGCATTCGTGGAGGAGGAGGTGGAAGCACCGAACCAATTGTTGCAGAGGTTGTAGCAGGCATGGTGGAAGAGCTCATGTTTGATCTCGAGGCCATTGAAAACAATGTAGCAAAAAGTTTTGACAATAGAAAGCTGAGTAATGATTTTACTAAAGTTTTTAGCAAAAATAGCACCACTTGCCCCAGGGTGGGCGCCAAATTGTTTTGGTCAAAAATTACCGAAGCAATTAAGTGATCAAATTAGTTAAGTGAGGTAGTGTGCTAGAAATGAGTGTCAAAAATATGTTAATCAAGTTAATTGCAAAAACAGTTTCAGGATACGGCTCAGGATATAGAACTATATTTATGATCAAACAATGAGCAAAAAAGTAAAGGTTGACGCGTGATGTACGAGGAAAGCCCTTGATCAATCTAGATCGCCGGCACAAAACCTCGGGAGCTGACAATCGCAGCTGCCTTGTTCTTCTATTACTTCAAATATCAGGATACAGTGCAGGATGTGATGCGGATCAACTAGGTGTTACAATGTAATTCGATTACAAGTGTTTGTGTGTAGTGACTGCTGAAAGCTAGAGAGCAAAAGTGTTCGAAAGTGTGTGTGAAAGTTGCGTGTCTTAATCTGATCCGCCCCCATCTATTTATAGTAAAAGAAATGCAACAAACTATCCTAATAAACCGGGATCCGGCGAATATTCCCCACTCGAACGTTGTAGACCTGGTCTTTCGGGTTCAACGTCTCTCACATAACAGATACGCCTGAGTCTTGAGGAGAAGAAGTCCATCTGACCGTTAGTAACCCACAGCCTCTTACCTGCACGTGGTTAATTTAGTTAACACCAGGATATGGCCCAGGATGATACCAATATCCTAATCCAGTATCCTGATCACAAGTAAACAACCAAAAGCAGGATATTAGTCAGGATATATATATATATTCAGAAAATGGCCCATAACAATAACTGATACATCTTGATAACTTGTGTTGAATTTGGTAAACATTATTCGTATTTGAAGTATTTGTCTGTTATTAAGTGTATTGGTGATTTTCTTGCATCGTTAGTGGGTTGGTAGTTTGGTGGGTAGTTAGTATATCTTAACAGATCATTAGGTTGTATGGTTATTATTAAAGTTATCCCTAACTGTTAATCAAATTCATTAATTTCAAAACCATGTATATGTGGTGTTTGAATCAGTAAACAGATTTTGTATTAAACTTGTAATCGGGATTCCGAATGTGGTTACTCTTCTCAATCTGATAACATCTTTTCCAACAATTTACTTTTTTTTCTTAACAATCAAACAAAACCCCAATCTTAGCAATAGCAGTTAATTAGTTAATTCGTTAAACACTGACCACAAATTCTTTGTGGATACGACTTTACTTACCTGCACTCGTATTGGTATTTCAGCAAAATACTTGTTTTTTATTAGCCCGTGATAGCTACATCAAAATAAAAAATTGAAGATAGAGGAAAATATGAAGAATAATTTCTTAGTTCTAGAAGAAATTCTTTTAAGCCCTTGGTAAGTTTCCTTGTGCATCAGGTGATTTTTCACGATTTTGGAACATTTGAGTAAGTTTAAGGTCACACATGTGGTCTAATACGTTCTTAAATAAAACTTACGTATCTTTTGCTCTATATTGATTAAATTTGATGTTCGTAACATGTGACAATAAAATCGCAATATCTTTGTCTGGATTTATTCAAGTTCAACATTTTTTTAGTTGTCCACAACTAAGCAATAAAAAATATGTACTATTGCATAGGTGTTCACATGAGAACGTTCTAATTTAGGAATAGAACATTATTTTTTTAGAACGACATTCAAGATAACAGGTACTGGGCGGTTGGGATTGGGCAACCGCAGGCCGACCCCAGATCGGAACCCACCGGGTTTCTCCACGAAGGGATATAACACCGGCTTATTGGGACCTCTCCTTGTCCCCACGAGAAACCATACTGCCAACTGCCGAGTGACAGTCGTTGCGCCACCATAAGAGCCGAGACTCTCTCGCGTAACACACGGAGGGACGAAAACCCGTGTTGTCTTGGATTCGAACTTGCGAGTGAACGTCTAGCTAATTAAAACAAAATTAAGTACTCATACTTGTTCATACGACAAAGAGACCTGGGGGGATTAGGGTTGGGGTTAAGACTAGGGTTCTAACTTCTATGATGGCAACATGCATTGGCGACCATAAGTAATGCTATTGTTACTGGGGTTACCATTTCGGACTAATTTCATGACCATTTTGAGGGGTTTGCTAGAGTTTTGTAAATAGAAGGAATAGGATGACATAAGAAACATCTGAGCTAGGATTCCTCAAGTCATTCTAGAGATGGCATAATTTGCCATGGTTGACATAACACGTTTAACAAGTTTAATGAATCTGAACATGACACAACAAAATAAACACATCATTTTCATAAACAATAACACATGCATATTTTATAAGTAGGCGACACAACACAACATAACACACTTAATACTATTAAATATAAATGTTTGATAACACATATCACACATCATAATTAACTTGATTGTTGACATGACTTAGTAAACATGTTTAAGAAATATAAGACATTCTAAGATCTTCATTAAAGTGTTGACTCATTTATGCCCCAAACTCATTTACTCCAAAATTAACCTAGTTAACTTTGTATTGAGTCATATCGTGTTAATGTGTTGTCTTCTTCTGAAGGAAGCCAGTGAGATGATGGTGCATGATCCACCTTGGTGTTCTTGTTACAACTTTGGCTCTCCTAGAAAGAGAAACATATGAGAGAGAGAGAGAGAAAAAGAGAGATATGAAAAGTGAGGGATGAATGGCCACGAATCAAGCAAGGGAAGTACAATTACCACTATACCATACTTTTTTTTCTACTCGATCTAGTACCCTTTATAAAACAATATTACAATTGACCATAGGCCTTATATTATTCTGATTTAATTAACGGTTCTCAATTTTTTTATGTTGCCCACAACTCCACGGAAACCATCTAAAACGTTCCTTTCTGTGCTTTTTTCAAGAATAGTGTAAAGTAAAAGGAGGCCATCCATCTCTCTCTCTCTCTCTCTCTCTCTCTCTCATCTCTCTCTCTATCTCTATCAATCTATCTGCTTCAATTCTTTCAGCCATGGACAGGCCTCAGTGGCCACAGGTATAGAACTAGATCTTTGACTTTCCTCATCAACTTGCTAAAATTCACACAACAAAAGGAAGATAAAAGGCTGAATTATGTCATTTCATTGGGTTCATGATCATATGAATTGAACTTAGCTAAAGCTTTATTTCCACATAAATTCTTAAGGGGTATGATTATGATCCTATACAATTAGTATACATGTAAGCCTCCACTGATCTTCAAATATTTTATATTCCTTTTTCTCTCGGTAGTTTATCTTTTCAGAATGTGTATAACACTTTACTTTTCAGTTTTCATAACTTATATACAAAAGTAAAATATAAAATAAATGTTAACTTTGATGTGTTCCTTTTTCTTGAAGATCGGTTTATATGGATTTTGAAAAGCATAAAGTGATTGGCTTTTGTTTTGTTCATTTGTCTTGAAATCTTGAAGCTTTTTTGAATCTTTATGTCAAGTTCATCTTTACTTTAGCTAAATTATTTCATGCTTTTTATCTTTATGCATCTTTTTTGTGTTTAAATAGGAGAAATTGGTGAAGCCCATGGAAGAAATACTAGCACCCAACTCCGCAATTTCAAGTAAAAATAACAGTAACGCTAA
The DNA here is from genome assembly GCA_030545235.1 of Helianthus tuberosus. NCBI lineage: Eukaryota > Viridiplantae > Streptophyta > Magnoliopsida > Asterales > Asteraceae > Helianthus > Helianthus tuberosus. The sequence goes on along the minus strand of CM060425.1, from coordinate 175,688,316 downwards.
CGGTAACAGTAATCTCTCGAAGCCATCTTCAAGTTCTTCATCTTTCGAAAGACGGGCAAGACCTCAAAAGGCAGCCGCAGTAAACTGTCCCAGATGCGATTCGACGAATACAAAGTTCTGTTACTACAACAATTATAGCCTTTCGCAGCCGCGATACTTTTGCAAGACTTGTAGAAGGTATTGGACTGAAGGTGGAACACTTAGAAATATTCCTGTTGGTGGTGGATCTAGAAAGAACAAGAGATCATCATCATCAACAACTTCTAGTACTTCATCTTATTCTTCAGTGGCAAAACCAACACTTCCTGATCTAGTTGTACCTTCCATATCTACAGCTGTACTATCTCAAAACCCTAGGATCCATCATGACCAATATGGTCAAGATCTAAATTTAGGGTTTCTCCAAGTACCCAACTTTGATGCCACCAAGAATACAAATTCTTCTGTTTCTACTACTACCACCACAACTAATACTCAGCTTTCGGCTTTGGAGCTCTTGACTGGAATTACATCAAGGGGTACAACGAGTTCGTTCATGCCGATTCCGGACCCTAATTCGGTTTATACACCCTCGGGGCAGTTGATGATGCCCATGTCAGAATTCAAGATTCCATCATCACTTAGTTTTTCTTTAGATGGAATGGGAAGTGGTAACGGTGGGAGGCTTTTGTTCCCGTTTGAAGAATTGAAAACAAACACATCAGCAACTCATGATGATGATCCTCATGTTGGGCAAAATAAAGATCAGAATTGTGATTCCATTGGGTTCTGGAATGGAATGATGGGTGGAGGCTCATGGTAAAGAAATTATATATATTCTTATATATATCTATTTATATTATAGTTTAAAGGTGTTGGGGATTTGGTTCTTTCTTTCATTTAAAATCTTGATTTTCTAGTATCAAAGTGGTGTGAGTGGTGATGACTTGTTTGGATTTCTTGAAAATTAAAGACTAACTTGATAGGATCAAAGAAGTGGTTTTCTTCAATTCGGTTTGATTATATAATCTCATATTCACTTTGGGTACTAGAAGGAGCTAGCAGGAAAATTACCTAATTGATGTCATAATGTTATAATGTTATTGTTTGATTGGGGATTTGGGTACATATTTTATGCATTGTGTACAACTTATTATTGTATGTTATTGAATTTCTTATTATATGCAATTCTCCTTTCCAACTTTTATCACTAGCATAGTTGTGGGCATGGTTGTAAAAATCCCGACTAGGTGTCGATTAATCCCCGATTAGTCACCGATTAATCAAATTAGTCCCGATTAATCCACATAAATTCCGATTAATCCCCGATTAATCGCTAGTCCCCACCCCGCCGCCCGACTAGCGACTAGCGATTACTACAACACTGGTTGTGGGTGTGGCGCATGCCTCCTTGTTCATCTCTCTCACACACACACACACACACTCTCCCTCTCTCTATATATAAATGTGTATATAGAGAGAGAGACGTTGTCACACATGTAGTATGTATTGGGTTGTGTTAAACGTATCCAACGTCCTATTGTTTTTATTGAATGTACCTTCTTCTCACCAGTTATTCTCATATATGCTGTGCGTTCAGCATAGAGGGGGACACTGAACCGTATTGCGTACAATTTCAAATGTGTACGTTTTAGGTCTGATTACACGTATGGATGGATTGTGTGAAGATGAAAGTTGGGATTATGAAAAAGCATTCCCTTTGAAAAGGATAAAAGCAACATGAAGTGATGAGCCAGGTTTGTACAATTACTTTGTTATGTGTTTTGTGTGGGGTAAGATGGATACTTTAAATCACATACATAATTTTGAAGAGCTAAAGTTGAAACTGTTACGCCTGCTACAACTGAAAGTTTCAACTGCTTTATTCACATATCATCCATCTTATCTTTTTCTCACGTTATAGTAGCAGTACAGTCACATTAGAAAATGGTAAATACCTTCACCTCTACGTTTTACCTTTTATATTATATATGAAAAGGGACTGACTTTAGAGATTTTGTTGTCTCAGGATTATTTATATGAGATTACATTAAATTGTAGACGTATTTCTACTATCTTATATTTGCATTTTTATTAACGAAATGAGATTTTTGAGATTAAACCTTGTGGAAATATCTAGGGTGTGCCTATTGGCACGCCAAACCCAATCAAAATTAGGGTTTATCTACGCTGCGTATAGGTCAATACGCTGCGTATAGGGTTAACCCTATACGTTGCGTATTGACCTATACGCAGCGTAGATAAACCATAGATCTCAGTGCCTGATAACCAATCATTGCACAGAAAACAAGGTGTCTCTACGCTGCGTATAGGTCAATACACAGCGTATAGGGTTAATACACTGCGTATAGGTCAATACGCTGCGTATAACCAATCAGTGAAACTTTTTTGTATTTCATCGTACTGAGTTTCAACTATATCAATGACGCATCTTGCTATTCGCTCCAATGAACTCCCGCGCGTAACGTATCTTTTTAAATTTGCGTGATAGCTCTCAACTCTGTTGGTGGTGCGCTGACCAAAGTTGCGACACTTATCGGTCCACACATAAACGAACATTTCTTTATAGTCTTTGAGCCAGTTTTCGTAGACGTAATCATAGACACCTGCAAAAATAAAATAATGAAATGTAAAAGCGTGTGTAAAATATAATAGATTGGGTGAGTCGTTTGTTGAAGGAACACTTACTTTCTCGGTTGGCAACCACGAGTCGGTTATACATTTTCTCCAAGTTGTACTTGTACATGGGCTCTGAAGTAGATTCGCACAATCTCCGCCAGTACGACATAAATTTCCCCCAATCTTCTTTATTGAACCCTTTCTTGCACTGTCTAACTATATTTTGTTCGATGTGAAAGTGGCATAGAAGCCTGGTTGCGTTCGGGAATACTTTAGAACACGCGTTAATTAGGGCGAGCTCCCTATCCGTGACTATCACATGCGGCATCATACATTCATGCAATATTGACTTGATCCGCTCAAGCACCCACACGTAGTTACCCCTTCGTTCTTTACAAATAACGGCATGTTCGATACAAAAAGAGTTGTTGGTCGATGTCATACCCACAACCTGGACAAATGGCATGTTGTAGAGGTTTGTTTTGTAGGTCGCGTCGATCAACATCACGTGCGGGAATGCACGCCACATAGTGATTGAATAAGGATGAACAAAGAAAATCTTTGTTACGACATCTGTTTTGGGTTCCTGTCGGGTGTCGTAAATGAATCGGTGGTCATGCAGGAGGCTTTCTAGTGCCTGCATAGGAGTCTTTCCGCCCATTATTGTCGCTCTAATTTTTTGTACCACATTTTGCACGTCTTTCTGAACATGCAGGCTGTCGGGGAACTGCTTTCTTAGGGTTTGAAATATGATACGTGGCTACATGTTTTGAGCAGTTAGCTACTCCACTAGCTTGTATTCGGCTTCAGTAAATCTTCGCACAAAAGTGTGGCCCAACAGACTCGTCGTAGGTTCGTGGTTATGGTTCGCGTTGTCCACTTTTAACTCCCACGTGTCATTCGTCACGTCCCGGATGGCGAGTAATGAAAATGGGCAACCGATTTTTTTGCTACCAGCTTTTCTAACTGTTGCTTTACTACGGTGCTCACCACTACGGTCGCACACAAGCCATACCATCCCAGTAGTACCGCCAATATTTTTCGATCGGCGGGTAACAATTACGTAACCATACTCCTTTCCCGTTTCTTGTACCCAATTCTTCAAATCAGTTAGAGACGTGAAACGCTAAAAAAAAAGTTACGTTAACAACAACAACAACAACAACAACAATTATAATTATAATATAACAACAATAACAACAACAACAACAACAACAATAATAATAATAATAATAATAATAATTATAATTATAATTATAATTATAATTATAATTATAATTATAATTATAATTATAATATTTTTAACAATAATAATAATAATAATAATAATAACAACAATAATAATAATAATAATAATAATAATAATAATAATAATAATAATAATAATTATAACAATAACAATAACAATAATAATAATAATAATAATAATAATAATAATAATAATTATAACAATAATAATAATAATAGTAATAATTATAATTATAATATTTTTAACAATAATAATAATAACAATAATAATAATAATAATAATAACAATAATAACAACAATAATAATAATAATAATTATAATTATAATATTTTTAACAATAATAATAATTATAATTATAATATTTTAACAATAATAATAATAATAACAGTAATATTAATTATAATATTTTTAACAATAATAATAATAATTATTATAATTATAATATTTTTAACAATAATAATAATAATAACAAATATAATTATAGTATTTTAACAATAATAACAATAATAATAATAATTATAATTATAATATTTTTAACAAAAATAATAATAATTATAATTATAATATTCTTAACAACAATAATAATAATAATAATAATTATAATATTTTTAACAATAAAAATAATAATTATTTTAATGTGATACCTCATTTATTTGAAACGGATTGCCCGGGGTAGATGGTTCATAAAGTGGTGTGTTACGGGGCTCATAACCATATCCACCATATTCTTCGTATCCACCGTATCCTCCGTATCCACCGTATCCACCTTCACCCCCATATCTATCGTATCCACTGTATCCACCTTCACCCCCGTATCCACTGTATCCATCTTCTACCCCGTATCCACCGTATCCACCTTCACCCCCGTATCCACTGTAACCTCCGTATCCACCTTCACCCCCGTATCCCCCTTAACCCGGATACGATTGCTGCGTCGGGTAATATGGTTCATCAACAGGTGCATTCTCAGCACCGTATCCACTTTGTTGCACATAAGGAGATTCATACCCGTATCCGTAATCCGGATACACTTGATGCGCCGGGTAATTTGGTTCATCAACAGGTGGAGTGGGAGTCTTGTTCAAGTCTGGCAACTGTGTTTTTTGATCAACAGGGACTCCAGACACAACCTCCTCCTCCTCATTGGCATCATTTGCTCCCCATGTTTCGTTAGAATAGCGATTACCGAAATAATTCTCGTTCCAAAATGATGACATTTTAACAAGATTGAACAAAAAACAGAACAAATGATTTTGGTTTGGGGTGTAAATTGTTAGTGAAGAAGAAGATGAAAAAGAAAGCAGGAGATGAACTCGAAGGGAACCAGAGATGCATGGATAAATAGACTTTCAAATTTCCTTCAATACGCAGCGTATAGCTCTCTACTCCCCGTATTACTTTATTCACGTGCCTAGACAACATCGTATCAGTGTCAAATCAGTCTGACATACGCTGCGTATTGATCAATACGCAACGTATAGGGTTACCTCTATACGCTGCGTGTTGATCAATACTGTTGGTGCACTTGTGTCTGTACTTTGTCTGTATTTTGTAACGATGTAAAACGATGTCGTTGTTAGTCTTGTAAGTTTGACCAAGTCAACCATCCTCTTGGTTTGACTTGGCCAAACAGTCAACATTTTGGTTGAAATGTGTCTGTGTCGAAGGATGTGTCACGAAGGATTGCTTATCCTTCGATGATGATAAGCTCGAAAGATGACCTTCGATGGATGGACCACGAAAGATCACATCTTTCGTGGTACATGTTGATCCTTCGAGCTGTTTCTGGTCGATAGATGATCCTTCGATCATCCTATCTGATCATTCGACCAGACCTGCTGTTTTGGGTATAAATACCCGTGTGTTGTGTTCATTTCGGGAGACCAGACAGAGAGAACAAGAGAGAACACTTAGAGCAGAAAAACACACACACACACTGAGAGAGTGGGTGACACAAGAGACATTAGAGAGACACTCACAACTCAGACAGGAAGATAGACAAAAGGAGAGCATTCTGCTGAGAACTTTCTGTCAAAACACACACACACACACTTAGAGAGTTTACAGGACTGATTTGTAAACATTGTGCTTGTAACCGGAACCTTTCATACGTTTAATACAAGTGGTGTTAATCGGTGAATATTGTGTGTCTTGTGTTTGTGCTTGTTTCTACTCCCGGTTTGCATGCTAGCTTGGATTCCGCACTCGCTAGTGTGTTAGATATAGCAAGGAATAGGTTAAACCTCAACCTCCGAGGGACCTACAAGTGGTATCAGGGCCGTGGCTCTTTTCCTTGTTAAAAACCGGGTTTTTACAAGCTTTGGAGTGTTTTTGGACAAAAATCCTTCTGTTTTAGCTCCCGTTTTTACTGTTTTTCTCGCATTTTCAGAAGTTAAAACGTGTTCTAAACTGTCGGGTGTGTTAAGGGAAGGTTTGGGTAACTTGAAAACTTGTTTTTGAGGTGTTTGGTGATTTCCGATCAAGATTCCGGCTTACTCCGGTACCGGTTTCTGGATAGAACCTTCGAATTTTAGTTATATTTTATTATTCAAAACCTGTTTCGCATGCAGAAAATCATGGTCTGACCATACTTTCTGCGAAAGATCTCACCAACCCATCACCTTTTTCACCAACCTGTCACTCATTTGTCAACTGTGTCAGGATCGGTCGAAGGATATCCTTCGGAATCGAAAGGTCATCTTTCGATCAAAGGAAGTTCGACAGATTATCATCTTTCGAGCATCCTTCGAAGCCTGTGATTTATCCTTCGATTCAAGGAATCTTTTCGAAACTTACATCTTTCGGTCTATTGTTCTGTTTCGAAAGACAAGGATCCTTCGATTGGAGAGTCTTTCGAAATCACAGCTCTTTTTCGAAAGACAAGGATCCTTCGATTGGAGAGTCTTTCGAAATCTTTGTTCGAAACTCAACAGTGATCTTTTGAACACTGTTGATCCTTCGAACAAGTGTTGATCGTTCGATTGTGGTCTGTTTAGTTTAACAAGTTTCTGTTTTTCAGATCTTTCGAGCTTGGATCCTTCGGCTGTTTGTCATCTTTCGGGTTATTCATATAAAATTTATTTTTCTTATCAAAAATGAATTCGGCCTGGGGTGTTCCCTTACCTGCATCTCCTGCATGGGCCGAATCTCCCGTACCTGTATCTTCGCAAGCTAATGCTATATCTACCGGTCAATGGGCATTCGTATCAAATCAAACTCCAAGTGTTCAAAGCATTTTGTTAAGCGAGAGTGAAACGGGAAGTTTGAATAGGCCTCCAAAGTTGATGCACTTAAGTGAATATCCGGGATGGTTTGATAGATTTCATACATACGTCCTTGGTCAAAATACAGAATTGTGGTTGCGTTTCATCACAGATTTTGATCAAACAATAGAGCTTGCCGCTTCATCTGCTGCTACGTTTGCAGATCTTACGGAAGATCAGAAGAAGGTCTATGATTTGGAAAAGAAGGCATATGCCATTCTTACTCAGGCGTTAAGTAAAGATATTTATCATCAATTTGTCAGTCACAAGACAACGAAGAAGTTGTGGGACGCATTGAAGATAAGGGGCGTAGGAAATGAAGCGACACGTCAATTGAGAAAAGACCTGCTAAAGAAAGAGTTTTATGGTTTTACTTGTATGGAGAATGAATCTTTAGGAGATTTGACAAGTCGATTCAATCATTTGCTGACTGAATTGGGAAATATTGGGGTTGTAACAACTTCAGCAGAGATAGTGAAGAAGTTTGCAGATGCACTGCCACCTCAATGGAATAATTTCTTAGAAATCATGAAGTACAATGGCACTTTGGATACAACAAACTTCAATGACTTTGCTCAACTCCTGGAAAACAAGAATCAGGAAGAAACTCTCAAGGCAAAAAGAGTTCCAGTGCCACAAAATCCTGAAATGTATTATGGAACTTCTGGCACTTCTACAAAACCTTCTTCACACGCTCCAATTCAAACAGCATTTGTATCTAGCACTAGCTTGTATGGCCTTCCTCCTCCAACAACAGACATGTATGGAGTTCCGCTTGAACCAGTCCCTCAATCAGTACCACAACAGCAAGGCCAACGACCTATCAGAGCGACAGACATGTATGGGAATCCTCTTCCTCCTCAACAGCAAGCGTGTTATGGAAGTACCTCATCTGCTGGTCAACAATCAAAGCCAAATACAGTACGGCTCGACACCTCAAGCTTTTCTAAAGTCAGTGTGGAAGTAGCAAAGGAACACATGGAGCTGCTAAACACTTTGGTGAGCGCATACTGTGGATTAGTGGAAGGTCAGATTGGCAACATTAATCTGACTCAAGAAGACTATCAGCAGATCGATAAAGAGGAGATGGAGATGATGGACATCAAATGGGCCTTTGCCAGTGCTGTTAGACGAGCAAAGGATTTCATGGAAAGAACTGGCAGAACCAGCTTGGAAAGCAAGAAAGACACCAAGTATGGGTTTGATAAACAGGCTGTTAGATGCTTCAATTGTGGTGAACGTGGTCATTTCAAGCGTGAATGTACGAGGCCATCTCAACATGGAAACCAGAATCCTTTTAGAGGTCAAGGCAACCAACAGAACCAGAACAGAAACAATGTTCATACGTTGGTGCCTGTCAACAACCAGACTCAAGCAGGACCATCAAATGCCAACCAGGCACTTGTGGTTCAAGTAGATGAAGGCTGTGATTGGTTAATCCAGTTGGGAAATGATGCTCCAGATGGAACAGCTTGTTTTGCTGAAATCGTCAAGGATTTAAATCACGCCAGTGGTGGAGAATCTTCCGCCAATGGTGGTGACTCTTCTGAGGATGAAGACTCTTCTGGTTATAGTGGAAGCTCAGATGAAGAATCCTCCACTTCAGGCAATGATCAGGTGGATGAGACATCAAGTGCGTCAGTCGATGCAAATATTGATGAGCTATTGGGAGAAGCTGCAGCAGAAACTCAAAGAAGATCTATTTTGGTGGATAAAGCTGCTTATTCTTCGTCTTCTCTCCATTCAGCCTTTATGGCTAATGTCGACAGTTCATCAAGTCAGGTATGTGTCGATGAACCCACTTCTGTTAGCTGTGATAATTGTGATAGTTTGCGTGTTAAATGTGCTGATTTAGAGGCAAACATGTCTGAGTTGCAAGGCAAACATGATGCTTTACAAGCTAGTTTGTTTGACTTGCAAGACAAACATGCTTCTTTGAATGATAAGTGGTGTGAATTGCAAAGCAAACACGAGGCTTTGCAAGAGAAATATGATGTGACATTCATCCACAATCAAAAGTTGACCGTTGATCTTTCCAAGTGCACAGAAGCCAACATGTTTTATGAAAACCATGAAAAGGATTATAAGTCAATGATTGAAACGTTAAAGAAAGATAAAACAGAGCTGACAAAAATGGTTTCCAGAAAACAAACTGACATTAATCTGTATATAACTCGTCTTGAGGTAATGCAAAAAGAAATGGCTTGTGTTAAAACAGAAAGTGAGGCGATCCGACTCAAGTTAGACAGTTATTTGAGCTCTAGCTATGTGTTGGATCATATCATTGACGTTCAGAAAGAGAAACGGGATGTCACATGCATAGGTTACAAAAAATGTCCACCACCCGTGAGAAACAATTTTGATGCCCTGCCTGATGAAGAGTATAGGACTCACTTTGAGCCATCTGTTCCTTTGGATGTTAATGAATTTGCAACAGGACTCGGATACAAGAAAGAAGTATCATCAGATTCGGATGTGTCAGCAGATACTTTTGTAACTGCTGAACCGAATCAGACTCCTCCAGTTGTGATTGAGGATACTGATTCTTCTGATGATGAATCTGATGATACTGATTCGGAAAAGTCTGATGCGGTAATCAAAGAAGAGGACATACCTCTTGAGAATCATATTCTATGTGATCCTCCCGCAAAACCTGCTAAGACTGTTCCAACCGAGTCCACATCTGCAAAAGAGGCGGAGAGTGTGGATTTGCTGTACACTCTAGTTGGTGATGATAAAGTTTATTCAGACAAAGATTTTCCTATTAAGAATGTTAATCAATCATTAATCAGTAAAGTCTTTGAAAATTCAACAAGTAAGTTTTTGGGAAAGACAGGATCACATGTTACTGTAACACAGTGCCCTCCTATCCCAAAGGCCGAAGTTCGAAAACAATTTGGCAATAAAAAATTACCAACAGTGCAAAAACAGCAAAATCATGCCAAACCAAAAGGAAAATTACCGGCTCAAGGTCAAAGGAAGCCGAATCAAAAGAAGAAAAAGAATGTGAACTTTGTGAAATCTAAGGGAACGGACAAGATTGAAACATTTGAAAATCAATCTATCTTAGATTTTGTCAAGAAAGCAACTGTGATGAAAAGAAATGAACCAAGTTGTTCGAAACCTAGTACTTCGAGATCACAAAGTTCATCTTCATCATCGGCAAGACGACCACATGATACTTCGGGGTTTGTTGAACGAAGATCATGTTTTGAATGTGGTACAATTGGGCATATCGTTCGAAATTGCCCGTATCTTCATAAGTTAAAAGGAAAAGATGATGATCCCCGTGAACGCAATCACCAACAGCGATCTGTTTCTGTAAAACAAGATCCCCGACTTGTAAGAGAAAGGGAAAAGAAACAGAAACGCCAACAAGTCAAGGTGGTTGAAAAAGCACTTAAAAATGAAGTGGTTCAAAAACAATCGGTTCCAGTCAAACCAGAAAGTTCAAAATTTTTAAAAATTTCAAACAATCAAACTGGTATAACAAAACAGACATGGAAACCTAAAATAACCACAAATTCAGGGGGACCATCACAATTCTCGAATCATCAAAGAATAGAGGTTATTGTGATTGATGAAAATGGAAGACCCAAGACCACAATGGCTTGGGTCCCCATCTCCAACTAATTGTGTGAGTTCATGTGCAGGGTGTTCCAGGAGGAACTATCAGTAGTCATTGGATTGTTGATAGTGGGGCATCCAGGCACATGACAGGCGACATGAAGCTTCTCTACGACGTCAAATCTATTAGAGGAGGTTATGTTGCTTTTGCTGGAGATAAGGGCGGATATATTACGGGTGAAGGAATGATTTCCAACGGGGTTGTTAGCTTTGATAAGATCAACTTTGTACAACAACTTGATCATAATCTTCTTAGTGTTTCTCAAATTTGTGATAAGCAGTTCTCAGTACACTTTGATGCAAATGGATGTTATGTGCTGAAACCCGACTTCAAAATTCCTAAAGAATGGATTCTCTTGTCGGCTCCAAGAATAAATGATTTGTATGTCCTTGATATGAGCCAAGCTATCACAACGTCTGCACAAGCAACTTGTTTCGTTTCCAAAGCCACAGAAAAAGACTCAATCTCTTGGCACAGACGAATGGGTCACATTCACTTACGCAAAATGAATCATTTGGTGTCAAATGAATTAGTGAATGGTGTTCCTCTTAAAAACTTCCATCTTCAAGACGTCTGTGTCTCGTGCCAGAAAGGAAAACAAACGAAGAAGCGACACCCTACAAAGAAAGTCAACACGGTGGCAGTTCCTCTTGAACGTTTGCACATGGATTTGTTCGGTCCTGTCAAGCACAAAAGCATCAGGAATCATCAATATTGCCTCGTGATAACTGATGATTATTCAAGATTTTCTTGGGTGGCGTTCATGGCACATAAGAGTGAAACCTTCGGTATTATCAAAAACTTGATCATTCAGATTGAGAATCTATATAAGTTGAAGGTTAGGCGGATACGTAGCGACAATGGTACTGAATTCAAAAATCATGCCATGGCGGAGTTTTGCACTTCAAAAGGTATTCTTCACGAATTTAGTGCAGCCTATACTCCTCAACAGAATGGCGTCGCTGAACGTAAAAACCGCACATTGATCGAGACTGCTAGGACAATGTTAGTAGAGTCACAATTGCCGATTCCATTCTGGACTGAAGCTGTGTCTTCTGCATGTTATACGTTGAACCGAGTCCTTACAGTCAAAAGGCACAACAAGACCTGTTTTGAGCTTATTAACAAACGGAAACCAGATTTGTCATATCTTGAACCGTTTGGAGCTCCGTGCACAATAATCGATCCTAATGGAAAGTTTGGGGCAAGAGCAATTGAGGGATACTTTCTTGGGTATTCCACCCCAAACTTAAGAGTCTGGAATCTAGAGACTAAAAGGGTCGAGGAATGGTCTGAAGTCAGAGTACAAAGGCACACTTTACCAGTCAAAAATCCTGGTCAGCCTTGGATGTTTGAGTACGATGACTTTTTCAATTCGATCAATGTTGAAGCAGTTGAAGAAAATGCTGCGGCAAGGATGTTTTTCGAGAGTGACAATGCAACAGATTCACCGTTGGTTCGTCCCATTATTGTCAATCAAGAACCATCTTCAGTGAACAACAATGCTCTCGACAATGAGGATTTTCACGATGCTACCGAATTGAACGAATCTTCAGAGGATGATGAATTTCTCGATGCAGATCAAGAAGCCCCAATAACAGCAGTTCATGGTACTTCAGAGGGTACTCCTCCAGTGGGCGTCCCTGGAACAGCTGAAGCTACTGCATCATCCTCTTCGTCAATTCCGGGCATTGAATTAATTGTTGATCTCAATCTCAACAATCTGGGTACAAACATTTCAGTTCAAGATAATCCAGAGACAAGGATTCATAATACCCATCCTCAACAAAACATCATCGGAAATGTACAAAGTGGCGTTCAAACAAGAAACATGTTGCGGAACAACAACAATGCAGGCTTGTATGCAGCTATCAGAGAATCTGGGCAACAAAACGATTGGTCTTTCGCGTGTTATGTCTCACAGGAAGAGCCAAGAACTTGGAAAGAAGCATTGAAAGATAGCTCTTGGGTTGAAGCAATGCAGGAAGAACTGCAGCAATTCCAGAAGCTTGGTGTCTGGAAACTCGTAGAGAGACCTGCTGGTTACAAGAAGATTGGTACCCGTTGGGTGTTTAAATGCAAAAAGGATGACCATGGAATCGTTATTCGAAACAAAGCAAGGCTAGTCGTTCAAGGTTTTCGTCAGATAGAAGGAATCGACTACAACGAAGTGTATGCACCTGTTGCACGTCTAGAAGCAATTCGGATCTTTCTGGCTTATGCCTCATTCAAAGGTTTCAAGGTATACCAGATGGACGTGAAAAGTGCATTCTTACATGGTGTAGTGGAAGAAGAGGTGTACGTCGAACAGCCTCCAGGTTTTGAAGATCCTATCCATCCCGATCGGGTTTGGTTGCTCAACAAAGCTCTCTATGGTCTACATCAAGCACCGCGAGCTTGGTACGCAACCTTATCTAATTATTTGCTGGAGAATGGATTTCGCAGAGGTCTTATCGATTGTACTCTTTTCGTCAAAGAACAAGATGGAGATCTTCTACTGGTACAGGTATACGTTGATGATATTATATTTGGTTCTACTAATGATGTTTTGTGTAGGAATTTCGAGCGCATCATGCAGGATAAATTCGAGATGAGTGCTATGGGGGAAATGACTTTCTTTTTGGGCCTACAAGTACAACAAACTGAGTCTGGGATATTCATCCATCAGACTAAATATGTTGGTGACATCTTGAGCCGGTTCCAGATGTCTGATGCAACGCCCATCGGTACCCCATTGCCGCAAAATCACGGAATTACTCCAGACTTGAAGGGTCAAGATGTTAGCCCCTCATACTACCGCGCAATGATCGGATCTCTTATGTACCTCACAGCATCAAGACCAGATATAATGTACCCAACGTGCCTGCTTGCCAGATATCAAGTCAACCCGAAGGCCTCACATCTTGCAGCTGTAAAAAGGATTTTTCGTTATTTGAAGGGTTACCCTGACACCGGTCTATGGTACCCTAGGGATAATAACTTTGACTTGATCGCATTCAGTGATTCTGATTTTGGCGGATGCAAAATCGACGGCAAATCCACAACGGCTGGATGTCAGTTTTTGGGAAATCGCCTAGTCACATGGCAGTGCAAGAAGCAGACGTGCGTCGCTACATCAACATGCGAAGCTGAATACATTGCAGCCTCAAGTTGTTGCTCCCAAGTCCTATGGATCCAACAACAAATGCGTGACTACGGTTTTGAATTCCTAACTACTCCTATTTACGTTGATAATTCTGCTGCCTTACAGATCACTAAAAATCCTGTGCAGCATTCAAAGACTAAGCACATCGATATTAAGTATCACTTCATACGTGATTGCTTTGAGAAAAGGCTAATCGATGTTGCTTATGTCCACACCGATGACCAACGTGCCGACCTTTTTACCAAAGCATTTGACAAATCAAGATTTGACTATTTATTATTGGTAAACGGCATTAAGGTCAAGCAAGAGTAACCAACATCGGAAAATCATTTTTGTAAATACCTTTGTGTTTTAAATTTATCTTAGTTTATTGATTTTAGGGGGAGTAAATCCAAAATTTGAAAATCCAAAAACATTGAAAAATTTCAAAAACGCAAAAACAATAGAAAAACAAAAATGAGTTTCCTGGCGAGCAAAAGAGAAAATGATAGTACATCAGTGGTTTGTCTAAACCTCTTTAAACCCTAAATTGAAAAACGATAAGCAGCTCTATATAAGATGTATCGGTAGGCTCACAATCATTTTAAAGTGTGCAGGGTGATATAAACTTAAATCGACTGAAGACTGGGTGGGAACCATTCATTGGCATATGGTCTTGGTACCGAAATTTCGTTTGAGAGATTGCCGAGGTTCTGAGATATTCGGTCTTTATGCTGCTTATCATCTGGGTATCATGGTTGTATCTTTTACCGAAAAATAACGGGGACGTAAGTCTAGATCTTCCATGATACCATACATACGTGTACATACTGCATACGACCTCAATAAGTGATAAACAATCACATGTCCAAACAAATAAGTGATAATATATCACAAATTCTTTCCGGGAGTCAAGTTCGTCTCTCTGCTGTACGAAAGTACTGACCTGTTCACGGACTTGCTCCTGTGCCCTCATGCATACGAAAATCAAGTTCCTCATCAATAAGTGATTCTATCACATAGGGCTTGTTTTCAAATCAAAATAAGTGAGAATCTCACATCATATACGGTCAAACAGATGATAATCGGTATACTCACCGGTAAGATGAACCCTCGTACATACCTTGATACGGGAATGTGTCGTGATGTGGATGAACACCGGTCGATAAGTATAAATCATACCTTAACGTATCCCCTCGCCATGATTACAAATGATAAGTTGAGTTTATGTGGACAACAATACCGATAATCTTTATAGGATGCTTATCTTAATGTTAACTAAAAGAACAACAAGAACGTTTTGGCATGACCGTACACTGATATGATTCTCTTACCCTCGAAACTCGCAAAAAGAATGTCTGTATATATTTATTTACTGCATTCAGTCTTTACATTTGAAATATTCAAAAATACCAAAAGATTTTAGGTGTGTTTTGATATAAACTTTATAAAAGCCAAAAAAAAAAAAAAAAAAAAAAAAAAGGACTTTATTTCTATTTTATTTTCGATCGTACGATGTTGGAGCTCGAGTCTTCGTTACCTGAAACCTGAACGAAAACCGAAAACGACTAAATCTTCATAAACGGTCGAAATTTGCAAGTTTTGAAAGTTAAAAACCTGAAATTGATAAATTTGATTGAACTTTCAAACTGTCGGACGGTGTTTGATTGAACAATGGTCACATGTGTGTCGTTTGCTTATGATATTCCAGGCAGTTGTTCTCATTACGCGTTTAGATTTCTTGCATGTGCAGATTCTAAAGGCAAGGAGAACATGGTCGATGACAAGCTTCGGAATGAAGACACGACGTGAAGGCACTCAAGAGATGAAGATGATCGAGTTGCCGCTGACCATCATCAATACCACAAGGATCTCACTTCATAACGAACAAGTATTTCACGAGCATAACTCAAGGGGGAGCTTATGTTAAGGGGGAGTTTGTCAACACACTTCCTACATGAAACGGGGAGTTTGTTGATACACTTTCTGCTTTCAAGACGTGAAGACTTTAAAGATCCTCCGACATTGAAGACATGAAAGGACATCAAAGTTGAAGACACAAAGATCGAGACAAAGTTATAAAGATAAAGACAAAGCTACAGCCAGACAAAGCTACAGCCAAGGGGGAGTTTGTTGGTGCACTTGTGTCTGTACTTTGTCTGTATTTTGTAACGATGTAAAACGATGTCGTTGTTAGTCTTGTAAGTTTGACCAAGTCAACCATCCTCTTGGTTTGACTTGGCCAAACAGTCAACATTTTGGTTGAAATGTGTCTGTGTCGAAGGATGTGTCACGAAGGATTGCTTATCCTTCGATGATGATAAGCTCGAAAGATGACCTTCGATGGATGGACCACGAAAGATCACATCTTTCGTGGTACATGTTGATCCTTCGAGCTGTTTCTGGTCGATAGATGATCCTTCGATCATCCTATCTGATCATTCGACCAGACCTGCTGTTTTGGGTATAAATACCCGTGTGTTGTGTTCATTTCGGGAGACCAGACAGAGAGAACAAGAGAGAACACTTAGAGCAGAAAAACACACACACACACTGAGAGAGTGGGTGACACAAGAGACATTAGAGAGACACTCACAACTCAGACAGGAAGATAGACAAAAGGAGAGCATTCTGCTGAGAACTTTCTGTCAAAACACACACACACACTTAGAGAGTTTACAGGACTGATTTGTAAACATTGTGCTTGTAACCGGAACCTTTCATACGTTTAATACAAGTGGTGTTAATCGGTGAATATTGTGTGTCTTGTGTTTGTGCTTGTTTCTACTCCCGGTTTGCATGCTAGCTTGGATTCCGCACTCGCTAGTGTGTTAGATATAGCAAGGAATAGGTTAAACCTCAACCTCCGAGGGACCTACAAATACGCAGCGTATGTCAGACTGATTTGACATGGTACTAGGTTTGACTGTCTGGTCGTGTACCTGCCCCTTACATACGATGCGTATGTAAACTCTAAGTGTGTAGATAGCCTGCCAAGGTGTGCAAATAGTGAGGGCCTATAAGAAAATGATCTCCCAAATTTCTGGGAAGTAATAAATTAATTGTATTAATCGTTTATGTATATAGCTTACACATATAATAAAGATATAAATAAACAAAAATATATGAAAATAATTAATTAGTTTGATGGTTTTACATAACTTAAGTATTTGTGTGTAAGAAGCTTTAATCTAACAACCTAATCTGTATTTGTAATAACTTAGTATCTTGTGGTTTTCTTCATAACTTAAATATTTGTGTGTAAGAAGCTTCCTAATTTGTATGTGTAATAACTTTGTATCTTTTAATGTTAATTTGTGTTCTATAAATATAGTTCAACTTCGATTATTTGGCAGTATTTCATATGGGAAATTTCCAAGCTCTCCCTTCTTCAATTGTTTATGTGGATAAACATCCAAATAATAATGCAATTTCACACGAATTAATTACTAATTACACTGTTAAGATATTTATTTATATTGGATTTTTTTTTGTATGTCAATTAACAAACTATTAAGCTTAATTTTCTTTGAACATTAAAATTATTATTAAGCTACATGTTAAAAGGTGAACTTCAACTCAGTATCCTCAATAACCCCCACATTTTCCAAAATGAAAGATTATTTTAACCAAAATATTAATTAACATTGCTGATTTTTTTAGTACATTGAGTATTTAAGATAATATAATATTTTGTTTCATTTGTAAAGGATATAGGAAGCTGTGAGAAACCCTAGTTATTCTTCATTGTTTCCATGTGAGGTCAGAAACATTCTCCTTGAGGAATGTGCTAAAGTTAAAAGGAATAATCAACAAATCACTCCAATCCACTTGCAAGAAATCGACAAATTTAAACCTCTTGCAAAATAGTTGAAAGTAAAAAAAAAAAAAAACAATCTTTGGGACAGATGATAGTTTAGATAAATAATCATGTTATATAGATACGTGTGTGTATAGTGAGAGGGGTATATATACACACACTTCTAACTTTAGTAAAAGAGTATGCAACCGTTAAATGTTCCATATTAGGGGTGTTTGGGGTTAAGTTTTCAAAATAGATTATTCGTTTTCAAAATAGATTTTGCGTTTTCAAAACTGCGTTTTGAAAAAGCATGTAGATACATGCTTAAAACTGCATTTTGGAGACAAGTAATCACTTTTTCATCTAAACACATTTTTAGATTATTTATGTTTTATAAACGCAATAATCAAATAATCACTTCAAAATATTATCCCAATCACCATCTTAATTTAACTTTTTAATATAATTTGATTTTAGTTTGCTGTACGACACCCACCAATAAAAAAATATTATATGCAACATGAGGACACCCTCTTAATTTAACTTTTTAATATAATTGATTTTAGTTTGCTGTACGACACCCACACAAAAAAAAAAATTATATGCAACATGAGGACGAAGGTATGTGGCTAAAAATAATCGTCTGTTATTAAAATAATACCCATGAAACATTTCCCCTTGAATCCAGTTGATATGTGAAAGTGCCGACTCTTGGATATCCTAAAAAATGTTAGAAAATAAGATTCCAAATACAAAGCCATATCGTACACAAGTGGAGAAAATTCTGGTCTGAGAACATGGGTATGGAATGGATAGTCTTTTTGGAGACTACCCGTTACGTAGGCGCCACGTCATCACGGGAGGAGAAGCATCCTCTTGGGAACTACCCAAGGGTGTGGAATACTACCACCTTTAATAAAAAAAATCAATATATTAATAAAGGAGATAGAGAGAGAGGGGCCACCAATGAACAAGCAGCCAATCAACAAGCCCGTCGCCTCCGTCTTGCAGACGATGCCGGAGACGCGACGCCAAGGAGGGGGCGGTGTGGGACGTTCGCGACGAGCCGGGACGGGTAGGGGACGACCCCATACCCTTTGGTCTTAGGTTTGGTTCATGATTTGGCACACACTACAATAAAAGGCAAAAGGGGTGGTAAAAAGCAACAAAAGGGTGGTAAAAGCATCGTAAAGATTGTTTGATATGGTTTATGGTCTCGCTATTTTTCTTGCGATGGAAATGTATTTGGTGACAATTTTTTGGGACCGATATATCAGCAATGGATGACAAAAATGTAGACTGTGTAATGGGATGGTGACCATTGCCACCTAAGTCCATTAGGGTGCTAACCACTGCTCCACATGGGTGTTATCGGGCCGGTGGCGGGGGGGGGGGGGGGGGGGGGCGTGGTAAGAGTGTTATGCATATAGATGTATTGTATTTCTCACCAGAGTATATGTTGTGACGGTTTTTGCAATGCGTTCTATTACATATTGGTGACGCGTCTTATGACGGTTATATGTACTGAGTAGTGACACTTGTTGCCGATTGGCGGCGATTTTCGGTCCCTAACGAGTATTGTTTGGAATTTTATAAAAAAGCACATTTTTTTTTAATTTCTGATTTTGTTTTTCAGGTCAAAAACATTCAAATTAACAAAATGTACGCAACTAGGGGTTTTGCTACAACTTTCTCCATCATAACCTGTCCCTCATGTCACATTTGTGGTATCTTCTTTCAATAATTGTACCTCTAATTAAGATTTTTTTATGTGATTCCAATAATAAAATACCCTTTAAGAGTTATAACATAATTTATATGTACAAGAGTATAATCAAATATAAACCACATTTTGCATACAAACTGTAAGAACCATTTAAAAAGTGTCACGTGACATCCAACCAATTATATAGAAATGATAAAATAATATCCTAAATAATATCAATTATATTGAATTCCCTATAAATATGTTAACAAGCAATTAATTCAATATTTGTATCTTTCTTTTGTTTTCAATGTGCTGATTAAGAAAAGTGTTAATATCATTCAAAATATGTTCTAAAATCAATTATCTTGATTAATTTTCATGTGCTAATATAATTCAAAAGTGTTACTTTTATGTATGTATTGTTTTGGTATGTGCTAATTTAACTTTTTTTAAGTGATATGATCTGTTCTTACGGTTTGCAGGATAAATACGGTTTGTACCGGAACTAACCCCTGTATGCATATACTAATTCACAACATTTGAATGAATAGTGACTTTTTTTGTCCTTTTTATCGTTTTACTAAAACTTTGGTTTTTATAATTTTGCCATTAAAGTTACACAGAGTTTACATTTTGTTAGTTTTGTTTTATTTCTTTTTCCCGGATTTGGTCGTCACATTTGGCCCTCACGTATTTTTTACCCTCTCGACTTTCTAATATATGTCTGAATAAATTCAACTTCGTCTAAATTTTACGTCACGTAAGTCACTTGGTGTTAGAAATTTATGTTTTTATTTTACATTTTTCTCTGGTTTTGTTCGTCGTTTGGTTGCTACTTAGCATGTTTTTACGCCCCCCTACAACTCTCATAACATAGTTTTACGCCCCCTCACCACAACGCGAGAGAACTACGACTATACAATCAAAGACATGTCATCACACTTAATTTTCCCCATTTGCTAATTTCAACTAGATCTAATTTAATATAAGACAGTGAATTTAAATATTATATATTATATAAATTGAGGATCATGTAAAAAGAGGCTTGAGTGTGAGAAGTGTGAGAAATATTGTGAGGCTGACATGTGTCCTTGAGTTATATTAATTTAAAAGGGTAAAAAAATAATTTACTTGCCGTTCAAAAAAAAAAAAAAAAAATAATTTACTCAATAATTCAATTAAATGATAAATATTTTCATAGCCGCCTGTGAGTTATTTTAGGATTCCAATTTTTTTTAAAGATCCTTTAAGAATCTGGGATTTATTTGTCATCTCGTATAAATCTTCAAGATCGCAAGAAGTTATCATCGTCATTGTAATACGGCTTCTTTTCTGTTCTGTGCGCAAATCTATTGTGTAGTGTTTTAAACCTGCAGTCCAGTATGTGTTCTTCATATGTTCTTCGTATGTTGTTTTAAACCTGCATTCATGGTGTTTTAAACCAGCAGTCCAGTATGTGTTCTTCGTATGTTCTTCGTATGGTGTTTTAAATCTCCATTCATGGTGTTTTAAACCTGCAGTCCAGTATGCGTTCTTCGTATGGTGTTTTAAACCTGCATTCATGGTGTTTTAAACTTGCAGTCCAGTATGTGTTCTTCATATGTTCTTCGTTTGGTGTTTTAAACCTGCATTTAAACCTGCATTCATGGTGCTTTACACCTGCATTCTAGTATATGTTCTTCGTATGGTGTTTTAAACCTGCATTCCAATATGCTTCATATCATGCTATACATAATTTTTTATCCTTATAAGAACAATATGGTACTCATATTAAAGATAAAAAAGCTCATTATTATCGTGTAAGTTATTTTTAAAAAAACATTACGTATAAAAAGTTATTGACGTTCAAAAAATACAATATAAAGTTGATGGCATTTTCTTTATTTAAAAATACAATATAAAAAGACACTATTACCCATAATCTAGCCAAATTAGTAAAAAAAAAAAAACATAATTTACATTTTAAGTCTTTCTTGATGTCAACCATTAACTACAAGATCTAAGGGCTTAAAACACTTCTTACACTTCTCACAAAACCACCCATTTTTACACTAACCCCACCCATATTATTATATAATTATATATTATATAATAGTATAATTTACAACATTTTGTTGCATTAAAGCTTGTATATCAAGCTTGGTAGATGTATTATGCATCTTATGGTTGTATCCAATGTGGGTTTACAACTTTGAGCCACATTTTGTTGTATTAAAGCTTGTACATCAAGCTTAGTATCGATGTATTATGCATCTTATGGTTGTACCCAATGTGGGTTTACAACTTTTAGCCATAGAAGAGTACAAGGGATTATTGCGTAGGGTGTCCCATCATAATGCATGAGTTTGTGGCAAACATAAGACTATGTGTAGTGGGGCTTGAACTCCAAGCCTCTCACTTGGGCATTATCCGACTTGTGGCTCCTAATATAGATATAATTTGTAACACTTGTATGTATTAAGCTATTGTACATCATGCTTAATTGCTTTTTTATGCTTAATGGTATTGTACAATAGTGTACAAACACTCCACGCTTTATATTACCCATTACCCAATATTATAATTTGTAACATTTTTCGGCATGGAGGTGTAGTACCTTATTCTTTGAGAGTTTTTCAAAAAAAAATGATTTTTTTTACTTTTAACCTAAAACTATTTGCTTCTTTACTTTTAACCTCAAACCTTTTCATCTTTAATTTTAACCCAAAACTATATGATTTGTTTTTTACTTTTAACCCCAAAACTTTTCATCTTTTACAATTTAACCTCACAACTTTTTTACTTTCAACTTTAGTCCTCTATGATTTTCATTTTTTGCAAAATTTTTGTTTTACGTTTCGTTCTAAATTTTGCAAGTTAACACTTCGCAACGTGCATGTGTGGTTAAACGTTTTTACGTTGTCTATTTTTCCGTTTGACAGGTTCATCGTTGTGACAACCCTCATAAATCCAGGTATCCGTACAATTAATTAATATTAATTAGTGATTAATGACTGTGCTGGATTACTTAACTGCTTTCTGATTACTGCATCATACTTACATGTGCATCACATATTACATAATGTCACGTCATGATCACATACAAACTTTATTGACATACATGATGCACAAAGCACGGTTAGCACAGTTAACGGCTAGAATGGGAATATGCTGACAGGGTTCAGTACATAGACAGACAGTGTTTTGAGACCCCGTATGGGCCAGGGACAAGGTACTACAATAGTATGGTGTGTAGGGAAGTAAGGACCATAAAACTGCGTCACTAGGTGATAATTTGAGTGCCGGAAAGTGCCTAAAACCCACTTAAAGTGCAAAATTCTGCATATTTCAGCAAAATTCAGCTTTTTAACAAGCTAGTTATGTGCAAAAATTTGACTAAATGGTCCTGAATGCTTTCCTAAGTGTCGGGAATTAAAAGTGTCACAAAAAGTAACATAAAGATCATTAAACAGAATAGCTTGACACTTTAACGAACCGGTATCTAACCGAACAACCGGACATTACCCGAAACACGAAAATATTGCTAGAAGCATTTTTTATTATTTTTGAACTAGTTATGATCCCCGAACACACTAACACACTATATAAGGCATCATACACTTAAAACACTAGACATTACACTTAACCTCCAACAATTATCTAATTTACCATTCAAACTTACATTTACCCCCCCCCCCCCTTGGTATTTACGGTCACAAGGACCCCACCACCATACCTCCTAGATTTTATTTCTTATTATATTTGGATCTTGCTTGATATAGTGAACAAAATATTACTAGTGAAGATTATAAGTATGGCATGAAATCTCTAAAGATCATCATATCTCACACTTCACAACTTCACTCCATCTCTCTTGCTCTCTCCCTCTCCTCTCGGCCTAGATAGTGCCGCCACCACCACCACCTTACATCCATCATCCAACTTCATTCATCTAATCTCAAGTACTCTCAAGGTTGTAAGAAGGTGTCTTATGAAGTTTGGTACTCTTGAGTCTTGAAGAACCTCCGTCATTTGCTTCTATCCATCATTTGCTTCTATCCATCATTTTCATCATCTTCTTCATCAAGTATTCTTCCCTAGCTTAGAGCTAGTAGTAAGACTCTCACAACCCCTTGATACTTCTAATTTTGATTTGTTAAAACATGTGTTATGTTATAAATCACAAGAACCCTAAAAGACATGAACATGAATCATGAACTTGAAGCTTACACATGATGAAATCTTGTTGACATAATGTTGTTTAAGTATATGTATGACACTTGTTGTTGTTTACATGAGATTATGATGTTGATCATCATAAGGAGCTTGCTAGACCGTGATTAAACACATGATCTAGCAAGTTAGAGGATGATTATGTGTTAACACAAGAAGATCATCCTCATGCATAAGCATGAACTTGAATAAAAAGATGGTTTCTTGAAAAATAATAAACAAAGTAAGCTATTAATCTTATGAATCTAAGATTCATGAGTGGTTTTTCAAAAGAATCAAGTCCAAAATGTGATTTTTAGAGAATATTGATTCTTACTTAAACAATTACTATTTTTAGAGATAAGACAAGTGTATAAACACTTATGAAACAAAAAGATCTCACAAAGAAACGTTTTTGTAAAATATGTTTAGAAGTTGTAAACACCTAAATTCTTTAAGAATGAGAATTGTAAAGTAATAAACGCACTTTAAAGGGTAACTAAGTCTACTAAACATACTACCAAGTTACTACAAGTTTTTAATAAAAGATCAAGTTCATATTGTTATGTACATTGTATAGTTTTTGCACTTGGTAAGTGTAAGATGTTTAGGGATTGGTTGTTGATTGTTTGTAATGATTTTTGAAAAGAAAATGATATGATTTGATAGCATGGACACCTCCATTTTTAGGGGAAACTATGACAAAATTTTCTAAAAATATAAACACTTAGAAAAATATTTTCTAACAAGTATTTACAAGTGTATTTTGATCATAAGTTTTCAATATAAAGCTTGCCATAATTTTTGTAACAAAAATACAAATATTGGAGGTTGGTTTTTATAAATAAAAATGGGTAAATATATATTTGGAATATATATACATATTAAAACACCTGTGTGATTATTTGTATACTTGGTGAAATGGTTATATTATTTTAGGGTAAAATAACATAACTTAACAAATACCATGAAATTTACTATCCAAAACAATACCATTACGAATGTATCTTTGGTAAATATTATTTTGGATACAAGAAAGGAAAATATGATTTTTGTAAATATTATAAAGTTATATCATACTTTGACAAAAGGGAAAATATTATTTTTGGGAAGTTAAAATATATTTTCTTAGTATATTTAGAAGATATGTAATTTTTGGGAAAATATATATTTTCTTGGAATACATTATTTTGGACAAAATAAGTTTAAATATATTTTCTAAAGTGAGACTTGGAAATATATTATTTTGGAAATTACAAATACAATAATACAAATATACATGTATGAGAATACCCCCATCATTGGGAAGAAAATATGAAAATAAATACTTGAGAAATACTGGTACAAAATGTGGTTTAAACAATTATTCCAAAACTAAATATAATTTAAGGTTAAAATAATTATTATTTTAACAAGTAATTATAACTTGGAATAATATTGGGAACATAAGAAACGTAACTCCAAAACATTAATACTAAGCAAAGGCATGACCCGTCCGCCTAATAGACACTAGTACATTGTAGGTAGTCGTGTTTGCTGACGAGATCGGAGTTACTAGTTTCTGAAGACGCATTACAGTGAGTTCATGTCCCCCTTTTCTGTAAACTGTTTTGTTTATTTACTTCGGGGGTGAAATACATGTTACAAAGGATTACTTACAATACAATTGGTATGGTTAGCCTAGGAAAGAACCATAGATCATGTGATTGGGTAGGCGTATACTTGAGGCCATCAATCCTCTTGTAGGACCGTGGGGCATGAGTGATAGATCTATTTGGGTGTAGCGAGCCCACACCCATGAGGCCAGGGTGGCCCATAGTGGTGACTATGTCTTCCAGCCGGAAGCCCGGTACAACTTTGCTAGATTTGAGTCTTCCTGCACCGTCACACATATCAGTGGCCCTGCAAACCATTGGTGATCTTTTCCTTGTTTGCTATCATACCGGGACTTTCATACATACATTGAATACAAAGGTTTTATACATACTCACGAACACATCAACTCGCTTAACTTTTTGTTGATATTTTTAAACTACATGTATTTCAGGGAAATAGTGGATCTGGCAGGTGTGTGCATGTGTTTCAAGCTGCGTTTAAATACAAGATGTCATTCGGGGTAGTAGGGTTTAGAAGATGTGTCCTATTCCTGGACGGGATACATGTTTCTAAACCCGGTTTTATTTAAGATCTTTTGTGGAGTCTTTATGAACTTAGTTGAACCTGTCATGGTTTGTAACTAAATTTGGTGTCGATGTTTTCAAGACAAGTGTGTTATGGTATTTTCTAAACTTAATTAATGGATGAATATCTTTTGGTTTTATCATATAGCATTGTTATGATTGAATGCTATGGTATTAAGAAGTCACACCAATAACCACGCTTCCGCAAAAGTCAGGGTGTGACAGCTTGGTATCAGAGCTTCGATCGTAGCGATCTAGGATTCTTTCTCGAGTCTAGACTACGATCATTAGGGCTCTCACGAAAACGTTTTCATTGCATACACAAAATGTCCAGATCCAGGAAACAAACATTTTTACAAATAAAAGACACAAAATACATTTTAAATAATTTGTTTATAATTCAGTCTGAGAGACTGGGGAGTTAGTCTGAGAGACTAGCTGGGAGATTCCGTCTGAGAGACTGGGGAGTTAGTCTGAGAGACTAGCTGGGTAATTCAGTCTGAGAGACTGGGGAGTTGGTCTGAGAGACTAACTGGGTAGTTCAGTCTGAGAGACTGGGTAGTCTGAGAGACTAGTTGGGGCAGTCTGAGAGACTGGGAGGTTTAGCCTAAGAGGCTGGGTAGTTCAGTTTGAGAAACTGGGAGGTTTAGCCTAAGAGGCTGGGTAGTTCAGGTTGGGAAACTGGGGGGTTAGTCTGAGAGACTAAGTAGTTCAGTCTGAGAGGCTGGGTGGGATAGTCTTGGGAAGACTAGGATGCATACATGCTTACATTGTTATTACTTACATGCTTATTTGATGATTGTTGATATGTGTGCATATGTTGTGATTGTTTTGTTACAGACACCATATCCTCTTCTGATAGCGGAGTATCAGATACCATAGACCCTATGGCCATAGTTTCAGATGACGAGATGGCCACAGACCCTGAGGTTTTTACATCAGACACTACGAGTAGCGATGATGATGACTTCCAGCCGTTTGCTTTACCCGAGTTTGGAGATTATATACCACTAGCTGATGGTCTCCCTGACGGGGATCTACCTCTTGTTTAGATCCCTGCTCCTGTTCCTCTTGCTGCATTTCCTCTTGAGGATCTGCCTTTAGACGCTATGTCTGACGAAGACATCGATCTTTTATTGAGGGTCCTTCTGAGGATGCCCAGGATGGTGGGGCTCCAGTCGATGAGGCCGTTGTCGTTCCACTTATCGTGATTCCAGTTGATGATGATGTTGTTATCCCTCATGTTGAGATTCCAGTTGATGATATCGTTGCTGTTCCACAGGATGAGATTCATGTTGTCGAGGCTCCTTCTGACCATTCTGGTCCCGATTCATTTGAGTCGGTGTCATCTACTACCTTACACGCACAGGGCGTGCAACATCATCCCGTTGACACTGATTCTGACACCGCTATGTCTGCTGCACCTGTCCCTCCGCAGTACTTCGAGTTCAACAATGAGTTTGATCTTGTCTTTCCTCACGACTTTGAACCTGATTATGAGATTGAGTTTGTCCCCGATGAGCAGCCTTTTGAGGCACCTGTCATTCCTGACGATCAGCTCTTTGATATACCCTCTGATCTTGAGTTTGCTCCAGCTGACCCTGAGTCTTTGATTGCACCTGAGCCCACACCTGCTCATGATCCTCTACCGGAGCACGATCACGTTGACATACCAGTTGTTGCACCACCTTTGCCTGACCCTCTACCTGCACCGGCAGACCACGCTCCATTTGCTACCCATGTTGACCCCAGATATGCGCACACCCGCAATGGGTGGATCGAGGACGACGACGACGACTATCCTCCTTTTGTTAGACCCGTCACTCCCCCTTCTGCTCCTACACATGCACCAGCTGATATCAACCCGTTTCACCCACACTTATCTGACATTCATCGCACTGATTTACTAGTCAGATTTTTACAGGATATCCCTCCTCCCTGACCAGGGGAAGGACCATCGAGTCAGCAGCCACCTGTGTCAGCAGCCTTTCCGTTCATGCCACCATTTGCACCTGCTACACATACTGCACCTTTTGTTTCTACACCATTAGGCGAGCCACAGATTTGGTTTCCGCCCAACACGATGCCCATTTCTGATCCGTACCATCCTTTCCACATTGGATACTCGAGGGATGATTTGCTTTTGTCGCTGCAGCTCCAGCAGGAGATGCTGTGTAGGAGAGTCATGGAGTTAGAGGGGATCCCGCGTCCTCTGCCTTGTTCTTGTCAGTCACCGTTCGCGACCCCTCCTGCTCCACTCCTGCCATACCCAGATCCTAACTTCCGTTTTCTTACTTTGGAGCAGCAGGTTAGCTACCTGTTGCGTATCGTTCATGCCCTTGAGGAGGATTTGGCGCATTTGCGCAGGTTGCTTTTCGTTCCTCCACCTCCTCCTCCTCCACCATCAGCTTAGAGGTTTTTGGTTTTATGCAGATATCATACTTTTGATGAGAGTGCAGCTATTGAGCCAGATTGCACAGCCTTTTGAAGACCACACTTTGACTTTTGACTTTTGATTATTGTAGTTGGTAGACGATTTGGACAGGGGTGATGTAACCCTTTAGTCCCTTTTGATGTATGACATGTTGTGGAACATGTAAAACTGTACTTGTGGTCTTGATATATGAAAGCTCAATCGCAACATTCTCATTACATACGTTGTTGGATTACTTGCTTGTGTTATGACATGGGATGTTATGAGTTTACTTGTGTTGACGAATCTTATTACATACGCATACTACATACTTATATGCATAAGACCTGACCTATATAAACTTCTTATAGAAGATGCCTCCATGAAGAGAAACTCGATTGCCCACTACTGAGGCCGAGTTACAAGAACGAATTTCACGAGCGATAGCAGAGCACGAGGCCTCACGCACTGAAATTTGCGGGGGTACCTAGAGGAACAACCCACCACATGGTAATGTTTAAGTCGCTTGGGACACATTACGTACCTTTGGATATTCCATGTGCGCTTGCTAATGTTTTCTGTGAATGACATTACTCGTACAGGTTGTACCTATAAACAGTTTTTAGACTGTAAACCGCTGAATTTCGACGGCACCGGGGGTGCTGTGGCTTTTGTTCGATGGACGGAGAAGACCGATTCAGTGATAAGAATGAGCAAATGCTCACCAGAACAACAAGTCACCTACATCTCCGGATTGTTCATAGATGGAGCGCTTTCGTGGTGGAATCTCCAAGTCCAAACTCTAGGAGAGGCAGCAGCATACGCTTTGACTTGGAATGAAATGAAGGAACTCCTGCGTAAAAAATATTGTTCCAGGGAAGAAATTCAAAAATTGGAAACAGAGATTTGGAACCTCAAGATGGACGGCCCGTAGATCGCCGAATATGTGCAGAGATTTCACGATCTATCTCACGTGGTACCATACATGGTTAGTCCGGAATTTTAGCGCGTCGAGCGTTTCATTTGGGGTTTGGCACCTCAGATTATGAGTATGGTAACAACATCGAAACCTGCTACGATCATCGAGGCTATCGATCTGAGCGTACCGTTAACGGAAGAAGCTATCAGGTTAAACAAGTTTTTGATCTCTGACCAAAAGAAGAAGGAGTCTCACGTTGAGTCATCTGGTGAGAACAAATGGAAGTTCTCCAACTTTAAGAAAGGTACCAGCAGTACAAACAAGAAGGATGAGACAAACGCACCGGCCATGGCCAAAGGAAATGGGTATACGGGCACTTTGCCCAAATGTGATGCGTGTCAGTCGCATTACAATGGACGATGTCGAGCTGGAAAATGTGAATCTTGTGGACGAGTTGGTCACCCGAAAGAAACATGCTGGGTTGGTACTGGTTGTGGTGGTCAAAGGGGTTCTGGTAATGAAAACAACAACCGTGTAGGTAATGGATACGGGAACCGCCCTCAAGGAGGAAATGGCGGTAACGGAAATCATGTAATTTTGCGAATCAAGCTGGGAGTGGAAACCGCAACCAAAACAACGCTCAAGGTGGTAATGGGAATGGTAATGGTCAAGGACCAGGTTGTTTTAATAGTGGAGACGTGGGGCATTTCAAGAGAGAGTGCCGAAAGCTCAATCAAGCACATGGAAGAGTCTTCAACATCGGTGCTTGGGAAGCACGCCAAGATCCACATGTGGTCACTTGTACGTTCCCTATCAATCAACGCTTTGCATCTGTACTGTTTGATACTGGTGTCGATTATAGTTTCGTATCACTAGAATTTAAGAATATACTTGGGTTGGTAGCTAGTAAGCTAGACATCCCGTATTCGATAGAACTAGCAAATGGAAAGCTAGTTGAAGCAAATGAAGTTATTAGGGGTTGGGTGATAGAGCTAGGAGAGCACGAGTTTACGCTGGATCTGCTACCAGTCGAGTTGGGAAGCTTCGACATGGTAGTGGGGATGGATTGGTTGTCTAGCAACCGAGCAGAGATAGTATGTCACGAGAAGATCATTTGCATTCCGATGGAGAATGGAGAAACAATTGTGGTACATGGAGAGAAGCGCGATATGCCCATGAGAATCATTATTTGTTTAAAGGATTGAAAGTGTTTGCAGAAAGGATGTGTTGCCTTCTTGGCACACATTGTGGATAAAGAGGCCGCTGAGCCAAAGCTAGAAGACATTCCAGTCATGAAGGAATATCCTGTAGCTAAGACTCCTTATCGACTTGCGCATTCAGAAATGCAAGAGCTGTCAACGCAACTCCAGGAGCTATTGGACAAGGGATTTATCAGATCAAGCTTCTCGCCTTGGGGAGCTCCAATTTTGTTCGTTAAGAAGAAAGATGGTAGTTTCCGCATGTGTATCACAAGTTGACCATTAAGAATCGGTATCCTTTGCCAAGGATAGATGACCTGTTCGATCAACTGCAAGGTTCGAGTTTTTACTCAAAGATAGATCTATGATCAGGATATCACCAGTTGAGGATTCAAGAGGAGATCATACCAAAGACTGCCTTCAGAACTTGCTATGGACACTACAAGTTCCTGGTTATGCCATTTGGGTTGACAAACGCGCCAGTAGTATTCATGAATTTGATGAATATCTGCAAGCCCTATCTTGATAAGTTTGTGATTATGTTTATTGATGACATTTTAATATACTCAAAGACGAAGGAAGAACATGAGCAACATCTAAGAGCTATCTTAGAGCTGCTCAAGGAGGAGAAATTGTACGCGAAGTTCTCGAAGTGCGAATTCTGGTTACTCGAGGTTCAGTTCCTTGGTCACGTGGTTAATGGAGATGGAATCCATGTGGATCCCACAAAGATCGAGGCAATCAAGAATTGGGAGACTCCAAAGACGCCAACCGAGATCCGCCAGTTCCTAGGCTTGGCAGGATACTACCGCAGATTCATTGAGGATTTCTCGAAAATCGTTCAACCATTGACCTCCCTTACTCAGAAAGACAAGAAGTACGAATGGGGAGACAAGCAAGAAGAAGCATTTCAGTTGTTGAAAAACAAACTTTGCGATACACCAATCTTATCCCTACCTGAAGGCACTGACGACTACGTGGTATATTGCGATGCCTCACGTCAAGGTTTAGGCTGCGTGCTGATGTAGCGACAAAAAGTTATAGCCTATGCTTCGTGCCAACTGAAGGTTCATGAGAAAAACTACACCACACATGACTTAGAGTTAGGCACTGTGGTGTTTGCATTAAAAATCTGGCGACCTTATTTGTACGGTACGCATTGTACAATCTTTACCGATCACAAGAGCCTGCATCATATATTTGATCAAAAAGAGCTTAACATGAGACAGAGACGCTGGGTCGAGTTTTTAAATGATTATGATTGTGAAATCAAGTATCACCCAAGGAAGGCGAATGTAGTCGCAGACTCCTTGAGTCGGAAAGAAAGGATTAAGCCCATAAGGGTTAGGGCTTTGGAAATGATTGTTCAAACGGACCTCTCATTGCGCATTCGTGCCACACAGAGAGAAGCTCTTAAGGAAGTGAATCTTGAGAATGAATATCTCTGGGGGATGATGAAACAGTTAGTACCCAATGATGATGGAACGTTGTGCTTCATGAAACGAATTTGGGTTCCTTTCTTTGGTGGTTTGAGAGACGTTATTTTTTATGAAGCTCACAAGTCACGGTACTCGATCCATCCAGGATCGGATAAAATGTACCAGGATTTAAAGGATTTCTATTGGTGGTTGAGATTAAAAGGCGATGTTGCAACGTATGTTGGCAAATGTTTGACTTGTGCCAAGGTAAAGGCCGAATACCAGAAGCCTTCAGGTCTTCTGCAGCAACCTGAAATACCCATGTGGAAATGGGAGCAGATTTCAATGGACTTTATAACGAAGTTGCCAAGGACACCCAGAGGTCAGGATACGATTTGGGTAATCGTGGACCGTCTGACCAAATCTGCACACTTTTTGCCGATCAAGGGGAAGACAATACTAGCAAGCTTGCTGAGCTATACCTCAGAAAGATTGTCGCACGTCATGGAGTGCCTCTCTCGATTATCTCTGATAGAGATGGAAGATTCGTGTCAAGGATTTGGCAATCCTTCCAAGAAGTCTTTGGTTCTCAGTTGAATCTGAGTACTGCATTCCATCCGCAGACTGATGGCCAAAGCGAGCGAACGATTCAAACGTTGGAGGATATGTTGCGATCATGCGTAATGGATTTGGGTGGTAGCTGGGACACTCACTTACCCTTGGTGGAATTCTCATACAACAACAACTATCATGCGAGTATCCAAGCTGCACCATTTGAAGCTCTCTATGGACGCAAGTGTCGGTCACCGTTATGCTGGGCAAACGCGGGGGATAGACAACTTGTTGGTCCTGAATTGGTGCAAGAGACGACTGATAAGATTACACAGATCCGAGAACGCATAAAGGCAGCTCGTGATCGACAAAAGACTTACGCGGACCGAAGAAGGAAACCGTTGGAGTTTGCAGTAGGGGATATGGTTTTGTTAAAGGTTTCACCCTGGAAGGGTGTAGCACGCTTTGGGAAGCATGGGAAGTTGAACCCGCGATACATTGGACCATTTAAAATCCTGGAGAGGATTGGTCTTGTAGCTTACAAGTTGGATCTACCCGCAGAACTGAATGGCGTTCATGATACATTTCATTCATCTAATCTGAAAAAGAGTCCAACTCAAGAAACAGTTGTCATACCTGCCGACGAAGTCCATATTGACGACACACTCCACTTTACTGAGGAACCTGTTGAGGTTACTGATTGGAAGGTTAACAAGATGCGACGGAGTAGTGTTAAACTCGTCAAGGTTCGTTGGAACGCGCGGCACAGCCCAGAGTTCACTTGGGAGCGTGAGGATCATATGAAAGCAAAATACCCACATTTGTTCCCCAAGACCCCTGCAGCTAGTAGCAGAACTTAAATTTCGGGACGAAATTTTCTTAACGGGGGAGAATGTGACAACCCTCATAAATCCAGGTATCCGTACAATTAATTAATATTAATTAGTTCTTAATGACTGTACTAGATTACTTAACTGCTTTCTGATTACTGAATCATACTTACATGTGCACACATATTACATAATGTCACGTCATGATCACATACAAATTTTATTGACGTACATGATGCACAAAGCACGGTTAGCACAGTTAACGACTAGAACGGGAATATGCTGACAGGGTTCAGTACATAGATAGACAGTGTTTTGAGACCCCGTATGGGCCAGGGACAAGGTACTACACTAGTATGATGTGTAGAGAAGTAAGGACCATAAAACTGCGTCACTAGGTGATAGTTTGAGTGCTGGAAAGTGCCTAAAACCCACTTAAAGTGCAGAATTCTGCATATTTCAGCAAAATTCAGCTTTTTAACAAGCTAGTTATGTGCAAAAAATTGACTAAATGGTCCTGAATGCTTTCCTAAGTGTCGGGAATTAAAAGTGTCACAAAAAGTAACATAAATATCATTAAACGGAATAGCTTGACACTTTAACGAACCGGTATCTAACAGAACAACCGGACATTACCCGGAACACCAAAATATTGCTAGAAGCATTGTTTTATTATTTTTGAACTAGTTATGATCCCCGAACACCCTAACATACTATGTAAGGCATCATACACTTAAAACGATAGACATTACACTTAACCTCCAACTATTATCTAATTTACCATTCAAACTTACATTTACCCCCCCCCCCCCCCCGGTATTTACGGTCACAAGGACCCCACCACCATACCTCCTAGATTTTATTTCTTATTATATTTGGATCTTGCTTGATATAGTGAACAAAATATTAGTAGTGAAGATTATAAGTATGGCATGAAATCTCTAAAGATCATCATATCTCAAACTTCACAACTTCACTCCATCTCTCTTGCTCTCTCCCTCTCCTCTCGGCCTAGATAGTGTCGCCACCACCACCACCTTACATCCATCATCCAACTTCATTCATCTAATCTCAAGTACTCTCAAGGTAGTAAGAAAGTGTCTTATGAAGTTTGGTGCTCTTGAGTCTTGAAGAACCTCCATCATTTGCTTCTATCCATCATTTTCATCATCTTCTTCATCAAGTATTCTTCCCTAGCTTAAAGTTAGTAGTAAGACTCTCACAACCCCTTGATACTTCTAATTTTGATTTGTTAAAAGTTGTGTTATGTTATAAATCACAAGAACCCTAAAAGACATGAACATGAATCATGAACTTGAAGCTTACACATGATGAAATCTTATTGACATAATGTTGTTTAAGTATATGTATGACACTTGTTGTTGTTTACTTGAGATTATGATGTTGATCATCATAAGGAGCTTGCTAAATTGTGATTAAACACATGATCTAGCAAGTTAGAGGATGATTATGTGTTAACACAAGAAGATCATCCTCATGCATAAGCATGAACTTGAATAAAAAGATGGTTTCTTGAAAAATAATAAACAAAGTAAGTTAGTAATCTTATGAATCTAAGATTCATGAGTGGTTTTCCAAAAGAATCAAGTCCAAAATGTGATTTTTAGAGAATATTGATTCTTACTTAAACAAACACTATTTTTAGAGATAAGACAAGTGTATAAACACTTATGAAACAAAAAGATCTCACAAAGAAACGTTTTTGTAAAATATGTTTACAGGTTGTAAACACCTAAATTCTTTAAGAATGAGAATTGTAAAGTAATAAACGCACTTTAAAGGGTAACTAAGTCTACTAAACATACTACCAAGTTACTACAAGTTTTTAATAAAAGATCAAGTTCATATTGTTATGTACATTGTATAGTTTTTGCACTTGGTAAGTGTAAGATGTTTAGGGATTGGTTGTTGATTGTTTATAATGATTTTTGAAAAGAAAATGATATGATTTGATAGCATGGACACCTCCATTTTTAGGGGAAACTATGGCAAAATTTTCTAAAAATATAAACACTTAGAAAAATATTTTCTAACAAGTATTTACAAGTGTATTTTGATCATAAGTTTTCAATATAAAGCTTGCCATAATTTTTGTAACAAAAATACAAATATTGGAGGTTGGTTTTTATAAATAAAAATGGGTAAATATATATTTGGAATATATATACATATTAAGACACTTGTATTATTATTTGTATACTTGGTGAAATGGTTATATTATTTTAGGGTAAAATAACATAACTTAACAAATACCATGAAATTTACTATCCAAAACAATACCATTACGAATGTATCTTTGGTAAATATTATTTTGGATACAAGAAAGGAAAATATGATTTTTGTAAATATTACAAAGTTATATCATACTTTGACAAAAGGGAAAATATTATTTTTAGGAAGTTAAAATATATTTTCTTAGTATATTTAGAAGATATGTAATTTTTGGGAAAAATATATATTTTCTTGGAATACATTATTTTGGACGAAATAAGTTTAAATATATTTTATAAAGTGAGACTTGGAAATATATTATTTTGGAAATTACAAATACAATAATACAAATATACATGTATGAGAATACCCCCATCCTTGGGAAGAAAATATGAAAAAAATACTTGAGAAGTATTGATACAAAATGTGGTTTAAACAATTATTCCAAAACTAAATATAATTTAATGTTAAAATAATTATTATTTTAACAAGTAATTATAACTTGGAATAATATTGGGAACATAAGAAACGTAACTCCAAAACATTAATACTAAGCAAAGGCACGACCCGTCCGCCTAATAGACACTAGTACGTTGTAGGTAGTCGTGTTTGTTGACGAGATCGGAGTTACTAGTTTCTGATGACGCATTATAGTGAGTTTATGTCCCCCTTTTCTTTAAACTGTTTTGTTTATTTACTTCGGGGGTGAAATACATGTTACAAAGGATTACTTACAATACAATTGGTAGGTTAGCCTAGGAAAGAACCATAGATCATGTGATTGGGTAGGCGTATACTTGAGGCCATCAATCCTCTTGTAGGACCGTGGGGCATGAGTGATAGATCTATTTGGGTGTAGCGAGCCCACACCCATGAGGCCAGGGTGGCCCATAGTGGTGACTATGTTTTCCAGCCGGAAGCCCGGTACAACTTTGCTAGGTTTGAGTCTTCCTGCACCGTCACACATATCAGTGGCCTTGCAAACCATTGGTGATCTTTTCCTTGTTTGCTATCATACTGGGACTTTCATACATACATTGAATACAAAGGTTTTATACATACTCACGAGCACATGAACTCGCTCAACTTTTTGTTGATATTTTTAAACTACATGTATTTCAGGGAACTAGTGGATCTGAGAGGTATGTGCATGTGTTTCAAGATGCGTTTAAATAAAAGATGTTATCCGGGGTAGTAGGGTTTAGAAGATGTGTCCTATTCCTGGACGGGATACATGTTTCTAAACCCGGTTTTATTTAAGATCTTTTGTGGAGTCTTTATGAACTCAGTTGAACATGTCATGGTTTGTAACTAAATTTGGTGTCGATGTTTTCAAGACAATTGTGTTATGGTGTGACAATCGTAACCGCAGGTCCTAGATCGACTTAGTTATTCTATTATATGTTTTACGTTTCGGTTTAATTTCTTCGCAATAACACACACCTACTTCAGTGTTGGTGGTCGTTGGCAGTAGTGTGGCATTAACGGTCGTCCCCGCCGCAACACGGGGGTGCTTAATCCTAGTTACTTAATAAAAGACAATATATGTAAATTAGATGACCCATTGTGACTCGTTATGACCTATTGCCTGAATATAACCCACTAAGACCCGTTTTAACTAAATATGATTATTTCAAACCAAATATACCATAATAAAAAATGTGACATGTTGAGTTGTTTCAACGAAATATAACCCAATATACATTATTGCACCAAACTACAACTCAATGAGACACATTACAACACTTTACAACCCAATATTACTCAATAAAAGGTTATGATACATTGAAATTAGACCCATTTACACGTAACACGATCATTGAAACCAAATTCGACACATTAACACTCATCATTACAAACTACAAGCGAATAGATATAATACAAGTCACTTTACCTGTAGGTCCCTAAAGAAGGATCTAGAGAACCTACTCCTTGTTGTTTAACACACAACCAAGTGTGGAATCTTTGTTTATGTGCAAATCTAAGCAAAGAACACAACCAAACACAAGCAAGATATCACTTTAAAGCTCAAGGTTTGAATTTAGCAGAGTAACATTACATTGTTCAAAACCTCTCCTGAAAGTGCTCTCTCTCTTGTTGATCAAACAGAGTGTTTCTCGCTGTATTTATACTACATACATCAAGCCTTACATCGAAACAGAAGACTTATGCTCGAAATACAAAGAAACAGATCATCGAAATGCAATGAAACATAATGAACATCATCAAAATTGGACTTGAACATGTTATTTAATATCGAAATAGGCACAAGATATGTGGTTTAAAACAAAAGGACTCATGTATTTCGAAATAGACATTGTGTCTATTTCGATGGCTTCTGATGACATCCACTCATATCTATTTCAATATCTAAGCCACCTATTCCGATGTTTAACTATGAATACTCTATTTCAATTATATATTTCAATATCTATTTCTTGTGACTCTTTATATTCCATTTACACATATTAACAGGAGGAATTTAATAATGTGATCTTTATATCTGACGAACCGAAACATGTCACATCCACACGAGAGTGTATCAACAAACTCCCCCTTGAATGTTGCTGGTGATGGTTCGTTCTTCACTTTGCAGGATCTTGAAAAGTCTTCACGCATTCCAAATAGGGAGTGTATCAACAAACTCCCCCTGGTGTTCATAAATCTTTGATCTTCAAAACTTCAGGTTCTCGTGGTGTTGATGAGTGGTCAGCTGCAACTTGATCATCTGATTGCATCAATGTCATGTTGTCACTTCACAGCTTGTCATCTGACACGTTCTCTTTGCCTTTAACTGGTTAAAATGTCACATCTGCACACACAACAGATATAAACGTGTAATGAGAACAACTACTAATGATTTAATCAATCTTAGAGAATTTTCACATGAAAACCTCACTAAGAGTTGATTTTAAACAGTATAAGCAGATGATACACATGTGACCAACTCTCAATCAACTACCAACTGGCAACAGTTTGAAAGTTTTAAAATTTGTTCAATTTTAGATTTTAACTTTCAAAACTTGCTAACTTCGACCGTTTATGAAGATGCAATTGTTTTTCGGTTTTCGATCAGGTTTTAGGTGGGAAAGATTCGAGTTCCAACATCGGTCAATAAAAAATAAGATAAAAGAAAATATTTTTGGCTTTTATAAAGTTTATATTAAAACACACCTAAAATCTTTTTGGTGTTTTTGAATATTTCAAATGTAAAGACGGAAAGCAGTAAATAAATATTTACAAACATGTAGAGACGGAGAAATATAAATAAATATTTACAGGCATTATTTTAGCGAGTTTGAGGGTAAGAGAATCATATCAACGTACGGTCATACCAAAATACCCTTGTTGTTCAATTAGTTAACATTTAGATAAACATCCTATAACGATTATCGATATTGTTGTCCACTTAAACTCAACAATCAGATGTAATCATATGACTTGGGGATACGTTAAGGTATAATTTATACTTACCAACCTGTGTTCATCCACTCACGACACATTCCGTATCAAGGTATGCATGAGAGTTCATATTACTGGTGAGTATATCATTTATCCTCTGTTTTGACATATATGATGTGAGATACTCACTTATTTGAGGATGAATACAAGTCCTATGTGATAAAATCACTTATTAATGAGGAACTTGATATTCGGATGCATGCAGGGCACGATGTAGGACCGTGTTTCAGGACCGAAACCCTGATTATCATGTTTATGTTCATAGACGGGTGACCTGTGCATATATATACATAATTTTGAAATGAATTTACACACGATTTGGTTTTAAATTTATAAAAGTGATTATTACTTTTACATCAAAACACACACGAAAGAGGCAAGTGTACCCCGTCATATATGTAGTAAAGTATCGGTAAGAACCAAGTATCGATCCACGGAAATGGGCGGAGAAATAATACTAGACCTTTGTCATTAAACTACCGGTAAAAACATAAGTTTGTGATTTTTAAATAACTAAAGTAAGCGTAAACAAATACATATAAAAACATAGTAGATAATAGATAAATAGCCTTGCTTAATACACAACCAAAGCATGTCAACTAAGTCTGTTTTGGCACTAGAAGCATTCGGTCAATTTTCCATTTTCAGACAATTAGTATCCCTTTCGGGAATCCTAACATGACAATCATTCGGAAAGTTAAAACGATAAACACACTTTAACCACCTAAAATTGTTCTTTAACGTGCAATTGATAAATGTCTATGAAAATCTCTTAAAAATAAGTTAGTCAGCCGTTAGGATTTTTCTAACCTCACTTAAACAAGGAAAGCGACACCGATAAACACAATGCAACCACCGAGAAAAGCATAAACTAGATTAAATCACAACCAAGTTCATTTTACAAATCTTGCACACAAATTCACCAAGATAGCAATTTTGGCCTAAACTACTAACTAAGCTAACAAATCATGGCAAGAATTTATAACGTCACCATTTAACCCGTTAAGGTCCTTCCGTGACGGCAAGCTTTCTTGATTAACAATAATTACATTTTATTAAATCACTAACCATTTCTAGTATCATGATGCACACATTTAAACCAAGCTAAACTAGTTAACCAAGTTCAAAGTTTACTAATACAAGATTAATTAAGCTTCATTTCTCAACTATCTTAACTAACCAAATACCAATCATCCAACACAATTACTTATAATCAAGAAATCAATATCAATAACAAGGTTGCAAACTAATCATCAAAGATTAACATAGAAAATACTTCCAAATGTCATTACAAACAAAGATTAACATACTAATGGTTATAATCAAGCAAGGGATTGTTGTGTTTTTGCCCAAAGGCTACAATAATACAAAAACATTAATCTAAATGCTTGAAAGATTAACAAAATCATGGAAAGATTAGAAAACCAAACCATAAACAAGCACTAGATTAAGAATCCGGATAGTAATCGAGCTAAACGGGACAATGTGGCTTGAATCCGGGTGAAAGCAGAAGCCTTCAGAGCCTGAAAATCGCCTGAATTGCTCTCTAAAATTCCGGAGTTGCGAACAGAATGTTTCTGTTCTGTTTTTATATTTTTCCGCTGTGGCACGGTCGTTCTTCCTATGGCACGACCGTGCACTTTAAGCATTTATTGGGTATGGGCCACCATGCTGCATGACGTCATCAGATCGTTGACCAGATTCGAAATCGCACGACCGTTCTTCCTGTGGCACGGTCGTTCTTCGCCGGGTTCTTGTTGCACGCTTTGTCGCACCGGTCGTTCAGTTCCGAGAGTTTGGCTGATCTTCGGAGTCGCACGGTCGTTCTTCAAATGGCACGTCCGTGCGACACCGGTCTGGCCTTGTTTGCCTTGCACGCCTAGTCGCACTGCTCGTTCATTGCCGGACTAATCAACAATTGTCGGAGATGCACGGTCGTGCATCAGGTCGCACGACCGTTCCACAGGCCCAGGCCAGTTTCCTTAACAGAATGTCCGCAGCTTCGTCGTTTTGTCCGGAAAGTCCTCATTTTCGCTATCATCTTGTCTGGTATGCTGTTTTAGGCCTGTAAACAAAAGTGTAGATAATTAAGTATCCGAATGACGGTTTTACGGCCAAAAACGCATAAAATAGGGGTAAAACGGGGGACTAAAATATGTGTAAATTAACGAATATCAAATCTCCCCACACTTGAACCTTGCTTGTCCTCAAGCAAGCTGAACTAAAAAGCAATAAAAGACATAAACCAACAAGAACGATAATTTACACACTATTTTATTGAAAACTACTATAAACGGTTAGCCGGTTTGTCGAAAGACAACATCAAAAGACTCAAACCCAACAAGCATATGCAATTATAAAGAGACAACCAAAAAGCCGTGACTTCACATTTAATTGACTCACATGTTAATCTTCACACGACTCACAATGTTCACACCCTCGGTTTTATTTATGAAACATACATAAAATGTGTATGTGTAAACACTCAATGCCTAGTCAATGAAATGTGCAATATCATAAGCTTGTCATAAGATCTCGTCTCCACCAACTAACATGCAAACAAGTGTAAATCAAGAGGTCTTTACGGGTTGTAACGTTAGGCTTGGGCGAAGGATATGGAAGTGGACATTTAAAGTGGCGAAAATGGTTAAAACTCGGTAGTAGCGTTTAACTAGCAAGAAAATAATACAACTATACATACAAACGCCTTAAAAAGGCGACTAAAGCGCAATCGAGCTTATCAACGAAATTCTAACATTTAAGCATTCAAAATTGCTCGATTTCTATCAACTTCACCCTATTTTAGGGTGTTTTATTTTCTGTTTTTTTTTTTAACAAACAAAACTATACAATGAAATATAAACAATAGCAAGCTAGTTAAACTATTATTTTTAACCGAGTTTCAACACTAAAAAGGTTTAAAACATAAAAAAGCTAAATTTGGCTAAGTGGGCGATAATGTGGGTAAACAAAGGTAAACGGGAAGGCTCGACATGGTTAATCCTAAAGGGTAATATAAGGTGAACGGGAAGCACAACACAAAGAACAAGTACACAACAAAGGGGTAATCTAAGTGCCTCTATCACTTTTACACAAATCCGCACGTTCATGGTCTTAACAAGCATACTAGTGACAAGTTCTAAATTACACATAACATCCGGCTCACTCCTATATCCGAAATGAACAAATATATAACAATCAAGGCTCAAATATGCTCACGTAACGGAAGGAATGGGTAAAAGTGTGAAAACTATCATGTAAGTCTTTCTTTGTTTGTCACGCTTTCCGGTTTCCTTTTTCAAAAAATTTTGTTGTCGAGTTTTTATCAAGTCCGAAGCTTTCTAAAACACAACCAACCGGTTTATTTACAAAAATATATACAAAATACAAGTATTTTTGAATGATTTTTCTGATTTTCTGATTTTTTTTTATATAAGAGGACAAACAAAGTTAACAAAGTTAACCCCCTCCCCACACTTGAACTTCGCATTGTCCCCAATGCGAGACCCGAAATATAGAGAAAGGGATAAAAAAAATACTCCCCTCAAGATGATGTGGATGCCACGAGACTTTCGAAGCTGTAACTGGTACGTGCTCCGGTCCAAGATCCGATAGCTAAAACCTGCGAGTATGTCACATGTGCACCCAAAACATAACAGAAACAGAAAAATCACAAAACAACCATAATATACATAAATACTAAAATCCAAACAGAACATAAAGTAAAATGTCTGAAATACATAACCGGGGTGTTTGAAAATAACAGTCAAAATAAACACCCAAAAATAAATAAGTACTGAAATAGAAAACACCACCAACTGCTATCACCACCGCCAACTACTCATCTCCATCATCATCGTCTCTCGTATAGGACGGACCGGCATCACCATAACCAGGGGGTTCCACGGTGGGAACTGCGGAGGGTGCTGAAAGTAGTCGGGGTATGCGTGATGCATCTCCCCGAAAAGATATGAGAATCCCGCACTGACCCCCTGATATAAAGTATCCTGGCTCTGCCGAAGTTGGTCATGTGTGGCCCGAATCTGAGCCTGACTGGCCCGAATCTCGTCCTGGCTAGATCTAATCTGGTCGATGTAGGTACCATGCTGCTCCTGAGTCACTCGCATATCCTGGAAGTGCTGGTAGAACTCGGGCCAGTCCTGATGGAATGCATGGTGTTGCGGCGAGTGTGGTGGTGTCGGTGGCTGGTGGTGGTGCTCTGGATTATGCTCTCCCATCTCAACATCCTCATCTTCCTCCTCATCTGGAGGCAACGGGTCCCAGACCTCGTTATTCAACCCTCTCAACCTATCCCCCCTATCAAGCTCAACAATCACCCCCATGGCCTTCAGCGACCTGATATCGACATGAACCCCCTCAGTAATCAAAGTGAGACCCTGAAGAACCTCCTCAGTCATATAGCCTTCGTTGTAGGCTATTTCGGTCACATACTGACCGCCATGTATCTCACTGTTTGGAGTTGGCCCCGAGCTCTTCACGAAGTACTCAGCCATTCGTGCGGCTAGGTTGATAGGTGCTCCATCAACCAATGCATAAAGAAAAAGCAGATCTGGTGTTGGACAGTTACCAAGACTGTCCATGCGACCGCATATCGTATGGCTAAACACATGGTGCATCACTCGCACCAAGGGTCTCGCAATCTAGAAGCCTTCGACATCCTCGGGTTGTAGGGGTCCCCAACTGCATTTGCTGCCCAAAATGCATCCCGCTCTGCATCAGA
Organism: Helianthus tuberosus; assembly: GCA_030545235.1. Taxonomy (NCBI): domain Eukaryota; kingdom Viridiplantae; phylum Streptophyta; class Magnoliopsida; order Asterales; family Asteraceae; genus Helianthus; species Helianthus tuberosus. The sequence goes on along the minus strand of CM060425.1, from coordinate 175,644,786 downwards.
AGGAAAGGTGAACTGATTAGTGAAGACATCGGGATCATCCATGTCATCCCTTGTATAGATCCCGAGCCTCCTTCCCAACCGACCAACCGACCACGTAAGCCATCGCCCACATAACCTGAAAGTTACACGATTCTTGTAGCGAAATTTGGGTCTTCTATTAGCAGCCGGCTTTTCATAAGCATAAGATGCAAAGAACTCTATAGTCAGCTCCCGGTAAACGGGTCGGTTGCAACCGACCAGATTTGCAAGCGGGCGACTCATCATGTCGTCTAGTCTGTCATACTGATTGAGTTCACGCATGACTTCCCAATCCAACCATCGGGGAACTCCGAACTGTCCCCGCCTTTCCCACAAGGCGTTGCGCTTCGGAATGCAAAGAGCCTCTTTCTCAATGTCGGGGTCAAACTGAAGGAAAGGGTGATCCATCTGTATGAGGAAAAACATTAGAAAGATGGAAACAGGAGAAATTTGAATCACAAACAGGCGAGCAGCCAATTATGAAGAAGCTGTGAAACTGATCTGGGCATATGGTACGGTCGTGCGACGAGACGCACGGTCGTGCGTCTCCGATGACAATGACCATCTGCCCTGAAATGTCGGAACTGCACGGCGTGCGACCAACGGCACAACCGTGCAACATCGACCAACAAAAAACTTATCGTGAAACAACGGCGAGGCACGACCGTTCCATACGAGGAACGTCCGTGCGACTTGGTTTTCTGCAGATTTTGACCCAGGCTCTAAGTAGCCCGATTTTTTCACAAATCTTCAAGTTTTTACATAAACAGGGGTCAGAAAAATGCACCAGATGTTCACGATACTACGATTCAACAAGGGTTAGGGTTTCGATTTGTTTATGAAGAGAAACCTAAAAATTTCCTTGAAGAATCGGAAGAAATCTAACCTAGAAAGCAAGGAAACAAGAAATCTACAACTAGGAACGTACCGTGCGAAGAAGGGTGTGAGATCGTGCGAAAAACCGTGCGATTTGATGAAGTATCGCTCTGGAACGGCCTGGTGCTGGTAGGGTTTCGCGAGTTATGAATGGGGGCTGCAGATGAGGGTATTTATAGTGCCAAATGACAAAACTGCCCTCAGCCTGACGCACGGTCGTTCTCCGTGTGGCACGGTCATGCGTCACCGACATCTCCCAAACCCTAGCAACTATTCTCGGAAATGCACCGGGGGTGCGATCCACCGTGCCGGCCCTCGGAAACGCACGGTCATGCGACCCGAGGAACGGTCGTGCATCAGGTGCAGATCAGAAATTTCCGCAGAAGCTATTTCCAGCAACTGTTTCGGCCGTTTTTCGCCGTTTTTTCAACACGCCAACTGTTCTAACAATATTGCAATACAGAACCTTCGCTCGGCACGTACGAAAACTAAACAAACTAACGTAAACTACCTAACTAACTTAAATTACTCTAAAACTATAAAAGCACAAAGAAGGACGATTTTACCCTTATAGCGCCAAAGACGCTCCTGCTACATTTTTAATCACCGAGTCAGTAGCGTAGACTCATGCTAAATTTTTGTCGGCGAGTCGCTAGCAAGACTCATGCTAAATTTTTGTCGGCGAGTCGATAGCAAGACTCATGCTAAATTTTTGTCGGCGAGTCGATAGCAAGACTCATGTCCCCACACTTATGATGTGTGCGGGGCGTGGAGTTCGATAACCTCCACCGCCGACTCGATCGGCCCGGTAACGTAAAGCTTCAAGAGGTGCCCATTCACTTTGAAAATAACGCCGTCTGCGTTCTCTATTGCAACAGTCCCATAAGAAAATACATCTTTTACTGTGTATTGTCTTGTCCAACGTGAATGAAGTTTTCCTGGAAATAGGCGCAACCAATTTTTTTTTTTCATCTTTTTTTTTTGCTGCTGAAAAGAAACAGAATATTATTTACAATGGGCTGAAAATTTTATAAAAATCCGAAAATGGGCCCGAAATTTTATAAAAATCAACATAATAAAAATAATCGAATCGGCTAATATAAAAATGATTTTTAGGAGCCGACAACTCAAAGAATAAATAAATAATAAATCAGGATTCGAACAAATAAATGGACAAAAATTTACAAGTGTACAAAAGAATCTCGAAAACGAATAAATCGAATTAAAAGCAAGAAATATTAACAAATAAATAAACAAATAAAGAATCAAGAAAATATTCACAAATATTAACAAGTATATACACCGATAACTTAATGACTCGGGTTGTTCCAAAAACTCGCCATCTCCCAGGCAACGGCGCCAAAAACTTGACGTGTGCATATATATACATAATTTTGTAATGAATTTACACACGATTTGGTTTTAAATTTATAAAAGTGATTATTACTTTTACATCAAAACACACACGAAAGAGGCAAGTGTACCCCGTCATATATGTAGTAAAGTATCGGTAAGAACCAAGTATCGATCCACGGAAATGGGCGGAGAAATAATACTAGACCTTTGTCATTAAACTACCGGTAAAAACATAAGTTTGTGATTTTTAAATAACTAAAGTAAGCGTAAACAAATACATATAAAAACATAGTAGATAATAGATAAATAGCCTTGCTTAATACACAACCAAAGCATGTAAACTAAGTCTGTTTTGGCACTAGAAGCATTCGGTCAATTTTCCATTTTCAGACAATTAGTATCCCTTTCGGGAATCCTAACATGACAATCATTCGGAAAGTTAAAACGATAAACACACTTTAACCACCTAAAATTGTTCTTTAACGTGCAATTGATAAACGTCTATGAAAATCTCTTAAAAATAAGTTAGTCAGCCATTAGGATTTTTCTAACCTCACTTAAACAAGGAAAGCGACACCGATAAACACAATGCAACCACCGAGAAAAGCATAAACTAGATTAAATCACAACCAAGTTCATTTTACAAATCTTGCACACAAATTCACCAAGATAGCAATTTTGGCCTAAACTACTAACTAAGCTAACAAATCATGGCAAGAATTTATAACGACACCATTTAACCCGTTAAGGTCCTTCCGTGACGGCAAGCTTTCTTGATTAACAATAATTACATTTTATTAAATCACTAACCATTTCTAGTATCATGATGCACACATTTAAACCAAGCTAAACTAGTTAACCAAGTTCAAAGTTTACTAATACAAGATTAATTAAGCTTCATTTCTCAACTATCTTAACTAACCAAATACCAATCATCCAACACAATTACTTATAATCAAGAAATCAATATCAATAACAAGGTTGCAAACTAATCATCAAATATTAACATAGAAAATACTTCCAAATGTCATTACAAACAAAGATTAACATACTAATGGTTATAATCAAGCAAGGGATTGTTGTGTTTTTGCCCAAAGGCTACAATAATACAAAAACATTAATCTAAATGCTTGAAAGATTAACAAAATCATGGAAAGATTAGAAAACCAAACCATAAACAAGCACTAGATTAAGAATCCGGATAGTAATCGAGCTAAACGGGACAATGTGGCTTGAATCCGGGTGAAAGCAGAAGCCTCCGGAGCCTGAAAATCGCCTGAATTGCTCTCCAAAATTCCAGAGTTGCGAACAGAATGTTTCTGTTCTGTTTTTATATTTTTCCGTTGTGGCACGGTCGTTCTTCCTATGGCACGACCGTGCACTTTAAGCATTTATTGGGTATGGGCCACCATGCTGCATGACGTCATCAGATCGTTGACCAGATTCGAAATCGCACGACCGTTCTTCCTGTGGCACGGTCGTTCTTCGCCGGGTTCTTGTTGCACGCTTGGTCGCACCGGTCGTTCAGTTCCGAGAGTTTGGCTGATCTTCGGAGTCGCACGGTCGTTCTTCAAATGGCACGTCCGTGCGACACCGGTCTGGCCTTGTTTGCCTTGCACGCCTAGTCGCACTGCTCGTTCATTGCCGGACTAATAAACAATTGTCGGAGATGCACGGTCGTGCATCAGGTCGCACGACCGTTCCACAGGTCCAGGTCAGTTTCCTTAACAGAATGTCCGCAGCTTCGTCGTTTTGTCCGGAAAGTCCTCATTTTCGCTATCATCTTGTCTGGTATGCTGTTTTAGGCCTGTAAACAAAAGTGTAGATAATTAAGTATCCGAATGACGGTTTTACGGCCAAAAACACATAAAATAGGGGTAAAACGGGGGACTAAAATATGTGTAAATTTACGAATATCAACGGGAAAATTAGAAATGGATAAAACAACTTACTTGTATTGGTTTGATAACATAAAATAACAAGCTGGCCCGATTAACAAGCTAACCGAACCTTTACCAGAGCCGTTTACATTCGGGGAGAGACCAAGTGGTGATCTCTCTCTGTGAGGTCTCAAACCTCCTAAAACTTTAAGTGTTGGAAATGACTTGGGGTTGCTATTTATAGCCACACCCCCTTGTCTTTCAAACACACACGGTCAAACAAATAACCCTCTCGTTTAACCACTTCAAACGAGCGGGTCAATACACATTCGTTTGACCGTTTCACTAACTATTACAAATTCAGCATAAAATAAATCTAATCTATTCGAACAGCATCGGACACAAAAACTGCACCAACAAATTCCCCCTTGTTCGTTGCTGTCGAATGCTGAAAATGCAACTGTAATCGATCTTCAGTCATGTATTTATCTTCTCTGCGTTAACAAATTCCCCCTTGTCCGTTGCTATCGAATGCTGAAAATGCAACTGTAATCGATCTTTAGTCAAGTATTTATCTTGACGCTCTTTGTATAATATTTCCCCCTTAAAGTACGCATATCCGTGTTGGGTGTTGTGCAATATCCTCATAAGGCTCAATTTACTGATCTTCCGCTGATCTTCCAATACTCCAACCGGCATTTGATAAGGGTTCCATTCTTTAAGAACTGCATCAAGTCTTGATCTGTCATAAGAACTCTATCTCATTCAAGCATACTACATTGGTAGAGATTTCTGGTGAACTTTCTTCTGTAAACCGTCTTTGTGGAATCGACCAAGTAATGCACTTTAATCCTCAGCATCAACACTCACGAAAGTCAGCTAGAGCGAGTATATCCCTTGCAAGCTCAACTAAACAACACGCTTAGTTGAACTACATCCAGATCTCATTGTCACGCCTTTGTGAAGTTGACCAAGTAAAGCACTACGGATCTTCAGCATCAGTACTCAGGATGTCAGCTTGACCAAGTACATCATTTGCAAACTCAACGAATTGAGTTACCCCCAGATCCCTGTAAAATCCCAAAGAAACATCAAACCCAAAACCGAATCTTGCAGGTCTTCAGCCTTGAACTATCAGCTTTCATAAAGATTCCCCAGGTCTTCAGTGAACAGCGCTTTGAAACTACTGTAGACTTTAGATACATGTATGTTTCCATGCAAAACTCTTCACGCTGGCTGGAAAATTAATTAAAATCCTCAAATATGTGTATGTGCAAAACATTCCACGCCAAACCGTTAGTATCACCAGAAAATCACAAACTCTACCACCTGTGATTGCGTTTAGAAATTTACCGAAGAAATTCAACATATGAAAATTTTTATCCCCTCATTTCTTTGGTAAGATCTCAAAACCTTAACAGATTCCCTCAACTTCAAAGAAACTGTCGTCAATCTCACAGAACAAATTCTCTTCACTGAGTAGAATTTATCTTCAAATGTTCACCAATTCCATCCACTGAGCGGAACTGTCGTCAATCTTCACTGAATGTTCTTGGTTTTTCGGAAAATCACGAAAACGACTTTCTTCTTTGCATATTCTAGTTGAAGAAGAAAGTCCCCTAGCACCCCGTAGGATCCGACTTGTATCCCTCCAAAGACTTTGTGAACTCGTTAGGACCGGTATTGGCATTCCAGGTTCATTTAATCGTTACCAAATACGAGAATATGACAATAAACAAAATGCTTTCTTCTTTGCATATTCTAGTTGATGGCACCCCGTAGGATCCGACTTGTATCCCTCCAAAGACTTTGTGAACTCGTTAGGACCGGTATTGGCATTCCAGGTTCATTCAATCGTTTCCAAATGCGAGAATATGACAATAAACAAAATTCTTTCAAACATTTACGAATAACCGATAACAACATAAACATTGACGTGCGGAAGTAAACATACCATTTTTGGTTTTTGGCCCATAGTAGTCAAGTCACCAAATTTGACGTTTGCATCGGTAACCGTCACTACCCCACACTTTTTTTAATATCATCACCTGTTTTCATCAAGCCTCATCATCCCAAACTGGTTTGGCGCGCTCTCGAACTCATACCCAATACTTAAAATTCTTGGCCCACTAAAATAGTCTTCTACTCTTGGCCCAGTTCGAACTTGTAGAAAATTTTTGTTGATCAAAACCAAACTTTCAAGAGGCCCAAAATGAATTATTTTGCTGGCCCAATCGCTGAACAATGAGCCCAAACCCACAAATAATTTAAATTGAAAAGTATAGGATTTTTGTTGAACAGATCACTCACCAGGTGGGTCCAAACGAAAACAATTCCGCCGACATACATCACTTCTTTCTCTTATTTAATATATATATATATATATATATATATATATTATTTAGTTGCATATCTCTACTACACACAACAACCACACCCCACCCAAACTTCTCTCTTTCTTATCTCTGAGATACACAACTTGTTTGGTCAAACCCCCAATCTCCTCTTGTCACTCTCTCATCGGCGATACCCAATATCAAAACCCACATCAGAACAACAACAACAACAACACAATACAAACCCCAAATTCGTCTTTATACGATCAATATTCTTCAAAGTTATCATCATCGATTCATCTAATTTGCAGTTTAACTCGATTGATCCAATAGTTTTCATCATCTGTCAATGTCAAAGCAGACGGTAATTTACGGGACTTCTTTGGGCGCCGGTGGGATTCCAGAAAGCTCGAACTTGCCTAACAAGTTGTTGTCACGTGTTCTAGCTCTTTCATCTTCGTAAACCTGAATCAAAACACCTGGTTGGTTGTCGGAGTAGGTTGAAAACACTTGCTCTTTCTTTATTGGGATGTTGGTGTTTCTTGGGATGAGGACCGTCATAACACTGCCAGCGGTTTCAAGCCCAAGAGATAGTTGTGGCCGGAGTTTACTGTGGTGGTGGCCGGAGCATAGAGATGAAGATCCATATCATCAGTGAAAAACTCTGAGCCGAAGTCTTCGGAAATCAATCATCAGACGAAGAAGGTTATTCGGCAGGGCATCAGACGAAGAAGGTTATTCGGCAGAGGTTCTTCACCAATAATGTAGGTTCTTCGGCCAGATTGGTTCTTCGTCGATTGTGTTATGTAAATGGTTCTTCGTGGATATCAAACTGATGAGGTTCTTCGTCAAAAGTTCTGAAGAAACCCTAAAGTTTCTTAACAGCTCCACCTACCTTCAAGAACACAGCCACTGTTTCTTTTGCAGATTTGACGAAAATCACTTCAAAAGTGATGTTTGATGATGAAAACTTGATTATTTATGTGTAAAACATAAACTTTAACCCTTGTGTATGGCCTGTTTCATCTAGACCCGTATATTACTGTCCAGATCTGGGTTTTTTTCATGTTTACCCAACTTTATATCTTGAATAAAAATCACAATAAACACATGTCTAGAGCACATGTGATTTAGCAAACGGTTAGATTTACTAAATCGGGTACCATGGCTCTGATACCAATTGTAGGACCGTGTTTCGGGACCGAAACCGTGATTATCATGTTTATGTTCATAGATGGGAAGATTAGAAACGGATAAAAAAACTTACTTGTATTAATTTGATAACATAAGATAACAAGCCGGCTCGATTAACAAGCTAACCGAACCTTTACCAGAGCCGTTTACATCTGGGGAGAGACCAAGTGGTGATCTCTCCCTGTGAGGTCTCAAACCTCCTAAAAATTCAAGTGTTGGAAATGACTTGGGTTGCTATTTATAGCCACACCCCCTTGTCTTTCAAACACACACGGTCAAACAAATAACCCTCTCGTTTGACCACTTCAAACGAGCGGGTCAATACACGTTCGTTTGACCGTTTCACTAACTATTACAAATTTAGCATAAAATAAATCTAATCTATTCGAACAGCATCGGACACAAAAACTGCACCAACACACGAGAGCAAGTTCGTGAACAAGTTAGTACCATCGTACCAACAAAGAGATGAACTTGACTCTCGGATGATAGATGTGATTTAAAATCACTTATTCGAGGGTGACTATGATATTTTATCACTTATTGATGGCCGTATGCAGCATGTATTATATATATGTATGCATAGTATGTACACATATGTATGGTATCATGGAAGTTCTAGACTTGCATCCCCATTTTCGGTAAAAAAAAACAACCATGATACCCAGATGATAAACAACATAAAGACCACGTATCTCAGAACCTCGACAATCTATCAAACGAAATTTCGGTACCAAGACCATATGCCAATGAGCGGTTCCCAAACGGTCTTCAATCGATTATGTTTATATCACTCTGTACACTTTAAAATGATTGTGAGCCTACTGATACATCGTATATAGAGCTACTTATCATTTCTCATTTTAAGTTCAAAGAGGTTTCAATAGACCACTGATTTACTATCATTTCTCTTTTTCTCACCAGGAAACTCATTTTTGTATTTCTATTGTTTTTGTAATTTTTTGATGTTTTTATATTTTCTTGGAAATTACTCCCCATAAAATGCAAAAAGTAAGATAAATTAAAAACACAAACAGATATTTACAAAAACAATTTTCCGATGTCAGTTTACTCTTGCTTGACCTTAACATCGTTTACCACAAGTAAAAAGTCAAAACGTGATTTGTCAAATGCTTTGGTAAAAAGGTCGGCACGTTGGTCATCGGTGTGGACCTTAACAACATCGATAAGTCTTTTATAAAAACAATCACGTATGAAAGGATATTTGATATCGATGTGTTTGGTCTTTAAATGCTGTGACACTCTAGGTTTTCCCGAGCAAATATCCTGTAACTACATCGTGTGTATATACGTATTTAATGAAAGCTGCGATTATCTTGTTATGCTATGTGGTGTGTGTATGTAATATATGTGTATATAAAGATACTCGTGAACCGAAACCATGACTCGAGACCACCCGGTCTCGAGTGAATAGTGAACAGTTGGGCCGCTTGGGCCGCACCTCCCTAAAGCCAACTCGAACCCATTAGGGTGCACCTACATGGGACGAGTATATAACCCTTGTGGATGACCAACCTTTCCATTTTTGGACAACCCACACACACACTCTCTCCCTCTCACTAAAAACCCTAACAACACAACCTCTCCTCTCCCTCTCTCTCGGATCAAACCGGCGACAACCAAGCCCTCGGATTAGCTTGTGTTCTTCACTCGGAGAATACCGGACGACAAACCTACTCGCCTTCACACTCTCTATCAACCGGTTAGTGTTTTAGATCTTTACTAGGTGTTTTTGTGTATAATGATGTGACTTACTTTGAATGATTGAATGATGAATGAGATGTGAACAAGTCGTGCTTTGAATGATAAATAATTGATGATACTTATGATAATCCGATTCATGCTTGATAAAATAGGACAAATATGGTGTTTAGATGGTAGGTTACAAGATTGTCTTGATATCTAGGGTATATGTTACATGGTTCTTATTCACAAGTCTTATGTTATATGTTGAAGAATTTAGGATATATGCACACATTTTGAATATAGAGATGAATGATAAAACCCTAATGATGAACTATATGAATATGACATGAATATGTGTTGAATGTGTTTGAATGTTGAATATGATGAACAATGTGAATATGAAGATTTGATCATGCTATGAACATTAAAAGATGCCATGTTTAATCTGAATTGTTTGGGAATTAGACAACAAAACATGTTTATGAAATTCTATTGGCTAGTACACAATTACATGAAATTGCAAGATTATTGGCTAGTACATCAGATGTTCTAGAAGGACTTCATGTGCACGCATCCAGGGTGGCGAGTCAAGACCCCCGGTTGCGACTCGAGACCAGCACGTGACAACTCGAGACTATAGTGGTTACGACTCGAGACCATGTCCAGCAACTCAAAGCAGACCCCAGGGACTCGAGACCATCAAGGTCTCGACTAGAGGTCCTCTGATTGCGACTCGAGACTGGACTCGAGACCCCTGAGGTTGCGAATCATACCAGCACTACTCGAGACCCGAAGCCTATGACTCGAGACCTCCTGGTTGCGACTCGAGACCACCTGTTCTCGAGTCAAGACCACCTGGTCTCGACTGGACTGTTAGTTTTCATTATTGGGACCAAGTGGATTATCTGTACATACTTGTTACTGTTTAGTGGGCTACGTGTTAACTGTTAACTGTTGCTGATCAAAGAGTTTAAACGGGCCCAATGACTTATTGGATAATTATATGTTGTGCATGCTATGTGTTAGATACGTGTAGAATATACGTGACTTCTTTGTACCCAAACCTGACCTATACTGGTAACCATGCTAGGACGTGGTGACCAACGCATTTGACCAAGTAAACTAAACTACCAAGCAACCCAGGGTGAGTTCACAACTATTAAAGCATGCGTTCCCGGTGGTTTTGGGAAACGGAAACTTAATCAACGCTATCCCCGCGTAAGGGATACAAACTTACTTTTCTTCCCTTGTTACTGGGAACAAATTTACTTACTTCCCTTGTTACTGGGAACTCTTGGTTAATTATTGTTTATACGGAATGCAACAAGCAACACTAAACGAAACTCTATCACTTAAGTCCCTACCATTTAATACCGATTAGTCACCGGGGCCTGGCGAACGGGTTATTAGTTAATAGCGCTATTTAGGTGTAACCAGCCTCACACCGACCCTTGTTACTGGGAACGGGAGTGAACTAATGAACTCTGGCAAACCGTCAATGATGATAGAACATTGACAACGGGGCACTACGGAAACGTACGGTTAAGTAAGTATTCGGTATTGGAAAAACAGTTTAGTCGCTTACTTATGGGGTAGCTCCCCATCGCATGTATAAACGGATAAATTAACTGGTGAAACAAGTTTTTGGTAATTAAAACTGGATAACTCGTGGACTCGCCAACATTTTTGTTGATACCCTACTGCATGCTTTGCAGGTACCCAGTGACTCAGGAGCTTGCAGCTTGGGAATGTGTAGTGGTCGTATAACCCATGTGTTGGGTTCTAAATAATCTTGAACTATGAACTTTGTTTTGAAACTGTTTGGTTTATGCTTCCGCTGTTTACTTAAACTGTTATTCGAACTTAAACCTTTGAAACTTTAAACTATGATGTTTACTAACCATTGTGGTTGGCGAACATTTTCACTACAAACAAACGCTCAGTATAATTGGTGGCTGGATCCTGGTCAGTCACGACTCCAAGCGGTGGTACTCCGCATGTGGATTTTGGGGGTGTGATAGATTGGTATCAGAGCCATTGGTTATAGTGAACTTGGTTTTAAAAAGAAGAGTCTTTTTGAGAAAAACCAGACTATAACCCGTGACTCGTGACGACACTACACTCCAAGGGCAAGACTCAACATGTTAGCCCTCATAGCTCGGACTTGTGTTTGCTTGCTTGTTTATCTTATGTTGACTGCTCTACTATACATACTAGTGTGCCTAATTAGATAGATACACATCCCTCTTCTATCTCATTCTCGCTACGTTACGACATCACACTCATACTGTGTTTTCTGGTTATGAAGACAATGAGTGGACGCGGAAGAGGAAGCGTTAACATGACTCAGGCACAATTCACTAACTTGCTCAACACGGTGGCTGCAGCTTTCGCAGCTCACCCTGGAGGTAAACTCGTTACTTTAGGATGTTTAGATCCTACCCCCGCATCGTCTTTGCACCTCTAAGCCAATTCTCTTCGCTTCTCACAACAGGTCAGCCTACGCCTGCGCAGCCACGTGTTTGTACTTTCAAAACCTTCATGGATGGCAAGCCTCTCCCTTTCAACGGCACTGAGGGTGCTATAGGCCTTCTGCACTGGATTGAGAAGGCCGAAGCTGTCTTTGCCGTCTGTGAGTGTCCCCCTGCTAACTGGGTTAAGTTCGCGACTGGTACGCTTGAAGGAAACGCGCTTTCATGGTGGAAGGCACAGATTCAGATGCTTGGTCTGGAAACTGCTAATGCTACTGCATGGGAAGATTTCAAAGACATGATCAAAGAGGAGTACTGTCACAGGGATGACATCCACAAACTCGAGAACGAGTACTATGAGCTCAAGATGGTTGGGTCAGAGATTGAGACCTACACCAAGCAGTCCAACGACTATGCTACACTTTGCCCAAACATGTCCCGACCTATGTATCGAAGGATCGAATTGTACATCAAAGGGTTGGTCCCAGAAATCCGGAGCCATGTAACCTCAGCCAACCTCAATACCATACAGCCTGTGGTTCGTCTTGCTCACAAACTCACCAATTAGGCTGTGGAGGAGGGAAAGTTGCCCAAGAGGATCGGTACCACTACTGGAACTTCTAGCGATACCAAACGAAAGTGGGATGGCAGTCATGGAAAGGATGCTAACCCCACTCAGGCCCCAGTTCAACAAAGGAAGACTGAAAACAACAAAGGCCCTCAGCAACAGGGTGGTTATCGAGGAAACCACCCTAAGTGTAACAAATATAACCGACACCACAGTGGGCCATGTGGCAAGGGTCAATGTCAGCGATGCAACAAGATGGGGCATGAAGCCAAAGACTGCAGGAGCCAGTTCCCAGCTAGGCAGAATCAGCACCAACCACAGCAACAGCAGCAGCAAATGCGAAAGGATTGCCCTCAGTTAAACCAGAATCGCAACAACAATAATCAAGGTGCTGGAAACAACAACAACAACCAGGGAGCTGGAAACAATGCGAGGGCATTCGTGATTGGGGCTGCTGAAGCAAGGAACGACCCTAACGTGGTGGCGGGTAAGTTCCTACTTAATGATCGCTATGTTTCCATATTATTTGATTCCGGAGCAGACGCTAGTTATGTGTCCCTACGTATTAGTAAGAAACTTAAGTCCACTCTTACGCCGCTAAGTTCTAAGCACATCGTTGAAATAGCTAATGGTAGAAACCTCGAGGCCTCACACGTAATTCGTAACTGCAAATTAGAGTTGTCTGGTCAGACCTTCCATATCGATCTCTTCCCCATCATTCTCGGAAGCTTTGACGTCATCATTGGTATGGATTGGTTATCCAAGCATCAAGCCGAAATCCTCTGCCAAGAGAAAGTTATTCGTATTCCCCGTCCTCCTGGCAAACCCCTTATCATCCAAGGCGACAAAAGTGGAGAAGTCACAGGCATCATTTCATTCTTAAAAGCCCAGAAGTGTTTACGAAAGGGGCACACCGCTATCTTAGCACTTGTCGCCGACACGCAGAAAAAGGAAAATTGGATTGAAGATTTTCCAGTAGTACGCGACTATCCCGAGGTATTCCCTGAAGAATTACCTGGACTCCCTCCTCATCGTCAGGTCAAATTTCAAATCGAGCTAACTCCCGGAGCGGCACCTGTAGCTCGTGCACCTTATCGGCTGGCTCCCGCAGAACTAAAGGAACTTTCTACTCAACTACAAGAACTTTTGGATAAAGGTTTTATCCGTCCTAGCTCATCACCCTGGGGAGCCCCAGTGCTCTTTGTCAAAAATAAAGGATGGCACATTCCGAATGTGCATTGATTACCGCGAACTGAACAAGGTTACCATCAAGAACCGTTATCCGCTTCCCCGTATCGACGACTTGTTCGACCAGCTGCAAGGGTCGAGCTATTATTCCAAGATCGACATGCGATCGGGTTATCACCAGCGGAGAGTCCGCGATGAGGACATCTCTAAGACAGCTTTCAGAACCCGCTATGGTCACTACGAATTCCTTGTCATGCCTTTCGGAATGACCAACGCACCTGCGGTCTTCATGGATCTCATGAACCGAGTGTGCAAACCCTACCTCGACAAGTTTGTGATTGTGTTTATTGACGACATCCTTATCTACTCGAAGAATCAAGATGAGCATGAACAACACTTGCGTCTTATTCTCGAACTCCTTCGCAATGAGCAACTGTATGCCAAATTCTCAAAGTGTGATTTCTGGCTTAGAGAAGTCCACTTCCTTGGGCACATAGTCAATCGGAATGGGATTCATGTCGACCCCGCTAAGGTCGAATCCATTAAGAATTGGCCTGTACCTAAGACTCCGACCGAAGTTCGCCAATTCTTGGGATTGGCAGGGTACTATCGAAGATTTATCAAGGGATTTTCTAAGATCGCTCAACCACTTACGACCCTCACTCAGAAGGGTGTTGCTTACAAATGGAGTGATGCTCAGGAAGCTGCCTTTCAGGAACTAAAGAAGAACCTCTGTAGTGCTCCTATCCTTTCCTTACCTGAAGGTACCGACGACTTTGCTGTTTACTGCGACGCTTCTATTCAAGGGCTTGGTTGCGTGTTGATGCAACGCGAGAAGGTCATTGCTTACGCTTCGCGACAACTCAAGATCCATGAAAGGAACTACACGACACACGACTTAGAATTTGGAGCTGTGGTTTTTGCGCTCAAGATTTGGAGACATTATTTATACGGCACCAAGTGCACGATTTACACTGATCACAAGAGTCTCCAACACATAATGGAACAAAAGGAGTTGAATATGCGGCAACGCCGATGGGTCGAACTCCTAAATGACTACGAGTGTGCAATTAGATATCATCCGGGCAAGGCTAATGTGGTAGCCGATGCCCTCAGCAGAAAGGAAACCAAACCCAAGCGTGTTCGTGCCTTACAGCTCACTATCCACTCGAACCTCCCTAATCAGATCCGAAATGCTCAGGTTGAAGCATTGAAAGCCGAGAACATCAGGGCTGAGTCCCTACGAGGATCGAGACAGCGATTGGAACAAAAAGAAGACGGTGCTTACTACGTAGCCGGGCGCATATGGTTTCCGCTTTATGGAAATTTACGCGAGCTTGTGATGGACGAAGCCCATAAGTCCCGATATTCAGTACATCCGGGTTCGGATAAGATGTACCACGACTTAAGGACCACATATTGGTGGCCTGGCATGAAAGCCCACATAGCAACCTATGTCAGAAAATGTTTGACTTGTGCAAGAGTCAAGGCTGAGTATCAGAAACCATCAGGCCTACTCCAACAGCCAGAAATCCCGCAATGGAAATGGGAGCAAATTTCCATGGACTTTGTTACTGGCCTGCCTAGGTCTCAACGCGGGAATGACACCATTTGGGTGATAGTGGATCGATTAACTAAATCTGCCCACTTTTTGGCCATTAAAGAAACAGACAAGTTCTCTACCCTAGCGGAGGTATACTTAAAGGAAGTGGTTTCGAAACACGGGGTGCCGACCTCTATTATTTCCGATCGAGATGCGCGTTTTACTTCTGAGTTGTGGCAAGCTATGCACAGATCCTTTGGCTCACGTTTAGACATGAGCACCGCTTATCACCCACAAACGGATGGGCAATCTGAAAGCACCATCCAAACTCTCGAAGACATGCTTAGGGCATGTGTGATCGATTTTGGCAAGAATTGGGAGAAGCACCTACCTTTAGTGGAATTCTCCTACAACAACAGCTACCACACCAGCATTCAGGTAGCACCCTTTGAGGCATTGTACGGTCGTAAATGCCGATCGCCCCTCTGCTGGGCGGAGGTTGGTGACAGCCAGATCACAGGCCCGGAACATGTAGTAGACATTACCGAAAAGATTGCCCAGATTAGGCAACGCATGGCGGCAGCTCGTGACCGTCAGAAGAGCTACGCTGATAAGGATAGGAAACCGCTAGAGTTCCAGGTTGGTGACCGGGCTCTACTTAAAGTCTCACCCTGGAAGGGTGTGGTTCGTTTTAGAAAACGGGGCAAGCTAAATCCGAGATATGTCGGACCCTTTGAAATTACCGAAAAGATCGGTAAGGTCGCTTACAGATTGAATCTGCCTGAAGAACTGAGTGCTGTGCACAACGTCTTCCACGTGTCTAACCTGAAGAAGTGTCTGTCAGATGAAACACTCGTTATTCCTTTCAAGGAACTCACTATTGACGAACAGCTACACTTTACTGAGGAACCGATTGAGATCACGGATCATGAGACCAAAACCCTCAAACGTAGCCAGATACCTCTTGTGCGAGTTCGTTGGAACTCACACCGTGCCCCAGAGTTTACCTGGGAGCGGGAAGACCAGATGAAGAGCAAGTATCCCCAGTTATTCCCAAATGAAACTCCCAGCACTGAAGCTACAACCGAATTTCGGGACGAAATTCCAAACTAACGGGGGGATGATGTGACACCCCGTTGAAACGTTCTCACTTATACTAGCTCGTCAGTGGCTGCCTTAACTTTCGGGACGAAAGTTCTTAAAACTTGGGGATAATGTGACACTCTAGGTTTTCCCGAGCAAATATCCTGTAACTACATCGTGTGTATATACGTATTTAATGAAAGCTGCGATTATCTTGTTATGCTATGTGGTGTGTGTATGTAATATATGTGTATATAAAGATACTCGTGAACCGAAACCACGACTCGAGACCACCCGGTCTCGAATGAATAGTGAACAGTTGGGCCGCTTGGGCCGCACCTCCCTAAAGCCCACTCGAACCCATTAGGGTACACCTACATGGGACGAGTATATAACCCTTGTGGATGACCAACCTTGCCATTTTTGGACAACCCACACACACACTCTCCTACACACACTCTCCTACACACACTCTCTCCCTCTCACTAAAAACCCTAACAACACAACCTCTCCTCTCCCTCTCTCTCGGATCAAACCGGCGACAACCAAGCCCTCGGATTAGCTTGTGTTCTTCACTCGGAGAATACCGGACGACAAACCTACTCGTCTTCACACTCTCTATCAACCGGTTAGTGTTTTAGATCTTTACTAGGTGTTTTTGTGTATAATGATGTGACTTACTTTGAATGTTTGAATGATGAATGAGATGTGAACAAGTCGTGCTTTGAATGATAAATAATTGATGATACTTATGACAATCCGATTCATGCTTGATAAAATAGGACAAATATGGTGTTTAGATAGTAGGTTACAAGATTGTCTTGATATCTAGGGTATATGTTACATGGTTCTTATTCACAAGTCTTATGTTATATGTTGAAGAATTTAGGATATATGCACACATTTTGAATATAGAGATGAATGATAAAACCCTAATGATGAACTATATGAATATGACATGAATATGTGTTGAATGTGTTTGAATGTTGAATATGATGAACAATGTGAATATGAAGATTTGAACATGCTCTGAACATTAAAAGATGCCATGTTTAATCTGAATTGTTTGGGAATTAGACAACAAAACATGTTTATGAAATTCTATTGGCTAGTACACAATTACATGAAATTGCAAGATTATTGGCTAGTACATCAGATGTTCTAGAAGGACTTCATGTGCATGCATCCAGGGTGGCGAGTCGAGACCCCCGGTTGCGACTCGAGACCAGCACGTGACAACTCGAGACTATAGTGGTTACGACTCGAGACCATGTCCAGCAACTCAAAGCAGACCCCAGGGACTCGAGACCATCAAGGTCTCGACTAGAGGTCCTCTGATTGCGACTCGAGACTGGACTCGAGACCCCTGAGGTTGCGACTCATACCAGCACTACTCGAGACCCGAAGCCTATGACTCGAGACCTCCTGGTTGCGACTCGAGACCACCTGTTCTCGAGTCAAGACCACCTGGTCTCGATTGGACTGTTAGTTTTCGTTATTGGGCCCAAGTGGATTATCTGTACATACTTGTTACTGTTTAGTGGGCTACGTGTTAACTGTTAACTGTTGCTGATCAAAGAGTTTAAACGGGCCCAATGACTTATTGGATAATTATATGTTGTGCATGCTATGTGTTAGATACGTGTAGAATATACGTGACTTCTTTGTACCTAAACCTGACCTATACTGGTAACCATGCTAGGACGTGGTGACCAACGCGTTTGACCAAGTAAACTAAACTACCGAGCAACCCAAGGTGAGTTCACAACTATTAAAGCATGCGTTCCCGGTGGTTTTGGGAAACGGAAACTTAGTCAACGCTATCCCCGCGTAAGGGATACAAACTTACTTTTCTTCCCTTGTTACTGGGAACAAATTTACTTACTTCCCTTGTTACTGGGAACTCTTGGTTAATTATTGTTTATACGGAATGCAACAAGCAACACTAAACGAAACTCTATCACTTAAGTCCCTACCATTTAATACCGATTAGTCGCCGGGGCCTGGCGAACGGGTTATTAGTTAATAGCGCTATTTAGGTGTAACCAGCCTCACACCGACCCTTGTTACTGGGAACGGGAATGAACTAATGAACTCTGGCAAACCGTCAATGATGATAGAACATTGACAACGGGGCACTACGGAAACGTACGGTTAAGTAAGTATTCGGTATTGGAAAAACAGTTTAGTCGCTTACTTATGGGGTAGCTCCCCATCGCATGTATAAACGGATAAATTAACTGGTTAAACAAGTTTTTGGTAATTAAAACTGGACAACTCGTGGACTCGCCAACATTTTTGTTGATACCCTACTGCATGCTTTGCAGGTACCCAGTGACTCAGGAGCTTGCAGCTTGGGAATGTGTAGTGGTCGTATAACCCATGTGTTGGGTTCTAAATAATCTTGAACTATGAACTTTGTTTTGAAACTGTTTGGTTTATGCTTCCATTGTTTACTTAAACTGTTATTCGAACTTAAACCTTTGAAACTTTAAACTATGATGTTTACTAACCATTGTGGTTGGCGAACATTTTCACTACAAACAAACGCTTAGTATAATTGGTGGCTGGATCCTGGTCAGTCACGACTCCAAGCGGTGGTACTCCGCATGTGGATTTTGGGGGTGTGACAAATGCTGCAAAAGATTTCTAGTGATTTGTAAGGCAGCAGAATTATCAACGTAAATAGGAGTAGATAGGAATTTAAAACCGTAGTCACGCATTTGCTGTTGGATGCACAGAACTTAGGAGCAGCAAGTTGAGGCTGCAATATACTTGGCTTCACAAGTTAATGTAGCTACACAAGTCTGCTTCTTGCATTGCCATGTGTCCAGGCGATTTCCTAAAAACTGACATCCAGCCGTTGTGGATTTGCCGTCGATTTTACAGCCGCCAAAATCAGAATCATTGAACGCGATCAAGTCGAAGCTATCATCCCTAGGGAACCAGAGACCGGTGTCCGGGTAACCCTTCAAATAACGGAAAATCCTCTTTAAAGCCGCCAGATGTGAGGCCTTCAGTTTCGTTTGATATCGGGCGAGCAGGCACATAGGATACATTATGTCAAGCCTCGAGGCTGTGAGATACATAAGAGATCCGATCATTACGCGGTAAAGTGAAGAGTTAATGCTTTCATCCTTCAAGACTGGAGTAATCCCGTGATTCTGCGGAAGTGGGGTACCAATGGGCGTCGCTTTGGACATTTGGAACCGGCTCAAGATGTCACCGACATATTTAGTCTGATGGATGAATATCTCAGACTCTGTTTGTTAAACTTGTAGGCCCAAAATGAAGTTCATTTCCCCCATCGCACTCATCTCGAATTTCTCCTGCATAACACGCTCGAAGTCCCTACACAACACATCGTTAGTTGAACAAAAAATAATATCATCTACATATACCTGTACCAACAGAAGATCTCCATCCTTTTCTTTGATGAAAAGTGTGTAGTCAATCAGACCTCGACGAAACCATTTTCTAGTAGGAAGTTGGATAACGTTGCATACCATGCCCTCGGTGCTTGATGTAACCCGTAGAGAGCTTTGTTGAGTAACTAACTCCGATCTAGGTGAGTAGGATCTTCAAAACTCGGAGGTTGTTCAACATACACCTCTTCTTCAATCACACCATGAAGGAATGCACTTTTCACATCCATTTGATAAATTTTGAATCCTTTGAAGGAAGCATAGGATATAAAAATGCGAATGGCTTCAAGACGTGCAACTGGTGCATATACTTCATTGTAATCTATCCCTTTTACCTGACGAAAACCTTGACCAACTAATCTTGCCTTATTTCTCACAACTACCCCACGGTCATCCTTTTTTCATTTGAATACCCAACGGGTGCTAATCTTCTTGTAGTTCTCAGGTTTTTCAACCAGTTTCCAAACACCTAGCTTCTGGAATTGTTGCAATTCCTCCTGCATAGCTTCTACCAAAGAATTTTCCTTTAAGGCTTCTTTCCAAGACTTTGGTTCTTCTTGTGATACATAACACGTGAAGGACCAATCATTCTGCAAACCTGATTCTCTAATCACTGTATATAATCTAACATTGTTGTTGTTTCTGAATTGATTCCTTGTTTGCACGCCACTTTGAACATTACCAATGATGTTTTGCTGAGGATGGGTATTATGGATTCTCGTTTCTAGATTAGTAGGAACTAGAATATTTATACCCAGATTGTTGAAGTTGAGATCAACAACCAAATCAAGACCCTGAACAGGCGAAGAGGATGATGCAGTGGCTTCAGTTGCTGCGGGGCAGTCCACTAGGGGTGTAGCTTCAGAAGTACCATGCATAGCTGTTGCAGGAACTTCTTGGTCTGCATCGTGAAATTCATCATCCTCTGAAGATTCGTTAAGTTCGGTAGCATCTTGAAAATCCTCATTATCGAGAACATTATTGTTAACTGAAGATGATGCTTGATTGTCAACAATAATGGGACGGACCAACGATGACTCTTTTGTGTTGTCACTCTCGAAAAACATCTATGCATTTCGATTATATATTTCAATATCCATTTCTTTTGACTCTTGTCTCGTCTTTATATTCCATTTAAACATATTAACAAGAGGAAGTTATTAACGTGATCTTGATATCCGACGAACTGAACCGTTCCACATCCACACGAGAGTGCATCAACATTACCAAAACTAGTAACCTGGCTCCACTATGACTCATTTGAAGAAATATGACACATTGGCACATTCTTATCACATTTGTCAAGACCAAATTCTCTCAGCATAATTAAATTAACAATTATATAAAGTTGAAATGGTTTATAGTGTTTAGTAAATTATATTATATTGACAACTTGGTTTGTAACAGCTATTTGAGTGAATCCTAGCCCTATAAAGTCTTCATCTTTAAATCTCAGCCATTTAAACTCAATAAAAAACAACAAAAGTAGCTGTTCACGACCGTTCTACACCCTCTCCCTTGTTCAGAAGAAGTTAGAGACGGTTTCAGTAGTAGCAGATGTCACAAACCACCTCTATTAATGTACCCCCACTGTTCCTATAATCACGTAATCGTGTATCACGTCTACTTAATAAGTTGCTTCACCCTTCCAGAAACCCTAATTTCTTATTGAAATCATACGGTCTCAACTCGTCTCCCTCTCTGATGGGCTCAATTTAAGTTTGATTTATCAAGTTTGATTTTGATTTTGTCTGTGGGGTAAATGCGTGTGATGAAACATTGTTTATCTCTACTATACATTAATCATATAATTGGTAATTCATCAAATTCATCTCAGATTGGAGAGTTTAAATGAAGGAATTTAAAGCAAGTTGTTCATGGCACTTCCGTACTCACTCTCCATGATTGCGCCTTCCGTATGCGCCACAGATTTCATATACTTCCGGGAGTATTTACTTTTATTGAGTTGCCTACTACTTATGTATAATAGATTCTAGACGTTTTGATGATAAATTTCGTCCGATCACTTGATGATTTTTTCATGATGCATTACTCTGAATATTTAGGTTTGATTTTATGCTTTTAGTTCTCGGTTGTGATAGGTGGGCATTGGATTGTAGAACAGTAGAAGTTCTCTGGTTTTGTATGTTAAACCTAATTCTATTCAATTTCTGAATAGATATATTATTTTTTCTTTGCTAATTTCAGACATTGGGGCATCGTACAAATTTAAGAAGTTGTGACTAATCAGTTGACATCAAACCATATGTTCGTTCTGGTGGTATGGAGGGAGTTTGAAACTTCAAGCAAATGAGGATGGCCATATTATTGGAGACTGTATCAAGGTACGTCACAACATATTTTTGAGTTTTTAAACTTTTTCATAAATTTGATTTTGCTATATTTGTTGATATTTTATTTTTGTTTATTTGTAATGATCGTTTACTAAAAGAGGCAAAATGGGTAGCTCGGAGCCTCAAATGGGTTGGTAATGGTGACACGTGAGCTTTAGTTTAGTGCGGGTCAAAACGGATGAGCAAAGCTGGAAACAAACTATATCATTTTCTTAGTTAAAGATGGAAAAAAAAAATAAGAAAGAGTGTATTCTTCTCTGTGACAGGGTGAATCATTGTCTTAGGATGGACAACAAAAGTATATCCTTGGCTCTAATTCATTAATTTGTTGGTTTTTAACAATTTGTTAATCATTGTCTAAGGATGGTAAAATTAGTTTCAATGAATTCATAATGATGAAAGAGGGAACTTATTGGAGTAGTGCATCGAGCAAATACTCAAGACAGATATTCAAAAGCTTAAGTGTTAACTTGATGAACGTGTTGCGTGGATCGTGCTATCAGTTCTGTTATGTCACCAGGGGGTTTTTCTGTTTGCGCTACTGTTGTATGTCTCTGGTATGCTGATTATATGGGAACAACGTTGTTTGATGTTGTTCCGAATGTTATTAAGGTCCGGAAGGCTCCTAGTTTGGTGTATCAGAGTATAGAGCTTTATGCGAAGCTTCGGCATGAGATTGATACGGATAATTCGTCTTCTGATGTGGTTAGTTGTTTCTAAGGTTTAACCTTAATTTGATCTTATTTGATTTTTGAGTTATTAGAACTTAGCTAAGTGATTGTTTGGTTAATCAGGTTTTAGGTTACATGTGTCATTAGAATGTTATATACTTGCATTGATTAGATCTTTGCTAGTAGTAAGTTAGAATTTAGTTGTATTGATGTTGAATGACCATTGGTGATTTGAAATTAAGCTTCATGATAGTTTAAGTTAGAAGTTTTTATGGTTTTCTTGTTGGTTGAGGCTTGACAGTAGGGGTAGAATAGTGTTGACAGTAATGAGAGATTGTGAGTTTGTAGTTTTTGTTAGATTCTGTGAGATGGAAATAAAAAATGCATACATCTTAGTATTTGCTATATTTAAACTGGAACTAGGAGCTTG
Organism: Helianthus tuberosus; assembly: GCA_030545235.1. Classification (NCBI taxonomy): domain Eukaryota; kingdom Viridiplantae; phylum Streptophyta; class Magnoliopsida; order Asterales; family Asteraceae; genus Helianthus; species Helianthus tuberosus. The sequence goes on along the minus strand of CM060425.1, from coordinate 175,621,686 downwards.
ATATGTATCTAGATATTTTGGATTTCGAGAGTTGCTTCCCTTCTGGGATTGTTATCACTTAGAAAGTGATATTTGATGTAAAAATGGCAAAATTTGACAATGTTGCATAAGTAGTGTTCATTTTGTCAAAGTCTAAATAGGTGGTATATCAGTTATCAGTATATGAATGGTCACTTTGAATCCATCTTTACAATTTCACATTGTACACCATAATTTGTAGGTATTAGTCATTGCTTTAATAGAATAAGTGGATCTCATTAGAACGGGATGGTAAATCTGGATTGATTGTATAATGTAGCCATTGTGCTAACATGCTTCCATGTATAGAGAGATGGAAACTTGGCTCTCGACACTTTGTTAATATTTTTCTTTTTGGAACTTTTTTTAGTGCGGGTCAAAATGAATGTGCATAGCTACAAACAAACCATATCATTTTCTTATTTAAAATGGAGATACTAAGAAAGAGTATATTCTTCTATGTGACCGGATGAATCATTATCTTACGATGGACAACCAAGAGTATATCCTTTGCTCTAATTAAAAGATTTGTTGGTTTTTAATTGTTGGTTAATCATTGTCTCGGGATAATAAAATTAGTTTTGAGGAATTTGTTGCAATGATGAAACAGGAACTAATTAGAGGAATGCATCACACAACTACTCAAGAGAGATTCAAAAGCTTAAGTGTTAACTTGATGAAGGATGGATCGTTGCTTCTTAAGGATGGGTTAACTGGAAAAATATCGTAGGTGGTAACGAAGTCCATCGTATTCTTTCATTTTGTTTTGTTTTTAGGCAGAAGGGGTTTACATGATAAGCTTAGGGGAGTTTGTTGGGAAAGGATTGTGGAGTTTTTCAGGCAGAAGGGGTTTATGTATGTATGTACGTACGTAGGTACGTACGTATGTACGTACGTATGTCTGTATGTATGTATGTAAGGGCTAGAAAACAACAAGGCTCATGTGTAAATCCGATTCCTCATGTCACGCCTCAACCGATGGCGGAAATATCGAGGCGAGACGTAATAGATCGCTCAAATAACGCTAAATTGCGACAATAATATAATTTAAATTTCCATTTCGTTTCATCAAGTCAAACGATACATTGTTTCAAAAAAAAAACTAAACATTTTGAAAGTAAACATAACTAAGCATTGAAATACATAAATAAAATTTGTGTGAGTTTCTACTTCCACCCTAAGTAGTTTTCTCGTGGCATCATCATCCATCTCTTGCACATGTAATAGTATCCGTCAACAAAAATAATGTTGATGAGGATACTAGCTTAGTCTACATAGCATATAAAAGATTGGTTCTCAAATCCACATGTTAAAGTATACTAATCATGTTACATACTAGTATGCATAATTAAACGTCAATCCAAAGTTTCCACTATCGTAATCTTGTCACTGAAGTGAATAAGACCGTGAGGGTAATCTTGTCACCGAAGTAAGCAAGACCGTACAGTATAACTTAGAAATGACCACAAATGGGTAGTGTGCTAATCCTATAGTGTTATACATGTTAATGGAGGCTTGCAAGGTTAATGATGTAACAATAAGCATGAAATGTCAAGCATGGAATCATAATAAGCATATAAATTAAACATGTATATGGATTAAGTGTTTGCATAAGATTGTTTCTATGTGTGTGTATGTGAATTTAGTATGTTTACATGTTACAACCCAAAGAGTAATTAAAACAGAAAATGGGTCAAGTATACTCACGATTTGCGAAGATAAGTTCCAAAAATGCTGGTGAGCGGTTTGAGGGGATGGAATCACCAAGTTACCCTAAAAAGGATAAACAAAGGTGTATGAGTATAATGAGTTAGAGATTGGAAGGTAAACGAGACTTATACGCGTATGAAAGTACATAAAGCATACCTTGTTTTGGACACTTAAGTTGGACACTATTTGTTAATTGTGTTTTTCATGGGGTACTAAGTCACCCATTAGAAGTCCAACCTAAGGAATCTGAAACTAAGATATTTTCCACCTTGTCACATAATATTCAACCATGATTTTGGTTGATATCATGGTTAGGATTCGGAGATTTACATTATATATACATTATTCGGTATATTATATATATTTAGTCATGTAAGTTTTAGTTAAGTATCGTCAAGCATAGGTAGGATAAATCCTTTAACCTTAAGAGTTCACCAATGCACAAAATCATCAACATGGATGATTCAGATAGTCATGAATACATAAATAACCATTTAATATGCTAAGTAACCAAGTGTGTGTTAACCAGGATGAGTACTTCTAATATTGTATCATTGGAGACTTGGTGTGGTTTCATCACTTTTATGGCTTGAAAATTACTTAGAGACTTGTAAGAAGAGGCATATGAACCTCATGTTTTCTGGAATAACCTTAACACAAGTCTCTCAACATAGAAATGAACAAGTATAAAAGTTTGATAAAAATCCTAACTTTAGACCTCAAAATAGTGATGTACCATCTTTGTTTACCTTTGTAAACATGTGGTAATACTCCTAGAGGTTATCCAAGGAAGGAGAAGCAAGAAAACAAGAAGAAATGTTGAAGAAAGAAAGCTCAAAACTCATTATTTTAGAGCTTTGAACAATTTTTCCAAGTTGAGATTGTTTATTAATTAAGAGAGTTTGGAAGTGATATAGAGGTGTTGAAAGTGTTTAGGAGGTGGAGAAGTGTTATACTTATAAGTGGGTATTAGGGTTTGGTGTTTAATGAAGGTACAAGAAACACTAGATATGTAATTTACCAAAAAAAAAAATTATCAAATGATCTTTCCCTTGTCAACCCATTTTCTTCCATTGTTCATAAATTAGATGACAAAAGTGTGTCTTCTTAAAAAGAAACTTTGCACAATGCCCTCAAAAAGCACCAATAAAAAGCTAGACAGGCAATACATTAACACGTCACAGAAGGTAAAAAAAAATAGTTACCTGTGGAAAAGTAGATTTTGGTGAAGGCAGCTAGTGGCGTAGAAATGATATTAGCCAACACATTTGAAGAAGAATTGTGGCTGACACCCATCTCATACCAAGCGTTGTTGTAGGTCAAAAAGCTGGTAATGAAATCAAAAGATAAATAGTCTCGAGTCATAATCCAATGGCTTACAAGGTTTCAGTACTTGCAATGTATTGTAGTACACAAGAATTTTGAAAAATGTGGGCCCACCTGAAACTTACAAGGTTTTGGTACTATCAAATACATGGGCTGCGAAGATCAAAGTTGAGCCAGAAGAGCTAACTTTTACTAAGAAAAACGAGAAAAGGTGTACACCGTGACATTTAAATAAGTGAAGAACTTACAAATGGTGTGCAAACCAAAAACTGGGACGTGTCCTACACTCCATATCTAACTCACTTATCCTATCAAATAGGACACGCCCAACCCTAGCTACAACTATAGGGAAGGCACCTAGAAGGGACTACAAGAAGAAAGAAAAAGAAAGATAATTTGGATGCGTGTCAGTTGCTGTTGACAGAAGCCATACGCGTGGCTTCTAAAACGCGGCCCAATTGAATAGTAACACTAGCTGGTAGCCAATATTCATTTGGGTTACCTTATTAACAGATTTTAATTCATCACCCCCCCCCCCCAAAAAAAAAAGAAAGGTAACAAGTAAAAGATAGCTATTATACCTTGTAAAGGTCCATTATGACAAGTATGTAATCTATGGGCTTAAATGGTGGCTGAGACAATAAAAGAAGCTGACAAAAATAACATTCAATGCTATTCAATAACTAAAAGAACAGCCTGATATAACCTTTATTCAAGAAAAAGAAAACAAAACTAGCTGATTTGTTTTTTTATCAAAACGAGTATTGAGGACCCGTGTTTTGTGGCAGACCCGTAGTCGTATACGTAATTTAGGTAAATCACATGTAGGACATCAGTTCACAAAATAAAATCTGAATTCATTGATTTTTCCATTACTGATTATAAATGAAAAATAACAAAATGAACAATAAAAAATCTATTGAACATCATTACAAAAGCACTATAAATTACAAACAGAATGAACAAAAATCATTAAACTGATTACAACTAAAGAAAACAAACAATAGATGAAAGACGAGATTTCGACTGAGGCACGTTCAAGACGCTTCTCTAAAACAGATTTCGGGCCATCTAGATGAACCCGTCTGTTTCCCAGGGTACAACATCCTAAGCAGATTGTATTGCATGGATTAGCCTAGCATCTAAAAATATACCTGAAACTAGAGTGCTTAGAGATGAAAAGTTAGGGAATTCGTTTAATGTGTGTGTTGTGTGAACCCTATGATTTTTCAGTATTCTGTGTAGTCTCTAAACAAAACACAAAGATTTGTATATAATGTTGTTTAGAATAAAATTAAGTCGCAAATTCAATGACATAACGAATTCTGAGAACTTAATTCAACTTGACCAGTAGGAATGTAAAGAATCTTCCGTTGACCAAACCAGACCACTGGCTCGAGCCACACAAGCCAAGACACATCTAAAAAATAGTAAAGCCAGCTCCAAGTGAATTGCGGCGATGCGAGTGCGAAGTGAAAAGTGCACCATCAAAGCGACACATTGTGTCCATCACCCTCGTCCCGGTCCCGGGTGCAGGCACATATGCGTGTTGGGTGCTTCGCACCCTCCTGGATGCCACTAGGTGTAACTTGTCACATAGGAATACATTCGTGTAGAGAATTATAATTATAAATCAACAAAATATTTATCTCTTCACCAATGTGGGACAAACACACATTCCCACACATTAAAGTTCCAACACACAATTAAAGCTTATGATCTCTTATTCATTTGGCTTTAATCACAAAGTAATCATTATATTATTTTGTAATATAATATTATTTTCCAATATTTCCAACAATCCCCCACATGAATGGAGATTATCCCATACAGTCAAGTGTAATGATAAAATTTCAACGGTTAAGTAATGCAGGATAGGTAGGTTTCCCTTTGAACCCTCCTTTGTGACATATACTTAGTCTCTTAGCGGTTAGTAGACGCGATGTCCTTGAACTAACCCCTTTTTACATAGACATTGTTACACATCACAAATTACTCTTCCTGGTCTGGTTAACCCCTCATAGTTGTGTCCGTTATGGTCATGGAGCACCATCCTGGTTCTACGAGAAATCTAGGAATTGTGCCCCCAATTCCATTTGAAGCGACCCCATTTCCCTCTAAAATAGGTGATGTACAAATAATTAAAATCCATATGCTTAACCTCTCTTGATATCACTGATTTTACGTAGGAATGGACTAGGAAGTTTGTGACTCCCTTTGTATGTTAAGGTACTCCCCCACAATAACCTCAGTTCATATAGTTAGGTGGTCCTATTGAGCCTACATCACGGGATCTCCAATCTTCTAGGATAGGTTTTCCGGTGTACAAACTTACTCCAAGGGCTTTAGTCCTATTACCATTGACGACTTATGCACTACCTCTCTACTTATGCCTTTTGTAAGTAGATCCACAATGTTATCCTTTAACTTCACATAGTCAATTGTGATAACTCCAGTTGAGAGTAGTTTTCGTACCATGTTATGCCTACGTCAAATGTGCCTTGATTTGCCATTATACATTGCACTTTGAGCTTTGCCAATAGCTTATTGGCAATCAAAATGTATACAAATAGCCGTCACAGGCTTAGGCCATCTTGGAACATAGTCCAAAAATTGAAGTAACCATTCTGCCTCTTCTCTAGCTTTATCTAAAGCGATAAACTCAGATTCCATCGTGGATGTAGCTATAAGAGTTTGTTTGGACGACTTCCAAGATATAGATGCACCTCCAAGAGTAAAGACATAACCACTTGTAGATCTAGAATCTTTCATATCAGACATCCAGTTGACATCACTGAATCCTTCCACAACAGCTTGATTTTGTCCATAATACAGTCCATAGTTTCTCGTGTATCTCAAATACCTTAGTAATCTTGTCATACTCTTCCAGTGCTCAGAACTAGGATTACTTGTATATCTACTTAGCCTACTCACAGCATATGCTAAGTCTGGTCGAGTATGTAACACCCTTTAAATTAAATCAAGGTTTAACGTATAGTTTACGAAAAGGATCATGTAATTAAGTTTACATATACATCGGAAATACGGGTTTATTAAAAACTTTTACAATTTAAAAGTTTACAACGTAATGTAATTAAGTTCGTAATTTAAAAGTAACAACGAGACGTCGTGCGGAAGCTTGTTTCTTGATCGTGTTCGGTTCTTCATTGAGCTTGATCGTCCTACGGTACTAGAAATATACCTACAACTCATAAAACATGAGTTAGATTAGTCATACGTTGCTTAAAACGTATTTAAACGGGTTCGCAATGCATATAATATTAAAATAAACATTTTTCAAATTTTTGGAACCCGTCGCGTCGCGCGACGGCTCCTTGCTTTTGCCGTCGCGTGGCGCGACGCCCTGCTTTGTCCAGAATTGTTTGTTGCTGAACTACAGATTCCCAACTCAAAACTCAAACTTATAATTCACAAAAAAACATGCATAACTTTTGTTCTACTTATCCGATTCACGTGATTCTTTTTCTCACGCGATCGTAATTTAGTTCTCCATCTTATGGAGTTAAAAAACTGTCATTCAAACTAATAAAATTCTAAAATTTTAAGCATTCGGCTTATTACCCAAAATCAACATTTTGACTCATTTGAATTTAAGACCTCCAAACTTCTTTCTAGTTAACCATAAATCATATATCAAAGTGTTTAACTCAATTCTCTATCTCGGATTGTTAACTTTTGTGAATTACGCGACAAACACCTAAGTTACGAGCGTAATTTATTTTCACCCAAAATCGTACATATAACTAATATCTTATTTATGAGTACCTGGCTCGGTCAACATATAGACCCGTTTTATTTTTTATACCTTGGTTTTATTAGCCGCTAATTCAAGCGACACAATTATTCAATTTCTGTTCAATCCTGTGAACATATAACTTGACAAACAAATGTTAGTCGATATTGCCAAATGGTGTTATCATCACCATTTGGCCCGTTTGGTCTATATGACCAAACATTTACATACATATCAAAACATGGTTTTTAACTACCAATTCGCTCATCCGACCCATTTCGGTGTTTACCATTAGATCCCCTTTTTTTATTTTTTTTTATTTTTTTTTTAGTAACCAAGGTTTTTCATCCTCTTATATGTTTCGTATTGTTTCATGTCGGAAACATATTCGGGATATAGCTTTTTATTGTACTTACAATCTATGGATAAATACATGTCTAATAAAAGGGTGTAAGCTTTTACTTACCTCGCATCCAAATTACGCTTTCCTTTTCGTACTTGATCCGTTTGACCCGCTTCATTTCCAAGCCTCCATCTAGCTTGTCAAGAGTCAAACTATCATCATAATTCACAAGGTGGTTAGATTAGTCATTATAACCACGACTATTCCACCTTAAGTATTTTCTATGTCAGAACTACTATTCGACTCCGGCCATGGTTAGTTTAACTTTTTAAAAGTTAACTACTCTTAATTATATGATATGTTCATATAAGCTAAATCGACTTTATAATTAAAATTTGTATTACCCCACATCACACGTAATTAGTCGAACTAGGAAATTACGCGTTTGATTCATAATTTCAACATATGAACATTGTGGGCATGATTTATAACATCAACAATCAAGTTTTATATCACTGAAAATAGGCTGTTTTTGGTGACTTGTTTAACCTGTTTACAACTCTTAAAAAATTATGATTTTTTTATGTGGCGTACCTCTCGAAGGGTTAGGCCTTGTTTTAAAATTTCAAGATCTAACTCTTTACCAAAAATTCGTAAAAATTCATTTACTAAGTTGCAATCAGATTCGTCACTTCTGACTGCAGCTTACGGAAAAATTCATTTAAAATTCCTCGTTTATCCGATTGACGAAATTCCAATTGGAGATTCTTTTAATCACTTAAAACTATCCACAGTAAAAATTTGAGATCATAACTAAATTCCTAAATTGAGTTATAACATTCGTAATGGGCTTCAAATTCTGCCAGAAAACGCAGCTTGAACCTTCGATACGGAAAAATTCATAAAACGCTCAATTTTTGTCGAAAAAATGCGATTCCAGTGGGGTTTTAAAGATATTTCCTGGAGTTACATTTTAGACTCAAGAAACACATGTTTCTGTCACGTTTTTTCAGGTTAGAGCCAATACAAGTCGGCTGTAATTTCTGATCAGGAGCTGTTTGAATTCAACTTTCAATTTAAGCATGTTCTTGACATCATAACACTATTTTTAGCAATCAAAACCCTAAAAACATCTCATACATGAATTTAGTATCAACAAAATTCTGAATTTACTTGAGCTAAGCATGATTTCAACATATATTTGTCTAGGGTTTACTCCTACACACTACTATGTTCCTATTTCATCCATATAAGAATCATGCATCAACAATTTCCGAATTCTTTAAGTACATCAGAATTTCAAGTAGAGATTTTCTATCAAATTTCACATACCTTATGACCCCCCTGCAATGGAGATCACCAATCTAGGCTCAAATTTCGTTTTGGAATTGATCTTGACCTTCAATTTGATCTAACTTCAAGAACTAGGGTTCAATTGAGGGAGCTTGGTCGCCCCCTGTGTTTTCCTACGACCAGACACACTTAAGTGTGTGTTTGGTGTGGGTTATTTTGATTTTTAATTATTCAGGTTTCTAACTTTACAACTTAGGCCCCTCAATTTTTGTTTTATTTATAATTTAGGGGTTTCCATCCATGGTTTATAAAAGGCTTACTAGTCCATGCTTCTTTATTGTTTTTAAACTAATAATTAACTAGGTTAATTACCCCTAGTTAACTTAGTGAGTTCCGGGAGTTCTGACCCGTTTATTTTAAGTTCCGTCAACTCAGCCCTTTTATCAATTTTATTTCTAGTAAGTTCTTATCCGCTTTTTAATTAATATTAGGATTGTTTATTTAAATCCTAATATTTACCGGGTTACTTTACCACTAACGGTATTTTACCCGTCTTTTAGTATTAACGGGGTTTGATTACCAAACCCGTTTTCGGGGTGTTACAAGTCTACCCCCCTTAAAGAGGTTTCGTCCCCGAAACCTTTCTCACGTACCTTATTAGTTTAGATCATCTGAATCCTTAGTTTTCGGTGATCACTTGAGCATTACTCGCATATAATAATCTTACAAAAAAGTATGGTAATGTGTTTTTAGTTTGAAGGCATATGCGCCTTTCACGTGTAAGGCCTCGTAGGCCTTTACCTTCAGCTCGTATTTCTTATTCTGGTCACTTATTTGACTGAGTTGTCATCTGATTACTCGGTCGTATTTATTATTCAGCATTTTTACTTCTAGCTAATTTTATATTGACAAGCGCCTTGCGTAAGTCGTAACACTATTTTGAATTCGAATGGTTTTTACTGTCTAGACTGATTTGTCGCCATCATTTTATACTCCGTTACTCGGGTATATCATATTGCCATCCCGGCCTTTTACGTATTTCTGATTTCATATCTCGTAACTTACGTTACAACATGGTTAAATTCTATGTCACTTTTAGTGACCGTAATCACATCACATCTTGTTTAAGTTTATGTCGACTTTTCATTGTCGAAAATCTTTCTTTCAAATGTATCGTTTCACACCTATCGGTGTTAAAACCTATATCCTTTAATATTAACATTTTCCGAGTTCGTCTCATAGTATTCATATTTATTAAAACGTTGTTTCTTACTAAAACTGAATTTTAGTTTAACGTTTTTCTCTTTAGCTTATGTCAATTTACTCACATCAAGGAAATTGGCAACCAATAATTTATTCCTTTCCGTTCTCGTTTTACACAGGAAGTCGTAACAAGTTCCCTCGCTTTACGCTATTGACCCGTAGGTTCTTTCACATATCCTCACAGGCTTTTTCCTTAGATTTACACCTTCTAATGTAAAACCCCTTCTGTTCGTTTCTTTCTATTCGTGACCCGAGGGTCTTTTGGGTCCCGTAGACCTTATCACTACGTTTAATCCTGTAGGTTATGATGATGTTAGGATCGGAGGCTCTCATGATTATGTTTGTTTGTATGTTTTGAACAATTTGTGAATATGAAAACATGTAAAGTGCAGCGGAAATGAAAACAAACTTTGTAAACACAATCAAAGGAGAAAATAGTTTGATAAACAATTGCTTCTTATAGAGTCAAAGGATTTACAAATCAAAGCAAAAGATTACAGATATGCTTACAAACTAAACTCCCCCTCAGCCTGATGCCCCAAGGTTGGTTGCACACAAGACGAAAGGATTAGACATGAGGAGAAGATCCCACTCAGTAAATCAAATGTAACAGTACAGGGTACTGTTACATTTATAGGCAAACCAAACCACTGAGGTATCTCAGCTGACGTCACCATGAAAGCGACGTCTAACAACCTAACAACCTGTATCTACTGTCCTTACACAAACACTGCTAGCCTAACCACTGACTATACATAAAACAAACAATTCACTAAACAGCTGCTCTCCCTTTATGTCAGTGATTTACTCAAGGTTGATCAGTCCTTGACTGGGCAGTGCTTTATCATCAGTAGATAGGACCAGCAGTGTTGGATACTTCAGGGTTTTGATCAGCAGTTGAAGGACCAGCAGTAGTTGTATCTGAACAGCGGATAAAGACCATCAGTTGGTATAAATCACTTTCAAGGGGAAAGCTTAATGTAAACTGCTGCTTATTATGAATCCACTGTTGTGACCTGGTTTTGGCTTTACATTATCTGTTCCTCTGGTAGGGTTCAATCCCAACAATCTCCCCTGGAACAGATAATGCCAAAACCTGTCATTATTCTGGATCTTTATTCCTCATCAGAAGTTCCCTTGCATGTCTTTTAAATTCTTCTTCAAATTCCTTGGAACTTGTGTCATCTTCATCCCTGCACAGTGTAAGCTCCAGGAGATCTAGTTGATCTTCAACACCCAGGCCTAGTGCTTGATTCCTTGATATATGCCTCACTTCTCCATTGGTTCTGACCAGAGTCAATACATGGATCTTTTGATCAGAGAGCCACTTTAGTATTTTTAAACCAAATGGGTTTCTTGGGAGAGATTTATATCCAGATGAGCTGGATGCATTTGGCCTTGAGAAAAACTATAAAGCAGTATCTTGAACTTCAGACATTCTTTTAAAAGCTTCTTCTATAACTTTGTTTGCTGCAGCTATATCTTCTGCAACTTCTTTGTCAAGCAGCTCTTGTTTCTGTTGTTGATCAAGCTCACTGTCTGTGATATCTGCTGATGATGGTTTGCTTACTACTTTGACCCTTTTGGTAAAGTCTTGTAGTTTTGCTAAGTTTTCTTTATCTGAAGCCAATTTCTTGGTAGCTTCTTCAATCAGATCATCTTCTTTATGCCTTTCTTCTCCAACAGTCAGCATTTCCTTCCTTTCTTTTCTCAACCTTGTAACAAAGGCTTCTGCTTTGCTGATCTGTGTTTCAAAAGTCTTGACCTGTTCCTTTAGCTTTTTGTAGTCAGACTTTTTAGGAGTGTCCCTCCTTTTCTTAAGTCTTTCATAAGCTTCGTCTGTTTGCTGCTTGGTCCATTTTGCTATGGCACTTGCAGAATCCACTCTTGCATCTACCAACTCCTGCTTCTTTCTCTTGTATTCAGAAATAAGATCAGCTATGAGCTTCCTGTATTTATTCCAATTTGGAGCTGTCTTCTTCTTTCTTGGATCATTTTTAACCTTTTCAATTCTTTTTGCCTCATGCTTTAATGCAACTATTGGCCAATCTTTGAATTCTGTTTCTTCATCAGGATAGAACTTCTCTTTCATTATGTATGAAAGATATTCCTTCCTCAATTCATTTCGTTGATCTGCTTTAGGAGATAGACTTGACATTTCCATGTTCAGATCACTTGCATATTCTTTTATTTGCTTAACCTTGTTGAGCAGGAATTCTCTTCTTTTCAAAATGGCTTCATCGCCTTGATTCTTGCATTCAATTCTGGCTCTTATCCTTGCTTGTCTTACCTTCATTTCAAGATATTCATCCATGTCTTCTGGAATTATGAAACCTATGAGAGAAGGAAATTTCCTTTTTGAAGGATCATCTTCAGTATAAAATTGTTTCATCTCATTTTTCACAGCTTCTAATTCCAGTGGATACTTAGCAGCAACAGGATCATACTTTTCATCAGTATCCTGAGTTGTTTCTCTTTTTTGTTTGTGAAGCTTAGGAGGTTATGATGTAAGATTGGTGGGAACAGTGGAAGATGTCTGACTAACAGCTGTTGAAACAACTGGTGTCTCAACATCTGTTGTCATTACAACTGTTGATATGTCAGCAGATGTCTTCTGCTTTTGAGCAGGGGATGAAAGAGGTGAGGTAGTTTTTGAGGGTGGTGATGAAGGTGGTGACTCATCATCAGGGGTGAAAATCCTTCTCCTTTTTAATGTAGGAAAGGCTGATGATGTTTTGGGTGGATCAGTGGTTTGTGACAGTGATTGACTGACAGTGGTTGAAACAACTGGTGTTTCAATCACTGTTGTCATTACAGCAGATGTTGTAACATCTGCTGTCTTCTGCTTTATGGCAGGAGGCAGTAATGATGGTGTGATTGTAGATGATGGTGGTAGAGCAGTAGTTGTGGTGGTGTGTGGTAGAGTGGTGTGTGTTGACAGTGTGTGTGTTGAAGACATGGCAGCTATTTGGCTACTGACAGCAGTTTTTGTAACTGCTGCTGTATCAGCTGTTTGGCTAACAGGTTTTAAGACCTGTTTTTCTTTTTCTTTTTCAGGCACAATATGAGGGCCATGTTCTATTCCCTTCTTCTTCATTTGCTTCATTATCTCCCCCTTTTTGGCATTATCTGCTAGGGGGTCATCAAAGAATAGTAAAGTTGAAGGAGCCTTGCCAGTGGTAGTTTGGATACTGGCCTTAATAGCCTTGATATCTGCTTGAGCGTCCTTGAACCTTGATTCCACCATGTTGGTCAGCATTTGTATTTGAATAGCATGCTTATGATCAGCCATTTGTTGCTGTTTTTCAAGCATGGGTTGGAAAATATTCCAAAGCTCATTTGCAGTAGGTGCTTGTTGTGGAGCAAGTGCTTGAGCAGGAACAGCATTGGATTGTGCTTTCTGAGCTTTTAAAATTTCTTGCACCATCTCCTTTATTTCAGAAACTGATTCTTCAAGTTTTTCCACTCTGCCCGTCAATTCCTGATATCTTGAATCATCACCCACTTTACTGGGATCATATGAATCCCCACCAGCAGTGGTTATATCAATGTGTGACTTAGGAACAGAGTCCCAAAAATCACCCATTGATGCCCCTTGTTCTTGGTACTGGGGACTTCTTTCTTCAGCACTTGATAAACCTTTGATGGTGCCAGTGGTTAGATCCAACTCACTGGTGGTTATCGAAGCTGCCATGGAAGAAATTGCCTTCAAGGGAGTCTGATTTATGAAACAACTGGCCAACTGGAGACCTGTTGATCCACCAGTTGTAGTTGCTGCTCCACTTGAACTACCACCGAGAGTTACTTGTAACTCAGGGGGTGTAACCTCCTCAATTGTTGCTGGGATAGCAGGAGTAGTAGCATCAGACCCAGTTACCTGTGGGGGTATGCTCTCAGTGACAGGTGATAGAGAGGAACTGGTTTGTGTCTGAGCTATAGCAGCTGCATGCAACAAGGGTAGCATGGATTGTGGCATTATTATTGGTGAGGGTATGGGGGTTGAAAGAGACATGTCCTTGGGATCAGGACTGGGGAAGATGGATCCGAGTGGATTCAGAGCTTCATATTGTGGTGTCCCTGTGCTTACAACCTGATCCTTTTGTGAGGATGCAGGAGGAGTTTTAGGCATGGGTTGAGATCTTTCTTCCAACTGCTGTGAGGAAGTAGCAGCAGTGGTTTGTGGTGACTTTTGTGTTGTCACAGGCATTTCCTCTGGGATCTCATCTTCCAGAGTTGCCTTTGTTTTGGGTTTGGTGGGTTTTCTGGATGTTTTTCTTTTGGTCTTTTTGGTTATGTCAGGTGTGGGTTTCAAAGCAGTGGTTGTGCTGCTATGATCACCTAGAGCAGTGGGCTCAGCAGCTGATACCTGAGGAGCAGTTGTAACCGCTAAAATCTGCTCAGGTACCCCTGCTTTTGTTTTTATTGGTGCCAACATTCTAGAGAATGTTTCAGGTGTCAAGCTTTTTATTTGAAAATAGACACCTTGTTTAAGTAAATTTTCATTTTTCTTATCAAATTTTTGTAAAAAATAATAACTCAAAAATCGTGGAAACAACAAAAATGCTTTACTTTCAACGTTTTTCACCATGTCATTGAAAATCTCCTGGGAGTAGTTGTAGTCCTTATTATTCAAAATAGCGTAACCCAGACATTGAATTTTTAATTGTTGGGATTGAACCCTACCAGAGGAACAGATAATGTAAAGCCAAAACCAGGTCACAACAGTGGATTCACAATAAGCAGCGGTTTACACTTTGCTCTCCCCTTGAAAGTGATTTATAACAACTGATGGTCTCTATCTGCTGCTCATATTCAACTGCTGCTGCCCTTTCAACTACTGATGAAAACCCTGAAGTATCTAACACTGCTGGTCCTATCTACTGATGATAAAGCACTGCCCAGTCAAGGACTGATCAACCTTGAGGAAAGCACTGACATAAAGGGAGAGCAGTTGTTTAGTAAATTGTTTGTTTTATGTATAGTTAGTGGTTAGGTTAGCAGTGTTTGTGTAAGGACAGTAGATACAGGTTGTTAGGCTGTTAGACGTCGCTTTCATGGTGACGTCAGCTGAGATACCTCAGTGGTTTGGTTTGCCTATAAATGTAACAGTGCTCTGTACTGTTACATTCGATTTGACTGAGAGAGTTCTTCTCCTCATGTCTAATCCTTTCATCTTGTGTGCAACCAACCTTGGGGCATTAGGCTGAGGGGGAGTATAGTTTGTAAGCATGACTGTAATCCTTTGCTTTGATTTGTAATCTTTTGACTCTATGTGAAGCAATTGTTTATCAAACTATTTCCTCTTTTGATTGTGTTTACTAAGTTTGTTTTCATTTCCGCTGCACCTAACTTGTTTTCATATTCATTGATCATTCATTTTAAACAAACAAACACTATCATGAGAGCCTCCGATTTTAACATTAATGGTATTTCGTTAAAAGATGTTGTTTTATTCGAAGCACACATCAGAAGTGTGTGAAATAAAAATCTGGGTGCAGATGGAAAACAACCCTTTTGTAGGGTATCTACCTTTGACTGTTCTGCATAGCCCCTCTTCAGAAAATCAGCTTTTAACTCGTTTTTGTCAAAGGAAGTTTTACCTTTTTGATCATCGAGTTTGAAGATTTCTGATAGTGATTGCGGAGTGATTTGAATCGCCGTACCCTGTATCGAGGAGTTAATGGCTACTACTTTATCATCTTGTTTTTCAAGCGTAGCATTTTTCCAGAACTCTCTCTGGGTTTGCAGATATATGGGGGCGTCTACGGTCAACAAAGTTTTGTACTTTGATGTAGATATGGTGTCGAGAATGGAATCGAAGGTATGATTGTTTGTGGGTTTTGTGAGTAAACCCAAATAGTTGTGAGATTGTTTGTATGGTATTTCAATAGATTCTTCGGTCGTTTGAGCGACCTCGTTGGAGGGTCTGATACCAATTGTTAGGATCGGAGGCTCTCATGATTATGTTTGTTTGTATGTTTTGAACAATTTGTGAATATGAAAACATGTAAAGTGCAGCGGAAATGAAAACAAACTTTGTAAACACAATCAAAGGAGAAAATGGTTTGATAAACAATTGCTTCTCATAGAGTCAAAGGATTTACAAATCAAAGCAAAAGATTACAGATATGCTTACAAACTAAACTCCCCCTCAGCCTGATGCCCCAAGGTTGGTTGCACACAAGACGAAAGGATTAGACATGAGGAGAAGATCCCACTCAGTCAATCAAATGTAACAGTACAGGGTACTGTTACATTTATAGGCAAACCAAACCACTGAGGTATCTCAGCTGACGTCACCATGAAAGCGACGTCTAACAACCTAACAACCTGTATCTACTATCCTTACACAAACACTGCTAACCTAACCACTGACTATACATAAAACAAACAATTCACTAAACAGCTGCTCTCCCTTTATGTCAGTGCTTTACTCAAGGTTGATCAGTCCTTGACTGGGCAGTGCTTTATCATCAGTAGATAGGACCAGCAGTGTTGGATACTTCAGGGTTTTGATCAGCAGTTGAAGGACCAGCAGTAGTTGTATCTGAACAGCGGATAAAGACCATCAGTTGTTATAAATCACTTTTAAGGGGAAAGCTTAATGTAAACTGCTGCTTATTATGAATCCACTGTTATGACCTGGTTTTGGCTTTACATTATCTGTTCCTCTGGTAGGGTTCAATCCCAACAGATGATCCCATAGATCACCTTTTATTCACGTCTATATTCAAATGTATATTTATACATATATAGCTTCAAGGCATCCCTTGTTATGCTTGGAATCATTTATTTTTGCTTTTGAACTTTAGTTGACCTTGACCGTAGTCTAAGGTTTCATTTGTTTACTTTCGGACTAATCTTCCAACTTTATGACTCCTTACGTCATTTACTCGTCAGTTTGTCCTACTCTTACCATTATCTGGTTCTTACATGTACCTCTTTACAACCCGTTACCCGGGTTCTTTATCTTAATGTTTTTTTTAACATTCTTGTTTCGCTACTTTGCGTTTTTCCTATCTACATTCCTTTACGACCCATCACATAGGTTCATTAATATTCCGCGCTTCTATTATTCGGTTTGCGCCTATTTGTACTACCAATTTCTTATACTTTATTTGTCTCGTTTGACTTATTCATGTGAGGTTTTATCACTTATGAACGTCAAACTTCGTTCCTTATTCGACCCGTTCACTCCAAAATAGTTGAACATAGTTATCAAAATTTCTGTTTGCAAATTCTCACCGTCTTTTAGTCATGACTCATATTCCGAGTCTTTTGACTTTCTTTTTCGCTTTCACGTCTCTCGGTTTACGCATTCACCCACAATCCTACCCGTCCATCGGGTATCTTTACCAAGGTCATCATCAAGTAACCATTCTTATATGGTTTTAGACATCATCTTAATTTATTTGATCGTCTTAGCGAATTCCATTGCTTTTATTTAGTCAAGTCTTTTATTCTTTTATTCTACCTCTTTGACTTGTCTGTGTGAATTTCATCACTTATGACAGTCAAACTTTATCCCTTATGCCTTAGCATCCACATTAGTTGGTTTGTATTTTCATTTACTTTAATCTTTGTCCCTTCTTTCGGGCTCATTATTCTAACGTAATACGCTCCCTGTCATCCGTCTTGCGTTTACGTTTACTATCAAACATCTTACTTGTTTGACTCATTTGGGTACCATTTAAGTTAGTCCCATTCACCCCGTCCTTACTACATCTAACGTAAATGTGTCCGCTACAAGAAGTTCATGGTATCATATGCCACTACTTACTTGGCCAGAGTAAGCGATCAACACATGATACACATGACCTTTTTGTACTTTTCACATCACACCCCATGTAAGTAACGCCCCTATTTATTTCATATCTCTGATTTCATTTAGTAAAACTCTATTTAATTGAAAAACAACAACCATTAGTTTTACTGGTTTTACTTTTGTACATATAAAATATTTTCTTTTCTATTGAACTATTATATAATCACATTCGTTAATGTGATCGCTACTTTTCTCAATAGCATTATATTGAGAGTTTTTCACTTGGATAATTACCCCTCGTCCAAGTTTCCATATGAACTAATCCTATTATTTCTTTGTTATTCATCATCGTGAATAACACATGTTTCTATTAAACTTCTCTTGGAAACATCATCCTGAATAGACATCTTATTCAGGTTTTATTAGATATATGCAACCGTCTTTCCCTACGTGTTTGTTGCATATTACTACTTATACGATTAAATTTAAAAGTGTGTACCTGGTAATGCTTGCCCTTACGGGCTTCTCTTGCCGTTATCTTTATTCGCAATCGTCACGCGATTTAGGTCCTTAATGAGTATGCTCTGCTTGTCATACCTCGGACCGTTCCACCGTCATGTCCGTCACTTGTTACACTCTAGCCATCTTCAGGTGCGAGTGTCCTTCAACTAAACATTTACAAAAGTTAGTAATTTCGACATTAATAAACGCCCGTATTGTAATACAAGGCTTTTTACTATATGTGTCAACGCACGTAATTTCGTCAACTATATCATTCATTTTAATTAGGGTAACGTGTATTACACGATAACCCTATGTGTTTTTTACAACACTTTAGCATGCTAAACCATTAACATACATGTACTTACCGGATTTGTGATCAAGCCTCGAACCGAACACAATTTACTCTTTAACCATGAGCTCTGATACCAACTTGTAACACCCTTTAAATTAAATCAAGGTTTAACGTATAGTTTACGAAAAGGATCATGTAAAAATTTTTACAATTTAAAAGTTTACAACGTAATGTAATTAAGTTCGTAATTTAAAAGTAACAACGAGACGTCGTGCAGAAGCTTGTTTCTTGATCGTGTTCGGTTCTTCATTGAGTTTGATCGTCCTTCGGTACTAGAAATATATCTACAACTCATAAAACATGAGTTAGATTAGTCATACGTAGCTTAAAACGTATTTAAACGGGTTCGCAATGCATATAATATTAAAATAAACATTTTTCGAATTTTTGGAACCCGTCGCGTCGCGCGACGGCTCCTTGCTTTTGCCGTCGCGTGGCGCGACGCCTTGCTTTGTCCAGAATTGTTTGTTGCTGAACTGCAGATTCCCAGCTCAAAACTCAAACTTAAAATTCACAAAAACGTGCATAACTTTTGTTCTACTTATCCGATTCACGTGATACTTTTTCTCACGCGATCGTAATTTAATTCTCCATCTTATGGAGTTAAAAATCCGTCATTCAAACTAATAAAATTCTAAAATTTTAAGCATTCGGCTTATTACCCAAAATCAACATTTTGACCCGTTTGAATTTAAGACCTCCAAACTTCTTTCTAGTTAACCATAAATCATATATCAAAGTGTTTAACTCAATTCTCTATCTCGGATTCTTAACTTTTGTGAATTACGCGGCAAACACCTAAGTTACGAGCGTAATTTATTTTGACCCAAAATCGTACATATAACTAATATCTTATTTATGCGTACCTGGCTCGGTCAACATATAGACCCGTTTCATTTTTTTATACCTTGATTTTATTAGCCGCTAATTCAAGCGACGCAATTATTTAATTTTTGTTCAATCCTGTGAACATATAACTTGACAAACAAATGTTAGTCGATATTGCCAAATGGTGTTATCATCACCATTTGGCCCGTTTGGCCTATATGACCAAACATTTACATACATATCAAAACATGGTTTTTAACTACCAATTCGCCCATCCGACCCATTTCGGTGTTTACAATTAGATCCTCTTTTTTTTTTTTAGTAACCAAGGTTTTTCATCCTCTTATATGTTTCGTATTGTTTCATGTCGGAAACATATTCCGGGTATAGCTTTTTATTGTACTTACAATCTATGGATAAATACATGTCTAATAAAAGGGTGTAAGCTTTTACTTACCTCGCATCCAAATTACGATTTCCTTTTCGTACTTGCTCCGTTTTACCCGCTTCATTCCCAAGCCTCCATCTAGCTTGTCAAGAGTCAAACTATCATCATAATTCACAAGGTGGTTAGATTAGTCATTATAACCACGACTATTCCACCTTACGTATTTTCTATGTCAGAACTACTATTTTCTATGTGCATATAAGCTAAATCGACTTCATAATTAAAATTTGTTTTACCCCACATCACACGTAATTAGTCGAACTAGGAAATTACGCGTTTGATTCATAATTTCAACATATGAACATTGTGGGCATGATTTATAACATCACCAATCAAGTTTCATATCACTGAAAATAGGCTGTTTTTGGTGACTTGTTTAACCTGTTTACAAGTCTTCAAAACTTATGATTTTTTTTATGTGGCGTACCTCTCAGAGGGTTAGGCCTTGTGTTAAAATTTCAAGATCTAACTGTTTACCAAAAATTAGTAAAAATTCATTTACTAAGCTGCAATTAGATTCGTCACTTCTGACTGCAGCTTACGGAAAAATTCATTTAAAATTCCTCGTTTATCCGATTGACGAAATTCCAATTGGAGATTCTTTTAATCACCTAAAAATATCTACAGTAAAAATTTGAGATCATAACTAAATTCCTAAATTGAGTTATGACATTCGTAATGGGCTGCAAATTCTGCCAGAAAATGCAGCTTGAACCTTCGATACAGAAAAATTCATAAAACGATCAATTTTCGTCAAAAAAATGTGATTCCAGTGGGGTTTTAAAGATATTTCCTGGAATTACATTTTAGACTCAAGAAACACATGTTTCTGTCACGTTTTTTTCAGGTTACAGCGAATACAAGTCGGCTGTAAATTCTGATCAGTAGCTGTTTGAATTCAGCTTTCAATTTAAGCATGTTCTTGACATCATAACACTATTTTTAGCAATCAAAACCATAAAAACATTTCATACATGAATTTAGTATCAACAAAAATCTGAATTTACTTGAGCTAAGCATGATTTCAACATATATTTGTCCAGGGTTTACTTCTAGGCACTACTATGTTCCTATTTCATCCATATAACAATCATGCATCAACAATTTCCAAATTCTCTAAGTTCATCAGAATTTCAAGTAGAGATTTTCTATCAAAGTTCACATACCTTATGACCCCCTTGCAATGGAGATCACCAATCTAGGCTCGGATTTCGTTTTGGAATTGATCTTGACCTTCAATTTGATCTAACTTCAAGAACTAGGGTTCAATTGAGGGAGCTTGTTCGCCCCTTGTGTTTTCCTGCGACCAGACACACTTAAGTGTGTGTTTGGTGTGGGTTATTTTGATTTTTAATTATTCAAGTTTCTAACTTTACAACTTAGGCCCCTCAATTTTTGTTTTACTTATAATTTAGGGGTTTCCATCCATGGTTTATAAAAGGCTTACTAGTCCATGCTTCTTTATTGTTTTTAAACTAATAATTAACTAGGTTAATTACCCCTAGTTAACTTAGTGAGTCCCAGAAGTTCTAACCTGTTTATTTTAAGTTCCGTCAACTCGGCCCTTTTATCCATTTTATTTCTCGAAAGTTCTTATCCGCTTTTTAATTAATATTAGGATTGTTTATTTAAATCCTAATATTTACCGGGTTACTTTACCACTAACGGTACTTTACCCGTCTTTTAGTATTAACGGGGTTTGATTACCAAACTCGTTTTCGGGGTGTTACAGAGTACATGACACGAGTTACATAAGACTGACAATGATCCTTGAGTATTCCAGTTGAGAAAATACTATAGCCTCTATTCTTTGACAAATGTTGAGAGGTATCGATAGTTTCTCGTGTATCTCAAATACCTTAGTAATCTTGTCCAGTGCTCAGAACTAGGATTACTAGTATATCTACTTAGCCTACTCACAGCATATGCTAAGTCTGGCCGAGTACATGACACCAGTTACATAAGACTGCTAACGATCCTTGAGTATTCCAATTGAGCAACATTCTTGCCTCTATTCTTTGACAAATGTTCAGAGGTATCGATTGGAGTTTGAGCTACACTCGTGTCCTCTGGATTGAACTTCTCAAGGATCTTATCCACATAATGAGATTGACTTAGCACCAAACTAGTTTGGGTTCTAATGATCTTTACTCCAAAATCACATCAGCTAGTCCCATATCTTTCATGTCAAATCTCATTTTCAACACGTCATTAGTAGATCTGATCATCTTATCATCACTCCCAATGATAAGCATATCATCTACATAGAGACATAAGATCACATAACCTTTAGAAGGGTTTTTCACATAGACACATTTGTCATATCCATTTATTTTGAAACCATTGCTAAGCATAACGTGGTCAAACTTTTGACGCCATTGTCTTGGAGCTTGCTTCAAACCATACAATGACTTGACAAGTTTATACACTTTACTCACTTGGCCAGGAGCAGAGAAAACCTCTGGTTGCCCCATGTAAATCTCTTCCTCTAGTTCCCCATTGAGAAATGCGATTCTTGTCTCCATATGATGTATTTCCAAGTTTATCAAAGCTGCAATTGCAAGCACTAATCTAATATAGGTTATTCTAGTCACAGGCGAGTTTGTGTTAAAATAGTCAAGATCTTCCTTTTGTCTAAACCCTTTTATCGGAAGCCTTGCCATATACTTGTCGACAAAGCCATCAGGTTTCATCTAATTCTTGAATATCCATCGATATTCAAGTGGCTTGCACCCTGGTGAAAGATCTACTAGCTCCTAAGTATGATTCTACAAGTTAGAATCAATTTCATTCTTGATGGCTTCTTTCCATTCAAGTCCATCTGAAGAAGTGACTGCTTCTCGATAGGTTTGAGGCTCACTCTCAACCATATATATAAGAAAGTCAGGCCCAAAGGATTTCTCAGTCCTTTGCCTTTTGCTTCTTCTTGGCTCATCCTCCCAGCCTCTGATTGTTCTTGAGTTTTATCTCAAACAATCTCATCAACCATTGTTTATGAACTTGCATGATTGGTTATTGAAGAACTCGCATGAGTTTGTACTAACATTGGAAACTCTTCTTCAAAGTAAGTCACATTTCTTGGCCTTGTCTCTATGATAGAGTCCTTGTGCACATCAGGGTTCTTGGATTCATATACAACAAAAAAATATGAACTACCATTTTTAGCATATCCAATGAAAATGCAGTCAACAGTTTTGGGCCCTATTCTAAGTGCCTTAGGGGTGTAACAATCACCTTGGCCAGGCACCCCTACACTTTCAAGTATTTATAGGATGATTTATGTGACATATGTGCTTGTAATCATTGTATAAACCTTAAACAGTTCAGTTATCAATAAAAAAATGTAATTTGATCGCAATTTTTGTTTATTTATGTTTGACATTTTGTATGTTTTGATTTTTGTTCAATGTCAAACTCTATATCGCTTTCTGGAGAGTTATACGCAAACCGATGCGTAAACATAATCAGATTAACGCGACAAACACTCCGGAACATCAATTTATGATTAACATACCTTAAATAACCTTTACCTAACTTAGAAATAAGTTTTGAAGGCTTTGGTATGGCAAAATCAAGTTTATTCGCTTACAGGGACTAATTTGGACAAACTGCGAAAGTATGCCGATTCGTACTGTAACGAACATTCTAGAACTTGATCATAAGTTAAACATACCTTAAATTTCCTTTACATAGCTTAGAAATAGGCTTTGAGGGGTTCGGTGTGCTAAAATAAACTTTTGGATCAAACAGGGACTAAAAGCGTCAAAAAGTGCATATGTTTCATTTTCGCGCATATCTTACGTTCTGAATATAACCGGACATCCAAAAATTTATGTAATCATTAAAATATTTTATTTTAGTGATTGGCATGATTAAATTCCATTCGTTGCATAATTTGGATCATTTTTCGCGTCTGTTCGTGTTTCGTCGTAAATAAGCGAATAACATGATCGTACGACCAAACGAACCGACATCCAACATATTTTCAAGCATGTTTCATGTCCCCTATGCTTAGGCATCATTGTAGAGCCTTGAAAATGGCTTAACGGGCCTTATACGTGTCGAAAATGAGCTTAAACACTTGCAGGGACCATTTCTGTAAATCTGAAACTTGTTTGCTGATCTGCCATCGGTCGCGGGCCGTGTAGGCCAGGCCTCACTCGTACGCGGGGTGTGACAGACCAGTAGATCTGCAAAAACATGTTTCCAGCTATTTCCAACTGTTCCCATGGTTTGCACCTAGTTTCTTTAAGTCTATGGGCTTGTTTAGGGGCACCCATGGTATTACAAAACAGTGGGTGCACTTGTAAGGACAAGATCGAAGCTCGTTTATCGAGGAACGATCCTGAGAATTTTTAGATCAAATCTCCATTGCTTGGACCTCTTGTAAGTTTCTTTCGTTCTTTTACGCGTTTTTAAGCACGAAAGTCAAACAGTGTTTGACTTTCAGCTTTGACCAGTTTATGGTCAACACGAAGTTCGTTTAACTTCGCAACGTGAGCGTAATCACAATGGTCATAGTCCTTTGTGACTATACCTACTGATTACCACGTTATTTAGGCATACTGACGAGTCATAGTTTCGGTCAAAATACGCGTTAATACGTATTTTGCAACCAAACTATTCTTGGGTATCAAAACCCTTTGTTTTGATATCAAACTTTTTTTCAAACTTTGTTAAACATGTTTTAACATGCTTAACTCGTCACTTTTAGTTTAGTGCTTATATAGGGTCGTAAGATAAACGGTCTAAACAACCGCTTAGACTTTCGAACCCGACCCGTTTGGTCGATAATTAGGATCCGACCAAACACATTTTGTGACCATAGTTGTATAGGGAATACCCTTCCGAGGTTATACCTTATGGTCACTTCGTTTAGTTAGTTATATGATAGGTGGTTTATGTGCCTTAGGAAAATGACCAAAACGCCCTTTTTGCGCATAAATTCATTTTAAGCATATGTAACCTAAATTTTGACATCTAAACTGATTAGGAAACATTATTAGACATGTTAAGGCATATATTACTTGTCATAGGACTAGTTAGGCGGTCCGAACGCGTTTTACGCGAACGACGCGTTAAAGTAGCGTAAGCTACCTAAACGAGTCGTAATGGGTCGTAAGCACTTAGGATAGGTTCCGTTTAAGAATGTAGGCTTTGTTAAACCATGTTACATGAGTTCCTATGCTCATTTGGTTTACGAAACCTCATTTTATCCAATCTTCCGATTTAGGTCCGATTTATTAACGTAGTTACCTATATTAGGTGTCGTTTGATTCCGTGATCTCTAGCATTGCTTGGTTGTTATCCAAAGACTATTGAGCAATCTCAAGTGAGTACATAGTCCCCTCTTTTACGGTTTTCGAATATTTTGGGGTGAAACACATGTGCCTACTTGTTACTTTCGTGTTTTTCATGTTTTTACATACATCTTTCTTTTATATATCATCTGATTTTCTTATCACTATATGTATGATTTATAAAAGAAAACATTTTCCTAAAAATTCATGACTAACTTTTATAAAACAATTCTTTCAATTACAAGTCATGAATCCTATTTTAATAAAACCTATGTATCTCACAGGCATTTTTATGCTGACGTACCTATTTTCACATGTGTTTTCAGGAGCTGATGCATAGGATGAGCAAGATACACTTAGGCGGACCAGTGCCTTAGTGACTTATAATGAAGCTAGAACAGTTTAATTATGTTATGTACTCTTGTTTTCTCGTTTAAGACAATGTAACCCTCTCTTTGTTTATAAATAAAACAAAACTTTGATTACCATGGTTATGAAACAATAATTATGTTGCTCGACTCCCCGACGTTTGCGCCGCGGTTTGTTGTTTTGCAACAGATGCAATAGTCACCATCAACCACAAGTTCAGTATCGTTTCTGTGCAAACTATGGAAAATCGGGTCATCTTGCCAATGTTTGTCGTTTTGCTCCTAATCAAGCTGCACAGAACCCAGCTCAACAACAGGCTCAAGCTGCACAACCTCATTATCCTCCTGGTTCATGCTACAATTATGGGATCTGACACATTACAGAAATCAGTGTCCAAGGTTGGTTAATGCAAATCAGGCACAGGCTCGTGGTCGAGTCTTTAATATGAATGCTAACGAGGCGCGAGCAGACAATGAAGTGGTCAACGGTACGTTCTTTGTTAATAATCAGCCTGCATCTGTTCTTTTTAATTCGGGTGCCGATAAAATTTATGTGTCTTTATCTTTCGAGCCTTTGCTCTGCATGACTAGAACAAAACTAGGAAAGCCCTTGACAGTAGAGGTAGCTAGTGGTGAACTCGTTGTTCTCGATTCTATTCTTCGAAATTGCAAGTTGAACCTTAATAACCATCTTTTTCCTATCGACCTCATGCCTATGCAACTTGGAAGTTTCGACCATATAGTGGGAATGGATTGGTTAACCAAGCATCACGCAGAGGTAGTTTGTTTTGAGAAGATTGTTCGTGTTCCGCTTTCGACAGGTAAGATCCTAGAGGTTCGTGGTGAGAAACCTGCTAGTAGTCTCAAACTCATGTCTTGTACTCAAGCTCGCAAGTATCTGCGAAAGAACTATGTTGCTTTCTTGGCACATGTTGTAGCGGATAAAGGAAAAGGTAAGTCTATTCAAGATATCCCTGTTGTTAGGGATTATCCTGAAGTGTTTCCTGAAGAATTAACTGGTTTACCCCCAGCACGCCAAGTTGAGTTTCATAATGATCTTGTACCTGGTGCTAATCCTATCGCTAGATCTCCATATCGTCTTGCACCGTCTGAGATGCAAGAGTTATCTAAGCAGCTTCAAGAACTTTCTGACAAAGGTTTTATTCGTCCTAGCTTTTCACCTTGGGGTGCTCCCATTCTTTTTGTCAAGAAGAAAGATGGATCTTTCAGGATGTGCATCGATTACCGTGAGCTTAACAAGCTTACCATCAAGAATCGATATCCCCTACCTCGCATTGATGATCTCTTTGATCAGTTACAGGGTGCTACTTGTTTTTCAAAGATTGGTCTGTGTTCTGGGTATCATCAGCTTCGTGTGCTTGAAGAAGATATTCCCAAGACTGCTTTCCGCACTCGATATGGGCATTATGAGTTCACTGTTATGCCATTCGGTTTGGCTAATGCTCTTGCTGTTTTCATGGACTTGATGAATAGGGTCTGCAAGCCTTATTTGGACAAGTTCATCATCGTTTTCATTGATGACATCTTGATTTATTCTAAGACTCGAGCCGATCATGAGCAACATCTTCGTCTTACTCTGGAACTCCTGAAGAAAGAGCAACTTTTCGCCAAATTCTCCAAGTGCGAATTTTGGCTTAAGGAAGTTCAATTTTTGGGACATATCATCAACGAACAAGGTATTCATGTAGATCCCTCCAAGATCTGCGCGATTAAGGATTGGGATACGCCTACTGCTCCAACTGAAGTTCGTTCATTTCTTGGTCTCGCGGGTTATTACCGCCGCTTCATAGAAAACTTCTCCAAGATTGCAGTTCCTTTAACTGCTCTAACCCAGAAGAACAAACCCTTTTATTGGGGATCCAAACAAGAAGAAGCGTTTCAGACCTTGAAGCAGAAGCTTTGTGATGCACCTATTTTATCTTTGCCTGAGGGCAACGATGATTTCGTCGTGTATTGTGATGCATCAAATTTGGGTCTTAGCTGTGTTCTCATGCAAAGGAATAAAGTCATAGCTTACACATTGAGACAGTTAAAGATACACGAGAAGAACTACACCACTCATGATCTTGAGTTAGGTGCAGTTGTATTCGCTCTCAAAATATGGAGACACTATTTGTATGGTACAAAATGTGTGGTTTTCACTGACCACAAAAGTCTTCAGCACATCTTTAATCAGAAAGAACTCAACATGAGGCAACGACGTTGGGTTGAACTTCTAAACGACTATGACTACGAAATTTGCTATCATCCTGGCAAGGCGAATGTAGTGGCTGACGCATTGAGTCGTAAGGAACGTGTCAAGCTTCACTATGTCAAAGTTCGATCTGATATTCAAAACCGCATTTCTCAGGCTCAACATACTTGTGTTTCACAAGATTTGATGAGTAAGGAATTACCATTTCATATCAAGCCTGATCTCGAACTGAAGGACAATGGATCATATTATTTCATGGACCGTTTGTGGGTCCCAAGTCAAGACAATATCCGCACCTTGCTTATGGATGAAGCTCATAAGTCTCGTTATTCTATTCATCCTGGCTCAGACAAAATGTATAAGGATCTTCGTACTCAGTATTGGTGGCCTGGTGTGAAAAAAGACATTGCCTTGTACGTATCCAAATGCCTTACTTGTTTTAAGGTTAAGGCTGAACAACAACATCCCTCTGGATTATTGGAGCAACCAGGGATTCCATTTTGGAAATGGGAAAACATTGCTATAGATCTTATTACCAAATTTTCGTGCACTAAAAGAGGTCATGCCGCTATTTGGGTAGTTGTTGATCGTCTTACAAAGTCAGCACATTTCTTGCCGATCCATGAGGATCTATCTGCTGACAAGCTGGCTAAAATCTATGTGGATGAGATTGTATCCCGACATGGTGTTCCCTTGAACATTATTTCTGACAGAGATGCTTGATTCTCATCTCGTTTTTGGAGAACCATGCAATCTGCTATGGGAACCCAACTTAATTTTAGCACAACTTATCATCCGCAATCGGATGGTCAATCTGAAAGAACAATACAGACTTTGGAGGATATGCTTAGAGCTTGTGTGATCGATTTTGGTGGTAGTTGGGATTTGTATCTTCCGTTGATTGAATTCTCCTACAACAACAATTATCACTCCAGCATTAACATGGCTCCTTCAAAGCTCTCTATGGTCGAAAATGTCGTTCACCAGTCTGCTGGAATGAGATCGGTGAGGCTCAGCTTACTGGACCTGACCTCTTTCTAGAGACTACAGATAAGGTTAAGAAAGTTCGCGATAACCTTCAGACAGCTCGAAGCCGTCAAAAGAGTTACGTGGATCGACGACGCAAGCCCTTGGAATTTCAAGTCGGTGATCGCGTTCTACTTAAGGTTTCACCTTGGAAAGGTGTGATCAGATTTGGAAAGCCAGGAAAACTTGCACCTAGATATGTTGGACCATTCAAGATCGTCGAAAGAATCGGTAAGGTAGCCTACAGACTTGAGTTACCTCCTTAACTTGGAAAAATTCATCCAACCTTTCACGTGTCCAATCTCAAGAAGTGTTTAGCTGTTGAGAACCTCCACATACCACTGGACGAAATTTGTGTTGATAACA
Source organism: Helianthus tuberosus (assembly GCA_030545235.1). Lineage (NCBI taxonomy): Eukaryota > Viridiplantae > Streptophyta > Magnoliopsida > Asterales > Asteraceae > Helianthus > Helianthus tuberosus. Next base: position 175,592,807 of record CM060425.1, on the reverse strand, counting down.
CGATGCATTTTGTTGAGAAACCTGTGGAAATGATGGACCGTGAAGTCAAATGGCTCAAATGCAAGCGCAATCTACTTGTCAAAGTTCGCTGGGAATCTAAATGTGGTCCAGAATTTACTTGGGAACGTGAAGATCAAATGAAGGCGAAATATCCGCATCAATTCTCACAAGTTTCCTCTAAATAAATTTCGGGACGAAATTTCCACAAGTAGGGGAGACTGTAACATCTGTGCTTGTAATTATTGTATAAACCTTAAACAGTTCAGTTATCTATAACACAAGGTTATTTGATCCCAATTTTTGTTTATTTATGTTTGACATTTTGTATGTTTTGATTTTTGTTCAATTTCAAACTCTATATCGCTTTCTTGAGAGTTATACGCAAACCGATGCGTAAACATAATCAGTTTAACGCGACAAACACTCTGAAACATCAATTTATGCTTAACATACCTTAAATAACCTTTACCTAACTTAGAAATAAGTTTTGAAGGCTTTGTTATGGCAAAATCAAGTTTATTCGCTTACAGGGACTAATTTCGACAAACTGTGAAAGTATGCAGATTCGTACTGTACCGAACATTCCGGAACTTGATCATAAGTTAAACATACCTTAAATATCCTTTACATAGCTTAGAAATAGGCTTTGAGGGGTTCGGTGTGCTAAAATAAACTTTTCGATCAAATAGGGACTAAAAGCGTCAAAAAGTGCATTAGTTTGCATTTTCGCGCACATCTTACGTTCTGAATATATCCGGACACCCAAAAGTTTATGTAATCATTAAAATATTTTATTTTAGTGATTGGCATGATAAAATTCCATTCGTCGCATAATTTGGATTATTTTTCGTGTCCGTTCGTGTTTCGTCGTAAATAAGCGAATAACGTGATCGTACGACTAAACGAACCGACATCCGACAAATTTTCAAGCATGTTTCATGTCCCCTATGCTTAGGCATCATTGTAGAGCCTTGAAAATGAGCTTAAACACTTGCAGGGACCATTTCTGTAAATCTGAAACTTGTTTGCTGATATGCCATCTGTCGCGGGCCGCGTAGGCCAGGCCTCACTCGTACGCGGGGCGCGACAGACCATCAGATCTGCAAAAACATGTTTCCAGCTATTTCCAACTGTTCCCATGGTTTGCACCTGGTTTCTTTAAGTCTATGGGCTTGTTTAGGGGCACCCATGGTATTACAAAATAGTGGGTGCACTTGTAAGGCCAAGTTCGAAGCTCGTTTATCGAGGAACGATCCTAACGGTGGCCCAAAATCTATAAATACCCACCTCCATTCATTCCAATACTCACACCTTGATCTGATTATTTCTCTAAGTTGGAGTTTCTACACTCCATACCTGAGAATTTTTAGATCAAATCTCCTTTGCTTGGACCTCTTGTAAGTTTCTTTCGTTCTTTTACGCGTTTTTAAGCACGAAAGTCAAACAGTGTTTGACTTTTAGCATTGACCAGTTTATGGTCAACATGAAGTTCGTTTAACTTCGCAACGTGAGCGTAATCATGATGGTCATAGTCCTTTGTGACTATACCTACTGATTACCACGTTATTTAGGCATAGTGACGAGTCATAGTTTCGGTCAAAATACGCGTTTATACGTATTTTGCAACCAAACTATTCTTGGGTATCAAAACCCTTTGTTTTGATTTCAAACTTGTTTTCAAACTTCGTTAAACATGTTTTAACATGTTTAACTCGTCGCTTTTAGTTTAGTGCTTATATAGGGTCGTAAGATAAGCAGTCTAAACAACCGCTTAGACTTTCGAACCCGACCCGTTTGGTCGATCATTAGGATCCGACCAAACACATTTTGTGACCATAGTTGTATAGGGAATAACCTTCCGAGGTTCTACCTTATGGTCACTTCGTTTAGTTAGTTATATGATAGGTAGTTTATATGCCTTAGGAAAATGACCAAAACGCCATTTTTGCACATAAATTCATTTTAAGCATATGTAACCTAAATTTTGACATCTAAACTGATTAGGCAACATTATTAGACATGTTAAGGCATATATTACTTGTCATAGGACTAGTTAGGCGGTCCGAACGCGTTTAACGCGAATGACGTGTTAAAGTAGCGGCTACCTAAACGAGTCGTAATGGGTCGTAAGCACTTAGGATAGGTTCCATTTTAGAATGTAGGCTTTGTTAAACCATGTTATATGAGTCCTATACTCATTTGGCTTACGAAACCTCATTTTCTCCAATCTTCCGATTTAGGTCCGGTTTATTAACGTAGTTACCTATATTAGGTGCCGTTTGTTTCCCTGATCTCTAGCATTGCTTGGTTGTTATCCAAAGACTATTGAGCAATCTCAAGTGAGTACATAGTCCCCTCTTTTACTGTTTTCAAACATTTTGGGGGTGAAACACATGTGCCTACTTGTTACTTTCATGTTTTTCATGTTTTTATATCATATGCTTACTATATTAGTACATGTATAGTACATGATTTCATCCTTGTTTTTGCTATGTATGTTTCATTAACAGGATAGCACATTGATTTCATAAAAGACATTTGTTTCATATGATCATTTCAGCATATGTACACATTGATTTACATCATATTCATGCTTTGTATGTTCATTTTTGCATACTTAGTACGTTGTTTTCACATAACATGCTTACATTTGGTATTACATTTGGTTTGTTTAGACGGGACAAATGTACGTTCATTAACATTGGCCATGCCGACCGGTAGTAAGTACTGGTACCATAGGAATTGACAACTCCCATTTCTGGCTTCCTAGGTTTGTTTGGAAGTAGGAAATGACTGAATCCGATATTCATAATTTTTGATAAATCTTTAATTTGTTTAAAGGTTTATCGCCATAATCGCAAGTCTTGAATGTATGCGTTTAACAATACCGCATAGATGTTAAGTATCAGTAAAGCATGCATTTATTTTACAAAACATATCTTTGATTTAAACCATGATTTATTTCAATAGCTTGTTTTGTGCATTTTACCTATGGTTTTAGTTGACACATTTCACTTGCCATACATGACATTTGGTTACACATTACATGATTTACATTTGACAATAGACATTGATTACACATAAACATTTTGACATTAAACAAGACATTTTGATGGTTTGTTTGGATAAGTGATTTAAATAACGATGCGTGTGTAATATGATAAAAGCATGGTGGATACGCCGCTGGTACTTCCTATATATAAGTGCTTTTATGATATTACATATCGTAGCGTTATTTAAACCATTTCAATTTAGACATATTACATATTACACAGATTACATATTTTCACATAAACATTTTTTTACAAACAGCTTAATTTATACAAACTCATTTTACTTGGTTATTCGTTTTAACATACATCTTTCTTTTATATATCATCTGATTTTCTTATCACTTTATGTATGATTTATAAAAGAAAACATTTTCCTAAAAATTCATGACTAACTTTTATAAAACAAATCTTTCAATTACAAGTCATGAATCCTATTTTAATAAAACCTATGTATCTCACAGGCATTTTTATGCTGACGTACCTATTTTCACATGTGTTTTCAGGAGCTGATGCATAGGATGTGCAAGATACACTTAGGCGGACCTGTGCCTTAGTGACTTAAAATGAAGCTAGAACGGTTTAATTATGTTTTGTACTCTTGTTTTCTCATTTAAGACAGTGTAACCCTCTCTTTGTTTATAAATAAAACAAAACTTTAATTACCATGGTTATGAAACAATAATTCTGTTGCTCGACTCCCCGACGTTTCCGTCGCGGTTTGTTGTTTTACGCGGTCTGGGTGTGACAGAAGAGTTAGTATCAGAGCCAATGGTTATAGGGAATTAGGTTATTAGTAATGCTTTGACCTAGACTATAACTTTTCTAGGACCCTAACACAAGTTATCTTGTGTTTAGATCTTAAAACATGCACTTCACCTATCCTTAGGTGATTACCAAAACAAGAACTCAATTTTCTGAAACGATCTTTGAAAATCAATCATCTGTTTTTAAATGATTTGTTATAAGGTTTTGAACCCTCCAATTTTTCAAAATGATTTTGAAAATTCAATCATCCATTCTTGAATGATTCTTTTGGCTTTGTGCCTTCCAAGTTTTCAAAATCTCGTCAAAGTTTTGGGTCTAAATAATGTGAACACGTGCAATCTGGAAGGGTGGGTGCCTGTACCTCGGGTTTTCTGTCTAGGCTAGAGTGTTCATACAAATCCACATATTTTGACAAGTCACTCTTACCTTGGAACTCTTGGGGTGAGTATCCACTTATAGGCTAAAGCATGTCTTCGCGATACGTTATTTTTGACGCATTTACTTTGAATAGTCACTGTGTGTCGTTTGTTTGCTTTGTATGAACAAATGACCATGATCCATGCTCTTTGTCAATTTTAGTATCATTTCATTTTTCATCTAATCATCTCACTCGTTTTCTCTCATGTTTCTTCTTTTAGAATGCCTCCTCGACGCGAAAATTCGGTACCTAATGCCGAACTGGCAGCAATCATTTCGCTACAAATGGCTGCTGTACTTCTAGACATTATTGCTCAAGTTAACTAAGCCAACAATAACCATAATGCTCCATGCAACTTCAAAAGTTTCAACTCGGCTAAACCACTCAAGTTTAGTGGTTCTGAAGGAGCAACTGGGCTTCTACAGTGGTTTAAGAGCATTGAGAGTATGTTTCGTCATGTCCAGTGCCCTGATAATCGTAAAGTCGAGTTCGCTTCTAGTGTGTTTCAAAAGAGGGCTCTTACTTGGTGGAATGGAGTCATGAGAGACCGTGGTGCTGAGGTTGCTTTAGCACAGACCTGGGCAGAGCTTAGGGCCTTAATAATGAGGGAATTTTGTCCTCGTCATGAACAGAGGGCGTTAGAAAGGGAGTTTGATGATTTGAAGCAAGACAGTGGTGAACGTCGGGCTTATACCGACAGATACGAGGAGCTGAGTTTGTTATGCTCTATGATGGTTAGCCTACTCAAGAAAACTATCGAGAGGTATGTTGATGAATTACCTGACTCCGTGCAAGACATCGTCACTGGTAGCAACCCTACCACAGTTCGTCAGGCAATCGAGTTAGCTGCGACTTTGACTGAGTCGCAAATCAGAAAGGGTAAGCTTCATAGGAAGGGTGACAAGGATAAGAAATAGTCGTCTGACAAGAGTGAGGGTAAGAAGGGTAAGAAAACTGGGTCTTCAAGGAGGTCTAAGAAGCGCAAGGCTTCTCAAAATTTCGCTGTTACTGCTCAAGTCAACCAGGCAGCTCCTAACCAACCCGCACAACCACCAGCAAAGAAACAGTATGCGGTGAATGCTCCGTTGTGCAACAGATGCAATAGTCACCACCGACCACAAGTTCAGTGTCGTTTCTGTGCTAACTATGGAAAATTGGGTCATCTTGCCAATGTTTGTCGTTTTGCTCCTAATCAAGTTGCACAAAACCCAGCTCAGCAAGCTGCTCAAGCACCTGCTCAACAACAGGCTCAAGCTGCATGACCTCATTATCCTCCTGTTTCGTGCTACAATTGTAGGGATCTGACCCATTACAGAAATCAGTGTCCAAGGTTGGTTAATGCAAATCAGGCACAGGCTCATGGTCGAGTCTTTAATATGAATGCTAACGAGGCGCGAGCAGACAATGAAGTGGTCAACGATACGTTCTTTGTTAATAATCAGCCTGCATCTGTTCTTTTTTATTCGGGTGCCGATAAAACTTTTGTGTCTTTATCTTTCAAGCCTTTGCTCTGCATGACTAGAACAAAACTAGGAAAGCCCTTGACAGAAGAGGTAGCTAGTGGTGAACCCGTTGTTCTCGATTCTATTCTCCGAAATTGCCAGTTGAACCTTAATAACCATCTTTTTCCTATCGACCTCACGCCTATGCAACTTGGAACTTTCGACCTTATAGTGGGAATGGATTGGTTAGCCAAGCATCACGCAGAGGTAGTTTGTTTTGAGAAGATTGTTCATGTTCCGCTTTCGACAGGTAAGATCCTAGAGTTTCGTGGTGAGAAACCTGCTAGTAGCCTCAAACTCATGTCTTGTACTCAAGCTCGGAAGTATCTACGAAAGAACTATGTTGCTTTCTTGGCACATGTTGTAGCGGATAAAGGCAAAGGTAAGTCTATTCAAGATATCCCTGTTTCTCAGGATTATCCTGAAGTGTTTCCTGAAGAATTACCTGGTTTACTGTGACAACTGGCACAAACCGGTAATTTTCGTACACTTTAATTATTATTTAATGACTGCAATTATGTGCTTAATTGTCAGCAATGTCTGAACACATACGAAACAAGTGAATTCATGCACGTTGTATACTAAAAAAAAATAATGCTTTATGCATAAACGAGAGCGTTGCGTCAGTTATACTAGTAAACTCACCGGTAAGACTCACTGTGTCAACAGAACTGCAGAAAGCAGTCAGACAATAAAAGTGGAGCCTAGGTGTAGGTCCAACGACAAGAATACGTTAAAACCCAAGAGTACATACAAGGGTTTAATATATACACTCTCCGAAAGCAAAAGTAAGCACTAAAAAGCACCCGAAACGCACTTTAAGTGCAGAATTTTGTATAATTCAGCAATAATTCAGCATTTAAACATATGAATATTATGCAGAAATTTCGTTTTATCATCCAGAATATTTCCCTAAGTGTTGGGAATTGAAAGGGTACTAGTAGGGTACTTAAAAGACACAAAAAAGTGTAATTTAGCACTTTAACGGATTAATATCCAACCGAACAACCGAACTATACCCGGAACATAAAAATATTGTCATTGACATTATTTTTCTTTTTCCTGAGCTAGTTAGGGTCCCCGAATACCCTAACACCCGTTATATTAAATAACAGACTAATAACTTAGTTATTTTTCTAAAACTTAACTAACTAAACTCAAATTAATTACTAACTATTAGTTGAATTGGAACCATATTACTCCACTCCCCGTGACCGATCGGTCCCCATATGGGAACACACTCTTACAAACTTTGATTATTTAATTGAGATTGTCAAATATCATAGGGACACTTTGTTTAGTGGATAAAGGACTTGGATGGTTTATAAGAAAATTTAGAGGTTAACCAATTCATTTACATAACACTCAAACAAAATTGTGTTCTCTCCCTCTCTCTTGCTACCTTCGGCCGAGACCAAGAAGCCCCACCACTACCATCATTTGATCACTCTCATGCAAACCATCTATATACAAGTGTGTTAGAGTTTATACGAAGAGGCTCGGTGCATACGGAATCGCAAGGAGCTCGCCACAATGTTATTAACCACCCTTTTTTCGTCTAGTTTCTTCCCTAGCCACGAGCTAGTAGTAAGTGACTCTAAACACCCTATTGATCTTGTTTAAAGTGGTTAATACGAGATTTGTCGGAAAAAAATCATGAACACCAAAGATCAAAGTTTAAAGTCTACTAGAAATGATGAACATGTTGGTTAATGAGTAAATATTAGTGTAAAACTTATGGAACTTGTTTTGTTATGATTATTTATTATTATTGGATGCTAGTAGGGGAACGGATCGTCATCTAACCACGCTAGGTCATGTTCATGGAACATGAACTAGCACTATGTTTAGTGTAAAAATAACTAGATGACGAACCCTTTCACTCACAAACATGAACTTGTGTAAAAACGATTTTTCCTATGAAATGGGGTTCTAAACTAGTAGATCTAAAGATCTACAAGTGGTATTTTTGAATAACCAAGTGTATTATGAAATCATGTTTAAAAAGCCAGATCTTTCTCAAAATAAAGACATTTTTGAGAACCAAAAAGTGTGTAGACACTTGTGTAACGAAAGGATTTACCAAAGAAATATTTTCGTAAATACCGACTAAAAGTTGTAAAACTTCATATTCTTTAAAAATAAAGTTTTCGAGATAATGATTTTATTTTTAAAGATGGAAAGACTTACTAAATGTGCTAGTAAGTTACTACACATTTTTGTAAATATTCAAGTTCATGAAATGGAGAAATTAGTGATTATTGTTGATGATTATTGTTGATAATTGTTGTTGATGATTGTTGACGATTTAAAAGAAACTAAACACATGTTTTGAAAACATGGGAAACCTCCATTTTTAGGGGAAACTCTGTCAAATTTTTTATAAATTTTGACACTTAAAAAAATATAAGTTTTTGAGAAACTTATTCCCTAAAAATGTATCTAAAAATATTACCAAGGTTTCCCTAATTTTTGGTGATAAGAAATGAGGATTTCTTCAAGAATAAAAATGGATATAAGTATGTATATTTTGAGAGAAAAATATATATTATTTTATCACCAACTTTTGTGCTAAGTGTATATAGTATGTGTTATACGTGCTAGTGTATTAAGACTTAAAAATACACTAAATACTCATGAGGAGTATAAACATAAAAATACGCATAAAACATACAAGATACATAATTCGGGTGCAAAGTGCAAAACACGAGATACTTATATCAATTTTAGAGAAAATAATATAAGTAAGATACTTAGTTAAAAATATAAAATATTTTTTTAACACAAGAATATATACACAAAAGAGAGTGACTGTACTTGTGCGACACAAGTCTAGTGACTAACATTAAGAAAACGCGTATAGGTTACGACGTTAATTAAGCAAATCCGTTGAAGTTTACGACGCAAGGAACGCAAAGTTGTGAGTTCATGCTCCCCCTTTTCTCTTTAACTATTTTCAGTTTTTATAACTTCGGGGGTGAAATACATATACAAATGTACAATATTTATAATTGGTATGATATAAATACAAGAAGTACACTTGGTGAGAACGAGAACCAAGTGTGACGAAATATAAGAGTACAAGAAGTACACTTGGTGAGAACGAGAACCAAGTGTGACGAAATATAAGAATATGAGAAGCGCACTTGGTGAGAACGAGAACCAAGTAGGAGGCGTTATGAGAAATGATACGAGAAATCGTGTCACGAATAGGGTAACATAAGCACCATTAATCAACAATATACCTAGACCGCCGAACAAAATGTTAGATCTAACGGGTGCCGGGCAACCACACTCTCGGTGAGGGCGAGAATCGAGTAGTGCTTTTGTGTCTCAGAATATACCAATTAAATGCCTAAGGTTTGGTGACTTCCTATGTCGTGTCACATGTTAATGGCTTTGCAACCCATTAACAATCCTGATACATACAGGAATACTTTATTTACATAAAATTCATACCATAGAAAAACTTGATATATAACTTGAAGTACGTGGGGTACTCAAGAAAAACTTGATTTATAACTTGAAGTACGTGGGGTACTCAAGAAAACGGGAATTATACTAGAGTACGTGGGGTACTCAAGAAAAACCTAAATTATACATAAGTACGTGGAGTACACATGAATACTTGATTTATGTATGAAAACTTGATTTATACATGACTCAAACTATGTTTTCATACAAAGTATACAAACGTGAAATACAAAACTGCATGAATTCACACCAACATTATGTTGACATTTTTCCAAAACTCACATGTATTTCAGGTAACTAGGATGGATGTGCGTGCGGTCTCGCTTATGCTTGTGGATGTCGCTTATTATTATCTTCAAATAAAGTTGTAAACTTTTTAAGACAATGTTTTGTGCGACTTAGCAATGTAAACACTAAACTTATGTTTTCAAATTATGGTATTTTATGTTTTTATGAGCATATAGCATGTTTACCTTTCGTATGCAATGAGAACCTTTCATGATCACACCTCGTGCTTCCGCCGCAGAAAGGGGTGTGACAGATTGGTATCAGAGCTGCGATTGTAGTGAACCAGGATTCCTTCTCGAGTCTAGTCTACAATCTCTAGGATCCTTTCACGAAAACAATTTTCAAAGAGTTTTCATTGCATAAAACGTCCCGCAACATCCACTACCTGAAACTGTTCACATGCGTCTAGAATAGACACTACGAGACTTAGGGTGCACGAGAGTAGCACTCGTCTGTGATTGAGACTTAATTGCAATTATGTGTGATAATTAGCATATACTAGAAGTAGAATGTCACAAGTATACGTGACTTTATCTGAAAGAAATGGCCCATCTGAAGGAAGAAATACGAGGATGAAACGAACCGTGCGGACTGTGCAAGGAGTTACGTAATTATGGATGCATACATAATTATGGAATTCAGTGCACAGAAATCACAGCAAGTCTTGTCACATATAGATTCCCTCAGTGCAAGCCTACTAAGTACTCTGCTAGAGTAATAATTGTTTAATGTCACTTATGTGGTATATACCTGTGAATATATATATGCTACTACTGTCTAGTGTGACGATATCAAACAAATGTTTAACCCTGCAGTGTTATGTTCTGTCAGAACATGGCACCCAGGAAAGCTGTGAATGCTCGCAATGATGATCAACCTCCTCCTCCCCCACTGCCAAGAACTGCTGAAGAGCTTAACGCTCTACTGGAAGAAAGGATATCCGCTGCTATCGCCCAGTACGAGGCGAACCGTACGCAAGACAGTGGTGGCCCAAGTAACGCTAGACGTAGTGGGAACGGAGATTCATCTGGAGGCAACGCAGCTCAAGGCTGCACTTTCAAGCAGTTCCTCGACTGCAAGCCGATGAACTAGGACGGCACAGGAGGTGCAGTAGCATTCGTACGCTGGACTGAGAAGACTGAAGCTACTATCCGCATGAGCAAGTGTACCGCGGATCAACAAGTCACCTTTGCTACTGGGTTGTTTGTCGATGAAGCTCTGACTTGGTGGAACCTGCAAGCCCAAACTTTGGGTGATGATGCCGCTTATGGCTTAACTTGGGAGGAACTGAAGGAAAGAATGAGAGAGAAGTATTGCTCTCGCGCTGAACTCCAAAGGCTGGAAACGGAGTTCTGGCACTTGACCATGGTAGGTGCTGACATTAATGGTTATACTCGTAGGTTCCACGAACTGTCAAGAGTGCTACCCTACATGGTGACTCCCGAATTCAAGCGCGTTGAACGCTACATTTGGGGACTGGCCCCAGAGTTTCGTGGCATGGTGACGTCGGCCAAACCACAAACAATCACCGAGGCTGTAACTCTGGCTGTCAGCCTGACTGAGGATTGTTTTCGTATGAAGAAGTTACCGTTGAACCCAACAGAAAAGACCGAGACGCATGCTGAGTCGTCCGGTGACAAAAAGAGAAAACATACAAGTTTGAACCAAGCAACTCGTAACAACAAGGGTTTCAGCAAGAAGCGCGACACTAACCCGCCTCAGGAGACGAAGACCCTTGCAACCAAAGCATACCAAGGCTCCATGCCTAAATGTCAAAAATGTAAGTATCATCATGATGGAGCTTGTCGCATTCCAAGGTGCGACAAATGTGGTAAATTGGGTCATCAAACGGAAGACTGTTGGGGAAAAGGAAAGAACCGAAATGGGAACAGTGCTGGTAACAAGAATGGTAACGGGAAAGGGCGGAACCAAGGATGCTTCAAGTGTGGAAGAAATGATCATCTCATGAAGGACTGCCTAGAGGGAAACAATGCTTAGGCTAGAGCATTTGTAATTGGAGCAAAGAACGCACGCGAGGACCCTAACGTGGTCACCGGTACGTTTCTCATTAACAATCACTTTGCATCCATATTATTTTACACTGGCGCCGATTATAGCTTCATGTCTGTGGAATTTAAACGCATACTCGGAATAGAATCTAGTAGATTAGAAATTCCTTATTCCATAGAACTAGCCAATGGTAAACTTGTTGAATCGAGAGAAGTTGTTAGAGGCTGCACACTGGAACTTGGCGAACGAAATTTTAGCATCGACCTCTTACCTATTCAATTGGGTAGCTTCGATGTAGTAGTCGGAATGGACTGGTTGTCCAAGAACGAAGCTGAAGTTATTTGTCATGAGAAAATCATTCGCATCCCTTTTGCGAATGGTGAAACTCTCATCGTACATGGAGAAAAACGAGACGCACCTCTTCGAATCATCAGTTGCATGAAGGCACAGAAGTGCTTAAGGAAAGGATGTGTCGCTTTCCTAGCACACGTTATAGACAAGAAGGCTGAGGAGCCAAAACTCGAAGACATTCCTGTGGTGAAGGAATTTCTTGATGTGTTCCCTGAAGATCTGCCAGGACTACCTCCGCAACGACAAGTAGAATTCCGTATAGACTTGGTTCCAGGAGCCGCTCCTGTAGCCAAGGCTCCCTATCGACTTGCACCATCCGAAATGCAAGAATTATCTACACAACTCTAGGAGTTATTGGATAAAGGATTTATAAGGCCAAGCTTCTCACCCTGGGGAGCTCCAGTATTGTTCGTGAAGAAAAAGGATGGAACCCTGCGGATGTGTATCGATTACCGGGAACTGAACAAGCTCACGATCAAGAATCGGTATCCACTACCGAGGATTGATGACTTATTTGATCAACTGCAAGGATCAAGCTACTATTCCAAGATCGACCTTCGATCTGGATACCATCAGCTGAGAATCCAAGAAGAAAGCGTGCCAAAGACTGCATTCAGAACGCGCTATGGGCACTACGAATTTCTTGTGATGCCATTCGGGCTAACAAATGCACCAGCGGTCTTTATGGATCTGATGAACCGCGTATGCAAACCATATCTTGATAAATTCGTGATTGTATTTATCGATGATATCCTGATTTATTCGCAAACGAAAGAAGAACATGAGCAACATCTCAGAACTATTCTGGAACTACTGAAGAAAGAGAAAATTTATGCAAAGTTCTCGAAATGCGAATTCTGGATTCGCGAAGTACAATTTCTTGGTCACGTTGTGAATGAGAAGGGCATTCATGTAGACCCGTCCAAGATAGAAGCAATAAAGAATTGGGAAGCTCCCAAGACCCCAACTGAAGTTCGTCAATTTTTGGGCTTAGCGGGCTATTACCGACGTTTCATCGAGAACTTCTCAAAGATAGCTCAACCGCTAACGACCCTTACACAGAAAGACAAGAAATACGACTGGGGTCACAAACAAGAAGAAGCCTTCCAGTTACTTAAAAACAAGCTCTGCGATGCACCAATACTATCATTACCCGAAGGCACCGAAGACTTCGTGGTATATTGCGACGCCTCACGACAAGGCTTGGGTTGCGTGCTCATGCAACGCCAAAAAGTCATCGCTTATGCTTCAAGACAGCTGAAGGTACATGAAAGAAACTATACCACTCACGACCTGGAGCTGGGTGCAGTGGTATTCGCCTTGAAGATCTGGCGACACTATTTATATGGTACTCGATGTACAATTTTCACAGATCACAAAAGCTTACAACACATATTTGATCAGAAGGAATTGAATATGCGCCAGCGGCGATGGGTCGAGCTGCTAAATGATTACGACTGTGAGATCAAGTGCCATCTTGGAAAGGCAAACGTTGTAGCGGACGCGTTGAGCCGAAAAGAAAGGGTTAAGACCCTAAGGGTTCGAGCGTTAGAAATGACCATTCGAACGAACCTCACTGCACGCATTCGTGATGCACAACAAGAAGCTCTTAAGGAAGAGAACCGTAAAGCTGAATACCTACGGGGTATGCTGAAATACATGGTGCCAAACGAAGAGGGAGCCTTATATTTCAAGAAGCGTATTTGGGTTCCCCTCTATGGTGGCATACGAGAAGTCATCCTTAATGAAGCCCACAAATCGAGATATTCGATCCATCCAGGATCGGACAAAATGTATCAAGACCTGAAAGAGTACTATTGGTGGCTGAGACTCAAAAGCGACGTTGTTGTTTACGTTGGAAAGTGCTTAACATGTGCCAAGGTTAAGGCCGAATATCAGAAACCGTCCGGCCTACTACAACAACCAGAGATTCCCGTGTGGAAGTGGGAACAAATCTCGATGGACTTCATAACGAAATTACCCAGGACCCCGAGAGGGCACGATATGATATGGGTAATAGTTGATCGATTAACGAAGTCTGCACACTTCCTACCGATCCGAGAAAAAGATAGCATTGGAAAGCTTGCAGAGATATACTTAAGGGAAATTGTGGCACGTCATGGAGTGCCAATCTCAATCATTTCAGACAGGGATGGACGCTTTGTCTCAATAATCTGGCAATCATTTCAGTGTCACACCCCGAAATATCAGAGCATTGGCTTGACTGGACCGGTATCTTCATTGCACAGCAGAAGCAAAAAAAAAATCTAAGTCTTTTAGAAATTGAACGCCCACAAAGTACTCGACTCTTCATGGTTCTCCTGTTCCAACCGTGCCTTGTCTTAGAATTGTAACCTGAGAAAGAAACATGCGAAAAAGTCAACATAAAGTTGAGCGAGTTCATAGTTTGCTTGTAAAAGATTTGAAATAAATCTTTTTGAATGACCGGTTTTTGTTGTATTGTTGAATGTTTAAATACTTGAATGAAAACATGGTATGTAACTTGCAGAATGTATGAATGTTTGAATGTAACTTGTAAAATGTATCTGTAACTGTAACTGTGTACCATGAATGTTTGAATGTATCCTTTAGAATGTATCTGTAACTGAGTACTATGAATGTTTGAGATCGCTAGTGGTTTGCAAGGCCACTAACATGTGTCACGACATAGGAAGCCACCAAACCTAGGCATTTTTGTCGACTTTGACTGAGACACAGAAGCACTCATTGGTAGAAGTAGGCCAAGAGTGGGGTTGCCTGAAACCCATTAGATCTAACATTTTGTTCCGTGGTCTGAATGTATACGTTGATTAATGGTGCTTATGGTACCCTATTCGAGACATGATCTAGAATGTTTCACTTGAATGATTCACTTGAATGTTTTTGTACTCATCATTTCCCCAATTTAGAAAACAAGTAAGCTTTGTATGTACTTTACAAAAATACGCTTTGTTTAAAAAAAACCGGTATAGTTATCATAAACCTTTCGTAAACCATTTGTGTCAGTTAAAAACTTGTTTGTATAATGGTTTAGAAATATGTAATTCATGTTTATTGAACACTTTGAATGTTTTGTAGAATGTGCATGTCTTTCCACCCCGAAAACATTTATAAAAATGTAAAACCGTAAAAGGTGGGGTTATGAACTCACCTGAATATTCCTGTGCAAAGCTAGCTATATACGATGTCGTTTCCAAGACGAGACTCGCTAGCTTGCATTCTACAATATTCCTAACGTGGAATATCTTATAAGTTTCTAATTAATGCGGTAACTAATCTACGTGTTACCGAGCTCTACCGAATCGTTAACTGAACGGTTTGACGGTTTGTTGTTAAATTGATGAAAATGATAAAGTTATACTTGTTAGCTCATTTAACGTCATTAAGTATTTACAAGTCTTGAAAAGACTTAGTTTCTCATGAGAACTAAAGTATATATATTTATATTAAAGTATATAAATATATCAGTAGAATTTCGCTAGTCGTATTTGAGAAGTCGTACGTGTATGTAACGAGTGTTATATGAAAAGAATATATAATAAACTCGTATTATATATATCGTATGCCGTTTGAGGCGTTTGAAATAAATATAAAAGCTTATATTTATTTTATAAAAGAATCGTCGTTGTACAAATACATAAACTGTATTTATTTTTATAAAAGCATTCGTATAGTTTAATACTTGAAATAAATATACAAACTATATTTATTTTGTAAAAACGAATTCATGTAGTTCGACATTTGAAATAACTATAAAAACTTTATTTATTTTTATAAAACAAGTTCGTGTTAGGCGATGTTTGAAATAAATATAATAATTATATTTATTTTGCATAATAGTTTGCGTCGTCGTCGTTTTTGTAAGTTATAAAGTGTCCTTGTAAACGAATAGTCATTTGTATCTTGTTTTATAAAAATCGCTCGATATAATAATTGTTGTTTTGCTATAAAGTGCGTTTTGTTTTCGGGTTTTCTCGAAAAACGGGCAGAGTTTCCTCTGTTTTTGGACGCCCCCGACAACACAAGTTGTCGTCATTTTTCAAAATTCAATCAAGATTCACTCAATATATGTATGATTTCGTCAAATATATCAAACGTAACTATAATCAATCGGTTCGAGCTCGTTATCACATAGTAAAAATAAGGAACAATTAACGTAAATACTATTCGTTTTAAATCTTTTTACCGAATCTTTGTGTCGAAACGCCGAAAATAAGTCAGCTGAGTTGACCGGGTCAACTAAGTTGACCGATACGAACCGAAATACACCGAGTCGAACCGAGTCGAACCGAGTTGCACCGAGTTGCACCGAGTTACACCGAGTCGAGACCCGAACCCGAACTGATCTGTTGACTCGCTTGACCGGGTCAACCGAAACCAAAACTGAATCTAATCGAACCCGTTCTGAGATGAGACTGAACCTGAAAACCCGAACATATATGGAGCCACCCTTGACCAGTGTTGACCCGGACCCGGTCCGAGACACGAAACCGAGTCACAGATCGCCGACCACCATCCAAGCTGAACCGAGCCGAGTTTGATTTGAAACTGAACCTCGCTATAAATCGAAACAGAACCACCACCTGAACCGGAGCTCGTCGGATAACAACGTCATGGACCGCCGGACTTTAACATCGACCGCCGGTCCGAGTCTCCGACCGCCGGTCCGTGGCTCCGACCATCTGGTCCGCCGTCTCTCTCTCTCTCTCTTTCTCTCTCGTCTTCTCGGTGTTGCGCCGCCGTACCACCACCGAACAGTGGTGGTGGTTCGATTTGTTTGTTCAAGAGGGGGGTGAGTCGTTCGTCAGAGAAGACCACCGGCACCGGCCGGCTGTTTCGTCGGAGAAGAGAGGGGGAGGGGGTTGTGCTTCTTCTCAGAGTTTTGATGTGGGCTATGATTGTGTGCGTATGTTGTTTAATAGTTGCAAACTATGAAGAAGTTGGATGGGTGATGTAGAGAAATGAATTTGTGAAGGGCTTGTGGTTGGCTGCATATTATCGAGAGAGGGGAGAGAGACAGACAAAGGTATGTGTGTTGTTTGTATTGTCTGCACATGAAGATCAAGGGAATGCCCCCCTTTTATACACTTATATATAAAGTGTCTTTATATTAAAAACGTGTTTCGTTTTACATATTTTCTATAAATCACCACACGCGCACTATATAGCTGAAAACACGTCCCGGGGCACTCCAAGGGCCTGGTTAAGTTAATTAGCGTTGTAAACACTATTTATTATCGTGTTAATCACTTGTTAATCACGTAATTAAGGGCGTAAATTACCGGTTGTCACATTCAGGAAGCCTTTGGATCTCAGTTAGATCTAAGCACGGCTTTCCATCCACAAACAGACGGCCAGAGCGAACGGACTATACAAACGTTAGAAGATATGCTTCGCGCATGTGTCATGGATCTAGGCGGAAGCTGGGATACTCATCTACCTTTAGTTGAGTTTTCCTACAATAACAGTTATCATACGAGCATAAAAGCCGCGCCGTTCGAAGCTCTGTATGGCCGCAAATGCCGATCGCCCTTATGTTGGGCAGATGCCGAAGATAAACGTATGGTTGGTCCTGAACTAGTACAAGAGACAACCGACAAGATTGCGCAGATCCGAGAGCGCATTAAGGCGGCTCGAGATCGACAAAAGAGCTACGATGATCCGAAAAGAAAATCAGTAGAATTCGAGGTGGGAGACAAAGTGTTGTTAAAAGTCTCACCTTGGAAGGGCATAGTCAGATTTGGAAAGCGTGGAAAGCTGAATCCACGATACATCGGACCATTCAGAATATCGAAAAGAGTTGGTACCGTGGCATACAAACTAGAGTTACCGGAAGAACTTAATGGAGTACATGACACGTATCATGTATCCAACCTGAAGAAGAGTCCAACACAAGAAAACGTGATCATCCCGATGGATGAAGTGCATATTGATGAAGTCCTCCGTTTTACAGAACAACCTGTTGAGGTTACCGACTGGAAAGTCAACAAGACCAGGAGGAGCAGCGTAAAACTTGTCAAAGTACGTTGGAGCTCTAAGGACGGACCCGAGTACACATGGGAACGTGAAGACCAGTTCAAGGAAAAGTATCCCCACCTATTCAAGAAGACTCCAGCGAGAGTTAGTTCAGCCTGAATTTCGGGACGAAATTCTTTTAACGGAGGGAGACTGTGACAACTGGCACAAACCGGTAATTTCCGTACACTTTAATTATTATTTAATGACTGCAATTATGTGCTTAATTGTCAGCAATGTCTGAACACATACGAAACAAGTGAATTCATGCACGTTGTATACTAAAAAAAATAATGCTTTATGCATAAACGAGAGCGTTGCGTCAGTTATACTAGTAAACTCACCGGTAAGACACACTGTGTCAACAGAACTGCAGAAAGCAGTCAGACAATAAAAGTGGAGCCTAGGTGTAGGTCCAACGACAAGAATACATTAAAACCCAAGAGTACATACAAGGGTTTAATATATACACTCTCCGGAAGCAAAACTAAGCACTAAAAAGCACCCGAAACGCACTTTAAGTGCTGAATTTTGTATAATTCAGCAATAATTCAGCATTTAAACATATGAATATTATGCAGAAATTTCGTTTTATCATCCAGAATATTTCCCTAAGTGTTGGGAATTGAAAGGGTACTAGTAGGGTACTTAAAAGACACAAAAAAGTGTAATTTAGCACTTTAACGGATTAATATCCAACCGAACAACCGAACTATACCCGGAACATAAAAATATTGTCATTGACATTTTTTTTTCCTGAGCAAGTTAGGGTCCCCGAATACCCTAACACCCGTTATATTAAATAACAGACTAATAACTTAGTTATTTTTCTAAAACTTAACTAACTAAACTCAAATTAATTACTAACTATTAGTTGAATTGGAACCATATTACTCCACTCCCCTTGACCGATCGGTCCCCATATGGGGACACACTCTTACAAACTTTGATTATTTAATTGAGATTGTCAAATATCATGGGGACACTTTGTTTAGTGGATAAAGGACTTGGATGGTTTATAAGAAAATTTAGAGGTTAACCAATTCATTTACATAACACTCAAACAAAATTGTGTTCTCTCCCTTTCTCTTGCTACCTTCGGCCGAGACGAAGAAGCCCCACCACTACCATCATTTGATCACTCTCATGCAAACCATCTATATACAAGTGTGTTAGACTTTATACAAAGAGGCTCGGTGCATACGGAATCGCAAGGACCTCACCACAACGCTATTAACCACCCATTTTTCGTCTAGTTTCTTCCCTAGCCACGAGCTAGTAGTAAGTGACTCTAAACACCTTATTGATCTTGTTTAAAGTGGTTAATACGAGATTTGTCGGATAAAAATCATGAACACCAAAGATCAAAGTTTAAAGTCTACTAAAAATGATGAATATGTTGGTTAATGAGTAAATATTAGTGTAAAACTTATGGAACTTGTTTTGTTATGATTATTTATTATTGTTGGAAGCTAGTAGGGAAACGGATTGTCATCTAACCACGCTAGGTCATGTTCATGGAACATGAACTAGCACTATGTTTAGTGTAAAAATAACTAGATGACGAACCCTTTCACTCACAAACATGAACTTGTGTAAAAACGATTTTTCTTATGAAATGGGGTTCTAAACTAGTAGATCTAAAGATCTACAAGTGGTATTTTTGAATAACCAAGTGTATGATGAAATCATGTTTAAAAAGCCGGATCTTTCTCAAAATAAAGACATTTTTGAGAACCAAAAAGTGTGTAGACACTTGTGTAACGAAAGGATTTACCAAAGAAATATTTTCGTAAATACCAACTAAAAGTTGTAAAACTTCATATTCTTTAAAAATAAAGTTTTCGAGATAATGATTTTATTTTTAAAGATGGAAAGACTTACTAAATGTGCTAGTAAGTTACTACACATTTTTGTAAATATGTAAGGTTACGACGTTAATTAAGCAAATCCGGTGAAGTTTACGACGCAAGGAACGCAAAGTTGTGAGTTCATACTCCCCCTTTTCTCTTTAACTGTTTTCAGTTTTTATAACTTTGGGGGTGAAATACATGTACAAATGTACAATATTTATAATTGGTATGATATAAATACAAGAAGTACACTTGGTGAGAACGAGAACCAAGTGTGACGAAATATAAGAGTACAAGAAGTACACTTGGTGAGAACGAGAACCAAGTGTGACGAAATTTAAGAATATGAGAAGCGCACTTGGTGAGAACGAGAACCAAGTAGGAGGCGTTATGAGAAATGATACGAGAAATCGTGTCACGAATAGGGTAACATAAGCACCATTAATCAACAATATACCTAGACCGCAGAACAAAAGGTTAGATCTAACGGGTGCCGGGCAGCCACACTCTCGGTGAGGGAGAGAATCGAGTAGTGCTTTTGTGTCTCAGAATATACCAATTAAATGCCTAAGGTTTGGTGACTTCCTATGTCGTGTCACATGTTAATGGCTTTGCAACCCATTAACAATCCTGATACATGCAGGAATACTTTATTTACATAAAATTCATACCATAGAAAAACTTGATATATAACTTGAAGTACGTGGGGTACTCAAGAAAAACTTGATATATAACTTGAAGTACGTGGGGTACTCAAGAAAAACTTGATTTATAACTTGAAGTACGTGGGGTACTCAAGAAAACGGGAATTATACTTGAGTACGTGGGGTACTCAAGAAAAACCTGAATTATACATAAGTACGTGGAGTACACATGAATACTTGATTTATATATGAAAACTTGATTTATACATGACTCAAACTATGTTTTCATACAAAGTATACAAACGTGAAATACAAAACTGCATGAATTCACACCAACATTATGTTGACGTTTTTCCAAAACTCACATGTATTTCAGGTAACTAGGATGGATGTGCGCGCGGTCTCGCTTATGCTTGTGGATGTTGCTTATGTTTATCTTCAAATAAAGTTGTAAACTTTTTAAGACAATGTTTTATGCGACTTAGCGATGTAAACGCTAAACTTATGTTTTCAAATTATGGTATTTGATGTTTTTACGAGCATATAGCATGTTTACCTTTCGTATGCAATGAGAACCTTTCATGATCACACCTCGTGCTTCCGCCGCAGAAAGGGGTGTGACATTTACCTCCCATCACGCCAAGTTGAGTTTCGTATTGATCTTGTACCTGGTGCTAATCTTATCGCTAGATCTCCATATCGTCTTGCACCGTCTGAGATGCAAGAGTTATCTAAGCAGCTTCAAGAACTTTCTGACAAAGGTTTTATTCGTCCTAGCTTTTCACCTTGGGGTGCTCCCGTTCTTTTTGTCAAGAAGAAAGATGGATCTTTCAGGATGTGCATCGATTACCGTGAGCTTAACAAGCTTACCATCAAGAATCGATATCCCCTACCTCGCCTTGATGATCTCTTTAATCAGTTACAGGGTGCTACTTGTTTTTCAAAGATTGATCTGCGTTATTGGTATCATCAGCTTCGTGTGCTTGAAGAAGATATTCCCAAGACTGCTTTCCGCACTCGATATGGGCATTATGAGTTCACTGTTATGCCATTCGGTTTGACTAATGTTCCTGCTGTTTTCATGGACTTGATGAATAGGGTCTGCAAGCCTTATTTGGACAAGTTCATCATCGTTTTTATTGATGACATCTTGATTTATTCTAAGACTCGAGCCGATCATGAGCAACATCTTCGTCTTACACCGGAACTTCTGAAGAAAGAGCAACTTTTTGCCAAATTCTCCAAGTGCGAGTTTTGGCTTAAGGAAGTTCAATTTTTGGGACATATCGTCAACGAACAAGGTATTCATGTAGATCCCTCCAAGATCAGCGCATTAAGGATTGGGATACGCCTACTGCACCAACTGAAGTTCGTTCATTTCTTGATCTCGCGGGTTATTACCGCCGCTTCATAGAAAACTTCTCCAAGATTGCAGTTCCTTTAACTGCTCTAACCCAGAAGAAAAACCCTTTGATTGGGGATCTAAACAAGAAGAAGCGTTTCAGACCTTGAAGCAGAAGCTTTGTGATGCACCTATTTTATCTTTGCCTGAGGACAACGTTGATTTCGTCGTGTATTGTGATGCATCAAATTTGGGTCTTGGCTGTGTTCTTATGAAAAGGAACAAAGTCATAGCTTACGCATCGAGACAGTTAAAGATACACGAGAAGAACTACACCACTCATGATCTTGAGTTAGGTGTAGTTGTATTCGCTCTCAAAATATGGAGACACTATTTGTACGGTACAAAATGTGTGGTTTTCACTTACCACAAAAGTCTTCAGCACATCTTCAATCAGAAAGAACTCAACATGAGGCAACGGCGTTGGGTTGAACTTCTAAACGACTATGACTGTGAAATTCGCTACCATCCTGGCAAGGCGAATGTAGTGGCTGACGCATTGAGTCGTAAGGAACGTGTCAAGCTTCACTATGTTTCCAACTATTTCCAGCTGTTCCCATGGTTTGCACCTGGTTTCTTTAAGTCTATGGGCTTGTTTAGGGGCACCCATGGTATTACAAAACAGTGGGTGCACTAGTAAGGCCAAGATCGAAGCTCGTTTATCGAGGAACGATCCTAACGGTGGCCCGAAATATATAAATACCCACCTCCATTCATTCCAATCCTCACACCTTGATCTGATTATTTCTCTAAGTTGGAGTTTCTACACTCCATACCTGAGAATTTTTAGATCAAATCTCCGTTGCTTGGACCTCTTGTAAGTTTCTTTCGTTCTTTTACGCGTTTTTAAGCACGAAAGTCAAACAGTGTTTGACTTTCAGCTTTGACCAGTTTATGGTCAACACGAAGTTCGTTTAACTTCGCAACGTGAGCGTAATCACGATGGTCATAGTCCTTTGTGACTATACCTACTGATTACCACGTTATTTAGGCATAGTGACGCGTCATAGTTTCGGTCAAAATACGCCTTTATACGTATTTTGCAACCTAACTATTCTTGGGGATCCAAACCCTTTGTTTTGATATCAAACTTGTTTTCAAACTTCGTTAAACATGTTTTAACATGTTTAACTCGTCACTTTTAGTTTAGTGCTTATATAGGGTCGTAAGATAAGCGGTCTAAACAACCGCTTAGACTTTCGAACCCGACCCGTTTGGTCGATCATTAGGATCCGACCAAACACATTTTGTTACCATAGTTGTATAGGGAATAACCTTCCGAGGTTATACCTTATGGTCACTTCGTTTAGTTAGTTATATGATAGGTAGTTTATATGCCTTAGGAAAATGACCAAAACGCCCTTTTTGCGCATAAATTCATTTTAAGCATATGTAACCTAAATTTTGACATCTAAACTGATTAGGCAACATTATTAGACATGTTAAGGCATGTATTACTTGTCATAGGACTAGTTAGGTGGTCCAAACGCGTTTAACGTGAACAACGAGTTAAAGTAGCGAAAGCTACCTAAACGAGTCGTAATGGGTCGTAAGCACTTAGGATAGGTTCCGTTTTAGAATGTAGGCTTTGTTAAACCATGTTACATGAGTTCCTATGCTCATTTGGTTTACGAAACCTCATTTTATCCAATCTTCCGATTTAGGTCCGATTTATTAACGTAGTTACCTATATTAGGTGTCGTTTGATTCCGTGATCTCTCTTGATTGTTATCCAAAGACTATTGAGCAATCTCAAGTGAGTACATAGTCCCCTCTTTTACTGTTTTCAACATTTTGGGGTGAAACACATGTGCCTACTTGTTATTTCGTGTTTTTCATGTTTTTATATCATATGCTTACTATATTCATATAGTACATGTATAGTACAAGATTTCATCCATGTTTTTGCTATGTATGTTTCATTAACATGATAGTACATTGATTTCATAAAACACATTTGTTTCATATGATCATTTCAGCATATGTACACATTGATTTACATCATATTCATGCTATGTATGTTCATTTTTGCATACTTAGTACATTGTTTTCACATAACATGCTTACATTTGGTATGACATTTGGTTTGTTTAGACGGGACAAATGTACATTCATTAACATTGGCCATGCCGCCCGGTAGTAAGTAGTGGTACCATAGGAATTGACAACTCCCATTTCTGGCTTCCTAGGTTTGTTTGGAAGTGGGAAATGACTGAATCCGATATTCATAATTTTTGATAAATCATTAATTTGTTTAAAGGTTTGTCGCCACAGTCGCAAGGCTTGAATGTATGCGTTTAACATTACCGCATAGATGTTAGTATCAGTAAAGCATGCATTTATTTTACAAAACATATCTTTGATTTAAACCATGATTTATTTCAATACCTTGTTTTGTGCATTTTACCTATGGGTTTAGTTGACACATTTCACTTGCCATACATGACATTTGGTTACACATTACATGATTTACATTTGACAATAGACATTGATTACACATAAAAATTTTGACATTAAACAAGACACTTTGATGGTTTGTTTGGATAAGTGATTTAAATAACGAGGCGTGTGTAATATGATAAAAGCATGGTGGATACGCCACTGGTACTTCCTATATATAAGTGCTTTTATGATATTACATATTGTAGCGTTATTTAAATCATTTCAATTAGACATATTACACAGATAACATATTTTCACATAAACATTGTTTTACAAACAACTTAATTTATACAAACTCATTTTACTTGGTTATTCGTTTTAACATACATCTTTCTTTTATATATCATCTGATTTTCTTATCACTTTATGTATGATTTATAAAAGAAAACATTTTCCTAAAAATTCATGACTAACTTTTATAAAACAATTCTTTCAATTACAAGTCATGAATCCTATTTTAATAAAACATATGTATCTCACAGGCATTTTTATGCTGACATACCTATTTTCACATGTGTTTTCAGGAGCTGATGCATAGGATGAGCAAGATACACTTTGGCAGACCTGTGCCTTAGTGACTTAAAATGAAGCTAGAACAGTTTAATTATGTTATGTACTCTTGTTTTCTCGTTTAAGAAAATGTAACCCTCTCTTTGTTTATAAATAAAACAAAAATTTAATTACCATGGTTATGAAACAATAATTCTGTTGCTCGACTCCCCGACGTTTCCGCTGCGGTTTGTTGTTTTACGCGGTCGGGGTGTGACAGAAGAGTTGGTATCAGAGCCAATGGTTATAGGGAATTGGTTATTAGTAATGCTTTGACCTAGACTATAACTTTTCTAGGACCCTAACACAACTTATCTTGTGTTTAGATCTTAAAACATGCACTTCACCTATCCTTAGGTGATTACCAAAACAAGAACTCAATTTTCCGAAACGATCTTTGAAAATCAATCATCTGTTTTTAAATGATTTGTTATAAGGTTTTGAACCCTCCAATTTTTTAAAATGATTTTGAAAATTCAATCATCCATTCTTGAATGATTCTTTTGGCTTTGTGCCTTCCAAGTTTTCAAAATCTCGTCAAAGTTTTGGGTCTAAATAGTGTGAACACGTGTAATCTGGAAGGGTGGGTGCCTGTATCTCGGGTTTTCTGTCTAGGCTAGAGTGTTCGTACAAATCCACATAATCGGACCAGTCACTCTTACCTGGGAATTCTTGGGGTGAGTGTCCACTTATAGGCTAAAGCATGTCTTCGCGATACGTTATTTTTGACCCATTTACTTTGAATAGTCACTGTGTGTCGTTTGTTTGCTTTGTACGAACAAATGACCATGATCCATGCTCTTTGTCAATTTTAGTATCATTTCATTTTTCATCTAATCATCTCACTCGTTTTCTCTCATGTTTCCTCTTTTAGAATGCCTCCTCGACGCGTAAATCTGATACCTAATGCCGAACTGGAAGCAATCATTTCGCAGCAAATGGTTGTTGTACTCCCAGACATTATTGCTCAAGTTAACCAAGCCAACAATAACCATAATGCACCATGCAACTTCAAAAGTTTCAACTCGGATAAACCACTCAAGTTTAGTGGTTCTGAAGGAGCAACTGGGCTCCAACAGTGGTTTGGGAGCATTGAGAGTACGTTTCGTCATATTCAGTGCCCTGATAATCGCAAACTCGAGTTCACTTCTAGTGTGTTTCAAAAGAGGGCTCTTACTTGGTGGAATGGAGTCATGAGAGATCGTGGTGCTGAGGTTGCTTTAGCGAGGGTCTTGTTTAGGCACACATGGCGGGTAGCCCCAGTATCAAGCCACCACCCTTTTGGCTCACTAGCCACCAAATTGACTTCCTCTATCATGGTAGTGAGGTCTGAAATCATGGCCACTAAGGGCAGATCATCATCAACCATAAGAGCCTTATCACGTTTAGGCTCTTTGCATTGGTCAGCACGGTGACCAGTTTGTCCACAGTTGTAACACTTCCCTTTAAAGGGACCAACCTTCTTCTTCACGTCACATTTCTTTGGCCCAAGGTTAACAACTTTGTTTTTCCCCTTGCCATTGAACTTGTGGCCTTTGTTACCCTTGTGACCCCTTGAAGATAGACCATGTTCCACAAGGTTCTCTTTTGCAGAAGCTTCAACTTAACTTCCTTTGTGTGACAGCATGTTGTCTTCCTCAATACGAAGATGAATTACAAGATCTTCAATGGTCATTTTGTTTTGCGTATGATTAAGGTAATTCTTGAAGTCCACCCAACTAGGAGGCAACTTTTCAACAATTGTTGCCACTTGGAATGTTTCACTAAGATTCATTCCGTCAGACAGAATGTCACTATGAATAATCTTTAGTTCTTGAACTTGACTCATTATAGTTTTTGAATCAATCATTTTATAGTCTAAAAACCTAGCCACAACAACTTCTTAGTACCCGCATCCTCAGTCTTGTATCTGCGTTCCAATGACTCTCATAATTCTTTGGTAGTTGGAACCTTGAAATACACATTATATAATGCATCTGAAAGGCCATTCAACACATAGTTGCAGCATAGGTACTCAGAATGTTTCCATACATCAACTGCACTCACAAATTGGACATCACTACTCCCTTCAGCAAGAGTAGGAGGGGTCTCAGTCAAAAACCTCGCAAGGTTCAAGTTGGTCAGATAAAACATCTTTTGTTGCCATCTCTTAATGTTCAAACCAGTGAACTTTTCTGGTTTCTTAGCATGATTAGCCACAACTTGGGCTGCTTAGGTACCAACTAATGTGTCAGACTGCAACCAATGGCTGAAACATCGGGATAAGACGAAATAGATTGCAAGAGACTTCATAACACTATGTGACAATATAAATTTAAGTTGAATTTCATTTCAATACTAAATTTCATACATGATTCGAATAAAAAGAACAACATTGTTTCAAAACATAACATAACATAACAAAATAGATTAGTCTATGTGTGTTTCTAATTCCACCCCTATCTTGCTTCCTTCACTTACCATCATCTTGTCTAACGAACCTGCAACATGTATTAAAATACAATCAACAAAATTTGGTGAGCATACAAGTTTGGTACATAGTATACCATAGAATAAAAATTGTTTAACGTGTTCATATCCAACATAAATAACATGATGCAAGTTACTAATACGCTGAAACGGTGTCACTATATGTTCAAACCCTGGAATACAGTGCGTTAAAATAGCCTATCCCAAATAATAACGGGAGGTAACATGTTTAACTTAACAATACCCCGAGACTAGTGGGCGGTGCATTACTCCTATAGCATTATAATTGTTAAGGTTGAGCATATAGACACTAATAGTTTACATAGCATATGAGATTAACAAGCATCAAATCGTTCATAGATTAACTCCCAATAGACTAGCGAGAGGTGAACATGTTTACATGTGGATAGAATATGATTCAAATAGTTTCAAGTGCTTAGTGTTTTTACATAGAATACATGTTGCACCCAAAAGTGTTTAAAAAGTAAAATGGGTTCGAGTATACTCACAAAATTGCATGTGCTTTCCGATTATCCAATGTGATGAAGTTGTTGAGACTAGAAAGTTGAATATGTTCGATTCGGAATTCTAAGGGATGATTACATTAGGGTTTACGGATTTGAAGTTTAAGGACATGAAAATAGACATATGAAAAATAATCATCTATCACATATGATGCTTAGATGATAAACTTACTAACTTGACAATGTCCACTTGTTCATCATCAAAAGTTCGGTTTGTTTAAATGTTACATAAGTATTACATAGAGTATACTATATCATATATGTCAAGCATGAGGTAGAAGATTGAAGTCTTCATTTAGGGACCTCTAAGTATCATAGAAATCATGCATGAGGTAGGAAGAATAAAGCTTTCATTTAGGTACCTCCATTGTTCACCACTACATTTGTTGTTATAAACAACAAGGAGGGTCATGAACTTACAAGAAATAATGTAATATGAACATCTAATCTATGTATAAAAACATCAAGAAGTGAGTGGATTTTTATGAAAGATACCCCAAGCTAGTCTAACAATCACACATACATCAAGCTTCAGGCTTGAACACTTCTTGTGGGTAAAACCCTTCTTAAAACAGAATGTTTATGAGGTTTTAACCTCTGATTTAACATGTCTCAACCTTGTTTTTAAGCCTAACTAACCATAGATGAGGTTATAAGCATAAGGACATAGGTTTGAGATGAGTTAGACTCAAGTTCAACTAAGTTTAACAAAGATTGAAACATAAACAGAAAGATCAGTCTACTTTGGAGCCCTTTTGGCGACGTTCCAAGTTCTGGTTTTCCAAGGAAAACCTATGGAAACGTTCCTAAGGTTAATCCAAGTAAGTAGGAAGAAGAATGGATGAAAACGTTAAGAATTGAGTGAGTTATGCTCACTTTAGTGATGGGTGCTGAATCTACTCGAACTTCAGTTTGCAACAACTTTGTGACTGATTTGAGAGAGTTGTGAGGGTGTTTGTAAAGTGAAAATGGCTTGGAAGAGGTGTGGTATTTATAGGGAAGGGTTAGGTTGGTGTTAGGTGAGTTATTTAATGCTAAAACAAGTTTAAAAATCAAATAAAACACCAAAACCCGCTCAAAATTGTGGCTGATCAAGTTTCTATGAGCTGGGCTACTCTCATGGGCCGCGAAGCACGAGCCCAAAGTTCTCGCGGGCCGCCAAGAGGTCTGATGGGCCAATTTTGATTTTTGTTCACTTTTGACCCCTTATCTTTCACATAATGTTGTTTTTAGGGTATTTCAAGGTGTTTAAGGCACAAGGATCATATCTAAGGGTGTGTTATATATTTGACTCATAAAATTAATATCAAACAAGTATAAACACGTACGATTGTCGAGAATAAGTGTAGAAATTGTGTAAATTTGGCATAAAGATCTATAGTTTGCAAGTTTGACGTTTTTAGCACAAAGTATGAATCAAGTGTCGTATGAATGATGTTTTTGAACGTATGAACTTGTATGAAGGGTAATAAACATAAATGTAACGAAAATACCAATTTCATTGTGATTCGAGTGTCGGATTTTACATTGATTATTACGAAAGAATGATTACAAGAACACAAGATTTCCAAAAATAGAATTTCAAGCATTGATTTCCAATATAGAAAGTATGAAAACGCAGGGCGTTACATAATGGTCCCATGGTAGTGGAAGTGGATCAAAATTTTGATGTAGTAGCAGGAACAGTGGCCATTTCTAAAACAAGAGTAAATTACAATCAGTTTATGGCAGAAATGAACTGGTTTACAGATAACCAATGCAAACTACAAAAGTTTGCTAATTAACAAAAGAAACTATTATAAAAAATTTAAAACCAAAACAGTGAACGGGTTTTAAAATTTGTTTTAAGCTTGTAGGACACCCGTTCACAATGTAAAATATCAATTCGTTACTTTTTCTATTACTGATTACAAATGAAAAATAACACATAACACAATGAACAATAACAAATCTATTGAACATCATTACAAAAACACTATAAATTAAAAATAGAATGAACAAAAATCAATAAACTGATTACAATGAAAGAAAACAAACAACTGACGAAAGACAAGATTTCGACTGAAGCACGTTCAAGACGTTTCCTTTAAAACAGATTTCGGGCCACTCAGGGGAACCCGTCTGTTTCCCAGTGTACATCATCCTAAGCAAATTGTACAGCCGGGATTAGCTTAGCACCTGAAAATATACCTGAAATAAGTGTGCGTAGAGATGTAAAGTTAGGGAATTCGTTTGATGTGTGTTGTGTGAACCATACGATTTTTCAGTATTCTGTGTAGTCTCTAACAAAAACATAAAGCTTTGTATATAATGTTGTCTAGAAATCCAAAATTGAAAGGTCAGAATTGAATACAGAGTTCAATAAAATTAAGTCTCAAATTCAAGACATAATGAATTCTGAGAACTTAATTAAACTTGACCAGTAGGAATGTAAACAGGCTTCCGCTGACCACACCAGACCACTGGCTCGAGCCACACGAGCCATGACGCATCGAAAAAATAGTAAAGGCGGTTTCAAGCGGCTCGCGGCGATACGGGCAAGCAAAGTGCGCCATCAAAGCGCCACAATGCGCCCATTGCCCTCAACCCGGGCGGGTGTTGGGTGCTTTGCACCCTCCTGGCTACCAATGGATGTGACTTATCACATAAGAATACATTCGTATAGAAAATTATAATTGTAAATCAAGAAAAAGATTTATCTCTCCACCAATGTGGGATAAACACACATTCCCACAAATTAAAGTTCCAACACACAATTAAAGTTTATGATCTCTCATTCATTTGGCTTTAATCACTAAGTAATCATTATATTATTCAATAATATAAAATTATTTTCCAAAATTTCCAACATCACATGAACAAAGTAATGGAATAATATTCATTTTTTATAACATATGATATCCGAATATAACACAGGTCTCGCAAGTCCATTATCAAGGAGATAAATTTGATAAACAGGGCCTTATTTAAAGCATGCCATGTGATTTTTTTTAGTGTGAAGAAGGAATGATCACTCGTAAATGTTATATAGCTTTGTTTTTTAAATGCAGGAGGTGAGTCCTAGGTTTATAAAAGTTTGCTTATAAAATTTTGAGATTAATACTTTTCAAAAAGTTATCAAAGCACATAGTGTTGATCCAAGGTAGAGTCTGAGCAACTTTCTCACACAAATGATTAGTCTTAGTGCTTAGTCAATATTTGTCTTGTTGTTTCAGTATATTCCTAAAACTTTCCATCTAAATCAATTGGACAAAAGCATTGGTTCAATTTGCAATAGACATTTGATCAAGGCATAAAAGAAATGCTAGATCATCTTGAAAGAATTAGCCATTTTCCCAAATAGAGTATAAACACACTAACACATTGCAACGTAAACCAAATAATTTCTCGGACATACTGCTTGTTGACCATAACCTCATTGAAAAAGCTCTAAACCATCAACAAAACTATGAAATAATGCATCTAGAAACATAAAGAATACAAAAAACAAAGCTTTTTACTTGATCTTTATACGACGATCTAAACCCCCATCATCCTAAAGAACCCACTAAGAAACGTCTTCAACTAATCTTTCTTATCAACCAATACACCTAAAACAACCCCACCACCACAAAACCCCAACATCCATTCAGAAACGCACCAATGCTTCACCAAAATCA
Source organism: Helianthus tuberosus (assembly GCA_030545235.1). NCBI lineage: Eukaryota > Viridiplantae > Streptophyta > Magnoliopsida > Asterales > Asteraceae > Helianthus > Helianthus tuberosus. The sequence continues at coordinate 175,561,389 of CM060425.1, read as the reverse complement.
AAAAATCGATAAACACATTGCTCCTAACACGACATCGTTCTTCAACTTCAATCTTCCACCCAAATTCAACCACCAAAACTGTAATCGACAAACCACCACAAATCCTAACCCGAACATCCAAAATTGAGCATTCTTGTAAACTCTCCTCTTCCTTCCACCATTGTCGAACCCTTCCCATCCAAATCCCTTGTAGCTAACACCATAACCACTGCCACTGCTGGAGCCGCCGTAACAGCCGATGATTTCTCAGATTACGAAACTTAACGGCTCTGATAAGACGTGGTGAAAATTGGATGCTGCGAAACGGAGTAAGTGAATTAGGAAAAGAGGGAGACACATTGGTGCTTCTTATGATTTGGAAGAGATGTTAAGATTGTATGCGGAGAGATGTCAAGGTTGCAGGTGGAAATGGAAACCAAGTGGAGCAGTGGAGAATGGTCATGTGAGAGAGAGAGAGAGAGAGAGAGAGAGAGAGAGAGAGAGAGAGAGATGAGTAACATGTGCTGCACTTTTGTGTAAAGTGTAAACCAATCCGAAGAGTTCAAAAAATAAACAGTAAACTACGAGGGAGCAAGAAAGTTGCTAATTAATAGATGGTAAATTACACACCACATCATAATATATCTATATTATAACATTTTTTAGACTTTTGACACCATTTTTAATTATTCAATCATATAATAAAGCTACGGGGGTGGGGGTGGTCATCACTCATCACTCACTCATCACTCACAACATCCAATCAAGTTCCCTCATGTCATCAACCATTATTCCATCACTCACAACCTTTTTTTAGTGGGGGTAGTCATCACTAGTGATGTAATTCCATCAGTCACAATTTTTTTTTATTTTTTTTAAATTAGAAACTAACAATAAAACACTAAAATTATAAATTTCATTAAAATTAAAACATACTAGTTCAACTAAACATACTAGAAATATTTTAGACTACAATTTAAAAAAAATAATAAAGAAACTGTAAGGACTCTCAAAATTATCCTAAAAATAACCGTAAGTATAAACCCGGACCCCTGAAACCTTACCCTACATCAAAAAATCAAGAAAAATAAAATCTTGGTTCTCAGGCGGGCCGCGTAAGAGACAAGGGATATCTTACGCGGGCCGCGTCAAACTTGTGTTGACCGGATAAGTGTTCCGGATCCACGTAGCGACCACCTGGCTAACCTACTGATGACCAATCAAGGCTAGTCGTAGACTGGGCGGCTGCGCGGGCCGCGTAAGGGCAAGCCGAAGGCTTACGCGGGCCGCGTGAGGTCTCAATTTTACCTATAAATAGCCCGTCACTTGCAGAGTCCACTGGTGTCAATCAAAACTTTCAAAAACGAAAGAATAGTACTCTGAAGTCGAAAATTCATATATAATTAGCGATGCGCTGCTCCGATACCGGGTATTAACTCGATCGCTGCTACGATTCAATGTCCGATCGATTAAACTATCCAATGGATGTTTAAGTGCTGCCCACATTAGGGTTTATGCTTTGTCATTCATTGTTAATTCAATGGATGTTTAAGTATCGCACTTTGTCATTCGTTGTGAAGGTTTTAATCTCGTGAGTTATCGTAAATGCTGTATTAGTTACAAACCGAGTTCGTGTGCATTTTATTAAATTTAGTTTAAAAGGTTAATCAGTAGGCTAAGCTCTGCTCAATTAAATCTGCAATGTGAGTCATTCTCTTTTTATCAAATTACTTTCAAAATCATGTTTATTTTCAAGGTTATAATTACAGGGATTAAGTCTTTGTAATCACCAAATTACAGCCAGTATGTGGGGTTTTGTATACATTACTTGATAATCTTCACCATTGGACAAACGGGTGGCCAATGTGTGATATGACCATAGTCATAGATCCGGTCGAGTGACAAATACTGTGGGTAGTTGGTTGATATATGGAAACAATGTAATCACCCTTAATACTGTAAATTATAACAAACGCGTCATTTTAGTAAAAAGAATGATTAACCAGTATTTCCCGCTGACAAAACCTTTTTCAAACATGTTTCAGGTGATCTATTGTGATCCAAGAAAAGTGCCGCGAAGCACTACAAGCTTAAGGAAGTGGCTCAATATAAAATAAAGAAACATGTTTTGTAAAAATATAGATTTCTCCGTGAAATCTGATGATTGTACATTACCGGGGTTTTATCCCGAGTTGTGAAATAAAATAATTGGGAAATTTGCAGTTTTAATAAGATCCTGAAGAAAACTTCCGCTGTTAAATAAATACCACGGGATTTCTGTCCCGCGGCTCCTGAAACGGGTCAAACCGGGTCGGGGGCCGTGACAGAAAAAGGTGGTATCAGAGCCACTGATTTAAGCCAATTAAGTATTTAGAAAATACTTAATTTTACTAATTGATATTCTGTGATTATGTGTTTTATTATTTGAATATTGTGTACAGTATGGGTAAGCAAAAGCTTTCAAACATCTATCTTAAATTAGATAGGTCATCAAATGAGAAGGGAAGTTCATCCCAAACAAATTCCTCAAAACCCTATGAAAATCCTGAAGAAGGAATATTTGTCCGTAAGGCACAATATGAGGAACCACTTTCTCCTAATAAAAGAAGTTTGATTATTAGGAAAAGTCAAGAGAAACAAAAGAAATCCAAAGGAAAGAGAGTTAATCAGAAAACCCAAGAATTAGGCAATAACCCACCATGGGAGGACAAGTTAGATGAAAAATGGGCAGGTCTTTATATGCTAGCCACTGTAGCAGTTAATGCAAATCTTTAAAAACTCTTACCTAAGTTTTAATACCCTTATTTACTCACAATCCATAAACCTTATCCAGTAAATAAATAAGTTTACAGTAAACCCTAGTGTGTTTTAAAATTTTCAGTTGTTTTTGTATTAAAATTAGTCACACGGTATGCAATAATATTTAAAGGTTATTTATGAAATTTTGTTATAAAATTTTAACTTAGTAAATTTTGTATTTTGCATATGTGCTAAACAGCATGAGTGACTTGTCTGAAGCCCTTCAGAATTTAAATCTCTATCCGGTAAAAATAGAGGTTTCCAGAGATTTCAATAGGTATATACCAGATATAGAAGAACCTATGGAATTCAATGCTCCACCTCCGGAGAAACCCAAGCCCAAGAAAATGAGGAGATTTGTGGGATGGAGGCGTGTGCGTAGGAGGAAACCCGCCACTAGAAAGATTCCCAAAATAGAAAATCCCTTAGACAAAGGGAAAGGGATTGAAGTCGGGGAAGAATCTAGGCAGATGGGAATACAGTTTGAAGAATATTCTAAGCAAACAGAAATGGAGATTGGAGGAGGTTCTAAACAAACCCAGATAGAAATTGGAGAAAGCTCTAAGCAAACCCAGGAAATGACATTGCAGGAAGAGCTAGATTTTATATTGGCAAGCTGTGATACTATTAAGCGTGTCAATAAAAATGTTTTTACTCATCCTATTGAAACTCAACTTCCAATGAATTTGGAACCAGCAATCCCAGAACCTATAATCCACACCCAGCCTCTAGGAATGGATGAATGGTGGACTAATGATTGGCAATTCCAAAACCTGCTCAACAGTCCTTATTCCTTTCTCCCTCAGTTTGACCCAGAACCTATACCAAACCCACCTATGAGCAATGAGAATTTAGCTGAACTCCGTCACTTAGGCGAGGAGTTGGTGGATGCAAGAAATAGGATCAGGGAAGTAGGAGAACAGATCTCCTGGAAATACGACGAGAGGGAACGTCATTACTAAAATATCAACTGACGAAGGCTAGTGGGTTTGTTAAAATTGTGGTTGTATAATAAAATACTAAAATATAATCTTGTGAAATAACTACAAATAAAACTTTGTAAGATATGGTGTGTATTGATGCCTATTATAATATATAAAAATGGGAATCAAGAAATCGATAGTTTTGGCTATATGTGTGTTATGAACTTTGTATGATTGTTTTGTGTATAATTGTTATTTATTCACTACTAATAAATTATATATCAGATGGAAAACGCTAATAATGAACCAGTTAACGAGGTTAATCAATCTGAGCAACATCCGGAGGATCAATTTATGACTAGGCAGGATATAGAAAATATCGTTGCTAAAGGGATAGCCAATGCTATTCCAGCAATAATTGCTGCTGCACAGAAACCTGTTGAACCTCAACAAATCATCCCTAGTAAACGTATTTCTGAAGATAACTTCAGTAATAGCGTAAACGGAGGCGGTAATCATACTAATCACGATAATAATCCACGGCAGGCTCTGCTCCCCAAGAAAATGAAAGCTGCAACACCTGGTTGCACTTACAAAGAATTTCTTGCTTGGAAACCATCTGAGTTTGCAGGCAATGAAGGAGCGATTGCAATACTGCGTTGGTTAGAGAAAACCGAGGCAGTAATTACAATTAGTAAATGTGCCAAGGACGATCAAGTCATGTACGCGTCAAATCTTTTTAAAGAAGGGGCGCTAGACTGGTGGAACACGGTGTAACAAGCAAAAGGAAGGATGATTGCGTACGCTATAAACTGGGAAGAATTTAAGAGTCTTGTAGAAAGAAAATTCTGTCCCGAATATGAAAAAGATCAAATGGAAAATAAGTTCTAAATCATCGTATGACGGATGTAGATTGTCGTGGCTATACTTCGACATTCTTTGAATATGCTAGAGTGGTACCAACACTGGCTTCGCCAGAACCAGTACTCATTTCTCGCTATATTTGGGGATTGATTGGTGAAATCCGCAATATCGTTAAAGCTGCGAGACCTCGTACTATTGACGATGCAGTGGAATTAGCCAACACCCTAACTGATGAACTGGTGCGCACAAGAGATGATAACAGGAAAAAGGAACTGGCTCAGAAAATTACCCAAGGATTTCTTACGGGTAATAATAACAGCTTCAAGAGAAGAGGAACAGGGCAATCCTCAAATCCACCGTTCTGCAAGAATTGCAGAAAGAAACATTATGGAAGATGTAATGTGATCTGCAACTTTTGCAAAGCCATAGGACATCGTGAAGAAGACTGCAGAAGGAAAACAAGAATCTGCTATAACTGTGGAGAAGCTAGGCATTTCAAAACAGAATGTCCTAAAGTGGTTAAAACCGCAGACAATAAAGCCAAGCCAGCTGACGGAGCTACCAAGAAGAATGTTCGAGCCTTTCAGCTGACCACTCAAGAAGCAGAACTCATTCCAGATGTGATAGCTGGTACGTTCCTAGTCCACAACGTATACGCAAAAGTATTATTTGACTCTGGTGCGAACCAAAGTTTTATAAATACTTCATTCTGCCAAGCTCTTAACTTACCATTAACCAACCTTAGGCAACTTTTTACAGTCGAAACAGCAGACAGAAATTCTGTCAAAATAGATAAGGTTTTGCAAAAAGAAAATATAGAACTTTCAGGTCATAAATTTCATGCAAACCTATTGCCAATGAATTTAGCTGGATTCGATGTTGTGTTAGGAATGGATTGGTTAGTAGCCAACCATGCTCGAATCCTTTGTGATAAAAATTCTATAGAAATTCAGGCACCTACTGGGGAAGTAATTATGATTACAGGAGATAAACCAAGTAAACCCATGAAGTTCATATCAGTAATGAAAGTTGCTAGTTATGAACGAAAGCAAGGAATAGTATATATGATTTCAGTAATCATTAGTACTAAGGGTAAAGAACTTAAGGAGATTCCTGTAGTCTCAGAATACCCAGAAGTATTCCCAGAAGAATTACCAGGATTACCACCAGATAGGGAAGTAGAATTTAGAATTCATCTAATTCTAGGAACTATACCGATAGCCAAGGCACCTTATCGGTTAGCACCCACAGAAATGTTAGAACTGAAAAAGCAATTAGATGAATTACTAAGTAAAGGTTTCATACAACCTAGTTCATCCCCGTGGGGAGCACCAGTGCTGTTTGTAAAGAAGAAGGATGGTTCGATGAGAATGTGTATTGATTATAGAGAATTGAATAAGGTTACAATTAAGAATCGATACCCATTACCTAGGATTGATGATCTATTCGATCAACTTCAAGGAGTTAGATATTTTTCTAAGATAGACTTACGTTCCGGATATCATCAATTGAAAGTACAAGAAGAAGACATACCTAAAACTGCTTTCAGAACTAGGTATGGTCATTACGAGTTTAAAGTCATGCCATTCGGACTAACAAATGCACCTGCTGCATTTATGGACATGATGAATAGAATCTGTAAACCGTATTTGGATAAATTTATAATTGTTTTTATCGACGATATACTTATTTATTCAAAAAGTCAGGACGAACATTGTCAGCACTTACATACACTCTTAACTTTGTTAAGAAAAGAAAAGCTTTATGCCAAATTCTCGAAGTGTGAATTTTGGCTGCAGGAAGTGCAATTTCTAGGACATATGGTGAATCATGACGGTATTCATGTAGATCCTGCTAAAATAGAAGCAATTACCAAATGGAAGGTTCCGCAATCCGCAATAGAAATTAGAAGTTTTATAGGTTTAGCTGGATATTATAGACGGTTTATTAAGGATTTTTCCAAGATAGTTGTACCATTAACTAAGCTAATCTGTAAAGCAGTTAAGTTTGAATGGGGACCTAAACAAGAAGAAGCTTTTAGGATCTTGAAACAGAAATTAACAAATGCACCAATCCTAGCTTTACTAGAAGGGACTAAAGATTTTGAAGTATACTGTGATGCTTCAAAACTAGGATTAGGATGTGTGCTTATGCAACGCAAGAAGGTAATTGCATATGCATCAAGGCAATTGAAAAAGCACGAAGAGAACTATACGACTCATGATTTAGAATTAGGAGCCGTAATTTTTGCCCTTAAGATCTGGAGACATTATCTATATGGAAGTAAATTTACTATCTATACAGATCACAAAAGTTTAAGGTATATATTTGGGCAAAAAGAATTGAACATGAGGCAAAGGAGATGGATGGAAATCCTAAGTGATTACGATTGTGATATTCAATATCATGAAGGAAAGGCAAATGTAGTTGCAGATGCCTTAAGTCGTAAATATCATGAGAAACAACAACGAGTTCGTGCTCTTAGATTAAACGAACCCAACTAGTAGGAAGAGTTCACGAAATTTACCAACGACGAATGGACGAGTTGGAAGACGCAAATGACGATGGGCAAGTTATTGAAGAATCAATGTCTAGTATGAACGAGTTAATGGAAGATCGTTTACCAAGCTTGAAATTTAAAATTTTATAATAGATATTCAGTTGTAGTTAGTATTAGTATTTAAGTATTTTATTGTTAGTACTTTAGTATTAATATTTATGTTTAACGTTATTTGTGCTAATATTAATGTTATTTTAAAATATTAATGTTATTTTATTAAAATTGAACAATAAATATTAAAACGTTGAAACATTAAATATTAAAACAAGAAACATTAAACATTACATTCTGAGCTTAAACATTAAAACTTAACAATAAACGAAAATAAATAACAAATAAAGTGGAAGTTAAACACTACCACTAAGTTTAAACATCTTAAGCTTAAGCATACAAGTTTGGTTTACATTGCATAGGTATAGAAAATGTCTCAAATCCGTACATAACAATTGTATACTGAGTTATGTGAATCATACTAGCTTGCATGAACTAAATCAAACCAAAGTGCCCACTAGCGTAATCTTATCATCGCAATTAAAAGACCGTAAAGAATGATTACTTAACAATGACCCACAACGGGCGGTGTGCTACTCCTATAGTGCTATACATGTTAAGGTAGTCTTATTCAAGTTAATGATAGATAGCATGCATATAATGTGTCCTAGCATGTATAACAAATAACATAACAAGTAGCATGTTGATGGATTGTGTGATTGTTTAAACATGATTGTATGTGTGATTGTGATTTTGATAGTGATACATCTTGCGACCCAAAGTGTATTTAAAATGTAAAATGGGTCAAGTACACTCATGGTTTGTGTATGATTTCCACAAAGGTGAGTTGAATGATTTTGGAGAATAGAGCACCGTAGTTATCCTAAAAGGAAAAACAAAAGTGTTTAAGTTCTTGGGAGCTGAAGATAGGAGTACATTTGAGATTTTAAATACGAAAATACATAAAATATATCTTGTTTATATACCCATTTGGACACCGTTTTTATTAGTGTTCTTCATGAGTGTTATACTCATTAGAAGTCCAAAATGAGGATGCTAAAACTAAGATAGGTTCCACTTTACCACAACAATCAACCATTATTTTGGTTGGTATCATGGTTTGGTTTTGGATTAGATAGTATACTTATATGTATATAGTTGTATTTTGTGTCTAAGTTATAGATTGTCAAGTATGGTGGTGCATGGGTTGAATGAATCCATTAACCCTATAATTCACCAATGCACAAATCATCACATGGATGATTTGGATGGTCATGAAACATAAGTACAAATGTAAATAGTTTATCTAATTCACGAAGCAACCAAGTGGGTTTAACTAGACGAATGCTTCCAACATGGGAATGGTTGGAGACTTGGTGTAGTTTGGTCACTTTGATTTCTAGAAAGCTACTTGGTGACTTAGATTATTTGAAATGTGAACTTAAAAGAACAACATTTTTGGAACAATCTTCAATCCAAACCCATCCAACATAGGTATTTGTTAGCAACATGAAGATGCCCCCAAAATTTAAAAAAGATGAACAAGTGTGCAAGTTTTAATCAAAAACAGAAAATTAATCCAACTTTCGTCCTCAAAATGGTGATGTTCCAACTTGGTTTACCTTGGTAAACTTGTGGACACACTCCTAGAGGTTATCCAAGTAGGAAGAAAGCAAGAAATAAGAAGTAGATGGGTGAAAAAGTGTTCAAAACTTATTGTTTTGAACATTGGTATAATGTTCCAACACTTGGAGGTCTTAATGATTTGAGAAGATTAGAGAGTAATTTGAGAGAGTATAAAGTGTTTAGAAGGTGTGTAGGAGGGGTATTTATAATTGGGTATTGGGGTTTGGGTGTTAATGAAGTTAGTTGGGTGTTTGAGTAGAGCGAAAATAAGTTTTTTTTCAAAATTCGCGAGCTAAAAGGAGCAGTTGACTGTAAGGCATCCTAGAGTTAAAAAAAATCATTTCTAGCCCCTTAACTTGTGTAACTTGTTATTTTATGTAATAAGATAAATGCTAAACATGATTCTTGGATTTTAGAGGGTACATAAGCATGTGTAATGTGTATGATATGTATGACTAACATTCTGAACATAAATTAAGCATAATGCATGTCTCGGTTTCATATAGAATGTGCATATTCGTGATTGTTATGTATTAAGTATGCATGAATAACTTTTTTTGTACGGAAAATTTCTTTTATTTATGTCGTCTGTGGGACTTTAACCCAAGACCTCCCCCTCCCAAAGTGTTTAAAGGCTTTGCCTTTTAAGTATGCTTGAATAACTATATATGATAAAAATGTAATTCCCATTGATCAAAAATCTCGGATTACAAGGATTGTAATGAAATACGAATACAAGCTTTCTAAAAATAGAAAGTATGAAAATATGAAACATTACAGAAGAAGATTCAGTTGTCTTGATTATATCTTCAAAATTCATGAGCCTCCCTACCGCTTCCTGGAATGACATTGTCTTTAAATCAGCAAATTGTCCATCGATGCTACCATTGAACATACTGAGCCGGTGTAGAACCCAGAAGCTTCCTATTCAGTTTCTTGTTTTCAAAGGTAACTCCAAGTCTTGCAGCTTTCGTTACCAGCTGGCTAATCCTGGATGCAAATTGATCAACCGAATCTGTCTCTTTCATTCTTAAATATTTAAATTCCACTTCCAACTGCTCAATGTGTGCCTCATTACTCCATCTACTCTGATGTAACGTGTCTTCAACGCTTCCCAGGTCGCTTTCATGATTTTGTATTGAGCAACTTGAAACACGAGTTCCTCTGGAATTTCCTGAAGTAATAACACAACAGCCATGTCGTCTTTCTTGGCTTTAACCAGTTATGCTCCAGGTTCCAGAGCTTGAATTATTCTGTGTACCTTAAAAACTACGTTAATCCTGGTGTGTGCAAAGCGTGATATGTTTTTATTGATATTTTAAGCCTATTTTACACATTAGTCAAGTTTTAAATTTATAAAACACGATATTCTACTAACACTAAACACACACTTGGGCAAGTGCACCCATCGTGAGCGTAGTATAGCGTTGGTAAGATACTGAGGTCGTCCAAGGACACAAGAGCTTTTAGTACCGGTTTATCCTCAACGTCTAATCAATCTAAATTTTTGAGAAAAGTTTTGAAACATGAAAATAAAACTAAAAATTCAAAGATAAATAAAATAAAAACAAATAGACAAGATAGAATCACTTGGATCCGACTCGTCTTTAATGTATCCTTTGATGATTTTCGCACTTTCGGACTATTTAAGAGATTATCTTAGTTATAGTAGTAAGCCACTCTTTTGAAGGTGACGTTACCCTCAACCCAGTGGTTTGAGTCAGCAGGGATACAATCCCAAAGGGTCGAAATATTGAAAGACTATTAAGTTAGTTATTAATGCGAAAAGTGGTAGGCCAGACAAGATAGAATCACTTGGATCCGACTCGTCTTTAATGTATCCTTTGATGACTTTCGCACTTTCGGACTATTTAAGAGATTATCTTAGTTATAGTAGCAAGCCACTCTTTAGAAGGTGACGTTACCCTCAACCCAGTGGTTTGAGTCAGCAGGGATAAAATCCCAAACGGTCGGAATATTGAAAGACAATTAAGTTAGTTATTAATGCGAAAAGTGGTAGGCCCCTCTTTTGATGGTCACGTTACCCTCGGCTAAGTGGTTTTAGTCAGCAAAGATACAATCTGTTACGCCCAAAAAAAAACGACCAAAACGCATGGAACTTCGAAGTTTGCAACTAGAACATAATATTTACATTTTTCCAAAATGTCCTTGAGGCTAGTTCGAGATCAACACCTCCCCTAGACTGGTCACAGGTGTCAGTCTGAACTACCCTGTCAGGACGCAAGTTTAAAGTTACTAATTACAAACGACTAAGTTTCTAAAACCGTAGTTTTCACAACAAAAGGCGTCCCATTACAAGTTTAACAAAATATAGTTTCAAGAAGGGCGTCTAGTTCGGAAGCGCATAGAATACATGTTGGTGTTTGCCTCCAAGCTCGCCACGCCACCTAAGTAGCAGCTTTACCTACACCACAATTCAAGTTCAACTAGTCAGTTTTAGCATCTATAATTTAAAATAAAGCTAACATTCATATACGTCATCGCTTGACCATATCATCATCTCACTTTCCTTTACCCGTTTAACGGGTACTTAAATACTATCTCTAAACGAGATAATTCATAGCATTCGACCATCCGTTGCCTTCGGATTCGACATAAGGCACCATAAACAACATCCCAAATCCGTTCATAATGGATCTAGCTATCTTTTTTTATTCCTTCATAACTTTCCATTCTACGGTTAGTTCAAGGCTAACCGACCATAATATAACTTTCTTCATAAATCATCATCTCTTACGACCCGTTTATGGCGGGTTAAGGTATCAATTACACATCGCCTACGAATGATCATAATTACAGTTCTAATATAGCTATGATAGTTAGAAAGTAAAGCTTGTATGCATAAAACAACATACCTCGATCCTGTGAGTTGTCCGACCTCCTAGCGCTTGAACCTTCTTCTTTTACGCCTACATCAACACATTCATTCATTTAGTCCGACTAAATATCATTCCCTCTTTTACACACCTTTATCAAATGACATCTTAATCATAATTTACCAAAATTTACCCATTTGTTCTTTTAGACATTTTATCGAACACTTAGTGGGTTTCACATTTATAGCACATTTAATTACAAGTAACTTTACATACTAATCTACAAGTTCATAACAAATCAAGCAAGTTCATGAGATTCTCTCATCCTACATCATTCATCTATGTTCCATCTATCACAATAGGCTAAATCAATGCAAACCGAACATTAATCGAGTCCTAGTTCATAGTCTTAACTTCTAGATGCACATATCACAACATTACTCATGATTTGGTAGAAAACCCACTTCCTAATGTTCATGATTTCAAGAAATTCGACTTACCACTTTGTTAGTCACACCTTGGGGATCGAGAATACGGTTTCAAACAACCGTTTTGCCTTGAAATCACCTTCCAATATGATGGATTATAATGACTAGGGTTTTTGCTTCTTGGTTCTTCTCCTGGACACCTCCACGCACGCACATAAGTGTGTGTGGAGTGTGTGTCTTTTAATTAATAGGATTTACTTTCAAATTTTCAACTTTAGTCCCTCGGTTTCTAATATTTAATTTATTCGAGTTCAAACTTTCCTTCTTATAACTATCTTAAAAGAAATAAATAGATTACATATTTTTGGGGTGTTACAAGTCTACCCCTCTTAGAAAAAGTTTCGTCCCTGAAACTTGAACACATACAAAAATCAACATTTACGTACCGAATAAAGAAGGGTAATGCTTTCGCATTTCATCTTCCGATTCCCATGTAAGTTCCGACCCCTTCCGGTGTTGCCATTGTACTAGAACTTGTCTAATGGCCTTATTGTGAAGATTCTTCACCGTAAAATCTTTAATAGCTATCGGTCTTTCAACATAGTTTAAGCTCTCATCTACTTCAATGTCGTCAAGAGGTACGATTGCCGATTCATCCGCAAGGCACTTTCGTAATTGTGATACATGGAAAGTGTTATGGATCCCATCTAATGAAGACGGTAATTCTAGACGATACGCCACTTTCCCCACTCGAGCCAAGATTTTAAATGGCCCAATATAACGAGGCCCCAATTTACCCCGTTTACGAAAACGGATTATACCTTTCCATGGGGATACTTTTAATAGAACATAGTCTCCTACTTGAAATTCAATAGGACGCTTTCTCTTATCCGCATATGCCTTTTGCCTATCCTGAGCCGCCTTTAATCGAGCTCTAATTAGATCAATCTTTTCGTTGGTCATAGCTATCAATTCGTTAGGCGCGAGCTCCCTTTGTCCTACTTCCCCCCAACATACGGGAGTCCTACACTTTCTTCCATATAACAGTTCATAAGGTGCCATTTTGAGACCACTATGATAACTATTATTGTAAGAAAATTCCACTAGTGGTAAATGGTCATCCCAATTTCCCCCAAAATCTAACGCGCATGCTCTTAACATATCAATAAGCGTCTGAATCGATCTTTCCGATTGACCGTCAGTCTGCGGGTGGTAGGCGGTACTTAGGTGCAGTTTCGTGCCCATACTTTCATGGAACTTCAGCCAATAACGGGAGGTAAATCTCGTATCCCGATCTGAAACTATTGACACAGGCACCCCGTGTCGATATACTATTTCATTTACATACACTTCCGCCATCTTTTCTGAGGAGTAGACCTCTCGAATTGGTAAAAAGTGTGCACTCTTCGTGAGCCGGTCTACGATTACCCATATCGTATCATGCCCCTTTTTCGTTCTAGGTAGCTTAGTTACCAAATCCATCGTTAACTCCTCCCACTTCCATACTGGAATTTCCAAGGGTTTTAACTCTCCATAGGGTTTCTGATGTTCCGCCTTCACTTGAGAGCACGTCAGACATTTCGCGACATACTTAGCGATATCGTGTTTCATACCGGGCCACCAATAGTTTGTCTTCAAGTCACGGTACATTTTTGTAGCCCCAGGGTGAATGGAATACCGTGACTTATGAGCTTCTTCAAGTAGCGCTGTCTTGAACTCGCAAAACCTTGGTATCCAGATCCGACCAAATCTCGTTTTAAGCCCTTTCGAGTTTTCTTCAAATTTCTCTGCTATTCCCTTCGTTCTTTCTTTCTTTGGATCCCCTGCCTCTAGTGCTTTTATTTGAGCATCTCTTATCGTTTCAAGGAGGTGAGGCGTAACTGTCATCTTCATAGATTTTACATGAATCGGGTGTGGATATTCTTTTCGACTCAACGCATCAGCTACGACGTTTGCTTTTCCCGGGTGATATAAAATATCACAGTCATAATCTTTAATCAGTTCCAACCATCTTCGTTGTCTCATATTCAAATCTTTCTGTTCGAAGAAATATTTGAGGCTCTTATGATCTGAGTAGATCGTGCATTTTACCCCATACAGGTAATGCCTCCAAACTTTTAAGGCGAAAACCACCGCTGCCAATTCTAGGTCATGGGTCGGGTAGTTTACTTCATGTGGTCTGAGTTGTCTTGAAGCATACGCGATAACCTTTCCCCTTTGCATTAAAACACACCCCAAGCCTTGACGTGACGCGTCTGAATAGACAACCAAATCTTCTATTCCATCGGGTAATGTTAACACCGGAGAACTCGATAATTTCTCTTTTAACACTTGAAAAGCTTCTTCTTGTTCTTTATCCCACACGAACTTTCCTTCCTTCTTTCCTTCCTTCCTCGTCAGTTTAGTCATTGGTAATGCAATCTTTGAGAAATCTTGAATAAACCTTATATAATAGCCGGCAAGGCCTAGGAAACTCCTTACTTCGGTTGGGTTTTTTGGAGGAACCCACTTTAATACGGCCTCAATCTTTGCTAGATCTACTAAAACACCTTCTGAATTTATTACGTGACCTAGAAACTGCACCTCCCTGAGCCAAAAGGCACACTTTGAGAACTTTGCATAAAGTTTTTCTCTACGGAGGGTTTCAAGTACCTCACGTAGGTGTCTTGCATGATCGGCCTCATTCCGGGAGTAAACCAAAATGTCATCTATGAACACAATTACAGATTTGTCTAACATAGGTCGACATACTCGGTTCATAAGGTCCATAAACGCGGCTGGCGCGTTCGTCAACCCAAAGAACATGACCAAGAATTCATAATGTCCATACCGAGTTCTAAATGCAGTTTTTGCAACGTCCTCCTCTCGCACCCTTACTTGATGATAGCCCGACCGTAAATCTATTTTTGAAAACCAACTCGCACCTTGCAACTGATCAAAAAGATCATCAATTCTGGGTAAGGGATAACGATTCTTCACGGTCAATTTATTCAGCTCCCGGTAGTCGATGCACATACGCATCGACCCATCCTTCTTCTTTACAAAAAGAACGGGTGCTCCCCACGGTGATACACTCGGACGTATAAAGCCCTTATCAAGTAAGTCTTGCAGTTGAGTCATTAGTTCCCTCATTTCGGTGGGAGCCAGTCTATATGGGGATTTAGCCACCGGTTGCGCACCCGGATTTAATTCAATACGAAATTCTATTTCACGTTCGGGTGGAAGCCCCGGCAACTCCTCTGGAAACACATCCGGATATTCGTTCACTACTGCCACGTCTTCGATCTTGGGAAGGCTTTGATGAACATCTACTACATAGGCTAAAAATGCCCTACTTCCATTACGCACGTACTTGAAGGCTTGGACAATATTGCATAACTTTGCTTTTACATTTCTCTCTCCTTGAATACTTAACCATCTCCCACTCGGAGATTGCACGCGTATTGTCTTACTTTCGCATTTAATCTCCGCATGGTGTCGGGCCATCCAATCCATACCTACTACTACCTTTAATTATCCTAAGACCATAGGTACGAGATCAATATCAAACTCCTCATCCTCTATCGTGAGCTTACAGGTTCTACACACTTCGTGCAACAAATAATTCTTGCTATCAGCTATCTCTACCTCTAATGGTATTTGCATTCTTTCAATCTTAAATGAGGGGTGATTAATTACATCACTCGAAACAAATGACATAGTAGCCCCGGTATCGAATAACACGTACATCGGCAAGGAATTTAGCAAGAAAATACCTGACATAACATTCGGATGAGCTTTAGCCTCTTCAGACGTAATTTGAAACATTCTTGCTCTTGCCTTAGGGTTCTCCTCCTTTTTGCCTTCCTTCTTCATTCCCGGTTGGAGCTTGGGACACTCCGCCTTGATATGACCCTTCTGGAAACAATTAAAACATGTCTTCGTATTCTTAGGGCACCTGTAATGCGGATGTCCCTCTTCCCCACAGTTATAGCATCCCTTCTTGCCTAACAGGCACTCCCCAGAGTGAAGCTTTCCACAGTTCTTGCAACGGGGAATTCCACTCTTTGCTTTCTCTTTATTGGCTTGATCTTGAAACTTGCCTTTCTTGAAAGGAATTGGGTTAGACACCTTCTCTGGCGGCCTCTTTTCACCTCGCTCCACCTGTCTCTTGAGTTCAATCTCCCTGTCTCGCGCCCAGTTTATGAGTTCGTCAAGAGTTTCACACTTCGAGGGCGTAATAAACTCCCTAAACTCCGCCTTCAACATATCATGGTATCGATTGATTTTCATTCTTTCTGAATTCACGAACTCCGTGCAAAACTTCAGCTTATCCAAGAAAATATTTGTTATCTCATTGATTGTTTCATCGTGCTGCCGGAGGCGCAAGAATTCCTCCTGAATCCTATCGATGGCGGATTGAGGGCAATGGTATTTTAGGAAAGGCTCTTTAAATTCCTGCCACGTCATCACTTGAAGTTTATCTTCACCTATCTCTTTACAATGAGCATCCCACCAATCTTTAACTTGCGATTGCAGTTGACCCGTAGCAAACATTACTTAATCTTCCTTATCACACCGACTCCGGATAAACATGGCTTCTATATTAGAAATCCATCTTTGGCATACAATTGGATCTATCTTTCCATCATACGGAGAAGGACTACACGCCATAAAATCCTTATACGTGCATCTTCGTATCTTACTCTTGCTTTTAGACTCTCCAATCATCTCCTTTATTTCATCCATTTTGCTTGTCATTATTGCATCAATCGTTTCCAACACGCGACTTTCCACCTCTTGAACCATTTGCGGAAGTTTGGCTTCAAAAGTATTATCCATCATTTGCGCCATCTTTTCATTTAATGCCTCTTCCCGTGCCATATCGTCATCATTCGAATCTACGTGATCCGCCATCTACACAATAAAGTTTTTTGATGGTTTTTAATAAATTTAACATCACCTACCCTTGCGGTTCGTTACAAGTTATTCCATATTGTCGTAATAACTTTCATGACCCTATTTACATGATTTTTAACCTTCATAAACAAGTTCATTGGTCAAAACATAAAAAAAAAAACGATTCTGCACGTTAAAGGGGGGGGTCGCGCGACGCTAAGGGGGTCTCGCGTGATGCGACGGTCCTTAGCGCGACTTGAGGGTCCGTTTTTCACAGAAGTTTCGATGCTGGGTGCTGCATTTTCTCAAAAATCCCATTTTTCACCTAAATGATCATAACTCACTCAATTTTCATCCGATTTACGATCCGTTTCTTCCTACACGATCGTAATTCCATCCCCCTTCACATAGAGTTAAAATCCGGCACCCGGATTAACTATTTTCGAAATTTTTTAAGCTTTCGACCATTTTCTTGCTTATAAACTTTCAACCCATTCATGGTTTATCAACCAAACTTGTCCGTTTGCATACCAATTCTCGCCAATACCATGCCATAAATATTTTCAATTACACAAGATTCAATTCTTGGGTTCTATGTACTCGTAAACCATTTTGACACATATCATTATTTTGACCCGTTATAGAATTTAAAGCATCTTAAACTTTTACCTCGTTTGCGACCTTGAAACGAACACCCATTGCGCGAGCTATCAGTTTGAGCCCAAGCACCTCAACTCGTGCTTGATTCTCTCAAACCTAGGCTCTGATACCAACTTGTTACGCCAAAAAAAAAACGACCAAAACGCATGGAACTTCGAAGTTTGCAACTAGAACATAATATTTACATTTTTCCAAAATGTCCTTGAGGCTAGTTCGAGATCAACACCTCCCCTAGACTGGTCACAGGTGTCAGTCTGAACTACCCTGTCAGGACGCAAGTTTAAAGTTACTAATTACAAACGACTAAGTTTCTAAAACTGTAGTTTTCACAACAAAAGGCGTCCCATTACAAGTTTAACAAAATATAGTTTCAAGAAGGGCGTCTAGTTTGGAAGCGCATAGAATACATGTTGGTGTTCGTCTCCAAGCTCGCCACGCCACCTAAGTAGCAGCTTTACCTACACCACAATTCAAGTTCAACTAGTCAGTTTTAGCATCTATAATTTAAAATAAAGCTAACATTCATATACGTCATCGCTTGACCATATCATCATCTCACTTTCCTTTACCCGTTTAACGGGTACTTAAATACTATCTCTAAACGAGATAATTCATAGCATTCGACCATCCGTTGCCTTCAGATTCGACATAAGGCACCATAAACAACATCCCAAATTCGTTCATAACGGATCTAGCTATCTTTTTTTATTCCTTCATAACTTTCCATTCTACAGTTAGTTCAAGGCTAACCGACCATAATATAACTTTCTTCATAAATCATCATCTCTTACGACCCGTTTATGGCGGGTTAAGGTATCAATTACACATCGCCTATGAATGATCATAATTACAGTTCTAATATAGCAATGATAGTTAGAAAGTAAAGCTTGTATGCATAAAACAACATACCTCGATCCTGTGAGTTGTCCGACCTCCTAGCGCTTGAACCTTCTTCTTTTACGCCTACATCAACACATTCGTTCATTTAGTCCGACTAAATATCGTTCCCTCTTTTACACACCTTTATCAAACGACATCTTTATCATAATTTACCAAAATTTACCCAGTTGTTCTTTTAGGCATTTTATCGAACACTTAGCGGGTTTCACGTTTATAGCACATTTAATTACAAGTAACTTTACATACTAATCTACAAGTTCATAACAAATCAAGCAAGTTCATGAGATTCTCTCATCCTACATCATTCATCTATGTTCCATCTATCACAATAGGCTAAATCAACGCAAACCGAACATTAATCGAGTCCTAGTTCATAGTCTTAACTTCTAGATGCACATATCACAACATTACTCATGATTTGGTAGAAAACCCACTTCCTAATGTTCATGATTTCAAGAAATTCGACTTACGACTTTGTTATTCACACCTTGGGGATCGAGAATACGGTTTCAAACAACCGTTTTGCCTTGAAATCACCTTCCAATATGATGGATTATAATGATTAGGGTTTTTGCTTCTTGGTTCTTCTCATGGACACCTCCACGCACGCACATAAGTGTGTGTGGAGTGTGTGTCTTTTAATTAATAGGATTTACTTTCAAATTTTCAAGTTTAGTCCCTCGGTTTCTAATATTTAATTTATTCGAGTTCAAACTTTCCTTCTTATAACTATCTTAAAAGAAATAAATAGATTACATATTTTTGGGGTGTTACACAATCCCAAGAAGCCGAGTTAAAGTATTAATAGTAGTTTACATATGAGGGATTCAAGCTATTCGCACCCCCGCCATCCAATACCAGTGGGTATTGAAGGAGGTCCTGGTAAGCTTGAACCAGGTCCTTGTAGGATCTATACACTGAATAAGGCAAGAACCTTACCTAACCATTCCCCTAACCCCCGACCAGGTAGTCAACATGTCTTTATATAGACCGTAAAGACATGAATGATGCAACCTTTTACTTTATATAGACAATAAAGTAACCTCAAGACACCACGGAAAAATGATAAAGAAAAATCACCTTCAACATAAGAAACTAGTTATTAAAGTCACTAATACAAACCCAAATAAAAAGTGACGAAAGATTAAAAATCAAAAGTAATACACAAAAGACTTGTGTTCACCAAGTGATGCAAGAGGCTTAACCAAACATGGCCTTTGATTGGCAAGAACCCTTACAATCAATCTTGGATCCCGAGACTACTACACACTCTAAAGATGGATGATGGATGATGGTGGTGGGTGTTGGTGTTGTAGTGGTAGTGGAGTGGTGTCAAAGTGGGAGAGTAGTGGTTTGCCAAGGGATGCTTTTCAAGAGAACAAAGCACCCCTATTTATAGCCTGCACAGAGCTCTGGCCACAGCCCTGTGTCCAGCGGGCACGCCCCGTGGCCAGCCTTTTCTCTTCCTTCATTAATTGCAGGTGTTAGTAGAGGGCCCCACACGGCCCCGAGTCTCCTGGGCACGGCCCCGTGGTCAACTCTTATCCGTACTATCTAGATTTTGTGTATCTTTGCGTTGACCACGCCCCGTGCTGAGCTGTGCACGCCCCCGTGGTGGGCGTGGAAGCTTCTACAGGTTTGTCTTTTGTGCAGGCCTCTGACCACGCCTTGTGTTCACCTGGGCACGGCCCCGTGGTCAGTCTTCTGTTTCTATGTTTTTGCTTTGGGGATGCTGCTGAGGGGTCGGGCATTTCACTTTTATTCCTTCTTTTTGTATTTATGTTGGTTTTGGCTGCTTATTTGCTCATTTTGTTCTTTTAAGCTCTTTTGGGCCTGTAAATTCAAAAGGAAGAAAGAAACACATTTTTTCCAACATTAGTACTAAAAAGGGTTAGTTTTATGCCTTATTTGATGTAATTTATATGTTGAATTTTACACAGATCAAATACCCACACACTTGAATCTTTACTTGTCCTCAAGCAAAACTCTTTAATATGTGGCTTTGCACACCCAAATGGAATAGGTAGAGGAGAAATTTTGGGCTTATCTTGAGTGTCGGGAATCCAAGATCTTTATTGAGTTTTATTTTTATTTTATTTACAATCCTATTCGTCATGATTTATTTAGAACATTTTACAAGAAATATTACTTATTTGGGCATAACATGCCTCTTTAAAATTTCATTTATATACAAGTTCACATAACTCACTGGAGATCACTCAACACTCGGCCGAAGATGTATTTTTGTGAAACACTCGAGACCGGCATGGAACTTACTTCTTCCATATGCTTGCCAAGCGATCAAACCTCCTCCTTTTTAACTATAAATCTTCGTAAATATCAAGAGGACTTGGGGAAGGGTTAGGTTTGGGCTAAGGGTAGGTGGTTTTTGGTTAGTGGATAGTAAAAATGGCGAAAAGTGTATAAAGCGTCGGTCGTCGTAAAACTTTTTGTTTGTGACTTTTTGTCACACCCTGGCTTTGCGGAAGCGTGGTTAATTTTGGTGTGACTTCTTAATACCATAGCTTAACCATAACAAAGCTATATGAAATAAAATCATGCAAGATCATCCATTTGATTAAGTTTTAAAACCAGAGTAACATACCATTGTCTTAGAGACTTACAACATCGTAACATAAAACATTGTCTTTAAAAACATAGCCATTAACATGAAATAAACGCAGTTTAAGATTTGTGACTCGTCCAGGAAAAAGTCACATTTCCTAAACCCGGATGACCTCGGAACCCATATGCAGCGGGAAAACATAACATACCGCGCCAGATCTTTAATTTCCTGAAATACATGTAAGTTGAAAAATCAACAATAATGTTGAGCGAGTTCATGTGTAAGTGAGTAAGTAAACCTTTGTGAGTATAAAAATAGTCTTGGTATGTAGCAAATAAGGGAATTGAGATCACCAATGGTTTGCAAGGCCACTGATATATGTGAAGTGCAAATAGGGAGACTCAAACCTAGCAGATTTCGCCACGGCATTAGTATGTGGACAAAGTCACCCCAAGGTCCGTTTCTAGTTTGGCCTGGGGCTGGGCTCGCTACACCCAGATAGATCTACCGCTCCTGTCCCTCGGTCCCGACATGAGGACTAATGGCCTCATATTGCTCCTACCCACTCACATGATCTAAGTAGTAAACCTCCTTACGCTAACCATACCGTGTATAAAGTACTTGTAATCAAAGTAACATGTATTTCACCCCCGCAGTTAAGAAAACTGAAAACAGTTAGAGAAAAGGGGGACATGAACTCACAGTGAAGCGTCTCTACCAAGTATCTCCTGCTCACGCAGCTGTGCGACGACCTACAGGTGCTAATTTCTATTAGACGGGTGGCTGTGCCTTAGCTTTATAGTTTAAGTCTTTGGGAAATAGTTAGACAACTATTTCGTGTTTACATTCTGTATATACTTGGTAGTTAATCTCCTTCCCAATGATGGGGGATTCAATACATGTGCGTTCAAATTATATCATTAAGTCTCACTTAATATGTATATATTTCCAATTTCACATAATTTTTCTCCAATAATACGTTGTTAAAATACGCGTTCATAAATATTTCCGTAAGTGCGTAAGTTACGTTTAACAATCGAGTGGTAATATAATCACCGGTGTAACTTATATATTTATGGTGAAAGCGTTCGTATTATTTTGGAATCGTTAGCGTTCGTAAATATTATTTTTACATCTAAAAATAATATCTATGTATTTTCACAAAATAATCATAAACAGTGGGTGAAAATATATATTTATCACGTTAAATTTTGTGAAAATCCCACCTCCGAATATTTAGTAAATAAATTCATGGCGAAATTTATATTTCGAAAACATGTCAAAAATAATTCTAACACTTGTAGTGTAAATAGTTCTAAGTGTTAGGTTTTTAGAAAAATTTCGCCAGAGTTTCCTCTGTAACTGGAGGTGGCCACGCTTTCAAGCGTATCATTTTCTTTAACAAATCAACTCAACAATTTTCTTTATTTGATCAGAACAACTTTCATCACAACAACTAATCAACATATGTGTAAATTGCCAAAAATTACATGAACTTGCAGTTTTCCCAAAACTGTGGTGTAAATCCCCTTAAATTTAGTAGATCTTCATATAAGGTAATTTGATCTTGTAAAAACCTCGTTTTTAGAGAAAATCCATCTTTACAACTTCCAGTCATCTTTTACAAAAACTGTTATTTTGTCGGATCTTTTCATTTCACAAATGTTTACACACTTGTGGTTTATAAAAATCATGCGTGTTAGTGTAAAATCCATCTTTTAGAATACATGATTTCTTTGACGCTTGGTCCTTTGAAAATACCACTTGCAGATACGTAGATCTGCTAGTTTTAAACACAATTTTACAAGTAAAACTCTTTTACACAAGTTCATGATTCGCGTGTGGTAGAGTTTCACCTTTTAACCCTTGTATCATTCAAAACAAGCTTATGTTAAGATCCATGATCTTACCAAACCGGGTTAAACGATGATCCGAGCTACCACATCATAGATCGGGCCTAAATAACCATGTATTTCGAATACTACATCATTTACACAACTTATGTGCTATTAACCACCATTTTTAGTGTTTTAAGTAGACTTTAAAGCATCATCTTGCATGTTAACGAGTTTTAACCGATAAAAATCCTTTTAACCACTTTAGATTAGTTCAAATATGAGTTTTAAGCATTATACCTCTAGCTCGAGGCTAGGGAAGAATCTTGACGAAAATGGCGTGGATAAAAGCAAGATAAAGAGGTCCTTCGCGTTCCGTTTGCTCCAAGCTTCCTAATACGAGACCCTTAACGCGTGTGTGAGCTTGGAATGGCTTGATCAAAACTCGAAGATGATGGATGGGGGGTGGGTGTGTTCGGCCGAGAGCCAAAGAGAAAGAGAGAGAGAGTTGTGAAGTGTGTTGAGTGATGAATGATAATCTTGTGTAATTAGTTGAACTTATAGACTAAGTTTAGAGTTATTATCCAATGGAAATTGTGTCTAATAGATATTAGGCAAACAAGATTTTAATAATCTTGTAAGGACAAGTGTGTCCCCCCTTAGTTGGGGACGGTTAGGAGGGGGGGTCCCTTGGTTCGATTTCAACTAGGCACTAAGTATTAGTTAGGTTATAGTTAAGTTAAGTAGGTTAGTTAAGTACTTAACTTGGTTAGTAGTGTGTCACGCGTTACAAAGGGTGTTAGGGTAATCAGGGACCCTAACTAGCTCAGAAAAAGATAAATAATGAAAATAACAATATTTTCATGTTCCGGGTATAGTCCGGTTGTTTGGTTGGATAGTAATCCGTTAAAGCGCTTAATAAAGCTTTAAAGTGTCGTTATTACTCTCTTTAGTGAAACAGCTTATTCCTGACACTTTGGAAAGTGTCTAGTGTTATTTTTCTCATGTTTTGGCACTTTATTAGTTAGCTAAAAGCTGAATTATTATGTAAAGTGCTGAGTTTTGTACTTAGAGTACGTTTTAGGCACATCCAGTCATAGTGACTTATCCCTAGAGACGCAGTTCCACAACCCTTGTATCCCTACACTCACCACTTAGTGTAGCAAAATATTTCAGGCTCTTACAGGCCTTTAGAGGCAGTGTTTGCCTGATGCTGGCTTTATCAGCATGTTCAATAGGTTATCCGTGTATTGTGCTACTGTGCTTTTTGTGCATCATGTTTGTCACTAAGGTTCAGTATGTAAATAATGTAGTGACAGCAAGCAAGTATGATGCAAGTAGGTACATGTATCAGTATTCAAGTAGCAGTTCATCAGCTAGTTCAAACAAGCACAGTAATTAAGCAGTAATTAATCATTAGTTAAGTCGTACGGATACCTGGTTTAGTGCGGGTTGTCACATTCTCCCCCCGTTAAATAAATTTCGTCCCAAAATTTAAGTTCTGCTTGAAGATGCAGGGTTCTTAGGAAAAAGGTGGGGGTATTTCTCTTTCATCCGGTCCTCACGTTCCCAGGTGTATTCAGGACCATGTCTGGCATTCCAACGAACTTTGACGAGCTTGACACTGCTCCGGCGGGTCTTGTTAACTTTCCAATCCGTGACCTCAACAGGTTCTTCAACGAAGTGGAGCGTGTCGTCACCATGAATCTCGTCGGTGGGAATGGCAACGGTGACTTGAGTTGGACTTTTCTTTAGATTGGATACATGAAATGTATCGTGAACACCATTCAGTTCAGCAGGTAGGTCCAACTTGTATGCTACCAGCCCTATTCTTTCCAGAATTCTGAAGGGACCAATGTAGTGCGGATTTAACTTCCCACGCTTTCCGAAGCGTGCCACACCCTTCCAGGGTGAAACTTTCAATAACACCATTTCTCCAACTTGGAAATCCACATGTTTTCGGTTTGGATCCGCATAGGCCTTCTGTCTGTGGCGAGCTGCTTCGATGCGTTTAAGGATCTGCGCGATCTTGTCTGTCGTCTCTTGGACGATTTCGGGACCAGCAAGCTGCCTATCACCTGCGTCAGCCCAACATAAGGGTGATCGGCACTTGCGTCCGTAAAGGGCTTCAAATGGCGCGACACCAATACTGGTGTGGTAGCTGTTGTTGTATGAAAATTCGACTAAAGGTAATTGTTTATCCCAGCTACCGCCCAAATCCATAACACACGCTCTCAGCATGTCTTCCAAAGTCTGTATCGTTCGCTCGCTCTGACCGTCAGTTTGCGGATGAAACGCAGTGCTCAGATTCAATTGGGAGCCAAAGGCTTCTTGGAAGGATTGCCATATCCTTGACACAAACCTTCCGTCTCTATCAGAGATGATTGAGAGAGGTACTCCATGGCGCGCGACGATCTCTCTCATGTAAATTTCAGCCAATTTGCTCGTATTATCCTTCTCTCTGATAGGTAAGAAGTGTGCTGACTTTGTTAATCGATCCACTATCACCCAAATAGTGTCGTGGCCTCTTGGCGTTCTTGGCAATTTCGTAATAAAATCCATTGAGATTTGTTCCCATTTCCACTTGGGAATCTCAGGTTGTTGTAGAAGTCCTGAAGGCTTCTGGTATTCGGCTTTAACCTTAGCGCACGTTAAACATTTGCTCACATAAACAGCAACATCGCCTTTCATCCTAGGCCACCAATAGTAATCTTTGAGATCCTGGTACATCTTATCCGCTCCAGGATGGATAGAGTACCGTGATTTGTGAGCTTCATCGAAAATAACCTTCCTCAAACCTCCAAACAAAGGAACCCAAATCCTTTTCTCGAAGCATAACGTTCCTTCCTTGTTTGGTACCAGTAGCTTCTCCATCCCACGGAGATATTCTTCTTCAAGGTTTCCTTCTTTGAGGGCTTCTTTCTACGTGGCACGAATGCGCAAGGAAAGATCGGTTCGAATAATCATTTCCAAAGCCCTAACCCTTATGGGCTTGATTCTCTCTTTACGACTTAGGGCATCGGCGACCACGTTCGCCTTCCCTGGATGATACTTTATCTCGCAGTCGTAATCGTTCAGCAACTCAACCCATCGTCTTTGCCTCATATTCAGCTCCTTCTGGTTGAATATTTGCTGTAGGCTCTTGTGATCTGTAAAGATTGTACACTTCGTACCATAAAGGTAGTGTCTCCAGATCTTTAAAGCAAAAACCACTGCGCCAAGTTCCAAATCATGTGTGGTATAGTTCTTTTCGTGCACTTTCAGTTGACGTGATGCGTAAGCAATAACCTTTTGGCGTTGCATCAACACACAACCTAATCCTTGACGCGAAGCGTCACAGTATACCACAAAATCGTCTGTACCTTCCGGTAGTGCTAAGATTGGCGCATTGCAGAGCTTATCCTTCAGTATCTGGAATGCTTCTTCCTGTTTGATTCCCCAATCAAACTTCTTATCTTTCTGGGTGAGGAGCGTCAATGGTTGAGCGATTTTTGAGAAATCCTCAATGAACCTTCGATAGTAGCCAGCCAAGCCCAAGAATTGTCGAATCTCGGTTGGCGTCTTTGGCGTTTCCCAATCCTTGATCGCCTCGATCTTGGTTGGATCCACGTGGATTCCATCTCCATTTACCACGTGCCCAAGGAATTGGACTTCACGTAGCCAAAATTCGCACTTGGAGAATTTGGCATACAGCTGTTCCTTCTTCAGCAGCTCTAGAATGGCTCTAAGATGCTGCTCGTGTTCAGCCTTCGTCTTTGAATAAATTAAAATGTCATCGATGAATACAATCACGAACTTGTCCAAGTACGGCTTGCAAACTCTATTCATCAAATCCATAAAGACTGCAGGTGCGTTTGTCAAACCAAACGGCATAACAAGGAACTCGTAGTGTCCATAACGAGTTCTGAAGGCTGTCTTTGGGATGCTCTCTTCTTGTATCCTTAACTGATGGTATCCAGATCGAAGATCGATCTTTGAATAAAAGCTTGAGCCTTGTAGTTGATCAAACAGATCATCGATTCTTGGCAGAGGGTATCTATTCTTGATCATCAGCTTGTTCAGCTCCCGGTAGTCGATGCACATTCGAAAACTACCGTCCTTCTTTTTGACAAACAGGACCGGAGCTCCCCAAGGCGAGAAGCTTGGTCGGATAAAACCCTTGTCTAACAACTCTTGAAGCTGTGTCGACAGTTCCTGCATCTCAGACGGAGCAAGTCTATAAGGTGCTTTAGCCACAGGCGCGGCGCCTGGGACTAGTTCGATGTGAAACTCTACTTGCCTCTGAGGTGGCAGTCCAGGTAAGTCCTCTAGGAAGACTTCTGGATATTCCCTCACGACAGGGATGTCTTCGATTCTTGGCTCAGCAGCCTTCTTATCCACAATGTGTGCCAGGAAGGCAACACATCCTTTCTGCAAACACTTTCGCGCTTTCAGGCAGCTGATAATTCTTAACGGCGTATCACGCTTCTCTCCGTGAACCACAATTGTCTCGCCATCTTCGGTTGGGATACGAACAATCTTTTCGTGACAAACTATCTCAGCCTTGTTGCCTGATAACCAATCCATTCCTACCACCACGTCGAAGCTTCCCAACTGGACTGGTAGTAGATCTAAAGCAAACTCACGCTCTCCTAATTCGATCACACAACCTCTGATAACTTCATTGGCTTCTACTAACTTCCCATTGGCCAATTCGATTGAGTAGGGAATATCTAACTTACTAGCGGCTAACCCAAGCATATTCTTAAATTCTAACGACACGAAGCTATAATCGGCACCGGTATCAAATAAAACGGATGCATAGCGTTGATTTACAGGGAACGTACCAGTAACAACATTGGGGTCCTGGCACGCTTCCCTAGCTTCGATTTGGAACACTCTTCCACGGGCTTGGTTTAACTCTGGGCAGTTCTTCTTAAAATGCCCGATATCACCGCAGTTATAGCATCCAAGTCTTTGCCCGTTTCCACCTCCATTTCCAGCTTGGTTGTTGTTTTGGTTTGCATTGCCAGCTTGGTTCGCAAAGTTGCCTCGATTCCCGTTTCCTCCATAGTTTCCTTGTGGGCGATTACCACCACGATTATTATTCCTATTCCCAAATCCTCCTTGGCCTCCCCGGCCGGTATTAGCCCAACAAGACTCCTTCAAGTGGCCCGGCTTTCCACATGCTTCGCATACTTTCACACTACAATGGCCAGTATGATGGCGTTGACAGGTATTACACTTGGGCTGGGTGCCCTAATATCCTTTTCCTTTCTTTCCACTACCAGCCGATCCTCCTTTCTTAACCGCCACACTGGCGCCTTGGTTGAAGTTTGAGAACTTCCGTTTGCTACCTCCTGATGACTCGACGTGAGTCTCTTTCTTCTTCGGTTCTGCTTCATCAAACTTGTTCAGGCGAATGGCCTCCTCTGTGAGAGCCACACTCAAATCAATCGCCTCAGTAATGGTCGCAGGCTTGGATGAGGTTACCATGCTTATGATTTGAGGAGCTAGTCCCCAAATGAAGCGTTCAATTCTCTTGAACTCAGGAGTGACCATGTAGGGTACCACATGCGATAAGTCATGGAACCTTTGAACGTATTCTGCGATCTTTGGACCGTCCATTTTCAAGTGTCAAAACTCGGTCTCCAATCTCTGGATTTCTGCGCGGGAACAGTACTTTTTGCGCATAAGTTCCTTTAGTTCGGTCCAGGTCAGCGCGTAGGCAGCAGCTTCGCCTAGTGTCTGTACTTGCAGATTCCACCAAGAGAGGGCTCCATCCAAGAATAGCCCTGAGATATAGGTGACTTGCTGATCCAGTGCGCATTTGCTCATGCGTAGAACAGATTCGGTTTTCTCAGCCCAACGAACAAAGGCGACAGCACCTCCTGTGCCATCAAAGTTTACGGGCTTGCAGTCTAAGAACTGCTTGTAGGTGCATCCTGCACATACGTTATAACATACGTTTGGCATTAGCATCATTGCTAAAGATATCCAATTAGGTCATGGTATGTCTAAATGACTTAGTATTACCATGAGGTGGATTATTGTTGCCAGTGTTGCCAGAGTTGCTTCCACTAGTCCCTCCTTGAGAGGCGGCGTATTGTGCAATGGCAGCAGCGATAATTTGCTGGAGTTCTGCCTCATTAGTAGGCATGTGTGTCTCACGTCTCGGCGGCATCTTTTAAAAGATGGTTTACGTTGGTCAGGCCATAGTAAAACGTACGTATATAGTAATAGTAATAGCACATAACATCTCATGTTATCAACACATCACAAATACCAATCACACAACATCCCATATCATAAGAATATAAATAAGCAATCAAGCGAATCAAATATGGTGAGAACACTGCGATTGCCATATATCGAGACCACATAGTAAGTGTATCAGTACATCCCTGTGTCATACAATCATCAATCAACTAGGGGCTACATCACCCCTGTCCAAAAACTATATTATGTCAGTGTCAAATACGTCAAATACATGTCAACAAAAGTCAGGATCATAAAGTAGTCTCCAAAAATGCTGTGCAGTCCAACAATCGCCGTCTTCTCACCCTCGTCTACCCAAACAGCACTGATGAGCTCTATACAGATGGTGGTGGAGGAGGGGGAAAGTGGGTGTAAAGCAAACGACGTAACTGGAGCCAGTCCTCCTCCATGGCTAGCTGGGTACGAATGATAGAAGCAACCTGCTGCTCTAGTGTAAAGAGACGGGCAGCATAATCTGGAGGTAAGGGTCGAAATGGCTGCAGAGGAGAGTGTGTCTGACCATGGCACTGGCATGGTGGCAGCTGAGCTCTCTCAAGCTCCTGGATGCGCTGCGTGTGCGACTCGTGCTGGGCGACAAAAGACATCAAAACGTCCTCGATAGTATACCCCATGTGGAAAGAATGGTTGGGGTCAGTAGGTGGCATAGCAGAGTCTGGTGCCCAAAGGAACGGCTCACTGGTGGGGTCAAAAGGTGCCACATGAAATGGAGCGACAGAGGGTGGAACAGATGACATCTGGGGCATGAAGGGGATAGACATCGATACATGCCCAAAAGGATGGGCTGAAGAACCCTCTCCAGCCCTCGCTGGGGGTACAAACTGAGGAACCTGAAAAGAAAAATCAACATGTCGTGTATCAGGGATCTGAGGGGGAAAAGGTGGAACATCCTCATCAGCAGGTATCCAACCGTGCTGTGCATGCTCATCTGGTGGATCCATGCGTGCCGCGAACAGTGCATGCTCGGGCTCTAGTGGGATGGGATCAGGTGGGGGAGCAACAAAAGGGTGAACAGGTGCAATGTGCTCAACAGGATGGTCAACAGGTATATCAACAACAGGTAGGGGAACAACAGGATCAACAACAACATGATCGCCCTCTAACAAAGGAACATCCACGGGGAGATCATCAACAGGTGGGTCTGCTATAACAGGCTCAATAGGGATGTCAGCATGTACGGGATCATGCTCAAGTATGGGGTCTAGAGCGGCTGCCTGCTCAGGAGCGACGACAGGCTCGGGATCATCAAAAGCCATCTCGAAGTCAAACTCGGGGTCGATAGGGTCTACTGGGTCAGCTGGATCCTCCATGGGCTGATCCATAGGTATAAACTCGATATCACGATCCGGGTCGTATCCCGGGGGAAAGATAGGATCAGAATCCTCTATGTCATCATGGTCAAACGCAAAGCTGGGAATAGGTGCAACAGAGGACGCCTGGTCAGGATCAGAATCATGCGCATAGTGTTGTGCGCTCAATGTGTGAGAAGGTGCGGATGCCACAGACTCGAAGGAGTCTGGGACAGGAGAATGTGCAGGCGAATCCTCTGCAGGAACGTCAGCGATCATCAGAAGATCGTCTGCAGGAAGAAGGGCCTTGCCCTGGATCTCATCCTCAAAGGGCTCATCCTCAAATAGGTCAATATCGCCATCAGCCTCGGCGTCAAGAAGAAGATCATATGCTGGATAAACGGCTAAGGGTATAGGGGCCGGAATCTCTATCAGAGGTAGGTACTCAGCGGGAGGGTCATCTGCAAGCTCATCAGCACCATCGGGTAGTGCGAAGGACTGGAAATCATCCTCGTCAGTACTGGTATAGTCAGATGTGTACACCTCATGCTCGGAGGATGTGGGGTCATCAGATACGATAGGTATGGGTCCAGTGGTGTCCGAAACGCCAGTATCGGCTGAGTCCATGAGTCTGTAACATAAACACAAATATGCTCAAATAATCAGTCACACAATCAGATAATCACATAAGTCACCAAGTAAGGTATCACATAATTCTCCTAGTCCCACTGGCCAAATTCCTCCCAGTCTCTAAGACTGCTCTATCCTCCACCTCGACCTCTTAGATCGAGCCTCAGTCCCCTTGACCGAGCCTCAGCCTTCATGACTGAGCCTACTCTTCCTAGCCTCACTAGCCAACTACCTCGGTCACCTAGACCGAGCCTCGATCCTCCATACCGAGCCTCAGCCCTCCAGGCTGAGCCTATAAATAATAAAATGTGCTCAACATTTGTTTGTAAAAATTTTTGGATCTGGACTTAAGTGGTATGCAGTAAAATGTTTTCGTGAGAGCCCTAGTGATCATAGTCTAGACTCGAGAAAGAATCCTAGTTCGCTATGATCAGAGCTCTGATACCAAGCTGTCACACCCTGGCTTTGCGGAAGCGTGGTTAATTTTGGTGTGACTTCTTAATACCATAGCTTAACCATAACAAAGCTATATGAAATAAAATCATGCAAGATCATCCATTTGATTAAGTTTTAAAACCAGAGTAACATACCATTGTCTTAGAGACTTACAACATCGTAACATAAAACATTGTCTTTAAAAACATAGCCATTAACATGAAATAAACGCAGTTTAAGATTTGTGACTCGTCCAGGAAAAAGTCACATTTCCTAAACCCGGATGACCTCGGAACCCATATGCAGCGGGAAAACATAACATACCGCGCCAGATCTTTAATTTCCTGAAATACATGTAAGTTGAAAAATCAACAATAATGTTGAGCGAGTTCATGTGTAAGTGAGTAAGTAAACCTTTGTGAGTATAAAAATAGTCTTGGTATGTAGCAAATAAGGGAATTGAGATCACCAATGGTTTGCAAGGCCACTGATATATGTGAAGTGCAAATAGGGAGACTCAAACCTAGCAGATTTCGCCACGGCATTAGTATGTGGACAAAGTCACCCCAAGGTCCGTTTCTAGTTTGGCCTGGGGCTGGGCTCGCTACACCCAGATAGATCTACCGCTCCTGTTCCTCGGTCCCGACATGAGGACTAATGGCCTCATATTGCTCCTACCCACTCACATGATCTAAGTAGTAAACCTCCTTACGCTAACCATACCGTGTATAAAGTACTTGTAATCAAGTAACATGTATTTCACCCCCGCAGTTAAGAAAACTGAAAACAGTTAGAGAAAAGGGGGACATGAACTCACAGTGAAGCGTCTCTACCAAGTATCTCCTGCTCACGCAGCTGTGCGACGACCTACAGGTGCTAATTTCTATTAGACGGACGGCCGTGCCTTAGCTTTATAGTTTAAGTCTTTGGGAAATAGTTAGACAACTATTTCGTGTTTACATTCTGTATATACTTGGTAGTTAATCTCCTTCCCAAGGATGGGGGATTCAATACATGTGCGTTCAAATTATATCATTAAGTCTCACTTAATATGTATATATTTCCAATTTCACATAATTTTTCTCCAATAATACGTTGTTAAAATACGCGTTCATAAATATTTCCGTAAGTGCGTAAGTTACGTTTAACAATCGAGTGGTAATATAATCACCGGTGTAACTTATATATTTATGGTGAAAGCGTTCGTTTTATTTTGGAATCGTTAGCGTTCGTAAATATTATTTTTACATCTAAAAATAATATCTATGTATTTTCACAAAATAATCATAAACAGTGGGTGAAAATATATATTTATCACGTTAAATTTTGTGAAAATCCCACCTCCGAATATTTAGTAAATAAATTCATGGCGAAATTTATATTTCGAAAACATGTCAAAAATAATTCTAACACTTGTAGTGTAAATAGTTCTAAGTGTTAGGTTTTTAGAAAAATTTCGCCAGAGTTTCCTCTGTAACTGGAGGTGGCCACGCTTTCAAGCGTATCATTTTCTTTAACAAATCAACTCAACAATTTTCTTTATTTGATCAGAACAACTTTCATCACAACAACTAATCAACATATGTGTAAATTGCCAAAAATTACATGAACTTGCAGTTTTCCCAAAACTGTGGTGTAAATCCCCTTAAATTTAGTAGATCTTCATATAAGGTAATTTGATCTTGTAAAAACCTCGTTTTTAGAGAAAATCCATCTTTACAACTTCCAGTCATCTTTTACAAAAACTGTTATTTTGTCGGATCTTTTCATTTCACAAATGTTTACACACTTGTGGTTTATAAAAATCATGCGTGTTAGTGTAAAATCCATCTTTTAGAATACATGATTTCTTTGACGCTTGGTCCTTTGAAAATACCACTTGCAGATACGTAGATCTGCTAGTTTTAAACACAATTTTACAAGTAAAACTCTTTTACACAAGTTCATGATTCGCGTGTGGTAGAGTTTCACCTTTTAACCCTTGTATCATTCAAAACAAGCTTATGTTAAGATCCATGATCTTACCAAACCGGGTTAAACGATGATCCGAGCTACCACATCATAGATCGGGCCTAAATAACCATGTATTTCGAATACTACATCATTTACACAACTTATGTGCTATTAACCACCATTTTTAGTGTTTTAAGTAGACTTTAAAGCATCATCTTGCATGTTAACGAGTTTTAACCGATAAAAATCCTTTTAACCACTTTAGATTAGTTCAAATATGAGTTTTAAGCATTATACCTCTAGCTCGAGGCTAGGGAAGAATCTTGACGAAAATGGCGTGGATAAAAGCAAGATAAAGAGGTCCTTCGCGTTCCGTTTGCTCCAAGCTTCCTAATACGAGACCCTTAACGTGTGTGTGAGCTTGGAATGGCTTGATCAAAACTCGAAGATGATGGATGGGGGGTGGGTGTGTTCGGCCGAGAGCCAAAGAGAAAGAGAGAGAGAGTTGTGAAGTGTGTTGAGTGATGAATGATAATCTTGTGTAATTAGTTGAACTTATAGACTAAGTTTAGAGTTATTATCCAATGGAAATTGTGTCTAATAGATATTAGGCAAACAAGATTTTAATAATCTTGTAAGGACAAGTGTGTCCCCCTTTAGTTGGGGACGGTTAGGAGGGGGGTCCCTTGGTTCGATTTCAACTAGGCACTAAGTATTAGTTAGGTTATAGTTAAGTTAAGTAGGTTAGTTAAGTACTTAACTTGGTTAGTAGTGTGTCACGCGTTACAAAGGGTGTTAGGGTAATCAGGGACCCTAACTAGCTCAGAAAAAGATAAATAATGAAAATAACAATATTTTCATGTTCCGGGTATAGTCCGGTTGTTTGGTTGGATAGTAATCCGTTAAAGCGCTTAATAAAGCTTTAAAGTGTCGTTATTACTCTCTTTAGTGAAACAGCTTATTCCTGACACTTTGGAAAGTGTCTAGTGTTATTTTTCTCATGTTTTGGCACTTTATTAGTTAGCTAAAAGCTGAATTATTATGTAAAGTGCTGAGTTTTGTACTTAGAGTACGTTTTAGGCACATCCAGTCATAGTGACTTATCCCTAGAGACGCAGTTCCACAACCCTTGTATCCCTACACTCACCACTTAGTGTAGCAAAATATTTCAGGCTCTTACAGGCCTTTAGAGGCAGTGTTTGCCTGATGCTGGCTTTATCAGCATGTTCAATAGGTTATCCGTGTATTGTGCTACTGTGCTTTTTGTGCATCATGTTTGTCACTAAGGTTCAGTATGTAAATAATGTAGTGACAGCAAGCAAGTATGATGCAAGTAGGTACATGTATCAGTATTCAAGTGGCAGTTCATCAGCTAGTTCAAACAAGCACAGTAATTAAGCAGTAATTAATCATTAGTTAAGTCGTACGGATACCTGGTTTAGTGCGGGTTGTCACACTTTTATTCAAACTAAGCACATTCAAACAAGATTTCTTTGTGGAACTTGTTTGTTTATTGCAAGACTTTCATTTTTTATGTCACAAGATAACCGAGCTTTTTACTAAAACAAAGGGGTTGAAAAGAAAAAGGTTTTGGTGGGTAAAGGGTGTTTGTTTTGTGGGTTTTGAAACGAAAAGGTTTAGGCTCAAAGGGGTTAACTAGGGGGATTTTGGGTAGGTGATAAAAAAAATTGAAAAATAATGGTGTTGAAAGGAAAATGGGTTAGTTCTAATACCTCCATCATTTACTTACTTGAGTTGAAGTTGGTAAGGACCGGGAATGTATCGTTGTGGCAAGTTCTAGAGTCGTATGAATCAAGCGGCTATTCACACAAGAAACGAAAAATGAGCATTTAGTTAAAGATATATGTATGTATGCTCAATAAAGGCTCAAAACTCACTTGTTGTGGGAATGGATTTATAATGTGATCAGGTATATATAATCAAATTTTAAATAGATTTGTCATGCCTTTTCATAATTTTCTTATTTGGTTTTTTTTATCACGACGCTATCGGTTGTAAACTTGTAAAAATATAACCCTTTTATAACTTGTTATTCCCAAATTAAACCAAGACAAGTAAAAAATAAATAAATAAATAAATAAAATAAAAATTTTTGAAAAAATTTGGGGTGATTAGCGGTTTCAATAGAGTTTTGTGTAAGGTTTGTTATTAGGACTTGCAAGATTCAAGGTTTTAGCATCCCCCCACACTTAAATTACACATTGTCCTCAATGTGTCCCAAAAATAAGTTTTTAGGTTGATTCGAATGCGTAAAAGGTGTTGAAAAACAGGTTTTTATGTTACTGGGCGTCTGGCCACGGCCCCGTGTGGTCTGGGCACGGCCCCGTGGTCAGATTGCCAGTAACATATTTCAACAGAAGGCTGGACACGGGGCATGTTCAGCGAGCACGGCCCGTGGCCAGTTACCTGAACTGGGTCTTTTTCTGCAGAGCCTGGGCAAGGGGCGTGTTGGGCTGAGCACGGCTCCGTGCTGAACTTGCTGTAATGCTGGAAAAGTCGACAGAAGGCTCTGTTTTTGTGCATGGGGTGTGGTTTTAACGTTCCCTATGGCAACCTCCATCTTTTCGAGTGTGATTTATTTCTGAAAAGTAAAACTAAACTAGAAAACATAAAAGTTAAACTAAACTAAAAACTACGGATAGTTCCGCGGAATGCCTCTGTGGTGCGTCACGTTTATAAGGGTCCTTGGCTAGATCCAAAATCAGTCATATGTTACCCAAGCGGGATGTCTCGCATCTCGTGTTGCACCGTCGGAGAGCGTTATCCAAGCTTGAGTCTATGACATCCATGTAGTTGACCGGGCCGTCCTCTACTCTTTTCCCAACCCCGAATTTCATCTCCTTGTCTCCAACCCTCAATGTTAGCTTCCCATCACTCATATCCACCATGACACGAGCGGTGGCAAGGAATGGTCTTCCTAGGATGAGTGGAACTACGGTGTATTCTTCCATGTCGAGTATGACAAAGTCGGCCGGGAAGACAAAGTCTCCGACTTTTACCAATAAATTCTCGACGACACCTTGTGGGTGTTTGATAGACCTATCGGCGAGTAGTATGCTCATCTTTGTGGGGCTCGTCTTACCTAGTCCGAGTCGGTCAAACATTGATGCTGGCATGAGATTGACGCTAGCCCCAAGGTCGGCTAGTGCATTTCGTACAGGTGATCCCCCAATGGAACAAGGGATGGTGAAGCTTCCGGGGTCGATTTTCTTTTGTGGGAGTTTGTTGAGTAGTATGGCGGAGCATTCTTCACTTAGATTTACCAATTGCAATGTTTCAATCTTCCTTTTGTTGGTAAGGAAGTCTCTCATGAATTTTGAGTACTTTGGCATTTGAGTGAGGACTTCCACAAATGGAAGATTGATATGCAATTGTTTTAGTAAGTTTATGAATTTTTTGAATTGCTCGTCGGTCTTTTGACGAAGTAACCGACCAGGGTAGGGTACCGAGGGGTTTTGGTAGGTTCGGAATTTGGTGGAGGAATTGTTTCCTTGTGGGTTGGGGGCGAAGTTGTGGTTTGGATGGGTGGATTATTGTTAGTTGAGGGTAGTGGGGCTTGTGGTCTTTCGGAGAAATTTTGGGCCTTGTGGTCTTTCGGAGAAATTTTGGGCTAGTTGACTTAGTTGTTTTTCAATGTTTTGAATACTAGCTTGTTGATTTCTAAAGTTGGATTCCGTTTGTAGGAATCATTCTGAGTACCTTTTTTCGGTTTCGGAGATGAGGCATGTAACGAGGTCTTCAAGCCTCTCTCGTCCCCCTTGTTGTTGTTGAATGAAATTTTGTGACTCATTTCTAGGTTGTTGTTGAAAGTTTGTTCGTTGATTTTGATTTTGTTGGTTACTACTATTTCCCGGCTCCCTCCAACCAAGGTTAGGGTGGTTACGCCATCCTTGGTTGTAGGTACCCGTTGGGGGACCCGACGGCCTAGGTCTATTATCAATGTAGTTTACCATTTCCGTTTGATTATCCATTTCTTTCATACAACTCCAATTTTCATGTGGCCTACCACACCCTTCACAAGCCATAATCGAGGCCGTTTTTGCCAGTTCTAACTTTTTGATTTTTGAAGATAGGGCTTCGATTGGGCTTGTAAAGAGGTGCTCTCATCTACTTTATGAGCGCCCGGGGCAATAGATTTTGTGCCTCGGGAGTGTGCCATTGAAAATTGTTTTGAGCAATTTCCTCAATTTGATTATAAATTTCATTTGGGCGACGATTACCTAGGAGTCCCCCGGAGCTTGACTCGAGTGTTTGTCTCGTGTGTGGCAACAACCCATTATAGAAAGTGGATACTTGTTTCCATACTGCGAGACCATGATGAGGACATTTCCTCAATAGCTCCTTGAATCTTTCCCAAGTTTCATATAAGGATTCCCTGTCCTCTTGTGAATATGTATTGATTTCAGTCATTAATTTAGCGGTTTTAGAGGGCGGGAAATACTTATATAGAAATTTTTGGGCAAGTTCATCCCAAGTGTTTACTGAACCACTTGGGGGGTGTTTAGCCAAGCCTTAACTCGGTCTTTTAGTGAAAATGGGAACATTCGGAGGCGGATGGCGTCATTTGAAGCTCCGTTGATCCGAAAAGTATCACATATTTCCAAAAAGTTGGTAATATGTCAATGGGGATCTTCATCAGCTAGGCCATGGAAGGTTGCGGAATTTTGGAGCATTTGAATCAAATGCGGCCGAAGTTTAAAGTTGTTGGCATCGACATTCGGTGCATTGATGGCGGCTCCGAGATTACCGACCGTGGGCCGTAGGTAATCCATTAGGGTACGCTGATCCGACATTGGGAGTTGGTCCCCTGAAGCCTTCTCTTAAGTTTTGGCTTTTAGTCTTTTTCTTAGAAAGCGTTCGGGTTCGTCTAGAGGTTCTTGTATGTCTTTATTGGAACTAGAGCTCATGCACTGCGTAGAGATTTCAGGCCCTGCGATTGAGTTCCAAGTCCTGAGATAAAAACAAAAAGAATGTCGGTCAGATCTCTCACCACGGCCCCGTGGTCACTGACCACGGCCTGTGGTCGTGGTTATAGTATCTGTTTTCTGGATCCCAGTTACTGGGAGTTCAGCACGGCCCCGTGGTGCACGGCCACGGCCACGTCACTCGTCTGTAACTCAGAAAACAAAAACTACCAGTAAGGATGATGGGCACGGCCCCGTGTCTGACCGAGCACGGCCCGTGCTGAAGTCTGTAGAAACTGAAAAATTAAGAAAAAATCCTAAAAAGATAGAAAAATAAATAAAAATAATTAGGCCATTGATTTTAAACTTTCTTAAAATCCTTGTGTCCCCGGCAACGGCGCTAAAAACCTGGTGTGTGCAAAGAGTGATATGTTTGTATTGATATTTAAGCCCATTTTACACATTAGTCAAGTTTTATATTTATAGAACACGATATTCTACTAACACTAAACACACACTTGGGCAAGTGCACCCATCGTGAGCGTAGTATAGCGGTGGTAAGATACCGAGGTCGTCCAAGGACACAAGAGCTTTTAGTACCGGTTTATCCTCAACGTCTAATCAATCTAATTTTTTTAGAAAAGTTTTGAAACATGAAAATAAAACTAAAAATGCAAAGATAAATAAAATAAAACAAATAGACAAGATAGAATCACTTGGATCTGACTCTTCTTTAATGTATCCTTCGATAATTTTCGTATTTTCGGACTTTTTAAGAGATTATCTTATTTATAGTAGTAGGCCCCTCTTTTGAAGGTGACGTTATCCTCAACCCAGTGGTTTGAGTCAGCAGGGATATAATCCCAAAGGGTCGGAATATTGAAAGACAATTAAGTTAGTTATTAAAGCGAAAAGTGGAAGGCCCCTCTTTTGAAGGTGATGTTACCCTCGGTTAAGTGGTTTGAGTCAACAAGGATACAATCCCAAGAAGCCGGTTTAAAGTATTAATAGTAGTTTACATATGAGGGGTTCAAGCTATTCGCACCCCTGCCATCCAATACCAGTGGGTATTGAAGGAGGTCCTAGTAAGCTTGAACCAGGTCCTTGCAGGATCTATACAGTGAACAAGGCAAGAACCTTACCAAACCATTCCCCTAACCCCCGACCAGGTAGTCAACATGCCTTTATATAGATCGTAAAGACATGAATGATGCAATCTCTTACTTTATATAGATAGTAAAGTAACCTCAAGACACCACGGAAAAATGATAAAGAAAATTCACCTTCAACATAAGAAACTAGTTATTGAAGTCATTAATATAAACCCAAATAAAAAGTGCCAAAAGATTAAAAATCAAAAGTAATACATAAATGACTTTTCTTGACCAAGTGATGTAGGAGGCTTAACCAAACATAGCCTTTGATTGGCAAGAACCCTTACAATCAATCTTGGATCCCGAGACTACTACACACTCTAAAGATGGATGATGGATGATGGTGGTGGGTGTTGGTGTTGTAGTGGTGGTGGAGTGGTGGCAAAGTGGGAGAGTAGTGGTTTGCCAAGGGATGCCTTTCAAGAGAACCAAGCACCCCTATTTATAGCCTGCACAGAGCTCTGGCCACGGCCCCTTGTCCAGCGGGTATGCCCTGAGGCCAGCCTTTTCTCTTCCTTCATTAATTGCAAGTGTCAGCAGAGGGCCCCACACGGCCCCGTGTCTCTTGGGCACGACCCCGTGGTCAACTCTTATATGTACTATCAAGATTCTGCGTATCTTTGCGTTGACCACGTCCCGTGCTGAGCTGGGCACACCCCCGTGGTGGGCGTGGAAGCTTCTACAGGTTTGTCTTTTGTGCAGGCCTCTGACCACGCCCCGTGTTCACCTGGGCACGGCCCCGTGGTCAGTCTTTTGTTTCCTTGTTTTTGCTTTGGGGATGTTGTTGAGGGGTCGGGCATTTCACGTTTATTCCTTCTTTTTGTATTTATGTTGGTTTTGGCTGCTTATTTGCTCTTTTTGTTCTTTTAAGCTCGTTTGGTCCTGTAAATTCAAAAGGAAGAAAGAAACACGCTTTTTCCAATATTAGTAGTAAAAAGGGTTAGTTTTATGCCTTATTTGATGTAATTTATGTGTTGCATTTTACACACATCAATCCTTATTGCCCAAATATTATAATTCCCCAATGTTAACATTGGAAACTGGAGATTCGTAGTGTTTTCACTTTAACGACCCGCTTACTACCACCTAAATCAGCCATCGTACCCTTTTTAATATTATGGCGATACATAAGAGTTTGTGATGATTAATCTAGTCCTTCGGATCACGGATGCTTGGCCTTCGACTTTAAACCAAACACCAAAAACAAATTATGTGTTTCCTGATCACAACCCAGCTTTTTGTGATCTTTATAGCTTCCGCTAACAGCCCTCACGACTGAGATAAACACCGAGAATTGATCTGAGAACTTGAACTGGCGTTGATACCAATTTAAGGTCCCGGTCGGTTTGATTAAAACAGGAAAAACAAAACACAAATTAAACTGGAATAGGCTCTCGAATTTATTGATTAAAGAAAAATAACTCAAAAACTTTCACTCTCAATCTCACTACATGCTCAGTAGAGATCGTACAATTTATAGCCATATGCCCGTCTCTCATAATCATACTATGAGACTAATTCCTCCTATCAGATAATTATAAAATAAACTCTTTATAATTATCCTAATCTAACAATAATAATTAGATAAATCATGAAATACAATTTGGTTATAACTCTCCCCTGTTATGTCTATCTCAACATGGGCTTTATGAGATTCGGGAATTAGCCTTCGACCAACATGCATTGAAGACAAGTTATAAATGATAAGTCTTTTACTATTCGTATCCGCTATCAAGAACAATCTTATGCATCTACAATATGCAATTTAAAGTACAATCAGACGAGCATAGAAGATTCTAAAATGCGTTTAATCGGTTATTAGATGACTAAACATTTGATTTCATATCCACTTAATCCTAACCAATTTAAGTATTAAAGTACAATCAGACGAGCATAGAAGATTTTGAAATGCGTTTAATCGGTTATTAGAGGACCAAACTGATGGGAAAAACGTGAAATCCGATCACAAACGGTAAACACAAACGCGGAAGCAAACTTCGTTTGACCAAGAGTTTTCCCAAACTTGAATGAACCTATGAGGATGCAAACAAATAGGGTATATATGGACTGCAATCTGAATAACCTGAAAACAATAACAAGAACACCAAATTTTAGCGTG
Organism: Helianthus tuberosus; assembly: GCA_030545235.1. Lineage (NCBI taxonomy): Eukaryota > Viridiplantae > Streptophyta > Magnoliopsida > Asterales > Asteraceae > Helianthus > Helianthus tuberosus. The sequence continues at coordinate 175,519,783 of CM060425.1, read as the reverse complement.
GAAACCTCTTAAGACGAGAGTAAAAACCACGGGACTACTAAAGCCGCTTCAAATCCACTATTACAAAATTATAGCAATACAAAGTCTTCTCTAGGTATACTAGAGGCATACAATAAACATCATATACTTGGAATCAACAACTTCAAACATATGGAATCAAAAACAAAGACAAAAGAAAGAGATATCACCAAAATATGCAGCTGCGAACAGAGGGTGTAAAACCCGACTTCCAGACGTGATTGACACGAACCCACCGTTGGATAAGGTCGCCCAGATGTTGTGATGACTGTGTCTATAAAAAATCAGAACAATCCAACAGTTCAATCTCCGGGAAATCGACAATCTCTGCAGCTAGGTTTGTAGGTGACAAAAATGACGAAAATTCTTCTTCTTTCTAAAGCTTGTGCCAGACTTTTTGTGATCTCTCTTTTTGGCTGATAACCTCAGCTAATACGTTATCCTCTTCTCATATAATTCACCAAAAAAAAAACGTATGGGCTATAATAAATTGTTGGGCTTCCTCGTGGGCCCAAAAACCCAACACAAACATCTGATTTCATATCCACTTACTCCTGACCAATTTATGTATGGTTGTTTCATACTTAAGACTGTTTTTCTCATATGACAACAAGCCTATTAAGATGTTAAGTCGGAGGAGAATGAACCAACAAGCGCGCAAAATGGAGGTAGCAGAAATGAGAATGCTGAGGTGGATGTGTGGACACACCAGGTTAGAGCGGATAAGAAATGAGGTTTTTAGGAAAAGATTAGGAGTGGCTAGTATAGCAGATAAGATGAAGGAAGGGAGATTAGATGGTTTGGACATATGAAGAGGAGACACATGACAACGCTAGTTGGGGCAGTGGAAACACTCACTGTTGGGGGGAAGAGAGGTAGTGGCAGACCCAAATTGACTTAGGATGAGTAGATTAGACATGATTTACTAGAGTTGCACATTTCTGAAGACATAACCCAAGATAGGAGTTTGTGGAGACGTAGGATCAAGATTAGATATTTCTAGGGGTGGGTACAATATAGGGTCTTAGATTTTTCTACCCTTTAGTGAGCTTTGCAAGTGATTTCCTTCGTGTATTTATGCCTATATGCTCTTGTATAATGTTATATATGTTTCTGGTTTACCATGCTACTCTCTCACCGCTTCTATTGTGCATGTAGCTCTCTATTTCTATAATTCTTATTTTGTGTGTCGCATGATGGTTTTGAGTCGGGGAAGCAACCTTTCTACCCCTATGGATAGAGATAAGGTTTCCCTACATCCCACCCTCCCAAGACCCTACTGATAGCTATGCTATTTGTGGGATTTATTAGGTATGGTTGTTGTTGTTTACTTAGTTTTCATGAGTAAGATTATCGTACAAATAGGTTTAACATACTAAACGTGAGAAGTAATAAAGTGATTTTTTTAATTTTGATTAACTGCCATTTTGGTCCCTGAGGTTTGGTCACTTTTTCCACTTTAGTCCAAAACTCAAACATTTTAAATCTGGGTCCCTGTGGTTTCACTTTTATTTCCATTTTGGTCTAAAAGTGAAATCAGCTGATATTTGTCTAATAAAATTCGGTTATTTTGTCCTTTTCCTCATGGGCAAATGGTCAGAATTAATTTTATTATAACACATTATTAATTAAATTAGTTAAATTACACTAAGTGATCATCTTCTCTACTCTAAAGATATCTAACCTACCATTTCCCCACCGGAAACCTTACCTTTCCGGCCACCAAAGCACAACTATACAACAACTCCCGTCCAGTTTACCATCCACAACCCCGCCGCAGCCGCCTCATCCCTGACAAAAATTATCAGAAAAAAAAAATCCATCATCTCCCTCCTCAAAACTCTGTCTCACTACCCTCTCCCAACCCCTTTTCTCCACCACCATCTCTCCAAACCCCACCTCTCATATCTCTGCAACAACACACAAACATGTACAAATGGAAGAATCTGCAGCATTAATTACATACATCCAAACATCCATGAACACCTGGTTCACTCCCACTGTCCTCTTCATCTTCCTCAACCTCATGATTGCCACCATTCTCTTCACTTCTAACCTCCCCAACAAACAACCTCCAAACGACAAACATGTTCAAAACGACACCGTCTAATCCAAACTCGCCAGATCTCCATCCATCATTCACCGTCTAAAATATTTCACTTTATATCCTCACAGAACCCAAAATGAACGCTCTTTGGTCCCTAACCACCATGAACAACAACAAGAAAATGCTTTGGAAATAGCTGCTACACAATATGTGTTCAGTCACCCATTCACTCATGAACAAGATCTACAACCCATTTCTGCAACACTAAAAAGATTTGATTTTGACCTGACCCGGATAAAGAAAGAAGCCCCACTTGTGAATGAGAAATAGTTGCTACGCAATATGTAAGGTGGATCTAAGGATTAAGAAGAAGATGATCGTAGAACAGAGGGTTTGGAGAAGATGATTTTTGGGGAAGATCATAATATCTGAGCTTTTATGAGGTCAAGGTCAACGGAATATTTAATTTAATTAATTTAATTAATAATGTGTTATAATAAAATTATATTGACCATTTTGCCCCTGAGGAAAATGACAAATAACAGGATTTTATTAGATAAATATCGGCTGATTTCACTTTTGGACCAAAATGGCAATAAAAGTGAAACCACAGGGACCCAGATTTAAAAGTTTTGAGTTTTGGACTAAAGTGTCAAAAGTGACCAAACCTCATGGACCAAGATGGTAGTTTACTCTTTAATTTTTTCTCATCTTATCAAGCACATATTTTAGTCACATAATCTATAAAATCATGTATTTACACTAATAGAGTAATTATATAATCACTCTAGAGTAATTACACATTATTACTATACACAGTAAATACAAAAAAAAAAAATTTACATTTTGCAACTAAACATCATGCTTAAATAGAAGGAAAAAATATTTTTAAAAAAATCCTTCACTTCTCATATTAAAACCTATGTGTAGATAATTTGTATTTGATCTTTACACTAGTTTTCATAGTTATAAAATGATTAACTCCTTACTAATAATCTTCATGTCAAATAGAAATCGAACCAAATTCTTTCTTGACAAAGGACCAAGAATTCTTACTTCACTTTAAACCCCAAAATAATTGAGCCAATTCTTTATTGACAAGGGCCTTAAATTCTTACTTCGCTTTAAGTCATCAAAATGACAACGGCCTTGAATTCTTAATGTATAGTATGCAAACTATACATTACCTTTCTAATCGGACTCCCAAACATGCAATCCAACTGGATTTCTGGGTTATGTTGACTTTTTCAACCGGTTTATATCAATATTTTAAAGGGTAGGCTAAATGTACCCTCTTTTATTACTTTTTATAACATTCTTTCCATAAAATCACATTAAAACTTGTAATGTTTACCTCTTATATAAATCATCATTTTAAAAAATCTTCTTTTTGTTACAAAACAAATTCAAAAGTATTAAAAAAGATTACAGATGGTTTTTTTTCAAAAAAAGATTGTTTGTTTTTTAATTTTTATTTAAAAATCATATTTTTTCAAAGTTTTCAGATATTGTTTCTAAAGACACTTTCTCAAATAGTATTTTGAATATAATTTTTTTGTTGAACATCCTTACAAATAAATAATAACATTTTTTTCTTATAAAAACAATAAAAAGGTTTTGAACTCACATTTAAAAAAAATCTATATTATGTTTTTCCCTTGTCTAGTTTATATTATAAAGGTCTTACTTTTATAATTTTTAATATTTTAAATGTGCTTAAAAATAAGAGTAAACTTCCGTTTTGCTTCCTGTGGTTTGGTCACTTTAACGGTTTTGCTCCAAACCTTTAAAAATAGCCATTTTACTCCCTGATGTTTCGGTTTTTTTGCCAGTTTGCTCCCCGCCTCTAACTCCATTCAAATTGTTTGTTTTTCCATTTTGCTCCCCGCAGGGAGCAAACTGGCAACAAAACCAAAACATCAGGGAGTAAAATGGCTATTTTTAAAGGTTTGGGGCAAAACCACTAAAGTAACCAAACCACAGGGAGCAAAACGGAAGTTTACTCTAAAAATAATTAACAAATTTTACGTATTAAAAAAGTAATAAAGTTTTTTTAAATAGTGTTTACAGCCCTAGCAAATATTAATCATTCAAACCATTAGCACATATTAATCATTCAAACCATCTATGTAAGTGAACAAATAAACAATAGGTACTAAAATAATTTTATCAAACTATAAATTAAAAATCTATTTAAGTTAGAATTTAATTGGTATAAGAGGTTATAAAAAAGTTAAAACCAGTCTAAGACTTCTGATGGAAGTGAACACTTTAAAAAATATGTTTTTTAAATAAACATAAAAAACAGACAAGAATTTGAAAAAAAGAAAGAAAAAAAAACCGTTTATAATACTTTTTTAACACTTTTAAATTTGTTTTGTAACAAAAAAAATACTTTTAAAAAATGATGACATTTATGGGGGTGGGGGTGGGGGGTTAAATATGATAAGTTTAAGGGCTTGTTTGACTAAGCTTTTCCAACCAACTTATTGACTTATTGACTTAATCAAAAAGCTAAAAATGAGCTTTAGTGTTTGGCAAACCTAAAAGTCCTTTTCAAAATGACTTTTTGAAAAGAAGAAAAAGAAGTTTTTAAGAAGTTAACATGTTGTGACTTTTTAATCAGCTTATAACTTTTCAAACACCAAATTACCATATTACCCCTGATTTAACACTCCTTATATTATTTGTTTGTCCCTTTTAGTCATTTTACCTCAATAAGCTAAGCCAAACACTTTTTAAAAAACAACTTATTGACTTATTGGTTTTTCCCACCTCATAAGCTAATCCAAACACTTTTTTTAAAACTCATTTTTAAAAAGTCAAGTCAAAAGGTCATTTTCACAAAAAGTTCTTTTTCACTTAAATAAGCTTAGCCAAACATGCCCTAAATGTGATTTTATGCGAAGAGGGTTTGAAAAGTAACAAGAAGACGTACATTTAGCATCCCCTATTTTAAACAAGCTATATTAACTTGCATGTCGGGTTATATCAATATTTTAAACAAGGTCATATTAACTTGCATGTAGTGATTAAATTGAAAAGAATTTGATTACATCATGGGATTAAAAATAATGTATAGCAATCATATAGATGCACGTTTGTATCAAGTTTAATTATTAAAACAATCACTAAAACAATGATATCAAACGTCAAAGAAAAAAACAATGTTTGTAACACATGATAGATTCCATCATTACATGACATGAAATCATCATGTGAACCAAAGTTTAAAAGTACGGAATTATTCCTGGAGGCGTTTCCCTTGGCCTCAAGGCGAACCGAGGAATAAGCCCAAGACGAAATTAAAAAATAGATATAAAATTATGTCTTATAAAAATAAAAAACTAACTAATTTCATTATCAAATTCATCAAAAAGATAAATAATAAATAACACAATAATAAAGACATCAAATGTTTGAAATTGACACAAAAAACACAAAAAGTCAAAAACAAACATCAAAGCCCCTTGAGGAGCTACTTTTTTAACGCCTCAACCCTATGAGGCGTACGTACAAAATAACCTCCTGAGGCGCCACCTCAAACTCGCATTTTGGGCGCCTCGCCTTGAGGCGCGCCTCGGCTGTTTTTTTCTTAAAACCATTGATATGAGCTAAAAACAAAGTATTTCACACCATCTCCAACTATGAGAGTTCCAAATTTGCTCATTTTTTTAACAAAATACGCCAAACATACCAAACTTATAGTGAATCGTCTGTGAAGCGTAAAGAGAAAAGTTACTTTGTTGGGATTCCAACTTCTCATCTTAGATGGTAAGGGCGGACGGTATGATGTCAGGGACCCCTTCGGGGAGTTGTTTTCACCAAACGGTGGATGTCGTTGCCCCCTTTCCGGTGATCAGTGAGTGTCTTGTTCGGCGTATACTCACCGATTGTTTGAGTGGGATTGTTTGAGTTGGATTGATTTATGGATAATTAAAAAATATACAACTCAAACACCCTAATAGTGTTTGAATCATTGCCAGTGATTGAGTGCAAAATGAAGAGTTGAATTGGAACTTGACATGGCATGATATTATTAGCTAGACGGTAACTCAAACACCCTAAAGTGATTGAATGATACCCTCCACCCTAAGATGGTTAAAAGTTACATGTTAAGATTTTAGTTTATGACCTTAGCCCATAGGTAGTTAAAATTTACCCGTTAAGATTGTCATCACTCGAAACAAATCTCATCTATTCCAAAATCTAGGCTTCAAATATAAAAAAACTCGCGTACATTTCTAACGCTAAAATTTTAATAAAATTAAGTTGCAACAAACTAATATTATTATTTATTAACACTAAATAATATATAGTACTAGTGTAGGTAAACGGGTATGGCATCGCTTTCAAATAATCAAAAACGGGTATCGCCTAATACCATACTTGGTTTCGTACCCATATACCGGCTCCAAATATTTTGGGTTTCGGGTTTCCTGTGGGATTGATATTTTTTATCCCTAAAGGTACGAAGCACACACATGACCATGGACAGATGCTCTTGCAGATGCATTGAAAAGAAATACGATGGTAATATACAAAAGAAAATTATTAAAAGGTTCCAAACAAGTCACCTAACCAAAAAATCTGTCAAAAAATGCCAACCAACATTCAGTCTGGTGTCGGTGTGTATTTAACATTTGCAATGAAATAGAAATGGTCTTGCAAGGCTGAAAACAAAAAAACAATACTATTTAAAGTTTCATGAATTCAGTTCCACAAAAAGACTGACCTGTGGGTGTAGCCCGGCCTCTTTAAGTGTTAAAGATAGTTTGTCCGGACCGTAGAGAACACGAGGGAAGTTGGTGGCAAGAGTGTAATTTCCAATTTCTAAGCTACTTGAAGAATCAACAAAGTCATATAGAGACTGTATTGTAGCTGTACAATAAAACCTCCAACCCTTGCGATCCCCGTTCGGTAATCTCACCAATACCTGAGTTCATCCCACAATAAAAGTTCCTTATACATCAAGTCATCTATGAAATTTTAATCATGTAAGATGGGATTTTTTTTTACAAAAATGGTTTATTTAAAAAAAAATTGATGACGAAAGGGGTCATGTGAATGGGTGCAAACGAGCCGAGCCGAGCCTGACTAGGCTCGATTAACTTATGAGAGCTCGAGCTTGGCTCATTGGTAGTTTCTCAAGCTCGAGCACGGCTCAGCTCGTTTTATATATTAAATAAAAATGATATAAAAATAGACTCGTTTAGGCTCGCGAGCTCGATAAGTGAAGCTCGGGCTCGTTTACTAAACAAGGTTATTTTTAGGTTCGGGCTCGGCTCGTAAACAAGTTTAAATAAGCTCGGCTCAGCTCGTTTACTGGATAATTTAAACTAAGGGATAAATGCTATTAAATATTAATAAAATCTAATATTACATTAAGGCTCGATAAGGCTCGACGAGCCTAACGAGCTTCACATGTCAGGCTCGAGCTTGGGCTCGATAAATAAACGAGCCTTATTTTAGGCTCAAGCTCGGCTCGGGCTCGATAAGGCTCGGCTCGTTTGGAGCTTTTTCTCGAGCCAATCTCGAGCAGCTCGCGAGCCGCTCGGCTCGTTTGCACCCCTAGGTCATATCTTTTCAATTCTGGGTTAATAGAATACCTGTGAAACATCGGGCCCTTTTTCGGGTTCGGGGCCCAAGGACAAACCTTTCTCCTCCCGCAATTTAACCAATGCAGCTTCTCTCTCAGCAGCTTCACGGGCTGCTTTAACACGGGCCTCCTCTTCTTCTTTCTGCTTCCTCTCAGCTTCAGCGGCCTCTCTTGCTAGTCTTTCTTCTTCTTCCTTTCTTTGCCGTTCCCTAGCCTGATGTGTCATTGTTAAAAATAATAACAATAATATTATGTAATTGACAAATTATTTATTGCGATCCGGATAAATGATTAGATTAAAAGTTGAAACATACTTGATCAGCTTCAAGTGCAGCTTGGTATGCAGCATCTTGTTCCTCTCTCAAACGGATGTTGTTTATACGCTCCTCAGCCTCGAGTCTTGCAGCAACAAGGACGGTCGAGCTTTCTTCTAGAACTCTCTGCAACAATGTTAGCATTTCTTCAGGCGATTTAGGCCCCTCAATCTACAACAAATATAAAAAAATGAGATCAGTACAAATTACAAAATAGAAAGAAAATTATTAGTGATTTAGTTGAGAACAACTTCTGTTTCTCAATCCGACATACAAACGCTAACATTTAACACTAACAATTAACAATTAAGACTTAAAGCACTAATAGGAGCAATAAGAAGAAAGACGAATGGTAGAACTAAGAATAAAGGCACAGATATCGGGAAAATTGGTGATATATCGGTCAAATATTGGTCCAATATCGGTCAATATCACCGCTAATATCGGTACCGATATTCTGACCGATATTTTACACTGGTATCTCGCCAGGGGACCGCTAACCAATATATCACCGATATATGATATATCGGCAATAATAGCTGCATGGGATATAACCTTTCAAAAAACTGAGTAACCATTTATTCTGAAGCGGAATACCCAGAGGTCGTATATAAAACGTTCCTCAATCTATCATATATTGTTGACTGTAGTGAGCATAGTTGTGAATGGCGAATAGCGACAAATAGCGATAAGGTACCTATATGCTACATAGCGAATAGCGATAAATAGCGAGCAGCTATTTTATAAATAGCAATACATTAGAAAAAAAATGTAAAAAAATTGTATATGTATATTATATCAAAATACCCTGGTATATATGCTATTTTACATGTATATCTAACAAACACCTAAATTCCAGCTATTTTATAGCTATATTTAATTGCTACTTATATTAAAAAAAAAAAAATGTCTCTATCATCGCTATCTATAGCTACAACCCTAATAGCGAGCCTAGACCTATACGCTACGTAGCATGCTATAGCGATCGCTACGCTCGCTATTGACAACTATGGTAGTAAGTTGATTTTAAAGTAACAAGCATTACTAAAACTTAAAGGATTACAATCTATGTCATTCTTAGACCTCTCTAAGGGGAAATGAGCATTCCAATTCTCAAAATTCATGAGATATATAGAAAGTACAAAAGTAAATAAATGGTTGATAACAACAAACACATATAACCAAATTTGCCTTTAACTAATTTAGTTGTATTTGGTATTTGATTTTAGTTTCATATAATCAACAGTTCAACACAGTTTCATAACTTTCAAATATAGTTTCTTTAAACTTCAAAAATAATAAGTACTTTTTGTAGTTTGGTTCGATTTGTTTGTTTTTATTGGTATTCATTTATATTATAGGTTTACTAAAATCACATAATTAAACCACAAACCTGCTGTAACAAAGCGATCCTCTGATTCGTCGCCGCCATAACCACCGCACAAAACGGAAACTTCGACGCTTTCAAACTATTCCCCATCTTAAACCCTTCAACTCCCCTAACACTCCCACCCCACGCCACAAAATTCTCATTCACAAAACCCGACAACACCTCCGAACACAGCGTCTCCACACAAAACCTCTCCGTATCCGGATGCTCCGGCGAATGCAAATACACAAACAACAACTTAAACTCCCGCCTCGACCGCTGCAACACCTCCATAAACCCCTCGCCAACAAAATTCACATGCCTATTCCCATACTCCCTCTCAAACATTTCAACAAACTCAACCGCCTCAGCACCGGCCGAATTCGCAGAACTCGAACTTATACGAGGCGAAACCGAGCTACCAAACCCTAACACACCTAAAGTATAGGACAACACACCACCGGCAATCCAAAAACCTAATCCAATTGCACTGGAAACTAACCCTAGGCTACCGGAAACTATAGTAATCGGAAGCGTAATAATATTCCAGACTAAACTTGTTCCGTTACCGTTGTTAACTGTTTCTGGTGGTTGAAATGTATCGATCGGAGTATTGTTACCTGTGGCGGTGGCGGAACTGGTGGCGGAAGTAGTGGCCGGAGTATTATTATCATTTTTGACGGTGGTTGAGGTGGAGGTGGAGGTGAAGGTGGAGATGGCTTGTTCGAGGTCCCAGTTATGGGCGGAGAGGATTTCGGTGCATAAATCGATGTCTTCGACGCCTGTGATGGCTTGAAAGTATGATAATTTGTCGGTTGAATCGGTCATTTTGGTGTGATTTGTGGGGGAGGTGATGAAGGTTTGATCGGTGAAGTGGTGAAATTAGGGTTTGGAGATGATGAATTGGTTGATTGTGTTGCGATCTTATCGAAAGAGAAGATGAATTGAATGAGGGTAGTTTGATCGTTTGGTTATCAAAACAAGACGAATTATTAGTAGTTAGGCGACCCGAGACCAAAACCTTCGTTTGGTTGGTTAAAAAGTAAAAAAAATAAAAAAAATATTAATTTCAGCTTTTAGCTTATGATCAAGTTGTGCTCTCAATGATTTTTTTGATTATTTTAAAAATATCAAATGTTGGCTAGTGAGTGGTTCTTTAATAATTATTTTTTTTTCATTTTTGTTTTATAACAATTATATCTAGCTAAAACATGATTTTCTTTAATAACTTTTTAATATTTAATTATTAAAAAAATCTAAGAACACAGTGTTAACTTTTTTTTGAACATATCGATATAAATTTTATCAAAAACCGAGTTCATTAAAAAAATATATATTTTATAATTATTTCTTTTATAAAAAATGCATATATCTTTGTTTTCCACATGTACTGATCTTACTGGTTTGTTGGATTTTTGCTATAACTAATAAGCATAAAAATATATATATTTATGGATAAATAATAAGCATAAAAAATATATTTAATAAAAAATGTTTGAGTAAATTACTTTTTGAGTCCCTGTGTTTTAGTGGTTTTAACCACTTGAGTTCAAAATCAAAAAGTTTAACGCACTGAATCCCTAGCAATTTATTTTATAACGTTTTGGGTCCAATTGATATATATCTATTAATTCATCACATTCATCACATCTTGATGAATAGTAACTTATTTTTGTCTTTTTTTGGTTTTTGGTTAGGGTATTTTTTTTCATTTTTTGTTTTAGAAGTTTATTTTTATTTTTATAATCCATCACATCTGGATTTGGTCGTCATTTGATTGCTACTTAGCACAATGTTTGATTGTTATGTTTAGTCTCTTAGTTTTTTTTTGTTCGGTTGCTATTTAGTACGATGTTTGGTAGTTTTTATGAATAGTGGAAACCCGATTGGTTCGGTGGTCGGTATGTAGACGTAGTATGAATAACGGTTGAACTCGGTGGTATTGGATATGTAGAAGATGATTGACCCGAAGCTGGAAAAAAATGTGAAAGCGATGGAATTGTTGAAGCAGGGCTAAAGGTAAGGGTAGGTTCAACTTGGGTGGTAATACGTGGTGTAGTGTTGGTTGGTGTAACATCTGTGGTGGAGTAAGATCAGTAGTGGAATTAGGCTTGGTGGTATTTGGTGAAGGTTGTGTTGATGTAGGAATTAAGGTTGAAGATGGTCAACCAGTAGTAGGTGGTATTTGTGAGTCAGCCATAATGTTTCTAGGTGTAATGGGTGAAGTGGGTGAACCAATGATCTTGTTTTCTCGTAACAAAACTCTGTTTTGACGCAAAGTTCTTTCAATTTCCGGATCAAACGATAGCGGTGATGACTTGTGAGAGCCCCTAGTATGCATACACCTGTAGTACCTTCACACTAAACACAACCAGCGTAAACCCGAAAATAACAAACAAAACTATTAAATTAACACACGTTGCGAACTACTCCCCGGCAACGGCACCAAAATTTAACGTGATGTCGTGGTCACAATCAAATTTAATCCAAATACTACTAGATAGCTAGCGGTAAGTGGGTATCGAACACAGGGAGTTTGTGGAATGTGCGTTATCTAAATGTATGTCCAAATTGACTAAAGTAAACTAAATTGAAAAAGTATATTTAGAGATTTGGTTGTTTGGTTTTGAAAACTAATATTAACTAATTTAATTGCAAAAGAAGGATTTGGATTGTAAACAGAATAAGAGAATAGTGATCATCTCGAGGTTCAGGTTTTAAGTGACAACCAAAGTTTATGTTCAACTGGAAAGAACTACATAGACATAGCTCATGCAAGATCAATTGTTTGTGATGAAATGGAACTAACTACTCGGATTCCTAGAACGCGAGGTTGTTACTCGATGATTAATTAACATATATCTAACCCTTAATCCCTCCCATGATATCTCGATTGCCAACGGCACCAAGAACGTATGTTTTAGAATTAAAAGCAAACACACATTAACAATTTACAAACTATCAATCAAGCACCATAATAAACTAAACAACACATGCAAAGTCTATTATTCCAGAAATTCAAGAACAAAAACATAATTGTCACAAGAAAACCTTAGATTCGAGATGATCCCTAACGAAATTAGCCACTCGTGTCTTGGGAAATCATCATCATACACATATCCATGTTCATATGAATCAAAAATACCAAAACAATTGTTTAGAAATGTTCAAAACCAAGCTAGAACACCCAAAATCGCCTCTAGACTGCTGTGTAACCGAATGGGAATGATTGGATTTGAAGAGACATCAAAAAAAGTCATTAAAATGGGCAGTTACAAGTTTCACGCAGCACGGCGCCGTAACCTACGGCACCCGCCGTAGGCTACGGTGGCAATCAAAACACTACGGCACCATTAAACTGGGCTACGGCGGACCAGAAAACACAGTGAGTGCCATAACCTACGGCCAGAGCCGTAGGCTATGGCGGCGCCAGGTTTTGTTTTCTTGTTTTCTTCATAACTTTCTCGTTTCAACTCCGTTTTCTTTGCCGTTTTTCCTACGTTCTCGTAATTTCGTCCTCTATCATGTTATCTTCTTAATTCTTCAATTCCAAAATTTTATTTTTTTCATTTATTCTCCGTCTTTCAATCTCCAATCCAGTCACGTCTATTCGAATCTTTATTTCCACACTTTTAAGCCCCGAATGTACCTGAAACACAAGCAACCATAGTTATCTAATTCAAGATAAATACATAGATAAATGCGGGATTAAATTATACTTTATAACCATTAAGGGTTGTCCTACGGACTACCCGTCAGTGCTCATATGCTAAGTCAACATATGCCGCAAAACATAATATAAATCAATGTGCTCATATGCTAAGTCAACATATGCCGCAAAAGTATTCTTGAAATAAATGTGCTAGCATGCTCAGTCAACATACATAGCAAAACATAATTGAAATCATGTACTCTACGTGTACTAGATGAACATAGCAAGTATATGTCATGAAAGCATGAAAGCATAAAAGTAACATATAGGCACAAGTGCTTCACCCCAAAATATTTGCAAAAAGTAAAAAAAAGGGACTATGTACTCACTTGAGATTGCTTAATAGTCTTGAAATAAAGACCAATTAAAGCTTGAGGAATCATGGAATCAAACGGCACCTAATATAGATAACTATGTTAATAAGCGGATCCTAAACCGGAGGATAGGATAGAATGAAGTTCTATAAATCAAATGAGTATTGGAACTCATATGACATGATTTAATAGACCTAACATTCTGATTAGAAGGTTATCCTAAGTGCTTTTGACCCGTTACGACTTGTTAAGGTAGCTTATGCCACTTTAACGTGCCATAAATGTAAATAAAATGTCGGATGGTTATTTATGTCAGATGTTGAGTCCTATATGCCCAAACATGTTTAAAATGTTATTATAACAGTTTAGATGTCAAAAGTTTGATTACATATGTTAAAAATGAAGTTATGCGCAAAAAGGCATTTTGGTCATTTTTAAAGGGCATATAAACAACTTAACAATTAACTAACCAAACGAAGTGACCATAAGGTATAACCTCAGCATGTTATTCCCTATACAACTATGGTCACAAAATATGTTTGGTCGAATCCTAATGATCGACCAAACGGGTAGGGTTCGAAAGTCTAAGCGGTTGTTAAAACTGCTTGACTTACGACCCTAAATAAGCACTAAACTAGTAGTGACGAGTTAAACATGTTAAAACAAGTTTAACTAAGTTAGAAAACTGATTTGGTATCAAACAAAGTGTTTTGATACCCAAAAATAGTTTCGTCGCAAAATGCACATAAACGTGCATTTTGACCGAAACTTTGACTCGTCACTACAACTAGTCAATGTGGTAATCAGTAGGTATAGTCACAATGGACTATAACCATCGTGATTACGATCACGTTGCAAAGTTCAAACGAACTTTGTCTTGACCAAGTAATGGTCAAAGCCGAAAGTCAAAGACTGTTTGACTTTTAGCTTAAAATAGCTAAAATAAATAAACAAGACTAGGAAGAACACTTACAAGTGTTCTAGGGAAAAGATGAACTCAATTAGGAAGCCTCCAACTAAGTGGTAGCCTCCAAGTAGAGTAGGAGATGAAGAAAAGATGGAATGAGCAAGTTGTGAAGTAAAATGGCTTGGGTATTTATAGTGTTCTAGGAATCATGTTGGGATTGAACCCTATCAAAGGACATATAATTAAAGCCAAAACTGGATCAGAGCAGTGGATCCAGAATAAGCAGATGTTTACATTCAAATCTCTCCCCTTGAAAGTGATTTCATATCTACTGACCTCCTATCTGCTGATCTTGCAAAGTGCTGACCTACAACTGCTGCTCAAGTAAAAGACCTGATGAAAGACTGAATGTCACACCCCGATTTCCACGTGTCACCGGTGGGCCCGGTGGGGGAGTATCGTGACGTGGTTGGTAACGTAATAGTCAAACAACACAATATATAAATGCACAGCGGAAGCAAAAGATAAATATTATTACATTCCGAATATAAAGTAATATCCAGTATTACAACGGAAAGTAAAGAATCCACAGGCGGATCTTTAAACATATCATTTGTTCAACAGACTTTAGACGCCTAGAACTTGCAAGATTCCTTATTAGCGCCCTGAGCTCCAGCCAATTTCGTTCAGTACCTGTCACTTAACCTTTTTGGAAAATACGTCAGTTTTTGTCACGGCCCCCGACCCGGTTTGACCCGTTTCAGAAGCCGCGGGACAGAAATCCCGTGGTATTTATTTAATCGAGTTTAACAGCGGAAGTTTATTTAACAGGATCGTTTAAAGCTAAAATTTTCCCGATTTATTTTATTTCACAATTCGGGATAAATCCCCGATAATTTACAATATTATGATTTTACTACGAAATCGTTATATTACAAAATTTATTTCTTTATTTTTTTATAATGAGCCACTATCTTAAGCTTGAAATGCTCCCCAGCACTTTCCTGAATTACAACAGATCACCTGAAACATGTTTGAAAAAGGTTTTGTCAGCGGGAAAATACTGAGTGAATCATTCTATTTACTAAAATGACACATTTGTTATAATTTACAGTATTAAGAGCGATTACAATGTTTCTAATATCAAACCAACTACCCACGGTATTTGTCACTCGACCGAATCTGTGACTATGGTCATATCCCCCAATTGGCTGCCTCAATGGTGACGATTATCAAGTAATGTATACAAAACCCCACATACCGGCTGTAACTTGGTGATTACAAAGACTTAATCCCCGTAATTATAACTTTGAAAATAAACATGATTTGGAAAGTAATTTGATAAAAAGAGAATGACTCACAAACTGTGAGAAAAGGAGAATGACTCACATTGCTGATTTAATACGGACAGAGTCTAGTCTATGAATTAGCCTGGTTAACCTAATTTAGATAACAATGCACACAAAACTGGGTTAGTAATCAATACAGCATTTACGATAACTCACGAGATCAACCATCACAACGAGTGACAAAGTGCTATGCTTAACATCTGTCGAATTAACGACTAATGACAAAGCATCACCCTAATTTGGGCAGCACTTAAACACCCGTTGAGTACATTGATCGATCGGAAAATGAATCGTAGCAGCGATCGTGCTAATACCCTGTTTTGCGGCAGAATTCCGAGATCAATGTGTGTTTTCAGACTATTTTTACTATAACTTCGTGTACGAAAGGAATTTAAACGTCAAATCAACGCAGAAGTTCCAGTCCCACAGCCTACTATTTATAGCTAGAAAATCACCCCCCTCGCGCCACGCGAGGGGTCCTCTTATTCCTGTCGCGTGGCGCGACAGGTTACTTCTAGGGTAGAGTAGGCTCGTGTCCATTATAGCTTTGGTGAGTCAGATTTCAACGTAATTCAATTCTTACAGCAAACTGTAAGGATATTACCAATTAGGGTTTACCCCCCCCTGAGTTTTAGGGGCCCTAATCCTGATTCCAAATGTTCTGAAAATTTTAGGGATTATGCAGAATCACTTGGGTTTTTCAATTAGGGTTTCCTAATCAGATAATTAAAATACTAAATAGTACTTTTTTGATGAGAGTTGTTACATTCTCCCCACCTTAATAAAATCTCGTCCTCGAGATTTACTGAAATAAGTGAGGATACTTTCGCTTCATTTCTGATTCCAGCTCCCAAGTGTACTCAGCTCCTCTTTTTGAATCCCATCTGACTTTGACTAAAACAAGTCGTTTGTGCTTGAGAAACTTTATCTTTCGATCCTCAATTTGAAGAGGTTTTTCAACAAATTTTAGTTTTTCATTTACCTCTATATCTTGAAGAGGTACTACCAGTGATTCATCTGATAAGCATTTCTTGAGATTGGATACATGAAATACATCATGTACTCCTGCTAATTCTTCTGGTAGTTTTAAACGATAAGCAACTGGTCCTATACGTTGGATCACTGAAAATGGTCCTACGTACCTTGGACTTAACTTTCCTTTCTTACTGAATCTCACAACTCCTTTCCAAGGAGAAACTTTCAACAGTACTCTGTCTCCAACTTGGAATTCTAACGGCTTGCATCTATTGTCTGCATAACTTTTCTGGCGATCTCGAGCCGTCTTCAACCTTTCCTTGATTTGAGTAATCTTGTCGGTCGTTTCTTGCACTATCTCAGGACCTGATAATTGACTTTCTCCTATTTCTGCCCAACAAACTGGAGTTCTGCATTTTCTTCCATACAATGCTTCAAATGGAGCAGTTTCGATACTTGAATGATAACTATTGTTATAGGAGAATTCAATTAATGATAGATGATCATCCCAACTTCCACCAAAATCTATTACACATGCGCGGAGCATGTCTTCTAGAGTTTGGATTGTCCTTTCACTTTGTCCATCTGTTTGTGGATGATATGCAGTACTTAGGTTAAGTCGAGTTCCCATTGCTTCTTGGAAGCTTTTCCAGAAGTGAGAAGTAAATCGACTATCCCTATCTGATACAATGGAGAGTGGAACTCCATGTAAGGATACAACTTCATCTACATACAATTTAGCCAGTCTTTCCATGCTAAAGGTTTCTTTCATTGGTAAAAAGTGAGCTGATTTGGTTAATCGATCCACAATTACCCAAATCGCATCATTACCTTTTCTGGTTTTGGGTAACTTAGTAACAAAATCCATTGTTATAAGTTCCCATTTTCATACTGGCATCTCTAATTGTTGTAGTAATCCTGAAGGTTTCTGATGTTCTGCTTTAACTTGTGAACAAGTAAGACACTTTGATACATATCTAGCTATGTCCTTCTTCATTCCTATCCACCAGAAGTTCTTTCTTAAATCTTGGTACATCTTATTGTTTCCAAGGTGTATTGTATACCTAGATTTATGAGCTTCTTCTAAAATCTTAGGTCTTAAGTCTCCCTGCTTAGGTACCCAAATTCTACTTTTGTGGAATTTCCAAATTCCATCTGCTCCTTGCTCTAATTCTTTGATTCGTCCTTTCATTTCTTCAGCATTATCCTTGATTGTTGTAGTTTGAACATTCTTCAATTGTTCCATTAAATCTACTTGTAGATTTAATCTGAGAGCACGAACCCGTCGTTGTTTCTCATAATACTTACGACTTAAAGCATCTGCAACTACATTTGCTTTTCCTTCGTGATACTGAATATCACAGTCGTAGTCACTTAAGATTTCCATCCATCTCCTTTGCCTCATGTTTAACTCTTTTTGCCCAAATATATATCTTAAACTTTTGTGGTCTGTATAGATAGTAAACTTACTTCCGTACAGATAATGTCTCCAAATCTTAAGGGCAAAAATTACGGCTCCTAATTCTAAATCATGAGTCGTATAGTTTTCTTCGTGCTTTTTCAATTGCCTTGATGCGTACGCAATTACCTTCTTGCGTTGCATAAGCACACATCCAAATCCTAATTTTGAAGCATCACAATATACTTCAAAATCTTCAGTTCCTTCTGGTAAGGCTAAGATTGGTGCATGGGTTAGTTTCTGCTTCAATATTCTAAAAGCTTCTTCTTGTTTGGGTCCCCGTTCAAACTTAGTAGCTTTACAGGTTAGCTTAGTTAATGGTACATCTATCTTGGAAAAATCCTTAATAAACCGTCTATAATACCCAGCTAAACCTATAAAACTTCTTATTTCCATTGCTGTTTGTGGAACCTTCCACTTGGTAATTGCTTCTATCTTAGCAGGATCTACGTGAATACCTTCGTGATTTACCATGTGTCCTAAAAATTGCACTTCCTTTAGCCAAAATTCACATTTCGAGAATTTGGCGTACAACTTTTCTTTTCTTAACAAAGTTAAGAGTGCATGCAAGTGCTCACAATGTTCCGTTTGACTTTTGGAATAAATAAGTATATCGTCTATGAAGACAATTACAAATTTATCCAAATACGGTTTACAGATCCTATTCATCATGTCCATGAATGCTGCAGGTGCATTCGTTAACCCGAAGGGCATGACTGTAAACTCGTAATGACCATACCTAGTTCTGAAAGCAGTCTTCGGTATGTCTTCTTCTTGTACTTTCAATTGATGATATCCAGAGCATAAATCTATCTTAGAAAAATATCTAGCCCCCTGAAGTTGATCAAAAAGATCATCAATCCTAGGTAATGGATATCGATTCTTAATTGTAACCTTATTCAATTCTCTATAATCGATACACATTCTCATTGAACCATCCTTTTTCTTCACAAACAACACTGGCCCTCCCCAAGGGGATGAGCTAGGTTGTATGAATCCTTTACTTAGTAATTCATCTAATTGCTTTTTCAGTTCTAACATTTCTGTGGGTGCTAACCGATAAGGTGCCTTGGCTATCGGTGTAGTTCCTGGAATTAGATGAATTCTAAATTCTACTTCCCTGTCTGGAGGTAATCCCGGTAAATCTTCTGGAAATACATCAGGATATTCTGAGACTACTGGTATTTCCTTAAGATCTTTACCCTTAGTGCTAATGATTACCGAAATCATATACACTATTCCTTGTTTTCGTTCATAATTAGCAACTTTCATTACTGATATGAACTTCATGGGCTTACGTGGTTTATCTCCTGTAATCCTAATCACTTCTCCGGTGGGTGATTGAATTTCTATGGAATTCTGATCACAAAGGATTCTAGCATGGTTGGCTACTAACCAATCCATTCCTAATACAACATCAAATTCAGCTAAATTCATCGGCAATAGTTTTGCAGAGAATTTATGTCCTAAAAGTTCTATGTTTCCTTCTTGCAAAACTTTATCTATTTTAACTGAATTTCCGTCTGCTGTTTCAACTGTAAAAATCTGCCTAATATTGGTTAAAGGTAAACTAAGAGTTTGGCAGAATGAAGTATTTATAAAACTTTGGTTTGCACCAGAGTCAAATAATACTTTTGCGTACACGTTGTGAACTAAGAACGTACCCGCTATCACATCCGGAATGAGTTCTGCTTCTTGAGTGGTCAGCTGAAATGCCCTGGCATTCTTCTTAGTAGTTCCTTCTGTCGCCTTGGGTTTGTTATCTACTGGTTTGATCAATTTAGGACATTCTGTTTTATAATGCCCCGCTTCTCCACAGTTAAAACAGATTACGGTCTTCTTTTTGCAGTTTTCTTCACGATGTCCTATAGTTTTGCAAAAATTGCAAGTAACATCGCATCTTCCATAATGTTTCTTTTTACATTTCCTGAAAAATGACGGGGCCGGAGATTGCCCTGTTCCTTTTCTCTTGAAGCTGTTATTATTACCCACACGAAATCCTTGGGTAATTTTCTGAGCTAGTTCCTTTTTCCTATCTTCATCTCTTGTGCGCACCAGTTCATCGGTTAGAGTATTAGCTAATTCTACCGCATCATCAATAGTGCGAGGTCTCGCAGCTTTAACAATATTGCGGATTTCGCTAATTAGCCCCCAAATATAGCGAGAAATGAGTACCGGTTCTGGCGAAGCCAGTGTTGGTACCACTCTAGCATATTCAAAGAATGTCGAGGTATAACCGCGACAATCTACACCCATCATCCGATGACTTAGAAACTTATTCGTCATCTGTTCCTTTTCATACTCGGGACAGAATTTTCTTTCCACCAAACCCTTAAATTCTTCCCAAGTCATAGCATAAGCTATTACTCTTCCTTTTGATTGTAACACATTATTCCACCATTCGAGTGCTCCTTCTTTGAAGAGATTTGATGCATACATGACCTGATCATCTTTACCACATTTACTTATTGCAATGACTGCTTCGGTTTTCTCTAACCAACGCAGTGATGCAGTTACTCCTTCATTGCCTGCAAATTCAGTGGGTTTACAAGCAAGGAATTCTTTGAAAGTGCAACCAGGCGTTGCAGTTTTCATTTTCTTGGGTAATGGAGCTTGATGTGGTTCCCTATTATGATTAACATGATTATTGCCTCCATTTACACTATTACTGAAGTTATCTTCAGTAATCTGTTTACTAGGGACAATTTGTTGCGGTTCGATTGGATTCTTTATAGCAGCAACGAATGCTGGAATAGCATTGGCTATCCCTTGAGCAACAATGTTTTCGATATCTTGCCGAGTCATATATTGATCTCTTGAATGTTGCTCAGACTGATTAACTTCATTTATAGGTTCATTACCACTGTTTGCCATCTGATAATATATATATAAATTTTATTAGTATCTGCTAAATAACAAGTATATACAAACAATCAAAAATTTTTTTTTTTACAATACAGGTATAGTCAAAACAATCGATTTCTCGATTTCATTTTATATCTAGTATAGTATGCATCATTACTCGCCAATATCTTACAGAGTTTTATTCGTTATTTACAGACTAACTTTACTATTATTATTATACAACCACCGTTTCACCATCCTACTATCTCTTGTCACTCGTAGTCCTAAAAATGCAGTTCCCTCTCATCGTACTTCCAGGCAATTTGTCCCCCTATTTCCCTGATTCTACTTCCCGCATCAAACAACTCTTCACCAAAGTGGCGAAGTTCAGCCATGTTTTCATTACTCATGGGTGGATTAGGTAGGGGTTCTGGATCGAACTGTGGAAGAAAGGAATAAGGATCGTTGACAATATTTTGAAATTGCCAATCGTTCGTCCACCATTCGTCCATTTCTATGGGTTGGGAGTGGACTATTGGATCTGGAATTGCTGGTTCCCAATTAATAGGGAGTTGGTTTTCAAGAGGATAAGTAAAAATATTATTATTAACAGGCTGAATTGTTTCACAGCTTGCCAATAGGAAATCTATTTCATCTTGAAAGGTCCTTCCCTGGTTTTGATTGGAGCTCTCTCCGATTTCTATCTGAGTTGTTCTAGAGCCTTGCCCAACTTCCATTACTATTTCTTTAGTACCTTCCTCCATCTGTATTCCTATCTCCTTAACCTCTTCCTTGTCTTCAGTTTCCATTTCCTGCTGTTTAGAACTTTCTCCGGTTATAATTTCTTTTCTCTTTTTCAAAGGATTGTTTATTTTGGGAAGTTTTGTAGCTGACTTTTTGTTACGTAT
The DNA here is from genome assembly GCA_030545235.1 of Helianthus tuberosus. Lineage (NCBI taxonomy): Eukaryota > Viridiplantae > Streptophyta > Magnoliopsida > Asterales > Asteraceae > Helianthus > Helianthus tuberosus. The sequence goes on along the minus strand of CM060425.1, from coordinate 175,497,968 downwards.
ACGACTCCCCCAAACGTACTTCCTTCTTTTCTTGGGTTTTGGCTTTTTCAAGGGTGGAGCATTGAATTCTACAGGTTGTTCTATATCAGGAAAGTATCCAGTAAATTCTTTGGAAACTTCGATATTCACCGGGTAAAGATTAAGGTTCTGAAAAGCTTCAGATATCCCACTCATGCTGATGTAGCATATATGCAAAATGCATAAAATACTAAGTTAAAATTCATAAATAACCTTTTAATTTATTACATACTGTGTACTAATTTATTACAAAGATAACTGGAAAACACACTTAGGGTTTGAAATTTTATTTATTGCACAGGGTTTCTAGATTGTAAGGGTAAAGTGCTAAACTTTAAAATATTTAAAGATTTATATTTTCTGCTACTGTGGCTAGCATATATAAATTTGACCATTTCTCATCTAGCTTATCTTCCCAAGGTGATTTATCAATTAATTCCTGAGTTTCCCGTTTAATCTTCTTTTCTCGGATTTTCTCTTTACTTTTCTTAATAATCATCTCCCTCCTTCTAGGAGAAAGTGATTCCTCGTATTGTGCTTTTCGCACAAATATTCCTTCTTCAGGAATTTCAGCCTGATTCGAGGATTTGGTTCGGGATGAACTTCCCTTCTCATTGGATGATCTATCTAATTTAAGATAGATACTTGACAGCTTTTGCTTACCCATACTATAACTAACAAATAATCAGTTAATAACACACATAATCACATAATAGTAATCAGGAAAAATTAAGTATTTCTAAATACTTAATTAGCTTAACCCAGTGGCTCTGATACCACCTTTTTCTGTCACGGCCCCCGACCCGGTTTGACCCGTTTCAGAAGCTGCGGGACAGAAATCCCGTGGTATTTATTTAATCGAGTTTAACAGCGGAAGTTTATTTAACAGGATCGTTTAAAGCTAAAATTTTCCCGATTTATTTTATTTCACAATTCGGGATAAAACCCCGATAATTTACAATATTATGATTTTACTACGAAATCGTTATATTACAAAATTTATTTCTTTATTTTTTTATAATGAGCCACTATCTTAAGCTTGAAATGCTCCCCAGCACTTTCCTGAATTACAACAGATCACCTGAAACATGTTTGAAAAAGGTTTTGTCAGCGGGAAAATACTGAGTGAATCATTCTATTTACTAAAATGACACATTTGTTATAATTTACAGTATTAAGAGCGATTACAATGTTTCTAATATAAAACCAACTACCCACGGTATTTGTCACTCGACCGAATCTGTGACTATGGTCATATCCCCCAATTGGCTGCCCCAATGGTGACGATTATCAAGTAATGTATACAAAACCCCACATACCGGCTGTAACTTGGTGATTACAAAGACTTAATCCCCGTAATTATAACTTTGAAAATAAACATGATTTGGAAAGTAATTTGATAAAAAGAGAATGACTCACATTGCTGATTTAATACGGACAGAGTCTAGTCTATGAATTAGCCTGCTTAACCTAATTTAGATAACAATGCACACAAAACTGGGTTAGTAATCAATACAACATTTACGATAACTCACGAGATCAACCATCACAACGAGTGACAAAGTGCTATGCTTAACATCTGTCGAATTAACGACTAATGACAAAGCATCACCCTAATTTGGGCAGCACTTAAACACCCGTTGAGTACATTGATCGATCGGAAAATGAATCGTAGCAGCGATCGTGCTAATACCCTGTTTTGCGGCAGAATTCCGAGATCAGTGTGTGTTTTCAGACTATTTTTACTATAACTTCGTGTACGAAAGGAATTTAAACGTCAAATTAACGCAGAAGTTCCAGTCCCACAGCCTACTATTTATAGCTAGAAAATCACCCCCCTCGCGCCACGCGAGGGGTCCTCTTATTCCTGTCGCGTGGCGCGACAGGTTACTTCTAGGGTAGAGTAGGCTCGTGTCCATTATAGCTTTGGTGAGTCAGATTTCAACGTAATTCAAGTCTTACAGCAAACTGTAAGGATATTACCAATTAGGGTTTACCCCCCCCTGAGTTTTAGGGGCCCTAATCCTGATTCCAAATGTTCTGAAAATTTTAGGGATTATGCAGAATCACTTGAGTTTTTCAATTAGGGTTTCCTAATCAGATAATTAAAATACTAAATAGTACTTTTTTGATGAGAGTTGTTACAGTTTTCACTGGTAAATACACTCAACTGACTCATTTGAAAAGAGTTTAAGAAAATTGATTTGGATGCACGTGGCACAAAAATATCTTTTATAATTTGATTAAAATGCACAGAGGCAAAATTAACCTTTTTAACTTGGGAAAATTATTTGTATATAATCTTGTATACAGTTTTACTTATTTGTCGTCCGTTAGGGCCGGTTTGTAGGGCCGAACTAGATTAACTGACACGCCACAGGTATAATGCCCACAGGCTATCATCCTCTAAGTGGATTACCAGTTCCGGTATAATGCCCACAAGGATGATACCTCGGAGTGGATTACCAGTTTTTACATAATGCAGCTGTCAGGTGTATGCCTACACCCCGTGCTTAGGTCGTGGCCATTTCGTAAAATGATGCCAAGGATATCCGGGACATGGTCATTAACCCCCAAAGGCCATACACCAAATAATACATATTAAACGGGTTGTAAGTACATCAATCACAATACGATTTAAATAACTACACACCCGACCAAGCGGTACTTTTATAGTGCCGTATCCCAAGCCCGTATAGGGAAAATAAGTTAAGAGTATTTACCTGAGCTAGCTCCTGTCTTAAATAGTAAGAATTTAATAACTCAGTCGTATTCACTTAAGTAAGCGTAGGTACCATTTACCGGAAGGCTCTAGTCTGGAATGATGGTATAAATAACTAATTAGAATGCTAACGGGTCTTTAGTTAAGCCTAAGCTTAGACCGGTTAGTCTTACGGGAAGATACGGTTTGTACGCACAATTAAGCGAAGACCGGAATAGAATGTGATTTAAACCCGACATGTTCAGAGACTTGTCTTATATGGGTATTTCATACACATTCTGGATTTGAGATAAAACCGTTAAGGTTTGACCCGTTTCGGCTAATTTATGTAAACTTGTTACATAAACCGAACCGTACGCGTAATAAGCGTGACGGGTATTCATGAGAGCTATATACAGGTTTCCTAAGTTAATTATGCCTCAAATATGTTGTGACATCAGTAAGATGTCTTTCATTATGCCCGAAACGTGTTTAAACACAAACTAGGCCCCGTAGGGGTAGTTTGGTCATTTTAAAGGTTGTAAAAGGGTTTAAGTGTTTAACTGAGTTACAGGTCTGATGTAATCAGTAAACATACTCAAATTTATGAGTTATAACAGTAGGATAAAGTATATATGTGAAATTTATCAATTATAACCAAACTATGCCCCGTAGGGGTATTTTGGTAATTTCACATATGCCGAAAAGCTCAAAACTGAAGTCTGAGTTAAACAACTTTTGCTTACTGTTAAAATATTATAATTTGCCTCAAATATCAGTAGGTATCACCCTTGGTATGTTAAAAATAGTTTTAGTACATACTATGCGTTAATAACGCTTAATTAGGCGATTAGAAGCCATTTCCGGGTTCGATACATAAAGCTGACATTTTTATACTTCCAGGAGGCTTAAAATAATTTATTTAACATATCTAATCAGTAGAAGAAGGTTTGGAGTCGTTTAGATATGTAAAACTCATTTTTAGGGAGTGTTTAGGGGCCAAGGGGTAAGAGGAAACTCGTTTAAGAGGTCAGAATCGCGTTTAAACTGGCAACAGCCGGTTTTCTGTTGCTGGGCAGTTGCTTGCGCACCGTAACATTATTTGTTGCGGTGCGCAACAATTCATCAGGGACCAAAATGTTGGCTTTTCAATGATTTGAAGGGGCGACTGAGTATAAACGATTCTTGGCGGTTTTTTATCAATATGGGGCCTCAAATTTGGGTCATGTATAGTATGCACCACCATGTTATGTTGTGTGAAAGTCTTGGAGTCTTTTAGAAAGTGCCGAACAATAAGGTTTACCGTGCAAATTTCTTCGTAGGAGTCCACCAATTAAATTATGAATCATTCATTGCTATAATTCACTGAACTTGAACATATACTACATGTTTTTAATATATTTTGAGTCTTGGGATTTATAACGAGGTCGTTCAGAGGTGCAAAAGTTAACATAACGACACTTTTAAATCCTGTCAAACATTTTTTTAATAAATCCGAGTTTATAACGCTTTTTGTCTTACACGACACGTGTCGTTATTTTATTTAACACGAATTTTCGAGGTGTTACATCCTCACCCCCTTAAAATAAATCTCGACCCGAGATTTACTGAAACAAATGAGGGTACTTTTCTTTCATGGTGGATTCAACCTCCCACGTGAATTCGGGACCTCTACGGGCATCCCATTTGACCTTTATAATAGGTACGTGCTTCCTTCGAAGCTTCTTTACCTGTCGATCTTCAATCGACAAAGGTTTTTCCACAAACTTTAAGCTCTCATCTATATGCACATCTGTATGCGGTATTACCAGTGATTCATCAGCGAAGCACTTCTTCAGATTGCAGATGTGGAACACATTGTGAATTCCACTGAGCTCTTCAGGTAAGTTTAACTTATAGGCAACTGACCCGACACGTTCGATAACCTCGAAAGGTCCTATATATCTCGGGCTTAGCTTGCCTTTCTTACCAAATCGCATCACCCCCTTCCAGGGTGATACTCTAAGTTGGACTTTGTCACCTACTTCGAAGTGAAAAGCTTTACGCTTTGGATCAACGTAACTCTTCTGCCTATCTCGGGCAGCTTTGAGACGGTCACGAATCTGGACAGCCTTGTCCGTCGTTTCAAAGATTATCTCTGGTCCTGCTAATTGGACTTACCAATTCCCTATCTAATAATATATGTTTAACATTCCATCTATACAAGGTCTCCCAAGGAGCAGCCTTAATACTTACATATCAATTATTATAGAAAAGCTTAGTTTAGGGTTAGAGGGTTATCCAACCATTGCTTAACTAATTTTAAGGAATAGCTAATCCTTGTCGTTAGTCGAACAATTCGACGATCCTGGGTAGCTGAGGGAAATTCTTAATTGTTGTTAAAATAGGGTTGCGGTAATGAGTGCATAAGCAAAATGAACCGTCTTTCTTACCTAACAATATCAAACTCTCAGAATATCGAGTTAGGCTATATGAATCTCCTATCTTAAAATTTACTTAATCAGGTTTTCGGTTCTCCCAATGATGGTACTAGCCGTCTTGGATATTTCATAATAATACAGCCTTAATGGGATATAAATCTTAACGCTACTGCCTCTCGGGGTAAACAGGGTAATCTTAGGAGAAGATAATCAAGGTTCAAGGAGGTTACAAAGATTTCTATATCTCAGGCTCCAGTTCACTCATCATTGCTTGTGTCAAATAAGTGACACATTTATGTTACTAGTCCACGAATTCCTTAATCGGGAATAATTACTTGGAAAATTTCATTCTGGATATCTTCTTTGAATACTATTAGTTGACTTTAGTTCCATATGATCATTGGGATAGCTTTGTGATCCCATGCATTAAACCTCCATACTGATCAGGCATGGAAGCAATCTATGGAACTTATTAAGATACACCAATCCTCATATAGTGCTTTTGTCATACCATTTGGTATTCGAAATCGATAGAGATTAAAGAGATATCAACTATATGTGCTTATATTTAATCAAAATGGAAATTTTCACAAACTAGGCACCTAGCTCGGTTGGCTAGGCGCGCGAAAGGGTGCGGCCTAGACCCAGGTTCGATTCCAGGGACGGCCAATTCCACCATTTTTTATGTTTAATATTAATTAATCGTACGGATACATGTAATTATGAGGGTTGTCTCATAAGGAGTCTTGATAATTAATCGCTTCTTATCACCCACAATATGGGCTTGATTTTTAAGGTAACCAATCGATTTTTATCACTATATTGAGTCCTTATATTTAACGGAACTAGGACATCGAAAAACTGATTCCTAATGGATATAATAATGCTGAAGCAGTCTCTGAGGTATACAGGCTTCTTACTGAACTTACGTTGCTTTTTATTAGGCCTGTACTTGCTCTCTTTCCCAGATTTCTGGGAGTTATCCTCCTTCTTTGGTTCATCCTTCATATTTGAAGTGTGAATATAGCTCTCCTCATGAGCAATTAAACATGGTTTTTGAATGAGATTTAGAGCGAGAAGCATTCGGCTCTTTGGATTGTCTCATGACCTTTTCCCATGATCCCTCCAACTGCTGCGTCAACCACAGCCTTGAGATTAACTCCATTAGTATTGAGGTTTACGTTTGTAGTTTTTTTTTGTTTAACATTCGTCGCATTATCAATGGCGCGATTGACGGTTGTCTTATCCGAGTTTATCATACTCGAGATTTTGTTCCTATTGCCAGGTGAATCCTTTACTTAGTTGTAATCCAACATCTGCTATTCATTACCCTGATGGCCTTAACATATACTAACCATGGTTTCATCAAACTATACTGGCCAATAAGGCATTATCATTCTTAATGAATGTTATTTTAAAAATATATCAATATCACTTAGCCTAGGTCACAAAAGACCATCAATGGCATTTGAGGGTTGGACCTAGTCCATCACCTCTTTGACAGGGGATCAAAATATCACATCTGTCTTTAATATACTGATGAATTTGGATAGTTTGAAAGTTTGCCATAAGGGTATCAGAAAAGAGTGATTTCTAATAGATATTAAATATCAATATAGAATTTGTTGGAGCATTTTCTAAAGTATCATCGGTCAATTTCTACCTCGCATGAAGTGACCGGAGTCTTAATCAGGCGGAGACAATAGTTCTCAACATTTATCATTCATTATAGAGTCATATGTGCCGGTATCAAATAAAATTCATGCATAAACTGTTTGATATGAAAAGGTATCTGCTATATAGTTATCATTCTGCATCATCTCCTTGGCGTTCGTATGGAAGACTCATGCGTTTGCTTTCTTGGCCTCTTCAGTCTTCTTTGCGTACTTAGGGCAGTTGGTCTTTATGTGCCCCTTCTCATTGCAATTGTAGCAGGTGGCATCTTTAATCTTCCTGCATTCAACAGTCTTGTGCTCCTTAGACTTGCATAACCCACATGCAGGTGATTCAGACTTAGAATTGGATTCAGATCTGCACTTTCCAAAGTGGCGTCTTTGACAAGTCGTGCACTTTGGGTTCTCCTCTGTTCGCTGACTGTTCCTTCCAAACCCAGACTTCTTAGAATCAATGTTTCCCTTGTGCTTATTCTCTGACCCTCGTGAGTTATCATCCTCACGATTCCTCTTACTTTCTTCAGATTTCTTTAGCGATCTCAATCTGACCGCATCTAAAGTAAGGGATAAGGAAATGTCAGCTACTGATCTGAAAGTCGCTGGCCGAGAAGCTTTTACGCTTGCCTTGATCTCGGGGGCTAAACCACCGATAAAACGAGCTATCCTTTTTGGTTCCGGGGTTACCAGGTATGGAACCAACCGAGACATAGTGTTGAAGCTCGTTAGGTAAGCTTGACAGTCGAGGTTTTTCATCACCAAGGATAGAAAATCGGACTCTATCTTCTCCACCTCATGCTGAGGGCAGAAATTTTCCCTGATAAGGGCAACAAATTGATCCCACGACATATTGTACAGTGGGATTTTCCCGGTGGCTTGAATCAGAGATCTCCACCATGCTAAAGCTTCACCCTTGAAAGACTGCGACACAAACTTGACCACGTCTCGCTCAGCGCATCCGCTGATATCAACAACCGTATCCATCTCATCCAGCCATGTCATACATTCGATGGCTCCTTTCTCCCCAGTGAAATCCCGGGGTTTGCAGGAAACGAAATATTTATAGGAGCAACCCTTAGCAAGGGGTCCTTTATTCAGTATGACCTGCTGAGATGGAGCACTGTGGTTTAAGGAGTGTCGGTCATCATTTTTCTTCGAGTCGTCGTTATTGGAAGGTGGCTTTGAAGGCTGTGTAGATAGGGTCCTACTACGAGTCCCACTATACTCATCATACTGCCTTTCCAAAGCCTGTGTAACTGCATCGTCTATGATCGCTTTTAATTCCGCACTAGTTAGATTAATTCGGGCGTCATTATTAACCTCCGCTGGATGACTATTACCCTCGTCTGAGTTAGCCATTACAATTGAACTGTTGCAGAAAACAAGGACAATAGTTTATTTGGGAGTTTATTATGGAATTGCCCCTTAGGGTAATTCATTAACCATGGTAAACAGAGACCATATTTGGTTAATTTATTAATCATATTTATTTAGGATTTCTATTATAATTTATCGTAGTTATAAAACATTAACAGTTTTATTTGTGGCACCCAATGGCCTGGTCACATGGACATTTATAAATTATAAGCTTATGATTTCAGAGAATCAAAGCAACAATAACAGTTTTTGTTTAATAGCACAAAAGGCCTAGTCACAAGGACAAAATTTTTAAACCGTAAGCCATGATTTCAGAGAATCAAGGCCCTTAAATATATTAGCACAACAGGCTTAGTCACAAGGACAATTTTAAATCATAAGCCATGATTTCAGAGAATCAAAGCCTTTAAATTATATTAGCACAACAGGCTTAGTCATAAGGACATATATAAATTATATGCTATGATTTCAGAGAATCAAAGCATTTGAGGTTTGAACCTAGTTCATTACCTTTTTCTGACAGGGAGTCATAGCTACCACTGTATTTTGGCTCATGTGGAAATGAGCAAGGCCCGTAGGCACTATATTACCACGTATGGTTAAAATATGATCATCTTAATTGATGATGTAAACCCAGGATTCAGAGATCATTAAACTGGGTTAGGAATCTTTTGAAGAATCCTTAATAACGTGTGTGATTTCCAACGAATCACATCTGCCGGGAGTGTTAACATGTTTTCAGATGTTAACTGGGATACGAATCTTTTAAACAGGTCGTACCATCTTGGCCAGGTCTTTATAATGACACTCAGGCTAGGTTTCACTCTTAAGATTCTTTTAATATTTATCGCAGAACAATTTCTAAATTGAAATGTTAATAAGGATCTGAATCTAAATTGAGGAACTGCCATCTTGGCCGGTCTTAATATGACCCGAAGCTAGGTCTTGTCCTTTTTTTAGATTTTGCCATTTTATTATAATGGTAGATCTTGTAAAAGGAAATGTTATTTTCCGTTTATTTAATATTCTTGTTTAGAATGAAAGTTTAAACTTAATCATTCCACTATATAAAAATAAAAGTATAAAGTTGCCCTAAGCGGGACTTGAAAGGAATAGTGTTGTCCTCGAAGGGACTAAAAAGATAAATATGTCCTTATAAGGACTGTTGAGGAAACGATTTTTCAGCAAAGGAGTTTCTTCTTCATTCAATTCCTGAATGCTTTCTCCTTGGTTACACGTCTCATCTTGGTCGCGGTACGAAGCTCAGCATTTCAAGGCTCCGGGTGTGGAGAATCCCTAGTTCAGCTTCCTCGCTTGGCGACGTATCCAATAATAATAAAAAAATTGGAAGCAAAAATTTCCATATTAGGATTGAGATTATTCCTATGTTAAGTCTAGACTCAGAAGGTCAAGGAATGTGCTACTGTGTCATTGAGATTAAACACAAAAAATTTAGTGTTTAATTCACTCAATGTTGGCTCTGATACCAACCTGTCACACCCCGATTTCCACGTGTCACCGGTGGGCCCGGTGGGGGAGTATCGTGACGTGGTTGGTAACGTAATAGTCAAACAACACAATATATAAATGCATAGCGGAAGCAAAAGATAAATATTATTACATTCCGAATATAAAGTAATATCCAGTATTACAACGGAAAGTAAAGAATCCACAGTCGGATCTTTAAACATATCATTTGTTCAACAGACTTTAGACGCCTAGAACTTGCAAGATTCCTTATTAGCGCCCTGAGCTCCAGCCAATTTCGTTCAGTACCTGTCACTTAACCTTTTTGGAAAATACGTCAGTTTTCACTGGTAAATACACTCAACTGACTCATTTGAAAAGAGTTTAAGAAAATTGATTTGGATGCACGTGGCATAAAAATATCTTTTATAATTTGATTAAAATGCACAGAGGCAAAATTAACCTTTTTAACTTGGGAAAATTATTTGTATATAATCTTGTATACAGTTTTACTTATTTGTCGTCCGTTAGGGCCGGTTTGTAGGGCCGGACTAGATTAACTGACACGCCACAGGTATAATGCCCACAGGCTATCATCCTCTAAGTGGATTACCAGTTCCGGTATAATGCCCACAAGGATGATACCTCGGAGTGGATTACTAGTTTTTACATAATGCAGCTGTCAGGTGTATGCCTACACCCCGTGCTTAGGTCGTGGCCATTTCGTAAAATGATGCCAAGGATATCCGGGACATGGTCATTAACCCCCAAAGGCCATACACCAAATAATACATATTAAACGGGTTGTAAGTACATCAATCACAATACGATTTAAATAACTACACACCCGACCAAGCGGTACTTTTATAGTGCCGTATCCCAAGCCCGTATAGGGAAAATAAGTTAAGAGTATTTACCTGAGCTAGCTCCTGTCTTAAATAGTAAGAATTTAATAACTCAGCCGTATTCACTTAAGTAAGCGTAGGTACCATTTACCGGAAGGCTCTAGTCTGGAATGATGGTATAAATAACTAATTAGAATGCTAACGGGGTCTTTAGTTAAGCCTAAGCTTAGACCGGTTAGTCTTACGGGAAGATACGGTTTGTACGCACAATTAAGCGAAGACCGGAATAGAATGTGATTTAAACCCGACATGTTCAGAGACTTGTCTTATATGGGTATTTCATACACATTCTGGATTTGAGATAAAACCGTTAAGGTTTGACCCGTTTCGGCTAATTTATGTAAACTTGTTACATAAACCGAACCGTACGCGTAATAAGCGTGACGGGTATTCATGAGAGCTATATACAGGTTTCCTAAGTTAATTATGCCTCAAATATGTTGTGACATCAGTAAGATGTCTTTCATTATGCCCGAAACGTGTTTAAACACAAACTAGGCCCCGTAGGGGTAGTTTGGTCATTTTAAAGGTTGTAAAAGGGTTTAAGTGTTTAACTGAGTTACAGGTCTGATGTAATCAGTAAACATACTCAAATTTATGAGTTATAACAGTAGGATAAAGTATATATGTGAAATTTATCAATTATAACCAAACTATGCCCCGTAGGGGTATTTTGGTAATTTCACATATGCCGAAAAGCTCAAAACTGAAGTCTGAGTTAAACAACTTTTGCTTACTGTTAAAATATTATAATTTGCCTCAAATATCAGTAGGTATCACCCTTGGTATGTTAAAAATAGTTTTAGTACATACTATGCGTTAATAACGCTTAATTAGGCGATTAGAAGCCATTTCCGGGTTCGATACATAAAGCTGACATTTTTATACTTCCAGGAGGCTTAAAATAATTTATTTAACATATCTAATCAGTAGAAGAAGGTTTGGAGTCGTTTAGATATGTAAAACTCATTTTATGGCCCGTAAGGGCAAAATCGACAATTACCGGATTAAGCCTACGACTACTAGTTATGCTCAGCCTAAAATTAATTAAAAATCTTTAAAAATCCCAAAATAATATATTACATCAGTGGGTATTAAGTTTGGTACCAAAAAGTAGGCTTAACTAGGCTATACGCTGATTACGCCGTTTTATTAACATAAAGCTTTAAATTTGCGATAATGAGCATAACTCTTAATCTACAAGTCAAAATGATGTCAAACTTTGCATACAAGTTTATATATCAGTAACTAAGGTTTCTACACTTTTACATTTTCATAAATCACGTTTTATGGTAATAAGGGCATAATGGTCAACATATGAGCAATTAACGGAAACATGCATATTAATTGGATAATTAATGAACCAAGGTGTATAATCACAGAGGGTTGTACTAACAAGTAACCTAATCCAATTAAAGCTCTGAGACATTTCTAAAACATGCCTAAACGGGTCAGAACTGAAAGTCAAAGTGAAAGTCAAACTATGCGACTTTCGGCTCCGAACCGGGTCTAAACAGGAAATTGTCGGGTTGAACATGTTTAGACATGTTCTTACACTTATTACCAAGTTATAACAATGATCCAACAGGTTGCATATGATCTACAATGTTAATTATGCATAAATAGCATTTTAAGCTTCCTGTTGACTTTTTAAATATAAGTTTGACCTTGTTAGAGTGATGATCTGGGGAAACCCTTTTGAGGTTTTATTACCCACATAAATACCAACTCATAACTACTTTTGATTCGAGATATGACTGAGCCATTAATACTTAATCTCGAAGTCAAACCGTAATTACGTCGGTTTGACTTTTAGCTAAATAACTAAGCTAAAGTTAATTAGAGAAGGTTAGGCAACTTACAAAGGTCCTAAGCTTGATTAGAGAACACTTGAGAGAAGGTTTTGAGTTCCAGAAGTGCTCCAAGAATGCAGATGAAGATGTGATGAATTGTTTGCAACTAAAGGCCCTTATATAGTGGATTTACTCACCACAATGCATTGACAACAAGGTCTACTACTGCCCACAACATTCCTACATGTGTCCTACATGTTTAGGGAGTGTTTAGGGGCCAAGGGGTAAGAGGAAACTCGTTTAAGAGGTCAGAATCGCGTTTAAACTGGCAACAGCCGGTTTTCTGTTGCTGGGCAGTTGCTTGCGCACCGTAACAATTATTTGTTGCGGTGCGCAACAATTCATCAAGGACCAAAATGTTGGCTTTTCAATGATTTGAAGGGGCAACTGAGTATAAACGATTCTTGGCCGTTTTTTATCAATATGGGGCCTCAAATTTGGGTCATGTATAGTATGCACCACCATGTTATGTTGTGTGAAAGTCTTGGAGTCTTTTAGAAAGTGCCGAACAATAAGGTTTACCGTGCAAATTTCTTCGTAGGAGTCCACCAATTAAATTATGAATCATTCATTGCTATAATTCACTGAACTTGAACATATACTACATGTTTTTAATATGTTTTGAGTCTTGGGATTTATAACGAGGTCGTTCAGAGGTGCAAAAGTTAACATAACGACACTTTTAAATCCTGTCAAACATTTTTTTAATAAATCCGAGTTTATAACGCTTTTTGTCTTACACGACACGTGTCGTTATTTTATTTAACACGAATTTTTGAGGTGTTACACTGAAGCTCTGCTGATTCAATCTACTGCCTTGAGTCAAGTACTGCTAATCCGGATAAGCACTGCTGGGTTCACATCAGTGGAAGGATGCAGCAGCTGTTTAAGTGTCTTTTATGTAATGTAATGTAATAGCAGTAGTTAACATAGCAGTGTTTGTATAGATCAGAGGTTAGAGTTTGTTAGGAGGTTAGATGTCACTTTCATGGTGACGTCAGCTAAGATGCTCAGTGGTTTGCTAGTGCCTATAAATAGTTCAGTAATTTTACTGTTCTATTAGCTCTTGCAATACCGTCTTCTTTGCACGAACAAACGCTGAGCTCTGGCTGAGGGGGAGTTTGTATTCAAGCATTACTTGTAATCGTTGTTGAAAGTTAATTCAATCATTCGGTTCCTTGTTGAAAATGTCTTGATCAAAGCAATACTCTCGTTTGATTGTATGCAAAGTTTGTTTTCATATTAATTCCGCTGCACAACTCTTTCATTTCCATCTTAATCTCAAACGTAAAATACAATCAAAACCAAACTCAGATCCAACAAATCACAAGATCTTGACATGTGTTTGTGTGATGTCCAAGGATTAATCTTGTCCATACAAGTGTTAGGACCTGCTTGCAAGCCTTGGAGAACACTTAAAATGCCCACAAGAATGAGAAAACCATGTTTGAAAACGAGTTACAACAGCTGGGAACCAAAGAAGAAGGTTATGTCACTGGCACTCTCTCGTGGTCCGCGACCCAGTAAGCAATATGGGTCGCACCCCGCCAGCCAGTCCAGGTCAGAACTTTCAGAAATTGTCAAAACAGGTCCCGCAGCTCTGAAACTTATTCTTTGACGCGTTTAACCCCCGTTAACCCATTTTCAAGGCTCTACAAGGATGTTAAAGCATAATGGACTTGAAATATACTTGGAAATATCATGGATGTCAGTTCTATTGGTCGTACAATCGCGTTTTTCGGTTAATTACGACGAAACTCGAACTGATGCGAAAACGATCCAAATTATGCGACGAATGGTATTTTTGCATTTCCATCACTAAAATACAATATTTTGGTGATTAAAAATTTTTTTGGATGTCCGGATATGGTCATAACGTTAGATATGCACGAATTTGCACACTTTAGCAATTTTGACGCTTTTAGTCCCTGTGATCAAATAAGCATATTTTCGCATACTGAACCTCTCAAAACTTATTTCTAAGCTATGTAAAGGGTATTTAGGGTATTCTTAGCTTATGACCTTGTTCTGGAGTGTACGTCGTTACGTGAATTGGCAGACTTTTGTAGTTTGTCGCAAATAGTCCCTGTGAATGAATAAACTTGTTTTTGCCATATCGAATCCTTCAAAACTTATTCTAAGTTATGTAACGGTTATTTAAGGTATGTTAAGCTTATGTCACTGTTCCGGAGTGTATGTCATGTTAAACTGATTATATTTACATAACAGTTTGCGTATAACTTTCAAGAAAGTGTTTAAAAGTTTGAAATCGTACAAAAATCAAAACGTGCAAAAATGTCAAACATAAATAAAAAAATATTGGGATCAAAACACATGTTTCATTGATAATTGATTTTTTTCAGAGTTGTACAATGATTACACAAGCACAGATGTCACAACAGAAGCGTAAGTCCTCCAAAGTGCTGAAACAATCGAAAATAAGAGTGTCGGTGGGAAATAGAAGCTTCGTACGAAGCTAATGCCTTCGTACGAAGGTGGGTCATCGCACACGTGCTACTTTCGTTGTCAAAATAGAGTGTCTTCACGTCGTCTTCGGAAAATCGAGTTTTCATCCCTCCAACCTTAAGCTATTGATTGAGCTTTAGAGTCGGAGAGGTCTTTGATTGTGTCACGAATGGAAATTGGGCTGTGTTGTGTAAAACTAGGGCCTTCGAGCGCCTTCGTACGAGGCTATGTGCCTTCGTACGAAGCTGCTTCGCACAGAACAGTCCAGTTCACAAACGTGGCTGTTTTTGGTATTCGGTGCTGTGTTTTCTCCTAAATCAGATGTGTTTCCGAGTACAATTCGATACGGTTTCGACCTTACCTCGTCCTACTATTCAGTGAACGAAATATAGGTCGTTTTTGGTCTGGTTTGGTGTAAAAAATCAAGTTTAAAAGGTTTTAAAGTGTTTTCACCCAGATCCAACACTTAGTGAGTGCGAAATCAACTGATTTCTAACTTGGGAAGTAGTAGTTAGTCCCAATACACCCGGTTAAGTGCAGATTAGAGGTGAAATAAAAAGATTTTGATGAAAAAGATGAAGATTTTGTGTAGAAACAGGAATTTATGAAGAAAAGAAGAAGTTAGGTGAAAAGTTATATGTTTTTAAGTAGAAACATGAGAATCTAGATGAAAACGAAGTGATTCTTGTGAAAATCGAAGTGGAAACGTTGTATAATTGAAGAAAACTGTTAAATCTTACTTGAAAATGGTCGGACAACAATTCGGCAGGGTTTCGGTATGAAATCAGCAAGTGAGAATGAATGAGGAGGGGCTTGGGTATTTATAGAGGAGCTTGGTTCGCACAGAAGCCCTTGGTTTGAACTGGCTGCCTTCGTACGAAGCTGCCTAACTTCGAACAAAGGTGCTGTTTTGTGCGATGAAATCCTCGTTTCGCGTGTAGGATGCTCGTTTGATGCTTTTTGTTGCGTTAGTTAGTATTGGTACTTTAAGTATTTTAGTGTAACACTGAATTATGGGTCACGTTGCGTTTCAGTGTGATAAATCGAGTTGTGCAAGTAGCATTGAGTTTGCGTTGCGATAGCATTTTCGAGTAATCAATTCACATAATAAACACACACAAGTGAAGCATATAAAACACACATCATAATATTACTACTACTAATAACAGCGTTTGCGATTTAGCGTGAGAGTCGTGATAAGCGTATGCAGAGGCGTATGGTAACCAAACAAACAATCACGGTAATTTAAATAGCATAATTCTCTGTAATTCGTGTTGCGTAAGCGTTGCGAGTATAAACCGTTTAAACGTGTAGTGGTGCGGTGTGATGAAAATATATTTAGTCTAATATAACCCTTTATTTATATCGAATCTCATAGTACAAAAAGGTTACAGATCGAAGCGAAAGCAAACAGTTAACGATCCAAAAATTCAAGTTGTTACAATAGATTCCCTCACGAGTTCATAGATTTTATTGCGGCGGAGAAGGAGGGTTTGCCATGGTTTAGTGATTTAGCAAACTATCTTGCAAATGGTTATGTGATGAAGGATATGAGTGCTCAACAAAAGAGGAGGTTGTTTCGGGATACGAGGAAGTATATATGGGATGACCCATACCTCTTTAGGATAGGAGGAGATCGCATACTTAGGAGATGTGTTGCGAAGGAAGAAGGTTTAGACATTCTTAGGCATGTTCACGAAGGGTTGATGGGAGGTCATCATGGTGCACACACTACCGCACAAAAAGTCTTTGATTGCGGTTTCTATTGGCCCACGGTAGTGAAGATGCTTTAGAGTTCGTTAGGAAGTGCGATGCTTGCCAACGTACTGGCAATATCTCATCCAAGGACGAGATGCCCCAAAATCCTATTCAAGTTCTCGAAATCTTTGATGTATAGGGCATCGACTTCATGGGACCTTTCCCCTGCTCTAGTGGGAATAGGTACATCCTCGTGGCAATCGATTACGTTTCTAAGTGGGTTGAAGCTCAAGCTTTTCCTACAAAAGACACACGAGTGGTGGTGAGATTCCTCAAAAGTTGTTCACACATTTCGCTACACCTAAAGCCATTATTAGAGACCGAGGAACGCATTTTTGCAATGCCGTGACGGAGAACGCATTAGAGCGTTATGGAGTTACACACCATTTATCCACCGCATACCATCCACAAACAAATGGTGATGTTGAGAACGTGAATCGAGGAGTGAAGAGGATTCTAGAGAAAACGGGAGGGAAGAGTCGAAAGGATTGGTCGGATAAGCTTGATGATGCATTGTGGGCATTTCGTACCGCCTATAAAGCACCGTTAGGGACCACTCCTTTCATGATTGTCTATGGCAAAGTGTGCATCTTCCGGTAGAATTGGAGCACCGAGCGCTTTAGGCTCTTAAAACCGTAAACTTAGATCTTACCGAAGCGGCTAGGAAAAGGTTCTTCCAAATTCACGAGTTGGAAGCTCTTAGAGATGCGACATACGAGCGTTCATGGAGTATTAAGGAGAAAACGAAGGCTTTGCATGATAGGAGGATTAAAGGGTTGAAAGAGTTTAAAACCGGTGATAAAGTGCTTCTTTACAATTCGAGGTTCAAGTTGTTTCCCGGTAAATTGAAATCCAAATGGGCAGGGTCGTACGTTGTGAAGGAGGTGTTTCCGTATAGTGCCATCGAGTTTAATAAATGAGGCTGCCGGATGCTCATGGAAAGTGAATGGACATCGATTGAAACATTACTTAGGATGGCCGATCGACAAGACCGAGAAGGAGGAAACTCCTCTCGAAGACATGCCAAACACCACCGTTTAGAGTCTTTAGAGCAATCTCAAGTGTAGAGTTTGTACCATTTGTATCGAGTCGTTATTTGAGTTATTTCGTAGTTAACGGGTAGTTTTCATAGTTTTTAGTGTCTTTGTTTTGTGTATTTGAATATTTTGCAGGAATCATTACCAACGAGGAGCAAGAATTGCGGAGAAAACGGCGTTCCAGGTAGGTCCCAGTGTTAGAAAATATTTGGGGAGAGTTTTGGGAAGGTTGGGTAAAAGTTTGCAAAATTTCTAAGGTATAAAGGCTACAAATTTTCGAAACTTTTTGTTGAAAATGGCTTGTCGGGTCACGCCACGACCAAACCCACTTCATTGTCGCGCAGCGCCACAAGTAGGTCCAAAAATCTGATGACCCCCTAGGGGTTGCGTCGCGCCACAATGTTTCACCTATGCCGTCGCGTAACGCGATGGCTTACTTGAACTAGAACTTCGTTGAACCCACCTGTAGCGTCACGCGACGACTTCACTTGGTTATCGTCGCGCAGCTGACGTGATGTCGTGGTCACAATCAAATTTAATCCCAATAACAACTATATAGATAGCGGTAAGTGGGTATCGAACACAGGGAGTTTGTGGAATATGTGTTATCTCAATGTATGTCTAACTAACTAGATTAATCTAAATTGCAAGAAATGTAAATTTCAATGTTTGGGTTGAATGGTTTTAATTATCTAGAGTTACTAAATTAGAATACAAATCAAAAGTAAGTTTTGTAACAGGATAAGAGGGTAGTAATCATCCCGAGTTTCAGGTTTTAAGTGACAATCAAGGTTTATGTTCAACTGGAAAGAACTACATAGACATAGCTCATGCAAGATCAATTATTTGTGATGAAAGGGAACTAAGTACTCGGATTCCTAGAACGCGAGGTTGTTACCCGATGACCAATTAACATATATCCAACCCTAATCCCTCCCATGATATCTCGATTGCCAACGGCACCAAGAACGTATGGTTTAGAACTATGATCAAACATACATCAACAATTTACAAACACCCAATCAAGCACCATAATAAACTAACAACACATGCACAGTTTAATATTCCAGAAATTCAAGAACAAAACATAATTGTCACAAGTAAACCTTACATTCGGGATGATCACCAAGCAAACCTAGCCGCTCATAGTGTGGTGAATCATCATCACAATCAAACCTTTGTTTATTGGAATCAAAAACAAAGTATTCATGTTTTGACCACTCAAGAACACAAGATAAGAGCCAAAAATCGCCCCTCCACTCCTTGCAAAACCGACCAATGATCAGAACACCCCAAAAGACACAATAAAATTATTTTTAATGAACGGTTACACTTTTTCGCGTTGCCTCCACCGTAAATTACGGTATCACCGTAATTTACGGTGATCTTGAAAGTGTTGCGGTTAGTTTTGTCTGCTTTACGGTGAGCTTTAATGTTGACTTGTGTGCCTTTCATGACCACGTGTTGATGATGATGATTATATTCTTCAAAAGCCCAATATGTCTGTCTCCAAAATTCGTGGGCCCCCTAATCCATATGTCAGCCGCCTCGAAGATGTGTTCACGTGAATTCCTCTCTTGTCTTCAAAAGTCTGCCGCCTCTCACGTGAGATCATGATGATGTTTGCTGTTATTTACTTTGTTAGCGGCCCAATTAAACAAAAGCCCAGCCGCCCACTGATGTTTGATTCCCTCTTCCACGTGACTCTTGTATTGGCGGCCCAATCACAAGAGACTCAGCCCATGTTCACGTGAACTTTGTTCTGATGATGATAATGTTTTCTCAAACAAAGGTTTCCAAAAGCCACGTGATATGTCTCTGCTTGTTTGACTATTGTCCATGTGATGTCAACCTCTTAAGTATCTCAATGCACACTCATGTTGTCTCATTAAATACTTGATGCCTTTTTAAGAATTGAACTTGATGTGTTTCCCAATGTCTGTATGCATAGAAAGAAGTCACCCACTTTCAAGTGTATTATATTAATCTTGTGATGTGATTTTCTTTTAATCTTCTTTCCCAAAGTCTTAATATGCCGCCAAAAATGCCCCTTGTGCCACCACTGTGATGTTTCTTTAATGTTGAAGCCAACATGTTTCTTTGTGATGTGACTTGATTTTTATTAAAACAATAATGGCCTCCAAAAGTCAGCATGTGCCTCTCGAAACCCAAAGAAACAATACTGATGATGCGTGATGATGTCTTATAGTCCAAAATGTGCGTTGCCAATTTAACCGAATTAAGCGATTTACCTGTAAAACACACGAACACTCGTAGTTACTAAGTTCAAGCAAATAACCAAGTAAAGCATGGAATTTTAATCTTTTTAAACCATTTAAGGGTTGTCCAACGGACCACCCGTCAGCAGCGCGACAATGCATTAAATGAATTACATATTATCCTCAGATCTCATCGTCCCCATTCAACCAAAACCTAATATCACGAAACCTGTAGCTTTAAACACCACCTCTTACCACCGATTTACCACCGATTCTCCACCATTCTCCACCATAATATCACCCATTTGACCCAAATCAACTACCGAACGAAACCTACCATCGATTTCAACATATTTTCCGCTACTTTGCTCGATCTGGGAACTGACCGTCACATCTAAAAGTTTATATTTTTCTT
The DNA here is from genome assembly GCA_030545235.1 of Helianthus tuberosus. Lineage (NCBI taxonomy): Eukaryota > Viridiplantae > Streptophyta > Magnoliopsida > Asterales > Asteraceae > Helianthus > Helianthus tuberosus. The sequence goes on along the minus strand of CM060425.1, from coordinate 175,477,662 downwards.
GTACATTCGTCACGAATCTGGTATGTTTCTTTGTTTATACTCTTTCTATTATGTGTTTAGAGTCTTATGTGAGTCTTGGTTTGAGTCATTAGTGTAGTTTAATTTCCGGATCAGTTTGAGTCGCGTCTAGTATAAGTTGTTTAGTGCCGTTATTGGGTGCGGATGGTTTAGGTTGGGCTGGTGAACATTAAATTGCTAATTGTTAATTGATATGCTGCTACATTGCCATATAAAGTTCCATCCTTGCATATTTGTTGGGACTGAACCCTGTTGGACCGTGTCGTGACCCTAAACGATCAGTCAAGGCAGTTCATCATCACGTATAAAGGCGGAATCAGAATACGTAACGTAACAACAGCTTTCCTATTCAATTCCTTCACTTTATTGCTTTTCTGAGATCGATTTGACAGAGTTCGGTTACAATCACTATGACCTGATTTCGCTCCAATGTCCTAACCTAATGACACAAGTAAGTATTTATAGTAGAACAGATTTCGCTTATATGGCATGACCATATGAGCGAAATCACTTGTAACTGATTTCGCTTATATGGCATGTCCGTATAAGCGGAATCACCATGTGTCATAAAAGCGAAATCACCTCTAAACATTGTACATAAAAGCGAAATTAACTTTAAAAACCCTAATCTTGACTTTCTTGACTTTCTTGACTTAAGACTTGATGAAGATGCAGTCAACAGACATTCTTGTGCATCAACAGACTCCCCCTTGGATGTTGACGTAGTCTTCAGCTCCTGAGTCTTCAGTCTTAATCTTTTCTCTAACTCTCTGTCTTCTCATCATAAGCACTCTATCTTTACAAGCTTCAGAATTACAACCTGTCTCTAACTTCCATCTTCCCTTTGACTGTTGATCCAGACTCCCCCTTTCACAGACTCCCCCTCTCGATATGCTAGAATCTGAGATATCTGGTTCAAGCTTTAACAATTAGCTTCCATGGGAATAATGAAGTTTACAACCTGTTACTCAACCAATAAACATTACAATTCTATCTTTCAAACATAACTCACAAACTTAATCAGTTTTAGAAATCCACTCAAGTATTCAGGTCCAAGTTAATGACCCGGATCACTTGACTAATCTACCAAGTCCAAATTAATGACCTTGGTTGATCTTTTGACGAATCAATACCGATTTTGAAAACATTTTTCAAACAATTTCTGAAAATAACAAGTATCAAGTTAATGAACTTGTTTTTGACGTTTCAAACAATTCAAACTTCATCAAAGTAAGCTCTCCTCATTCTTCAGTCCATAATCTCCTGCATCTGCTTCAAACATCTGAGAATCCAACAATCAACTCTCCACTTTGGTTTGTCGGAAAATAAAGCAGAAATAAAATCTTTTTGGATTTTATAAAGTGTTCTAAACTAAGAAATGAAATACAGAAAACTTAAATTGCAGAAAGTAAACAAAGTAAACTATTTACAAACATATTTTTGGTGAGCGTGTCAGGGAATCATATCAGCTTTTCAGACAAATTACAAGTACCGTTAAGCTTCATTTCATACTCAGACTTAAACAATTCACCTCGATTGTCGATATACTGATCCATCTTAAATTTCCACACAAATTTCAATGTACTCAGGATACGAATTAGATGAATTAAGAACTTAGATCATTCATGTGTCCCACCTCTTGAATATACTCCCGTATCCAGAATCCCAATAATCAGTCTTACAGGTGAGTATACTATAATGATATCTGTATATAAATTAGGTATGCGAGGGCCGAGGGATCTCAGGTCGATACTTCCGTATACGCAGAGAGATATCAGCTTCGACTTTTCGGTGTGTCCCCTTTAGAGGATCTTTTTGCTTACAACAGCAGCGACTATCAATTTTATTGTTTAGGCATGCTGAGGGTTTAATGCTGTGTTTCAAGCATTGCAGCAAGTATTATCCAGGGACTAGGTCAGAACCACCGTTCAGCAGAAGTCCCGGAATAATACCCCAGACATCATTGAGTATAAAGACCTAGTATATCAGATTAAGAGACCTTTCAAACGAGATTTCAGGGGTTACCTATATATCCAAGTAGTGTTCCCCACGAATTCACAAGTTTGAATTTAGGTTTATATCCCGAATAAATCTACTAAATGTGTGAAAACCTATCGGCACATCATCAGTGAGATTGTTTAACTCTTATATACTTTACAAATCTTTAGCATACTGTAATCGTCTAGCCGATGTACTATCATTTTCCCTATATACACAAGCTCTTTTTCAGATTTTATCATGTTTTTGTATTTTTGCATTTTTTACTGTTTTTGTATTTTCTGAAAATATAACTATGTACAAACATCTACTCCCCCTAAATACCAAAACAAGTAAAAATTCGACAAACCATTGCAGATTGTTTCTCGTCTTCATCCGCAACAGTACTTTCATCAACGCCAATTATGCCATCCGACACTGAAAGAAGCTTCATACCATTCAGTTTTAACAAATATTTAAAACGATTTTTATCAAAATCTTTGGTATGTAAATCAGCTTTCTGTTCGTCAGTGTGGATTTTCTCAATTCGTATCAACTTTTTCTCAAAGCAATCACGAATAAAGTGATGACGAATTTCTATGTGTTTAGTTTTAGCGTGATGTACTGGATTTTTTGTTATATTTATAGCGGCCTCATTATCAACAAAAAGAGGTGTGTTAAGAAACTGCAAACCATAGTCGCGCATCTGTTGCTGTATCCACAAGATCTGAGAGCAGCAACTGCTAGCAGACACATACTCCGCTTCACATGTAGATAATGCCACAGACGTTTGTTTCTTACACTGCCAGGTAACCAATCTAGGACCAAAGAACTGGCATCCTGCAGTTGTTGATTTTGAATTTACTTTGCAGCATCCGAAATCCGAATCGGAATACCCTTCGAGCGTAAAGTCGCCTTTCCTAGGATACCACAACCCCAATGAAGGAGTTCCTTTCAGGTAGCGCAATATCCTCTTCACAATGATCATATGCGATGCTCTCGGGTTAGACTGAAATCTTGCTGCGAGGCACGTTGGGTACATTATATCAGGACGTGAAGCAGTTAGGTACATTAAAGAACCTATCATGGATCGGTAAAACGTTTCATCAGCCCTGTCTCCGGTGAGTTCTGGGTGAATCCCATGATTTGTTGCAAGTGGGGTAGCAGCTGGAGTAGAACTTGACATCCCAAATTTCTCTAGAATATCATGAACATACTTTGACTGATGAATGAAAATTCCTCAGGAAGTTGTTCAACTTGTAATCCCAGAAAGAATTTCATCTCCCCCATTGATGACATTTCAAACTTTTGCTTCATCACTGATTCAAAATCTTTGCATAGATTTTCATTTGTCGACCCAAAGATTATATCGTCCACATAAATCTGAACTATCAGAAGATGACCATCGACCTCTTTAGTGAAGAGAGTGGCATCCACTTTTCCACGAATAAACTGGTTGGCTAGTAGGTGTTGAGACAAAGTCTCGTACCAGGCTCTCGGGGCCTGGTGTAAACCATACAGCGCTTTGTCCAATAAGTAGACCTTGTTTTTGTGGATTGGATCGGTGAATCCCGGTGGCTGACCGACATAAACCTCCTCTTTAACCTTCCCATAAAGAAACGCCGATTTAACATCTAACTGATATACTTTGAAGTTCTTCCAAGACGCAAATGCAAGGAAAATTCTGATTGCCTCTAGTCGTGCTACATGAGCATAGACTTCAGTAAAATCAATCCCCTCCTGTTGACTAAAACCCTGAACAACGAGTCGAGCTTTGTTCCTTACAACAACTCCTCTATCGTCCCTCTTGCACTTGAACACCCACTTGGTGTTAATCTTTCTCTGACCATCCGACAAATCAACTAACTTCCACACTCCCAATTTCTCGAATTGACTAAGTTCCTCCTGCATAGCATTGACCCAAGAGTCTTCAGTAAGCACCTCTTTGTAAGTTCTTGGCTCAACCTGCGAGATAAAACAACTCAATGAGAATTCAGTTTGCAAAGGAGCAACTTTTGTATAAAAACATGTAAGCCCTTTATCAATCTGATTTCGAGTGCGAACGCCTGTCTGCAATTCTCCTATGATCAACTCCTCTGGATGATATGAAAAAGTTCGCGGCATCACTTCGCTTGGAACATCTACATTTCCCTCCAGATTAGTAACATTCTGTTCTGCATCTTGTTCACCAACTTGGTTTGTTTGACTTGAAATCTGAATTTGCTCCCCCTCAGAATCTGAATCACCATGATAAAAAACTGGCATGTTTTCAGCTTCTAGATTATCATTCTGAACCGACTGATTATCTTGAGCAACTTCATTCTGTTGGACATCATCATGTTCACCAACATTACTTGGACCTGCTTCATCATTATTTGAAGTTTCCTGTGGTCTCCTCGAATACTCAGCTGGGAACCTTAGCTGCGACTCATATTCACGCAAAATATCCAACTCATCAAAGAAATCTTCATCATCCTCTGATTCTTCTCTCATGTCAAACGAATCCCAAAGTTTGTCATAATGATAACGCCATGAATCACCAGGATTCTGCGGCGGCATAGTATAACCTTGACATTCAACATTTGCAGCTTCAATAATCCGCTTCTCACTTGGAACGAAGACACGTCGCATCGGATTTGCATAACCAACAAATATTCCTTCAATGCACTTCGGACCAAACTTTCCAAAAGGCTCTATAACCGTACAGGGTGACCCAAACGGTTCTAGATAATTCAAATTCGGTTTGCGGTTATTAATTAGCTCAAAGCATGTTTTGTTGAACTTCTTGACAGTGAGAACCCTGTTGAGCGTATAGCATGCGGCGGAAACAGCTTCGGCCCAAAAATTTATCGGTAACTTTGAATCTGCGAGCATAGTTCTAGCCGTCTCGATTAGTGTCCGGTTTTTGCGTTCTACGACTCCATTCTGCTGTGGAGTGTACGGAGCACTAAACTCATGCAAAATACCTCTTTCATCACAAAATTCTTCCATCTTGCTGTTCTTGAATTCAGTACCATTGTCATTTCGAATTCTCTTGATACGCCTTTGGTACAGATTCTCAATCTTCCTGAACAGACCCATCAAACTGTCAAATGTTTCATCTTTCGTCTTCAAGAAAGAAACCCACGAAAATCTGGAATAATCATCAGTAACGACCAAACAATAGTAATCTCCTGTAAGACTTTTGACATTCACAGGACCAAACAAATCCATGTGAAGTCTTTCCAGCGGTCTCGAAACTGAATTGACTTGCTTTGTAGGGTGTGACTTTTTCTTCTGCTTGCCTTTGATGCAGCTAATGCACTCCCCTTCCAGATGAAAACCTTTGATATTAACACCCAATACCAAATCATTGTGCACCAAGTGATTCATCTTCCTTAGGTGAATATGCCCCATCTTGCGGTGCCACAATCTTGATTCTTTCTCAGTTGCTCTAGACACAAAACAATGTGCTTGACCAGTAGTTGTAGTTGCTACAGACATATCTAACACATATAAATCATTCACTCTAGGTGCCCGCATGATAATCCATTCTTCAGGGATAACAAATCCTGGTTTCAAGATCAAACATTCTTTATCAGTGAAGTGAGTCGTATACATATTGTCACAAATCTGCGAGATACTAAGCAGATTGTTCTCCAGCTCAGTGATGTAGTTAACTCTCTCAAACGTCACAATCCCATTGGATAACGTTCCTTCACCAATAATTCGACCACCTTCATGACCAGCAAATCCCACATAACCACCATTAATATTTCTCACATCATACAGCAATGCAGTCTTCCCTGTCATATGTCGAGATGCTCCACTATCCATTATCCATCTGGATACAAGTTGTGGAAGATCCTGCACAAAACAAACTTCAATTTAACCAACTACAATAAAGATGCCGATACATGCTTCGCGAACCAGGAAGCTCCTGCAATTCAAACTGCTTATTCAAACATGGTGTCCACCCAGGCCTCATCAGCCTTAGGTGTAACCTTGACTCTTGCAATTTGAATTTTGAAATTTTCAGCCTTCAAAGGTGGAAAATTTGCATCATAATCAACCGAAATTGATTCTTCAGCCTTTTTCACTTCAGAAGTTGAAATTTTCATTTCTGTTTTTGGTTTCCAAACTTGTTGAGATAATGCAACCCGTTTGTAAAATTTGTCATTTTTAGTTACCATTTTCTTTATGGGTTCATTTTTCACTTGAATGTTGTCATTTTTCACATTCTTTTTCTCAACAAAGATTGGTGCTTTACCCTTCACATCAACTTTCTTCTTTTGTCTCTCAACAACTTCAGTCTTAGGCTTGAAGTTGGTGCAATTTCTTGCAATGTGACCAACTTTGTTACATCTAAAACATGTACGAGTATCAACAACTCGACTTGTGCCTTCAGACTGAGGTTGTGAGACCCTCTTCTCAAAGAACTCTTTATTTGATTTTGAAAAAATTTCATTCTCTTCATCAGCAAGTGAACTTGAACCATTCACAAACACCTTCTTTTCAGCAAACCTCTTGTTTTGAAAATGCTTCTTCTGATAACTATTACCACCCCGATAACCACCCGACCAACTGTTTCGATTGTTATTATAAAAACGCGGTGGAACAACAGGCTTTTTGTAATAAGCTTTATCTTTCTCAAAATTCATTTGCCTTTTTGTTTGACACAAACTGTTCACTTCTGACAACTCAACTTCAACTAACTTGAAAACATTTGTCAACTTTTTCACATTAACATTCTCAATTGGAAACTCAGAATCCGAATACAACTTATCAGATCCAGCCATCTTGTACATCACAAGACCCGGTTCATCACTTAAGTTGTTTTTGGACTTTGATTTCTGAATGTATTTGTCTAAGAAACACCCATCATCTTCAGTTGAATCAGACATCAAAACACTTTCAGCTGTGCTCTTAACAATCTCTGTCTGAACACTATCATCAGATGATGTAAAAGTAACATCAATGTTTTCTGGAAGTTTAACTTCTTTTTCTCCCTCAATTTCAACCAACCCAGACTGCTTTTTAGTATAGTTATCAAGAACAGGTGGTGGAACTCGATGAAACCCCACCCCAGTTCCATCACAATACACATCTTCGCTCGCTTTGTCTTTCCCGATGGGTTTGGGAATAATGTGTTGCAAAACAAAGCTTGCGGAGCTGTAACTGTTAAGCTTCAACTGGATTCGCTCATTTTCGATAACAACCTCTTGAACTTTAAGTTTCAATTTAGCGATTTCATCCAGTTGTTGATTGATTGATTCTTCTTTTACTCTAAGCACTGCTCTTAAATGTTCATTTTCTTTAAAAGTTTTACCATTTCGATCATCACAATCTTTCATTGTGCTTTTGAGTTTTTCAAATTTTTCAGAAATCTGACGGTTTTCAAGAATCAACTTTTCATTTTCTTGTTTAATTTTGTCATGATCAATTTTATCATTTTCAATTTGTTTAGTTAATTCTCTTATCCATTCAGTTGAAGCTTTAACTGTTTTGTCACGATCAAGAATCTGATTCTCAACGCTTCTGACCTTTGCTGTCAGATCATCGACTTTCTTCCCGTTGAGATACGTGACTGTGCTACAAAATTTGCACTCTTTGTTGCAATTTTTGCAATCAGCATTTCCATCTATTTTCTTACCTGACACATTTGTTGACACATCTGGACTGACCTGGCTTTTTGACTCAGACACGGAGTTAGAGTCTACCTCAAGTGCCTTAGCAGCCAGCACTTTATCAGCCATTTTTCCCAGGTTCTCTGCAGTCAACTCCTGCGTAGTATCGATAACTCCAGTATCAATCTTCTTTGATTTTTCGATCTCTTCTTTCTCTTTCATCTCCTTTTCTTCTTTTTCTTTCTTCGCTTCCTCTTTCATTTTCTCGGTTGGAGTTCCCCACCATTTGTGTTGCCAATACTCATCATCTTCTTTGTATTGCTGGATTATGGCTTCAATATCAAGTGTACTATCATCAATTGCAATATTTCCATACTCATCAAGATAGCACTCTCTATCTGGATCCCATCTATTGGCTCTCCTTGCTTCCAGAAAGATACGAGATATTCTAATGATTTTGTTTTCAGCTATCATTTTTCTGTATCTATACTTTTGCTCTTCAGTTCGATCGTCTTTCCACAGAATAGGATCGTCATTTTTCGCCATGAATGCGTAACCAACCGCATATTCTTCCGGTAGAACCTCTTGACTCCAATCATAACCCTCATTATCGTAAATCACTGCAAGAGCTCTAGATTTATCTTTGTTGTCTTCAACCTGCTTCAATCTAGGCGGCTCGTATTTATTCTGATGATAAATTGCCTTCTTGTAGTAATCATCTCTGAAAGGGTTCTCCGATTCATCAGCATAAGCGTTTCGACATTCTCGTTTGAAGTGACCCTTCTGCTTACACTTGAAGTAAGTCACCTTCGATTTATCGAACCCCAGCTTGGTAGATGCACCACCAATTGTTTTTCTGCCGGTAATTTCCATGAATCTTTGTGCACGACGAACAACACTTGCCATAGCCCAACGAATATCGATCAGTTCCATTTCCTCCGGATCAATCTGATCGTAATCTTCTTTCGTCAGATTTGTGTTGCCTATCTTCCCAGCTACCAACCCTTCATACGATTCCAACACCGATGCTAGGAAGATCATTTGCTGCTTGGCCGATTCTTCATCAAAATTCTGAGCATTCTTCAAGTCTATTGCGATGTTGCATTGAAAACGATTCTTTGCATCAGAATGACCTCCAGAAGATGAAGATCCACTGTGATAACCACTATGACTTCCACTGCTTTGACCACTTTGATTTTCTTTGCCGGCTGTCGACACATTTTCAACAGAAAACACAGTTTTTGGTGAAGTTGCTTTTAGCATCATGCTTTTTGGATAGTAAAGATCCAGATTCTGTTGATAAGATGAATGATTAACTTTGTACGTCTTCTTTAACTCCAACTCATGACTTTCGAGTTTCTCAATCAGCAAATCTAATGTCAACTTTTCTGGTTCTTTGATGGTATTCTTCAGCATCAGCGCATAATATCTCCAATCCATCTCATCAGGTAACGAATCGAACAATTTGTCGATAAGATCTTCTTCAGGAATGTCGATATCATGTCTTACTAATTCCAGCTTCAGATGACCGAACCTTTCTATCATTTTACACACTGACTCGTTCTTTAAACATCCAAACAGATCAAACTTTTTTCTAAGAAGTTTCTTTTTGTTTTTCTTAATTTCTTCACTACCTATACATTTCTTTTCTAACTTTTCCCAAAGATCTTTTGCATTTGAATAGTCGATCAAAGCAATAATGTCTTCCCGGACTGACTGAAATAACAATGCCACACACTTTTGTTCAGCTACAAACGATTCGATCTCCTCGGCTGCTCTTAAAGTTTCACCATATTTCTTTCCATGTTCATAACCGTTTTTCAAACTCTTCCAGCTGGGAAATGCGAATGCCATTAACCAGTCTTCAAACTTTCTTGACCATCGACTGTAATCCTCAATAGCCATTAGCTTTGGAGGTTTATTGAACGTTCCGAAGGCACTTTCCGATTCCCAAGCTTCCTTTTTCTTCTCTTTCGGTGGGTTATCATTCACATTGCTTGACGACGTATCATTGTTTCCGGAATCTCCAGCGAACGCGTACATGTCGCTAAACGGGTTCATGAAAAGATCATCCATCGTGAATGTACCTGAAAATCAAAAATCACTTAGTAAGATTTTTCGAAGTTTTTGAAAACCTTGACAAATAAACGAAATCAGTCTGAATAACTGATAAGAGAAATCAATCAAAGTGACACAAAAGCGAAATCTGATATGTGACAGATAAGCGAAATCACAATATATGACACAAAAGCGAAATCACTTTTGTCCGTATAGGCGAAATCAAATGATGTCCCTTTGAGCGAAATCACTTATGTCCGTATGAGCGAAATCAGGAGACTGTCCTTATGAGCGAAATTACTAAGTCCACAAGAGCGAAATCACTATGTCCGTATGAGCGAAATCACTACTTGTCCGTATGAGCGAAATCAGACGTTTAAAGCTCGATGTTCACAAAAGCGGAATCACGTTTTTTACCCATTTTTAAGCCAAATTTCAATCTGAAACTTTCAAGGGTTGTACTACACTTAATTCCGATCACAATGATATGATTAAAGTTCAATTTTGACCGCAAATTCGTTCCAGATCTGATATTGAAATTTCTGTTCGTGAACTGATCGAAATTTTGTTAAAATTGATTGATTTTTACTTTGTTTTAAGAACTGATACTATTACGGATTGATTAAAAGATAATTTCGCTCAATATACTTGAGATTCAACTCATTTTGTCCGTAGGAACTTGTTTAATCCGAAAAAATAAAAGAGAAATTGAGTAGAAATGAGAGAATAATGTCGAATCAGCTGAAGTAGTATGAACTCCTCGTCCTGAAGCTCTGATACCACTTGTTGGACCGTGTCGTGACCCTAAACGATCAGTCAAGGCAGTTCATCATCACGTATAAAGGCGGAATCAGAATACGTAACGTAACAACAGCTTTCCTATTCAATTCCTTCACTTTATTGCTTTTCTGAGATCGATTTGACAGAGTTCGGTTACAATCACTATGACCTGATTTCGCTCCAATGTCCTAACCTAATGACACAAGTAAGTATTTATAGTAGAACAGATTTCGCTTATATGGCATGTCCGTATAAGCGGAATCACCATGTGTCATAAAAGCGAAATCACCTCTAAACATTGTACATAAAAGCGAAATTAACTTTAAAAACCCTAATCTTGACTTTCTTGACTTTCTTGACTTAAGACTTGATGAAGATGCAGTCAACAGACATTCTTGTGCATCAACAAACCCTATCAGAGGAACATATAATTAAAGCCAAAACTGGATCAGAGCAGTGGATCCAGAATAAGCAGATGTTATGTAATCAAGTCTCTACCCTTGAAAGTGGTTTCAACATCTGCTGACCTCCTATCTACTAATCGGTATAACTGCTGACCTACAACTGCTGATCAAGATAAAGGCTGATAAAGACTAAAGCCCTGCTGTTCAATCTACTGCCTTGAGTCAAGCACTGCTAGGTTATATCAAGTGTTGCTGGGTTCACATCAGTGGAAGGATTCAGCAGTAGTTTAGTTATCTTTATGTAATGAATTGTAATAATAGTTGTTAGTATAGCAGTACTTGTATAGGTCAGAGGTTAGAGTTTGTTAGGAGGTTAGATGTCACTTTCATGGTGACGTCAGCAAAGATGCTCAGTGGTTTGTCCGTGCCTATAAATAGAGCAGTACCCTGTACTGTTCTATTAGCTCTTCACCATCTTCTTCCTGCACGAACAAATCACAGTGAGCTCAGGCTGAGGGGGAGTTTGTTACATACTTGCAATTGTAATTGAATCTTGTAATAAATTCAAGCATTCGGTTCAATGTTAAACTTGTATGTTAAAAGCAATTCTCTCGTTTGATTGTGAAAAGTTTGCTTCCATTATATTCCGCTGTACTACTCATTCATTATTCATTTTAATTCAAACGTAAAACACAATCAAAACCAAACTCAGATCCTAACAATTGGTATCAGAGCTTGGACAGTCAAATTGGATTTAACAATCATTTTGACATAAATAGTTCAGCTCATAATCGTTGATATCGATAGTTTGGTAGTTTTTTTTGAAAAACAGAGCAAGGTTTAATCACCATCAAAGTTGATTAATCAGTGCCTGTAAAACAACCAGGATAACGTCACAATCACAAGATGATAAGAATAACATTGGCTCTCTTTTCAAACCACCCATGCTTAAACGTAATGAATACAACATCTGGGAGAGAAGGATGGGTCACATCCTTGCTCAACAGAACACTGGATGTTGGAGGTCTGTTGTTTTTGGTCCCCATGTTCCTATGGTGCCAAGTGATGAGGATGCAAAGAAGTTCGTACCTAAACCAACTGAAAATTATACTGAAACTGATTTCCAAAAGTTCGAACTCGATGCCAAAGCATTTAGCATCATAGCATCTGCATTACCCAATGAAATCTATGCTGGACTGTTACATTGTAACAGTGCCAAAGAGCTATGGGATGCATTGAAGGAACAGTTTGGGGGAACATAAGAAGTTATTGAAAACAATAGGGAAATTCTGAATCAGCAGTATGAAACATTTTGTCACATCAAGGGTGAATCACTGACTCAGCAGTTTGAGCGATTCAGTTGTCTCATTAGTGAACTAAGGCTTGTTAAAGTTACATTTCCAAATTCAACTCAAAATAGCAGGTTCCTTAGATCCCAACCAGAAAAATGGGATACCATTGCATTTGTTACTAGAAACTCTGCTGAGTTCAAAGATCTGACCCTGACCCAACTTCATGGTAGACTCCTGACCTATGAAAGGGAGTTAAACCAGAAAAAGAAGTTGCAAGAGTCTGGCAAAGTTGCTGATGACTATTCATTTGGCAGCACAACTCTTTTTGGTCAGGAAGAATCTGGTAGCAGTAGTAAGGATCAGGGTTATGATCACTTTATTGATATAACTATTGGTGGAAATTTCAATAACCCTGATTCTCACTCTACAAATTATGCTTTTACTGCAAATTGTGAAAACCAGATGTCTGATAACTTATGTTTTGAACTCAATGATTTGCAACACTTTGATCCCACTGACCTAGAAGAGATGGACATATTGCATCAATTGGCTTTGCTTAGTGTAAGAACAAGCAAATTCTACAAAAGAACAGGGAGAAAATTCCCAGGGTTACATGGGAATTTAAAAGTGGGGTTGGAAAAGTAAAAAATTAAGTGCTACAAGTGCAATAGGCTAGGTCATTTTGCTAGGGAATGTAGGAGTCAAACCACTGGTCCAATAATAACTCATCCTAGCTCAAACCCTAGACCACAACATCAAAGCACTGTGCACTATACCCAATATACCCCTGCAGCCCATGTTAACACTGCTCACTATGCTGCAACCCCTGTGCCTGTGCATTATGTTCAAACCACTGTTCCACAAATTCAGTATGTTCAAACCCCTGTCCCTCAGGCACAAGCGCAACCTGTTGCACCTCAACAAGCTGCTCCAACAGTGATACAACCAGATAAACAAAGCTTTTTCACCCAAGGCTTTGTTGACTGGAGCAGCATGCCTGATGAGCTTGGTGATGAAAATTTTGCACTCAATGCTTTTAATGATCCTTCTAATGATGAATTTTGTTTGATAGCATTAGATTCAATACCAGAAGGGGTAGAAACTGAAGGTCAACAGCTAAGTGCTGAAACAGTGGATAAAGTGGCTGAATCAGTGGTTACTGCAGTTGCTGGTGAACTACTGCTGGGAGAAAATTCAGAAACCCTGATTGAACCACTGACCGACCCCCGGTCCAAAGAAGACACAGAAGAAAAGGAAGAGAAGATGGCAGATGAGGAAGAAGTAAGAGCTGATGAAGAAGGTGATCATCAATGTGATTGTGCCATGATGGCTGCTGCTAAGGTATCACCTAAAGTTCTTGAAAAACTGTGTTCAGACAAATGCATTATTGCATTTGCTAACATCAAAGAGGTAAATGAAAACCTTAGGGATAAAGTCTTAACTGATGAAGTCAAATTTGAAAAGTTATTAAAAGAACTTAGAAACAAATTGGCTGAAAAAGACAAAGAAATCAGCAGCCTCAAAGAAGAGCAGAGCATAACCAAGACTCAACTCCAAACTATGGTAGAAAAAGACCAAGTTTGTAAAAAGGAGTTAGAGTCCACCCAAATTACTTGTGAAAGATTGGTGGAATATTGTAAAGGGTATGAGGTTATGCTTGAGAAACAGCTTGAAAGCAATGTCAAGTTTGGTGTAGGATATAGAAAATATGATGATCTTGTAAACACTGCTACAAAACAAGCTGGTTCATCTGAAATTAAACCAACCAACACGAATGGCCAAGATGTTAAAATAACCGACAAACTTGGTAACAAAATCACTTTGGAAAGATCTGTGGGGTCCTCAACTTTTGAGGAAATTGAGAAATACCAATTTAAACCCACATGGTCTGATGAGTGTGACATTCTTGAAAATTTCAAGCCTATGGACTTTACAACCACTGATGGTGTCACAGCTCCAAAAGCAAAGGTCATTCCTATCAAAGACATCCCAACAGTGGTTCAAAACTCTGTTGCTAAGGAGTCTGAGAAAAGGAAGAAAAGAGAAAAGATCAAAAACCTGTTTTGTGATTTTTGTGAAAAGAGAAACCATCTAACAAAAGACTGTTTTCATCTAAAAGCATATGATCTAAATAAAACAAGTGTTATTGTACCTGCTGAAAGCTGCACCATCTGTGATAAATCAAACCACAAAACTCAAGCATGTGTGTATCTCAAAAACTTTGATGTAAAAAAGAATGAGTACACTGCTAAAACATCCTTGAGTCCATCAACATCATCTGTCAAATTCACCAAAAACCAACCACTGTTTGTGCCAGTCCAAACAGCTGTTACAAAACAGCTGAATCAAACATCTGTCCAAAGAGATGTTCAAGTGACTGATGCACCCCCTTCCAACCAATACAGAAGGGGCAAGGGACAATCATCTTACCAAAGGATTCCACACGTTTATGAGACCCACAAAAGGCCCTCTAAACCAAGAGTGAACAGGCATCCTTTTGGTTATCAGCAGGTGATTGGTCAAAACCCACAACAGTGGTTAGAGAGAAACAATCCTAAAACTGTCCAAACCCCTGACCAAACCACTGCCCATGCATCTGAACTCATCCCAGACACTGTTGAGACCCTATCCAAAGCCTTATTGGCTTTGGAGACCCTAATGAACTAATCCTTTTACTTCATGTGCAGGGAGCTTCTGCATGCTTAGATAGCCTTTGGTATGTAGATAGTGGAGGTTCCAGGCACATGACAGGATGTAAAGCCCTTCTCAAAGATTTCAAAATCCATGGAGGGGGTGATATATCCTTTGGTAATAATAGTAAAGGGAAAGTTCTGGGGTTTGGTACAGTACAGTCTGGTAATGTAAAATTTGAAAATGTCAATCTGATAGACAATCTGAAATTCAACCTCCTGAGTGTTTCACAAATGAGTGATAAGGGGTATGGATCATTCTTCACAAAGGAGTGTTGTAGGATTGTTGCACCAAAATGGTTGAAAAGATTGAAGCAATAATAAAAACTGAAAAAACCAAACTTATTGCTCAAAGAAGTGGCAATGTTTATGTGGTGGATATGTCAAATGAGAGCCCCAGAACTGATGCCTGTCTGTTCTAAGCTGCATCAAACAAAGAGACAGAATTATGGCACAAAAGATTGGGGCACACAAATCTCAAGACAATCACTGCCATTTCAAAATAGGGGTTAGTAAGAGGTTTACCTCAAAAACTGTTCACCTGTCCTGAGTATTGTGTTTCCTGCTTAAAAGGAAAACAACATAAAAGCTCCTATAAACCCATTGATGAGTCCAAAACAACCAAATGTTTACAAATGCTTCATATGGATTTGTTTGGCCCAGTTAAAGTCATGAGTCTTAATAAAAAGAGGTATTGTTTGGTTATTGTTTATGACTTTTCTAAGTTTACATGGACTTGCTTTTTACACTCAAAAGATGAGACTGCAGGCATTCTGCAAGACTTTGTGAAACAGGTTGAAAAGCAGTTTGACCTTTCAGTAAAAATCTTCAGAAGTGACAATGGCACAGAGTTCAGGAACAAGGAGTTGGATGATTTCTATGTGTCAAAAGGAATTGTGAGGCAATACAGCATTCCAAGAACACCAGAACAAAATGGGGTAGTTGAAAGAAAGAACAGGACTTTGATTGAGGCTACCAGAACCATGCTTGCTGATTCAGGTTTGCCATTAAATTTTTGGGCAGAGGCAGAAACACTGCTTGCTATGTCCAAAATAGAGTCTTAATCAACCCCAGGCATCAAAAGACTGCCAACGAATTGTTGTATAAAATAAAGCCATTGATTTCATACTTCAAAGTTTTTGGCTGCCCATGGTTCATTTTAAACTTAAAAGATTCCATTTCTAAGTTTGTAGCCAAAATTGATTGTGGATATCATCTGGGATACTCAACCACTGCCAAGGCCTACAAAGTGTTTAACACACGGACCAAAGCAGTGGAGGAGACTTTAAATGTAAAGTTCAATGAACTTTCATCAATGAAAATCCCAGCAAATCCTGCTGATTTGTTTGATCTTGATAAATTTACCTCTGAAAATACTGCTGTCAAGACTAACAGTGCAGGTCCATCAGAAAATTCAACACCAGACTATGGGTATGAAATCATCATTCCTCAACAAAAGTCTGTCAAAATAGGAAGATCAGCAGATGTTCAAAACAGTTGTCAAAGCTCAACCACTGCTACCTCAACAGTCGTTGACCAAAGTATCCCCTTAACCCCTGGTTCCACATCATCAAACACTGTTGATAGAAGTCCTCAAACAGTGGATCAAAGTCAGCATGTGTCCACTCCTTTACCACCTATTCCACCACCTTTTAAAGCCACTGCTGGATCATCAAAGTCACCAGCAGTGGTTAGCTCAAATGATTCACATCTGCAGCCATCCCCACTCAATGCCATTGTTCCATACCAAGGAGATCTTATTTTCTTGAAATCTCATCCACCTGATCAAATCATTGGCAACATCAATGAAGGGGTGCTCACAAGAGGCCAATCCCAAAACATTGGTCTTTTTGCTGGTTTTCTATCTCTCCATCAGCCAGTCAAGTACCAAGAGGCACTAAAAGACAACAGCTGCGTAGAGGCCATGCAAGAGGAGCTCCAATAGTTTAGAAGACAACAAGTTTGGGAGCTTGTACCATTGCCAGAGGGTGTAAGTCCTATTGGCACAAAATGGGTCTTCAAAAATAAAACTGATGAAAGGGGTATTGTTGTCAAGAATAAAGCCAGGCTTGTGGTTCAAGGTTTCAGACAAGAAGAGGGCATTGATTATGATGAAACATTTGGCCCTTTAGCAAGACTTGAAGCTATCAGATTATTTCTGGCCTTTGCTGTCAACAACAACATCAAGGTGTACCAAATGGATATCAAATGTGCATTCCTCTATGGTAAGATTCAAGAGGAGGTTTATGTTTGTCAACCTCCAGGCTTTGAGGATCCATTTAATCTAGATCATGTCTACAAGCTGAATAAAGCTTTGTATGGCCTGAAACAAGCACCAAGGGCTTGGTATGAAACTCTTTCCACCTTTCTAGTTTCCATTGGTTTAACAAGAGGCAAGATAGACAAAACATTGTTTCTAAAATGGAGAGGAAAGAATTTGATGATTGTCCAAATTTATGTGGATGACATCATCTTTGGAAGCACATGTAATAAAATGTGTGAAGAGTTTAGGCAACTCATGACAGCTGAGTTTGAAATGAGTGCAATAGGTGAAATCCAGTGCTTTCTTGGTCTCCAAGTAAGGCAACTGCTAAATGGCACTTTTATCCATCAAGGCAAATATGCCAAAGAACTTTTAAAGAAATTTGAGATGGATGACTGTAAGCCTTGTAGTACACCCATTGCAACCAATAAATTAGTCATGTCTGATGAGAAGGATTATTTGGTTGATCAGACCTTATATAGAAGCATGATTGTGTCTTTATTGTACCTAACAGCATCTAGGCCAGACATCATGTTTGCAACATGTGTTTGTGCAAGATCCCAATCAGCCCCTAGAAAGTCAAACCTTGTTGCTGTAAAAAGGATATTCAGATACCTCAAAGGTGCTCCCACACTTGGTATCTGGTATCCAGCTGATGGTAAAATTGAGCTTTCAGGTTTCTCAGATAGTGACTTTGCTGGATGTGACAAAACAAGGAAGTCCACTTCAGGAGGGTGCCAATTCCTAGGCAGTTGTTTAGTGTCTTGGCAAAGCAAAAAGCAAGCAGCTGTTTCCACATCCACTGCTGAGGCAGAATATATAGCTGCTGCAAGCTGTACAACCCAACTGCTCTGGCTTCAAAATCAGTTGCTGGATTTTGGTATCACTGCCTTAAAGACACCACTCATGTTGGACAACCAGGCAGCAGAAAATATCATCAAAAATCCAGTTTCCCACTCAACCACCAAACACATTGACATCAGACATCACTTTGTGAGGGATTGCTATGAAAAAGGTTTGATTTCTCTGCATCATGTTCCAACTAAGGATCAGCTGGCAGATGTGCTAACCAAAGCATTAGACACATCCACCTTTGAAAGCTTGATCTCTAGGATTGGAATACTGAACATGGAATAACAGGAAAAATCCTGTTTTTCTATGAATAAAAGCATTAAAATGTTTTCAGAAAATAAAAAATCCATCCTTAAAAATAGCTAAAAATGAAGTTTTCATTAAAATCCTTAAAAGTCTGCCATAACCACTGCTTGTTTAAAAGTCTGCTCTACTTCAAAGTATGTCTACTGCTGAAAGTCAACCCCTGCTCTCTTATTTCTTTGATACGCACTGTTGTTCAAAATCAGTGTTTTATCCACTGATATGCTATCCACTGATAGTAAAAATCACCGACTGCCCTCATTGTTCCAGTCATGCCCACTGATCTTGTTCCATCAGTGGTCTTCATAAAGGAGTTGTCGTTTTCTTCATCAGGGGATGGCACGTGGACAGTACATAGTGGTCAGACCTTTTGTAACCGCTGCCACGTCAGCATTCACTTTTTCTCCATAAAACCCCCTTCAAAACCCCAAATAGGGTTTTACTGTCGAATTGAATTCATAAAAATTCCTTTCTCAAAGCAGTTTTCATCTCATTTTCTCCAATTTCTTCACAACTTGCTTCGATCATCTTCTCCAAAATGACAAAATCGAAGTCATCCACAAAATCCGCTTCAAAATCATCATCACCCATTGAAATCCCACACAAAGTTTCTCATAACATTCTGGGTCTTCTCACAAAACCTGGCACCACCGATGCTTTCGACTCCATCATTGATATCATGTCTGCAACAAAGTACAAAACTTTGTTAACAGCAGATGCTCCTATTTACTTGGCGACCCAAAGAGAGTTTTGGAAAAATGTAACCCTTGACAAACAAGGAGAGAATGTCATAGCCATAAACTCTTCTCTAAAGGGTAAAGCTGTCAAAATCACACCACAATCCATCTCGGAAGTCTTTCAGCTCGATGATCAACAAGGTAAAACTTTCTTTCCTAAAAACGAGTTAAAAATTGACTTTCTTAAAAGAGGGTATGCAGATACAATGATGAAGAGGGATGCCTTACAAAAAGGTTTCTTCCCTCCTGCAACAAGATTTTTATTTCATACCCTCCTAATGTGTGTGTCAAACAAAACCACCGCTTTCAATGAGATACCATTAAAGATTCAAAACCTGGGATATGCTATTCTTCAAGATGAAAATTTCAATTATTCCCAGGAAATCTTTAATGATTTGGTTAAAAATGTTGAGAAAAAGCCATTCTTACTCTTTCCAAGATTTCTAAGTTATTATTTTGAAAAAAAAAATTGGTAAGGATGATGCTCATGTAATAAAACAAGGTGACTCTTTTCAAATAACCAGCTTAACTGCTGAAACTTTTACAAGAATGTCAACACCTTGCAAAACACAAGCAGAGGTGCCTAAGCAGAATTTAGCAGCTACCACTACTCCTCAGGTATCTGTTGCTGAGCCCACTGCTCAAGGTGATCAAAGCAGCAAAACAACTGTTTTGAAACCCACACCTACAATCCACAAAAAGCCAAAACAAAAGAAAACTCAACCCCCCCCCCCCAAACCTATGAAAAAGGCAACTCTGGAGGATGTGATACCAGAGCAACTGCCAGTGACAGCACAAAAGTCACAAGAAACCACTGCTACTACTTCCACACAGCAGTTGGTACAAATATCTCAACCCATGGCTGAAACTCCTCCCGTTTCTTCTAAAAAAGAACAGGTTGTACAAATAGGGACACCACAATATGATGCTCTGGAATCACTTGCTTCCATCATCCACAGCCCAATACCCGGGGCCAATTCTCTTTCCACACCCAACCTCACATCCATAATTCCCCCACCAACTAAATTATTGTTGGATGCTATTGATCTGAACCAGGCACAAACCAGTCCTTCTCAATCACCTATCAATGAGAATATACTTCAACAAATGACTGGGTCTGATGTATCCATCATAGCTAACCCACCAACAAGACCTGAGGATGTTACACCCCTTGAGTTAAAAGTAACTCTTAGTGGTAGTCCAATTGAAGCAGCCACTACAAGTGCTGAACCCACTGGTTTGCATTTGGACAGTGGTTACATCAATAAGACTTCCTTGGAGGCAATTCCTTCTATAACACCTCTGAAAACCACTAGTGAGTTTGTTTTAACCACTGATACCATCAAAAAGTTATCAAGTGTTGAGGGAAGAAGTCCCCAGTACCGAGAAAAAGGGGCATCAGTGGATGACTATTGGAATACATTCCCTAAGTCAACCACTGTTAGTGGGAAATCAGATGATCCCATTAAGTTGGGTGATGGTTTAAGGTACCTAGAATTGACGGATAGAATTGATAAACTGGATACATCTGTTGCAGAAATCAAATAAATGCTGCAACAGTTGTTGAAAGTTAAAAAGGTGCAACCCACGGTTATTCCTGCTCAAGCACCTGCTCCACCACGAGCACCTACTGCAAATGAGTTATGGACTTTATTTCAACCCCTGCTCCAACAACAAAAATAAACAGCTGATCTGCAACATGCAATACATGTACAAGAGCTGAGAAACATAATGGAGTCCAGGTTTAGAAACACCCAAGCAGACATCAAGGCTATCAAGGCCCATTTCTTAAACACCACTGGCACTGCTCCTCCCACTGTTCTGTTCATTGATCAACTACCCCCAGATAATGCCAAAAAGGGGGAGAAATTCAAGGAGTGGAAGAAGAAGGGAATAGATGATGGTCTGTATATTGAACCAGAAAAAGATGCAATGACTAAAAAGATTCCCTTGCCAGATGGTAGCAAAAAGATTGATGTTACCACAAATGTACTTGCGGAAGCAAAAGCAAGTGTAAAAAAGGGATAGAGAGGCAAAGGACATGTCCAGGTGGAATAAGGAGAAAAGAGCTTATATGGAGTTGAATGCGCAGGGTTGTTCTGAGCCAAAGGATGATAAAAATCCTGAGCCAAAAAGAAATCCCACTCGAAAAGTGAGGGAACCCAAATCCATACCATCCAGACTCACAAAGCATACTCCCAAACCACCATCCAAAAGCCCCCAACATTAATCTTCCACCAAAACAATTGTTGTAACTTCTGCTGTATCAACAACTGTTGGTACTTCAACACACACCACTTCAACACACACCACAACCACTGCCTTACCACCACCACTAAAAACAAACTCACCACCATCACCTCCTACCAAAAAGCAGAAGACATCAGATGTTACAACATCTGTTGTTATGACAACAGTGGTTGAAACACCAGTTGTTTCAACAACTGTTAGTCAGCCACCATCTACCATTCAAATCACCACCACTGATCTACCCAAGACATCATCAGCCTCTCCTACAATAAAAAGGAGAAGGATTTTCATACCTGATGATGACTCTCCATCACCTCCACCAACATATTCAAAATCTCTTACACTTATTCCAAACCCTGTTCCTCTCTCATCAGCTCAGATTCAAAAGCCATTAGCTCCTGCAGGTTTTCAATTTCCTCTTGAGTTCATAGCAGTCAGAGAAGAAATTAAATCTTTCTATTATGAGGATGATCCTGCTAAAAGGAGCTTGCCATCTGTTGAAGGATATCCAAGGCCAAATAATATTGAAGAATATTTGAAAGTCAAAGCTAAACAAGCAGAGGATATCTCAAAAAGAAATTCACAAGGGAAATCTGATGGAGAAATTCAGCAGAACTACCAATACTTGCTCACACAAGTCAGATCTTTGGAACAATTTGCAAAAAATGTGTGTCAGCAAATATCAGAAAAAGCAGATGAATCCCTAAGAAAAGATTATGTTGAAAACATCATGGCCCACAAGAAATACAAAGGAGAAAGATACATGTATAAAGACTGGACCATTCCTGAGCTGGAAAGTGAACCAGCCAGGATTCAAGACATGATAAAAAACAAAGTGAAACATACTCTTCTAGATTGGGCAAAATACAAAAAGAATGTACCTGATAAAAAGGTAGAGCTGAGGAGAATGAAAGAGGAATTAGCTGATGCTGATTATGGGTCCTTGAATCAAGTGTTGAGATGGAAAGAAGAGAAAGTCAGGACCACCTACAAAAGCTTGGAGAGATTAAGGAAGACAGATCCTAATGCTCCACAAAAACCTGACTATCCTGAAGCAGAGGTTTCAACAAGACCATCAAAGCTGCAAATCAGGAGAGCCACTGCTCCTGCTGGTACTGCCATCTACAAAAGAAGGCAACAAAAACAGTTGGATACTGAAACAGTGCAAGAGTTAATAGCAGGTGATGACCTTGTAAAAGAAGGCATTAAGAGAATGATTGAAGAAACTCTTGGGCTGAATCAACCTGCAAGCACTGCTTAAACAGTCATCACAAGGCCTGCATCACCAAACTCCCCATCTAATAAAAATCTACCAAGAAACCCACCAGACTCAAAAGTACTAAAATGGAAAACTGACAAACAGACCCATGTACTGACAGTGTTCAAGTCTAGTGGAGAAGTGAAGAAAATAACAAGGGAACAAGAACTTGGCCTAAGTCTTGAAGATTTGCAGGATCTCCTTGATCTTCCACTGTGTAGGGATGATGATGACACAGATGCCTTAGCCTTTGAGTTACAACTCAAAGGGCAAATAAGGGAACTGTTGATGAGGCAATAAAGATCTACCAATAATGAAGAGTTTTGGCATTATCTGTTCTAGGGGAGATTGTTGGGATTGAACCCTATCAGAGGAACAGATAATTAAAGCCAAAACTGGATCAGAGTAGTGGATCCAGAATAAGCAGATGTTATGTAATCAAGTCTCTCCCCTTGAAAGTGGTTTCAACATCTGCTAACCTCCTATCTACTGATCGGTACAACTGCTGACCTACAACTGCTGATCAAGATAAAGGCTGATAAAGACTAAAGCCCTGCTGTTCAATCTACTGCCTTGAGTCAAGCACTGTTGGGTTATATCAAGTGCTGCTGGGTTCACATCAGTGGAAGGATTCAGCAGTAGTTTAGTTATCTTTGTGTAATGAATTGTAATAACAGTTGTTAGTATAGCAGTACTTGTATAGGTCAGAGGTTAGAGTTTGTTAGGAGGTTAGATGTCACTTTCATGGTGACGTCAGCAAAGATGCTCAGTGGTTTGTCCGTGCCTATAAATAGAGCAGTACCCTGTACTGTTCTATTAGCTCTTCAACATCTTCTTCCTGCATGAACAAATCACAGTGAGCTCAGGCTGAGGGGGAGTTTGTTACATACTTGCAATTGTAATTGAATCTTGTAATAAACTCAAGCATTCGGTTCAATGTTAAACTTGTATGTTAAAAGCAATTCTCTCCTTTGATTGTGAAAAGTTTGCTTCCATTATATTCCGCTACATTACTCATTCATTGTTCATTTTAATTCAAACGTAAAACACAATCAAAACCAAACTCAGATCCTAACAATATTGAAATCGGACAAGTTAACAAGATAAAAGCCTCCTTTAATTAGGCGGACTTTTTCAAAGTTAAATTCTGTTTCGACACTTAAAAGCTGCTGACTTTAAGCAAAGTTGGACTCAATGTTTGTTTCGGTAGGCACTTGAACTTAATTGGGGACAATTAAAGTGCCGGGAGGGGGTAGTGTACATTGAGTCTTAGTAGTGTGTCGTTTTAGTTTAGTCTAGTTCAGTCTTGGGTTTACTTATGCACGTACAAGTTGATTAAGCTCGCCCGTACTCAATCTTCATTCGGGCGAGTTTATTCATTACTTAGCAATTGTAAAACGGTAACTCATCATTTTATTTCGACTTATTTTTCATAATTAACCGCGAATGGAATGCTATACGGTTGTTCTAATTTTTAGAAAAAAAATTCAAAAATCCAAAAGAATAAAAAAAATTAAAAATACCAAAAATAGCTTGTAATTACTAATTGTTTCGATGTTTTTTCTTGTTTAAACATTGATTGTGCAGACATGTCTGGCGAAGGAAGTAGTGCGGGGGATGAACAACGGCCACGAAAAAGGGGTCCAAATCAACGTCGTTGAGGGGATCCGGTATTACAGGTGGATGTTCCGAATCTGGGAAGAAGAAAAACAATATATCATACTCATGAAAGGCTTTCGATTTGCAAAATAAACAATAGGGCCGATCATCCATTGTTACAGTTTGAGTTGGGTACGAAAGAAAGGAAGAAATTTGATAGATTGAAAGATACCGAGTTGCTCGAACATAGGATTATGGATTGGGAGTGGTTGGAGACGATAGGTTCACGACAGCAGGTTGAGCAAATTTTGGGGCCTCAATTAAGAGAGATGATGAATTGTGTGTGGGACCAGTAGGAGGAGTTAGTCTTGGAGTTCCCCAGCACCTGGAAACATAAGGAGGGTGCTTTCTCTCAAAGCAATGCGGTATCATTTAGCTTGGGTCGAAGGGTTTTCGAGATGGATATGGCTCATTTTGCGATAGCATCGGGTTTCCATATCCCTAAAGAGACGCAGTCTCCAGGATTTTCTACGAGTTTGAGGGGTGCATATTCGACTGCTCGGGATATTAGTGTTGGTGCAGCTGAGTTGAACCGGTTCTGGGCTACTATTTCTGACCACCCGTTCGCTCTTACGAACCTTATCACTTCGGTTCGTGACCCGATCTATAGGTACCATCTTGAAGATTTTGTCTACCAGTTTAGTCGGCCGGAAGTCGGGGGAAAACAAAGCAAACTGGGTTGATTTATTTATGCTGATGTGTCGGGTGGAGAACAGAGATATGAATCTAGCGAGCGTATTAGCCTGGTCATTCAGTAGGGCTCGTCGTGGGGGTGCACGAGCTGCGTTGAACATGGGTACTTATATCACCCGTTTGGCCTTAAACTTGGGTGTATTCGATAGGTATAAAGCTCAGTTTCTACACAAGGGTCCGGAGACAGTTATCTTTTGGATGAGAGAATTACAGGTGGCTGGTATTGCTACCTACACTAAGCCGATGACGTGGGAAGAGATTAGACAGGGGCCTCAGGTTCAGCCACCTGAGGGGAATCCGGCTGCAGATGTGATGACGCAGATTGAGCCGACACACCGACAGAAGCCTCGACAGAGGCATGTGAGGCCAGCACCTTAGTATTCGCGTAGACAGCCACCACCCGAGCCGCTCACTTTAGATTCGTTATACACACACATGGATCAGGGGTTCAGTGAGATGCACGACTGGGCATTCCAGCAGTTTGGGGATATTAGGAAGGTTGTTCAGATGGGGCAGGAGAGGCAGGAAAATGCCTTATGGTATATGATGCAGAAGATGAACATGCGAGGGCCTGATTTTTTCCAGCCGGCTGCACAGCCGGGATCGAGTGGTGCAGGTGGTTCAGGTCAGTATGGTTATGGGGATCCACATCCCTCCGTTTACTGTGTTTGGGTAGAGTAATTCGGGTGCTGGTGGAGGTGGAAGTGAAGAAGAAGAGAGTGATGAGGAGTAGTGTGGGGATGATGAGGATGCAGTAGGAGCTGACTTTAGTATCTTTTGTTTTACATTTTATGTTGTTTTTATCCTCATATTTTGGTATGTACTCATATTCTAAATACTTTTAAACTGGTTGGTTTGGTCGGGAATGGTTGGTTTGTGATGTTGAACTGATGCACTTTATGTTATATATTATGTTTGGTATGTTTGGATTATGCTTGTTGCTAGGTTGGATGTTGTTGCCGCTTCCATTCGCGTGTGAGACTTAGGAACTGTTTGCTGAGCGCGTTTCGGATTGGAGGGCGTATGTGGAATTGACTAGCACATTGACAGTCTCACATATTAGCTAAGTCATTTTCCACTTGTATATTTTGTATATTTTATTTATTTGGTATTTAGTTTATTTAGTTTAGTGATAATTTAGGTAGGTGAGTCATGTTTTCATCCTTGCATTAGGGACAACGCAAATTTTAAGTGTGAGGATGGAATATTTGACTCGTAGTTCTTGTTCGTTAATTTAGTATGCTGGGTCGATAAAAATGGCAAAATAAAAAAAATCAAAAAAAAAAATTTTTGAAAGTGTCTCTCGATTTAAGAAGTTTGCAAAATAAAAAAGAAAAATGATAGAAAAATCAGTTTTTGTTCAGGTTTCAAATAATAATATTAGAATAAAAAGTTAAGCCTGTGTCTAATTTGGGATGTGTGAGTAGGCCTGGCCCGGTTTTTGGTTCCTTTGAGCTAAAATATACCTAATTGTTGATTTGCTAGTGGGTTCTCATCTAGGAGAGGTAGGGAAGCCGAAACCGCCAATAATAGTTTAAGGGATGCCGTTATAAGCTAGGATTTTTAGAATTTTTTATCAATGAAAAAAATATAATAAAAAGAGCTAGACTGAAAAAAATGACAAGACCTATGTAATCTCTGGTAGGGATAGTGACTCTGACTTAGAATGCCTCTAGGATTGTTAAATAAAAATGCAAAAATACTGATGCCTATTGTTGTCGCTCTTGGGGAGGGTGACTCTGATTGAGACAGCCGCTGGGATAAGGTATGCATAGTCTAAAAGCTCAAAAGAAAAGAAAAAAAAAGAGATAAAAAATTTGATGTTAAATTCTCTTAATCTTGGTATAAAACGGTTAGTAATTAGTCCAGTGACTATTCCTTTTGTTCTATAAGCTTGAGGCGGGATTAGGTGAAACGGCTGATTCTAGTGTGAGACCCTAAGTGAATTAACCGAACTTGAATTGAATCTACATGATAAGGGCTTAGAACCGGGTTTGGGTTTAAGAGGATCAATATACTTGCAACCGTGATTAACACAGGTTTTAATTTTAATAAAGTAATCTAGCTTTTGTGCCCGAACATTTATCTGATTCTGATTTCATTTGCATAATTCTTTTTCGGGGACGAAAAAGGGTAAGTGTGGGGATATTTGATGTATTGTAAAATACAACCATCTATCGTGTATAGTTTGTATAATTTTCATATTCGTTTGTTCGTTTTTTAGTTAGAAATTGTTACTTTGATTGGTTTATGCGTTTTCAGGTCATTGGTGCTGAAATTGAAGAAAATTAGTCAAGAAACGGCTGATTATTTAGTTAGAACGAGAGTTGGATCATCGCGTAGCTGAAACGGAAAAAAACGAAGGAATCTGCTGAAAACATGTCATCGCGTCATGCGACGACGAAAGGGAGTTTCTGTGATGGCACGCGATGAATAAAAAATTATTAAATTGGAATTGTTGGTGTCGCGCTACGCGACAGAAGAAGGAGGCACCCGTCACGCGACGCGACGGGGTGTTTGGTCAGAAGTTTCTTGTTACGTGAACAAGGTTTAAGTATAAATTGATCATAATCTTCAAACAGCTACAACTTACGAACTTGCAAACTTTTGAACGAATTTTCGCTTTCTTTTGAAGCGTCTACGAGTGCTCGGAGCTGCCGGTTGAAGATTCGAAGCTTAGGGAACCATCCTTGGTGCAATTCTGCCACTCGGGTGTCTTTTACTTTCGTCTCCTTATTCGACTATGTTTTGTTTATTTAAAAATACTTTGTTTAAGATGTTTTCGATGACTTTGCTTGGCTAAATTGTTTAAACCACCTTGACGGATGAATGGTTTGCTAAAGTTGCATTTTTTATAATGGATAGTTGATTTTTATGGATTGTTTATGAATTGTAGGCGATTTGATTATTGATTAGATGTGTTTGCATGCTTAATATTGTTTGGAAATTGTTTATTACTTCGCACAATTCTTGGTGACCATCTTTCTCACATAATAGAGTCGTGCTAGGTTTTATATTTTGGTGAGTGTCTATATCACACAATAAATCTTTAATCTTTAGGGTTGAATTACCTAATAAACCTTAGAAGTAATATTCGGTAATCAAATAAGTTAAGTGTTCTACTAATTCTCAATAGCTGTGAGGTGCGAGGTTATTGTTAGGTCTAAGTCATTAAACCGTAAGGTAGGAAATTCGTTAGGAGTAAACTTATTGGCTGCTGTCTAACAAGTCTAATCAAGAACCCAAGTTTACCCTAGATTTAGGTCCTGTGAGGGAGGGAATCTTGTAGGGTACTTTTATAAACCCATTAGAGGTCCTATGAGGGAATCTAACCAACCGGTGTTCGTAACAACTTCTAGGGTGCCATAAGTGTCTCTTGAGAAGGGTTGAGGGTCTTGTTCGGTATCCCAAAAAGTGAGAATTTTAAGATCCCGGTTCCATAATAATTAATATCCTAATAAAATTCATTACTAGTGTAGGATCGTTTTGTGACCCGAATGAGTCAATCAGAAGAGTTTTTCTCAATACGAATGGCGGAAACAGACGTATCAAGTTCAATTCAGCAAGATATTTACTTTAAACTATCTTTTGATTGATTTAACAAAGATTTACAGCGAGTAGACACTTCGGCAGCACTTCGGCTCTTAAACCGGAATATTAGAACTACTTCAAACGAAATCAGCAGACACATATATATAGGTGAGGTAATTCCGCTTGAAACTGCCTCAAGTGAAATCACATTCAAGCGGAATCAGTGATTTCGTTTGAACGTGACATGGTGATTTCAAACGAAATTACAACTTCTAATTCCGTTTGAAATTGCCTCTCACCTTGTATTTGACATTTTTCTCGAATAACGTGCCCTGATCCATCTAATACAATACAAGACTCGATACAAGACGAAGTCGACAGACGGATGCACCAACAGACTCCCCCTCGGATGTTGACGGTGTCTTCAATGTCGAGACTTCACATCTTCAGTCTTTATCAGTCTTCTCGACCTCTCTTCCGAAGTATCTAACAATGTAAGTATTCTCCATCTCTCTCTTCTCTTTATCAACTTATCTCCCCCTCGGATGTTGATCTAATCTTCAATTCCAGAATCACAATCTGGCTCTTGAGTCTTCTAATTCTCTTTATCAGATCTCTTGATTCCTTAAGTTCATCAGCATCAGCATTTCTAGGATCGTAACCTGGCCTACCTGCACAAACTCTACCTCACAATAAATTTCACAATTTTAACATTTGACAAATTTAGAAATTACCATTTGCAGATATTAATCTCAAAAATGATTTAACATTTAAAACATTTCTGATGACCACTTGTGAATCAAATATTAAAAAAATGATTTTACAATGTTAATCTCTGATGAACCACTTGAAGAAATATCATTTTTTTCATACACACTCTCCCAATCCAGTTGTCATCATGTTTAGCACTTGGAATTTTGAAAATCAGCTCTTCAACATCAGTTGTCGAAAATCTTTTTGCATTTTCAAAAATTTAAGCTAAAACACTCCGAAAATCTTTTTGGAATTTTTGAATTTAATGAAATACAGTAAAGCACTATATACAAACAATATTTTTGTGAGATTACGTAAGAGGATCATATCAGTTTTTGAGACAAATCACCAACACCGTTAAGCTTTAAACATTTTAAGTTCTAAACAATTCACTTAGATTGTCAGTATACTGATCCACTTAAATTTTCACACAAATTTCAACTGTTTCGAGATATGAGATTAGTGTTTTAGAGACTTAAATTTATTCGCGTGTCCCACCTTAGAATATACTCCCGTATCCAGATCCCAATATTCAGTCTTACATGTGAGTATACCTAGATGATATCTGTAAAGGGTTAAATTGCGAGGGCCGTCAGAGCTCAGGTCAGAACTTCCGTTCAGCAGAGAGATGACGGCTTCGACTTTTGGTGGGTTCCCTTTAGAGAATCTTTTCTTCAACAGCACATGATTAGCATTTTGCAATGTTTCATCATTTTTTATGCTGAGGGTGGGCTATATTTCAAGCAAGCGTAAAGTATTCTCCGGGGACTAGGCCATTGCTTCCGCAAAATCAGAAGTCCCGGGATAATACCCCAGATATCACTAAGCATAAAGACCTAGTATCTCAGAAAGAGGGACCATTCAAACAAGATTTCGGGGGTTACCCATATATCCGAGAGATGTTCCCCACGATATAAGTAAGTATGAAATTTAGATTTATATCTCGTCACAATTTACTAAATGTGTAAAAACCTACTGGCACATCATCAGAGAGACCGTTTATCACATTTTGACTTTCCAATTCTTTAGCATGTTGTGATCGTCCACTGATGTACTATCATTTCCCCTTTTTACAACAAAACTCATTTTTGATTTTATCATGTTTTTGGCCTTTTAGATTTTATCATGTTTTTGTATTTTTCAAAATTTTTATCATGTTTTTGTATTTTTCAAATTTTTGAAATTTGCTAAAATTTTTACTCCCCCTAAAATCAAAATATATTTCAATTTTGAATTTCTGGGAAAATTTGAAAAAAAAATTGTACAAATAAAATGACAACTGATATCAAATCACTTCAATTCGCCATCCACTTGGCATAAACAATCAGAACTCCCCCTTACAACAAACTATTTTCCCATTATGATTTCAAAACACTTAAGTTTGTTTTAATCAAATGGTTTTTCCAGAAAATTAGTTTTGTTGATTTCATAAAACCACTTGTAGATTAGAGGTTTTGTTCATCACTTTGATTATTCTAATGATTATGAATTGATCCCCAATTTTAACCACTTCAATCACTTAAAAAAAATATAACAATTTTAAATTCAATTGACAAATACCACATGTAGAAAATCAAGTACAACTTAATGTCCCTGATTTACCACTTATAAGTCGAAATATCACAATCGTGAATTTCTCAAGAAAAATGCCGATACCTGCTCCACACTTACCAACTTGGGAGCTCCGGCAAGTCCAAAATTTAATCAGAATAATAGGTTCCATCCCAGTCACAAACCTGGGACGACCCATTTTTACCTGGTTTATTTGTTTTCTTCTCATAAAATTCCTTTACCCCCTTTACCTTCCCATCAACCATTTTTCCAAAAATATTTTGAACTGTGGGATTAAAGGTTTTTTCAATATCAAATTCTTTCTTTTCAGAGAAAAATTGATTTGAAATCTCAACTCTGCCAACCTTGTGTTTAAAATTTTCAGCCCGCAATGGTGGAAAATTAACATCATCCATTGGAGGTACCGATGTTTCCAATTTTAACTCAACACGTGGCTCCTCTGACTTTGTGGAATCAGATTCATCGCCTGAAAATAGCTCCTCTGATTTTGACGAATCAGAATCATTGCTAGAACTATCATCAGATTTCTTAACAACCCACTTTTGGTTGTCAAAATTTGCTTTTCTCTTGTAAAACCTTTTTGAACATTCACCAACCTCAAACTTCGAATTTTTGAAAACTTTAAATTATTTGATTGGTGATAAATTCTCAACCATCTTTTCTTTCTGTTTAAGAGAAACTCCCTGTTTTGTTTAAATTGCCTTTGTACAGTTCCTGGCAATATGACCAACTGTTTTGCATTGAAAAGAGGTTCTCGTTTCTTTCTTTTGAGCAACTTCCTTCATTTCCTCTTGCTTCTTCGCAAGGAATTCTTTGTTTGAATGATTCCTGAACAACTGCTCCTTTTCTTCTTCAGTTGATACTCCTGAAACAAACACAATTTTTGGTTTATAAGTTTTCACATTTTTATGATTTTTCGGTGGAATAAAACCAAGTCCTTTTCTTTTGAAATTACTGTTATGGTTTGGTTTCTCTTGAAAACCAAAACCAGAACTGTAACCCTTTTTCTTGTTTAAACGTTGTTGAACTCTTGAGGTGTAATGTTTAGGTTTTTCAGAAAAATTTACATTTTTTTTTTCAGAAATATTAATTTCTGTTAGTTTGAAAACTTTTTTGATAATTTCAGGTTTAACACCTCTTATTGGAAATTCTTCATCAGAATATAATTTGTCAGAATCATTCAAAGTGTAAACCAATTTGATTGGTTCATCATTCAAATTAGATTTTGATAACAAAAACTCATTATTGTAAACCCGTTTGCCCTTTTTGACTGTTGACTTTGACTTGTCAGATTTTGACTCTGGTTTTGACTCCGAATTTGATTCCTCGGTCTCATCTTTATCCAACACCTGATCGACCACTTTCTTTATTAACTCGGACTCATGATCAGTATCAGATGATGTAAAAGTGACATCAATGTTGTCAGGCAATTTATCTGATGGTTCAGATTCCCACACTAAATTGGTTGTCTTTTTTATTCTTTTTGAATTTGGATTTCTAGGAGAATATCCATTTTCAAGCGGGGGTGGACACTTTGTATAACTGGCACTTTGTTTCTTACCAGAAACATTCACTTCAGTATCCTTCTTCTTTTCAGAAATCTTTTCATCAGATTCTTCATCTTCAAATGCCTTCATGCCTTCCACGGTTGGATAAATCCTGTCAATAACATAAGAAGTACATGAGTAACTTTTTAACAAACGGTTTACTCTTTCTGTTTCAATTCGCTGAGCTTCCAGTTTTTGTTCCAGAACGGCACACTTCTCAATGTAATTGTTAACGACTTTCTACTTTGTCATGAAAGCTTTTTGAAGTGTCTTCATAGCCGTTGCTTGTTCACTGCTAGATTGATTGTATTGATTCATTGCTTTGTTCAGAACATCATAATATTCCTTCAATCTGTTCATGTTATGAATCAATGTACTGTTCTGTTTCTTAACTGCTTCACAGTTTTCACATATCACCGGAATCTTTTGTGCATCAACTTCACCTTCAATTGTGAAAACTGGAATGTCTTTGACCTTTTTCCTTATCACTGGAACTTCTTCATCATCACTGCTGACGGGTTTTTTAACTTTCTTCTTTTTCTTTTTAGCTTTTTCATCATCACTGTCTCTCTCTTCCATCATTCTTAAATGCTTTTCCATTCTTCTTGCATAATAATCATCATCATTATCATTGTCTTCAGCAACTCTAGCAACAAAAGCTTTATGATTTGACTTCTTGTTAGGATCATAATCATCCCAATTGAAGTTTGCCCAGCTAAACCCTTCTGGTAATTTTTCATCATCTTGGTTTATCAGACATGTTTTATTATCAACCGAAACATATTTGTCCCAACTGAAATCTTTCATTGACTTTTTATCATCTTGATTCACCATACAAGCTCTCTTTGATGAATCTTCGATTGTCTTCCTGGCATGTGCAGTTTGTGGTTCTTGTTGATGTAACTGTTGAGCAACTTGATGATAAATTGCTTTCTGATAGTAATCATTATTGTTGAACGGATTTTGAGCTCCACTTGCTTCGCGGTTTGTGCACTCCCTCTTGAAGTGTCCTTTCTCCCTGCAACGAAAACAAGTAACTTTAGATTTATCAAATCCTAAAGTAGAAACATTTGCATCACGGAAATCATCTCTTCCCGTAATTTGTTTAAACTTTTCGGCTCTTCTCAAAACACTCGCCAAACACCATTTTATATCCATCAATTCCATCTCTTCTGCATCGATTTGATTGTAATCCTCTTTTGTCAACATAGGATTCCCGATCCGACCTGCCACTAAACTTTCATATGACTCTAGCATAGTTACCTACAAAGACATGTGACTTTTTGCAACCTCCTTAGTGTAATTTTGACCATTTTCAAGATCTAATACCATATTGCATTGTAACTTCTTTCCATTCTTTGTTGTTGAAAAGTTTGGATCAAATGATGGATATGAAGAAAATCCTGTTTTGATGTTTGATCCTAGAGATGATCCACCAGATGAATTTTTAGCATTGAATGCAGTTTCGATCTTTGGTGACATATTGGTTTTATCACTGCTTCCTCCTTTGTAATACAACCCAATATCTTGTTCACCTTCAAAATCTTTCATTCTTGATATCTTTCTTTGTTCCATCTCCTGAGCTTCAATCTTTTCAATAAACCTGCTGAGTGTTAAACTGCTAAACCCTTTCTTGTTTCTTAACATCATAAGATATGTGCCCCAAGTTTCATGTGGCAACGCATCGGCCAGCTTTTCAATCAACTCTTCATTATCTTTTGTGATGCTTAACCTCTTCATGTTTGCTAATAGATTGCAATATCTTTCTATGATCTGCTTTGTGTTTTCATTTTTTAAACCCCGAAATAAATCGAATTCTTTTTTCAAAAGCGATTTTTTGTTCTTGACCATCTCTTGGCTTCCAACAAACTTCGATCTTAATGTTTTCCATATTGAATATGCACTTCCATTGTGTTGCAGTAAGATCAAGATATCTTCCTTAACTGCTTGATGCAATAGACTAATCATCATCTTTTCATTTTTATATTTCTTTCTATCATCAGCACTTAGATCTTTAATAGCAATCTCCTCTTCATCATCATTCGTCGGCCTAACATATTTTGTTTCAACACATTCCCAAGCATCTAAATAATTTGCTTGCACCCAATTTTCGAATCGCTCCTCCCATCCTTTATACTCTTCAATATTCATAAGCTTTGGCGGTTTTTGCATAGTGCCCGTTTCATTTTCCATGGTCAAGTTCTGAGTAACACTAGCCGGAGTAGTAGCAAATGCGTTATAAAATTCCTCTTCTATGTTTCGGTTTTTCAAAAATTCACAATCACTGTTTTCAAACGGAATAACCTTTGGTGCGAGATAACCCTTTCAAACGAAATCAACAACTTCCAAACGAAATAACCTTTTGAAGCGAAATAACCTTTCAAGCGGAATACTTTATCAAACGAAATACCTAATTCCGTGTGAACTAACACCCTTTCAAACGGAATCACTAATTTCGTGTGAAATGTTCAAACGGAATCACAGTTTGGAGCGGAATAGCTGATTTCAAACGGAATCACTCAAGCGAAATACCAGTTTCAAGCGATATTAAGGTCTAATTCCGTGTGAAATGCTGCTGACATCATCATCTCGAGCTGTTTTTCAAGCGAAATTATCAATTTTACCAATTTTAGATCGAATTTAAGTCCAATTTTCTCAAGGATTTGTTAAAACACTATTGCGCGTGTAATGTGAGAAAATTATCCGATTTTAACCGTGAAAAGTTGTAAATTTTGAAAAAGAAGGTGTAGAAATCAGAAATTGCAGCTGAATTGGTAAGAACTCTTCCCCCTGAGCTCTGATACCACTTGTAGGATCGTTTTGTGACCCGAATGAGTCGATCAGAAGAGTTTTTCTCAATAGGAATGGCGGAAACAGACGTATCAAGTTCAATTCAGCAAGATATTTACTTTAAACTGTCTTTTGATTGATTTGACAAAGATTTACAGCGAGTAGACACTTCGGCAGCACTTCGGCTCTTAAACCGGAATATCAGAACTACTTTAAACGAAATCAGCAGACACATATATATATAGGTGAGGTAATTCCGCTTGAAACTGCCTCAAGCGAAATCACATTCAAGCGGAATCAGTGATTTCGTTTGAACGTGACATGGTGATTTCAAACGAAATTACAACTTCTAATTCCGTTTGAAATTGCCTCTCACCCTATATTTGACATTTTTCTCGAATAATGTGCCCTGATCTATCTAATACAATACAAGACTCGATACAAGACGAAGTCGACAGATGGATGCACCAACAACTAGCCCTACTTGTGGGATTACTTGGTAAAATGTAAAAATTATCATTCTTTGTAACCATCATCACTTGGTAAAATGTAAAAAGTATCATTCTTTGCAACCATCATACATGTGATATATTGTGATATGCTAAAATTCCGCTTTCGTCCCTAAGTTTGAAAAGTTAACACTTTTAGTCCCTATTCTTCACTCGACCATCATACTTTTTTCCCGAATGGAGTGTTGAGATTTCCCAGACGTTTCCAAGCTTCCACTTCCCTCTTATATAAAGTGAAAGGAAGTCATTAATGGGAGTAGCTCAAACATGGTCCACTCTTATAATAAGTCGATACTATCGCCTATTTGGTTCCTGGTTGAGCTAGCCAGTTTTAATAAAATGGTTGTATGTTTTAGATTACAACTCTACGATAGACATAAGCAAGAAATGTAAATCAAATCTCCAGACAAGTGGAAACTTGGGATCCACATACCTTGCGAAGAGCCGAAGTTGATCGATGTCTGGTCCAAACACCGAAGACTTCTTGTTGAGTTGAAGATCAGCTACCAATAAGTTTGTGCCGAAAGCAATAGATCGAAGAGAGTAACCATAACCAACCGGTTCTGGTTGCTTATCTACATCCGTCCAATCAGTCTAGAATAGTAACATTAACAGTACGACCGCTATTGATGCCACGGTTTCGAATGGCGTCATCGTAGATTCACATCACAAGGATCTTGCATTGGATCCCTATACGTATCTATATTAATTTCCTTGGTTGATCTTAAATGCTTCGTTTTGTCCCATTTGTTTCACCTACGTGTTGATGTTGAAGTCCTTTTCAAAGAATTACAAAAGTCCAACTATTTAGTTGTTTTTATTAAACTACTTTTAGCACATCACTAGCCCTTAGGCATGACAGTGCGGTGAGGTAAAACCCGCTTATATCAAAGATCTAACTTGCGATCACCGCCTACTCACCTATTCTCTTATCATCACTAGGTGTCAGCCGAAACTAAGGCCATATTTAGATGAGATTATTTTACCTCCTCGTTACTTATTGACTTCTTGGAAATGGAGTTTTTGTGAAATGGTGAGTGGTAATAAGGTGAAAATGGGCTTTTTAGGCGTTGGAAAGGAGAAATGAAAAAGTCATTTGATTGTGACTTTTCCAAAAGGAGATAAGGATGGGTCACTTGTGTAGGAATCCATTCGTGCAAAAATAAATAAAATATTTTATTAACTTGAATTACAGAACAAGAACAGAATGAAACTGAAAATACAATACAATTACCTCTGAAATTAATGAAAAACAAGAACAGAAATTACAAACAGAAAAGACGTTCTTGGCTAAGGATCGTGTCAGACACGGGTCCCTTAAAATTTTTTTGAGTCTCCCAGGAGAACTCATTTGTTTCCACGATACAACAGCCTCAACAGTTGTACTGCCAGACTTGACGAAACCCGAAGGTATACCTTGAAACAAGAAAGGAAAAGAACCAGTGAGCCTATACGATCACTCCACACAGTCGCGCGGTATTGGCTTAGTTTGGTGTGCCGTATTCACACGCTAGTGCGCAGGCCAGCCTTGTCATGCTCTGTGCGTGCATGCGCTCGTCCGCCACGTCATGCGCAACTACGCGCAGACCCTACCTGGGTCATGCGCCATGTACCCGTGTGCCTGCATGCCACGTCGCAAGCCACCTGGTCCTTGCAGCCCCTGTGCTCCACCATGCGTGCATGGTAAAAAATACAAAGGCGGCTCTCAAACGGCTCGCGAAGTGCAAAGTGCACCATCAAAGTGTCACATTGAGCCCATCACCCACGCCACGCGCGCGCGCTAAGGCGAGCTAGGGTGCTCCGCACCGCGAGTACACTAGTGTGTGCTTCCATGTAACAATAAGGAATGAGTGTTCTCACTTAAATACCCCTTTAAGTTTCATCTCTCCTTCTATGTGGGCAAGGTGCCACTTTCACAATTTTTCAGCATTCAATGTTTCAAACACCAAACTTTGAGCATCGATATCTCATTCATCTTAGCTCCGTTTTTGACATGGTTTAGTTCGTTGCAAAGCTCTTCTTACGTAGAACACAAACCCACACATAAGTATAAAACCCACTCAGTTACTAATATTTATTTCTAATACAAATTTAGGAAAAATGCATTTTCCTATATTTTTGAAAAGTGTTATTTTTCACAAATTTCTAACAACTTGTAACACCAAATCTCTCTCTTAGCACTCCACCATCAGTGACACTTTATAATTTATAGTATAGGGATGTTTTTAATAACTGTTTTATTAAAGCACTAGTGTTTTTTTTGTTTCATCTTCTTCCCATCTAACAGAGAGGTGTGTATTAGATTCAAACTTCAAATGATTGGAGCTAAAAGATTGACCGAAGCTAAAGAACTTGTGTCCGAAACTTTAGGCCAAAAGTATTTGTTAACCGTTATTAATGGAATTGGTCCTAAAACTTTTAGCCTTTTTAATTAGTTTGGGGCTTTGAGCAAGGCCCCCACTATCTGCACACTCAGTTTGCCTATCTGCACACTTAGGGTTTAAATACGCTGCGTATTGGTCAATACGCAGCGTATAGGGTTAACCCTATACGCTGCGTATTGACCAATACGCAGCGTAGATAGACCATAGATCTCAGTGCCTGATTACCAATCATTGCACAGAAAACAAGGTTCCTATACGCTGCGTATTGGTCAATACGCTGCGTATTGGTCAATACGCAGCGTATATAAAACTGATGCAAATTTGGGGTCATTTTGGTAGGTTTGAAGTGTCAATTTTTTGCCAGGTTTGTATACGCTGCGTATTGAGCAATACGTAGCGTATAACCAGGGACCATTTTTGTAAATTTATGAAACTTCAGGGACCATATTTGTCAGTTTTCTAAACTTTAGGGAACTTTTTGTAAATTTTCGAAAAACCAGGGACCATTTGTGTAAATTTATGAAATCTCAGGGACCATTTTTGTAAATATATCAAAAAAAGGGGAAAAAGGGGGTCTTCATTTAAGAACCGGCCCTTGCAAGACTCGAACTCATGACCTCTCGTTTAGAACCGCAACGCCTTAACCAGTTTATCCTCTGTCCAGAGCTGTTAGAATATGAAACTTAATTCCTTATATACACTCGTTAGGTAATACGCTGCGTATTGCTCAATACGCAGCGTATGTTAGTGGTTGGTACACTACCAGACAGTCAAACCTAGTACCATGGTCAAATCAGTCTGACATAGGGTGCGTAGTGATCAATACGCATCATATAGATGTAAACCTATACGCTGCGTAGTGGTCCATACGCAGCGTATGTCAGACTGATTTGACATCGATAAAATGTTGTCCAGGCACGTGAATAAAGTAATACGGGGAGTAGAGAGCAATACGCTGCCTATTGAAGTGTCACATGAAAGTCTATTTATCCATGTGTTCACAATTCGAATTCTCAATCCTCTGCTTTCTTTTTCATCTTCCTCTTTCAGTAAACAATTTACACCCTTGATCTAACATTATTTGTTCTGTTTTTTCTTCAATCTTGTTAAAATGTCATCATTTTGGAACGATAATTATTTCGGTAATCGCTATTCTAACGACATATGGGGAGCAAATGCTGCCAACGAGGAGGAGGAGGTTGTGTCTGGAGTCCCTGTTGATCAAAAAACACAGTTGCCAGACTTGAACAAGACTCCCACTCCACCTGTTGATGAACCAAATTACCCGGCGCATCAAGTGTATCCAGATTACGGATACGGGTATGAATCTCCATACGTGCAACAAAGTGGATACGGTGCTGAGAATGCACCTGTTGATGAACCATATTACCCGATCCAGCAATCGTATCCGGGTTACGGGGTATACGGGGATGAAGGTGGATACGGAAGTTACAGTGGATACGGTGGTGAAGGTGGATACGGGGGTGATGGTGGTTACAGTGGATACGGGGGTGAAAGTGGACACAGTGGATACGATAGATATGGGGGTGAAGGTGGTTACAGTGGATACATGGGTGAAGGTGGACACAGTGGATACGATAGATATGGGGGTGAAGGTGGTTACAGTGGATACGTGGGTGAAGGTGGATACAGTGGATACGATACATCACTTTATGAACCATCTACCCCGGGCAATCCGTTTCAAATAAAGGAGGTATCACATTATTATTATTATTGTTATTATTGTTATTGTTATTATTGTTATTATTGTTATTATTATTATTATTATTATTATTATTATTATTATTGTTATTATTATTGTCCCTGAGGTTTCGAAAATTGACACAAATGGTCCCTGAGGTTTCGAAAATTGACACAAATGGTCCCTGAGGTTTTGAAAATTGTCACAAATGGTCCCTGAAGTTTCGAAAATTGACACAAATGGTCCCTGTACTGTTCAGTTAAGTATGCTAACTGAGTTAGTGTTTAAAGAAGAAATCTTTATATGAAAGTTAACCTGGTTAAACCATTCAGTTAAAATAGTTTCAATAATGACCATATTAGTCCCTGAAGTATGAGTTTCAATTATATTATAATTATTATTATTATTATTATTAACGTAACTTTTTTTTAGCGTTTCATGTCTCTGACTGATTTGAAGAATTGGGTACAAGAAACGGGAAAGGAGTGTGGTTACGTAATTGTTACCCGCCGGTCAAAAAATATTGGCGGTACTACTGGGATGGTATGGCTTGTGTGCGACCGTAGTGGTGAGCACCGTAGTAAAGCAACAGTTAGGAAAGCTGGTAGCAAAAAAATCGGTTGCCCATTTTCATTACTCGCCATCCGGGACGTGACGAATGACACGTGGGAGTTAAAAGTGGACTGTGCGAACCATAACCACGAACCTACGACGAGTCTGTTGGGCCACGCTTTTGTGCGAAGATTTACTAAAGCCGAATACAAGCTAGTGGAGCAGCTAACTGCTCAAAACATGGAGCCACGTATCATATTTCAAACCCTAAGAAAGCAGTTCCCCGACAGCCTGCACGTTCAGAAAGACGTGCAAAATGCGGTACAAAAAATTAGAGCGACAATAATGGACGGAAGGAATCCTATTCAGGCACTGGAAAGCCGGCTGCATGACCACCGATTCATTTACGACACCCAACAGGAACCCAAAACAGATGTCGTAACAGAGATTTTCTTTGTTCATCCTTATTCAATCACTATGTGGCGTGCATTCCCGCACGTGATGTTGATCGACGCGACCTACAAAACAAACCTCTACAACATGCCATTTGTCCAGGTTGTGGGTATGACGTCGACTGCGAAGTCTTTTTGTATAGCACATGCCGTTATTTGTAAAGAACGAAGGGGTAACTACGTGTGGGTGCTTGAGCGGATCAAGTCAATATTGCATGAATGTATGATGCCGCGTGTGATAGTCACGGATAGGGAGCTTGCCCTAATTAAAGCGTGTTCTAAAGTATTCCCGAACGCAACCAGGCTTCTATGCCACTTTCACATCCAACAAAATATAGCTAGAAATTGCAAGAAAGGGTTCGATAAAGAAGATTGGGGGAAATTTATGTCGTACTGGAATAGATTGTGCGAATCTTCATCAGAGCCTATGTACAAGTACAACTTGGAGAAAATGTATAACCGACTCGTGGTTGCCAACCGAGAAAGTAAGTGTTCCTTCAACAAACGACTCACCCAATCTATTATATTTTACACACGCTTTTACATTTCATTATTTTATTTTTGCAGGTGTCTATGATTACGTCTACGAAAACTGGCTCAAAGACTATAAAGAAATGTTCGTTTATGCGTGGACCGATAAGTGTCGCAACTTTGGTCAGCGCACCACCAACAGAGTTGAGAGCCAGCACGCAAATTTAAAAAGATACATTACGCGCGGGAGTTCATTGGAGCAAATAGCAAGATGCGTCATTGATATAGTTGAAACTCAGTACGATGAAATACAAAAAAGTTTCACTGAGAGCATTGAAAAAACGATGAACCACCACAGACACCGACTGTTGGAAACTGAGATCGTCGTTAAAATATAAAACTTCGATCTTAGCTTTGACGCTTGTTAGGGACCTAAATAATAAAAAAAATATAATTTAACGACGATCTTAGTTTTGACGCTCGTAAGGCGCGTACGGGCCTAACGAGCGTCGAAACTAAGTTCGTCGTTAAAATATACATATTTTTTATTATTTAGTCGAAGTCGAACCGTAAGGCGCGTAGGTCCCTAACGAGCGTCGAAACTAAGATCGAAGTTTTATACTTTAACGACGATCTCCGTTTCGACGCTCGTTAGAGACCTACGCGCCTTACGGTTCGACTTCGACTAAATAATAAAAAAATATATATTTTAACGACGGACTTAGTTTCGACGCTCGTTAGGCCCGTACGCGCCTTACAGACGACGTCGACTAAATAATAAAAAAATATTATTTAACGACGATCAGGCGCGTACTGGCCTAACGAGCGTCGAAACAAAGTCCGTCGTTAAAGTATAAGACGGACTTAGTTCGACGCTCGTTAGGCCCGTACGCGCCTTACGGACGACGTCGACTAAATAATATTTTTTTATTATTTAGTCGACGTCCTCCGTAAGGTGCGTACGGGCCTAACGAGCTTCGAAACTAAGTTCGTCGTTAAAATATATATTTTTTTTATTGTTTAGTCGAAGTCGAACCGTAAGGCGCGTAGGTCCCTAACGTGCGTCGAAACTAAGATCGAAGTTTTATACTTTAACGACGATCTCCGTTTCGACGCTCGTTAGACACCTACGCGCCTTACGGTTCGACTTCGACTAAATAATAAAAAAATATATATATTTTAACGACGGACTTAGTTTCGACGCTCGTTAGGCCCGTACGCGCCTTACGGACGACGTCGACTAAATAATAAAAAAAT
The DNA here is from genome assembly GCA_030545235.1 of Helianthus tuberosus. Classification (NCBI taxonomy): domain Eukaryota; kingdom Viridiplantae; phylum Streptophyta; class Magnoliopsida; order Asterales; family Asteraceae; genus Helianthus; species Helianthus tuberosus. The sequence continues at coordinate 175,435,302 of CM060425.1, read as the reverse complement.
ATTATTTAACGACGATCAGGCGCGTACGGGCCTAACGAGCGTCGAAACTAAGTCCGTCGTTAAAATATAAGACGGACTTAGTTTCGATGCTCGTTAGGCCCGTACGCGCCTTAGGGACGACGTCGACTAAATAATATTTTTTTATTATTTAGTCGACGTCGTCCGTAAGGCGCGTACGGGCCTAACGAGCGTCGAAACTAAGTTCGTCGTTAAAATATATATTTTTTTTATTGTTTAGTCGAAGTCGAACCGTAAGGCGCGTAGGTCCCTAACGAGCGTCGAAACTAAGATCGAAGTTTTATACTTTAACGACGATCTCCGTTTCGACGCTCGTTAGAGACCTACGCGCCTTACGGTTCGACTTCGACTAAATAATAAAAAAAATATATATATATTTTAACGACGGACTTAGTTTCGACGCTCGTTAGGCCCGTACGCGCCTTACGGACGACGTCGACTAAATAATAAAAAAATATTATTTAACGACGATCTTAGTCGATGTCGTCTGATTATTATTTACTGACTGGTTTCCTTTTGTGCAGGTATTTACACAAAATGATTTCCACTTCGATCACTGCTCGAAACAAAAGCCGGGAGTGGTGCACCAGTGGCGATTTATTTTTCTTATATTGCCTCTTATACAAGAGGCCGTGCGCTCTCGCCTACGAGTTGGCGCAATACATCGCCTCCGCGCATCATCGACAGGAGCGCGGATTGTTATTCGGCGGAGCCTACGTGACTAGGATAGCCCTTTCGTTGGGCTATCATCCGGAGACTGACCGCGACAATGTAGGCCCGCCGGCACAGCCAAAGCGGATGGGGAAGAACGTTATATCCGAAATGCACGTTACCAAAGACTTCCCAGACGGGAAGCGGTTTAAGAACAAGGACGGCACACAATATCAGCTTCAACAGCTGCCGGCGGAGTTCCCTCCGTATTATCCCCCGCACGATCCGGAGCCGCCGGAGCCGTATGAGCCGGCCGTCGTCATTCCGCAGCCACCACCGCCGCGTGGACCATCAGGGACGCCTCAGTTCCCACGCCATGTTTGGCCCGGTGCTGACCCATCATATCAGCGACAGCTTCGGTTATCTGAAAGAAACAATTATCTCTCGGAGTGGGTGGCTGCGGCGCTGCAGCAGCAGCGACAGCATGACGGGTTACCTCCACTACCCTTCATTACGGATGCGGAATGGGATCAGCATCAGCAGCAGCAGCAGGAGCAGCAGTAGTAGTATTTTATCATTTTGTTATGTATGCACAAACTTTTATTGTATATATCAAACTCTTGTATATATCATTTTGTTTTGTATGCACAAACTTTTATATTGTGGTGTACATATAAAATTATGGCAGGTTATATAACATGTTTTGTTGTATTGATAAAGTTCTGGAATATATCAGGTTATTTAACAGGTTCTGGAATATAACAGGTTATTTAACAGGTTCTGTGTGCAATTAAAATTCAGAAGGTTATATACGCTGCGTATTGACCTATACGCAGCGTATATAAGTGTTCATACAGGCTGCGTATTGACCTATACGCAGCGTATATAAAATGTCCATATACGCTGCGTATAGGTCACTACGCAGCGTATAGGATAGCTACTACATATAAAAATTAAGTTTCATATTCTAACAGCTCTAGACAGAGGATAAACTGGTTAAGGCGTTGCGGTTCTAAACGAGAGGTCATGAGTTCGAGTCGTGCAAGGGCCGGTTCTTAAATGAAGACCCCCTTTTTCCCCTTTTTTGATATATTTACAAAAATGGTCCCTGAGATTTCGTAAATTTACACAAATGGTCCCTGGTTTTTCGAAAATTTACAAAAAGGTCCCTAAAGTTTTGAAAACTGACAAATATGGTCCCTGAAGTTTCATAAATTTACAAAAATGGTCCCTGGTTATACGCTACGTATTGCTCAATACGCAGCGTATACAAACCTGGCAAAAAATTGACACTTCAAACCTACCAAAATGACCCCAAATTTGCATCAGTTTTATATACGCTGCGTATTGACCAATACGCAGCGTATAGGAACCTTGTTTTCTGTGCAATGATTGGTAATCAGGCACTGAGATCTATGGTCTATCTACGCTCCGTATTGGTCAATACGCAGCGTAGAAGGGTAACCCTATACGCTGCGTATTGACCAATACGTAGCGTAGATAAACCCTAATTTTGCTAGGGTTTGGTGTGCCAATAGGCACTTTAGTGTGCCAATAGGCACACTCTTGAGCAATTGAGCTACAGATCTAATAGCAAACATTATAAACAAGTTTGTGTGCGGTTTGGTTTGGTTCGGTTTTGATGCAATACAGTTCAGTTCGTAACAAGACATAACCAAAACAAACAAATGATTTTCTCGTTAAAAAACAGTTTGTTATTAGTTTGGGTCATGGCCACCCATAACAACTGGTTTTACATATAAAATAAGTAACACCCACGGACTATCACTAAGAAGTAAGAACTCACTAGCAAGATTTTTCCATGTTAATGATGCAGGAGCATGCATGGGTTCAATCGTGGCGTCTTCGTTTAGTGAGCCGTTTGATCCGAAGATTGAGTTATTAGCTATATTGGGCTCATGGGAAGTTATTGGTCCGAGTGGGCTTCAGGATGGAGAATGGCGACCTGAGAAGGCTCAAGAAAAGAAAATATTTAACATGATCTTCTAGTTTATTTAGCTAAATTTTCTTCTATTTGTGGGGATTTGGATTCCTAGTTTATCTTTTTCTTTATTATAAGAACTAGGTTAGAACCCGGTGGTATAAATATAATTTTTTTTATAATGAATAAACTTTTACTTATTATAACATTTTACTTTGTTTTTTTATTTTACATAAATGTAATTATATATAATAAATGATAAAAAAATATCTTTTAAAAAAACTCGTATATTGCACGTGTTGAATAAAATATAATGTCATATGATATGTTAACACATATGACATTATATTTTATTCAACACGTGCAATATACGATTTTTTTTAAAGATATATCTTTTTTATTATTTATTATATATTATTACATTTATGCAGTCCGTGTAATACACGGGGTCCAAACCCAGTTTATTAGTATAGAAAGATAGGGTTTGAATTGTTTTTAGTTAGTTGATTATAAAAACTTGTAAGTTTTTTAACTTGATCGGTTGTAATCGTTTTTTTTAATCCTTTGCTTGTTAAGTCATTTGAATATGCATACGTGTGCATTTTAATTGATAACTAAAGAACAGCGCCTGCAATTTGGTGTAAACATAAAGGACAAAACTTGTATTTTACTCTTAAATAAAGCTGCGTATTCAACTTTATATAAAAAGTGATGAACGTGAGTTATCGAAGGAAAATCAAATTACATACAAACTAAATGAGTTAAAAGTGTATAAATTTTTAAGCGTATACCGATACCGACTTGTTCAGTCGGTATTCATTTTGTTCGTCACGATACAGTTATGACATCGGCACTTGATCTAGCCTACTACACAAAAAAAATACTCTATTTCTAATACAACTCAGTTTTCAATCAAATTTATATAAGAACGTCAAGAAATTAAATCAAACATGACTACGTATTTAGTTTTTTTAAGTTAACGGACGCAAGTTATCGGAAAAAATTAAATTAGTAAAAAGAGTAACGATTAAAAATGTATACTATATTGATAAAAAAAGAATAATGCATTAAATTAAAAGTTTTTTACCAGTGGCATAAATTATTAATATTTTTTTGTGACATTAGTTATTAATATTTCTTTTGTTTTTTTTAGTTTGTATCACTATTCATCAGCTCTTTCAATTGATATATATAAATATAATAATGTGTTTACCTAAAAATATAGATGAATAATTTGTCTACCTAAAAATATAGATGAAAGTGAAAGAGACAAAAAAATATAGATGAATAATTTGTCTACCTAAAAATATAGATGAAAGTGAAAGAGACAAAAGAAAGAAGCTGTGGCTTGATGAACACTCGATGATAAAGAGCTCTTTTTCATGCAATTCTGCATTAATCAGGGAAAAAAAAAGCATTACAAAAATGTATGAAATAATATGGCTTCGCCCGGGTTCGAACCGGAGACCTTCAGTGTGTTAGACTGACGTGATAACCAACTACACCACGAAACCATTTTGTTTTCTAGCACTACATGTCCTCTCCTTATATAACTTTGTTATTGCCGGCTAACCAATTTTTGGGATGATAACGTATTTAGTTGAACATATTGTGCTTTTGTTATATGATTTGGATCTTGTATAAAACAAGAAACTTGATAGATAAAAAGAATATATAGTATATTTTTTTTTTTGTATGAATAACAATATATTGAGACTTTTGTAACGAATGAAGAAAATTAGAAAACCATAAATATTTCTCCGTTCAACAATATTAGGTATTAGAAAAGTTAAGGTATCTAGGACTTCAATTTTCCTCTTCCAGTTTCTCGCTGGGCTTTGTTCTAATAGATTTGGTTTCCAAAATAAAAAACGAAAGTTATGTAGTGTAACCGACTTACGTAAGTATATATTCGTTTCACTTTAATACAATTTTTATTATAATTTTTCGATATAAATATAAGTTCCTTGTATTTATGTAGCCCATTAATTTTAGTTAATATGATTATCCATAACCAACTCAATTCACATTTCCAAATAAAGTCGTTGGACATATCATCAACCAACTTAACCAGACTAAATCACTAAATGTATTCACGTTCTTTGAATTAACCCATAACTATAGATTAGGAATCATTTGTCGCCCCACTTGTGCGGCCTAGTGGTAAGAGTCTTGGGTTTTTGAAGAAGCACGTAACTAATCCTATGGCTAATTAGTTTGGTTTATGTCTCTATCATAGTGGTTAATCTTCTTAAGACTTTCTGAGCTCTGTAATGATCCGTTAATCCTGCAAAACAAAACACCGTTACTCGTTAAGTGTGGAATATGGGGGTTTCACTCTTAACCGGGCTCCGGCGTGAGAATAAGCGACTGTTTGAGGAGATAAGTGTGTATTAAGAGTGAGAGTAGAGGGAATAAAATGTTTAACCTGTGAACTGAGCTCTCTATTTATAGCCGGAGAGGTGTAAGAGGATGTAGGCTGATGGGCCTTGGGCAACATAGAGGATATGCTCCTTGTCTCACTGGTGTTGACCGTTAGTGGCTTCTAGAAGTTCTCCGGTGCTGGCGCACCGTGATTGGAGCCACGTGTCACAGTTGTCGGCCTGGCCGTCCTTCTGCCATCAGCAGGTAAGTGGAGATCGTGGGGCAGGTGTCTCTGCCCTGTGATTGGTGCCACGTAGGCGTCCTTAAGTACTTTCTGTCTTCTGCACGTCAGATGATCGTGGAGCACGATTGAGCAGAACCTGGAGGACGCGGATTGACCCTTTTCTTCTGCCACTTGTACCTTGTGTGCCTTCAGAAGTAGCCCTGCGCGACTCTTGTTGAACACGTAAGTATCCCGCGCAAGGTATGGATGGTTGAAGGCTCTTATTCAGAATGCTAAGTGTTGAATGTGGTGTTTTCTCTTGTTGAGACCTCGCGCTAGATCAATACATGATGATGTAACGCGCGCGAGGTTGGCAGTAAACAACTTGATGAATAAGGAGTATGGTCCTGCGCGCGACCTGAATGAGGTCTGCGCGGCCTTTTTAGGACCATACCCCTTCAAGTCCCCCCAGTCCAGTGCTGCACCATGCGCGAGGCAAGTGGTTGGAGCTCTGGACTTAGAAAAGAGAAGTGCTAAAAATGCTTGCTTTGTGTTGGATAGGCGCGCACGTGTAAAATGTTTGACAGTTTCTTCGGCGTGACTACTATGCCTGGCTGTTGGTGATTCTTTGCTTCCCATTGTAAGCGCGCAGGTTCGTTTGGTAACCATGAATACTGCGCGGCCTGGGTGACTTCTGCATGAAGCTTTTGATAATTTTGGGCGGCAAAATCCTCAAATTTTGAATTCTGACAGGTTGGTAAGAAATGTCGTCGATGGCGACGTTTGAGTTGACCGCTGACATGGCCGTCATCAAGTTGTCCCTGACGGTTCGGCTTTCCGTCAGGAGAGTGAGGTCCACGCGCGCATGGTATCCGTCACTCCGGGATTTGCGATCGACGTGGCAGTCGCAGATTGGGTACGCGCGCGGTGAATCCGGCACGTCTTCTCATCGCATTAAATGCGATGAGTATAAATATTCGTGGAGATGAGAGGAGAGATCAGTCTCTCTTCCACTGTTGCTATCTTCTCTCTTTCTCTTCTTCAAAACTTCAAACTCGGTAGCAGATCTTCAAGATCTTCATCGAATCTTCAAGTTTTCTGTATATTCGAAACTTCACCTATGATTATCCATGGCTGAAGAACATCATCAGGAAGAAAACCCAGGTGAAGAAGGTCCTGTTCCGGTCCTTAAATGGGATTTAGGGTTGTTCGAGCAGATTACACGAAGTTTCCGGTTTCCACCGGAATGGGATGCACGATACCCCGGTCAAAATCAAACGGCCGCCGATGCACCGCCGGGGTATATCACGTTGTTTGAAGATTTCTTTTTACTAGGCAACTTCCGGTTGCCGGCGACAGAGTTCTTGGCCCATATCCTACACTTTTATGGGTTTCACATTTCTCAGATGAGCCCACCCGGTATGGTAAGGGTGCGGCACTTCGAGTTCTTATGCCGATCCCATGACGTAGAGCCCACAGTTGAAAGATTCCGGGTATTTTACCAGTTAATTCGAAATATGGATTTTTACTCCTTTGTTAGCCGGGGGTCTGCTAAAAAGATCTTGTTGAATCCACCCAAGAGTTTCCATGATTGGAAACAGAAGTTCTTCTTCATTCGCGAGGAGGTGATACCTATTGCCATGACCTTCCGTCCCTGGACCGAAGTGATCGAGAAGGAGGAGCTGGTGATTCCCAAGAAGGAAGATTGGTATGTGAAGCTTACCGCCACTCCTAACCGAGTGTTTGGTGAAAATGTTCTGGTTGCGGCGCAGATGAGTGACCAGTGGCCGCAGGATAGTGAAGAGGTGCCAGTATTGAAGTTTGAGGATAGAGGTTAGTTGCTTCCTTTATTTTCTGTTTAATTTTGCTTCACTTAACTGTTGAATTTTGACTGTAGAGGCACGCCTTTACCAAGCTGCCTTTCCCACTTTCGGTGGATCTATGGGTGTGCGCCCACTGAAGTCAGGGGAGTAGTATTGGTACGAAACGATCAAGTCGCGCTTCATGTACCTTGTTGCTGGAGCCTTCGCCAATCCTCCTATCGCAACTGAAGGTGCGCATCTTCCCAATCCCCGACCCTTGCGAGCTGTGACCTTCGCCGGGAAAGAAATTGTTTACCTTTCCAGCGAGGAGTCTGTAGGGTCTTCGAATGGAGAGCTAAGTTCGTGGTCTAACATCTTTGCAGGTGTGTTGCGCGACTTGGCGATTGAACCCGAAGAAAAGAAGAAAAAACCTAACAAGCGGAAGAAGGTGATTACCTTAGACGCTGAGGTGACCAGCAAGAAGGGCGGGAGTAGCCGCGCAACTACTGGTGCTACTGACAAAGGTACTTTCCGCCTTCGTCAGAGTAACTTGGAAGATTACGTTATTATCAGTGACTCATTTGAAGGTTTGTCGCGTATAGGTGGGGTCCCGAAACCCAGATGCTGGAGCCACTCCGTCTTCTATCGCGCTCGATGAAGAGGAGGAAGAAGAAGAAGAGGAGCCTGCTGCAAAGTTGATCAGCAGAAAAAGAAGTAGGGACGAGACCACGGCTGGTGTGTCTGTAGCGCCGAAGGCTGGAGAGGTTGCCTTGATCGGGAAGCAGAGCAACTTGCGCTCTCTGTATAAATTTTCTCCTGGTTAGTTTCTTGATTACATTGCTTTGTTTGCTGTTTTATTTCTATTCAACACTCCGTTTTTGAAGAGGCCAAAAAGAAGACCCCTGAAAAGAAGGGTGTTGTTATCAAAGACCCTCAGGAACCGGCGCAGAAGAGGCCCAAGGTTACCATCAAACCCTTCAAGACTGCTGGCGTAGAGTCTACGAAGGAGAAGAAGGCTGCTGAGAAGGAGAAGGAGAAGAAGGCTGCTGAGAAGCCTGTTCACAAGGCTGCGGAAAAGGAGAAGGAGAAAAATAAGGAGAAGGAAAAGGAGAAGAGAGCTGCTGAAAAGCCTGTCGGAGGTGATCCGAAGGATACCGGGACCGCTGCTACAACTGCTCGTGACAAGGCACAGGGTCCGGAGGTTGTTAGTATTACGGGGCTTGACCAGCCCCATCATGAGAAAAGAAAGGAACCTGAGGTTGCGAAACCTACCCAAACTGCGCAACCTGATGCCCCCTTCATTCTACTAAGGTAACTTCTACTATTGGGGGATCAGGTTCACATGCTGCAGGTGGTGCGAGCTTGGGTGGCGCTGGGGATATATGCCACAGATAATCGGCCCAAAGGATACTCTCGGTGATATTTACTACAAGACTTATACCGAGGAGGCGTGCAGTAATGCTCCTCACCAAGCTCCCTGGGGTTTGAAACAGAAGGATACCTTTAAGGAGTTTGGCCCGTGCCGTGATTGGTTTTTGAACTCCTTCCCTCCTGGTGAGGTTAACCAGCAAAGGGCGCGGACTCACAATGGGCTGTATCAAGCCTATGTGGTTGGAGAGGCTAATACTCGCGCCGCCAATCACCAAATTGTACGTGAGTGGCGCACAATGGTTAAGGAGCGAGCTGACTGGGAGAAATATCGTGAGCGCCTTGTGAGGCAGGTGAAGGAGTTTGAGAAGGCGAATGCTAAATTTGAGGAGGAGAAGGCCAAGTTCGAGGCTGATAGGAAATCAGAGGAATGGGGCCGCGAGGGCCTTAGGGGCAAGCTTCGTGCTGCTGAAGACCTCCTGGCGAAGGAGCGTGCTGAGTGGAAGAAGATTTGTGCGAAAGACAACGATCGCATGTATGCGGCTCATGCCAAGATTACCGAGCTCGAGGGTAAAGTTGCTGAACTGACCGGGAAAGTTGAAGAAGGGCAGACTGCTAAGGAGCAAGTTGAGGTTCGTTGAGTGTGACCTTTTCTGTCCTTGTGCTTTTTGTTTGTAGAATTATCTAAGTCCTTTATCCTTTATCCTTTGCAGGCTGAACTGAAAGCGCAGTTATCTGGTAAGGACAAGGACTTGGCGGCCAAGGACGTCGAGATTGCAGAGTTAAAACGTCTCCTGCAAGAGCAGGTTGACAAAAGTGAGTCCTTGGAGATCGACCTCGAAGCTAAGAAGGGGAAGGCTGCCACTGCTGAGGAGGCCAAACAGAAAGCTGAATAGGCGCGAGACGTCAGTACAGCGACCCTTAATGTAGCACAAACTAACTACTCCGAGGCTCAAAGTATTGTTGATACTCTGGCTTCTGAGGCTGAGTGGATGCGCGGCAGGGGAGTGGTTCTGGTATGTTCTTTTTTTTTTTTTTTTTACTTAGGCTTTATTTGCTGAAACCTACTAATTCCATTGCCTTTATTGTAGATGGCCAACTCTATCCTGAATGCTGGAGAACTGGATGGAGCTGTTGCTGCTCTCATAGATGCCTCACCCGTGGTTGGTCACCGTGGAGGTTATCTAGAGTGTGCTCAGCATGTTGAAGAAGCGTTTGGTCAAGAGTTTGATGTCGGTCATTTCTTAGTGACTGATCAGGCTGATGCTGAGTTAGCACGCACTGAGAAGGCTTATGACCATCTATCACTACCTGTGATGGATTTGGTCGCCAAGGCTCTGGAGCATGACGACTGGTGCCAACGGTTGAAGCATATTCTTGACCCTCCAGTGACCGTGGAGTTGTCTGATGAAGAGCCAGCCAGAAATGATGCTGATGATGATGGTGACGGTGATGGTGATAAATATGACGATGATGATGATGGTGGTGACGGTTATGAGTAGGTATCATTGACAGGCTTTGTGCCTTGTAACTTTTATTTTTAGATGTTGAATGTAAACCGTTGCGCGATCGCGCTTATTTTGAATTGGATCGATGATGGTTTATTTCTATGTAACTATTGCGCGGTTGTACCTGTTGAATATGATGTTTATGTTTGCTTTCTCTTTGTCCAGTTACAATTATTGCACTCTTGTTAAAAACTTTAGTTAAGTTAGCGCGAATAAATGTAAGTCTGGCTCTTGTGCGAGTGTAACTGCCTGGTCTCGTGCTATGTCCGCGGAGGACCTTGGAGGCATAACTTAAGAGCTCGTAATTTACTGAAGTGTTTTCGTGCTAATCAAAAGTTTAACTTGCATTTGTAACGTAGAAGTCATCGTGATAAAAGAAAACATAAGGCATATGCTTTCATTGATTAAGAAACAGGCGCTTAGGCCAACATACATCCCATGTAAGTAACACACGAGGCTTTTAGCCAACATAGAAATTAAAAAAGGCGCGTGGCCAACATGAGTGAGTAGAGGCGCAAGGCCGAGAGTTGTTACATATAGCACTTGCGTAGTTGTTGCGCGTTCCACGTGCGCGGGATGATGTATCCATCCAGAGTGCGCAACTTGTATGCCCCTTTCCCTAGCACCTCGTGTATTAAGTATGGGCCTTCCCATTTGGGTGCCAGCTTTCCTGGGCGCTCAGCGTTTGAAGCTTCATTGTCTCTGAAGACATACTCTCCTGGAGTGAAGGTATAAATGCGCACTCTTGCATTGTAATACCTTTCCAGTTGTGTCTTGTACTTGGCTTCTTTGATTTGCGCAATTTCGTGCCTTTCTTCGAGTAAATCCAAGTCAAGACGACGCTCTGCCTTGTTGTCGATTGTGTTGACTGCTGTCAAGCGCGGCGAGGGCAGTCCAACTTCGGCTGGGATAACCCCCTCTGAGCCATAGACTAGGCTGAAAGGGGTTTCGCCAGTGATCATTTTCGGCATGGTTCGATGAGCCCACAGGATGCTTGGGAGCTCATCTACCCAGCCTCTTCTCTTAGTGCCTAGGCGGGCTTTTATCCCTTCAACTATACTCTTGTTTACACTTTCAACTTGGTCGTTGCCCTGAGGGTGCACAACGGAAGAGAAAGTGTGTTCGATCTTCATTTCTTTCATCCACTTTTGGAGGTCGTCAGATGCGAAGTTGGTGCCATTGTCAGTTATAATCTTGAGTGGCAGGCCAAATCTGCAAATGATGTGTTCCCAAATGAACTTGCGCACCATCATTGCAGTAGTTGAGGCGAGAGCTTTGGCCTCCACCCATTTAGTAAAATAATCGACGGCCACGATTATGAACTTGACGGCGTTAGGAGCTTCAGGGAAAGGTCCCACCATATCAATCCCCCACTGCTGAAAAGGCCAAGCAGTGGATACAGGGATAAGATCATTTTTTGGGCGCAGGGTTTTCGGCGAGTGCCTTTGACAGGAGTCGCATTTGCGCAGCTCCTTTAGATCGTCAACGTGCATCCCTGGCCAATAGTAACCAACGTTCATTACTTTTGCGACGACCATGCGTAGGCTAGCATGGATGCCGTGAATTCCTTCGTGAATCTCCCTGATTAAGTAATTGGCATCTTGGGGGTCCACGCAGCACAAAAGTGGCCCCAAGAAGGATTTTCGGTACAAGATACCGCCATTCATCTCATAATGCAAGGCCTTGTTCTGTATCTTTCTTGCCTCTGCCTTGTTGTCAGGGAGTACTCCTTCTTGCAAATACTTAATTATAGGGCTCATCCAGGATGGTTGCCCTATCTCTATCACATTCACTTGACGCAGTAAAACCGACGGGTTTTTTAGCACTTCAATTCTTACATCTTTGGCGAGATGTTGAAAAGAAGTTGAGGCGAGCTTGCTCAAGGCATCTGCTGGTTTGTTCTCTGAGCGATTAATATGCACTACCTTGTAGGACTTGAATCATTGAAGCAACTCTTTTGCTTGATCTAAATAAAAAGCCATAACTTCGCCCTTTGCATCGTATAGTCCGTTGATTTGACTGGCGATCAAGAGTGAATCAACGTGCGCTCGCAGATTTTGAGCGCCCATTTTTATGGCGAGGCGTAAGCCTGCCAAGAATGCCTCGTATTCCGCCTCATTGTTGGTATTTTTGAAGTCCAACTTGATGGCATATGTAAATTCATGTTTCTCAGGGCTCACAAGGCGCAAACCAGCCCCAACGCCATCTTCGTTTGAGGCCCCATCAGTATACAGCAACCATAACTCATCAGACATGTCCCTTACAGGAATCTCAACGATCTCACAATCTTTGATTTTATCTTCTGGGACTTCTGTGATGAAGTCCGCTAGAACTTGACCCTTGATCGCTGGGCGCGGCCTATACAAAATGTCGTGGCCCCCCAGCTCGATCGACTATTTTGCTAACCGCCCAGATGTCTCTGGTTTTTGCAATATTGTGCCGATGTGGAAATTAGTAAGTACGGTGATGACGTGACCTGTAAAGTATCTACGTAGCCTCCTGGAGGCATGTAGCAGCGCAAGTACTAACTTTTCCATCGTTGAATATCTCGTTTCTGGATCTGTAAGCACCCTACTGACATAATAAATTGGAGTCTGAACTCCATTTCTCTCTACTAGCAATACCGACCCTACTGCCTTATCTGAAGAAGATAAGTACATGATGAGTGGTTCTTTTTCGAATGGCGCAATCAGCGTAGGGATCTTTATCAAACACTCTTTCATTTGCTGAAAAGCGACTTCTGCTTCAGGCGTCCACTTGAATTCTTGCTTTTTTACGCTGTTGCGCAGGGTGCTGATAAAAGGATATGATTTTGCAGCGTGGTTTGACAGAAAACGGTTAAGCGCGGCTAAGTGGCCGGCCAACCTTTGCATCTCCTTGATCGTTCGCGGTGATGGCATCCGCTCTATGGCTTGAACTTTTTTTGGATTGACTCTAAAACCGCCATTTGTAACCACGAAGCCCAAGAATTTGCCCTCTCCATTCCAAAGGAACATTTGGCTGGATTCAGTTTCATATTCACGCTTCTCAACGAGTTGAATGTTTTCTCGATATCTTTTAACATTTGGTCCTCTTCAGGACTTTTAATCACCAGATCATCGATGTAAACCTCGATATGCTTCCCAATGTCTCCAGCAAAGGTCTTGTCCATCAGGCGCTGGTATGTTGCGCCAGCGTTTTTGAGGCCGAACGACATCTTTGTATAACAAAAGATCCCGAGATCGGTCCTAAAAGTTCTCTTGTCTTCGTCCTCAAGCTTCATTTGAACCTGATGATACCCCTTGTTACAATCTAAGAAGCATTTCCATCTGTACGGTGCAAGAGAGTCTATCTTTTTTTCGATCTCAGGCAAAGAATAGCAATCTTTAGGGCATGCCTTGTTGAGATCGGTATAATCGACGTACATTCTCCATCCTCCATTAGACTTCTCCACCATCACGGGGTTTGCAACCCAACTTTGATAGCGCACCTCTTTCAAGATCCCTGCTTTTAGCAGCTCGCACATTTGCTCATTCATTGCTTTAGTCTTATCCGCCCCTAAGCTGCGCCTTGTTTGCACTTTTGGTTCAACGGAGGGATAAGTGTTCAGATAATGTTTAGTAATGTCGCGCGGGACACCAGTCATGTTAGCCGGAGTTCAGGCGAAGATATCCATATTCCTGAACAAAAGTTGCTTGAGGTTCGTTCTGATGTTTGGTGAGATTGCGTGGCCAATCGTCACCGTTTGCTCTGGGTATTTACGGTTTAAACCCACTTTTCTGGCTTAGTCGTTGAAACTTTCGCCGCTTTTGTTGGACGCGCCTCTTCTGCTGACATTACTTCTTTCTTCTCATAGATGATTGCCACCCCCGTCTCAGTTGGAAACCCGATGGCTGAGTGGGGTGTGGAAGTTACCATGTTCAATTCACCTTGGGTTTCTCTCCCAATCAACACATCATGCCTTGATTTGACAGGCATTACCATGAAGTTTACATTTGTGGTTCTTGAATGCTTCCCGTCAGAAAACGTGACGAGGAAGCTGATTTGGCCTAACGGGAACGCCATTTCATTGCAAAATCCTGACAGAGGGTAATCGACCGGCTCAAGTCTCGCTTTATCTTCGTCGTCAAATTGATTAAAGCATTGCTCATAGATGATGTCCGCTGTACTTCCCGGGTCAATGAAGACGTATTCTGTTTCGTAATGACCGATGATACCGCAACGGGGCGTGTGGCGCGAGGACCCCCCGCGCACTACCGGGAAAATGACCTGCTGTTCTTGCCATGAAGGTTCGTAAGGGCGTTTGCCTTTTTCTCTAGCGTTGTATCTTGGTCCGTTGACCATATGGGTTTCCAGGCGTCGGACCTTCTTGTGGTTCCCATCATCGTGGCGCTGGATCTGGCGTGTTTCTCTACGCACGTTTTTCACCAGGTGGCTTAACTTTCCTCTTTTTAGCGCTTTCTCGATCTCTTGTCGTAAACTGATACAGTCATCTATCAGATGACCTATATCCTTGTGGAAATCGCAGTACAGGTTCGGGTCTTTCCTCTTCTTGTTCGTCATAGGCCTTGGAGCCTTGAAGTCGTGGTTCTTCGTCATTAGCACCTCTTTTGGTGTTTTTATGAGCGGAGTCCAGTGCTTTTCTTGGTTATCATCCCTGACTGCTTTTCGATACCCAATTCTGTCAATTGTCTCCCGCGCATATTCTCTGTAGCGCGGTCTCTCCTCTTTACCCCTTGGTCTTCCGGATTTCCAGTCCTAACCTTTGCTCTTGTTGCGCTTGTCGTAGTCGCGCGGGCTCTTCTTGGAAAAGCGATCGTCGGCGTATGAGCTCTTGGCTCCAGCTAGCGACTCTTCGGTTTGCGCTACTATTTTTGCGGCTTCCATCACCTTGTCCCATTCTTTGGGCATGCCATCCTTGCCAGTGATAGTTCTAATGAAGCTATCACAACGAATGGCTTTCTTGAAGTGGGCGAGCATAAGTTGCTCGCCCACACCACCAATTTCTAGACATTCTTTGTTAAAACGTGTAATGAAGTCCTCCAGACCTTCATTTTCCCTACGCCAGATATCTGTTACTTCAGACGTATCTCGCTGATAGCGTCTATGCTGGCTGAAGTGGTTTACGAATTGCGTTCTAAAATCAACCCATGAACTGATTTTTCCAGGCGGGAGGCTGTCGAACCAAGTGTGAGCAGCCCCAGTAAGCGTCTAGATAAACAAATGACACCACATTGGCATATTCCATCCTCCCATACAACCAACACTTGTGAATACTCTAACATGATCGTCAGGATCGGTTAAACCATTGAATTTTCCCACTGTTGGGGGTAACTTATCTCTTGAGAGCGGTGCTAAGGCAATCTTCAGGATAAACTTTGAGTGTTCTGCAGCTTCAGCTGGTCTATAGGCGAGGCTGAAGTCTCGCTCTGCCTCTTCGCTATACGCAATGCGCTGCCTTGGCTTGTAATTTTCGTGATTCCGCTGCAAGCGGTTGAAAACTGAGGATCCTTCATCATCTTGCCAGTTTGGGTCGTTCGGGTCTGTGTCATCCCATTCGTTATTCATATTGCGCGGCCCGAGCCGGCTATGAAGTGGACCCCTTTGAACGTTTGACGGATGGTCATAATAGCTTTCTGTTTCTCCCCGTGTGTCGCGCGTGTCGTACACGCTTGGTCTTCTTAGGGGAGGAGGCCTGTTAACTCTTCCTTGGAGGTTTTGCTATGGAGGTATCTGGCGCGCCCCCTGACTAGGACCCTGAGGTGTAACCAAGGATGGTTCTGCTTGTAAGACTGCTTGTTGTGCGCTCAAAGATTGATACGCCTCATTTATAGTAGCAATTTGTTTGGCATACCAAGAGGCTGGAGTTTTGCCTCCTGGCAGCCCTAATAGTGCCGAAACATTCTGAGGTGGAGTTGGATTGGAAGGACCAGCGCCGTGATTCACTGGGGTTACCGTTCGAGTGATGCGAGTGGCACTCGCGCGGGGTCCCCCAGTGTTGGTTACTTCGATTTCACCGATTTCTTCAACATGTTGGACTTGGACGTTTTGATTGTCCTCCCCCAACACTGCATTAAGGTTTGTTCCGAAACCAAAATCCAGAACGATTCCTTGACCAGCCATGATCGAAGGAAAAAATAGCTTAGAAAACTCAGAAAAAGAAGATGAAAGTGATTTGTAAAGAACCGGTGGGCGCCAATGAAGAAACACGTAACTAATCCTATGGCTAATTAGTTTGGTTTATGTCTCTATCATAGTGGTTAATCTTCTTATGACTTTCTGAGCTCCGTAATGATCCGTTAATCCTGCAAAACAGAACACCGTTACTCGTTAAGAGGGGAATATAGGGGTTTCCTTCTTAACTGGGCTCCGACGTGAGAATAAGCGACTGTTTGAGGAGATAAGTGTGTATTAAGAGTGAGAGTAGAGGGAATAGAATGTTTAACCTGTGAACTGAGGTCTCTATTTATAGCCGGAGAGGTGTTAGAGGATGTGGACTGATGGGCCTTGGGCCGGAAGGCGACATCATAGAGGATATGCTCCTTGTCTCACTAGTGTCGACCGTTAGTGGCTTCTAGAAGTTCTCCGGTGCTGGCGCACCGTGATTGGAGCCACGTGTCACAGTTGTTGGCCTGGCCATCCTTCTGCCATCAGCAGGTAAGTGGAGATCGTGGGGCAGGTGTCTCTGCCCTGTGATTGGTGCCACGTAGGCATCCTTAAGTACTTTCTGTCTCCTGCACGTCAGACAATCGTGGAGCACGATTAAGCAGAACCTGGAGGACGCAGGTTGGCCCTTTTCTTCTGCCACTTGTACCTTGTGTGCCTTCTGAAGTAGCCCTGCGCCATAGCCCTGCGCGACTCTTGTTGAACACGTAAGTATCCCGCGCAAGGTATGGGTGGTTGAAGGCTCTTATTCAGAATGCTAAGTGTTGAATGTGAGACCTCGCGCTAGATCAATACATGATGATGTAACGCGCGCGAGGTTGCCAGTAAACAACTTGATGAATCAGGAGTATGGTCCTGCGCGCGACCTGAATGAGGTCTACGCGCCCTTTTTGGGACCATACCCCTTCATTTTTCTAATGAAAAGTCAAGTTCAGTCCCCATTTATGTCATATTGGGGTGGATATTGGGCAATGATGGTGACAAACTTACCGAGGGGGGTTCGACTATGAGCCACACCCCGATTTTCATCCTGCTGTTACTTCAGCGAGGCATCTCGTGTGAAGGCAGTATGGATTCCGGGGGAACGCCATAACCAAGTCTGGCCAACCCAACGCGGGCCCGATTAAGACAACGTAAGTCTGAGCAGACTTGGCTAGGTCTGCCGATTAGGCGATGTGACATTGGGTCACTCAAAAAGAAAGTCTCCGTTCAAAAAAAAAAAGATTAGGAATCATCTAGAAAAAAAAAAGTTAAACGATAAATGATAATCAAATGGCTATAATGGAAGGGAAAAAGTCACAACCAAAAATGAAAGAAAGGTTGTGGTGGGATTTGAACACTATGATGGAGTTAGTCCAAAAATTCATGGGTATTCAAAAAAGTTATCGTGCAATCATAAAATAAGAAAAAAAACATGATAATAAATAAAGTAAAACAAATAACTAATAGATTTGTTTTTTTTTCGTATTAACAAGAAAACTAGATATTTTTTTTATATAATTTAACTTATCTAAACACTTAAACCCTAACAAACCTACAAACTACAATTCTACATAATCAATAACAAAAACACAAGAAATCAAAGGACAAAAAACACTCACACGTCACCAAGGTCAAACGCAGGTCAATGACGATCAAACTTGCAGTCTGTAGTAGGGACGATACCGACATCGTGCAACTGTCTGCAACAGTCCAGCGACCATCCGTTTCCAAAATCTAATTACCGCCTTAATCTAAATTTGGGTTTTTTTTGGGCTTTGGGGTTTAGGCTAAGTTGGGCCTCCTTTCGATTAAACTATTCTTAATATAGACACACTTTATCATTTGGGCTTATTAATTATACAAGTTTGTGGGTTATAAAATGTTCAGGCTTATAAAATTAGGGATTTTAATAAATTCAATTATCCTATTTTTTCTAGGGGTATTCTCATATTTGTTTAGAGGTATCATTTGTATAAAACCAAAAAAATGCACTATGAGGACGGGGTTGAACCGTAGACCGTACTACCCCTAATAACATTGTACCTCCGCCCATGCCTTACATATCCACAAAAAGCATGATCTAACATGGGTTACGTATGTAATTACATACGGGGCACAATGTCTGACGATGACTAATTGGAGGTCGACAAAGTAAACCCTTACAACATCAAAAATCATGTTGAACTAACAACATTATAGGTTATCGGTTGAAAATGTGTGTGGTTGAGATAGATGCTTCAACATATACAAGAAGCATACATCAAGAAGGACCTCAGGTGAAGAAACACTGGTTCTAATTCGCATAGGATAGAACCTGAGAGGTAGTTTCGATAAGAAGATTAATCCTTAATCACTTCTAGATCAATGGCTGAGGATGTCTTGAGAGCTAATTTGCAAAACAATAACACAGTGAGCTCGTTATGAGAAGGAGATGTGGGGTTCTTCTCGTAACCACCTTCTGGCGTGAGAATAAGTGTGTGTTAAGAGTGAGAGTATGAGGAAACAGATCCTTAAACCTTTGGAGGAGTGTGGAATTATAGCCGAAGGATAGGGAAAAGAATGTGGGCTGATGGGTCATGGGCTAGACATCACTTTCAAGAAATATATATCCACCTGGTCTCCTCTGACACCACCGGTAGTGTCTGCAGAGGGGGAGGCGGCATGGCGCAACGAGATTGGTTACACGTCATCGTCCGAGTGTCCTTTTTCGTCGAGTCTGCCATCAACCGTTAGTGTAAATCGTGAGCAGCTAGTGGTGACAGCTGATTGGTGCTACCTCACTGTCCTTTTATACTTGTACCCTGCATGAATTGTCCATCGTGGGGATTGTTGTTGTAGGCCTTGCTACAGCCAGATTGGTTGCATGCTGCTGTCATGTGTACTATATGTCCCTTTCGAGAGTTGTCATAATGTACACATGTGGCTATCTCATGCATGGGAACTCTTGAGCTGGCTGATTATTCGTTAATTAATTGTGGGTATGGTCCTGTGTGCCCATGACCATGCATGCCGTTCGGGACCATACCTGTAACAACTCGACTTTTTGAAGTCAAAGTACAAGTCAAAGTCAAAGGAAGAAAAGATTGCTAATTGTGATCTGTCACTCCTTGCTTAACTACTAAATTGTGCTTCTTGACTTGTAATCGAATTCTATTATTTGTTTGCTTTAGTTGTATTATGTGGAATATCTATAACAAATCGAGGTTTAATCGCATGTTTAATCGCTAATCGCATCGCAACTCGAATTATGTGATCTGGATATTGTTTTATGTGTGTGTGCTATTATGTGCTACTTGTGCATGTTATGTTTATGTTGAGGTGATTAATCGCAATCGCAATTCTATCGCAACGCAATCTAATCGCAAACGCTAAACCCAAGTTATTTATGATGATTGTATGTTAGATATAGTAGTTAGGATATTTGTGTAACTAATGGGTAATACTATCGCGTCGCTCGCTCGAAACGCATCGCAACGCTCAGCACGCAAAACGAAACGCCAAAACGCAACTTGCCAGAGCCACTCGATGAATGACCATTCGATCGAAGTGCCATCCGATCTGTTCCAGGTGCCACTTTCCTCTTTTGGAAACCTATAAATACCCCCTGTCACATCACCCAAGTGATGTGACAACTCTCTCTCGTTCGACCAGCGTTCCAGCCCACTTTTCTCTCGATTTCTCGCGATTCTTGTAAGTTTTCCACTCAAATCTTGTACATCTATGATCTAAACGCACTTCTTCATCATTTTCACCTTTGAATCTTCACTTTTAACCATGAAATCAGCGGATTTGAGGTGTTTTAGGATGATGTCATCATGGGGTTCTTATGAATTTCAAGTTTTTGAATTATTCCACCAAGAACAACTCAGATCTACATGATTTCCACATGATTCAACACTATTTTCATCTTGATCTATACTTTTTCATGATTAAAAGGATTGGAAGATGGTTTCTAACTTTCTGTCAACTCTTTTAGACTCAATGCACTCAAAACCGATAGAATCGGAGCTAGTTCAAGCCATCTACTCGTTTTCTAGTTAAGTGTCGGCCCAATATCTGATTCCTTTCAACGAGACAACCGACTTCGGGTTGAACACGAACAACCGTCGTAAACAGTTAACTGATTCGGATTGGGGTGATTCCCGTTCGATCGAATAACCTGGGTCTGATGGGGTTCCTGTTGTTCAACACGTGGTCATACCGCCTCGATCAAACCGAAAAACTTTCAAAACTTAACAATTTTCAAGAAGATCAGATTGTGGGACGAATTGCCATCCGATCGGATTGCCATCCGATCGAATGACAATCCGATCGGATTTAACTTGGTTTCCACACTTAACATCTTTCACAATTTCAAAGATCATTAGTTTCTAACGGATTGCCATCCAATCAGAAGACCATCCGATCGAATGACAATCCTGCTGTGAACTTGTTCTCACTAAGTGTCCAGCCGATCGGACCACCTTCCGAACGAACGACCGTTCGATCGACGGCCAGAAGGGTAGAGATGCTTCTCTATTTTCAAAATGTTACAATGAAAACTTCAAAGCCATCATACACAAACACATCCATCCCAAACGAATGCCAATCCGATCAGATGACCATTCGTCACTTTGTTTACTTTTCACCGTTTTACATGTCGTTCTTCGCTCATACTATCGTTAACTGTTTAGGCTAATCACTCTAGCGCTCCAATCCATTAACTACCATCGCTATGAGTATACTCGATCCCTTTTTGCTTTATGCACTTTTGGGTGTTACATACGTTACTTATACCAAATAACATCGATCACACAACGCAAACACTTTATACACTGACCGTTACTGCATGTTATACTTGTTACTCGATGAATGCTTGTATGTTATGTTAACACAGTGATTGTTGGCTGACGCCTTAGCAACGATAGTATTATAGTTTGGACTCAGCACCTGTCGTGGACAGGGGTTGTTAAGGTTATATCTTCACATATCGCAGTGGTGATATGTGTTGCGCATTATACAACTCGCAGTCTTGTCTGTGCATATTTCCTTGTCGATAACCTACTAGCTTCACATTATACATGTTACATGCTGGTTATGCGTAAACACTTTCGAACTCTATTATTACTATTAAACTTGTATGCTCACCTTTACACTATGTGTATTAACCTCTATTTTAACGTATGTAACAGGTGTTTAAATGCTTAGGATGCTGTGCTCTTGATTTTGTGGAATCGAGTAGGAGAGTCTAGAAATAAAAACAATTTATTTAAATCTGAGTTGTCGGAACATTTATTTGTCTATGAGATATCTTTGTCTATAATAATTAATTTGCTTGATGGATTATGGTATGGGACATAATATTAACTATCCGATAATTTAGTTGTTATGGATTTCTCTTGGACAATCTGTTTCGCTCAGTGTCGCGCCCTGATGTTTCCATCATCGGTTGGGGTGTGACAGATTGGTATCAGAGCCATAACTATAGGGAATTAGGCAAGACTCGACCTAGTCTGGGTTGATGTCTTAGAAACGACCTAGTCTATAGTCTAAGTACCAACAGACCGACTTGTGCATACCCGGTATGGGTTCTGCACAAGCTTACTCGCTATTCTCACTCGAACTCGTTGTACACTGCACCCTTGCGCGAATATCGCATACTACCGTTCAGCGCAAGATCAGCCTTTCCTAAGGCTGGTAAAATGCACAAACGGATGATCTGGTTGAGATTAGGTATGAAAACCGCAAACTCTCGACCAAATCGCCCGTTCGACACGTATTTTCATTATAAACAAGAGAATTTGCGTTGAATCAGGAGTGAAATCCATACTTCGACGCGATTCTCCTTATCTGTCTCGTGATTCTATCACACCAACGGGGATGAGTTAAGTCAGGGGTGAAACCCGAACCTTGATGACTCAATCTGCTCTATACTTTTGGTTTTCACAAAAATTTCACCAAAGTCTCGACGGACTCCAACGACTTGGGTCACGCTGTAACTGGAAGGATGCGTGCCGATCATCCAAATTGAGGCGAGAGCACTGTCCAGAAAGCCAAGGTGTGCACTTAAGGTCCTTTTGAATAGTCGAATCACCTTGGAAAGTCGACGTCTATCTAGCCCAGACAATCTCTCTTCGATTTTATGTGTTACGATTCTGGAACCCGCAGCCGCCAACTCCGTGATTTATCGATTTTATGTGAATTTTATATGATTTTATGTGTTTAGATTTTGGAAATTTACTCGCTTTTCGCTGTTCGCTTTGATCAACACGCACTGCACATTTATCTCAACACGCTTCGCAATCGCTACTCGCTAATCGCACTCACTATACTCGATCGCTTTACGCTACTTTGATTAATATAGGAACACATCAAGCATAGGAAGGTCAATACATACAAAATACAGGGTGTCCTCAGGTGTTATGGTGCTCTACGTGCTTATATGCCTTTATGTTTCGTGCTTATGTGGACTACGTGCTTACGTGCTTCTGTGCTTATGTGATTATGTGAATTATGTGCCTATGTGAATATGTGCTTATATGTAGACGTGTTCCTGAGCTTTATATGAAGTAGCTTTTGGTGAAATCGCTAGACTAAACTAGGGGTAATAAAAAATGTGTCTGAGTCCTGTGACGATGTCTGTTTGCAGACAATGTCATCATTTGGATCATACTCCGCTCGCTCCGCTCGTCGCAATCAAGATGACAAGCGCATTGCTGCACTCGTCGCTAAGCAGATAGGAAAAGTTATACCTCAAATTGTTAGTGAGCTGAATGAGAATACTAGCAAATCTTCAGAGGAGTCCAGGACTGATACTCCCAAGACTACTTTTAGCTTCAAGCAGTTCAACGCCTGTGGACCAAAAGAATTTACCGGCGAAGATGGGCCTACGGCCATGTTCCAATGGTTTGATTCAATCGAAGTCACCCTAAGCCAGAGTGGCTGTCTGGACAACCTTAGTACTGTTAACGCCACCGGCGTCTTCCAATCTCGCGCTCTTGATTGGTGGACGGCCGAGAGAAACAAACGAGGGAACGATGCAACTTTTGGGCTGACGTGGGATGAGTTGAAGGACATCATGATGCAAGAGTTCTGCCCTCCCCATGAACTCCAAAAGCTAGAGGACGAATTCTGGCATATCAAGCAGGATGGCGGAGATAACTCTGGTTTAACTTCTCGCTTCAAGCAGCTAAGTATCATCTGCCCAGGTCAAGTTACTACCCCTGAGATTAAGATCAAGAAGTATATCCGTGCTCTGCCGGATTGCGTCGCAGACTTTGTGCTGGCCGCCAAGACGACAACTATTGAGGAAACCTACATGCTCGTCGCTGAGATTAACGATAAGCGAGTCAGGGCTGGTTACTTCGATAAAGCTACCAAGAGTCTTCATCAAGTCACTGCTACTCCCACCGCCGAAACCACCATCGCGCCGCAATCTTCAAAGCCCTCCCGTCTCAAGAGAAAGAACAACAGCTCCAGCAACAAGAACTATGCAGTTACTGCTGCTCCGCTCCAAACAGTACTTGCCCAACCGCAACCGCAACCTCAACACCGCCAAGTAGCGGCGCCTGTGGTCAATGCGTCGCCTGCTAAGCGTGCATACACTGGACCACACCCGCTCTACCCTACTTGTACATATCATCACCCGGTTGGTATCACATGCCCGTTCTGTGTTCATTGCAACCTGTACGGCCACTTCACTGCTAATTGCTGTATAGGTCCTCATCAAGCTCCGGCTCCAGCTCAAGGTTAAGCTCCGGCACCACAAGCTCTCCTTCCTGCTCCCAGGGCCAACAAGCAGCTCCTGCACCCGTGGCTCATGCTAGAGCTTGCTTCGCATGTGGTGATCTCAACCACTTTGAAAACATGTGCCCCAACAGAGTGGTGAAGCAAGAGCCCCAGCAGCAGCCGCAATAACATCAACAGCAGCAGCAGCCAGTAGCCCGCGGATGTGCTTTCAACATCAACGCCCGCCAGGCTCAAGCGGACAACAATGTGGTTAATGGTACGTTCCTTGTGAATGGTATATATGCTTTGTGTTTATTTGATACGGGAGTAGATAACTGTTTTGTATCGTTTGAATTTGAAAAGCTCCTTAATCGTAAGCGCACCCATCTCCCCTCGATGTTCGATGTTGAAGTTGCCACTGGAAGAACCGTCGCTGTCAATTCTGTTCTACGTGATTGTACGCTTGAACTCAACAATCATGTCTTCCCTATTGACCTTATTCCGATGCAGCTCGGTAGTTTTGACATCATATTAGGAATGGATTTTCTTCGCGAAAATCGTGCAGAAGTTGTTTGCTTCGATAAGATGACTTGTTTCTCGCTCGCTAATGGTGATCAACTTTGTGTGTATGGCGAAACTCCTTCGAAAGGTCTCAAAATTATGTCGTGTGTCCAGGCTAGCAAGTATCTCCGCAAGGAATACAGAGCTTTCTTGGCTAACATTGTAGCAGCGGAGAATGAAAAGAAAGGAAACATAGGAGTGGAAGACGTTCCCGTTGTTTGCGAATTCCCTAACGTATTTCCTGATGATTTACCTGGTTTACCTCCCACTCGTGATATCTATTTCCGAATCGACCTCATTCCTGGAGCAAATCCTGTTGCTAGAGCGCCTTATCGTCTCGCTCCTTCTGAAATGCGCGAACTCTCGAGTCAGCTCCAGGAACTACTTGATAAAGGCTTCATTCGCCCTAGCACCTCTCTTTGGGGCGCGCCTGTCCTTTTCGTCAAAAAGAAGGATGGATCGTTCTAGATGTGCATCGACTATAGGGAGCTGAATAAGCTGACTATCAAGAATCGTTATCCCTTGCCTCGAATCGATGATTTGTTTGATCAGTTACAAGGTGATACGTGTTTCTCGAAGATCGATCTACGCTCAGGCTATCACCAGTTACAAATTCAGGAGGAAGACATACCCAAAACCGCTTTTTGAACCCACTATGGTCACTACGAGTTTGTTGTTATGCCTTTTGGTTTGACTAACGCTCCCGCAGTATTTATGGGGATCTAATGAATCGCGTGTGTAAACCCTTTCTCGACCGCTTCGTCATCGTGTTCATCGATGATATCCTGATCTATTCCAAGTCAAAAACCGAACACTCGCAACATCTACGTTTGGTATTTGAGTTACTCCAGGGAAACCATCTCTATGCCAAGTTCTCCAAGTGTGAATTTTGGCTGGAGGAGGTCCAATTCCTGGGTCACATTGTCAATAGTCAAGGTATTCACGTCGACCCCACGAAGATCGAAGCTGTTAAAAGTTGGGTTACACCCAAGAACCCGTCTGAAGTCCGTTCTTTTCTCGGACTAGCGGGCTATTATCGCCTATTTATCGAAGGTTTCTCTAAAATGACCATGCCGCTTACCTCACTTATGCATACGGACAAACCTTTTGTTTGGGGAACTAAACAGAAGGAGGCCTTTCAAACTCTCAAAGTTATGCTTTGCAATGCTCCCGTGCTCTCACTGCCCGACGGAAGCGACGATTTTGTAGTCTACTGCGATGCCTCTAACCTTGGTCTCGGTTGTGTTCTCATGCAACGAGACAAGGTTATCACGTACGCCTCTCGACAGCCCAAGATCCACGAGAAGAATTATACAACCCACGACCTCGAGCTAGGTGCAGTTATTTTTGCGTTAAAGATTTGGCGACACTACCTTTACGGTACCAAGTGTACGATCTTCACTAATCATAGGAGACTACAACATATCTTTGACCAAAAAGAACTGAATATACGCCAACACCGATGGGTTGAACTCCTCAATGATTACGACTATGAGATTCGTTACCACCCAGGCAAAGCAAACGTCGTCGCCGATTCTCTCTGTCGACGAAGCTATTTGCATAGCGTTCGTAATATCCAAGCCCAGCAAAATCTCGAAGCTCTCATCCGCGGCGCCCAACATACTTGTTTTACCGAACGTACTTTGAAGAAGGAAAGAATTCTTAACAATGGCGCTCAACTCGAGAATAGATCGAATGGTATCTTTCATTATATAGACCGAAATTGGATTCCCAAGCGTACTAATTTGCGACAAATTCTGATGGATGAAGCCCACAAATCTCGATATTCTATTCATCCTGGTGCTGACAAGATGTACCAGGACATGCGCTACAAGTACTGGTGGCCATGCATGAAGAAAGATATCGCTATCTATGTTTCGAAGTGCCTGACTTGTTCCAAAGTCAAGGCTGAGCATCAACGCCCCTCTGGCTTGCTTGTCCAACCCAAGATCCCCATGTGGAAATGGGAGAGTATAGCTATGGACTTTATAACGAAACTTCCGCGCACGCCATCAGGTCACGAGAGCATCTGGGTTGTCGTTGACTGTTTGACTAAATCTGCTCACTTTCTGCCAATACGAGAAGACTTTAAGTTATAAAAATTAGCCCGAATCTACACCGATGAGATAATTTATCGACACGGGACGCCTCGTGACATCATCTCTGACCACGATGGTCGGTTTACCTCGTGTCTTTGGGAAACGTTTCAATCTGCTCTTGGTACTACTCTTAATATAAGTAACGCTTTCCATCCCCAAACCGACGGTCAGACTGAAAGAACGATTCGTACCCTTGAAGACATGCTTCGCTCGTGTGTCATAGATTTCGGTGGTAATTGGGATGCGCACTTACCTTTGGTCGAATTCTAGTACAATAACAGTTATCACTCTAGCATCCAAATGGCACCATTTGAGGCATTATACGGAAGAAAATGTCGATCGCCTATTGTATGGCACGAGATCAGGGATGCACAAATTACCGGTCCTGAGTTGTTGCAAGAAACGACTGACAAAATCCTCCAAATTCGAGACAATCTGCTGAAAGCTCGGAGTCGTCAAAAAAGTTACGCCGATAGACGCTGCAAGCCCCTTGAATTTGACGTTGGCGATCACGTACTCCTAAAGGTTGCACCTTGGAAGGGGGTGATCAGATTCGGCAAGAAAGGAAAACTCGCGCCTCAATATGTTAGACCCTTTAAAATTCCGGAAAGGATTGGAAAAATGGCCTACAGACTAGAACTACCGGAGGAATTTAGTAATGTCCACCTGACTTTCCACGTTTCGAACCTCAGAAAGTGCTTAGCCGACCAGGAATTACATGTCCCTATCGAGGATTTACAAGTGGAAGAAACATTACACTTCATGGAGAAGCCTGTCGAGATCATGGGCATAGAAACCAAGGTACTCCGACGCTCACGCATTCCCATTGTGAAGGTTTGCTGGGAAGGCAAACACGACGCTGAGTTCACTTGGGAACTCGAAAGTGACATGAAGGCGAAGTATCCGCAACTGTTTGTTACGCCTGCTTCTTAAATTTCGGGACGAAATTTCCTAAAGTAGGGGAGGCTATAACAACCCGACTTTTTGAAGTCAAAGTACAAGTCAAAGTCAAAGGAAGAAAAGATTGCTAATTATGATCTGTCACTTCTTGCTTAACTACTAAATTGTGCTTCTTGACTTGTAATCGAATTCTATTATTTTTTTGCTTTAGTTGTATTATGTGGAGTATCTATAACAAATCGAGGTTTAATCGCATGTTTAATCGCTAATGGACTTATCGCTAATCGCATCGCAACTCGAATTATGTGATCTGGATATTGTTTTACGTGTGTGTGCTATTATGTGTTAATTGTGCATGTTATGTTTATGTTGAGGTGATTAATCGCAATCGCAATTCTATCGCAACGCAATCTAATCGCAAACACTAAACGCAAGTTATTTATGATGATTGTATGTTAGATATAGTAGTTAGGCTATTTGTGTAACTAATGGGTAATACTATCGCGTCGCTCGCTCGAAACACATCGCAACGCTCAGCACGCAAAACGAAACGCCAAAACGCAACTCGCTGGAGCCACTACCATTCGATCGAATGGTCATCCGAATGGATGCCCATCCGATCGGATGGCCATCCGATCGAAGTGCCATCCGATCCGTTCCAGGTGCCATTTTCCACTTTTGGCAACCTATAAATACCCCCTGTCACATCACCCAAGTGATGTGACAGCTCTCTCTCGTTCGACCAGCGTTCCAGCCCACTTTTCTCTCGATTTCTTGCGATTCTTGTAAGTTTTCCACTCAAATCTTGTACATCTATGATCTAAATGCACTTCTTCATCATTTTCACCTTTGAATCTTCACTTTTAACTGTGAAATCAGCGGATTTGAGGTGTTTTAGGATAATGTCATCATGGGGTTCTTATGAACTTCAAGTTTTGGCATTATTCCACCAAGAACAACTTAGATCTACATGATTTCCACATGATTCAACACTATTTTCATCTAGATCTAAACTTTTTCATGATTAAAAGGATTGAAATATGGTTTCTAAATTTCTTTCAACTCTTTTACACTCAATGCACTCAAAACCGATAGAATCGGAACTAGTTCAGGCTCTCTACTCGTTTTCTAGTGAAGTGTCGGCCCAAGATCTGATTTCAATCAACGAGACAACCAACTTCGGGTTGAACATGAACAACCGTCATAAACGGTTAACTGATTCGGATTCGGGTGATTCCCGTTCGATCGAACAACCTGGGTCTAATAGGGTTCCTGTTATTCAATACGTAGTCATACCGCCTCGATCAAACCGCAAAACTTTCAAAACTTAACAAGTTTCAAGAAGATCAGATTTTGGGACGGATTGCCATCCGATCGAATGACAATCCGATCGTATTGAACTTGGTTTCCACACTTAACATCTTTCACAATTTCAAAGATCATTAGTTTCTAACGGATTGCCATCCGATCGGAAGACCATCCGATTGAATGACAATCCTGCTGTGAACTTGTTCTCACTATGTGTCCAGCCGATCGGACCGCCTTCCGTTCGAACGACCGTTCGATCGACGACCTGAAGGGTAGAGATGCTTCTCTATTTTCAAAATGTTACAACGAAAACTTCAAAGCCATCATACATAAACACATCCATCCCAAACGATTGCCAATCCGATCGAATGGCCATCCGAACGGATTGTCATTCGATCGAATGACCATTCATTCGGATTATCATCCGATCGGATGACCATTCATCACTTTGTTTACTTTTCACCGTTTTATGCGCCGTTCTTCGCTCATGCTATCGTTACCTGTTTAGGCTAATCACTCTAGCTCTCCCTTCAATCCATTAACTACGATCGCTGTGAGTATACTCGATCCCTTTTTGCTTTATGCACTTTTGGGTATTACATTCGTTACTTATACCAAATCATATCGATCACACAACGCAAACACTTTATAAGCTGACCGTTACTACATGTTATACGTGTTACTCGATGAATGCTTGTATGTTATACTAACACAGTGATTGTTGCCTGACGCCTTAGCAACGATAGTACTATAGGTTGGACTCAGCACCTGTCGTGGACAGGGGTTGTTAAGGTTATTTCTTCACGTATCGCAGTGGTGATATGTGTTGCGCATTCTACAACTCACGGTCATGTCTGTGCATATTTCATTGTCGATAACCTACTAGCTTCACATTATACATGTTACATGCTGGTTATGCGTAAACGCTTTCGAACTCTATTATTACTATTAAACTTGTATGCTCACTGATATTCGTTAATTTACACATATTTTAGTCCCCCGTTTTACCCCTATTTTATGCCTTTTTGGCCGTAAAACCGTCATTCGGATACTTAAATATCTACACTTATGTTTACAGGCCTAAATAAGCATACCAGACAAGATGATAGAAAAAACGAGGACTTTCCGGACAAAACGACGAAGCTGCGGACATTCTGTTAAGGAAACTGATCTAGGCCTGTGGAACGGTCGTGCGACCTGATGCACGACCGTGCATCTCCGACAGTTAAAGATTTATCCGGCATTGAACGAGGGTGCGACTAGGCGTGCAAGGCATTTAAGGTCAGCTCGGTGATGCACGGACGTGCCATCCGAAGAACGATCGTGCGTCTACGATGATCCAGCCTTATCTCGGTGATGAACGCCCGGCCCAGCAGCTCGTGCAACAAGAACCCGGAACTGAACGACCGTTCCATCCGAAGAACGGTCGTGTGATTTCGTATCTAGTCAAAGATCTGATGACGTATGCAGTATGGTGCCCCATCCCTAATAATTGCTTAAAGTGCGCGGTCGTGCCATCTGAAGAACGACCGTGCGACAGCGAAAAAATATAAAAACAGAACAGAAACATTCTGTTCGATATTCTGGATTTTTGGAGAGGTTCACAGGCGATTTTCAGGCTCCGGAGGCGTTAGCTTTCACCCGGATTCAAGCCACATTGTCCCGTTTAGCTCGATTACTACCCGAATCCTTAGTCT
The DNA here is from genome assembly GCA_030545235.1 of Helianthus tuberosus. Lineage (NCBI taxonomy): Eukaryota > Viridiplantae > Streptophyta > Magnoliopsida > Asterales > Asteraceae > Helianthus > Helianthus tuberosus. The sequence goes on along the minus strand of CM060425.1, from coordinate 175,405,028 downwards.
AGTACTTGTTTATGGTTTGGTTTTCTAATCTTTCCATGATTTTGTTAATCTTTCAAGTACTTAGATTAATGTTTATGTATTATTGTAGCCTTTGGGCAAAAACACAAACAATCCCTTGCTAAATTATAGCCATTAGTATGTTAAGCTTTGTTTGTAATGACACTTGAAGTATTTTCTATGTTAATCTTTGATGATTAGTTTGCAACCTTGTTATTGATATTGAATTCTTGATTATAGGTAATTATGTTGGATGATTGATGCTTGGTTAGTTAAGATAGTTGAAAAATGAAGCTTAATTAATCTTGTATTAGTAAACTTTGAATTTGGTTAACTAGTTTAACTTGGTTTAAATGTATGCATCATGATACTAGAAATGGTTAGTGATTTAATAAAATGTAATTATTGTTAATCAAGAGAGCTTGCCGTCACGTAAGGACCTTAACGGGTTAGATGGTGTCGTTATAAATTCTTGCCATGATTTGTTAGCTTAGTTAGTAGTTTAGGCCAAAATTGCTATCTTAGTGAATTATTGTGCATGATTTGTAAAATGAACTCGGTTGTGATTTAATCTAGTTTATGCTTGTCTCGGTGGTTGCATTGTGTTTATCGGTGTCTCTTTCCTTGATTAAGTGCGGTTAGAAAACTCCTAACGGATGACTAGCTTATTTTTAAGAGATTTTCATAGACATTTATTAATTTCACGTTAAAGAACAATTTTAGGTGGTTAAAATGTGTTTATCGTTTTAGCTTTCCGAATGATTGTCATGTTAGGATTCCCAAAAGGGATACTGATTGTCTTAAATTGGAAAATTGACCGAATGCTTCTAGTGCCAAAACCGACTTAGTTGACATGCTGTGGTTATGTATTAAGCAAGGCTTTTTATCTATATTCTATTATGTTTTTATTATGTATTTATTTATGCTTACTTTAGTTTAGTTAAAATCAACCAAACTTATGTTTTTACCGGTAGTTTAGTGACAAAGGTCTAGTATTATTTCTCCGCCCATTTCCTTGGATCGATACTTGGTTCTTACCGATACTTTATTACATATATGACGAGGTACACTTGCCTCTTTCGTGTGTGTTTTGATGTAAAAGTAATAATCACTTTTATAAATTTAAAACCAAATCGTGTGTAAATTCATTGCAAAATTATGTATATATACGCACACGTCAAGTTTTTGGCGCCGCTGCCGGGGAAATGGCGAGTTTTAGGAACGACCCGAGTCATTTGGTTATCAGTGTATATACTTGTTAATATTTGTGTATAATTTCTTGATTATTTATTTGTTTATTTATTTGTTAATAGAGTAAATTGCAATTTTACCCCCTGTGGTTAGGGGTGATTGGCACTCTTACCCCCCCTAAGGAAATAATTGCAATTTTACCCCCCACTGTTCACCCTTATGTCGCAACCTTACCCCCTAAGCTCAGTCAACGGTAGTTTGACCATTATATGTAAGGGTATTTTGGTAATCTTACTCTAAAGTTTTTTTTTATTATTATTTTTATTATATATATAGTAAACTGCAATTATTATTGTCATCATCATCTTCAATTATAATTTTCTACCAATTATAATTTTGGGAACCAGGAACTGCCGAGCTTATCCACCATCACAGCTTGACGAGCTCTCTTATCCACCATCACCGTCGCCATCTGAGCCACCACAACCACCACTGCCGCCACAACCACCACTGCCGAGCGAGGTCTATGGCTAAGGAGTTGCAGGGGACTGTGAAGGAGATATTGGGTAGAGACATTGAGCTGCTGTTGCCGCCATTGTTGAGAGGCTTGAATGCGGTGGCGGAAGGGCGTGAAGCGGAAGAGCTGCTGTTGCCGCCATTGTTGAAGCACCTTCTTGATTCCGAGAGGGATGGTTGTTTGCAGGTTTGGGTGAACAGAGTCTTATCTTCCCATCTCTCTCTTTCTTCAACCCTTCTCTCCTTCTACCATAACAACCACCATCCATCACCATCTTCACCTCCACCAAACCACTGCCACCATCGCTATCATCGAACACCGATGGTTGACAGTTATGACCGGCATACCATCGCCATCGAAAAGAACTCCACCACCTCCTTCTTAACGTTCCATCACGACCTCATTCCGAAAAGATCTCCCCACCTCATGCTCAGTTTCGTCCTAATTAAAACTCAGAACGATCATTCGAGTCTTTTCCCACACACTGGCACAATCAATTTATACATTTCGTTAATCTGGAAATGCATCTAGTTCGCCGGAGACGCCGGAAATCCAGCCTAGCTGGTTCCGTCCATTCGTTCAGCAATATCTGCAGAAACTTGGAACCCAACTTGAAATCCTTGTGCCCGTTACCTATTAATTTTTTTAAAATTAGTTTCTTGTTTTTGAAAATGGGATATTAATTTTGCAATACATTGTTATTTTGGTTTTAATTTTTCTTGTTTTAGTCTGTTTTGAAAGGCTGATGTATAAATTGATTAGTATTTTACCGAGTTTCAAAGGCTCCGTAGTCAAAAATTTTGCTTCGTGGTGGCTGGTTCGTAGTGGCAGAGGTGGTTTTATATGGTGGCGTAAGTGGTGGTTTATCAAAAATTGGGGTCTGGGTGGAAGAAGATGGCAGTGGTGGTTGTGGTGGTGAATGGCGGTGGCAGTGGTGGTTGAGGGTGGTGGCTGGAGGTGGCAGTGGTGGTTGTGGTGGTGAATGGCGGTGGCAGTGGTGGCAGGGGGTAAAATTACAGAGTAAACAAAACACAGGGGGTAAAATAAAAGGGTAAAATAGTCATTTCACCACAAAGTCAACAGATCAGTCAACAAAATTGAGCTTAGGGGGTAAGGTTGCGACATAAGGGTGAACAGTGGGGGGTAAAATTGCAATTATTTCCTTAGGGGGGGGGGGGGTAAGAGTGCCAATCACCCCTAACCACAGGGGGTAAAATTGCAATTTACTCTTGTTAATATTTCTTGTTTTTATTTCATTTATTCGTTTTCCAAATCATTTTTGGTACGTTTGTAAATTTTTGTTCCATTTATTTATTCGATCCGGATTTATTTATTTATTTATTCTTTGATTTTTCGGCTTTGGGTATCCATTTTTACTTTAGCCGATTCGATTATTTTTATTGTGTTGATTTTTATAAAATTTCGGGCCTATTTTCGGATTTTTATAAAATTTTCAGCCCATCTTTAATAATATTCTGCTTCTATTCAGCTGAAAAAAAAAACAGCATTATTATTTTATTAATAAAATATTCACCGTGTCAAATTTTCGTTTGCAGGTTAATGTTCTCGACCCCCGCTCCAGAAGTTGTTGAACCGTCAGACGAGCTCGAACGTGATCTGAGGAGACGTCTTCGTGAGAAATCTCGTGCGGTTGGGCTACTGCTCGCCAGGGGTGAGCAGGAGCAGGAGGTAACCACTGAAGCCGAGGGCTCAGGGGCAACGGAGAACGTAATCATGGCCGACGATGAGCGACCGTTGAATGAGACGAATCAGCCTGGAAGGACAGGCCTGGAGCCGAGTATCCTTCAACCTACTATTGATGTACCTACTTTTGAAATTAGATCTAGTATAATAAATATGGTACAAAATTCAGTACAGTTTGACGGACGTGAGCACAAGGATCCCGGGAGGCATATTGCTGCTTTTCTCCATGTCTGTTCTACGTTTAAGATTACAGGTGTTTCGGAGGATGCAATTCGGTTGAGGTTGTTTCCATTTTTGTTACGTGACAAAGCCAGAGCTTGGCTTATGTCGCTTCCAGCCGGGTCCATCAGGACCTGGAATCAGTTGGCAGAGCAGTTTATGCAGAAATATTTCCCACCTGAGAAAACGAACAAGCTACGGAACCGAATTGTATCTTTTCACCAGGACGAGGGTGAGTCGTTGCATGTAGCTTGGGAGAGATTCAAGGATTTGTTGATTGATGTGCCACATCACGGCTACTCCAAGAGACAGCTGGTTTTGACGTTCTATCAGGGGCTCAGTTACAACACACAGGAGCGATTAGACGTGAACGCGGGAGGTGATCTAGGAACTAAGACGCCTAATGAAACGTATGATATTATAGAGAAAGCCGCGTTAAAATCCAGCTCGCGTCGGGAGGGAGACAGAGGCCGGGCATCATCATCTTCATCTCACGCAAGAGTCCATGTTGGAGACGACTATACGGCCATTACTGCACAAATCTCGGCTCTCGCATCGAGATTCGACAGGTCCCAGATGATTGCGCATGCGGGCTCGGGTTGTAACCAGTGTGGAGTGTCACACGAGCCTGGGGCATGTTTTCAGGGAGTCGTATACGAGGGCCACGAAGAGGTAGATTTCGTGAGTAATCAACTGAGGCCGCAGAACAACCCTTACAGTAACACCTATAACCCCGGTTGGAGAAATCACCCAAATTTTGGGTGGCGAGCAAATGCAGGCAATCAAAATCCTTTGGGATTCACTCCGCGCGCTCCAGCGCAGCAGGGTCAAGGTCAGGGTCAGCAGTTCCAGCAGTACAACCAATCCTACCAGCAGCGTCCATATTCATATCAAAATCAGGGCACTGGGAGTGGTTTCCAGCAGCAGGCCCCTCAGTCTAGTTCTAAGCTGGAGGATATGATGGCCCAGCTTCTTACTAGCTCCTCGAGCGCGAATCAGTTAGCTGAAAAACGCTACCAGCAGAGCGATGATCGTTTTCTCTCTCATGAGGGAGAAATGATGAGTCACAAGGCCTCGATTCAGAATATAGAGAATCAGGTTGGTCAGCTGGCACAGATGATGTCAAAGAGACCCCAGGGTGGTCTTCCGGGTAATACAGAAACAAACCCGAATGGACACAGGGATGTGAATGCTGTGATGACCAGGAGTGGAAAACCTACCGGACCCGTCATATCGGACTCACCACCGATCACTGAAGCGGTCCCGACTGACACACCGGACGAGGTGCAAGCCAGGCTACGCCCAGCAAGTACAGCACAAGTCCAGGAGCCGGTCACAGGTTAGACGCCTCCAGTGCCTTTTCCAGGAAGGCTGAAGAAGCAGAAGAATGATGAACAACACGGTAAGTTTCTCAAAATGTTTAAGCAATTGCATATAAACATACCATTTGTTGAAGCTTTGGCACAGATGCCAAAGTATGCGAAGTTTCTGAAAGACATCCTCTCAAACAAACAAAAACTCGAGGACATGTCTTGTGTGGTTATGAATGAAAGCTGCTCTGCTATTCTCCAGAATCGCCTGCCTACAAAAATGGGAGATCCGGGCAGTTTCACGCTTCCTTGCCTCATTGGCAATATGTCCGTCAGTCATGCGTTAGCAGATCTAGGAGCGAGTATAAACCTTATGCCCTATAAGGTTTTTACAAAGTTGGATCTAGGTGAGCCGTCACCTACGAGGATGAGTATTCGACTTGCGGATCTTTCTATCAAGTATCCACGCGGGTTTGTAGAGAATATGCTTGTTAAGATTGACAAGTTTGTGTTTCCCGTGGATTTTGTTATCCTGGACATGGATGAGGACTTGTTAGGCCCAATAGGTTTATGGATTAGTAGGATTGGCTAAATGGACAAAGCTTCTAGAAGATGGTGGGTATTAGAGTGGGCTTTGGGGGAATTATGGGCCTAGGGTTTTGGGGGATACCCCTTACTATAAATAGTTAATGGAAATTAGGAGTTATGGTTGGTTCAATTGGTTTTAGAAACTTGTATTAGACAATTCCCATTGTATGCAAGTTTAAGCCTTTGAATATTCAAATCTTCATATTGTTCTTGATTATTTCTTGAAGATCATCAAGTTTGGATTCCGCCCATCCTTGGTGATTGTTTGATATCGTTGTTTGATCCGTATTTTCGGGACTTACAATTGGTATCAGAGCCAATTTGATATCAAACACTCAAGAAATTCTGAATTTTGGTTGAAGATCTTCATAGTGTTCTTCGGGTTCTTCATTGTGTTCTTCGCACTCTTCATAAAATTACTATATTTTGCTTCTTGATCTTTTAGAAAAGTGTTAAAAGGTTTATATCAATTAAAAAAATTATTATTACTCGTGTCAACATCATCCTCAAAGTCATCGCACAAATCTTCAAAAGTTTATCTGACATCATCGGACATCATCAACAGCAGCATACGTCATTGTCTTCATCCGCAACATTGTCTTCATCCGTAATCAACATTCTCTTCATCCGCAATCATTGTCCGTAATCATCAAAATTCATCCGCAATCGTCCGCAATCAAACAACTTCCCATCCGGAATCATATCATCTATTCCGAAATCATCCGGAATCGTCATTTCGGACATTCAACAACATCACAACTTCATCCGTAATCATAATATTCCATCCGTGATCAACATTGTTTCATCCGTAATCATCCATCTTCATCATCCGAGATCATCTGCTACTACATCAATTCATCCGTAATCTTCAACATTTATCGTCCGCAATCTTACATCATCTCGGATCGTAATCATCTTTCTTTCATCCGTGATCATCATTCCTCATCCGTAATCATCCGCAATCAACTAGTTTCATCCAAGTAGCACCTTCATCATCTTCAAGTTAATCCGTCATCAACAACCTGCTTCGACATCGTGTCATCATAATCCTTCCCTCGATCACCGTCTTCAACTTCCAGTCATCATCGGACACACTCAGTCACCCTCCGCACACTCCGACGTCCACCATAACTCCAATTATCTTCTCCGGCGACCGTAAACGACGTCCGCCGAACCTGCAACTCCACTCCATCTTCATCACTCCGTCATCACCCTCTTCACCGACGACCCGCCACCATCTTCATCAATCATCATCATCAACAAAAACCTGCAACAACTGTTCATCGTCGTTCATCACCGGCCACCTCCTTCACAGTTCCGTAAACCGTCCCTCGATACCACTCACCGCCGTTCACCGTACAACTTCTCCGACGTACACCAACCATTTCATTTCCTGTAAACCTCTGCCGTCGAACCACCTCCTTCAATCACCATCTCCGGTCATCTTCGTCTCCGTCAACCTTCATAACCTTCATCTCCGTTTCTTCTCCGTTCATCGCTGCAACTTGTTCTCGTCATCTTCTCCGATCACTCATCTACATCCATCACTGTTATTCTCCGACGGCATCGATCACCTTCATCTTTATCTCCGGCAGACATAACGAAGAAGAAGACGGCGGCTGGTTAACGATTTAGGGTTTGGTTTGGGTTAAACGAAGAAGACATAAACGACATATCTTTTGTCGTTTAGGATTTTTAAATATTTTATAATAATAATAATCAATCATTAAGTAATGATTACTCTATCATTAATATTAAATTAAAAAGTTTTATTAAAATATATAATTAAAATATTAGTTTATTTTAAAATTAAACTATATTAAAAAAGGTTTTATATAAAATATTAAAAAAAACAAACAAAAGGGGTTATAAATTAAAAAAAAAAATGGGAGTTTGTTTTGTTTCAGTGAAACGGTTTTGACAGGTTTTTGAGCTGTGGTAAAGGAAACTGGTTCGTACATTTGCGACGTGCTCGACTTAGTGTGTGCATTGTTTCTTGCCTTGGCTTGTGTTTTACGATAACTTGGTTCAACAATGGATTCCTCAAGTATTGATTCACAACGTCAGTTGCTCTCGGAACAACTCAATAATTTCAGTTTCATTGAGGGTGAAAGCGTAGAAGACGTAATCAGAAGGTTTACACTGCTGCTTTCTGAAATCGAGAAGAGCGGATTGTATGTGACACTTGGTAGGGTTAACAGAGCCTTTTTGTATGGATTGCCTCGAAGCAAGACATGGGACTATCGTGTTGCAGTTATCATGGGGACATACAATCATGCTACAATGAAAACAAAAGATGTGATCTCCTTAGTCAATGAATATGTCCAGAAAGACAAACAGAGGAGTCAGAATCTCGCAAACACATCGTCGTCTATGTCAATCTGTCAGAAGGTCGTTGCTACTTCACCACTTGTTACTGATCCCAACATCGCTCAGATTCCCTCATCTTCACCTGAGACTGTTGCATCATCTGATGAGAAGGCCCCACAATCAACAGGATCTCATCCCGATAAAGTGGCCCAGACTGAAGAGCCGAAATCACTTTTTGAAACGCTAAATTCTCTTTTATGTTCCGAGCACTGCAGAAAGAAAGTTGCTTTGCTGAGATCCCAAAATTCAGCTTTGATCACCGATTATAACACTGTGATGGGAAAGTACATCAGTCTTCGAGAGAATAATAAAATTCTCTATGAAAAGATTGAGGCACTTAAGAAGGACATAGCTCAACTTCACAGAGACGTGAATCAACAGCAATGTTGGGTTCACGACTACAAACATAGACTCACAGTTAAAACTCTTGAATGTGACTCTGTGAAGGGTGAGCTAGAGCTCATCACTGGAAAGTACAAACAGAACGAGTTAAACATCAAAAAGTTTGACACTTCCAGTGCCACAGTTCAAAATCTGTGTAATGTGCAACTTGCTTATCAAGAAAACAAGGGAAAGGGTTTGGGGTATAAACAGGCTCCGCCACCATACAATCATAATTATTCTAGATTGCCAATCACTGAGCAGGAAATGGAAAATTATGACACTATGATGTATGGCAAACCTAGTGACTATGTTCCATGGGAGCCCTTCAGACCAAAGAATGCCAGACCAGCTGATTTTCAAAAACCAATGAATTTTGTTAAAAATGCGGATAAAAATTGCTCAAACGAATCAGCTGGCGAATCTGAAAAGGAAAATGAACCAGAGAATGAAATAGAACCAGTGAAAACATCCGCAAATGAGCCACAAGAAATTTTGTCAAATTCTGATTGTGATTCTGTAGAAAATAATAACTGTTCTAGTTCATGTGCAGAATCAATGACAGTTGAAGAACAGTCTGCAGTGGATGATGAACCACATTTAATCGTTGCTGATGTTGCTGATGATTCGGATGCTACCAAACCCGATCATTATGCTTGGAACTGTGTTATGTCTTGGTATGCTGAGAGTCGGGGTATTCCAATTAAAACTGATAATTCAGGTGTTGTGGTTTTAGATTATGATCGTGACGAAAATGCTTTAACAGGGAAATCTGATGTATCGACTGATAAACTTGAAACACCTTTTTCAAGTGACTCAGAAATGTGTTCTGGTGATTCAGACAACTATTCTAGTATGCCTGAAATATCAACCGATACATCAGAAACTCATGAACAAGAGAGAAATGAGAAAATTGATATGTTTGATTGTGTTAGTAAAGAAGTCGATGAACAGGGATCATCTGATGAATCTGACATTCAAGTTGCAGATTCTAGTACGTCAGATAATTGTAGCACTTCTGAGAATTCTGAATGTGACAAACACTCAGAACCAAGTAGTGCAACGCCCGAAGAGAGTCATACAGTTTCAAACATAGATTGCTCTTCGTGTGAGAAACCAGAATCAGCTGATGTCAGAAACTCAGAGGTTGATGAAGCTGAAGAAGAGATATTCGTAGAAACCAATTCTGAGGAAACTCATGAGATCTTGGAGCCTGAAGATAATGGATCCACAGAAATCAATTCAACAGTTGATTCAACTGATGAAACTGAAGAAGAGATATCTGTGGAAACCAATTCTGCAGAAACTCCTGAGAACATAGTTTCTGGGGAAAAGGAATCTGTGGAAGTCAATTGAACAGATGATTCAACTCTCGATCCCAAAGGATCAGATTCGGAAGAAAGCATTTCAAATAAAGCAAAGTCTACCGAATCTTCTCCTTCAAAGAAGAAACGATCACGTAAAAACAGAAGACCACGGAAAAAGGAAATTCAAAAGGAAAACCCGTCTCTCATGCAAACTGAACCTAAGCTGAAGGGTAAAGCTGTCGATACTTTCTCTTGTGCTGATAACTGTAAACAGGGTTCTTCCAAGACCAAACATACGCACAAGCAATCAGCATCAAAGGAAAAGAAAGGACTTGATCAGTTCCCTAGAATAACACAAGCAGAACTGAATGTCTTTTTCTCAAAAAGACAGACGTGTTTTAATTGTGGAATTCCGGGACACATTGCAAGAAATTGTGTTCATCGTCCCTACTACTCTAGGAACATGTACCATCAGAAGGCCATGCACTCAAATTTCATCAAAAATAGACATCCCAAAGCAAGGCCTTCTGATAGAGACTGGAATCTTGCCAAACAAGAAAGTCAAAAATTTTCAAACATAAATAGGTTTCAAAGAAAAACAAAAGTTTTTCCAGCAAATGAAAGTGTTTCAGACACTAGGAATTGGAAACCTAAAACTCCTGTTGGATCCCAGTCTCCGTGTTCGCAACCATCAACATCTACTCCATCGCCAAAAACCACCGGCGATGTTAAGAGTTGTATGATTTTTGGTGAAGTTTCTTACACTGATAGCGATGGTCACCTCAGGTCAACAATGGCCTAGGTTCCAGTTTCTAATTAATCCCGCTAAGTGTGCAGGAACGGCTATGGAGGGCGATCGTTAGACTTCGGTTTTTCGACAGTAGTTGTTCCAGACACGTGACAGAAGACTTATCCCAGTTGAATTACAAAAAAAAATAATGTTCGATGGAGGATTTGTCAACTTCGCGGGAAGGGAAACTGGAAGAATAACCATGAAGGGCACTGTCAGAAACGGGGTTCTCACCTTCTCAGACGTCAATTATGTCCCTGATCTGTAGCACAACCTTTTGAACGTATCCCAGAAGCACGACATAGGAATGGAGGTTTTCTTCACCGAGAGTGAATCGCAATTTCGTTCTTCCACCGATTCAGAAGCCGATTTCTGAACCCGCTGTAGCTATCCCTGATGGTGTAGTCCGTAACATTGAAGTCTCCTCAGGACCCTCAAATGCTCAAGGAACTTCTCTGTTTCTGGGAGCAATTCCCTCATATTGCACTGTAGATCCACCGGTGATCAACAACGCTACTGCATCAAGTGAGGGGGAGCAATCTGGTATAATATCTAGAAGTTTCTTAATCTCAAGCTGCTGGTGTGCAGTCCCACAATGAATCGGGTATGAGAAAGTTGCTTCGAGCAAGTTAAAGGTCTGGATCATGATGAGGAACATGCATTGGTGATGAGAAAGAAGTTCGAAATGTGCTCGTTGGGAGGAGTGAAAATGTTTTTGGGCTTGCAAGTTCGTCAAAACAGGGATATGAAGTGTACATCAGCTGGATGCCAATTCTTGGGGGACAGTCTCATCTCATGGCAGTGCAAGAAGCAACAGCTCACTTTTGCAGCGGAAGCAAAGTACGTTGCAACATCTGCTGCCTGCTGCTCTCAGGTTCTTGGTTCTCTGAATATAACACCAGCTCAAGGATTACGGTTTGACTTATCTAAACTCCACTACTTATTTTGATAATGATGCCGTTATCTAGATTATCAAAAACCCTGTCTTTCAGTATAAAACCTAGCACATTGACATCAAGGTGCACTCTATTTGAGATTGCTATGACAGAGGATTGTTTAAACTTAAACAGATCCACACTGATGCTAATTCAACAGATCTTTTTACAAAACCTGTCAGCATCTCGAGATTCAATGTGCTTGTGGATCTTTTGAAAATGACACGTATCACCGACTGAGCGACCCAAAAAAAAAAAAAAAAACCGGTTTCATACTAATGTAAATAAATAAGTAAATTTGCGCATAAAGTGTGATGCACAAATTTAGGGGGGGAGGGGGACATATATATACATATGCATAGTTTGAGGGGGAGAAAAAAAAAACATATATGTACATACGCATCGTTTGAGGGGGAGAAATAGTTGCCTGGGAAATGAAATGAATTTTCGTGTTAAAGAACTTGATTAACACACGTAAGGCTTCAATGTCAAACAGGTTCGGCTCCACTGCGATGTGTTGATAGGTCTGCCGCTCGAAAAGCAAAAGAAGCAAAAGTGATACAAACATAATGGACTGGACATCTCGTGGGTAACAGACCAACGGTGTATGATTTCATGGTCTTAAATCCTGCGTTGATAGATAGCCAACATCTGAAGTTTCGGGTCTTTATGCTGATGATTCATCCGGGATATCAGGGCTGTCCCTCTGCTGTACGGAAGTACTGACCTGGACACAGTCAGGATATCCTGCTAAAAAGAGCCCTTGTCAGATCTTCCTTGGTCTCTCTGCTGTACGGAAGTACTGACCTGTTCACCAGGAAGTTTGACATTAAAAAAAAAAAAGGGCCATCGTCAGATCTTCCTTGGTCTCTCTGCTGTACGAAAGTACTGACCTGTTCACCAGGAAGTCTGGCGTTGAATAATAAATTAAAATAAAAGGATGATCTTAGTATACTCACCTGCTACGATGAGCAGTTGCGCTTACCTTGATCGCGGGGGTATACCTTGGAATGGGACACACACATGTCACAGTATAAAACTACCTAAAAGCGTATCACAAAGCAAAAAGCAAAAAGTTGAAGTTTGAGCGGTGGATTTAAGAGGACAAACATATCAACAATTGCGTGGACCAGCCTAAGTAAACGAAGAGCTAAAAAGTGTCCCTTAATCAATTCGAGAACGATTTTGATCCCATGGCAGGTTCTCCCTATATTACTCCTCCATTAGTTTTCTATTATTAATTTGTTTTGTTTTGATTATCTCTTTAATAAAAAAGGTTGCTCGGTTGGTTGGATCGTTGATGTTGAGAAAGATGTTTTCTGTCCTGAAAATGCAAAACATTAAAGTGATAGTCTGGCCCACTGTTTCGGATTGGGGCCCACTATTTCGGATAAAACGAATCAGATCCGGCCCATTGCTCTCGAATGTAATTCGGACCATTGTTCCGACTTGGGGCTTGGTTGTTTGATCTCAGGCCCAATCCGAAACACTATAAATTGTCAACCATTTCTCTTTCGAGTCACATTTCGGCCCTTTTCTCTTTCTAAGCATTTCAGATCCTCTCATTGTCTTCCCAGACCACTTATTCGAATTACAAGGTTTGCAGGTTCCTATACTTTTCAAACCAAAGCCCTTGAATGCCACAGTTGCCAAAGAACATGACGAGCAACTCATGAGTGCTGCTGCTAAAGCTGAGATAGAAGCTGAAGTGTTAGAGTTGAATGAAGAAGAATCTGACGACATCAGTGATGTGGAAGTAATTGTCTCTGAGAAAGCTGACGAACCTGTTTGAAAATCAACGTTAATGACTGAAGAAATCCTACAAGCCCTGATTGAATTCTTGAAGGATAGCGTCGGAAACCCTCCTTCCGTATCTATTCCTGAAACTGAAGATGATTCGAAAGATGATGCTGAACAAGCATCCAACAAGAAATGAAGAACCGAAACATCTCCTAATAATCATTCTACTGGCCCAAGCTCAGAACCTTAGCCTACTATGCCCACCGATCCACAAGTCACTGCTGCTACTCAAGAAACAAGCACGCAAGATCTCGATTTTGATTTAAAATTTGATTTCGATCTCGATCTGTCTGAAACAACTCATTTGCAACCAGAAAGCTCAAGCAGCATCAGGTTCAATGTAGGAAGTTCCAGTGGTGTCGATTTCTCTGAGCATGATAAAGCAGCCATGCGTTTTGCAGCCAACAAATTGAAATTTATTGAAGAAAGAGATAGTGATGATGATACGGCTGTTGATGTAGCGAAGTTGCAGCAAAAAGTGATTGTGTTGAAACAAGATGCTGCCCTGAAAGAAGCTCAGATCTAATCTTTGCAAGCTTAAAAATTAAGCAAAGATCAGACGATCGAGCAACTACAAAGCGATGCAGGTATGCTGATGCCTGTTGAACACATCTTCCAAACGGAGCTGGTTATGATGTTCAAGAATCGCGTGTTTGCTGATCCGGCTCCGTTACCTGGTGATCTTCCAAACGGTTTCAGCAACTAATCCAGTAAACCTAGGGGGAGATTGTTAGGCCCAATAGGTTTATGGATTAGTAGGATTGGCTAAATGGACAAAGCTTCTAGAAGATGGTGGGTATTAGAGTGGGCTTTGGGGGAATTATGGGCCTAGGGTTTTGGGGGATACCCCTTACTATAAATAGTTAATGGAAATTAGGAGTTATGGTTGGTTCAATTGGTTTTAGAAACTTGTATTAGACAATTCCCATTGTATGCAAGTTTAAGCCTTTGAATATTCAAATCTTCATATTGTTCTTGATTATTTCTTGAAGATCATCAAGTTTGGATTCCGCCCATCCTTGGTGATTGTTTGATATCGTTGTTTGATCCGTATTTTCGGGACTTACAGGACTCGAGAGTGCCTCTGATACTCGGACGCCCGTTTCTCAATACCGCCCGGACGATTGTGGACGTGGCGGCGGGCCAAATCACACTCCGAGTAAATGATGAGCATGTGACGTTTGACATTAAACGTTCTATGCAGCATCCTCAGAGTCAAGACGACGCACTCTATTATGTCGACATCGTCGACACTTATGTGAGCACGCATTTCCAGGGTACGATCGAGGAGATAGATTCGGACACACATCTGTTGTGTGGGGACCTAGATGGCATTACGCAGGAGGGCCACGATTTAGAGCACCCAGTCTATCAGATTTGTGATGATGGTCCCCAGAGTCCGGATCGATTCACAGAAATTGATCGCGATAGTGAAGTGAAGTCGAAGCCTTCAGTGGAAGATCCTCCTACCTTGGAGCTTAAAGAGCTCCCACCGCACCTGGAGTACGCATTTCTGGATGAGGAGCGTCATTTTCCTGTCATTATTTCATCTGGATTGGCGGGAGAAGAGAAGAGCAAACTGCTTAATGTGTTGAAACTTCATAAGAAAGCAATCGCCTGGAAAATCATGGACATAAAAGGTATAAATCCCTCATTCTGTACACATAAAATTCTAATGGAGGATCAGTTCAAGCCGTGTGCGCAGCACCAGAGGCGGCTGAACCCGAACATACAAGAGGTCGTTAAAAAGGAAGTGATTAAGTTGTTAGACGCTGGTATGATCTATCCCATTTCCGACTCTGTTTGGGTCAGTCCTGTGTAGGTAGTGCCCAAAAAGGGGGGCATGACTGTGGTCACAAACGATAGGAATGAGCTCATTCCAACCAGGACGGTCACTGGATGGCGGGTTTGCATTGATTATCGCAAACTCAACGACGCCACCCGCAAGGACCACTTCCCGCTTCCATTCATTGATCAAATGTTGGAGCGTCTGTCAGGGAAGTTATATTATTGTTTTCTGGATGGGTTCTCTGGTTATTTTCAAATTCCTATCGCTCCTGAGGACCAGGAGAAGACCACATTTACCTGTCCCTTCGGTACATTCGCCTACCGGCGTATGCCGTTTGGGCTGTGTAATGCACCGGCTACTTTCCAGCGATGTATGGTCGCCATTTTCCACGACATGATTGAGGATTCCATGGAGGTGTTCATGGACGATTTCTCGGTATTTGGGGATTCCTTTGATCAATGTCTGGAAAATTTAAAAAGAATGTTGAAGAGGTGTGAGGAGACTAATCTGGTCCTGAACTGGGAGAAATGCCACTTCATGGTGATGGAGGGCATAGTTTTGGGACACAAAATTTCTCACGCGGGCATGGAAGTCGATCCAGCTAAAGTCGACGTTATTTCACGACTTCCGTCCCCCACCTCTGTTAGAGCTATACGGAGCTTTCTCGGTCATGCCGGGTTCTATCGGAGATTCATCAAAGATTTTTCAAAAATCGCCAGACCCATGACCCGTTTGTTGGAGAAAGATGCTCCGTTCGTGTTTGGAGATGATTGCTTGGGGGTTTTTGACCTTCTCAAGAAAAAGTTGATTGAGGCCCCTATTTTAGTCGCACCAGACTGGAGTCTGCCATTTGAAATCATGTGCGACGCGAGTGATTACGCTATAGGGGCCGTTCTGGGTCAAAAGAAGGAAAAGCACTTCCATCCGATCTATTATGCGAGCAAAACTCTTCACGACGCTCAGGAGCATTACACCACGACTGAAAAAGAGCTCTTGGCGGTCGTTTTCGCATTTGATAAATTTAGATCGTATTTAGTGCTTTCGAAAACCGTTGTATACACTGATCACTCAGCCATTAGATACCTCTTCAGCAAACAGGACGCTAAACCGCGTCTAATCAGATGGATCCTGTTGCTGCAAGAGTTTGATATTGAGATACAAGATAAAAAGGGTGCTTTGAATGTAGCGGCTGACCATCTATCTCGGTTAGAGCACGGAGACATCGAGGACTCGCGTTGGGATTCAATCAATGACAATTTCCCACACGAGTCTTTGATGGGTGTTGAGATATGCGATGAGTCGCCATGGTTCGCCGACTTTGCGAACTATCTTGCTTGCGGGATTCTGATTAAAGGATTGACTCACCAGCAAAAGAGGAAATTCTTTTCGGATCTCAAGCACTACATATGGGACGACCCTTTCTTGTTCAAGGTGGGTGCTGATCAGGTGATCAGGGGATGTGTATCTGGGGCTGAGGCGACCGACATTCTGCGCCAGTGTCATGAGGGACCTACCGGAGGCCACCACGGAGCCAACTTCACTGCGAAGAAGGTGTTGGATTCCGGGTTTTACTGGCCGACCATTTTCCGTGACGCGCAGAGTTGGGTGAAAGTGTGCGATGCTTGTCAAAGGGCAACGAACATATCGGCACGCGACGAAATGCCCCAGAACTGGATACAAGTTTGTGAAGTCTTTGATGTTTGGGGGATAGACTTCATGGGACCATTCCCCCCCTCACGTGGAAACAAGTACATACTCGTGGCTGTTGACTATGTATCAAAGTGGGCGGAGGCGCAAGCCTTACCCACTAACGACGCCAGAGTAGTTGTAAGGTTTCTTAAGAGTTTGTTCGCCTGATTTGGCGCTCCGAAAGCGCTCATTAGTGACCGAGGGACTCATTTTTGTAATACACAGCTTGAAAAGGCTTTGTCCCGATACGGTGTGCATCACCGTTTGTCCACGCCCTATCATCCGCAGACAAGCGGGCAGGTGGAGGTCACGAACCGTGGGCTTAATCGCATCCTTGAGCGGTCTGTTGGAGCGAACCGCAAGGAATGGTCTGACAAACTCGAGGATGCATTGTGGGCATTCCGTACAGCTTATAAGACCCCTATAGGGACCACCCCCTTTAGGTTGGTATACGGAAAGGCATGCCATTTACCGGTGGAGTTGGAGCACAAGGCTATGTGGGCATTGAAAACCGCGAATTTGGACCTAAAAACCGGAGGTGAAGCCCGGTTTCTCCAAATTCATGAATTGGAAGAATTGCGGCACCAAGCCTATGAGAGCTCCGTACTCTACAAAGAGCGCACGAAGAAACATCACGACAAACGCTTGAAGGACCACAAAGAATTCCAAGCGGGTGATCTTGTTCTTCTGTACAATTCAAGGCTGCGCTTATTTCCTGGGAAGCTTCATTCACGCTGGACAGGACTATACACGGTTAAGGAAGTATTTCCGTATGGTACTGTTGCAGTAGAGAACACGGATGGCGTTACATTCAAGGTAAATGGTCACCGGTTGAAGTTGTACGTTGCCGGGCCGATAGAGTCGGCGGTGGAGGTGATTGAACTCCAAACCCCGCACACATCATAAGTGTGGGGAGGAGAGAGTCTACGCTACTGACTCGCGGATCAAAAATGTAGCAAGAGCGTATTTTGCGCTTTAGGGGTAGTTTCGTCTTTTTCGTAGTTTTTTTTAGTTTTAGCTTTGAGTCTTGCTATCGACTCGTCGACAAAAATTTAGCATGAGTCTACGCTACTGACTCGCCGAAAAAAATGTAGCAGGAGCGTCTTTGGCGCTATAAGGGTAAAATAGTCCTTTTTTGTATTTTTGTAGTTTTAGCGTAATTTAGGTAAGTTAGGTAGTTTACGTTAGTTTGTTTAGTTTTCGTACGTGCCGAGCGAAGGTTCTGTATTGCAATATTGTTAGAACAGTTGGTGTGTCAAAAAAATGGCGAAAAACGGCCGAAACAGTTGCTGGAAATGGCTTCTACGGAAAAATTCTGATCTGCACCTGATGCACGACCGTTCCTCGGGTCGCACGACCGTGCGTTTCCGAGGGCGGCACGGTGGATCGCACCCCCGGTGCATTTCCGAGAAAAGTTTATAGGGTTTGGGCGATGTCGGCGACGCACGACCGTGCCACACGGAGAACGACCGTGCGTCAGGCTGAGGGCAGTTTTGTCATTTGGCACTATAAATACCCTCATCTGCAGCCCCCATTCACAATTCGCGAAACCCTAGTCGCTGCAGGCCGTTCCAGAACGATTCTTCATCATTTCGCACGGTTTTTCGCACGGTTTTTCGCACGATCTCACACCCTTCTTCGCACGGTACGTTCCTAGTTGTAGTTTTCTTGTTTCCTTGCTTTCTAGGTTAGATTTCCTCCGATTCTTCAAGAGATTTATTAGAGTTCTCTTCATAAACAAATCGAAACCCTAACCCTTGTTGAATCGAAGTATCGTGAACACCCGGTTGACTTTCAGACCCCTGTTGGCCCAATACTTGTTGAAATTTTGCAAAAATCAGGTTGTTCTAAGTACAGGGGTCGAAATCTGCAGACACTGTGTCGCACGGACGTTCCTTAGATGGAACGGTCGTGCCATTCCGGCTTGTTCACGATATCTGCTGTTTGTTCGGTGTTGCACGGTGGTGCCATAGATCGCACGCCGTGCAGTTCCGACATTTCTGGGCAGATGGTGCTTGTCATCGGCGACGCACGACCGTGCATCGGGTCGCACGACCATGCCATATGCCCAGATCAGTTGGACAGTTTCTTCATAATTTGCTGCTCGGCTGTTTTCAATTCATATCTCTCCTGTTTCTGTCTTTCTAACAATGTTCCCCATTACAGATGGATCACCCTTTCCTTCAGTTTGACCCCGACATTGAGAAAGAGGCTCTTTGCATTCCGAAGCGCGACGCCTTGTGGGAAAGGCGGGGACAGTTCGGAGTCCCACGATAGTTAGATTGGGAAGTCATGCGGGAACTCAATCAGTATGAGAGATTAGACGACATGATGAGTCGCCCGCTTGCTAATCTAGTCGCTTGCAACCGACCCGTTTACCAGGAGCTGACTATAGAGTTCTTTGCATCTTATTCCTATGAAAAGCCGGCTGCTTATAGAAGACCTAAATTTCGCTACAAGCATCGTGTAAATTTCAGGTTATGTGGGCAATGGCATAGTTGGTCGGTTGGTCGTTTGGGAAGGAGGCTAGGGATTTATACTAGGGACGACATGGATGATAAAGAGGTCTTCACTGAACAGTTCACCTTCCCTTCTGATGCAGACCGGGATGCATTTTGGGCAGAAAACGCTATTGGGGAGCCCTACAACCCGAGGATGTCAAAGGCCTCGCGACTCCGAGACCCTCTGGTGCGAGTGATGCACCATGTATTCAGCCATTCGATATGCGGTCGCATGGACAGTCTCGGTAACTGTCCCACACCTGACTTGATCTTTTTATATGCGTTGGTTGACAAAGCACCAATCAACCTGGGCGCACGCATGGCTGAGTATTTCGTCAAGAGCTCGGGGCGGACCCCGAACAGTGAGATACATGGCGGTCAGTATGTGACCGAAATAGCCTACAACGAAGGCTATATGACTGAGGAGGTTATTCAGGGTCTCACTTTGATTACTGAGGGGGTTCATGTCAATATCAGGTCGCTGAAGGCCATAGGGGTGATTGTTGAGCTTGATAGAGGAGATAGGTTGAGGGGATTGAATAACGAGGTCTGGGACCCATTGCCTCCAGATGAGGAGGAAGATGAGGATGTTGAGATGGGAGAGCAGGGTGCGCAGCAGCAGCACCAGCCACCGACACCACCACACTCGCCGCAGCACCATGCATTTCATCAGCATGAGGACTGGCCCACGTTCTACCAGCAGTTCCAGGATATGCGTGTGACGCAGGAGCAGCATGGTACCTAATTCGATGAGATTAGAGCTAGCCAGGACCAGATCCGGGCTAACCAGGATCAGCTTCGGGCCACACATGACCAGCTTCGGCAGAGCCAGGATGCTTTATACCAGGGGGTGTCTGCGGGGTTTTCTTATCTTTTCGGGGAGATGCATCACGCATACCCCGACTACTTTCAGCACCCTCCGCAGTTCCCACCGTGGAACCCCCTGGTCATGGCGATGCCGGCCCGTCCTATACGAGACATGATGATGATGATGGAGATGAGTAGTTGGCAGTGGTGATAGCAGTTGGTGGTGTTTTCTATTTCAGTACTTTATTTACTTTTGGGTGTTTATTTTGACTATTATTTAAAACACCCCGGTTATGTATTTCAGACAATTTCCTTTGTGTTTTGTTTGGATTTTAGTATTTATGTATATTATGGTTGTTTTGTGATTTTTCTATTTCTGTTATGTTTTGGGTGCACATGTGACATACTCGCATGTTTTATCTATCGGATCTTGGACCGGAGCACGTACCAGATACAGCTTCGGAAGTCTCGTGGCACCAACATCATCTTGAGGGGAGTATTTTTTTATCCCTTTCTCTATATTTCGGGTCTCGCATTGGGGACAATGCGAAGTTCAAGTGTGGGGAGGGGGTTAACTTTGTTAACTTAGCTTTGTTTGTCCTCTTATAAAAAAAAAATCAGAAAATCAGAAAAATCATTCAAAAATACTTGTATTTTGTATATATTTTAGTAAATAAACCGGTTGGTTATGTTTTAGAAAGCATCGGACTTGATAAAAACCTGACAAGCAAAATAATTTTGAAAAAGGAAACCGGAAAGCGTGACAAACAAAGAAAGACTTAGATGATAGTTTTCACACTTTTACCCATTCCTTCCGTTACGTGAGCATATTTGAGCCTTGATTGTTATATATTTGTTCATTTCGGATATAGGAGTGAGCCGGATGTTTTGTGCAATTTAGAACTTGTCACTAGTATGCTTGTTAAGACCATGAACTTGTGAATTTGTGTAAAAGTGATAGAGGCACTTAGATTACCCCTTTGTTGTGTACTTGTTCTTTGTGTTGTGCTTCCCGTTCACCTTATATTACCCTTTAGGATTAACCAAGTCGAGCCTTCCCGTTCACCTTTGTTTACCCACATTATCGCCCACTTAACAAAATTTAGCCTTTTTATGTTTTAAACCTTTTTAGTGTTGAAACTCGGTTAAAATAATAGTTTAACTAGCTTGTTATTGTTTATATTTCATTGTATAGTTTTGTATGTTAAAAAAAAAAAAAACAGAAAATAAAACACCCTAAAATAGGGTGAAGTTGATAGAAATCGAGCAATTTTAAATGCTTAAATGTTAAAATTTCGTTGATAAGCTCGATTGCGCTTTAGTCGCCTTTTTAAGGCGTTTGTATGTAAAGTTGTATTATTTTCTTGCTAGTTAAACGCTACTACCGAGTTTTAACCATTTTCGCCATTTTAAATGTCCACTTCCATACCCTTCGCCCAAGCCTAACGTTATAACCCGTAAAGACCTCTTGATTTACACTTGTTTGCATGTTAGTTGGTGGAGACGAGATCTTATGACAAGCTTATGATATTGCACATTTCATTGACTAGGCATTGAGTGTTTACACATACACATTTTATGTATGTTTCATAAATAAAACCGAGTGTGTGAACATTGTGAGTCGTGTGAAGATTAACATGTGAGTCAATTAAATGTGAAATCACGGCTTTTTGGTTGTCGCTTTTTAATTGCATATGCTTGTTGGGTTTGAGTCTTTTGATGTTGTCTTTCGACAAACCGGCTAACCGTTTATATTAGTTTTCAATAAAATAGTGTGTAAATTATCGTTCTTGTGTGTTTATATCTTTTGTTGCTTTTTAGTTTAGCTTGCTTGAGGACAAGCAAGGTTCAAGTGTGGGGAGATTTGATATTCGTTAATTTACACATATTTTAGTCCCCCGTTTTACCCCTATTTTATGCGTTTTTGGCCGTAAAACCGTCATTCGGATACTTAAATATCTACACTTTTGTTTACAGGCCTAAAACAGCATACCAGACAAGATGATAGAAAAAACGAGGACTTTCCGGACAAAACGACGAAGCTGCGGACATTCTGTTAAGGAAACTGATCTGGGCCTGTGGAATGGTCGTGCAACCTGATGCACGATCGTGCGTCTCCGACAGTTAAAGATTTGTCCGGCATTGAAGGAGGGTGCGACTAGGCGTGCAAGGCATTTAAGGTCAGCTCGGTGATGCACGGACGTGCCATCCGAAGAACGATCGTGCGTCTACGATGATCCAACCTGATCTCGGTGATGAACGCCCGGCCCAGCAGCTCGTGCAACAAGAACCCGGAACTGAACGACCGTTCCATCCGAAGAACGGTCGTGCGATTTCGTATCTGGTCAAAGATCTGATGACGTATGCAGTATGGTGCCCCATCCCTAATAATTGCTTAAAGTGCACGGTCGTGCCATCTGAAGAACGACCGTGCGACAGCGAAAAAATATAAAAACAGAACAGAAACATTCTGTTCGATATTCTGGATTTTTGGAGAGCTTCACAGGCGATTTTCAGGCTCCGGAGGCGTTAGCTTTCACCCGGATTCAAGCCACATTGTCCCGTTTAGCTCGATTACTACCCGGATCCTTAGTCTAGTACTTGTTTATGGTTTGGTTTTCTAATCTTTCCATGATTTTGTTAATCTTTCAAGTACTTAGATTAATGTTTATGTATTATTGTAGCCTTTGGGCAAAAACACAAACAATCCCTTGCTAAATTATAGCCATTAGTATGTTAAGCTTTGTTTGTAATGACACTTGAAGTATTTTCTATGTTAATCTTTGATGATTAGTTTGCAACCTTGTTATTGATATTGAATTCTTGATTATAAGTAATTATGTTGGATGATTGATGCTTGGTTAGTTAAGATAGTTGAAAAATGAAGCTTAATTAATCTTGTATTAGTAAACTTTGAATTTGGTTAACTAGTTTAACTTGGTTTAAATGTATGCATCATGATACTAGAAATGGTTAGTGATTTAATAAAATGTAATTATTGTTAATCAAGAGAGCTTGCCGTCACGTAAGGACCTTAACGGGTTAGATGGTGTCGTTATAAATTCTTGCCATGATTTGTTAGCTTAGTTAATAGTTTAGGCCAAAATTGCTATCTTAGTGAATTATTGTGCATGATTTGTAAAATGAACTCGGTTGTGATTTAATCTAGTTTATGCTTGTCTCGGTGGTTGCATTGTGTTTATCGGTGTCTCTTTCCTTGATTAAGTGCGGTTAGAAAACTCCTAACGGATGACTAGCTTATTTTTAAGAGATTTTCATAGACATTTATTAATTGCACGTTAAAGAACAATTTTAGGTGGTTAAAATGTGTTTATCGTTTTAGCTTTCCGAATGATTGTCATGTTAGGATTCCCGAAAGGGATACTGATTGTCTTAAATTGGAAAATTGACCGAATGCTTCTAGTGCCAAAACCGACTTAGTTGACATGCTGTGGTTATGTATTAAGCAAGGCTTTTTATCTATATTCTATTATGTTTTTTATTATGTATTTATTTATGCTTACTTTAGTTTAGTTAAAATCAACCAAACTTATGTTTTTACCGGTAGTTTAGTGACAAAGGTCTAGTATTATTTCTCCGCCCATTTCCTTGGATCGATACTTGGTTCTTACCGATACTTTATTACATATATGACGGGGTACACTTGCCTCTTTCGTGTGTGTTTTGATGTAAAAGTAATAATCACTTTTATAAATTTAAAACCAAATCGTGTGTAAATTCATTGCAAAATTATGTATATATACGCACACGTCACTCACCTTTACACTAAGTGTATTGACTTCTATTTTAACGTATGTGACAGGTGTTTGAATGCTTAGGATGCCGTGCTCTTGATTTTGTGGAATCGAGTAGGAGAGTCTAGAAACAAAAACGATTTATTTAAATCTGAGTTGTCGGAACATTTATTTGTCTATGAGATATCTATGTCTGTAATAATTAATTTGCTTGATGGATTATGGTATGAGACATAATATTAACTATCCGGTTATTTAGTTGGTATGGATTTTTCTTGAACAATCTGTTTCGCTCAGTGGCGCCCCCCGATGTTTCCGTCATCGGTTGGGGTGTGACAATACCCCTTCATCGTGGTAATTAGTTATGAAGTTAATGCAGGTTGGCGATTTCAGATTTTTGAAGAGTGCATTAATGCTAAAAGAAAAAAAAACACATCTCGGCAAAGTTTATCTCAACGCATGACTTGTAGAAAAAAAGGCTTTCGGTTGGCATCGGGGTTCGATTCGTTACAGATACTTGCACTCGATATAGCAATCGACATGTGTTTTACATCGATCGAAAACCATAAAAAACCCATACTAGTATCGATGTTCGAATGGTACTGGTTCGGTTCGTCATGGTACAAGTAGGGTACCGACACTTGATACAACTTATGATACCATAAAATACTCTATTGCAAATACAAGTCCGTTTTCAACGAAATTTATATCGGAACGTCGAGAAAACTATAATAATGAATACCGTACTGATGTTGTTCGGACGAAATTGGCTCAGTTCGTCACACTAAAAATATAATTACATTTGACCCGTTTGATTTTGGAACAAAACTTATATGATAATCATGTAAATAAACATAAAAATAAAAATGTTAAAAAAAATTGATTTCAGTAAATAAACACGTCGAAAAACAAGTCGAAAGTAATTATATTAATATCTATTATATATAATAAATGTGTTAATTTTTGCTGATGTGTCAAGCTAGGAGCCCTCTAAATTTTGCTTTTTGGCGGGAAAATCCCGGGTCCGCTTTTTTCATTAGTGAAGCTCCGTTTTGCTAATCCGACCCGTTTTATGACCCATGTATATAAACCATCTAAAAACCCTAAATCTCTCAGACGCCTCATTCTTCTCCTTCACGCCAGAACCCTCTTTATCAATTCTGCAGCAATCTTCGTTGATATCTTATTTACAATCATTAGGTAATTTCTATCATTTTGCTAATTGTTAATACACCTTCTAATCGGTTCTTTTTTCTTTGTTTTTTTCCATACGATTTGTTATAGAACAACTTGATTGCAGATTTATATCCTTTGTAAAACCCTAGGTTTCACATTCTATGAAGAAAATAGTCATGATCTTGAGTCAACGATCCTGAATATAGCATCATCAGGCATTAAATTATTTTGTTCGTGACTATTAATATTGTTGTTAATTTTGTTCTTTCTAAAACGTAGCCCTCAATATTCTTCTCCTTTTGGTTTACCATTTACATAACAATTTTTGAATTAGATATACTCCATCTCTCTTCTCTATACCAGTGGTGAAACATTGAAGATTGTTGATTACAGGGGAAGATTTCTCATTGAAACCCTAGCCACCTTCAAGCATCGCACCATTCGTTTTCTCACTGGAGTGTAGATTGCAAAAGCTTTTCCAGTGCGGTTATACCGATCACGCTGTTCAGTAGAAAAATCCGCCTTTTTGTTTTTATAATAATTATTTGTCTCGATTACATAGTCATCTACTGATGTAATGAATTTATTATTCGTTTATCGTTTTATGATTGTCGTATCAGTATGATAGGTACCAGGTAGGACTTAAGTTAGATCTAATTTCTTTCTTTTTTTGTTCATATGTGTTTGATTTGGGAAAA
Organism: Helianthus tuberosus; assembly: GCA_030545235.1. Taxonomy (NCBI): domain Eukaryota; kingdom Viridiplantae; phylum Streptophyta; class Magnoliopsida; order Asterales; family Asteraceae; genus Helianthus; species Helianthus tuberosus. The sequence continues at coordinate 175,379,504 of CM060425.1, read as the reverse complement.
GCCATTTAAGCATTGAAGAACAATTGAATCAAAGATCGAGAACTAAATTATTTTGCAATATGTGCCAGACTTGTGATTGATTTGAGTTTTTTTTTTATTGGCCAGGGATTCCGGTGATCTAGGGCCTAAACAAGCTTTCTCCGGCAACTTGGTAAGAACCGACACCTGTAGAATCGTTTATTTTTCTGATTTTCACTAATATATGGCTACAATATGGTGAGTTATGATGTTTGACTGTGGTTGCTATTTGTTTTTTCAGATGTAGAAGGCACCAAGCTTTTTCGTATAGCTTGGTTTTTATGCTTATGAAATAGTTTCTTTCTATGTTTCATATATTAAGACTACCTGTTAGTTTGTGGAGCATGTAACCTTTTCCTCTTTTCAACTACATGCTGCTTTTTTATTTTCACAAATGTCGACTTGCTATATTTGTATACATTAAAATACCTACATTTCTAAATATTGAACAAGTGAACCTAACACTATATACTTCTCTGTAAAGACAACGTTGAGATAAAATACCTACATTTGTAACCCCTGTTATAAAAATTAGGAGGCTGGCACGATTGGCTGACAGACATAAACAACTTTAAGTAGAAAAATCTAGAAATATTTGTTACGGATCGGGTTAGGTCAGGACACTTCTGGACCTTTTTTTCAATAAGTACGAATAACAACTTTTGTTAATATGCTTAAAAAAACTATCTCATGTTTCAGGAACGAAGAAGCGCATGTGACTCGAGGGTTGCACCCCATGGCAGTCAAAGTAACAAATCAACCGAGAAGGAAGCGAGTTATAAGCTTAGTATGTTGATGCATTTAAACTTTTTTATATCTATGCACAATATTGAAGGTGTTGCTGGTGGTGGAGTTGATGAGGGTGGTCATTTATGCAGGTGATGCTTATACACTTGAAGATTAAGAATGATCAAAAATTTTAGGGTTTGCAATCAATTTCACTTTTTTTAGTTATTTTGTTAGGGAGTTTGATCGATTGTTTGAATTTCTGATTTCTACAGCGTTTGAAGTGAGATGTTGGTTTAAATTCATTTTTCAAATCTTGGTTGAAGATAAGGTAAAGATGGAAGAAGGGTTTGTAGAACATGAGCACTTTGATTTTGTTTTGTTTTAGATTATGAAATATAATATAAAGATATTTATGTGTAAGCTATTGAATTTTTAGGGATTTTGGTGCTGATCATTCATCTCAGCCCTTCGCAGTGGCTAAATGGCGGACACATGATAACAAATTTTCATCTGGATCATATCTGAAGAAGACGAAACAAGAGACACGACTTGTAGTTAGAAGGTAGCAGTTGCTTTTCCCTTCCAGTGATATGCTTGATTTCTTTTCATGTGTTGCTTTGTATTTTTGTTGTAGCGTGATTGTTTTATTTGTTTTTAGTTGAATATCTTGCTAATCCGAATTCATATACCTCAGAGAAGGTGAGGGAATCACGAATTAAAACCATGGATCTGATGAAAATTTCAAATCAATTTACCTTGTACAGATGATCATTTTGAACTAGACGGTTGCCAGTAGGGTTCTTGATTTGGAAAAAAGTTGTAACAATGACCTGGTATGTTGGTTCCTCTTTACCTTTCTTCGACATAGGTTATTAGAATTAATCATTTTGGACATAACATAAATAACCCTTATATATGTTTAGGTCACTGAAAACCAAAAACCTGGTTCTTAGTGAAGAAATGATTTCTACTTGCGTGTTGAAGTAAGTGTGTGCTGCAGCAAGTTACAGACAACTGTATTTGGTTGTGAAGGAACATATCGGCTTTTGTTCAGGTTATAAAACAATGATAAACCTTTTTTTCTATTACAATTAGATAGAGTCCATGGTTGTGCAATCATTTTAAGAAAAAGAATAATCGGAAGAAATTGGATTTTATGTATTTTTTATTTCATTTTATTTTATTTTTGTGTTTGAAATTGTGAGGTTGGAATCTTGGCAAGTGCTACAAAATGGGAATTGCAAAAGGAGTTCCAACTTCTGAAATAAACAGAGTTGTTTAACCCGTTTACTCAACAATGGTAAACGGGTATATGTCGGCGGAAGTGGCGAATGCGATTGAGAAGAATAAGAAGAAGCTTGTGGAAGAAGCGGGTGGCGGATTGAAGGACGGGAGGATGCTGCTGCTGCTGTTCCGACCGCGTAAATTTTTATACATGTGTTCGGGTATGTGTTACTAACCGACTGCCCGCTTCTGTTTTTGGTAAAAAAGTTGATTTTTAGTTTTCGTGTTTAGTTAGTTAGTGAACGCCGTTGCTGATTTAGTTTTGGTTTCTGTTTGAGGCAGACATGTAGATACTAGCAAGTAGTATGTTATCTCTTTTTTTTATAAAATAATCTCTAAAACTGTTTGGTAAAAAAGTTGATTTTTAGTTTTCGTGTTTAGACTACTGGTATTATTTTGTTTTGTCAGCTCCAGATGGATATGATTAAGTTCGATTTTTAAAATTATATTCAGAATGAAGGAAGAGCGATTAAAGAAAAAGTCGGAAGAGGCGTCAGATGTATTATCATGGGTTTCAAAAAGCCGAGACATTATAATATATTACATTTTACCTACACAGCTACAAAATTGACATAATGATCAAAAAGGTTTGCAAACCGGTCCGATTTAGAGTTACGGTGGGTGAATAATTGTTGCTTTCTTTTGATAACTCAAAGTCAACTATTTGAGCTCTTAATAATCGGATAACCGCATGAAGAATCTGTATTTCTAAAGTCTAAAACACCACATAACCTATGACAAGTATTGTACCTTTTTTCCGCTTTCTGTTTGTGTCCACCCTTTTCTCTATTGTATCATTTTCCAATTTTATTCCTGATTACATGGTACTCAAAAGATTTCTTTTCGTTAATGTTATTGTGATCTATTGGATTTTCCGTGTAGGTATGTTTTTCTAGATCAAATTATTGCAAATTAAGTATGTAGAAACGGAGTTTTTGTTTTGTCTCATTTATGTGCAATGTTTTGTCTCATTTCTGTGCCGATATTTGGTGCCGATATTGAGTGGGCATTTGCACTTATACTAAACCATCGAAAGCTTCTAAAAAAACCACGTTACGAAAGCAACGTAACAGCTAGAGATATGTGGTACATTTTAAATTTATTATAATTATTATTATTACAGGTCAAATGTCACTTGAGTTTTGGTAATTTTGTTCATTTTTGTTTATGATTTGGTGATTGTAGTTTCTTTCGATGTGTTGTAGTTTTGTGATTTAGGCTATTAGGTATAGTTTTTAAATCTTATTTTAGTCTGGACCGTCTGGTAGTTTTTGAAAAACATTAATTTTTATGCTATAATCCTAACAAAGAAAAAACTTTACTTTTCTTCCAATGCAGCCACAAGGAGCAGCACTTTATAGCTTATTGATACAGCTGGCGCATTCTGTGGTTAGTTATGGTGTAAAAAGCAACGTGCATCAAAAAAAGATAATAGTCGCGACAACACGGGAGCATCATCACTGCGTTGCTGCGCGGATGTGGACCACATAAATACCACCATGAAGATACTGTGCCTCATCCAATAGTAATAATTGACATTCAATTGGCAACTTCAATGGAATGTAAGTTTTCCACATATTCAGCCTTCGGTTTCAATTTATTAATACAAATTGAATACAGTATCAATCATGCAATGATGATGGAGATTTGAAGCTGATCATTATTCCCAACGGCCGATTTTTTAGTGTGGGACTAAATTGTGAGATTTCATTCAAGACTTTTAATGCTTTTATTTCTTTTATTTTTTTAGGGGTGGCAATGGGCAGACTGGGTAACGGATTAACGGGTCAGAATGGATCCATACCAGTCGGTTTGGCCTATGCTTTGTCCATCTTTTTCAATTAATATATTAAATTATCTTTAATAATTAATATATTAATTTAGATTACAACAACTATAATTCCAAAGTGATCATATAACTATATTTATACAGAGCCTTTTTGTCACACCCTGGCTTTGCGGAAGCGTGGTTAATTTGGTGTGACTTCTTAATACCATAGCTTAACCATAACAAAGCTATATGAAATAAACCATGCAAGATCATCCATTTAATTAAGTTTTAAAAACCAAATACAACATCGTTGTTTTAACAAACACAAACATCAACATGACATAAACACAGTTTAAGGACTGTGACTTGTCCAGGAAAGAGTCACATTCCCCAAACCCGGATGACCTCGTAACTAGTGCAGCGGAAAACGTGTCATACCGCGCCAGATCCTTTAATTCCCTGAAATACATGTAAGTTGAAAAATCAACAATAATGTTGAGCGAGTTCATGTGTTTAGTATGTGCGCGCGAATAAACCTTTGTAATCATTGCAAGTATGAATGTTTTGTAAACTCTGGTATGAAAGCAAATAAGGAAACATATCAGTTAATGTGTATCCACATGGTCCAACCTACGGGCGCATGGGAGGGGATAGGACAAGGTCACCACATGGTCCAACCTGCGGGCGCATGGGTGGTGTTATGACAAGGTCACCACATGGTCCAACCTGCGGGCGCATGGGTGGTGTTAAGACGGGGTCACCACATGGTCCAACCTGCGGGCGCATGGGTGTTGTTAAGACAAGGTCACCACATGGTCCAACCTGCGGGCGCATGGGTGGTGTTAAGACAAGGTCACCACATGGTCCAACCTGCGGGCGCATGGGTGGTGTTTGTTATGCTCAAATAGGCCTATCACTCGTATCCCTCGATCGTACTACGAGGACTAATGTTCTTAAGGTTTCACCTACCCAATCACATAACCTAACAGTTCCTTCCTTAGCTGACCATACCATGTAAGAAACATTCGTAATCATAGTAACATGTATTTCACCCCCGCAGTTAAAAACTGAAAACAGTTAAGAGAAAAGGGGGACATGAACTCACAGTCGGTGCGTCTCTACCAAGTACTCCAAATCAGGCAGCTGTGCGACGACCTACAGGTGCTAATTCTATTAGACGGACGGCCGTGCCTTAGCTTTATAGTTTAAGTTTTTGGGAAATAGTTAGACAACTATTTCGTGATTACGTTCTGTACATACTTGGTAGTTAATCTCCTTCCCAAGGATGGGGGATTCAATACATGTGCGTTCAAATTATATCATTAAGTCTCACTTAATATATATATATATATTTCCAATTCCAAAATATAAGTATTTTTCTCAAAAATATTATATTTTCATTTCACATAATTTTTCTCCAATAATACGTTGTTAAAATACGCGTTCATAAATATTTCCGTAAGTGCGTAAGTTACGTTCGTAAATATTATTTTTACTCTAAAAATAATATTTATGTATTTTCACAAAATAATCATAAACAGTGTGTGAAAAATATATATTTATCACGCTAAATTTTGTGAAAATCCCACCTCCGAATATTTAGTAAATAAAGTCATGGCGAAATTCATATTTCGAAAACATGTCAAAAATAATTCTAACACTTGTAGTGTAAATAGTTCTAAGTGTTAGGTTTTTAGAAAAATTTCGCCAGAGTTTCCTCTGTAACTGGAGGTGGCCACGCTTTCAAGCGTATCATTTTCTTTTACAAATCAACCAACAATCTTCTCATTCAACCAAAACAATGTTCAATCACAAACTAGTCAAAATATGTATATAAATCGCATAAATTTCATGAACTTGTAGTTTTCTAATATTATGAAGTAAATCCCATTACTTTTAGTGGATCTTTATATAAAGCAATACGATTTCGTAAAAGTCCCGTTTTTAAAGAAATTCCATCTTTACAACTTCTTGTCAACTTTTACAAAAATAGTCATTTTGTCGAAACTTTGTGCTACACAAGTGTTTACACACTTGTGTGTTCTAAAAATCATTCGTGTTAGTGTAAGATCCGTCTTTAGAAAACATGATTTCTTTGATACTTGGTTCTTTGAAAATACCGCTTGTAGATACGTAGATCTACTAGTTTTAAACACTACTTCACAAGCAAAATCGCTTTTACACAAGTTCATGATTCGCGTGTGGTAGAGTTTCATCCTTTAACCCTTGTTACTTCCAAAACAACCTTATGTCATGATCCATGATCATGACCAACCCGGGTTAAATGACGATCCGAGCTACCACAACATAGATCGGCACTAAATAATCACCACAAAACAAGTCTTACAAGTTTTACACAACCCTTATGCTTTTAACCAACATGTTCATCATTTATGTAAACTTTTAGTATGCATTCTTGTAAGTTCATAAATTTTAACCGACAAAAATCTTATTAACCACCCTAGACCAGATCAAAAAGGCATTTAGAGTCACTTACTACTAGCTCGAGGCTAGGGAAGAAACTAGTCGAAAAACGGTTGGTTAATAGCGTGGTGAAGAGGTCCTTGGCAAACCGTAAGCACCGAACCTCCTTATACGTGATCCTTCACACTTGAATGTATGTAAATTGGCTAGATCAAAATTGAAGGTGGTGGTGGGTGTGCATGTATTCTCGGCCGAACTCCAAGCAAAAGAGAAAGAAAAGAAATTTTGTTGAATTGTTGAAGTGAGTAGGATGGTGGGTCTTGTGGTTACTTTTATAATCCAATTTAACCTAATACCCATGAGATATTATGTATCCTAGATATTTGACATGGCAAATAAAATACTCAAAGATTTGTGGTGTGTGTTCCCCACATGGGAACCGATTGGGATAAGGGGTTGGGTAGTTTAGTTCAATTTCAACAATAAGTTAGTAACTAGTTAAGATTAATTAGAAGGTTAAATCATTTACTAGTGTGTCGAAATTTATACCGGGTGTTAGGGTATTCGGGGACCCTAACTAGCTCAGAAAAAAAAGAAACTAGTGTCATTGACAATATTTTTATGTCCCGGGTTAAGTCCGGTTGTACGGTTGGATATTACTCCGTTAAAGCGCTAAATAAGTATATAAAGTGTCGATAATATTATTTTTAGTGACACGGTTTATTCCCGACGCTTTGGAAAGTCTCTAGTAATATTTTTCCAACTTTTTGCACTTTACTAGTTTAGATAAATGCTGAATTTTTATTTAAAGTGCAGGATTTTGTACTCAAAGTACGTTTTAGGCACATCCGGTCACTATAATTATCACCTAGTGACGCAGTTCTACAACCCTTATATCCCTACACTCACCACTAGTGTAGCAACTATCTCAGGCTCTTACAGGCCTTAGAGGCAGTACCTGCCTGGTGCTAGTTATAACAGCACGTTTAATAGGTTATCTGTTCATTGTGCTACTGTGCGTTTGGTGCATCGCGGTTGTCACTACAGTTCTGTATGTAAATAGTAGAGTGACAGCAATTAAAGTATGATGCAAGTAAGTACATGTATCAGTATTCAAGTAGCAGTTTATCCCCAATTTCAAGTAAGCACAGTAATTAAGCAGTAATTATATATTAATTAAGTCGTACGGATACCTGGTTTAGTGAGGGTTGTCACACTTTTGGAAGTGTTTGATACTATAAAATACTTTGGCAACTTTAATCTTGATCGACAGTACATGTATGACGAATAGAATAAATATAGTCCAAATCGGCCTATTATTATGTAAACATGTCAAAAGTAGGCCTTTGCTTCCTTTTATGTCCTCTCTCCTTCATAAGTTCTTACTTTTCCGTATTTTTATCTGGCGTTTATGCTCGGTATGACGTATCGGAACTCTCGACGTGTGGAGGCAACAAAAGTCAAGGTGAATAAATTATGGACAATCGAGGACTGGATTCTATTTTGACTACAGAGATTAAGTGGTTGAATTCTATCAACTTACTGGTACTTATTATATTTTGGCTACAGAGATTAAGTGGCTGAATTCTATCAAGGCAAACTTAGTGGTACTTATTAATATGGCCATTGCGAAGATCGATAGTAAAGAGTGGACTAATCTCATGTTACATTTAGTAAATTGTAAATGTAAAATTATTTGTCTTTTTCTTGATGTTTTTGTACACGGCTTATAAAGAAAACTTGATACCTAATCACATTTTATTTGCATTACTTTTATTGATACACTTATAATTAATATAATTTAAATTTTCCAGCCCGATTGATCTAAGGATCTTTTGATTGTAATTTAAATTTTCCTACCCGGGTATCTACCCGGGGAATAACCTAGTTAATAAAATATAAATTTAAAAATTAGAAAGCCAGAGAAATGGTAGAGGAGAGCAAAACAATGAGTCATTAATCTCTACATTTAGCTTTCCGCTTTCAATTGTTACGAATACTTCATTTGTACATTGGCCTTAGTTACACAATACCATTTGTAAAATAGTAAAGCATCCACATTTATACAATATGTGATGTATGTGTTATATGGATCCACTATAATAAAACCAATTTTTTTATTTTATTTTTTAAATATAACATCCAAATACTAAATACACAAATGAAAATTTGCCACCAGGAGTTTATAAGCAAATTTCTCAACAACTCAACTGATTCAAACAAACTAAGAACTCCAATCACTAACCTAACCAATGGTTGGCCGTTCAAAAAAAAAAACTAACCTAACCAATGTGGATTCCATGAAATCATGGCATGTACGTGTGACCAAGAAATTACATCATGTGACCCATATGAAAATTTGTTACAACTTGAAAAAAAAAAAAATCATAATTAGCTGCTAGAACCAGAAGCGGGCATAATCGTATTTGATGAAACCCCATTTTATATACTCAACAAAATCATTAAATGGGATTTCTTCTTCATGGGATTAGGGTTTGATGGTCCAACGTTGTCCCATATGCTTTATGTCAAAGATGTTATCTTTGTCGGAGATTGTTCTTTTCAATGTATACATGTGGTCGTGTATACGTTGGTGATTACACCACATATGTTAGTATAAAAATTGTTTAGTACATTACATGTGTTACTTATACACTTTAGTATAATGATGCAATCCTAAGCGCAAACAAATGGTAATCAAGAATATATGCACATAATAAAATCAAACGGTTAGCGTCATAAGCTTAGAAAATCAAAAGCTGTGATCAATTGCCAATAGTAAAACATCAAAAGTCTAACCAACCAAGAAGCCTATATCCAGTTTATAGTAGTGAATCATAGTTCAACAAGTAACCAACAAAATAGAGGATAAAATATTTAAACAGATAAAAGATAATGATCAAATCCCCCCCCCCCCCCCTCTTACCCGCACCACCTTCATGTCATCTCACCCTCTCTGAAAGATCGATGGTAGGATAGAAAATCAGTATAACATTGAGAAACATGAGAACAACATAATGTAATTATACATAGTGCATAAAGTATAATCATAGGTATAGTGTGCATGAGAAATATGGACGATTACATTAAGTATTAGGTGTACCGTATTTGAAGTTAGTTATATGTATAAATACATTATGCAATTTTCACGGTTCTCAACAATTTTCTTGGTTTTGATTTGAATACTCACACACACACATACATATGTGGAGGCATGATCAAATACAACTAGACCTTAACCTAAGAAACGAAGGAAACTGGGTCATATAAACTCCGATTGAACTCATTCCAACGGCATTGGAGTCGGCATGTCGAACCCTAAGCAAATATATAGGCTTTATATTTTACGAAGTGGAGCGTGTCGTCAACATGAATCTCGTCGGCGGGAATGGCAACGGTGACTTGAGTTGGACTTTTCTTTAGATTGGATACATGAAAGGTGTCGTGAACACCATTCAGTTCAGCAGGTAGGTCCAACTTGTACGCTACTAGTCCTATTCTTTCCAGAATTCTGAAGGGACCAATGTAGCGCGGATTTAACTTCCCACGCTTTCCGAAGCGTGCCACACCCTTCCAGGGTGAAATTTTCCATAACACCATTTCTCCAACATGGAATTCCACATGTTTCCGGTTTGGATCCGCATAGGCCTTCTGTCTGTGGCGAGCCGCTTCGATGCGTTTAAGAATCTGCGCGATCTTGTCTGTCGTCTCTTGGACGATTTCGGGACCAGCAAGTTGCCTATCACCTGCGTCAGCCCAACATAAGGGTGAACGGCACTTGCGTCCGTAAAAGGGCTTCAAATGGCGCGACACCAATACTGGTGTGGTAGCTGTTGTTGTACGAAAATTCGACCAAAGGCAAATGTTTGTCCCAGCTACCGCCCAAATCCATAACACACGCTCTCAGCATGTCTTCCAAAGTCTGTATCGTTCGCTCGCTCTGACCGTCAGTTTGCGGATGAAACGCAGTGCTCAGATTCAATTGGGAGCCAAAGGCTTCTTGGAAGGATTGCCATATCCTTGACACAAACCTTCCGTTTCTATCAGAAATGATTGAGAGAGGCACTCCATGACGTGCGACGATCTCTCTCATGTAAATTTCAGCCAACTTGCTCGTATTATCCTTCTCTCTGATAGGTAAGAAGTGTGCTGACTTCGTTAATCGATCCACTATCACCCAAATAGTGTCATGGCCTCTCGGCGTTCTTGGCAGCTTTGTAATAAAATCCATGGAGATTTGTTCCCATTTCCACTTGGGAATCTCAGGTTGTTGTAGAAGTCCTGAAGGCTTCTGGTATTCGGCTTTAACCTTAGCGCACGTTAAACATTTGCTCACATACACAGCAACATCGCCTTTTATCCTAGGCCACCAATAATAATCTTTGAGATCTTGGTACATCTTATCCGCTCCAGGATGGATAGAGTACCGTGATTTGTGAGCTTCATCAAAAATAACTTTCCTTAAACCTCCAAACCAAGGAACCCAAATCCTTTTCTCAAAACATAACGTTCCTTCCTCGTTTGGTACCAATAGCTTCTCCATCCCACGGAGATATTCCTCTTCAAGGTTTCCTTCCTTGAGAGCTTCTTTCTGCGCGGCACGAATGCGCAAGGAAAGATCGGTTCGGATAATCATTTCTAAAGCCCTAACCCTTATGGGCTTGATCCTCTCCTTCCGACTTAGGGCATCGGCGACCATATTCGCCTTCCGTGGATGATACTTTATCTCGCAGTCGTAATCGTTCAGCAACTCAACCCAACGTCTTTGCCTCATATTCAGCTCCTTCTGGTTGAATATGTGTTGGAGACGCTTGTGGTCTGTAAAGATTGTACACTTTGTACCATATAGGTAGTGTCTCCAGATCTTTAATGCAAATACCACTGCGCCAAGTTCCAAATCATGTGTGGTATAGTTCTTTTCGTGCACTTTCAGTTGACGTGATGCGTAAGCAATAACCTTTTGGCGTTGCATCAACGCACAACCCAATTTTTGACGCGAAGCGTCACAGTATACCACGAAATCATCTGTACCTTCCGGTAGTGCTAAGATTGGCGCATTGCAGAGCCTATCCTCCAATATCTGGAACGCTTCTTCCTGTTTGATTCCCCAATCAAACTTCTTATCTTTCTGCGTGAGGAGTGTCAAAGGTTGAGCGATTTTTTTTGAAAAATCCTCAATGAAGCTTCGATAATAGCCAGCCAAACCCAAGAATTGTCGAATCTCGGTTGGCGTCTTTGGCGTTTCCCAATTCTTGATCGCTTCGATCTTGGTGGGATCCACGTGGATTCCATCTCCATTTACCACGTGCCCAAGGAATTGGACTTCATGTAGCCAAAACTCGCACTTAGAGGATTTGGCATAGAGCTGTTCTTTCTTTAGCAGCTCCAAAATAGCCCTTAGATGCGGCTCGTGCTCAGCCTTTGTTCTTGAATAAATCAAGATGTCGTCGATAAACACAATCACGAACTTGTCCAAGTGCGGCTTGCAAACTCTATTCATCAAGTCCATAAAGACTGCAGGTGCGTTTGTCAAACCAAACGGCATAACAAGGAACTTGTAGTGTCCATAACGAGTTCTGAAGGCTGTCTTTGGGATACTCTCCCCTTGTATCCTTAACTGATGGTATCCAGATCGAAGGTCGATCTTTGAATAAAAGCTTGAACCTTGCAATTGGTCGAATAGATCATCAATCCTTGGTAGAGGATATCTATTCTTGATCGTCAGCTTGTTCAGCTCCCGGTAGTTGATGTTTACTTGAAAATCATCATCCTTCTTTTTTACGAGTAGAAATGGGGTTACCCCAAAAGGGAATTTTGGTCTGTTATCTTCCTTCTCTACCCATTTCTAAAACTTCTCTGTCAATCCTTGCATCTCCGAAAATGTAAGTCGCTACGATGCAATGACTACGGGTGCAGTGCCTGGGATTAGATCGACGCGGGATTCGACTAATCGTTGAGGAGACGATTCCGGCAAGTTTTGAAGAAGACTTCGGGGTATCTTCCAATCACAGGGATATCTTCGAGTTTCGGTTCTTCGGCTTCTTTTTCCACGACATGAGCCAAGAATGCAACACATCCTGTGTGCGAAAATTTTCGTGTCTTCTTTGTCTGATAATCCATAGGAGCGTATCCTGCTCCATGTATCACAATCATTTCTCCGTTCGTCGTCAGGGCGCGGATGACAATCTCCGCCGGGTTGTTCGACAACCAGTCCATCCCAATTATCACATCGAAGCTTTCGTTAGGCTTGTTCTATCGAGAACTGGGTATCTAGGTTACTTACTACTAAAACAACTATATTTTTTTTTTTGAAGCTAAAATTTGACAATACTGTCAAATAGAGCATAACATTGACTATTATGAGACGTACCGATATCCACGCTTGGATTCTATCCCCGCTGTTGAGCTTTCATCCACGTGCCTGAGTGTTCTTAGGGCAATACTTCCTGAAATGCCCCACATCACCGCAATTAAAACATGCTTGGCCACAGTCTTGATCGTCAGCTTCCCTGCCTTGATAGTTGTTGTCGTCGTTATTTCCTCCGCGATTTCCGTTACCATCTTGACCTTTATTTCCATGTTTAGTACCTTGCCGACACGTTTCCTTGACATGTCCCACCTTGCCACAGTTACCACATTTTCCATATCTACACCGCCCGTTATGGGGTCGTCGACAGTTGTCGCACTTTGGTAGGATACCCGTGTACTCTTTTCTCTTTTTGGCCTTGTCGTTGCTACTCGACTGGGTACCCTGTTTGAAATTTGCCAACTTCCTCTTGTTGTCCCCAGATGACTCTACATGAGTCTCCTTCTTCTTCTTAGAGGTTGAAAATTTGTTCATCCTGATTGCCTCTTCCGTCAAGGCTATACTTAGATTGATGGCCTCAGTGATTGTCGCAGGCTTGGAGGAGGTTACCATACTTATGATTTGAGGAGCTAAACCCCAAATGAAGAGCTCGATTCGCTTGTATTCTGGTGTAACCATGTAAGGAACGATACGCGATAGAACTTGGAACTTCTCCACATACTCAACTATTTTTGGACCTTCCATCTTCAAGTTCCAGAACTCAGTTTCTACCTTCTGGCTTTCTGTTCTCGAACAGTACTTTTTATGCATTAGCTCTTTCAGCTCGTCCCATGATAAAGCATACGCAGCAGCCTCGCCCATTGTCTGAACCTGAAGTTTCCACCATGACAGAGCCCCATCTCAGAACAGCCCGGAAATGTACGTGACCTGATCTCTTGGGGCGCATTTGCTCGCACGCAAAACAGTGTCCGTCTTCTCAATCCAGCGTACGAAGGTTACGGCACCCCCAGCGCCGTCAAAATGTAGGGGCTGGCAGCCTAAGAACTGCTTGTAAGTGCAGCCGTTGGGTGGGTTATTTCCTAAGGTACCTCCGTTGCGCTCGGAGTGATGGGCCTCGTATTGTGCGATGACTGCAGCAATGATTCCCTGTAGTTCCGCCTCGTTGGTGGGTATGCGTACATCCCGTCTTGGAGGCATCTTCTGAATGATGATTCACGTAGGTTAGGTCATAATAAGTAGAGTGTACGTAAGTATACAACAATATCAACACATAACATCTCATGTTATCAATCACATAACATCTCATGTTATAAATAGATCACCCATATTGATAGCTTCTGCAATGGTTGAGGGCTTTGAGGTAGTAACCATACCCCTGATCTGGGGTGCAAGTGTCCAAATGAATCGTTCAATCCTTTTGAACTCCGGTTTGACTAAGTAGGGGGGGCGACCCTAGATAAGTCGTGCGATCGCTGGACAAGTTCAGGAATTTCTGGTTCGTCCATTTTCAAATTCCTGAACTCCACCTCAAGCTTCTAAATTCCAGTCCTAAAACAACATTTCTTCTCAATCGTTTCCTTGAGCTCGTCCCAGCTCAGTGCATAAGCAGCGTCTGTGCCAAGGGTCTGAACCTGGAGGTTCCATTAAGAGAGTGTGCCATCTGGAAATGTCCCCGAGATATAGGTAACACTCTGTTGGGGCGAACAGTTACTCATTCTCAGAATGGAGTCGGTCTTTTCGGACCAACGAACAAATGCCACGACGCCTCCTGTTTCGTCAAGGTTCAAAGACTTGCAGTTCAGGGACTGCTTATAGGTGCAGCCAGTTGGAGGGTTATTTCCAGTAATGCCATCGTTGTACTTAGAGCGGAGGGCTTCATGTCGTGCATTTATCTGTGAGATGCGTTCTTGCAGCTCGGCTTCTGTCCTTGGCAACGTACTGGTGTTTGTGTCACGTCTGGGTGACATTCCCTTTTGTCGAAGTGGTGTGAAGCGGGTTAGACAACGTTTCAATTGTCTATGAGGTGTATATAGCAACATAAGCCATCATGTAATCACCCAATTTCACACGCAAATATACTCAATGTATGAGTGGGGAAATAAATTTCTGAGCCTTCACATAGGCTTGCCAATTTGGCTTGTTGCTTGTAATAGAATGAACTCGAGGCTACATCGCCTCGCCTTGGTCATTCGTGTTTTAGATATTTCCTGCTACATTGGTTTTCATTAGCTTGACCCGCAGAGTCCACCAGGATTTCTGTGCACTACAAGTCGTTATTACGTGGGCCCCCGTAATAATAAATTGTCTTGCACAGTTACCCCAAATTTTCTCTCGTCCAAGCAGATGATCAATCAAGGAGCAACAGCAGGTGCATCGGCATGAACTGGGTCATGCTACAATGCGGGGTCAGGAGCAACGCTTGGCTCAGGGGCCACGGCTGGCTCCGGATCAAAAACTCCATCTCAAGATCAGCTGGATCAACAAACACAGGGGTTATAGGATCCTCCAAAGGCTGGTCTAAGTGCATGAACTCAATGTCATGGTCTGGATCAAAACCAGATGAAAAAGCAGGATCAACCTCAATATCGTGATCAAACTCAAAGCTGTGGGCGGGATCCGGTGCAGCTGATGATGCCATATCAGGGTCGGCGTCGTGTGAGTGGTGCTGCATTCCCTGTATGTGCGAAGATGCGGATGTCAGAAACTCAAATGAGTCTGGGATAGGGGAATGGACATGAGTTTCCCCTACAGGAGCGTCCGCATGCAGTAGTCTAATACCAGTAGCAATAGGGCCCTGCCCTCGAATGGGTCCTCCTCCAGTAGATCGTTATCGTCGTCAGAGGCCACGTCGGGAGGGGGGGCATATCAACAACAGGATAAGCGGCAAGGGGGTAAATTCCCAACAAGATGGCCATCAGTAGGCTCTGCTACGACTTCAGGCAGCGCAAAAGGGTTGAAAGTCGTCATTGTCTGTGCCGGTAGTATCGGAAATGTACTCCTCGTGCTTCGATGAAACTATGTCGTCTGATACTATAGCCATGGGATTCGTAGTGTCCATCTTTCTAGTACTTGATGAAAGCATGACGTTTGTAACACAAACACATATACGTATAATAATCAATCATATAATCATATAAACATGTTAGTCAATCAAATAATTCTCCTAGTTCCACTAGCCAATTTCTCCCAGTCTCTAAGACTGCTCTATCCTCCACCTCAACCTCTTAGATCGAGCCTCGGTCCCCTTGACCGAGCCTCAGCCTTCATGACTGAGCCTACTCTTCCTAGCCTCACTAGCCAACTACCTCGGTCACCTAGACCGAGCCTCGATCCTCCAGACCGAGCCTCAGCCCTCCAGGCTGAGCCTATAATAAATCAACGTGCTCAACTACCTCGGTCACCTAGGCCGAGCCTCGATCCTCCAGACCGAGCCTCAGCCCTCCAGGCTGAGCCTATAAATAATAAAATGTGCTCAACATTTGTTTGTAAAAAGTTTTGGATCTGGACTTAAGTGGTATGCAGTAAAATGTTTTCGTGAGAGCCCTAGTGATCATAGTCTAGACTCGAGAAAGAATCCTAGTTCGCTATGATCAGAGCTCTGATACCAAGCTGTCACACCCTGGCTTTGCGGAAGCGTGGTTAATTTGGTGTGACTTCTTAATACCATAGCTTAACCATAACAAAGCTATATGAAATAAACCATGCAAGATCATCCATTTAATTAAGTTTTAAAAACCAAATACAACATCGTTGTTTTAACAAACACAAACATCAACATGACATAAACACAGTTTAAGGACTGTGACTTGTCCAGGAAAGAGTCACATTCCCCAAACCTGGATGACCTCGTAACTAGTGCAGCGGAAAACGTGTCATACCGCGCCAGATCCTTTAATTCCCTGAAATACATGTAAGTTGAAAAATCAACAATAATGTTGAGCGAGTTCATGTGTTTAGTATGTGCGCGCGAATAAACCTTTGTAATCATTGCAAGTATGAATGTTTTGTAAACTCTGGTATGAAAGCAAATAAGGAAACATATCAGTTAATGTGTATCCACATGGTCCAACCTGCGGGCGCATGGGAGGGGATAGGACAAGGTCACCACATGGTCCAACCTGCGGGCGCATGGGTGGTGTTATGACAAGGTCACCACATGGTCCAACCTGCGGGCGCATGGGTGGTGTTAAGACGGGGTCACCACATGGTCCAACCTGTGGGCGCATGGGTGGTGTTAAGACAAGGTCACCACATGGTCCAACCTGCGGGCGCATGGGTGGTGTTAAGACGGGGTCACCACATGGTCCAACCTGCGGGCGCATGGGTGGTGTTAAGACAAGGTCACCACATGGTCCAACCTGCGGGCGCATGGGTGGTGTTTGTTATGCTCAAATAGGCCTATCACTCGTATCCCTCGATCGTACTACGAGGACTAATGTTCTTAAGG
Source organism: Helianthus tuberosus (assembly GCA_030545235.1). Classification (NCBI taxonomy): domain Eukaryota; kingdom Viridiplantae; phylum Streptophyta; class Magnoliopsida; order Asterales; family Asteraceae; genus Helianthus; species Helianthus tuberosus. The sequence continues at coordinate 175,362,524 of CM060425.1, read as the reverse complement.
TTTCACCTACCCAATCACATAACCTAACAGTTCCTTCCTTAGCTGACCATACCATGTAAGAAACATTCGTAATCATAGTAACATGTATTTCACCCCCGCAGTTAAAAACTGAAAACAGTTAAGAGAAAAGGGGGACATGAACTCACAGTCGGTGCGTCTCTACCAAGTACTCCAAATCAGGCAGCTGTGCGACGACCTACAGGTGCTAATTCTATTAGACGGACGGCCGTGCCTTAGCTTTATAGTTTAAGTTTTTGGGAAATAGTTAGACAACTATTTCGTGTTTACGTTCTGTACATACTTGGTAGTTAATCTCCTTCCCAAGGATGGGGGATTCAATACATGTGCGTTCAAATTATATCATTAAGTCTCACTTAATATATATATATATTTCCAATTCCAAAATATAAGTATTTTTCTCAAAAATATTATATTTTCATTTCACATAATTTTTCTCCAATAATACGTTGTTAAAATACGCGTTCATAAATATTTCCGTAAGTGCGTAAGTTACGTTCGTAAATATTATTTTTACTCTAAAAATAATATTTATGTATTTTCACAAAATAATCATAAACAGTGTGTGAAAAATATATATTTATCACGTTAAATTTTGTGAAAATCCCACCTCCGAATATTTAGTAAATAAAGTCATGGCGAAATTCATATTTCGAAAACATGTCAAAAATAATTCTAACACTTGTAGTGTAAATAGTTCTAAGTGTTAGGTTTTTAGAAAAATTTCGCCAGAGTTTCCTCTGTAACTGGAGGTGGCCACGCTTTCAAGCGTATCATTTTCTTTTACAAATCAACCAACAATCTTCTCATTCAACCAAAACAATGTTCAATCACAAACTAGTCAAAATATGTATATAAATCGCATAAATTTCATGAACTTGTAGTTTTCTAATATTATGAAGTAAATCCCATTACTTTTAGTGGATCTTTATATAAAGCAATACGATTTCGTAAAAGTCCCGTTTTTAAAGAAATTCCATCTTTACAACTTCTTGTCAACTTTTACAAAAATAGTTATTTTGTCGAAACTTTGTGCTACACAAGTGTTTACACACTTGTGTGTTCTAAAAATCATTCGTGTTAGTGTAAGATCCGTCTTTAGAAAACATGATTTCTTTGATACTTGGTTCTTTGAAAATACCGCTTGTAGATACGTAGATCTACTAGTTTTAAACACTACTTCACAAGCAAAATCGCTTTTACACAAGTTCATGATTCGCGTGTGGTAGAGTTTCATCCTTTAACCCTTGTTACTTCCAAAACAACCTTATGTCATGATCCATGATCATGACCAACCCGGGTTAAATGACGATCCGAGCTACCACAACATAGATCGGCACTAAATAATCACCACAAAACAAGTCTTACAAGTTTTACACAACCCTTATGCTTTTAACCAACATGTTCATCATTTATGTAAACTTTTAGTATGCATTCTTGTAAGTTCATAAATTTTAACCGACAAAAATCTTATTAACCACCCTAGACCAGATCAAAAAGGCATTTAGAGTCACTTACTACTAGCTCGAGGCTAGGGAAGAAACTAGTCGAAAAACGGTTGGTTAATAGCGTGGTGAAGAGGTCCTTGGCAAACCGTAAGCACCGAACCTCCTTATACGTGATCCTTCACACTTGAATGTATGTAAATTGGCTAGATCAAAATTGAAGGTGGTGGTGGGTGTGCATGTATTCTCGGCCGAACTCCAAGCAAAAGAGAAAGAAAAGAAATTTTGTTGAATTGTTGAAGTGAGTAGGATGGTGGGTCTTGTGGTTACTTTTATAATCCAATTTAACCTAATACCCATGAGATATTATGTATCCTAGATATTTGACATGGCAAATAAAATACTCAAAGATTTGTGGTGTGTGTTCCCCACATGGGAACCGATTGGGATAAGGGGTTGGGTAGTTTAGTTCAATTTCAACAATAAGTTAGTAACTAGTTAAGATTAATTAGAAGGTTAAATCATTTACTAGTGTGTCGAAATTTATACCGGGTGTTAGGGTATTCGGGGACCCTAACTAGCTCAGAAAAAAAAGAAACTAGTGTCATTGACAATATTTTTGTGTCCCGGGTTAAGTCCGGTTGTACGGTTGGATATTACTCCGTTAAAGCGCTAAATAAGTATATAAAGTGTCGATAATATTATTTTTAGTGACACGGTTTATTCCCGACGCTTTGGAAAGTCTCTAGTAATATTTTTCCAACTTTTTGCACTTTACTAGTTTAGATAAATGCTGAATTTTTATTTAAAGTGCAGGATTTTGTACTCAAAGTACGTTTTAGGCACATCCGGTCACTATAATTATCACCTAGTGACGCAGTTCTACAACCCTTATATCCCTACACTCACCACTAGTGTAGCAACTATCTCAGGCTCTTACAGGCCTTAGAGGCAGTACCTGCCTGGTGCTAGTTATAACAGCACGTTTAATAGGTTATCTGTTCATTGTGCTACTGTGCGTTTGGTGCATCGCGGTTGTCACTACAGTTCTGTATGTAAATAGTAGAGTGACAGCAATTAAAGTATGATGCAAGTAAGTACATGTATCAGTATTCAAGTAGCAGTTTATCCCCAATTTCAAGTAAGCACAGTAATTAAGCAGTAATTATATATTAATTAAGTCGTACGGATACCTGGTTTAGTGAGGGTTGTCACACTTTTGGAAGTGTTTGATACTATAAAATACTTTGGCAACTTTAATCTTGATCGACAGTACATGTATGACGAATAGAATAAATATAGTCCAAATCGGCCTATTATTATGTAAACATGTCAAAAGTAGGCCTTTGCTTCCTTTTATGTCCTCTCTCCTTCATAAGTTCTTACTTTTCCGTATTTTTATCTGGCGTTTATGCTCGGTATGACGTATCGGAACTCTTGACGTGTGGAGGCAACAAAAGTCAAGGTGAATAAATTATGGACAATCGAGGACTGGATTCTATTTTGACTACAGAGATTAAGTGGTTGAATTCTATCAACTTACTGGTACTTATTATATTTTGGCTACAGAGATTAAGTGGCTGAATTCTATCAAGGCAAACTTAGTGGTACTTATTAATATGGCCATTGCGAAGATCGATAGTAAAGAGTGGACTAATCTCATGTTACATTTAGTAAATTGTAAATGTAAAATTATTTGTCTTTTTCTTGATGTTTTTGTACACGGCTTATAAAGAAAACTTGATACCTAATCACATTTTATTTGCATTACTTTTATTGATACACTTATAATTAATATAATTTAAATTTTCCAGCCCGATTGATCTAAGGATCTTTTGATTGTAATTTAAATTTTCCTACCCGGGTATCTACCCGGGGAATAACCTAGTTAATAAAATATAAATTTAAAAATTAGAAAGCCAGAGAAATGGTAGAGGAGAGCAAAACAATGAGTCATTAATCTCTACATTTAGCTTTCCGCTTTCAATTGTTACGAATACTTCATTTGTACATTGGCCTTAGTTACACAATACCATTTGTAAAATAGTAAAGCATCCACATTTATACAATATGTGATGTATGTGTTATATGGATCCACTATAATAAAACCAATTTTTTTATTTTATTTTTTAAATATAACATCCAAATACTAAATACACAAATGAAAATTTGCCACCAGGAGTTTATAAGCAAATTTCTCAACAACTCAACTGATTCAAACAAACTAAGAACTCCAATCACTAACCTAACCAATGGTTGGCCGTTCAAAAAAAAAACTAACCTAACCAATGTGGATTCCATGAAATCATGGCATGTACGTGTGACCAAGAAATTACATCATGTGACCCATATGAAAATTTGTTACAACTTGAAAAAAAAAAAATCATAATTAGCTGCTAGAACCAGAAGCGGGCATAATCGTATTTGATGAAACCCCATTTTATATACTCAACAAAATCATTAAATGGGATTTCTTCTTCATGGGATTAGGGTTTGATGGTCCAACGTTGTCCCATATGCTTTATGTCAAAGATGTTATCTTTGTCGGAGATTGTTCTTTTCAATGTATACATGTGGTCGTGTATACGTTGGTGATTACACCACATATGTTAGTATAAAAATTGTTTAGTACATTACATGTGTTACTTATACACTTTAGTATAATGATGCAATCCTAAGCGCAAACAAATGGTAATCAAGAATATATGCACATAATAAAATCAAACGGTTAGCGTCATAAGCTTAGAAAATCAAAAGCTGTGATCAATTGCCAATAGTAAAACATCAAAAGTCTAACCAACCAAGAAGCCTATATCCAGTTTATAGTAGTGAATCATAGTTCAACAAGTAACCAACAAAATAGAGGATAAAATATTTAAACAGATAAAAGATAATGATCAAATCCCCCCCCCCCCCCCCCCCCCCCCCCCTCTTACCCGCGCCACCTTCATGTCATCTCACCCTCTCTGAAAGATCGATGGTAGGATAGAAAATCAGTATAACATTGAGAAACATGAGAACAACATAATGTAATTATACATAGTGCATAAAGTATAATCATAGGTATAGTGTGCATGAGAAATATGGACGATTACATTAAGTATTAGGTGTACCGTATTTGAAGTTAGTTATATGTATAAATACATTATGCAATTTTCACGGTTCTCAACAATTTTCTTGGTTTTGATTTGAATACTCACACACACACATACATATGTGGAGGCATGATCAAATACAACTAGACCTTAACCTAAGAAACGAAGGAAACTGGGTCATATAAACTCCGATTGAACTCATTCCAACGGCATTGGAGTCGGCATGTCGAACCCTAAGCAAATATATAGGCTTTATATTTTAGGGTTCTCGGTTTAGCTTTAAGCTTTAGCGTTTAGCTTAGTATTTAACCGTTACGGTTTATAGTTTGGATTTCGGGGTTTGTTTTAGATATTGAGCAGATTTAGATATTCTTGATATATGTTCTCAAGCATCACACTTCCCCATTTGGAATGCTTAAATCCCAATCGTCCATTAAGAAACACTATCTTGTTGACGGTTGTTAATTGTGCTTGTACCTTCTACATCCAAAAACAGCAATAACTCAGACCATGAAAACTCAAACTCATTATCTTCAAGATCAAAACTCTTTTCTTGGATAAAGTTGATACCAAGGAGGAAGAAGTAGGAGCAAATTCAAGAACATTAACTTTTGTTGACTTTTCTTGGGTTGTGGTTTTTGTTTTCTGATTGTCCAATTTTCTCTTCTTCATTACATATTTGTGTTCAGCCGGTTCCGGAGGTGAGCGTTCCAGTGGTTCTTGATTTCGTTGTCGGTTCAGCCAGGAAGCTTGGCCGCAATGAGGGACCAGCGGCTTCTGTGTAGGGAGTTTATCCGGATAATGATGTCATTCTCTTCGGAGGTGAAGTTTCCTCTCTTGATACCTGGACAAAGATAGTTCACCCATCTTAACCTGCAACTCTTTCTGCATCTAAGCAACCCTAAGTGCATAACTACAATAATTAGTAACAAAAATTGTTATAACTTGAAAAAAAATTCAAAACTGGTTGCTAGAACTAAGAGCGTGCATATTCGTATTTGATGAAACCCCGTTTTATATACTCAACAAAATCATTAAATGGAATTTCTTCTTCATGGGTTAGACCCGAGTTAGATAGATGGTCCAACATTGTCCCATTTGCTTTATGTCGAAGATGTTACCTTCCTCGGAGATTGTTCTTTTCAATGTATACATGTGGTAGTGTATACGTTGGTGACTACACTACATATGTTTTTTTTTTTTTCCTTTCAATCAAACACTAGGAACAAGCTCAATACGATTACAAACTAATGTTAGTATATACATTGTTTAGTATACTACATGTGTTACTTTAACACTTTCGTATAATGATGCAATCAGAAACGCAAACAATGGTAATCAAGAATGCACATAATAAATCAAACGATTATAGTCAAAAGCTTAGAAAATAAGAAGCTTTGATCAACTGCCAATACTAAAATATCAAAACTCTAACTAACTATGAAGCCTAGGCCCAATTTGTATTAATGAAACATAGTTCAATAAGAAAACAATAAAATAGAGGATAAAGTATTCAAACAAATAAAAGGTAATGATCAAATCCCTCATTTCCTAACATGCGCCACCTTTATGTTGCCTCACTCCTCTAAAAGATCGATGATAAGATCAGTGGCGGACCCATAAATTTTTCCATAGGAGTGCGAAATATTTTTAAAAATTTTAAGCCGCCTAGATATATATAAATAAAAATTCGGTTTGGGTAGGGTCGGTTCGCCGTCAGGGGTGGGGGTGTCGCAGGTCGCTGGCAGTGAGGTGAGGCAGAGGGAGGGTGGGAGTCGCACAAACCTGGCAGTCGATTGGGTTTTTTTTTTGTAAACTGAACTAATTTTGTTTGATTAAAGTTGTATTTGGGTTGGGCTTGAATTGATATTAACTTATTGGGCTTAATGGAATGAATTCAAGTTTTATTAAAGAGGTTAGTGGGGTAAGTTGTTTACATAATTGGGTCGGGTTTCAATCCGTGTTCACAAATTTTTTTATATAAATTCCTAACACTTTTTTCTAAGGGGTGCGGACGAAAATTTCCAAGGGGTGCGATCGGAATTTTTCAAGGGGTGCGGTCGTGATTTTTCGTGGAAAATACCACTAAAACTTTTTTTTTTCAAGGGGTGCGGCCGCCCACCCACCCATAGAGTAGGTCCGCCCTGGATAGGATAGAGAATTAGTGCGTTAAGAAACATGAGAACCGAATAATGCATTTATACATGGTGCATAAAATATAATCATTGGTATAGTGTGCATGTGAAATATGGATGATTACATTCAGTATTAAGTATGTCATATTTGATGTTGTATGTATAAATACATTATGCAGTTTCACGGTTCTCAACAGTTTTCTTGGTAAATAGATCTTAACTTAAGAAACGAAGGAAACCAGGTCAAATGAACTCTGATTGAACTCATTCCAACGACATTGGAGTCGGTTTGTCGAACCCTAATCAAATATATAGGATTTATATTTTAGGATTCTGAGTTTAGCTTTAGGGTTTAACATTAGTGTTTAGGGTTTAACTTTAGCGTTAGCTTAGTGTTTAACCGTTAGGCTTTATAGTTTTGATTCAGGGTTTAGCTTAGGTTTTAACCTTGGGGTTTAGAATTAAGGTTTATTCTTTGGGGTTAATTGGTTAGTTCGATGAACCGATTCCAATGCCGCTAATGTGAGTTTAATTAGAGTTTGTTTAACCCGATTTCTTACGTTTCTTAGGTCAAGACCAGGGGCGGACCTACCCACAATGGTGGGTGGGTGGCCGCACTTCTTGAAAAAAAGCTTTTAGTGCTAATTTTCATCAAAAATCCCAACCGCACCCCTTGGATTTTTTCAACCGCACCTCTTGAAAATTTTCAACCGCCATCCTTAGAAAAAAAAATATTATCAATTTGTAAAAAAAAAAATTAACACTGGCATATATATGTATACAACACAATTTTTATAATTATTCTAAAACCACTTATTCACTTTACTTAACATAATCTACAATCTAATTCTATTAACCCAATTACCCAAGCCCAAACCCAACCTAAAGATTTATCCTTTTTTATTGATTGTTTTTTGTTGTTTTACGTGGTGATTAGGAAAAAATATAGATGTATAAGAGTTTGATATTTTCATGTTTTTTAGTTGTTCTACACTTGTAGTTAATGATTTTGTTTTATTTTAAGCTTTGTTTGTTTAAATGATTACTAATCAACATTTAAAACTAGCGCTTGATATACAACACAATTTTTATAATTATTCTAAAACCACTTATTCACTTTACTTAACATAATCTACAATCTAATTCTATTAACCCAATTACCCAAGCCCAAACCCAACCTAAAGATTTATCCTTTTTTATTGATTGTTTTTTGTTGTTTTACGTGGTGATTAGGAAAAAATATAGATGTATAAGGGTTTGATATTTTCATGTTTTTTAGTTGTTCTACACTTGTAGTTAATGATTTTGTTTTATTTTAAGCTTTGTTTGTTTAAATGATTACTAATCAACATTTAAAACTAGCGCTTGAATGTTTGAAAATTATGGACTATGGTATTGGTTGAACATGATTGTTTATTATGTTTAAGTGTTTAGTTTTGTTTTATTAACTTAGGGATCAATTTATATGTAATAAGAATCATGAGTAGAGAAGTTATGGCGCGATTTCTCAAGAGGAAAAATGTTGGACCACTTTTTTTGTCAGATTCTTCTAATTAAAACCAAGCTATGTCTTAGATAATTTTTTTGTTGTTTTATTTAATAATTAAGAGAAATAGTAGTAGGTAGGGTTTGAATTTGATGGTTTTTTGTTGTTACTTACTTATGATGGTTTTTTTATTTTGTTTACTGTTTTACTTAAAACTTTGTTTGTTAATGTTATAGGAGTTAGGAAATAGGGTTTGCTTGTTTGAAAATCGAAATTTACCCAACCCGATCTGATCCGACCCGCGAAACATTGTTTGTTTATGTTTACTTGTTTTACATGACCCGATCCGATCCGGCCTGCTATGAACCGAATTTTTTTATATAGTTAGGAGCCTAAAGTCTTTAATTTTTTTCCACACCCTCGGGAAAAAAATTCTTGAGTCCGTCACTGGTCTACGGAAACAACCCCTTATACTGCACGTGCGTGCATAATACTTCTTATATATATATATATATATATGGGAGGGTTATTTTGAGAACGCTAAATATTGCGAGAATCGTGATAACGAGTGAGAAACCAACCAAAACCATTTTTTTTAATACAAACCTCATTGTAATTAAAATATAACATCAAAAAAAGAATTTACAACATCAAATAATTCATTTCTCCTCTCATAATCACTCTTATTAGATTTTTTACACATGTGTAAATATAACAAATTTACACACGTGTAAATGATAAACTTACACATGTGTAAATTTTATTTATTTACGAATTCACGAAAATTTAAATGTGTAAATTTAATTTCTAACATTGTATTCGAATAATAATGATAAGTGCAAAAAGAAATTTTGAATTTGAATTGTTTTTGACCAAGTTCTCATGGTTTTTTCATTTGTTCTCACGGTTCTCGCAATATTTAGCGTTCTCATTTAAACCCTTCCCTATATATATATATATATATATATATATATATTGCAAGTAGAACTATATTATAAAGCTGCATTAAATTAGATTCGAGATACAAATACAAAAACTAATAATTTAAATACCAAAACTCTAAATTAAAACCTGAAGTGTCGGGTAACTTTGCTAGATTTCAAAATCTTGAGAATTTCGACGACTTATTATTTTTTTTTTTATTCCAACTCATGATTATGGAAGTACGTAACCAAAATAGGAGTTAAAAGTTTAAACTCAATATAACTATTTAATAACCTAATTGTCCTCATCCACATCCACAAGTGGATGATTGAGCAGATTTAGATATTCTTGATATATGTTCTCAAGCATCAAACTTCCCTCATTTAGAATGCTTAAATCCCCATCTTGTTGACCGTTGTTAATTGTGCTTGTACCTTCTACATCCAAAAAAGGCGACAAGTCTGACCATGAAAACTCAAACTCATCATCTTCAAGATCAAAACTCTCGTTCTTGGATAAAGATGATACCGAGGAGGAAGAAGTAGGAGAAGATTCAAGAACATTAACTTTTGTTGACTTTTCTTGGGTTGTGGTTTTTGTTTCCTGATTGTCCAATTTTCTCTTCTTGTTCTTTACATATTTTTGTTCAGCCGGTTTCCTGAGGTGAGCGTTCCAGTGGTTCTTGATTTCGTTGTCGGTTCGGCCAGGAAGCTTGGCTGCGATGAGAGACCAGCGTCTTCCGTGTAGGGAATTTAGCCGGATTATGATGTCATTCTCTTCGGAGGTGAAGTTTCCTCTCTTGATACCTGGGCGGAGATAGTTCACCCATCGTAACCTGCAACTCTTTCCGCATCTAAGCAACCCTAAGTCCATAAATACAATAATTAGTAACAAAACAACATTAAAAAAACAAATGTGCATGCCCAATAATATACCACTTATAAATAAGGGTAACTGGTAGTATCCCACTCTTCCACTCATAAAGTAGCTCTTGGCGAGGATGAGATGAGACAAACCTTATCTCTACCTCCTAAGATAGAGAGAGGCTACTATACATCATAAAAACACACGTATCATTCGGTCATAAAATTGGGTAACCACTAATATCCCACTCTCCCACTCGTAAAATAGCTCTGAGAGGATGAGGCGAGGCAAACTTTACCTCTATCTAAGAAGATTGAGAGAGAGAGAGAGAGAGAGACTACTATATAGCATAAAAAACACACCTATATCATGCAATATCTCACTCGTAAATTGGGGTAACCGGTAATATCCCACTAATAAAGTAGGGTAACTAGCAATGTCCCTTGTCCCACTTATAAAGTCGGTAACTAGTAATATCCCACAGTCACACTCATAAAGTTGGGTCCGAAAAGAATGATACTAGGACAGTGATTGCTTTTATTTTTTCTTAGAATGTATTTAGAGGGAGAGACCAATACCAATGAGAACATGGTTTGAAAAACAACATACGCGACCTTATAAACGTACCAGCTTTGGAAGGTAACGATCGCCATTGACCTTCACCGTGAGTTTGAATGTGATTGGTGAGAAGTTTATCTTCTTCGGGGGACCATGCACCTCAGTGTAAACCCACCTTTGCACAGCATGGTGCTCGTCCCATTGGTTTTAGCCAGTGGGGATGAGTGAAGATAGTTGAGGAGGGTGTGTGTTAAGTGTAGTGTTAACAACATATGAAGATTAAGGCCACCACTTGTTGGCCTTTATTTTTATATTGCCAATTGTTGCACGGTTTATACAAGTATATAATACATATAATATCATTCCATTTTTATCGTTTGTACAAAAAATGCTTTGAAGCTATAGAGTAGATTAAACATTTTAGTATTGTAGTTGGACGGAAATAACTCTTATATTCCTAACAGTTTTAATATAGTTTTTACTAGTCACAAGCGCGTCGAGCCTATAGTACAAGTAACCCGGATTTGTGTTTAGGGTCTCCAAAAGAATAGGGTCCCATTTAAAAGAAAATTATTTAATATGGTAACTATTAATGTTATTGCAAACTTATTGTTTTACATTTGTTTGACTTCTTTTACATTATTGCAAATTAATTAATTATAGTTTTACATTTGTTAAATTTTTGCTCGGTTTGTTAAATTTTTGCTTGGTCACAAATACGGATAAAAGAATATCGTTTATAACACTCAAATAAGGAAAAAGGGTCCTAAAATTCCATTTCGCCTTAGACCTGACATCATGGTTTCATTTTCATTTCTTCTAAACCCATGACGTCTAACTTTTTCATTCACCACTATTTCATCCAAGGGTATCTGCTATACGAATCGGACTCGAAAAGGTTGAAATTAGATTCAAATCGACTTCGAATTTCAAGTTCGAATTCTTTTTTCGAGCTTGTGAATTTGATTCGAATTCTGTGGTTAAATTTTTAATCAAATAGGTATTTGTGATTTTCGATTAGATTCCAAATTCAAGTCATATATTTCATTTTTATTTTTGACTTTTACATATACATAATTACACACATCACGGGCTTCTTGTAAGAATCTAAACTCCCAACACTTAGGCCTACTTGTTGTGACAACCGTCACTTTTTCGTACATTCTGTACACTAATTGAACAGTAATCTGTGCTTAAATAATTGTGCATGATCTAGTTTACAAGACAAATGAATTTTTTATTACTGTTATATACAGACAATGACATTTCATGATACAAGACTTTATTTGTTGCTACATGCAACACGAGATAGTTCAGATGATACACAAAACAAAATTGGCACCAATACCAGACAAACAAAAAATGCTGACGACATTCAGTACATAGACATACCATATTTTGAGGCCCTGTATGAGCCAGAGATGACGTATTACACTAGTATAGTGTGTAGGGAAGTAAGGACTACAAAACTGCATGCTTAAGTGATAGACAAAGTGCCGGGAAGTGCCTAAAACACACTAAAAGTGCAGAATTCTGCAGAAAATAACCAAAATTCAGCTATTTTCAGCATTTAAACTCCAAAATATAATGCAGAAAAGTGGTTTATTGGTCCTGTATGCTTTCCTAAGTGTCGGGAATTAAAAGTGTCACAAAAGGGTACTTAATGAACGCTAAACGGAATAGTTTGACACTTTAACGAACCGGTATTTAACCGAATAACCGGACATTACCCGGAACACCAAAATATTGCTAGAAGCATTATTTTAGTACTACGAAGCTAGTTAAGGTCACCGAACATCTTATTGCATCTCATAAACATTAAATACCTAAAGTATCTAACTAGCACCATTACTTCTAACTAGAATGAAGTAACTAATACTTGAAAAAAATTACACTTTACCCCCCCCCCCCATAGTTAGGCCGGTTAGGGGACAAGGGCCCCATAAAATATTTTATTTCCATATCTTATTGGATCTTGTTGGGGAATATTCTAACATGTTATACCTTATTCTACTAAGTGTTGGAAGAAAGTTATAAAGAAACCGTAAGACTTTAACACTTACCATTATCACCTTTAAAACACCATAAGCTTCCTCTCCCACCTTCAAACTCACGGCCACCATCCATCATACATACACCTCCATTTTTAATCCATTACAAGACTATTCAAGGGTGTTCTAGGGTGTATTGAGGCTATCTAGGAAGACCACAAGTGCTAGAACTTGAAGGACCTCTCTCTAGTGCTTTTATCCACCTCATTTCTTCTCTTGTTCTTCCCTAGCCATAGTGCTAGTAGTAAGTTCCATTGATCTTTTTTTTTACTCATAATTTTAGTGGTTAAAGTATGAAGTAACTTGGTAAACTAAAGATCATAAAGAAACATAAGCATAAACATGAACATAAAGCTCTAAAACATGAAGATCAACTTGTTCTAGTGTATGTATTGAGTTTGTTTGATGATTTCTTGTGTTTGTGGTGTAGATCACCATATGAAGCTTGCTAGATGATGATTAAACACATGATCTAGCAAGTGTAAGGATAGATCTTGAGAAATTTGTAATGATCATCCTTTATGTTAAACATGAACTTGAAATGAACATGTTTTAAGTGTTAAATAAAATCTAGAAACATATTGTTTACAAGAAAAATACAAGAAGAAATATTTTTAGAAAATCTTCATACAAGTTGTGAAGATCTAAATTCTTCAAGAATGATATTTTTAAATAAAAAACCACACTTTAAAGGGTAACTAAACTTACTAAGTACACTAGTAAGTTACTACAAATCCTTACAAGGTTTCAAGTTCATGACATAGTGTAAATCTCATATTGTTGACATATGATAAGTGTTGAATGATTTTTGATGATTGGTGATGATTTTTACAAAAGAAAATGATATGCTAAATAGCATGGACACCTCCATTTACAAAGGAAACTATGGCAAAATTTTCTAAAAATACCAACACTTAGAAAATATTTTCTAAACAAGTGTTTACAAGTGTATTTTTAACTATGATTTTCCATATAAACCTTGCCATAGTTTTTGTAACAAAAATACAAGCATTGGAGGTTGGTTTTTGGCAAATAAAAATGGGTAAATATGTATTTAGAATATATATTTACATTAAAGACATTGTGTGTGATTATGTGAAGTAGTTATATTATTTTAGGGTAAAATAATATAACTTAACAAATGCCAAGAATATACAACACCAAAATATTCCGAGAAGTACCGTTACGATATATTTTTGGTAAAAATTATTTTGGACACAAAAAAAAAGAAAGTATGATTTTTATTATTACAAAGTATATCATATTTTCGACAAACAGGAAATATATTACTTTGGAAGTAAAAATATATTTTCTTAGAATATTTTAGAAGTATATGATTTTTGAAGAAAAATATATATTTTCTTGATGATACATTATTTTTTTGGACAAAACAAGTCTACATATATTTTCTAAGTGAAAATATATTATTTTGAAAACTACAAATACAAGAATACATGTATGAAATACTCCCATCCTTGGGAAGGAAACACGAAAACAAATACTTGAAAAGTATTATAACTCTGTATGATGTAAAGACATAAGGTAAACGTAACTCAAAACATGAATACTAAGGCAAGGCACGGCCCGCTCGTCTAATAGACCCTAGCACAGTGTAGGTAGTCGTGTTTGCTGACGAGATTTGAGTTACGAGAATTGAAGACGCAAAACAGTGAGTTCATGCTCCCCCTTTTCTTTAACTGTTTTTGGTTTTATAACTCTTGGGGGTGAAATACATGTACAAATACTTAAACGGTATGAAATGCCTATGAAATACTAGATCATGTGAGCATAGACTTAATACTAAAAATGCCATAAACTCTTGGTGAAGACTAGTACCAAGCAGTGTTAAAGATGCCATAAATTCTTGGTGAAAACTAGTACCAAGAAAAGCTAAAAATGCCATAAAGTCTTGGTGAAAACTAGTACCAAGCCATTAAAAACATTCATTAATTAGGGACGAGGGTTAGATCTAACGGGTACGGCCGAACCCCACTCATGGTCACAACTAGTACCTAGTAGTGCTTCGGAGTCCCAGTCGAGGTTAATCGACACAGTCGAGGTTAATCGACACAGTCGAGGTTAATCGACACAGTCGAGGTTAATCGACACAGTCGAGGGTAATCGAGACAGTCAAGCAGTCATAACAAGTACTCCCCATGTCCTCAAGGAGTCATAACAAGTACTCCCCATGCCCTCAAGGAGTCGTAACAAGTACTCCCTATGTCCTCACATGCCTTAAAGGAGCCATTACGAGTGCTCCCTGTGCCTTAAAGTCCTTGTAAAACATTCATGTTCATACACACTTTTCATACCTGTTTACAAAGGAGTCCCTCAAAGATTTACAAGAATTACGATATACAAACAAGACGCATGAACTCGCTCAACTTTATGTTGATGTTTTCCAAAATTACATGTATTTCAGGTAACAGGATGGATCTTGGGCGCAAGTGTCATAACTAGAACTAAACTCCAAGTTTAGATGTCATCCACTTTTGTTGATTTGTAACCTAGACGGAGGTTGTGTTTAAAAACTTAAATAACAAGTGTTTGTAGTACTCAAATTTTATGAATGGATGAACATCGTTTTGATCATGTAGTTGTTTATTACGATTGAATGCAATGATATTAAACCAGTCACACATCATACGCTTCCGCAAAAGACAGAGTGTGACAGTTTGGTATCAGAACTTCGATTGTAGGGAACTAGGATTCCTTCTTGAGTCTAGACTATAATCACTAGAGTTCTCTCACGAAAACATTTTACAAAAAAGGTTTTCATTGCATTCACGTAAGCGTCAAGATCCACAAGTCAAACACTTTTCAGAAAAAGACAAGGCAAGGACATTAGTAGGGAATACCCTCAAAATAAGGTGCCAATTAAGGCATAGTCTACACGAGTTAGACTTGCCAAAGATAAAATACACTCTTGGTTAGAACGAGTACCGAGTAGTGTTTTTGTCGTAAATCGACAACTAGAAAATGACCCCCCCAAAAACGAGAGTTATATGAAATATGATGCATCGAAATGCCTGTATATGCTAAGTAACATATTTGTTTATCGATACATACATACGAATAAGTGTACGGAATAAATATTGATGTGAATACATACAAATAAGTGTACTGATATGTTCAAATATTAACATATAAATTTCATCAAATGAGTCATAAAACTAACCCCTTTTTAGTACTAATGTTGGAAAAAGTGTGCTTTTGTCTTCCTTTTGTATTTTCAGGAATAAATGAGCTCAAATTAACAAAAGAAGCAAAAAGACATCAAAATCTAACATAAATACAAGAAAATGAACAAGACGTGACATGCCCGACCCCACGACAGCATCTTCCCAAGCAAAACAAGAAGACAGAAGACTGAACACGCCCCGTGCTCAGCCAGCACGGGGGGCGTGCCCAAGTGTCAGCAGAAAAGACAAAGTGGTAGAAGCTTCTATTGCCCACCACGGGGCCGTGCTCAGCGGACACGGGGCCGTGGTCAACAATAAGATTCGCACAATCCAGCAAATCTGCATAGTACAAAGATTCTTCTGCACCACGGGGTCGTGCTCAGCGGACACGGGGGCGTGGTCAACTAATAAGACAAAACTGCATTTAATGAAGAAAGAGAAGGATGTGGACACGGGGCTGTGCCCACTGGACACGGGGCCGTGCCCGAGCTTCTGTTCAGCCTATAAATAGATGTGCTTGGCTCAAGCTCAAACCATCCCTTGGCACACCACCTCTCTCACACTTCACCCACCACCCACCACCACCATAACACCATCATCCACCACCATCATCCATTGTCCATCGTAGAGTGTGTGAGTCATCTCGGGATCCAAGATTGATCGTAAGAGTTCTTGACAATCAAGGCCATGTTTGCCTAAGTCTCTTACATCACTTGGTGAAGACAAAGTGTCTAGTGTAATACTTTTTATTTCTAATCTTTTGCACTTTTTATTTGGTTTCGTATTAATGACTTTAATAACTAGTTGCTTATGTTGAAGGTGATCTTTCTTTATCGTTTGTCCGTGGTGTCTTGAAATTATTTTACTGTCTATATAAAATAAAAGATTTTCACCATTCATATCTCCACGGTCTATATGGAGGTATGTTGGCTACCTGGTCGGGGGTTAAGGGAACGGTTTGGTAAACGTCTTGCCATTGTTCAGCGTTTAGAGGTCCTGCAATAGACCTGGGTCAAATTTAGTAGGACCTCCTTCAATACTTCATGGTATTGGATGGCGGGGTCCAAACTCTTTGATCCCCTCATAAGTTAACTACTATTAATACTATAACCCGGCTATTTAGGACTGTATCCCTGCTGACTCAGACTACTTAGTCGAGGGTAACGTCACCTCCAAAAGAGGGGCCTACCATAATATTGCATTAATAACTTAATTAATTATCTTCCAATAATCCACCCTTTTAGGATTGTATCCTTGCTGACTCAAACTACTGGGGTGAGGGTAACGTCACCTTCAAAAGAGGGGCCTACTACAATAACTAAGATAATCTCTTAATTATGTGCAAAAGTGCGGAAATAATCAAAGGTTACACTAGATACGAGTCGGAACCAAGTGATTCATCTTGTCTATCTGTTTTTATTTTTATTTTTCTTTTCAGCATTTTAGTTAGTTTTTATTTTTCTTAGTTTAAAACATTTTTCTAAACTTTTTATTTTGATTAGACGTTGAGGATAAACCGGTACTAAAAGCTCTTGTGTCCTTGGACGACCTCGGTATCTTGCCAACACTATACTACGCTCACGATGGGTGCACTTGCCCATATGTGTGTTTAGTGTTAGTAAAATATCGTGTTTTATAAATTTAAAACTTGGCTAAAAATAAGTGTTAAAGGGGCTTAAAATATACACCTAAAATATATAACACTTCACACGCATCAAGTTTTTGGCGCCGTTGCCGGGGACACAAGGATTTTAAGAAAGTTAGGAATCAACGGCCTAATCGTTTTTCTTATTTTTCATTTTTTTAGGATTTTTTTTAGATTTTTTCAGTTTCTGCAGAGCTCAGTACGGGCCGTGCCTGGTCGGACACGGGCCGTGCCCAGCATCATCACTGGCAGTTTTTATTTTCTGAGTTACAGAGAGCTGAACACGGGGCCGTGTCGGTGCAACACGGGGTCGTGTCCAACTCCCAGTAACAGGGATCCAGAAGACAATCACTGTACCTCTAACCACGGGCCGTGTTCGCTGAGCACGGGGCCGTGGTGAACATTCTGACCAACGTTCTTTTCTGTTTTTATTGCAGGACTTGGAACCTAGGTGCCACATTTGAACCGCCTACGTAGTGCATGAGCTCCAGTTCTAGTAGAGACATAAAAGAACCTCTAGAAGAACCCGAACGCTTTCTCAGAAAAAGACTTAAAGCTAAAAATCAAGTGAAAGTTTTGGGGGACCCACTTCCAATGGCGGATCAACGTACCCCCATGGATTACCTACGGCCCACCGTAGGCAATCTCGGCGCCGCTATCAATGCACCAAATGTCGAAGCTAATAACTTCGAACTTCGGCCGCATTTGATACAAATGCTCCAAAACTCCGCAACCTTCCATGGGCTTGCGGACGAGGATCCCCATCTGCATATTACTAATTTCTTAGAAATATGTGATACCTTTCGGATCAATGGAGCACCAAATGACGCCATCCGCCTTCGAATGTTTCCATTTTCACTAAAAGACCGAGCTAAGGCTTGGCTTAACACCCTCCCAGTTGGCTCGGTAAACACCTGGGATGAATTTGCCCAAAAGTTTTTATATAAGTATTTCCCTCCTGCTAAAACGGCTAAATTAATGACTAAAATTAATACATACTCACAAGAGGATGGGGAATCCTTATATGAAACTTGGGAAAGGTTCAAGGAGCTTCTAAGAAAGTGTCCTCATCACGGTCTAGCGGTGTGGCAACAAGTATCCACTTTCTACAATGGGTTGTTGCCACACACAAGACAAACACTTGATTCAAGCTCCGGGGGACTTTTAGGTAATCGTCGCCCAAATGAAATATATAATCAAATTGAGGAAATTGCTCAAACCAATTTTCAATGGCACACTCCCCGAGGTAATAAATCTATTGCCCCGGGCGCCCATAAGGTTGATGAAAGCACCTCTTTACAAGCCCAAATCGAGGCCCTCTCTTCGAAAATCAAAAAGCGAGAAATGACAAAAACGGCCTCGGTTATGGCTTGTGAAGGGTGTGGTGGGTCACATGAAAATTGGAGTTGTATGAAAGAATTAGATGAACAAACAGAAACGGTAAACTACATTGATAATAGACCTAGGCCGTCGGGTCCTCCAACGGGTACCTACAACCAAGGATGGCGTAACCACCCGAATCTTGGTTGGAGAGATCCCGACAATAGTAGTAACCAACAAAACCAACGAACTAATTTTCAACAACCACAAAATTTCTCTCAACAACAAGGTGGAAGAGAAAGGCTTGAAGATACCGTATCTCGCCTCATCTCCGACACCGAAAAGAAAAACTCGGATCGATTCCAACAATTGGAATCGAATTTTAGAAATCAACAAGCTAGCATTCAAAACGTTGAAAAACAATTAAATCAACTAGCTCAAAATTTCTCCGAGAGACCACAAGGCGCATTACCAAGTAATACCGAAACCAACCCAAAGGCACAAGTACACCTTATCACATTGAGAAATCGAACCGTGGGTCCCGAGGATACTCCATTACCACCAGTTGAAGGGGGTCAACGTCAAAGTACGACTTCACCTACACCTCAACTAGAAAAGGCTTCTTCACCAAATCAAGAGCCCACCAAGACTCCTCCAATTCCGTACCCCGGTAGGTTAAATCGTCAAAAGACCGATGAGCAATTCGCAAAGTTCGAAAGTTTACTAAAACAATTGCATGTCAATATTCCTTTTATTGAGGTCCTAACCCAAATGCCTAAATATGCAAAATTCATGAGGGACTTCCTCACTCACAAAAGGAAAATTGAATCATTGCAATTAGTTAACTTAGGCGAAGAATGCTCCGCTTTAGTACTCAACAAACTTCCACAAAAGAAAATCGATCCCGGGAGCTTCACAATTCCTTGCTCGATTGGGGAGTCCCCCGTTCGTAATGCATTAGCCGATCTTGGGGCTAGCATTAACCTCATGCCCACGTTAATGTTCAAACGACTCGACCTAGGAGTAACTAGCCCTATAAGATGAGCATACAACTCGCCGACAGGTCCGTCAAATTTCCACAAGGTGTCGCTGAAAATCTACTGGTCAAGGTTGACAACTTCGTTTTTCCAACTGACTTTGTCATCCTAGACATGGAAGAAGACACCGAAGTCCCTCTCATCCTCGGGAGGCCATTTCTAGCCACCGCCCAAGCAGTGGTAGATATGAATGACGGAACGTTAACATTGAAGTTTTGGGACGAGGAAGTGAAGTTTGAATGTGGAAAGAAGATAGAGGAAGAAGACCCGGTCAACTACATGAAGGTCATAGACTCAAGCTTGGATGACGCTCTCCGACGGTGTAACTTAGGATGCAATACATCCCACTTGGGTAACATGTGACCAGGCTTTGGGTCTAGCCAAGGACCCTTATAAACGTGGCGCACCATGGAGGCATTCCACGGAACTATCCTTAGTTTAGTTTAGATTAATTTTCTTGTTTTCTAGTTAGTTTTAATTTTCAGGAATAAAACACACTTAAGATGGCAAAGGATGCAAGGGAAACTTGAACCAGCACTCCATACAGGAAAACAGAACCGTCCGACAAATTTCTTCGTTTGCAGTAAGCTCGGCACGGGCCGTGTCCACCCAGCACGGCCCCGTGCTGCACAGTCTGCAGAAAAAGACCCAGTTCAGGTAACTGGACACGGGCCGTGTTCACCCAACACGCCCCCGTGTCCGGACTTCTGTTTCTCTTGTTTAATTTTGTTACTGGCACTTGAACACGGGGCCGTGCCCGAATCACACGGGGCCGTGTTCAGCGCCCAGTAACACAAAATTTTTGCTTTTCACACCTTTTTACACATTCAATCAACCTAAAAACTTATTTTTGGGACACATTGAGGACAATGTGTAATTTAAGTGTGGGGGGATGCTAAAACCTTGAAACTTGCAAGTCCTAAATACAAGCCTTACACAAAACTCTATTGGAACCGCTAATCACCCCAAATTTTTTCAAAAATTTTCATTTTTTTTTACTTGTCTAGGTTTAATTCGGGAAATTCAAGTTCTTAAAAAGGTTATATTTTTACGAATTTACAACCGATAGCGTCGTGATAAAAAGAACCAACATAAGAAAATTATGAAAAGGCATGACAAGCTTAGTTAAAATTTAATTATATATACTTGATCACATAAAAACTCATTCCCGCAAAAGTGAGTTTTGAGCCTTTATTAAGCAAACACTTACATATCATTTGACTAAATGCTCATTTTCGTTTCTTGTGTGAATAGCCGCTTGGTTCTTACGACTCTAGAACTTGCCATGACGATACATTCCCGGTCCTTACCAACTTAGACCCGAGTAAGTAAATGATGGAGGCATTAGGACTAACCCTTTTTATTTCTACACCATTATTTTTCTTTTTTTTTTTACCACCTACCCAAAATCCCCCTAGTTAGCCCCTTTGAGCCTAAACCTTTTCATTTCATAACCCAAACCAAACACCCTTTTTACCCACCAAAACCTTTTTCATTTTTACCCCTTTGTTTTAGTAACAAGTTCGGTTCTTTATACGACTTTAGAAAAAAAAAATTTGTTGTTGATGATGAAGCAAAAGAAAATAAACAAACAAGTTCATCAAAAAATAACTGTGTTTGAATAAATGGCTTCATCAAAATAAAAGTTACAAAAATAGAAAGTCATATGAAAACCGACACTTGTTACGCTTTTCGCCATTCTTACTAACCACTAACCACCAACCCAACCACCTACCTTTAACCCAAGCCTAACCCTTAACCCACAAAGTCCTCTTGATATTTACAAAGGTATATAAGTTAAAAAGGAGGAGGATTGATTGCTTGGCAAGCCTATGGTAGGAATAAGTTCCATGCCGCTCTCGAGTGATCCACAAAAATACATTTTCGGCCGAGTGTTGAGTGATCCCCGTGAGGTATGTGAACTTGTATATAAATAGAATTTTACAAAGGCATGTTATGCCCTAATAAGTAATTTATCTTATGAAAAGTTTTAAATAAATCATGACGAATAGGATTGTAAATAAATAAAAATAAAATTAAATAAAGAATCTTGAAAATCCCGACACTCTACGACAAGCCCAAAAACCTTCTTCTCTACCCATTCCATTTGGGAGTGTAAATAGCCACATATTAAAGAGTTTTGCTTGAGGACAAGCAAAGATTCAAGTGTGGGGGTATTTGATGTGTTCAAATATTAACATATAAATTTCATCAAATGAGGCATAAAACTAACCCCTTTTTAGTACTAATGTTGGAAAAAGTGTGCTTTTGTCTTCCTTTTGTATTTTCAGGATTAAATGAGCTCAAATTAACAAAAGAAGAAAAAAGACATCAAAATCTAACATAAATACAAGAAAAGGAACAAGACGTGACATGCCCGACCCCACGACAGCATCTTCCCAAGCAAAACAAGAAGACAAAAGACTGAACACGCCCCGTGCTCAGCCAGCACGGGGGGCGTGCCCAAGTGTCAGCAGAAAAGACAAAGTGGTAGAAGCTTCTATTGCCCACCACGGGGCCGTGCTCAGCGGACACGGGGCCGTGGTCAACTATAAGATTCGCACAATCCAGCAAATCTGCATAGTACAAAGATTCTTCTGCACCACGGGGTCGTGCTCAGCGGACACGGGGGCGTGGTCAACTAATAAGACAAAACTGCATTTAATGAAGAAAGAGAAGGATGTGGACACGGGGCCGTGCCCGAGCTTCTGTTCAGCCTATAAATAGATGTGCTTGGCTCAAGCTCAAACCATCCCTTGGCACACCACCTCTCTCACACTTCACCCACCACCACCATAACACCATCATCCACCACCATCATCCATTGTCCATCGTAGAGTGTGTGAGTCGTCTCGGGATCCAAGATTGATCGTAAGAGTTCTTGACAATCAAGGCCATGTTTGCCTAAGTCTCTTACATCACTTGGTGAAGACAAAGTGTCTAGTGTAATACTTTTTATTTCTAATCTTTTGCACTTTTTATTTGGTTTCGTATTAATGACTTTAATAACTAGTTGCTTATGTTGAAGGTGATCTTTCTTTATCGTTTGTCCGTGGTGTCTTGAAATTATTTTACTGTCTATATAAAATAAAAGATTTTCACCATTCATATCTCCACGGTCTATATGGAGGTATGTTGGCTACCTGGTCGGGGGTTAAGGGAACGGTTTGGTAAAGGTCTTGCCATTGTTCAGCGTTTAGAGGTCCTGCAATGGACCTGGGTCAAATTTAGTAGGACCTCCTTCAATACTTCACGGTATTGGATGGCGGGGGTCCAAACTCTTTGATCCCCTCATAAGTTAACTACTATTAATACTATAACCCGGCTATTTAGGACTGTATCCCTGCTGACTCAGACTACTTAGTCGAGGGTAACGTCACCTCCAAAAGAGGGGCCTACCATAATATTGCATTAATAACTTAATTAATTATCTTCCAATAATCCACCCTTTTAGGGTTGTATCCTTGCTGACTCAAACTACTGGGGTGAGGGTAACGTCACCTTCAAAAGAGGGGCCTACTACAATAACTAAGATAATCTCTTAATTATGTGCAAAAGTGCGGAAATAATCAAAGGTTACACTAGATACGAGTCGGAACCAAGTGATTCATCTTGTCTATCTGTTTTTATTTTTATTTTTCTTTTCAGCATTTTAGTTAGTTTTTATTTTTCTTAGTTTAAAACATTTTTCTAAACTTTTTATTTTGATTAGACATTGAGGATAAACCGGTACTAAAAGCTCTTGTGTCCTTGGACGACCTCGGTATCTTGCCAACACTATACTACGCTCACGATGGGTGCACTTGCCCATATGTGTGTTTAGTGTTAGTAAAATATCGTGTTTTATAAATTTAAAACTTGGCTAAAAATAAGTGTTAAAGGGGCTTAAAATATACACCTAAAATATATAACACTTCACACGCATCATGTACGGAATAATTATTGACGTGAATAAGATACTTTCGCCTCCGACTCCTATTACTGTACGTGACTCGCACGATGAAGCTATCGACCTCGCGTCCTTTGCAAAGCTCATGACTGGAAGTGATACCAAACATGATTCTGAGCTTGCTTCCGTAGGAAATGGCTGCTCTTCTCTCTCGATCGTGAAGGTGCCTGACTACGGCGATGATGACGAGGCAGAGACGGCAACCTTGAACGAATTCTTAATCAACGGGACGAGATCCCTGCGACTTATGTGAAACAAGATTGACGACATACTTGACCAGAGAAGGGAGATGAAGTATTCATCTTGAAGGTGCCCCTCCGACTACTGGGAATTCTCTTTATTCCTACTTCATTTAATCATTGTGCCTATTCGCGCATGACGATAACGAATGCTAGCGCGTGGACCATCGCAAAGGTCCTTTCCATGATAGAGGTATAAGGACAGAAGTGTCCCCTCATTGATTGATCATCTGCTTGGATGAGAGAAAACTGGGGTAACTGTGCAAGGCAATTTATTATTACGGGGGCCCACGTAATAACGACTTGTAGTGCATGGAAACCCTGGTGGACTCTGCGGGCCAAGCTAACGATTACTACACAAAAATAAACTCTAGGTGTTCACACCTTCATATGGTAGAACAATACATAGATCAGTGCTTTAGCACTTTATAAAGTAGGAAACCTGTCTTCGCCTACTTCGCGTCTGATACTTCTACCCGTGCGCGAGACGATTGAGAAACGATATTCAAGCAAGAGAAGATGGATAACAGTGACGTTACACCCTACCACTTCCTGAAACTTGTATGACCAAGGTGATGTAGCCTCGAATACATTAATACAAACAATAATAAGCCAAGTTGCCCAGCCTATGTGAAGGCTCAGTAATTGTTTCCTCGCTCATACAATAATGATTATATATATACATGTGAAATTGGGTGATTACATGATGCTTGTGGTAATATGTACCCCGTAGACAATTATGGAATATTGTTTAACCTACCGCATATCTTTTGACAGAAAAGAATGCCCAGACGAGACACAAACACCAGTTCGTTACCAAGAACAGAAGCTGAGCTTCAAGAACGAATCTTACAGGCAATTGCACGACATGAAGCCCTCCGCTCCGAACACAGTGGTGGAACTACCGGAAATAACCCTCCAACTGGCTGCACCTATAAACAATTTCTGGACTGCAAGCCACTGAATTTTGATGGCACAGGAGGTGCCGTTGCATTTGTTCGTTGGACAGAAAAGACTGACTCTGTTCTAAGAATGAGTAACTGTTCATCCCAGCAGAGAGTTACCTTTATCTCTGGGTTATTTTTAGACGGCGCACTCTCCTAGTGGAACCTTCAGGTTCAGACCCTTGGTGCGGATGCTGCTTACGCACTGAGCTGGGACGAGCTTAAGGAAATGATGGAAAAGAAATACTGTTATAGGGCTGAAATCCAGAAGCTTGAGGTGGAGTTCTGGGATTTGAAAATGGACAGACCGAAGATTCCTGAATATGTCCAGCGATTTCACAACTTGTCTAGCGTCGTCCCCTACCTAGTCAAGCCGGAATTCAAAAGGGTTGAACGGTTCATTTTGGGACTTCCACCTCAGATCAGGAGCATGGTTACTTCCTCAAAGCCCTCAACCATTGCAGAGGCTATCGACTTGAGTGTCACTCTTACTGAAGAAGCTCTACGCATGGGGAAATTTTCGGAATCTGAGGATAACAAGAAAGAGACTCATGTGGAGTCATCAGGAAACAAGAAAAGGAAGTCTTCAAACCTAAAGATGAGCACCCAAGTCAGCTATGGAAGCTCTAAAGCAAACAAAAGAAAGAAAGTGAATCCGCCGTATGGCAGGAAAACTGTTGAAGCCACTAATAAGGCCGGTGGTAAAGGTTACTCAGGGACTAAGCCGAGGTGCGGGGAATGCAATTTTCACCATGAAGGTCGATGTCTGAGGCCAAAGTGCGGAAAGTGTGGAAAAGAAGGGCACAGCAAGGACGCTTGTTGGGCGAAGGACCCAGATGGAAGAGATAAGAGAATACCAGGTTGCTACAAATGTGGTGAAGCAGGGCACTTTAGGAAAGATTGCCCTAGGGAGAAACAAGAAAGGAAGGGTTTTCACGATCAAAACTCGTGAAACACGCCAGGATCCAGATGAGGTTACGGGTACGTTCCCTATTAACCAACCTTATGCATCTATTTTTAATACTGGCATCAACTTTAACCTTGCGTGCTTAGAACTTAAGAAACTGCTTGGCCTAGTTTCAAGTAAAATAGACGTCCCGTATTCTTTAGAAATGGGCATATAGAAGGCTAGTTTAAGTAGACGAAGCAATCAAGGATTGTATTTAGGGATTCAGAAGGCCGGAACCTTCTGTTACCGTTGACTTGAGACGTCAAAATATGATAGTCAGCATTGATTAGATGTCCAAGTATAGAGCCTGAGAACATCCCCGTTATGGAAGGAGTACCAGAAGCCTTTTCTGAAGACTTGCCAGGAACGCCCTCCACATCAACAAGAGGAGTTAGGATAAACCTCGTGCCAAGAACGGCACCAGTACCGAATGACGTCTTACCGACTAGCTTCGTCCGCGAAGCATGAGCTTCCGATATAACTGCAAGATCTGCTAGATAGAGGAAATTAAGGACATGGCGCCCTTAGTTAAGGACACAAAGAGAAAGCTGGCAGTCCCACTTGGCACAAATTTCAGAAAATTGAGAATCAGAATCCTTTGCCAAGGATTGATGACATGAACAGACGAATCGTAAGGTACTAGATACCACTCAAAGATTGACTTGAGGACAGGATGTTCCCAACAGTGAATACCAGGAGGAAATATCCCTAAAACGACCTTTAGGACTCGCTTCGAGCATCACGAGTTCCTTGTCGTACCATTCGGCTTAACTCATGCATCAACAATATTCATGGACCTCATGAGACGAACGTGTAAGCCATACCTGGATAGATCACGATTATATTTATTGACTACATTCTTATATGGCCAACGACCAAGGAAGGTCATGAACAACAGCTGCAAATTACCTTGCAACTCTTAGAGAAAAGAACAGTTATGTCCTATGATGACGAAAAGCGGATTTCAAATTCGCGAAGTGAGAACTTTAAGATACATGGTGGATAAGAACGAAATTCATCTCAACCCTGCAACCAAGAGCTAAGGAGCTAGAGTTGCAATTATGTGACGCTTTTCGACAAAGTCTCGATTGTACGTCGATGCAACGAGACCACAACATTGCATACGCGGCACATTGATTAAGGAATCATAAGAAGAACCTTGAGCTAGATACAGTAATTGCGCGACGCAACTTTAGCGTCATTACCTGAAAGAAAACGCTGCACGATCTCTAATGATCACAAAGATTGCAGCACACTGTTGATCGTAAGAACTTGAATATTAACATGAATAGACTGAGCTACTGAACGATGCAGACTGTATGAACACCATACATGCTTGTGTGATAAACTTTGATAAAAAGTTGGAACACTCACTTGCCCTTAGTAGAGTTTTCCTACAACAGTATTTATCACGCTACCGTTTAAACCGCTTCGTGTGAAGCTTTAGATAGAACATAACCAGACAATCCCCGTCATGTTAAACGGAATAAAAAATCTACTGACCCGAGTTGGCCCAGGAAAAACTAGAGGCACGATCGTTCAGATACGTGATCATATCGAGACAGCCGCGGAATACAGAAAGATTGCGCCGATGGGCGGCGGAAATCGTAAGAATTTGAGATAAGAAGTATGACATAAATGGGAGCCTCGCATAGAGAAGGCGTAGTGTGATTTGGAAAAGGATAAGGGTCAAATCCCCGATGTAGGGATCGGAACCATTGCTCACAAGATGAAACTTCTAGAAAAGATCTGTAGTGATCGCGACACATTCTATGTGTCTCGTCTTTAAAGGAGTCTGACTCAAGGAACAGTCGTAGTTCCCACAAATAAGATTCACGTCAATGACTAACGACAAAATTACTATAAAACCTGTTAAGGTTTCGAACCAAGAGTCCACAGTACTATAAAACCTGTTAAGGTTACGGACCAAGAGTCTACAAGACACAGAAGAGACACAATTGATTTACTTGAGTACGATAGAATTCAAAACATGACCCATAGTACATGGGAACATGAAGACAAATCATGAATCTAAGTGACCACATTCAATTCACAACTCCCCTGCGACCAATGGCATCGCTTGAATTTCGGGACGAAATTCTTTCAACGGGGGGAGACTGTGGCAACCGTCACTTTTCCGTACATTCCGTACACTAATTGAACAGTAATCTGTGCTTAAATAATTATGCATGATCTAGTTGACAAGACAAATGAATTTTTGATTACTGTTATATACATACAATGGCATTTCATGATACAAGACTTTATTTGTTGCTACATGCAACACGAGATAGTTTAGATGATACACAAAACAAAATTGGCACCAATACCAGACAAACAAAAAATGCTAACGACGTTCAGTACATAGACATACCATATTTTGAGGCCCTGTATGAGCCAGAGATGACGTATTACACTAGTATAGTGTGTAGGGAAGTAAGGACCACAAAACTGCATGCTTAAGTGATAGACAAAGTGCCGGAAAGTGCCTAAAACACACTAAAAGTGTAGAATTTTGCAGAAAATAACCAAAATTCAGCTATTTTCAGCATTTAAACTCCAAAATATAATGCAGAAAAGTGGTTTATTGGTCCTGTATGCTTTCCTAAGTGTCGGGAATTAAAAGTGTCACAAAAGGGTACTTAATGAACGCTAAATGGAATAGTTTGACACTTTAACGAACCGGTATTTAACCGAATAACCGGACATTACCCGGAACACCAAAATATTGCTAGAAGCATTATTTTAGTACTACGAAGCTAGTTAAGGTCACCGAACATCTTATTGCATCTCATAAACATTAAATACCTAAAGTATCTAACTAGCACCATTACTTCTAACAAGAATGAAGTAACTAATACTTGAAAAAAAATTACACTTTACCCCCCCCCCCCCCATAGTTAGGCCGGTTAGGGGACAAGGGCCCCATAAAATATTTGATTTCCATATCTTATTGGATCTTGTTGGGGAATATTCTAACATGTTATACCTTATTCTACTAAGTGTTGGAAGAAAGTTATAAAGAAACCATAAGACTTTAACACTTACCATTATCACCTTCAAAACACCATAAGCTTCCTCTCCCACCTTCAAACTCACGGCCACCATCCATCATACATACACCTCCATTTTTAATCCATTACAAGACTATTCAAGGGTGTTCTAAGGTGTATTGAGGCTATCTAAGAAGACCACAAGTGCTAGAACTTGAAGGACCTCTCTCTAGTGCTTTTATCCACCTCATTTCTTCTCTTGTTCTTCCTTAGCCATAGTGCTAGTAGTAAGTTCCATTGATCTTGTTTTTACTCACAATTTTAGTGGTTAAAGTATGAAGTAACTTGGTAAACTAAAGATCATAAAGAAACATAAGCATAAACATGAACATAAAGCTCTAAAACATGAAGATCAAGTTGTTCTAGTGTATGTATTGAGTTTGTTTGATGATTTCTTGTGTTTGTGGTGTAGATCACCATATGAAGCTTGCTAGATGATGATTAAACACATGATCTAGCAAGTGTAAGGATAGATCTTGAGAAATTTGTAATGATCATCCTTTATGTTAAACATGAACTTGAAATGAACATGTTTTAAGTGTTAAATAAAATCTAGAAACATGTTGTTAACAAGAAAAATACAAGAAGAAATATTTTTAGAAAATCTTCATACAAGTTGTGAAGATCTAAATTCTTCAAGAATGATATTTTTTAAATAAATAACCACACTTTAAGGGGTAACTAAACTTACTAAGTACACTAGTAAGTTACTACAAATCCTTACAAGGTTTCAAGTTCATGACATAGTGTAAATCTCATATTGTTGACATATGATAAGTGTTGAATGATTTTTTGATGATAGGTGATGATTTTTACAAAATAAAATGATATGCTAAATAGCATGGACACCTCCATTTACAAAGGAAACTATGGCAAAATTTTCTAAAAATACCAACACTTAGAAAATATTTTCTAAACAAGTGTTTACAAGTGTATTTTTAACTATGATTTTCCATATAAAC
The DNA here is from genome assembly GCA_030545235.1 of Helianthus tuberosus. NCBI lineage: Eukaryota > Viridiplantae > Streptophyta > Magnoliopsida > Asterales > Asteraceae > Helianthus > Helianthus tuberosus. The sequence continues at coordinate 175,332,668 of CM060425.1, read as the reverse complement.
CTTGCCATAGTTTTTGTAACAAAAATACAAGCATTGGAGGTTGGTTTTTGGCAAATAAAAATGGGTAAATATGTATTTAGAATATATATTTACATTAAAGACATTGTGTGTGATTATGTGAAGTAGTTATATTATTTTAGGGTAAAATAATATAACTTAACAAATGCCAAGAATATACAACACCAAAATAATACCAAAAATTACAAGGAATAAAGTATATAAGTTGCACACTTAAATATTGACAAACCGAACAAGCACGTAACTTACGAAATATTCCGAGAAGTACCGTTACGATATATTTTTGGTAAAAATTATTTTGGACACAAAAGAAACGAAAGTATGATTTTTATTATTACAAAGTATGTCATATTTTCGACAAAGAGGAAATATATTACTTTGGAAGTAAAAATATATTTTCTTAGAATATTTTAGAAGTATATGATTTTTGAAGAAAAATATATATTTTCTTGATGATACATTATTTTTTTGGACAAAACAAGTCTATATATATTTTCTAAGTGAAAATATATTATTTTGAAAACTACAAATTCAAGAATACATGTATGAAATACTCCCATCCTTGGGAAGGAAACACGAAAACAAATACTTGAAAAGTATTATAACTCTGTATGATGTAAAGACATAAGGTAAACGTAACTCAAAACATGAATACTAAGGCAAGGCACGGCCCGCTCGACTAATAGACCCTAGTACATTGTAGGTAGTCGTGTTTGCTGACGAGATTTGAGTTACGAGAATTGAAGACGCAAAACAGTGAGTTCATGCTCCCCCTTTTCTTTAACTGTTTTTGGTTTTATAACTCTCGGGGGTGAAATACATGTACAAATACTTAAACGGTATGAAATGCCTATGAAATACTAGATCATGTGAGCATACACTTAATACTAAAAATGCCATAAACTCTTGGTGAAGACTAGTACCAAGCAGTGTTAAAGATGCCATAAATTCTTGGTGAAAACTAGTACCAAGAAAAGCAAAAAAATGCCATAAAGTCTTGGTGAAAACTAGTACCAAGCCATTAAAAACATTCATTAATTAGGGACGAGGGTTAGATCTAACGGGTACGGCCGAACCCCACTCATGGTCACAACTAGTACCTAGTAGTGCTTCGGAGTCCCAGTCGAGGTTAATCGACACAGTCGAGGTTAATCGACACAGTCGAGGGTAATCGAGACAGTCAAGGAGTCATAACAAGTACTCCCCATTTCCTCAAGGAGTCATAACAAGTACTCCCCATGCCCTCAAGGAGTCATAACAAGTACTCCCTATGTCCTCACATGCCTTAAAGGAGCCATTATGAGTGCTCCCTGTGCCTTAAAGTCCTTGTAAAATATTCATGTTCATACACACTTTTCATACCTGTTTACAAAGAAGTCCCTCAAAGATTTACAAGAATTACGATATACAAACAAGACGCATGAACTCGCTCAACTTTATGTTGATGTTTTCCAAAATTACATGTATTTCAGGTAACAGGATGGATCTTGGGCGCAAGTGTCGTAACTAGAACTAAACTCCAAGTATAGATGTCATCCACTTTTGTTGATTTGTAACCTAGACGGAGGTTGTGTTTAAAAACTTAAATAACAAGTGTTTGTAATACTCAAATTTTATGAATGGATGAACATCGTTTTGATCATGTTGTTGTTTATTACGATTGAATGCAATGATATTAAACCAGTCACACATCATACGCTTCCGCAAAAGACAGGGTGTGACACTTGTAAGATTAAATATATTATGGTGTCGTATTTAATCTAGTAGCCATTATAATCATTTACATTATATAGATCAAAATATATAACAACCTATTAAATAATTAGTTGGTAATTGTTGATGGACTATATTACCCTTATTAACTAATTAGGTTGTCTCTTGGGTGCATATATAAGGAGAGTAATATAGAGGTTCTAAGGTTACACAACCTAATTATTCGTAATATCAATTTTCGGCCTCTCTCTCTCTCTCAACTGAACACCCTATTCAGTTTTCATCATCACCATCATTAGATTGCACCCTAAGGAGGAACCAGATCACCTTGACAAGCATGTCGACTTCGATGGCTGCATCTCTTACTGGATTCTCTGCTGGCCTGTCTACAATCACAGGTATGTTCTTTCATGTTTTCCATTATGCATAAAACAGAACTGATCAACATGTGGTATCAGAGCATATGTTGATTAATCAGTTCTGTTTTCGTATCCATTAATTCTGGGATTGAAATCTTGAAAACAGAAAATTTTGACAGCCTAATAAAACTACAGCCGGTTTCGAGTCATATAAAACTGCTGAAATAGCTGTTTCTGGGAAAAAAATAATAAAAGTATATGTTAATTCATTGACTCGAAATCATATGGGTAAAATATTAATGTCTGAAATCTGTTTACAAAACAATAAAAATTCAGGTTTTGGGTTCCAGAAATTATGGTTTTATTTTAGGGTTCATCATGTGATCTTAGGAAAATTCGAAATTCCCTTTTGTTTTGGAATACAATTTGGATTGTTGAATGTTTTTTCCTGTTTTGATCTGATTTTGTCTTCTAAGGATTTTCAAAATCTGTTAAAAGGATAAACGGATTATGATTTTTGAAATATTTTGATAAAATTAGATCAATGTTAAAATAGGAAACTCTATCACAATCCCTAAGAATTTGAATTTTCAACATTATCTCCATTAACAGCTGTTGACGAGCAAGTTTCGAGACTTGGAGAATAAGTTTCGAGAACTTGATGGTTTTGACTAAGGTTTCGACTGAGATTCCGACTCGAAATCTCATTAAAATACGAGGACAACTGAGATTTTGACTCGCAATCAGGTGGTTGAGACTCGAAACCTCATAATGAAGTCGAAATCTCATTAAGGCATTAATCTTCATCACTCGAAACCTCGAGGTTTCGAGTGAGGTTGTGACTAGCATTAGTGACTCGCAATCAGGTTGTTGCGACTCGAAACCTCATAATGAGTCGAAATCTTACTAGAAACCTCACTCAAGATCTCACTCGAAATCTCAAGCTAAGTCGAGACTTCAAAACTAAGTCAAGATCTCACTCGAAATATAAGATGAACTCGAAATCTCACTCGATCCGCGCTAACAGGTGGTTTGCTATTAAATAATTGGTTTTTGTAAATACTTAGTTAATTAATCAGAATCCGATAATGTTTTACAAAACCAAAATGGCTTAACTTGAATGAGCTTCTGATGTATCATTTCTAGCCAAAGCTGATTTGATCTATTTATCGTTCAAGTATTACGAAAGCTATGTTTGAGTACGCATTACAAACGTGAATGTCTTAATATCTGGCCAAATCTTATTTAATTCATTCATGTATAGCATACTTAACAAGTGCATAACTAAAGTGATTGCCTCATTTCTGGCCAAAGCTGATTTGTCACGATCACTTTGCACACATGCTTAAATGATTACACTTTTGGCCAAAGCTGATTTGTCTTCGTTTAAGTAGAATTTTAACTAAGTCTATTCTTTTGATGTTAGTAACAGACAATATCACTGCTTCATAATTAAGATGGTCATTATTTATGCCTGCCTTGGTATAACATGCCCTTAGATCACATTAGGACTTCTTGATTAGTATCATAATACGCTCATCTTATTTCCACTATCAGCACCCAATTGCGGGATTCTACCTTTGACTGGTGATAACTTTGCTGCATGGAAAGACTCTCTCATGCTTACGCTTGGATTGCTGGACTTTGATTATGCTCTAAGAGAGAATAAGCCAACGGACCTTACTCCTCAAAGTACTACTGCTGAGCAGATGATTCATGAAAAGTGGACTAGGTGTAACCGCATGTCTTTCATGTTTATGAAGCAATCCATACACAATGCAATCAGAGGAGCCATTCCTGATTCTGATGATGCTAAAACCTACTTGGCTTCTGTGGAGGCGCAATTCAAGGGGACATCTAAAGCATACGCTAGTACACTTATCCTCAAGCTGGTGATAACTAAGTATGATGGGAGGAGCGGCATTCGCGAACACATCATGATGATGAATGACATGGCCAATAAGCTGAAGGGGCTTGACATGGAAATCAGTGATGGTTTCCTCGTTCATTTCATCATTATATTGCTTCCTTCGTCCTATGAAGCATTCAAGATCAATTACAACACTCAGAAGGACAAATGGACGATGAGTGAGTTGGTCGCTATGTGCGTACAGGAGGAAAAGTGTATGAAGATGGATCACACTACTGATGTTGCTAACTTCACACCTCCAACTCTAAGAAGAGGAAGAATAATTATCAAAGAAAGGATGCTTCCAAAGTCCAAATGCCCAATCCTAATACAAGTGCACATTTCCAGCTTTAAGAACTCCTTAGGCAAAATCCACTGCAAGTTCTGTAAAAAGACAGGACATATGCAGAAGGAATGCCCTGACTTTAAGGAGTGGCTGGCTAAGAAAGGTAACGATTTTTTCATGATACTTGAGTCCTATAATTTAAATGTTCCTGGTAATTCTTGGTGGTTTGATTCTGGTTCTATGGTTCATGTTACCAACTCTACTCAGGGATTCCTTTCAATCCGGAAGCTGGGAAGAAACCAAAGAACACTTAAGGTTGGGGATGATCGAGAATTAGAAGTGAAAGCCATTGGAACATTACAATTATTTATGAAAACTGGTTTATGTATTGAACTTTATGATACCTTATATGTTCCTGAGGTAACTCGGAATCTTGTATCAGGACCAAAGTTAGACATTGACGGTTTTATTGTTTCCCATGGTCATCGCAAACTCTCTATCTTCTAAGATTCCGTTCTTTTTGGTACTGGTATTCTGGATGGTGGTCTTTATAGATTAGAACTAGATGATGACTTTTCCAAATCTTTGTTGTCATATAACATTAATGAATCACTCACAAAGATGAAAGAGAAACGAGACTTAGAGACTTCATCCATGTTATGGCATCAACGTTTAGGCCACATCTCAAGAGAACATTAAAATTATATCATAAAGGATGAAGTCTTACCTCCTCTCGATTTATCTGATTTTGGAACATGTGTCAAATGTCTTAAAGGTAAAATGACATTAGCGAATAAGAAAAGTGCCACTAGGAGCTCTAATTTATTAGAACTCATTCACACTGACATTAGTGGTCCTTACCAAATCACTGGCATAACTGAACATACTTCATTTATCACTTACATTGATGATTATTCTTGTTACATGTACTTGTATCTCATTAAGGTAAAATATGAATCTCTTACAACTTTTAAAGATTATAAGGTTGAAGTTGAAAAGCAATTAGATCGTCAGATTAAATTTGTGAGATCAGATAAAGGCGGTGAATATTATGGTAGGCATATTGATGTGGGTCAAGCTCCTGGTCCATTTTATGAGTTTTGTAAGGGCCAGTGGATTGTGAACCAATACACCATGCCTGGCACACCTCAGCAGAACGGTGTCGCTGAACGAAGAAACCGTACCTTTATGAACATGGTGCGTAGTATGTTAGCCAATGATGTGTGCAAAATGCAACATATAAATTACATCAAATATGGCATAAAACTAACCCTTTTTTAGTACTAATGTTGGAAAAAGTGTATTTTTGTCTTACTTTTGTATTTTCAGGATTAAATAAGCTCAAATGAACAAAAGAAGCAAAAAGGCAGCTAAATCTAACAGAAATACAAGAAAAGGAACAAACGTGGCATGCCTGACCCACCGACAGCATCTTCCCAAGCAAAATCAAGAAGACAGAAGGCTGAACACGCCCCGTGCTCAGTGAGCACGGGGGCGTGCCCAAGTGTTAGCATAAAAGACAAAGATGTAGAAGCTTCTATCACCCACCACGGGGTCGTGCTCAGCGGACACGGGGCCATGGTCAACTCTAAGATTCACAAAATCTGGGGAAATCTTGATAGTAACGGGGGCGTGCCCAGTGGACACGGGGGCGTGGTCAACTAATGCAGAGAAACTGCAATTAATGAAGAAAGAGAAGGAGGATGGACACGGGTGTAACAACTCTCACCAAAACTATTATTTCTTATTATATTTTGTTCAATAGGAGACCCTAATTAAGAACCCCAAGTGATCATGCATAAACCCTAAAATTTTCAGAACAATCAGAATCAGGATCAGGGCCCCTAAAACTCAAGGGGTGTATTTCCCCGTTAGTAATATCCACACAGTTTTACGTGGAAATCTAATTTGAACGAACGGTCAACTCAGCTAAGCTAGTAACAGACGTGGCTACCCTATGCTAAAAGTGACCTCTCGCGCCACGCTGGAGCTCTCGTGACACGCGAGCACGCCGTTTTTCCAGTATAAATAGAGGAGTTTGGCACTTGAGTTTCTGCGTTGGTTCGACGTTAAAACTCGTTTTCTACGTTGATTTATCTTCTGTTTACTACAAAAACACACACAAACACGAAACACTGCCGCAATAACAGGGTAATAACTCGATCACTGCTACGATTTAATGTCCGATCGATAGAAACAAATCCAATGGATGTTTAAGTGCTGCTCAAACTTGGGTTATACTTTGTCATTCGTCGTGAATTCGATGGATGTTTAAGTATCGCACTTTGTCATTCGTTGTGAAGGTTTCGATCTCGTGAGTTGTCGTAAAAAGTTGGATTAAAGTTACTAACCTAGTTTTCGTGTGCATTGTTATTTGAACTAGGTTAACAAGGCTAATCAGTAGGCTAAAACTTTGCCCGTTAAACTTGCAATGTAAGTCATTCTCTTTTTATCAAATGTTTTACAATACTCCATTTTCAAATGTTATAATTACAGGGATTAAGTCGTGGTTATCTTGAATCACTGGCTAGTGGGGTATTGTGCACACTACTAATTTCTCACGGTTAGGCTAATAAATCCTAACAGTGATAAACGTCACTACTTGGGGAAAGACCCAATAGTGGTATGATCATCGTCACCAGGTGACACGGTGCCAGATAAAAATAAGATAAAAGCCATTGTAATCGCTCTTATGCTGTAATTTATAACTATGTGTCGTTTGTGCAAAATGAATGATTCACCAGTATTTCCCCACTGACAAAATATTTTTAAAACATGTTTCAGGCGACCTGCTGTAAATCAAGAAAACGTGCTACGGAGCACTAACAAGCTTGAAGAGGTGGCTCAGTTAAAATGAATAAACATGTTTTATAAATCAGGGAATTTCCTAGTAAAATTCCTCTATTGTAAATTACGGGGTTTATCTCGAATTATAAAATAAAATAATCGGGCATTTTCAAGTTTTTAAAAAGATCCTGCTAAAATCTTCCGCTGTCGCATCAAATTAATAAATACCACGGGTTCCTGTCCCGCGGCTCCTGGACCGGGTAAAACCGGGGCTGGGGCCGTGACAGGAAAAGGTGGTATCAGAGCCACTGATTTAAGCCTATTAAGTATTTAAGAAATACTAATTTTACTGATTGCCATATTGTGATTATGTGCTTTATTGACTGACTACTTGTTAGTTACAGTATGGGTAAACAAAGACTTTCGAACATCTATCGTCAATTAGATAGTGTACCAAAAGATAAGGGATCCTCATCCCAATCAAATTCCTCAAGATACTCAGCAGAAACTGAGGAAGGAATATTTGTCCGTAAGGCACAGTTTGAGAAACCACTTACCCCTAAAAAAAGAAGTCGGATTATTAGAAAAAGTCAAGAGAAAATAAAGAAGTCACAACCAAAAGGAGAGATGATTAATAAGGAAACTCAGGAAATAAGCAATAAACCACCATGGGAAGACGAATTAGATGAAAAATGGGCAGATCTCTATATGTTAGCCACTATTGCAGTAAATGCTAACTTATAGTTAAATCAACAAACCAGTATACCACCTATATTACCTACCAGCTAGAAACTTAATATAATAAATAACCATTAGTATATTTTAAATTTTAGTTATACTAAAAATAAATGTCTTGTTTCAATAAAATGGTTTATTAGATATTCATAATTAATATTAAATTTTCTTCTTTCCATTCTGTGATTCTGTGAAAATTTAATTTACAAAATTTTAACCTAAAAATTTTGTGTGTTTCTTCATGAATGCTAAATAGCATGAATGAATTATCTGAAGCTCTTGAGAATCTCAATCTCTATTCTGTGAAAGTAGAAGTTTTCAGAGATTTTACTGGTTACTTGTCTGATATTGAGGAACCTATGGAATTTCAAGCTCCACCTCCGGAGAAATCAAAGCCTAAGAAAAGAAGAAGATTTGTCGGATGGAGGCGTGTACGCAGAAGGAAACCAGCAACTAGGAAAGTTCCCAAGATAGAAAATCCTATTGATAAAGGAAAAGGGACCGAGATTGGGGAAAGTTCTAGGCAAGCAGGAATAGAAATTGGGGAAAGTTATAGGCAAACCGTGGAATTACCATTGCAGGAGGAATTAGATCGCATATTGGCAAGTTGTGATATCCTTAGGCCTATTAATGAAAACCTCTTCCCTTATCCTGCCGAAACCCAACTTCCAATAAACTTGGAACCAGCCATCCAAGACCCTCTGATCCACACCCAACCTCTAGGAGAAATGGACGAGTGGTGGACCAACGACTGGCAGTTTCAGAACCTACTAAATAATCCTTATACCTTTTTCCCTCAGTTCGACCCAGAGCCCGCACCAAACCCACCAATGAGTAATGAGAATCTGGCTGAACTCCGCCATTTTGGCGAGGAGCTGGTGGACGCTGGGAATAGAATCAAGGAAGTGGGAGAACAGATCTCCTGGAAGTACGACGAAAGGGAACGTCGCTTCTAAGGTGCCAGTTGACGGAGAGGGTGTGACGGCATGGTTGTGGTTATATAATAATAATAGTAGTAAAATATAATCCTGTAAAATAACCTAAAAATAAAACTTTTGTAAGATAACAAGTGTGTATGGATGCATAATATAATCTATAAAAATGGAAGTCGAGAGATCGACAATTTTGGCTATACGTGTGTTGTGATTATGTGTGATTGTTTTGTTATATTTGGTTGGTGATTAAATTCTGCTATTTACTTATATATATTAAATTACCAGATGGAACACGCTAGTAATGAACCAGTTAACGAAGTTAACCAGTCTGAGCAGAATAATGAGGATCACTTCCTCAATAGGCAAGATATCGAGAATATTGTTGCTCAAGGAATAGCCAATGCTATTCCCGCAATCCTTGCTGCTGCCCAGAAACCTGTTGAACCTCAACAAATTATTCCTAGTAAACGTACTCATGAAGACAACTTCAGTAATAGCGTCAACGGAGGCGGCAACCATACTAACAACAATAATGATGTACTGCAAGCCCCAATTCTCAAAAGAATGAAAGCTGCAACGCCTGGTTGCATTTACAAGGAATTTCTTGCCTGTAAACCAGCTGAATTTGCAGGCAATGAAGGGGCGACTACGACACTGTGTTGGTTGGAGAAAACCGAAGCAGTAATTATGATAAGTAAATGTAACGAGGAAGACAAGGTCATGTATGCGTCGCATCTTTTTAAAGAAGGGGCGCTAGAATGGTGGAACACAGTACTTCAAGCCAAAGGAAGAAATGTGGCCTATGCCATGAGTTGGGAAGAATTTAAACAGCTAATGGAGAGAAAATTCTGTCCTGAGTACGAAAAGGAACAAATGGCAAATAAATTCCTGAACCATCGGATGATGGGTATAAACTGTCGAGGGTATACTTCGACATTTTTTGAGTATGCTAGAGTAGTACCAACCCTGGCTTCGCCAGAACCGGTGCTTATTTCCCGCTATATTTGGGGACTGATTGGCGAAATCCGTAATATCGTTAAAGCTGCGAGACCTCGCACTATTGACGATGCTGTAGAATTAGCTAACACCCTAACTGACGAGCAGGTACGCACAAGAGAAGAAAACTGAAAAAAGGAAGTGGCCCAAAAGATTACCCAGGGATTTCGTGTGGGTAATAGTAGCAACTTCAAGAAAAAGGGAAACGGGTGACCTTCCACTGTTCCATTTTGCAATACCTGCAAAAGAAAGCATTTTGGTAGATGCAAAGGGTATTACAATTTCTGCAAAATTCCGGGGCATCAAGAGGAAGACTGCAGGAAGAAAAATCCACAATCTGCTACAATTGTGGAGAAGCTGGACATTTTAGGCCAGACTGCCCAAAATTGGTCAAACCAGCCGATAACAAAGCCAAACCTGCAGAATGAACTACCAAGAAAAACGTAAGAGCCTTCCAATTGACCATGCAGGAAGCTGAATTGATTCCTGACGTAATAGCTGGTACGTTCCTAGTTCACGACGTTTATGCAAAAGTATTATTTGACTCTGGTGCAAACCAAAGTTTTATAAATACTTCATTCTGCCAAGCACTTAACTTACCCTTAACCAACCTTAGGCAGATTTTTACAGTCGAAACAGCAGATGGGAATTCTGTTAAAATAAATAAGGTTTTGCGAGAAGCAAATACAGAACTCTCATACCATAAATTTTCTGCAAACCTGTTACCTATGAATTTAGCAGGATTCGATGTGGTGTTAGGAATGGATTGGTTAGTAGCCAACCATGCTCGAATCCTATGTGATAAAAACTCCATAGAAATTCGTGCACCCACCGGAAAAGTAATTATGATTACAGGGGACAGGCCGCGAAAACCCATGAAGTTCATTTCAGTAATGAAAGTTGCTAGTTATGAACGAAAGCAAGGAGTAGTGTATATGATTTCAGTAATCATTAACACTAAAGGTAAGAAACTTAAGGACATTCCTGTAGTATCAGAATACCCAGATGTATTCCCAGAAGAGTTACCAGGATTACCACCAGATAGGGAGGTAGAATTTAGAATTCATTTAATTCCTGGAACTACACCTGTAGCTAAAGCACCCTATCGTTTAGCACCCACTGAAATGTTAGAACTGAAAAAGCAATTAGATGAATTGCTCAGTAAAGGATTCATACAACCTAGTTCATCCCCTTGGGGAGCACCAGTGTTGTTCGTAAAGAAAAAGGATGGTTCGATGCGAATGTGTATCGATTATAGGGAACTTAATAAGGTTACAATTAAGAATCGATACCCATTACCTCAGATTGATGATCTTTTTAATCAACTTCAGGGGGCTAGATACTTTTCTAAGGTCGACTTACGCTCCGGATACCATCAATTGAAGGTACAAGAAGAAGACATACCTAAAACTGCTTTTAGAACTAGGTATGGTCATTACGAGTTTACATTCATGCCCTTCGGACTAACGAATGCACCTGCAACATTCATGGACATGATGAATAGAATCTGTAAACCGTATTTGGATAAATTTGTAATTGTCTTGATCGACGATATACTTATTTATTCCAAAAGTCAGGATGAACATTGTCAGCACTTGCATGCACTCTTAACTTTGTTAAGAAAAGAAAAGCTTTAAGCCAAATTCTCGAAATGTGAATTTTGGCTACAGGAGGTGCAATTTTTAGGACACATGGTGAATCACGAAGGTATTCACGTAGATCCCTCCAAGATAGAAGCAATCACCAAATGGAAGGTTCCGCAATCAGCTATGGAAATTAGAAGCTTTTTAGGGTTAGCTGGATACTATAGGCGATTTATTAAGGATTTTTCTAAAATAGCTGTACCATTAACTAAGCTAACCTGTAAATCAGTTAAGTTTGAATGGGGACCTAAGCAAGAAGAGGCCTTTAAGGTTTTAAAGCAAAAGTTAACAAACGCCCCAATTCTAGTCTTACCAGAGGGAACTGAAGATTTTGAAGTTTACTGCGATGCTTCTAAGCTAGGATTAGGATGTGTGCTAATGCAACGCAAGAAAGTAATTGCATATGCCTCAAGGCAATTGAAAACGCACGAAGAAAACTATATGACTCATGACTTAGAGTTAGGAGCCATGATTTTTGCCCTTAAGATTTGGAGACATTATCTGTATGGAAGTAAGTTTACTGTCTATACGGATCACAAAAGTTTAAGGTACATATTTGGGCAAAAAGAATTGAACATGAGGCAAAGGAGATGGATGGAAATCCTAAGCGACTATGACTGTGATATTCAATATCACGAAGGAAAGGCAAATGTAGTTACAGATGCCTTAAGTCATAAGTATCATGAAAAACAACGACGAGTTCGTGCGCTTAGATTAAGTTTACAATTAGACTTAATGGAACAATTAAATAATGTTTAGGAAATAGCAATCAAGGATGATGTTGAAGGAATGAAAGGAAGAATTAAGGAATTGGAGCAAGGAGCTGATGGAATTTGGAAATTCCATAAGAAAAGGATTTGGGTACCTAAGCAAGGAAATTTAAGACATAAAATCTTAGAGGAAGCCCATAAATCTAGATATACCATGCATCCGGGAAATAATAAAATGTTCCAAGATTTAAGGAATAATTTCTGGTGGATAGGAATGAAAAAGGACATAGCTAAATATGTATCTAAGTGCTTGACTTGTTCACAAGTTAAGGCAGAACACCAGAAACCTTCAGGTCTACTTCAACAATTAGAAATGCCTGTATGGAAATGGGAGCTCATAACAATGGACTTTGTTACTAAGTTGCCCAAAACCAGAAAAGGTAAGATGCGATTTGGGTAATTGTGGATCGATTAACCAAATCAGCTCACTTTCTACCCATGAAAGAAACCTTTAGCATGGAAAGGTTAGCAAAGTTGTATGTAGATGAAGTAGTATCCTTACATGGAGTTCCACTCTCCATTGTATCAGATAGAGATAGTCGTTTCACTTCGCATTTTTGGACAAGTTTCCAAGAAGCCATGGGGACTAAACTGAATTTGAGCACTGCATATCATCCTCAAACAGACGGACAAAGTGAAAGGACGATTCAAACCCTGGAAAACATGCTTAAGGCATGTGTAATAGATTTTGGTGGAAACTGGGACGACCACCTACCTTTAATTGAATTCTCCTATAACAATAGTTATCATGCAAGCATTGAAGCTGCCCCATTCGAGGCACTATATGGGAGAAAATGCAGAACTCCACTCTGCTGGGCAGAAATAGGAGAAAGTCAGTTATCAGGTCCTGAAATAGTACAAGAAACCACCGAAAAGATCACACAAATCAAAGAAAGACTAAAAACGGCTCGAGATCGCCAGAAGAGTTATGCAGACAATCGACGCAAGCCACTAGAATTCCAAGTCGGTGACAAGGTACTCTTGAAAGTTTCTCCTTGGAAAGGAGTAGTGCGGTTTGGAAAGAAGGGAAAGCTAAGTCCAAGGTACGTAGGACCATTCCCAATAATCCAGCAATTAGGACCAGTCGCTTATCGTTTACAACTACCAGAAGAACTAGCTGGAGTACATGATGTGTTTCATGTATCCAACCTCAAGAAATGTCTATCTGACGAATCCCTGGTAGTACCTCTTCAAGATGTAGAGGTAAATGAGAAGCTAAAATTTGTGGAGAAACCACTGCAGATAGAGGACAGAAAGGTCAAATTTCTCAAACACAAGCGGCTAGTGCTGGTCAAAGTCAAGTGGGATTCAAAGGGAGGATCTGAATACACTTGGGAGCTGGAATCAGAGATGAAGCGAAAGTATCCTTACTTGTTTCAGTAAATCTCGAGGACGAGATTTTTATTAAGGTGGGAAGGATGTAACAACTCTCACCAAAACTATTATTTCTTATTATATTTTGTTCAATAGGAAACCCTAATTAAGAACCCCAAGTGATCCTGCATAACCCCTAAAATTTTCAGACCAATCGGAATCAGGATCAGGGCCCCTAAAACTCAGGGGGGTATTTCCCAGTTAGTAATATCCACACAGTTTTACGTGGAAATCTATTTTGAACGAACGGTCAACTCAGCTAAGCTAGTAACAGACGTGGCTACCCTAGGCTAAAAGTGACCTCTCGCGCCACGCGGGAGCTCTCGTGACATGCGAGCGCGCCGTTTTTCCAGTATAAATAGAGGAGTTTGGCACTTGAGTTTCTGCGTTGGTTCGACGTTAAAACTCGTTTTATACGTTGAGTTATCTTCTGTTTACTAGAAAAACACACACAAACACGAAACACTGCCGCAATAACAGGGTAATAACTCGATCACTGCTATGATTTAATGTCCGATCGATAGAAACCAATCCAATGGATGTTTAAGTGCTGCTCAAACTTGGGTTATACTTTGTCATTCGTCGTGAATTCGATGGATGTTTAAGTATCGCACTTTGTCATTCATTGTGAAGGTTTCGATCTCGTGAGTTGTCGTAAAAAGTTTGATTAAAGTTACTAACCTAGTTTTCGTGTGCATTGTTATTTGAACTAGGTTAACAAGGCTAATCAGTAGGCTAAAATTTTGCCCGTTAAACTTGCAATGTGAGTCATTCTCTTTTTATCAAATGTTTTACAATACTCCATTTTCAAATGTTATAATTACAGGGATTAAGTCGTGGTTATCTTGAATCACTGGCTAGTGGGGTATTGTGCACATTACTAATTTCTCACGGTTAGGCTAATAAATCCTAACAGTGATAAACGGCACTACTTGGGGAAAGACCAAATAGTGGTGTAACCATCGTCACCAGGTGACACGGTGCCAGATAAAAATAAGATAAAAGCCATTGTAATCGCTCTTATGTTGTAATTTATAACTATGTGTCGTTTTGTGCAAAATGAATGATTCACCAGTATTTCCCCACTGACAAAATATTTTTAAAACATGTTTCAGGCGACCTGCTGTAAATCAAGAAAACGTGCTACGGAGCACTAACAAGCTTGAAGAGGTGGCACAGTTAAAGTGAATAAACATGTTTTATAAATCAGGGAATTTCCTAGTAAAATTCGTCTATTGTAAATTACGGGGTTTATCCCGAATTATGAAATAAAATAATCGGGCATTTTCAAGTTTTTAAAAAGATCCTGCTAAAATCTTCTGCTGTCGCATCAAATTAATAAATACCACGGGTTCCTGTCCCGCGGCTCCTGGACCGGGTAAAACCGGGGCTGGGGCCGTGACAACGGGGCCGTGCCCAATGGACACGGGGTCGTGCCCGAGCTACTGTTCAGGCTATAGATAGGGGTGCTTGGCTCATTTGCAAACCATCCCTTGGAACACCACCTCTCTCACACTTCACCCACCACCCACCACCATCACAACACCATCATCCACCACCATCATCCATTGTCCATCATAGAGTGTGTGTGAGTCATCTCGGGATCCAAGATTGATCGTAAGAGTTCTTGACAATGAAAGGCCATGTTTGCCTAAGTCTCTTACATCACTTGGTGAAGACAAGTGTCTAGTGTAATACTTTTTATTTTTAATCTTTTCGCACCTTTTACTTGGTTATGTATTAATCACTTTAATAACTAGTTTCTTATGTTGAAGGTGATTCTTCCTTATCGTTTGTCCGTGGTGTCTTGGCATTATTTTACTGTCTATATAAAATAAAAGATTTTCACCATTCATATCTCCACGGTCTATATGGAAATATGTTGGCTACCTGGTCGGGGGTTAAGGGAACGGTTTGGTAAGAGTCTTGCCTTGTTTAGTGTATAGATCCTACAAGGACCTAGGTCAAATTTAGTAGGACCTCCTTCAATACCCACCGGTATTGGATGACGGGTGTCCAAACTCTTTGATCCCCTCATATGTAAGCTACTATTAATACTTTAACCCGGCTACTTAGGACTGTATCCCTGCTGACTCAGACTACTTAGCCGAGGGTAACGTCACCTTCAAAAGAGGGGCCTACCATAATATGCATTAATAACTTAATTAATTATCTTTCAATAATCCGACCCTTTAGGATTGTATCCTTGCTGACTCAAACTACTGGGTTGAGGGTAACGTCACCTTCAAAAGAGGGGCCTACTACAATAACTAAGATAATCTCTTAAAAAGTGCAAAAGTTCGGAAATAATCAAAGGTTACACTAAACACGAGTCGGAGCCAAGTGATTCATCTTGTCTATCTGTTTTTACTTTTATTTTATTTTTCAGCATTTTAGTTAGTTTTTATTTTTCTAGTTTAAAACTTTTTTTCTAAATTTTTGATTTGATTAGATGTTGAGGATAAACTGGTACTAAAAGTTCTTGTGTCCTTGGACGACCTCGGTATCTTGCCAACACTATACTACGCTCACGATAGGTGCACATTCCCATATGTGTGTTTGGTGTTAGTAAAATATCGTGTTTTATAAATTTAAAACTTGACTAACGTGTAAAAAGGGCTTAAAATATACTTAAATATATATCACACCGCACGCACATCAAGTTTTTTGGCGCCGTTGCCGGGGACACAAGGATTTTAAGAAAGTTAGGAATCAGCGGCCTAATCTTTTTTTTCTAATTTTTTCTGTTTTTTTAGGATTTTCTTAATTTTTCAGCTTCTGCAGAACTCAGCACGGGTCGTTCCCGCTGAACACGCCTCGTGCCCAATCATTGGAACTGGCAATCCTGTTTTAAGTCAGACAGTAAGCTGAACATGGGGTCGTGCCCACTAAACACGCCCCGTGCCCAAGTTTCAGTTACTGAAAACAGAACGGTAAGATCCCGACGGTTGGTAATTTCTGACACAAACATGAGTGATAATGATAATTTTTACTTTCGGCACTCTTATGGTACGTGGTGTCAAATATGTGGTGGCTCTCATAAAGAATTAGAATGTTATTTTCTAAATTATAAGCCCCACTATATAGACCCATCGTTTTCCTGTATCCTTAAGAGGGGCAAAAGTAAAAATAATCCCTATCTCTCTCTCGAATGCTCTTAACCGGATCTTCTAGGAGAAATGCTTCTTGATGAACTATTTCAATTGGAAGATCTAATTCTTAATTGGTTAAAAGGACTTAGGATGGATTTCAATAATTTATCTCAAGGTAACCAAGAAGAATTGTTGGGATCGCATTCAAATGAAAACAAATTTGTTGTTCCCGATGTTACATCTAACTCTAGCGAGGACTTGAGCGATAGTCGTCCCTGTGTCGATTGTGCCGTGAAGGACTCCCCATCGACTTCGTTCGGTGCATACATAGACCTGAGCGATTCGGTATACACCTTCTTTAACGAGAGCCGGGGAAAGGGTTGGACTTGTCCACCTACATTTAGCATAGGAATCACCCTCACCGATAACCTCTTGCGTTCTCGTCTTAATCTAGAGCAATTAAGGTATCTTAGGCACTTTGGGGTTGTTCCATCCAGTAAGGAACCGCCCGATCTGGAAAAGTTCCTTAAAATAGACGAACTTCATAAAACAGCCTTTCGACACGGGGCCGTGCCCAGGTCAACACGCCCTCGTGTCCACCAAAAGATTCATTTCTGACTTTTTGTCAGAATACGGACAAAATGTGTCAGGATCTTGCCTGCACACGGGGCCGTGTCCAGCCGACACGGGGCCGTGTCCATCATGCTGTCGTTTTCTATAAATGCAGCCAAGAATCCTGCACATTTGGACCATCTAGGACAGAGATTTGAAAGGATCTTCTCACCTACCATCCTAGGTATTTTCTAAAAGAAGGTTCTAAAAACCATCTTGTCCTTTCCTCTTTTATCCATTTCCTTCTTCTTCATCTTTCTTGCATCAACACCTCCATTGAAGCTTGAGATCACCATGATTCCAAGCTTTATTGTGATGTTTATTAGGTTTTTGTTCAAGGAATCTTGTCAAAAATAAGTTGTACAACATTGTTTTAAGTTATTTCTGCTCAAAAATGCTTCATAAATTGGAAAAATAATTTGAAACTCCAAGATTCCTTGTTCCAAAGATCTGCAGAAAGGTGAACACGGGGCCGTGCTCATTGAGCACGGGGCCGTGTCCGAAGATACTGTTTCATTAAAATAAACTATTTTTGTTTGTTTTCGTAGAATGTCTAGTCAAAACACTGGAACCTCTTCTGCGCACTCCAGAAACAGTCGAAGGGAAAGAAGGCCATCAATGGAAGCAACTCTCGTACGTTACGTAATGGCATTACGTGAAGCTCTTGACGAGATGACTTCGGTAGAGGAGGTCCTAATAGACCGTATAAATTATCTTACGGTGGGGTTGGAAAACAGTTTTCAAGAGATTAACCTCTTGCACCAGAGGTTAAACATTCTTGTAACACATCCCATGCAACTAATCATCCCTCAAGAGGATTGGAACCTAGCACTTGGAATCAACAATCCTACTGGGTGGGATGACCTTCCATCGGAGCCTCCTCTTGAAGATCTACAAGAAGTCCCAGTGGAGGTTGCACCCCCTCAAACCAATGCCAATGAGCCCGCCTTTCTTCTCCCAATGGAGATAGAGGAATGGCTCGCCGACGTGTGAGGGACCCATGCCCGGAGAAAGAAGTTCTTCATGCCGCATCCAACCAAGAGAATTATCTCTTTGGAAATTTTGCTAATAGAATAAATTTTAGGCTAGAACTTCTTGATTTAGATTTCTTGTGCTTCTTTGACCTATTTATCTAGAATTTTAACTCTTTAGGATTATTATGTAATTCTCTCTATGTTTTAATGGAATAACGGGTTTTAGTTAAATTGGTGTTTGGATGATGTTGTAATGGATAAAACACACTCGGGATGGTGAAGGATAACAAGGGAAACTTGAACCAGCACCCAAGGGACGAAAACAGGGCCATCCGACAAAATTTTCTTCATTACAGCCAGTTCAGCACGGGCCGTGCCCGCCCAACACGGCCCCGTGCTGCACAATCTGCAGAAAATGCCAAGTTCAGGTAACTGGACACGGGGCGTGCTCACTGAACACACCCCCGTGCCCAGGCTTCTGTTTCTTTTTACAAACTTTTGTTACTGGCGATCTGAACACAGGGTCGTGCCCGGTCATCACGGGGCCGTGTCCAGACGCCCAGTAACATAAAATTTTGCTTTTTCACAACTTTTTACAAATTCAATCAACCTAAAAACTTATTTTTGGGACACATTAAGGACAATGTGTAATTTAAGTGGGGGGGGGGGGGGGAGGGGATGCTAAAACCTTGAATCTTGCACGTCCTAATTACAAGCCTTACACAAAACTCTATTGGGACCGCTAATCACCCCAAATTTTTTTCAAAAATTTTTCATTTTTTTTACTTGTCTAGATTTAACTTGGGAATTTCAAATTCTAAAAGGTTATATTTTTACAAATTTACAACCGATAGCGTCGTGATAAAAAGAACCAACATAAGAAAATTATGAAACGACATGACAAGCTTAGTTAAAATTTGATTATATATATTTGATCACATAAAAACCCATTCCCACAAAAGTGAGTTTTGAGCCTTTATTGAGCATACAAATACATATCTTTAAACTAAATGCTCATTTTTCGTTTCTTGTGTGAATAGCCGCTTGGTTCCTACAACTCCAGAACTTGCCACGACGATACATACCCGGTCCTTACCAACTTAAACCCGAGTAAGTAAATGATGGAGGCATTAGGACTAACAGTTTTTATTTCTACACCATTATTTTTTTACCACCTACCCAAAATCCCCCTAGTTAACCCCTTTGAGCCTGAACCTTTTCATTTCATAACCCAAACCAAACACCCTTTCACCCACCAAAACCTTTTTATTTTTAACCCTTTGTTTTAGTATCAAGCTCGGTTTTTTCTTATGACTTTTGAAATATATATATATATATATATACATATATATATATACATATATAGGGTAGGGTTCATGAGTGAACAATGATTTATTTGTGAACAAAATGAACTTATCATGACCATTGATTTTGTAGATCTAGATTTTTTCTTTAATGGCAAGATTTTAATTATATTTTGTAACTTACATGTATTTTAATACACACAATGGTATAATTGTATATTTCTATCTTCATTTAATTAATTAATTTTCTCTCTCTCTTGATTTCTCTTTCCAATTAAATGAATATTTAATTACATTCTCTATATTTCTTTCCTATCATATATTACCTAACTTATTATTTCATAATTTAAACAAAATACAAACGTTATAAAATATTGTTCCATCTAGAACACAATTAAAAATATTTAATTACATTCTCTATACATATATGTATTAGATCAATGTTTGATGAAAAGATGTATAGTGGAAATAATATGTAGTAATACACAAGTGTATAAGTCTGGTATATATCGACATGTATACACTATGTACTTGAATAATACACAGGTGTATACGTCTGGTATATACCGACCCGTATACACATATGTACTCGAATAATACACAAGTGTATAAATCTGGTTTATACCGACCCGTGGAAACAAGATGTAATAATACACAAGTGTATAAGTCTTGTATATACTGACCTCTATACACATATGTTAAAAATCATAATTTAATTAGGTTTAATATTTAATTTTAAAAGGAACATAACAGTTTATTTTAAAAAAAACATTAGCCCTTCAATCTCTTATAATTAAAATAATAGAGAAATAATTAAAAATGAGAGAGAGAGTGAGAGTTAAAAGAGGAGAAAATTAAGGGATTTTAATTAAAAGTATTTGGCTAATGTCAATCTTACCCTTTTAATCTAAAAAATGATCAAGGGCCAAGATTAGTTCACTTAATTCACTCTCAAGAAATTGTTCACTCATGATCCTAATCCTACATATATATATATATATATATATATATATATGTTGATGATGAAGCAAAAATAAACAAACAAGTTTATCAAAAATAACTTTGTTTGAATAATGGCTTCAACAAAATAAATTTCAAAAAAAAATAATAAAAAATAAAAAGTCTTACGAAAACCGACGCTTTTTACGCCTTTCGCCCTTTTACTAACCACTAACCCAACCACCTACCTTTAACCCAAGCCTAACCCTTCACCCAAAGGTCCTCTTGATATTTACAAAGGTATATAGTTAAAAATGAGGAGGATTGATTGCTTGACAAGCCTATGGTAGGAGTAAGTTCCATGCCGCTCTCGAGTGATTCACTAAAATACATCTTCGGCCGAGTGTTGAGTGATCCCCGTGAGGTATATGAACTTGTATATAAATGGAATTTTAAAAAGGCATGTTATGCCCTAATAAGTAATTTATCTTATGTAATGTTTTAAATAAATCATGACGAATAGGATTGTAAGTAAATAAAAATAAAACTTAATAAAGAATCTTGGAAATCCCGACACTCTATGACAAGCCCAAAAACCTTCTCTTCTACCCATTCCATTTGGGAGTGTAAAGCCACATTATAAAGAGTTTTGCTTGAGGACAAGCAAAGTTTCAAGTGTGGGGGTATTTGATGTGCGCCAAATGCAACAGATAAATTACATCAAATATGGCATAAAACTAACCCTTTTGTAGTACTAATGTTGGAAAAAGTGTATTTTTGTCTTCCTTTTGTATTTTCAGGATTAAATAAGCTCAAATGAACAAAAGAAGCAAAAATGCAGCTAAATCTAACATAAATACAAGAAAAGGAACAAACGTGGCATGCCTAACCCCCAGACAGCATCTTCCCAAGCAAAATCAAGAAGACAGAAGGCTGAACACGCCCCGTGCTCAGTGAGCACGGGGGCGTGCCCAAGTGTCAGCATAAAAAACAAAGCTGTAGAAGCTTCTATCACCCACCACGTGGTCGTGCTCAGCGGACACGGTGCCGGGGTCAACTCTAAGATTCACAGAATCTGGGGAAATCTTGATAGTACAGATACGCTTCTGCACACGGGGGCGTGCCCAGCGGACACGGGGGCGTGATCAACTAATGCAGACAAACTGCAATTAAGGAAGAAAGAGAAGGAGGATGGACACGGGGTCGTGCCCGAGCTACTGTTCAGGCTATAAATAGGGGTGCTTGGCTCATTTGCAAACCATCCCTTGGCACACCACATCTCTCACACTTCACCCACCACCCACCACCATCACAACACCATCATCCACCACCATCATCCATTGTCCATCATAGAGTGTGTGAGTCGTCTCGGGATCCAAGATTGATCGTAAGAGTTCTTGACAATCAAAGGCCATGTTTTCCTAAGTCTCTTACATCACTTGGTGAAGACAAGTGTCTAGTGTAATACTTTTTATTTTTAATATTTTCGCACTTTTTACTTGGTTATGTATTAATGACTTTAATAACTAGTTTCTTATGTTGAAGGTGATTCTTCCTTATCGTTTGTCCGTGGTGTCTTGGCATTATTTTACTGTCTGTATAAAATAAAAGATTTTCACCATTCATATCTCCACGGTCTATATGGAGATATGTTGGCTACCTAGTCAGGGGTTAAGGGAACGGTTTTGTAAGAGTCTTGCCTTGTTCAGTGTATAGATCCTGCAAGGACCTGGCTCAAATTTAGTAGGACCTCCTTCAATACCCACCGGTATTGGATGGCGGGGGTCCAAACTCTTTGATCCCCTCATATGTAAGCTACTATTAATACTTTAACCCGGCTACTTAGGACTGTATCCCTGCTGACTCAGACTACTTAGCCGAGGGTAACGTCACATTCAAAAGAGGGGCCTACCATAATATGCATTAATAACTTAATTAATTATCTTTCAATAATCCGACCCTTTAGGATTGTATCCTTGCTGACTCAAACTACTGGGTTGAGGGTAACGTCACCTTCAAAAGAGGGGCCTACTACAATAACTAAGATAATCTATTAAAAAGTGAAAAAGTGCGGAAATAATCAAAGGTTACACTAAACACGAGTCGGAGCCAAGTGATTCATCTTGTCTATCTGTTTTTACTTTTATTTTATTTTTCAGCATTTTAGTTAGTTTTTATTTTTCTAGTTTAAAACCTTTTTTCTAAATTTTTGATTTGATTAGACGTTGAGGATAAACTGGTACTAAAAGTTCTTGTGTCCTTGGACGACCTCGGTATCTTGCCAACACTATACTACGCTCACGATGGGTGCACTTGCCCATATGTATGTTTGGTGTTAGTAAAATGTCGTGTTTTATAAATTTAAAACTTGACTAACGTGTAAAAAGGGCTTAAAATATACTTAAATATATATCACACCGCACGCACATCACCAACATTAATTTACCATTATTCCTCTGGACTGAAGCGTTAAAAGCTGTTGTTCATATACTCAATAGAGTTCCTTCTAAGTCTGTCCCTAAAACTCCTTATGAACTTTGGACAGGAAGGAAACCGAGTCTTAAATATATGAAAGTATGGGGCTGCATTGCTGAAGCAGAACTTTATAATCCTTTCCTAAGGAAACTTGACCCTAAAATAGTTACCTATTTCTTTATCGGGTATCCTGATCACTCAAAGGGTTATCGTTTCTATTGTCCTTCCCATGTCACCGTATTGTTGAAACCAAGCGTGCTGCGTTCCTGGAGGATTTCAAGGTCAGTGAGAGTAGTACCAACCCTTACAAAGAATTGCAAGAAGTAAAAGACGCGCGCCCGCGCAGGGGGGGGGGGGGGACTCGTCGCTTACCATTACTTCGCTTACTCCTCTTGTACCCAATGCAACAACTGCACCCGAAGCTACTGCACCAACTCCAAATTTTATAGAACCCATTATACCTCATAACGAAGGCACATCAAACGCTCAAAACCAAGATAACGCTGAACCCGATAATCAACTCAGAAGGTCATCTAGGCCCAAAAGGCCTACTAATTGGGATGATTATGTTACCTACCTGACTGAAATGGATCCCGGAAAGCTCAATGATCTTATCTCTTATAATAAAGTCATTAGCAGTGATTATTCTTCTGAATGGAATAAAACAATGACTGATGATGCTTGAATCCATGAAGAAAAATGACGTTTGGGATTTGGTAGAATTACCCAACGGTGTCAAACCCGTAGGATGTAAATGGGTGTTCAAAACAAAACTGGATCCGAATGGGAACATTGAATGCTACAAAGCGAGATTGGTTGCAAAGGGCTACACTCAAAAAGAGGGAATTGATTATCAAGAGACGTTTTCCCCTATCTCTCGTAAAGATTCATTAAGGATCGTCATGGCCCTAGTAGCTCATTTTGATTTAGAGCTACATCAGATGGACGTTAAAACCGTTTTCCTTAACGGAGACTTAGACTAGGATGTTTACATGAGACAACCTGAAGGCTTTAAACCTGAAGGTCAGGAGCATCTAGTCTGTAAGTTGAAAAATCCATTTATGGGTTAAAACAAGCATCACGTCAATGGTACCTCAAGTTTCATGAAGTCATGAAGAAACAAGGTTTTATAAAGAATCAAGTGGATCAATGCACCTACCTCAAGATAAGTGGGAGCAACTTTACTATACTTGTCCTTTACGTAGATGATATTCTATTGGCAAGTAATAGTTTAGACATGTTACATGAGTCGAATCGGTTACTCTCGCATAACTAAAACGATAACACTACTGTAATTTTTAACTGGGGGAAAATTGTAATTTTGGGTTGGGTAAAATCACAATTTGCCAAAAACTAAAGTAATGGTAATACTGTAATTTTTAAACAGTGGCAAAATCGTAACTTTGAACATAGGACACGTTCGAAGTTTTTGAAGGGGTAAAATCGTAATATATCTGAACCAATAGAAGAGTGTCAGGCACCAACCTCACACTATTCCCCCACATTGGTTTTGTAATATAATATAATACAATACAATACAATACAATACAATACAATACAATACAATACAATACAATACAATACAATACAATACAATACAATACAATACAATACAATACAATACAATACAATACAATACAATACAATACAATACAATACAATACAATACAATACAATACAATACAATACAATACAATACAATACAATACAATACAATACAATACAATACAATACATTACAATACAATACAATACAATACAATACAATACAATACAATACAATACAATACAATACAATACAATACAATACAATACAATATAATATAATATAAATATATATATATAATGAAATATGTAATATTATATTAATTAATTAACTGAAAAGTTGGAATAACATAGATTGACACGCACGTGTCAAAGTAAATAAAAAATGAAGTGATTCGTCGATTGTGATGGAAGAAAATGTGATCGATAGAATAAGGCTTTTTGGTTTCGACGTGTCACGTGACGCCACTTGCCTATGTTATTACCGAGGCACATGCTTCCATAATTTTATTAAGAGTAAACTGCAATTTTACCCCCCTGGGGTTAGGGGTCATTGGCACCCTTACCCCCCCCCCCCCCCTAAGGAAATAATTGCAATTTTACCCCCCACTGTTTGTTGTTATGTCGCAACCTTACCCCCTAAGCTCAATTTTGTTGACTGATCTGTTGACTTGGTGGTGAAATGTCTATTTTACCCTTTTATTTTACCCCCTGTGTTTTGTTTACTCTGTAATATTACCCCCCCTGCCACCACTGCCACCGCCATTCACCACCACAACCACCACTACCACCTCCAGCCACCATCCTCAACCACCACTGCCACCGCCATTCACCACCACAACCACCACTGCCATCTTCTTCCTCCCCCCCCCCCCCTCTCTCTCTCTCTCTCTAAAAAACCCACCACCCGCCTTCATCTTCAACAATCACCACCGTCATCTCCACACCCCAGCCCCCAATCATACACATACATACAACCAAACCATTCATAATCACCACTGTAAGACAACAACCACCTCCGCTGCAACAACATCCATCTCTGCAAACACCAATCTGATTCAGAATCACATTGACGATTTTAAACAAACAAACAAAGACTGTTTTCCGCTGATAACTCGTCGCCGAAAAAAAAACCTTCGTGTACGATTTAAAAATCTCTGAACAGAACTAAGTGTCACTAAACTAAACATCCAACAGGTAAAGTCTTGATGATTTCTTGTGTTTCTCTCAATTGAACTTGTAGCAATTAAATATGTAATCTTGTTATGTACTGAACATCGATTTTGAATGAATTTGTATAACGAAACACCGATTTTGACTTTTTGCACCAAAATAAAAAGACCTCTTGCTTTCTTTAAATTTGTGCAAAAAAAATTAATTTAAATCACCAGATCTATGAATTAAACCATCAAATCAAATCAGCCAACTTGAATTTTAAATGAAATAAATCCAATTTTGTAATTTCTACCACAAATTGAGATGAATCACTGGTTGCATGTGTTGATTGAAGGGTGGTGTAGGGGTGGTAGTGATCATGGTGGTTTGGCTGTATGTATGTGGATGTTGGGGGCTGGGGTGTGGAGATGACGGTGGTGATTGTTGAAGATGAAGGCGGGTGGTGGGTTTTTTTAGAGAGAGAGAGAAAGGGAGGAAGAAGATGGAAGTGGTGGTTGTGGTGGTGAATGGCGGTGGCAGTGGTGGTTGAGGGTGGTGGCTGGAGGTGGCAGTGGTGGTTGTGGTGGTGAATGGCGGTGGCAGTGGTGGCAGGGGTAATATTATAGAGTAAACAAAACACAGGGGGGTAAAATAAAAGGGTAAAATGGTCATTTCACCACCAAGTCAACAGATCAGTCAACAAAATTGAGCTTAGGGGGTAAGGTTGCGACATAACAGCAAACAGTGAGGGGTAAAATTGCAATTATTTCCTTAGGGGGGTAAGGGTGCCAATGACCCCTAACCCTAGGGGGTAAAATTGCAGTTTACTCTTTTATTAATTAATATTAATACTAACAAAAAAAGAAAAATAAGATGCGGAAAGTGAATATGGGGTTGTTATGTATCTAAGGTTAGATGCGAAACCCATCAAAACTACGTAGTTTTGTTCACTTTTAAAACAAACATGTCCCTGTACGTTCAAATCGAACCTTTAACTCTAATTCCAATTTTGTATCTTTCTTTATGCAATATTGCATAAGACTGCCTCCAATGCGCACTTGAAGGGGATGCATTTGATGAGTTGGAGGATGCATTTATAAAGGAAGCATTGGGGTAGGTGGCATTTAAGGGGGTTTGCACGTAGGGAAGTGCACACACATGCAGGAGAGAGAAGGTAAAGGTGGGCCCTGTTATTATTAATATATGTTTGTATAATTAATAAAGTCACCCGAAATACCCACCCGAAACACCCTCCTTTGGACGAAATACCCACCCGAAACTCACATCCCTTGGACGAAATACCCACCCGAAACACCCAGGGACGAAATACCCACCCGAAATGTCAACTGGTGGGCCCGAAATGCATGTGAACGGCTATATTATGTAATGAAAGTTTAATTTTTAATTATTTTTAGCTTTTTTTTTATTTTATATTATTTAAATATATTTTTACAATTATTTATTAAATATTTTTTAAGATTATAAATTAAATGTTTTTAAAGAAAAATAGAAAAAGAAATGGTGATGTGGAAGAAAGAGGATGCATGTGGGAAGGATGGGTTGGAGTTAAAAAGAGGAGAGAGAATGCATGCGGGAAGAATGGGTTAAAAGCTGATGTGGCAGTGATGACTAGGATGCATGTAGTAAATGCAGCCTGTTGCATTGCGGACAGTCTAATCCATGTCAATTTTATATCTCGGTTATTTCTCATAGCCCTTGTGAATTTTACATTTATGATCCCATCGCCAAATCCATTCTATTTTACCTCAGTTCAAACCCATTAGTTTTGATTTGTCGATCATAGAGATATTAGCTTGAATACGTTAAACTGATTGATGTTATTGAAATTGCCAAATTCAATTGATTGATCGATCATGGAGGTTAATTAGCTTGATCTTATTGAAATTTACTTCGTTGAGGTTATGTGGTCAGGAAATACCTTAAACAAATACAATGGATTTTGAAACACATGTAAATTAAGATATTTAATATAAGATAGGAATGAACTCGATACCGGTACTGAAAGTGTTCGGTACGGTTCGGTATTTGAAGGTAAAATAACGAACCGGTACCAAAACGAAAGTACCGATCCCGAAAAGCGCCAAAAATGGGTACTGAATTTGTACCATAATTCGATCGATTTGGTATGGTTCGGTATCAGTATTTTCCAGTAACCAGAACCTATTGCTCATCCCTAATTTAAGATATGGATGCAAAGGGGTATTTGGTTATAATAGCGATTTAGATGTCTGTTCAAATAGAAAAAAGAAATGGCTTGGAGATATTGAAGCTCGCATGAAATGTTTGATGTTTGTGGTTGTTTGAGTAGGGCATGGTTTGATTAAAGGTCAAGTAGATACTAAGATTTTAGATTTTCTTTTAGTGAATTCAATGGGTCTATTTTTGTTTATATTTTTAAAGCAGAAATGTTACAGTAAGTTAACTAACAAAACGGATCAAACATGACAAACCAGAAAAGGGCGTTGGATAGCAGGGCAAGGCGGTAAGCAAGAACAGGATTGCAAAATTGATGTCGGATTAGGTGATATTGTCGAATGAAATATGCAGAATTGGGAAATGTTTTTTGGAAGTAAAGTGAATAAATTTTGGGGAATTTTAACAAAACTACGTAGTTTTGATGGGTTCGCATCTAACCTTAGATGCGTAACAACCCCATATTCACTTTCCCCAAATAATAAATAATATATAGCATCACTATTTCTCAAACCACACATGAAATTATTCAAACTAGTTGTTCCCCAACCGCGCGTTGCGCGGTAGATCAAGCATATTTAAAACGTGTGACGACGAAAGTCTAGGGACCGTATGATAGCTTTGTTAAAGTTTTACAAGTAGAGAAATTTGACCCTAGAAAGTGCACTCACAATTAGAATTAAAAAAATAAACACCAACCAAAGTACAAACTAAAGGAAGCCCATGTTTAAGCTTGTGTACCTTAAAAGACATCTCTACTGTAGTACTGTGCCCCATCTGGTGTCCCTTGTCAAGAAGTATAAGCGCTCCAGTATTCTTCACCACGTGCTAAAAGTACGCCTAAAAGAAATACCAAGTTTAAAACTATAAGTAACTAAACGTACCACCACGTGCTAAAAGTACGCCTAAAAGAAATACCAAGTTTAAAACTATAAGTAACTAAACGTAGAATTATAAGAAAGATTATCATTACTTTTTCTTTTGGACTCAAAAGAATAAAGGATCAACTAAAACGAACATAAAATCTTAATCTTACAAAGCTTACTCCGACTTCTTTTTTCAGTTTTGCGTCCGTAAATATGTTTATCTCCTGAAGACCATCACTTTTTTATGTCTTATGTTTCTACTCCAATTTGTAATGTTTGGAAGCAATTCCAAAACTGAGTACTTATAACCACCTCTATGATGTGCCTATATTATTGTTATTCATCAGAAAACACACACCTCACAACACAGACCATAAATGATCCTAAAGATATGAGCATGCTGCATGACTGTTTGGGTGAAACACAAATCAATCACGACTACCAAATAACATCTCTATCATCTAAGAAATCATATTATGCACAAAATTAGGGAAAAAAGAGAGAAAATTAACCTGAGATAGTGTGATAACTAAGGTGTGTGGCGAATTAAAAAGCTCCGTGATGTTATTATTGGTTGAGAAGCTTCGGGCCCTTCTTGGTGTCTCCACCGATCACCATCACACCTACGATTAATTATAACACAATTCTTTTCAATTTCCAAGTAATAAATTCTTAGATATCTAGAAGCAAGACAAAGTTACCTAACAACAATCTGTACAAATTCGAGTAGATTCTTGGTTACTCACTTTCTTTTTCAAAAAAGAGAATGGAATAATCTCAGTATTATTAGGCATCAAGCAAAAATAGATGGCTCTATTCCAAACTCCACGATAGATCAGGAATGGGAATTAACAATCATACATACCTTATACCCATGAATTACCTTTACCTATATATTAAAAACAGAATGGAATAAATAGTAATAACGATAACATTACCTTTGGAAGAAACCCTATGTTCAGTCTCCTGTATACACTTCCATCTGCAAATCACCAAAAGAAAACATTTTCTTATGTTTGCTGACTTTGCATCTTCCCGAAGCTTAATCTTCCAGAAGCTTCCCTGATGTCGGAGACCGGAGGCGAAGGTGAGGGCGAACGGTGGTGCGTGGTGGTTCCGGTGTGGTTGGAGAAGACGGGTGAGGCCGTGGTGGTCGGAAATTTCACCCTAAAACCTCATCTAAACCCTAAAAAACAGTTATCCACAACCTAAAAAACTCATTTCAACAAAACATCAATCAAAAACAACTTACAACGGAAGGAATCATCATAGCAACTCCATGAGGAAACAATCCACCACTGATTCCATCAACAGAAGCCTCAATCTCATTAATCGAACAATCCAAACCCTCGGAACACAAACCGTCACGTAACAACGAACTAATCGCCTTCAACACATCACGTTCTTCAACCTTCTCGCTTCCAGAACCTTCCTTCACTCTAGGTTTAGATCCAGACTCCAGAAGCACACTCTGCAACTTCTGTTTATCCAATCGCGTTTTGAACGAAAACAGGTGTGCGACGGAGTGGGTGGCGGGGTGCGACGGCGTTTGGGGTTGAAGGGCGGTGGTCGATGTGGTGATGGAGATGGAGATGGAGGTTGGTTCAGGAATGTGGTGAAGAAGAAGTGAAGAGGAAAGTCTGATTTGGGTATTAGGGTTTACAAGTTGATAAGATGACGCCGTTAGTGTTAAGATACTGTTTCTCAGTTATGTGTTGAATTAATATATTTATATAATTACTTTACTAATACTCTTAAAAGACAAACCGACCACACAACTAGTTTGCTTTTTACTCTCCAACTTTGTGGTAGTGTCCTTTATACCCCCGACTTTGTCATAGTTTCCTTTTTACCTCCGGTTTTGTCAAATCTCATTATTACCCTCTCTTAGCCCTTAAGTTTAGAAAATGTAATTTTTAACCCCATAACTTTTTATAAACTTTGTAAAATGTCACTTTGACCCCTCGGGAGTTTTTAACTTGACGGTATAAATTCAAGTTAGTCAGGTCGAATATAATACGTTATGATTGTACAATATAAATTCGATTTGCGTTATGTTTTGATCCAATCGCAATGCAGCTATATGTTACGTTGAGTACAACCGGATACGTCAAAATGCGCGTTTTCATAAGGTTAGCGCATCACATAACGCTTAGACTGATCCGTTCGACGTTTGTAATGTACCCACGCCACAACGCGCGCGGGTCTTATTACTAGTTGATATTAAAACAAGCCAAATTCTAAAGATGGTTATTCATTAGTTTAAAAAAAATCTCTCTTTTAAAAATCAGTTTTTTTGCTTATACGTTAGAAGGCTTTATTTGATCTTATTTGTTAAATTCTTGACTTGTATCGCAATATAATAATTTGAGCATTACAATCCTTCGAAACTAAATATTATGGTTTCTATTTTTAATTGAATTCCAACGAGGATAAATTTGGTTGATAAAGGTTTGAATGTTTCTTCTTTGCTTTGGTCATCTTGTGCTGAATATTGGAATAGGTGGATCATGTTTTCCGTTTGTGTAAGTTAGCTTTGAAGACATGGTGTGCAATTGGAAGACGGTTGGACATGAAGTTGTCTTATTTTAAACTTCCTTCGGATAACGGAGTGGATAGATTCATTGTTGACTACTGAAGACTCAAAACCAGTTGGTCCGACCTGGTATGAGCAGAGCTTCAGATGACCTTGGCTAGAACCTGCAAGATCACAAGGAAAGAAACACACTGTTAGCCTCGTCACAGGGAGGGGGCCTCTCTGTGACCAAGCTCTGGCGTGAGAATAATTTTTTGTGAGGAGAAAATAGGTCAGGGAGAAAGAGAAAGTAGTGATTACCCTTGATGAGAGGTCTTGGCGGGGTATTTATACATTTGGGGTATGCTGACGTGGCGAGTTAGTTAGGGTCGGACCAGTCGCTGTCATGGCAGTTAAAGCCGTGGGTCCCAGTTAGTTACGACGGATCAATGTGTTGGACCGCTCCGTCTGTGGCGTTAGGTACGATCGATCCTTTGAGCCTTTGGTTCGGCTTTATGTCCATCAGGCCTTCGGTCCGACCAAGGACGTATCCTCATCAAGTCCCCCTAGTTCGTAGCGTTTGTTCAGCAAAAGCTTCGAGCTAAAATGGCGAAATTTTGGTGAGTTGGGGTCTTTATTTGTCGTAGGTTTCGCTGATTTTTGAATTTTGAATTTTGGCGGTGACTTTTGTTTTTGTGACCGTCAGTTACCCTATTTTTACCCTAAACGATGTGACCTTTGACATGCATCACCCACCCTGACGTGTCAACACTTGATTGGTCGTCTTTGAGGCGGTGGAGGCTTCTTATAAAAAGGAGAAAACAGTTTTTTTTTATTTTTACCTTTTTACTTCATCTTCTTCCTCTTCTTTTTCTCTGAGGTGAAAACGTTGTTTATTCATCAGGTTAATGTCTTCTTCTTATCATGGCGAACAAGAGCAACTTGTCCGGTTGTTTTAATATTCTAAATAAAAATGGCCTGAAGTGGTATGTGGAGCAATACGCCATTCCTGCTTCTTTAAATCATGTTCTTCCCGAAAAGAATACACCCATTTATCCTTTTGTTCCGGGGAAGATAGGGGTTTACACCCGTATGTTCGACTACTGCAACTATCGTCTTCCTTTGACGAAGTTCTTGGTCGAGGTTCTTCTGTTTCATGGGGTTCATCTCTCTCAAATGAACCCTTTTGGCCTTGCCAAGTTGTGTCATTTCGAGCTGGCTTGTCGTGGTTTGGACTCCGACCCGGATTTGAATGTCTTCCGGGCTTTCTATAAGCTGAATCGGTCCGGTAACTGGTATACCTTTGAGGTCAAGAAGAAAAATGCTTGTTGTTATACGTGGATTACCACCAGTTTAAAAGACTGGAAATACCGTTTCTTCCTAGTGGACGACCGGTGCGTTCCGCCCGAAATGACATGGAGACTGAAAAAATCCCGTCTTCCAGATCCTCTTCCTGAAGATTTTGAGTTTGATAGAAATTTATATGCGTATCTGATCAGGGAGGCCGGGCGTGTTCAGAAATACCCGGAACACATTTTAGTCATGGGACGGAGAGGGTTAGTTATGTTTTTAAACTGGAGATAGTGATTCTCGTACTATTCATTCATTTTTTTATATATACCGTATGATTTGCTCGTGCGAGACTTTGAATATTTTTGTTCATTTGTTTTGTGCAGCTATGGGTTTGAGAGATGCCCTGAGATTAAAATCCTTTGATTCTACCGAACTGGATGTTCGAGCCACAAAGACACCGAAAGGCGATCCCCCGTACCTTAATGTCGTTCAAGAGAATCTTTATCAAATCAGAGAGCTGACTGCCCCTGTTGATCAAGGAGGTTCGGCTGGCCAGGGTGGTTCAGGCTTGGCTCCCTCGATACGGGTGGTGAGTTTGGCTTCGGCTCAAGCAACAACAGTGGATGGTGGTAACAAGGGAAAGGGGACGGGTTCGAGCGAAGCGAAGGGGTCCGGCTCCAAGGTCGTTCTGTATGGTTCAGAGCACCTCTCCGATGAGAACGAAGGAGTGAATGCTGAAGAGGAAGATGAGGGTGATGATGAGGATGGTGCTGAGGCGCGTCCTCAGGTTAGTTTAAAAAGAGAACGGACTACTTCCTCCAAACCTGATCCAAATCCCAAACAATTGAAGAAGAAAAAATTGGATTTTAAAACAATCATGTTGGAGGACAATGAAGTTGATCAAGTCACCGGATTTTCTACTGCCGGAGGCTTACTGGAGAACTTAGATGCTCATCTTCATGGCGGCAAGACTCCAAGAGACCAACCTGTCAACCTTCCTTCAAGTCCATTATCTTTCGGAGGCCAATCTACAAAGGTGATTGGTATTGCCAACATGCCCGATCCATTATCTTTGAAGAAACTTGATCTGTCTCCTTCGGGTAAGCCTACAACTGGGGTTGCTTATAACGTCTCGAGGCCGAGTCCCAAACAAATAGATGGTGGGGATAGTGCCTCCTCTTCCCCCTTATGGTACGAGATTGAATCCGTTTTTCTCTGTCGAGAATTAGGTTCGGGCGAGGAGATGGACGAGGATTCAGCTAGAGCTTTGGAGAAGTATGTTCCTGAGTGGTCATTGGTTAATAAAGACAGGATTGTGGATGCTCTTTCCGCGAAGATGGCGCTATTTCACCTAGGAACTCCTGCTGAACATGCGTATCATAGGAAGATGAGTGGTCCGGAGCTTGGAAATGCTCTGATGCTGAATCAAGCTCAGTCTAACTCTCTGGTGGTTGAAACCTACAAACGTTGGGTCGAGGCAGAGTCAAATTGTCGTAGGTTCGAACGCGAAGTTGCCTCTTTGAAGAGTAAGGATAGCATCCGGTCGAAGACTAAACAAGAGATCTCAACTCTTCACTCTCAAGTGGACCGGTTGAAAGAACAGGTGTCGGAGGCAAAAGAGGTCAATAAATCTTCGCAGGCTTCGGCTGCGGCTGCTCATGAGGCTCAGGATAAAGCTGTCCGTGAGTTGGAGAATGTGAAATCGAAGTTTGAAAAGTTGGAGAAAAAGTTGTCTGAGGTTGAAAGGAGAAACAAAGTGGAGCAGAAGGAAATGCAATCTTCCTATGATCAACTTTTGGCTGATCATCATCGTTTGATTAACGGTACGTTCTTTGACGCCCTTTATTGTTTTGTCTTCTTGGTCTCTTTTTAAGCCCTTTGTTTCTTTGCTTAGATAAAGTAGAACTCGAAAGAGCGCGTGATAGAGCTGTGGAGTCACATCTGAATGTCGTTTCGGACATGAAAGACATGTTATCTGGTATGATAAAGAGATGGTAGAGCTATACGGTCTTTCATCGGAGCTTCTTCTTACTAAACAATGGTTTTTGACGGACGGAGTTGCTTGGGTCGTGAAGCTGGTTCACCAGAGCCCTGAGCTAGAGAAAGTGGTCGCATATCTGGTGAATAGTGTCAATGCTGTGGGCGTGAATGACGGCATTAAGCAGGGTTTTCAGGCTGCTAAGGGCTCGGCTCGGTCTGTCAAAGAGGTTCCTGGATACGATGAAGGATCCAAAGATACCCTAAACGCAGCGATCAAAGCATTCGACGATTTTCATATTTCGGTTCTCGACAAGGTTGCGGATTTGGTGAACGAACCTCTGTCCGTCATAAAGCAAAGAAGCGAACTTCCTATTATTAAGGAAGATTAAGAAGAACCTTTCGTGTGTTGCTATAATCGTACAATATTTTACTTTTATTATGGCATGTAACCGTATAATCTAATTTCTGATTATGATTTTGCTGAACATGTTTCTTTATTTTCTATGAATCACATTTTTGGTGACAGTACTTATGCTTGGCTTTTTAGCTTTAGTTTGCATCCAAACTTTTGCTATTTGGCTAAGTCTTTGCTAGGTCATCTAGGTGACCGGATCGTAGCAAGAACTTTTATAAGTTTGTTCTTTCTTGCTTTAATCCTTTGTGTTTTTTAAACGGTCGGATCGTATCTGGTCCGATCCTTTTGCTTAATAGATTTTGTTATTTTTAGAACTATTTAAGCCTTCTCGATCGGCGCGAGGCATGGGTCGAGGCCCGTTTGTGCACATTTTATATCGTTCAAACTTATACATAGATATACTATGGTTTGTACTTGTAAAATGCAGATCGCTTTATTTATTAATTCGATAATCATAATTCCGGGGCAAACCCTCCCGGTTTTACAGGAAAATTTGAAAATATGCTCGGGGCATTACCCTCCCGGCTTTTACATGGCAAAGGAAATAATAAGAATAGAGATCTTTCGACCCGTAATAGGCTGATGTTTACAAGAAACACTTCTTCAGATGAACCCCGTTCCATGTTCTTGGGATGGGGGTTCCGTCAATCTTCTCAAGTACGTAGGAACCTTTGTCGCTCGCTTCTTTTATGCGATACGGTCCCTCCCACTTTGGGGTCAACTTCCCAGGAGCTACGACGCTGTAACAACCCGCACTTTTGTGCGTTGTTACTACTCGATATACTCGTTACGCCTAGCACCAGAGATTCGGATCATAATGTAACTATATCGTATATATCGCTGTTCGAAGGATAATCGCATATTTTCGAAATACAATATCACTATACTACACTATTATCACACTAACACTCACGGAGGCATTAAGTGAGGACCTATTCTACCCTCCTCAGTGGCCGTGATGTGTCGAGCATAAAACAATTAACGCTAACAAAGACTCTCGGGTGAGTGCTATAACTCCAGTCGTCGTGACGATGATGACAATACGAGGGAATGGTACCCCGTCAGTCATTGTGGCACAACTCGCAATAACGTTCACGATGACGTCGAGAGAGGACCTATACTACCCTCATTGATGGCCGTGAAACGTCGCTTATAATCACACACTCGAAACGAAAACCGATTATTAATTATCGAAACTTTGAATTACGGATACGTAAATACGACCCCTAGTGATATATACAAATATAATAATAATATAAATTTACTATGAAAAGCGCGTACTTCGAAATCCATCGAAACGGAGAAATCCATCTGGTCGGAGTGGCCATCCGGACGGATGGGCTACCCGGACGGATAGCAATCCGCACGAATAGCAATCCGCACGGATGGGTCATCCGCGCAAACGGGCAATCCGGACCTGAACTCCCTTCTCCTCTCTGTTGCCTATAAATACCATGTCACATCACTTGAACAGTGATGTGACAGCTCCTACTCGACCAAACACGCTCCAAGACCCTGTTCTCTCGATTCCTCGCGATTCCGGTAAGATTTCAACCTAGAAACTTGTACTTCTACAACCTACACTAAATTCTACATCTTTCTATCCTTCGAAACTCAATTTCTAACCGTGAAATCTGCGGATTTGATGCGTTTAGAGGTGATGTCACCAAGAGTTCTTATGAACTTCGAGTTGTGACCTCATCCCATCATAAACGACTCAGATCTAGGTGATTTCCACATGTTTTGATGACAAATCTCACCTAAATCTGTGCGATTTCGAGTTAACCATGAAAAACCATCAAGAACGACCAGTTTCGATGGAACGGGGTGATTCCCGGCCGTTAGAACGGGTCGGGACTGATGAAATTTCAAGTGTTAGTGAGAAATTTCACTACCCTAGTAAAAACGAACGTATTCCTTCCGTTAAACACTCGGAAACAGTGTTCAGAATGCGAAACAGACGTGTCATCCGCACGAACCACATGCCATCCGGACGGTTGACATGTCCGCACGGATGACATGTCCGCACGGATGACATGTCAGTCCGCACGAGCTACACATGTCCGCACGGATGACATGTCAGTCCGCACGAGTTACACTTGTCCGCACGAATGACATGTCAGTCCGCACGAGTTACACTTGTCCGCACGGATGACATGTCAGTCCGCACGAGTTACACTTGTCCGCACGGATAACATGTCAGTCCGCACGAGTTACACTTGTCCGCACGGATGACAAGCCAGTTCGCACGAGTTAACCTTGTTCGAACGGATAGTCTGTCAGTCCGACCGAATGACAGCCATCCGACTCAAATCCATATACCATCCGATCGGATGAGCCCATCCGAATGGGTGAGCACCATCCGACTAGATGACTGATTTTCAATGCTATTCTCACTTAATCGAGCACCGTTTACTATATTCTTCAATGATTAACGCAGACGTATTCGCAACCGATCCAATCAAGTTGTATTCCTGCTAAATACGCACTGTGAGTATACTTGACCCCTTTTTAATCGTATTTTGGGTGTAACATACGTTTCTAACAAATCGAACTTATCAAACGAATTATTCAATCAATCGAATTATCACTTGCGAATAACTGTTATGCATAGATATACGTGATGCTAGTTGCATATGAGCTAGGGCTTATACTCGCGACGTCCCACCATGACTAGTATAGTACTATTGCGCCCGACGAGGTCTAGTTTTGCCATCGCATATTCGAGCATCGAGGACTTAGTTGGTAGTATCAGCTTTGTGAGTATATATGTCGTGTGTTACGTTCTTGCATATGGAAATTCGCTACACTTTTTATCTATTACGCTATTCATATCAAACCTGTATACTCGCCAATACTTTTGTATTGACAAATATTTTAACGTATGTTGCAGGTTAGATCGCAGACTATATCAAATCAATCTAGGGAGTCTAGAAACTCAACTAAAATCTAGGTTGTCGGATTTGTATTGTTCGAGAGGACAAGAAATCTGTGATAACTTATGTGATTGTATTATTTGTTAGTATGGGATAACGAATGCATTAAATATTATCGCAATATAGTTGTTATGGATTCTCTTGAGCAATCTGATTCGCCTAGTGCCGTGCCCCGATGATTCCGCCATCGGTTGGGGTGTGACAGATTGGTATCAGAGCCATAACTATAGGGAATTAGGTCAGACTCGACCTAGTCCGGGTCGACGTCTTAGAAATTGACCTAGTCTATAGTCTAAGTACCAACAGGCCAACTCGTACGAACCCAGTAGGGTTTGTATCGGGCCTACTTGATACTCTCGATCGAGATTGCTAAAAAGCTACAACTTTGTGTGAACACCGCGTACTACAACTTCACACGAAGAAGCCTTTCCTAAGGCTGGAATACTACCTAGCCTTTCCTAAGGCCGACACAATACACATGTTTTCGAAAATACTCGCATAACGAAACCGAGCGATCCAGTCGAGACCAAGTGTGAAAACCAAGAACTCTCGACAGGATTACTCGCTCAGCGCATTTTTCTAGCACGAGAACCTTTCATCGAGTTAGGAGTGACGTCCACATCTCGACGAAAGTCTCCATTTCCAAATCTAGTGGAACTCACGAATTTATTCGAAGAGCGTAACCACAATTAGGAACGAAACTATTAAGTCAGGGGTGAAACCCGTACCTTAATAAGACGTTCCACTCTCTAGATTGGTTTTCAAAAGCTCTCACCAAGGACTCGACTATCATGATAACTCGAGCCACGTGATGGCTAGGAAGACGAATGCCATGAGCTGCATCCCAGTGGAAGCATGAAGTCTTCTAGGTCAACGCGCATGCTCGAACTTGTTGAATATAGTTGGGTTACCTTGGGTAGTCCACGCCTAAACACCCGAGGTATTCCGAATGTTTTACTAAACCTACGATTCACTGATTTTACGCTTTAATGAACATAATTACGCTTTATGTGTTATCGATTTCTCGATTTAACGATTTTCACTCCCTTCTTTATTAACGCACAAATCGCACAGCCATTGCAATCTAAAACGAAATCCGAATATTCGCAACAAAACTAATGCATAATCTATCGCATTCGCTATCGTTTTCTCACTTCAACGCGTCCTCACGTATTCTAAATCGACCTGTATGTGCATGATTACAAGTTACATCTATATAAATATATATATATATATACGTATAAACAAACAAGTCAATGTGTGAGAATTTAGGGATTTCGTGTCTCCTATGTGGCTCCTACGTGATTCGCCTTACCAATATACTATCGCAACAAGTTTTGAACACGCTCAATCACATCGCGAAACTCAAAAATCATTATGATCGAATCTCATTCCAAGTCTCTTCCTGTCTAGATGCCTTCCAACAACTCTACCTCGAGACGAGTAGCCAGGAGAAGAGCCAAACGAAGCACCGATAAGAGGATTGCATCACTTGTGACTAAGGAAGTGGGTAAGCTTATTCCTCAAATTGCCGCTCGAGTGCACTCTCTCAGCCACTCTCGAGCTTCGGAAGACGTTAAGACAGGAGAGCCGCAATCTACTTTTCTCTACAAACACTTCAAAGCCTGTGACCCGATGGAATTCACAGGTGAGGGAGGTGTAACTCAACTACTCCAGTGGTTCGATTCTATCGAAGTTACCCTTCATCAGAGTGGGTGTCCCGATAGTTTCCGTACTACTTGCGCTACCGGAGTATTTCAATCGCGAGCACTCGACTGGTGGACCGCCGAACGTAACAAACGTGGGATCTCCGCAGCTTACGCTCTCTCTTGGGATGAGCTGAAAGAGCTTATGAAGAAAGAGTACTGCCCTCCCCACGCAGTCCAGAAGTTAGAAAACGAATTTTGGGAAATCAAGCAAACCGAAGGTGACAATGCTGGCTACACCGCAAGGTTCAAGCAGCTTAGCGTAATTTGCCCAAATCAAGTTAACACTCCAGAAAAAGCCATCGCGAAGTACATTCGTGGCTTGCCAGAGTGTGTGGGTGATTTTGTCGAAGCTGCGAGACCTGCCACCATCGAAGAAACCTACCGCTTAGCCGCAGAAATCAACAACAAACGACTCATGGAAGGATTATTCTCAGGGAATCCTGTCAAGTCAGCTCATCAAGCAATCACCATTAATCCATCAGGCGAACATGTTGACGAATCTTCTGATGAATCCACTGACGATTCTTCTAACGAATCTGCTAACGATTCTTCTAACGAATCTGCTAACGATTCTTCCAACGAATCTGCTAATGATTCTTCGGACGAATCAACTGCCGATTCTTCTGACAAATCTGTCGACGGAACTTCCGACAAATCAGCTAAGGACTCTGCAAGTGAGTCCTCAGACGAATCCTCCAACGACGACACCTCTTCGCAAGACACCGAGGAACCCAGCCGCAAACGAAAGACTTCAAGCCCGAGCTCATCAACAACCGAACTGCTGCAACCGGAGCCTCTTCGAACAGTTCCAATGTTTCCAAAACGAGCCTACACTGGAGCTCATCCTCAGTGTTACTCATGCACCTACCATCATCCAGTTGGGGCTGACTGTCGCTATTGTAGTAACTGCAACCGTTACGGTCACTTCACCCGCAACTGCCGCATCGAACCATGAACCCGAGTACAACAACAACAGCTCCAGCAAAAGTCTTCAACATCAAGCACCTAGCAAGCGTAGGATAAAGTTGTAATGATACGATTTTCGACGTTTATTTCTAAGTTTTGAACCTACTCTATTACTCGATGTCGCCACTATGCATATCGTTAACTCTGTCTTCGATCTCTCCTTCACTCTATAATCGTCGCACTTAGACTAAATTCACACACATACTATATACTATATCACGAAATAATGTGTTTTACCCTCACTACACTCTTGGAACGAGGTACGATAAACGTGCAAGGAACAACTAATCACGGGTGCACACGGGATTATTTGGGTCAGTGCACGGAGATCGTAGTAAATTCTAAGGTGCCATAAGCGTTTCGACGAAGTATGACACCAAACCACGGGATCTAAGTAGTAGGGGTCCAGCAAGGTGTGCTTTATCATACTACCGAAATTCCGTGAAGAAAGTGCCACGTGGAGTTGAACGTTATTAGACCTATATACTATTGTGATTATTTCCAACACACTACACTCAATCGCAAGGCGTAACAAACCGTATCATCGCGAGACTTGTCGTAAGTCTGCAAACGCAGTGCAATCACCTCATCGATGGACTCTGGGGAGTCTACCTCGCAGGGAAATTGCATCGACGCAAGACTGGTCGTAAGTCTGTTGCAACGAATCTCATCAAGTACATAAACGCACACGGTATTGTTGAACGAGGACCTATTCTACCCTCCTCGATAACTGTGATGCGTCGCAACGTAACGTTAAGCTTATTCATAACGAAACTCGACTAATCGCAATCGTTTACCATGGGTATCTCGCAATCTCTGTCGCGTATTATGAGAAACTATATCACTTGCTGTGTATCAATCTATCGCTATACCGTTAGCTGTGATATTCGTGTTAAGTTAGCACGCATGACCTCGCTTCACGAGATGAAACTCATATGACTAAAGCAGGGCGTTTTAGTCATATCAACGACCTTTCGTGGAAAAAGGCCATGTGGGGTCTAATGTTAGTCAAACTCTGTGGTGTTAATCAATCAAACCGAACCGCATAAATCGAATCGCATACCTCCATCGCTTGCAACGCAACTACCGATCATTGTAATTCGTTTACCATCGCCGTCATCACAAGTGTTTTGTGTTTATTCGCTTAATCACCTAATCGCTTATCGCTTATCGTGAGTAGTCTACCGCTTATTCGCGTACCGCTTATCGCTCGCTTGGTGTTCATTGCAGTCTATGTGAAATTAGTACACATGACACCGCTTCACGAGGCAAACTAACCTGGTTAAGCATGGTGTTTCGCCATGTTAGCAAACTCTCGTGGAAACGTGCCATGTGGGTTTAAGGTGGAATCTAATCGAAAACGCACTATTCGCTTATCGCTTATCGCACGACGCACGCTGTTGTAGCTACGTTTGCAATTCAACTTTCTGGATTAACCTATTCGATTCTATCTTATGCTCGGTCCGACTTACTATTGATTGGGCCAAGTAAACGCAATTCTATCCATGTCATATCGGCACACCTGACACTGCCTCACGAAACAGAAGTAATATGGGCAAAGCATGGTGGATACGCCGCTGGTACTTCCTATATATAAGTGTTTTAAACATATTAACAAACTTTCGTGGGAAAGTGCCAAGTGGGGCTCGGTGATTAACTACCTTCTGTACTATTAAAACTGATTTTTATAAAAATTTTATTAAAACCATTGGACAAGCGAAACTTCCTCACAATGTGGAGGTAACATCGAATCAGCTTAACTCCATGCCCAAGGGGAAGTCTCGTAAGTCCAGTTTTCTTTAAAACCTTTTGCAAAATCAAAAACAAGACTTTCTTGAGGCGTTGGTTCAACACCAAGTTCAGCTTGAACCCATGCCATAGGAGAGTTTTCGTAGCCTCAGTTTTCATCTTGAATTCCTTACAATGTTTAAAACTTAAACTTTCTTGTAACGTTGGCTAACGATCGACTCAGTTAACCCTACGTCATGAGAAACCTTTCAAGTTCTTTAAGCTACAGTCGCATCGAACTAACGGATTCTTCACAACACGAGGTACTTTAGGACGCCAACTTATGGGACATTACTTTTGTCCTTACGTCTCCTTCTCGTTATCGCAATCGATCTCTCTTATTCGAAACGCTCTCGTTGTCAACTCTCGGTTAAATCACTCGCTATATCGCTGATAACGCAAGATCAACACTTAAAAAGTCCATCTATTGGATTAATTTCGGGACGAAATTTCCTAAAGTAGGGGAGACTATAACAACCCGCACTTTTGTGCGTTGTTACTACTCGATATACTCATTATGCCTAGCACCAGAGATTCGGATCATAATGTAACTATATCGTATATATCGCTGTTCGAAGGATAATCGCATATTTTCGAAATACAATATCACTATACTACACTATTATCACACTAACACTCACGGAGGCATTAAGTGAGGACCTATTCTACCCTCCTCAGTGGCCGTGATGTGTCGAGCATAAAACAATTAACGCTAA
This sequence comes from Helianthus tuberosus, assembly GCA_030545235.1. NCBI lineage: Eukaryota > Viridiplantae > Streptophyta > Magnoliopsida > Asterales > Asteraceae > Helianthus > Helianthus tuberosus. The sequence goes on along the minus strand of CM060425.1, from coordinate 175,289,650 downwards.
CAAAGACTCTCGGGTGAGTGCTATAACTCCAGTCGTCGTGACGATGATGACAATACGAGGGAATGGTACCCCGTCAGTCATTGTGGCACAACTCGCAATAACGTTCACGATGACGTCGAGAGAGGACCTATACTACCCTCATTGATGGCCGTGAAACGTCGCTTATAATCACACACTCGAAACGAAAACCGATTATTAATTATCGAAACTTTGAATTACGGATACGTAAATACGACCCCTAGTGATATATACAAATATAATAATAATATAAATTTACTATGAAAAGCGCGTACTTCGAAATCCATCGAAACGGAGAAATCCATCTGGTCGGAGTGGCCATCCGGACGGATGGGCTACCCGGACGGATAGCAATCCGCACGAATAGCAATCCGCACGGATGGGTCATCCGCGCAAACGGGCAATCCGGACCTGAACTCCCTTCTCCTCTCTGTTGCCTATATATACCCTGTCACATCACTTGAACAGTGATGTGACAGCTCCTACTCGACCAAACACGCTCCAAGACCCTGTTCTCTCGATTCCTCGCGATTCCGGTAAGATTTCAACCTAGAAACTTGTACTTCTACAACCTACACTAAATTCTACATCTTTCTATCCTTCGAAACTCAATTTCTAACCGTGAAATCTGCGGATTTGATGCGTTTAGAGGTGATGTCACCAAGAGTTCTTATGAACTTCCAGTTGTGACCTCATCCCATCATAAACGACTCAGATCTAGGTGATTTCCACATGTTTTGATGACAAATCTCACCTAAATATGTGCGATTTCGAGTTAACCATGAAAAACCATCAAGAACAACCAGATCCGATGGAACGGGGTGATTCCCGGCCGTTAGAACGGGTCGGGACTGATGAAATTTCAAGTGTTAGTGCGAAATTTCACTACCCTAGTAAAAACGAACGTATTCCTTCCGTTAAACACTCGGAAACAGTGTTCAGAATGCGAAACAGACGTGTCATCCGCACGAACCACATGCCATCCGGACGGTTGACATGTCCGCACGGATGACATGTCTGCACGGATGACATGTCAGTCCGCACGAGCTACACTTCTCCGCACGAATGACATGTCAGTCCGCACGAGTTACACTTGTCCGCACGAATGACATGTCAGTCCGCACGAGTTACACTTGTCCGCACGGATGACATGTCAGTCCGCACGAGTTACACTTGTCCGCACGGATGACATGTCAGTCCGCACGAATTACACTTGTCCGCACGGATGACATGCCAGTTCGCATGAGTTAACCTTGTTCGAACGGATAGCCTGTCAGTCCGACCGAATGACAGCCATCCGACTCAAATCCATATACCATCCGATCGGATGAGCCCATCCGAATGTGTGAGCACCATCCGACTAGATGACTGATTTTCAATGCTGTTCTCACTTAATCGAGCACCGTTTACTATATTCTTCAATGATTAACGCAGACGTATTCGCAACCGATCCAATCAAGTTTTATTCCTGCTAAATACGCACTGTGAGTATACTTGACCCCTTTTTAATCGTATTTTGGGTGTAACATACGTTTCTAACAAATCGAACTTATCAAACGAATTATTCAATCAATCGAATTATCACTTGTGAATAACTGTTATGCATAGATATACGTGATGCTAGTTGCATATGTGCTAGGGGTTATACTCGCGACGTCCCACCATGACTAGTATAGTACTATTGCACCCGACGAGGTCTAGTTTGCCATCGCATATTCGAGCATCGAGGACTTAGTTGGTAGTATCAGCTTTGTGAGTATATATGTCGTGTGTTACGTTCTTGCATATGGAAATTCGCTACACTTTTTATCTATTACGCTATTCATATCAAACCTGTATACTCGCCAATACTTTTGTATTGACAAATATTTTAACGTATGTTGCAGGTTAGATCGCAGACTATATCAAATCAAGCTAGGGAGTCTAGAAACTCAACTAAAATCTAGGTTGTTGGATTTGTATTGTTCGAGAGGACAAGAAATCTGTGATAACTTATGTGATTGTATTATTTGTTAGTATGGGATAACGAATGTATTATATATTATCGCAATATAGTTGTTATGGATTCTCTTGAGCAATCTGATTCGCCTAGTGCCGTGCCCCGATGATTCCGCCATCGGTTGGGGTGTGACAGACGCGGCTTGCATCGTTGCTTTGGAGCACAAAGTCTCCAACTTTAAACTTATAAAGTTTGGCACGGGCATTGTAGTATTTCTCGATCTTCTTCTTATACCGTGCTTCTTTAATTGCAGCCACGTTCCGACGCTCTTCCAACAAATCGAGGTTGGATCAGAGCTCCTGTTCATTTTCTTTCCAATTTTTACACCTCTGATTTGGGAGTCCGATCTCTGCGGGAATCACAGCTTCAGTCCCATACGTAAGACTAAACGATGTTTCACCGTTGCTCATCTTGTGTAGGGTTCGGGGAGCCCATAATACGTTCGGCAATTCGTCTGCCCACCCTTTGCCTTCGTATCCCAGCCTTCTTTTTATCCCATCAATAATTCGGCGATTTATCTGCTCGACCTGCCTGTTTCCTTGCGGATGAGCGACCGAGGAGAAGACTTTGTTAATTTTCAAACTTTCACACCACCGCTTGAATGGGTTCTCCGCAAATTGTTTTGCATTATCGCTCACTATGTAGAGCGGAAGACCGAAGCGACACACGATTTGCTCCCAGAAGAATCTCGTCACATTATAGCCAGAGATAACTGTGAATGGTCGAGCTTCCACCCACTTGGTGAAATAATCTACCGCCACTAACTGATACTGAGCGCTTCCGAGCGATCGTGGGAAGGGTCCGACTATATCAACACCCTATTTCTGAAAGGGCCATGCGGCGGTTACTGGGATCATTTCGTGCTTCGCTCGGAGGCTTATCGGTGCGTGCTTCTGACATTCGTCACACTGTTGGAGCTCTTTAACTGCACTCTCGTGCATTCCGGGCCAATAGTATCCTGCATTTTTTACCTTTGTTACGATCATCTTTGGGCCCGGCGTGGATTCCGCAGATGCCGTAATGTATTTCTCTAATGATGTAACTGGCTTGCTCCGGATCGAGACATTTTAACAGAGGGCCAAGGAAGGTCTTTCGATACAAACCCACTTCTTGCATTTGGTATTGGAGCGAGTTAACCTGTATTCTCCTAGCCTCTGACTTGTCAACTGTGAGAACATCGTGCACCAGGTAATTGATTATTGGTGTCATCTAAGTTTGGGACGGAGCCTCCACCTGCATAACTTGTGGAGTGGCAATTGAGGGCGCGGTCAACACTTCCACCCGTACCTCTTTCGCAAGGTGACTAAACGACACGGATGCCAACTTGCTTAGGGCGTCGGCCTTCTTGTTCTTGCTGCGAGGGATGTGTTCAACCTTACATGAATCGAACAGCGCCATTGCTTGCTTCACTTGTTCCAGGTATTCAATCATGTTGGCTTCCCTCGCTTCATACTCTCCGTTTACTTGATTTGCTACAAGTAACGAATCAACATGAGCCACGACGTTTTTTGCTCCGACCTTGGTTGCTAGACGCAAGCCAGCTAACAGCGCCTCATATTCAGCTTCGTTATTAGAACTCTTGAATTCCCTTGGAATGCATATGTCATATCTGTGCCATCAGGGTCGGTGAGTATCAAACCTGCTCCTGCACCCTCGGCGCTCGAAGCCCCATCTGTATATAGAGACCAGGGCTTGTTTGGAGCTTGCTCCGTTTCTTCCACTTCCTTGTCTTCCGGCATTTCAACTAAAAAATCAGCTATCACCTGCCCTTTTAACGGACCCTTGGTTTTGAAGGTGATGTTGAAAGCACCCAGCTCGATCGCCCATTTTGCCATGCGTCCTGAAACTTCGGGCCATTGGAGAACATGCTGAATTCCTTGATCTGTTCGAACCTCAATTGGATGGGTTTGAAAATATCGGCGAAGCCTTCTTGAAGCATGGACTAATGCCAGAGCTAACTTTTCCAAGTTAGGATATCTTGTTTCATAATCCTTCAACGTTCGACTTACATAATAAATTGGGATCTGAGCTCCGACTCGATGGGCGACCAGAACCGCGCTGATGGCGCCGCGCAATGTGGCTAGGTATACTGTTAACACTTCATCTTCTTCTGGTACGGTGAGAGTTGGTAGTGTGCCCAAATAAACTTTGAGTTCTTCAAAAGCTCGTGCAGCCTCTTCGGTCCACTTAAATTCCGATCTGAAAATTTTTCTAAGCACGTCCATAAATGGGAGGGATCTATCAGCTCCTTTTGACAAGAAAAGGTGGAGAGCGGCCAACCGTCCATTTAAGGACTGAATTTCTTTAACCGAAGTTGGAGGCTTCATGGTAAGGACATCATCAATTTTGTCCGGGTTGGCTCGTAGGCCTCGTGATCCGACCATGACGCCCAAGAACTTCCCTTCCTCTACCCCGAACGTACACTTTTTAGGGTTTAACTTCATATTGATGCTTCGGAGTCGGGTGAATGTTTCGAGTATATCTTTCAACATGGCCGCTTCGTCGTGACTCTTGATCACGATATCGTCAACATATACTTCTAAATTTCGTTCGATCTGGTCCTTGAAGGCTTTGTTCATCAAACGCTGGTACGTAGCACCGGCGTTTTTCAGGCCGAAGGGCATCTTTGTAAAGCAGTAAACTCCTTCATTAGTAACAAAGGCTGTCTTGTCCTCGTCTTCGACTGCCATTTGTATCTGATAGTACCCCTTGTAGGCGTCTAAGAAGCATTTCAGCCTGAACGTGGCGACGGAGTCGATTTTTTCGTTGATCTCTAGTAATGCAAAACAATCTTTCGGGCACACGTCATTCAAATCGGTGAAATCGATACACATTCTCCATGAGTTGTCCTTTTTTCGTACCATAACTGGGTTCAATACCCAAGTCTGATACCGGACCTCTCGGATGATCCCGACATCTAGGAGACTCTTCATGTCTTTATCAATTGCCTTGGCTCGATCTGGTGCCATGTGCATTTTCCTTTGTGCTATCGGCTTGATTGATTCTTTTACGTTCAGATGGTGCTGCACCATGGATCTAGGAACTCCTTGCATATCGGAATGCTTCCATACAAAAACATCGATTGAGTTACTCAACAATTCCCATAGGAGCTTCTTTGTTCGTTTTGGGAGCTGAGCACCGATAGCCACTTGTTGTTCTGGGAATTTTGGATTAATCGCCCAAAGTTCCGTAGGTATTTCAGATTTTTTGGAGCTTGTTTCTGCTGCGTGCCTTACTTCCGCGACGAATAAATTTGACTCCGAAAGGATAGTGGCGACCCCTGCCTCGGTGGGGAATTTTATGGCACCATGTATTGTTGAACTAATTGCTCCGAGAGCTCGTAACCCGGGTCGTCCGAGTATTACATTGTGTGATGAATGAGTTCCGACGACCAAAAAGGTTAGCTGAACGGTTCTGCTTCAATCATTGTCTTTGAACGTGGTCGGAAGGGTGATTTGTCCTATCGGACGAACCACTTCTCCCGAAAAGCTTATTAATGGAGTAGACACCTCGATTAATCTATTTCTTGTTTGGGGGTTCAGCTGCTGAAAACATTGCAAATACATTATCTCAAAGACGCCTCCTCCATCTACGTAAATTCGTCAGACCAAATGTCCTACAATCACGACAGATATCGTGGTCGGTCCGCCTTGAGCATCTTCTGGATCGATCGGAGGAAAGTATGTAGGCTGGTGCATCCAAGCCGCCATGTGCTAGTTCGAACGTTTTACCCCTTGATTCGGTAGACCGAATCATATTGATTCCGGCCTCGGTGTTCGGATTGTCGAGTGCGGTTGCTGATTTTTTGCCATCCTTTACTTCCTTCACGAGATGGGAGAGTTTTCCGGATCGTACAGCTTTCTCAATTTCTTGCTTCAGTGCCTAACATTCGTCGGTCGTATGCCCCTTGTCTCGGTGATACTCACAATACTTTTTGGAATGCTTATCTGATGTAGGCCGCTGCTTCGATGGTGTAGGAAACCGGGTGGTCTCTGTGCAAAGGATCTCACTTGGTGATTTGGTTAATTCGGAGAACGTGTTGAAACGCACGTTACCGGTTCGGAAGTTGTTTCGATCAGACTTCTGGTATGGCCCACGACTTCTATTACAATTGTTGTTTCTATCCTTTGGTGGTGATGTGTTCCGTCTCCACGATGTGGTTCGGGCCTTTGCGTTCTTTGTTGCGGTTTCGTTCGGTTGTCCGCTGGCGCTCTTTCCTCGGACAAAGGCTCGGGCTCGTTTCATAAGTATCTCCATGGTTTTCGGGAGATCTTCGTGGAGCTTTTCTACGAGCTGATTGTTTCGGACTCCATGACAGAATCCGGAAACACGGAGCTGATCAACTGCCACGCTTATCTGCATGCTCTCTCAATTGAAACGATCAATGAAATCTTCTACGGATTCTCCGTCGCGGCGCTTTATGTGGTGAACTTCAGTAATGTCTTTCTTGCAGCGTCGCTGCTGACATAAATTTTGCAAAAACATACGCCGAAAATCTTCAAAGTGATCGATTGACCTTTCCGGTAAACCATCGAACCACACCCTTGCTGACCCGGTGAGAGTCTCAGCAAACATGTGACACCATGCTGGCATGGGCCATTGTTCGACCTTAGCTGTTCTGGCGAAAGCGAACATATAATCGTCTGGGTCGGACGTACCGTCATAAAATTTTAACGTAGGGGGCATTTTCAACTTTGCTGGGAGCGGTGCGTTAACGATCCTTAACGTGAACTTCGATTGAGAAGTCATAGACGTAGGATGGTACGGCATGATTAACTCTTGATCTTGAGGGTTTAGACCCATAGATCCCTGGGGAAATAGGTCATAAGGACCGTTACTTATTGGAGCATTCATGAGAGCGGAAACTTGTGAAACATATGTTATAGGAGTTGAGACCATAGGACTTACCATAGATCCGGAGGCGAAGGTTCCAGTAGGAATGGGATTGGCCCCTGGATAGGCACTGTTGAACAAGTTCGTGCGGAGACTCTGTAACATCTCTTCTCGCTGCTGCTGGAGCTGCCGTAGTAAGTTAGCGTTCCGTAGAAGGAAAGCGTTGTCAAAATTAGGCAGCGGCGTGGAGATTGGAGCAATAACTGATGCCGTGCTAACGGAGCTCGCAATTACAGAATTTGTAGGTGGAGGTATTATTGTCGATCCTACTGAGACCGCTGAAGTGGCAACTGTTGTAGAAACAACTGTTACAGGTGCAACACTTCCTTCCCAAATGCCGTTATAAGACGGGAAAGTGCTTGTGGAGACAGCTGTTGTAGACTCCATAATTTCGAATGAAAAGAATCAACAAAGTGAATTGTGTGAATTCGAGGGGATGACGCCACTGAAGACTCAAAACCAGTTGGTTCGACCTGGTATGAGCAGAGCTTCAGATGACCTTGGCTAGAACCTGCAAGATCACAAGGAAAGAAACACACCGTTAGCCTCGTCACAGGGAGGGGGGCCTCTCTGTGACCAAGCTCGGACGTGAGAATAAGTATTTGTGAGGAAAAAATAGGTCAGGGAGAGAGAGATGAGAGTTTAGAGAGAGAAAGTAGTGATTACCCTTGATGAGAGGTCTTGGCGGGGTATTTATACATTTGGGGTATGCTGACGTGGCGAGTTAGTTAGGGTCGGACCAGTCGCTGTCATGGCAGTTAAAGCCGTGGGTCCCAGTTAGTTACAACGGATCAATGTGTTGGACCGCTCCGTCTGTGGCGTTAGGTACGATCGATCCTTTGAGCCTTTGGTTCGGCTTTATGTCCATCAGGCCTTCAGTCCGACCAAGGACGTATCCTCATCAAGCAAACAGAAAAGATCGTTGATCAAGTCTATTGACATGTTACCTTTCAAAAAAAAAGTCTATTGACATGTCAGAATGATGAGTTATTTAGTGGTTCCAAAATGATTTAACATTCGAGAATATTAACAAACTGCGGGAGTTCATCTACGATATTATTGTTAATTATTCGTATTTATGATTTGTTAATGAGAATAGAAAAACACAGTTGTTTGGATGAATTGGTTACAATACCCAATGTTTTTTTTCTTTTCGAGTCTAGTTTCTTGCTTAGACGGTAAGTTTAAAGTTCCATGGACATACACACATGTATATATCTACATATTAAAAAATGTGTTAAATAATATATATTTTATGAAACTTTGTTTTCAAATTGATAAATTATTTATTTGGTTAATGCGCAAGCGAAAATTTAAGAAGAAGATGTTAAATCCCTCGTTGAATAAAACCTGAATAGGCTAGGCTCGCCTGCCCCTTACTTGTGAGTCCTTTATAGTCTCGACTAAAACCTGCCCACAAGGCCTACGAACAAGCCATATTTTAGGCATAGGCGATGTGGGCGACGCCCCAAGGGCTCAATGAGTACCAACCAGCCAATGATTAGCTGGTGATCATTGAGCCCTATACGCCACGTATAAGGATCCAAGGGTGTCCAAATAAACCTAGCCTTTCTTAATAATTACTCTAACTTGTAACACATACACGCTTATGAAGTAATTAATATTTTTAGTTCTCATTAACAGTTATCTCTTTGTTTCAGTATTATCATTTTACAAAGATAATTCTTTTGTAATTTGTGACTTAAAAAACCAACACATCCGTAGAGGTGCAAAAAAAAAAAAAAAAAAACTAATTTTATAACCGAAACCGGTTACTAACCGATATAAGAGAAAACGGTTTAGATTAGAAAATACCATAGGTTAGGGACATGTTATGAGATTTAGAGAAAGAACCAATAACTAACCGGGCTGTTTCGGTTTATCAGATAATACATTTTTTATGAAGTTTTTTCAAACATTTTCCCCATATACACATAGAAACGGGATCAGGAGAGAACGGTGAAAAGTGTGAGAACGGTGAGAACGGATCCTGGCCCAACACGTGGCAGGGGGCCCTAATTGTTATGCGGGGGTACGATTGTCCTTTTATACGTTCCCTCCTTATTCGCGTTATAAATCTCTTTCAAATTAAAACTCCAAAGATTTATTGTTAGCTGTTACCTCCTTTGCAAGCTTTCTCAGATCTATGGCGTTTAACGTGGATTCTGTTCGACAAAGTAAAATTCGTTGGCGTTTTCTATTTTTCGTTCCAGCAAATCATGCAACAGATATGGCGTTTTGTTCTTTTATCATTGTTCTATGGCATTTTTTTGTATTATTATTTTTATAATGTGTTGTATGATTTTCAATAGCGTCATTCAATTATGCAATTTAATCGTGTTTTAATTGATATTTAATCTATTATTAAGAACTTCAATTGAAGTTTTCGATATTAATTTTAATTGTCGTTTACGTTATAGTGTATTTCTTATGTTTTTACGATCATTGGCGTTTTTCGTCTATTTGATTAGTTTTGAATTTTATTTAGTAGTATTTGTAAATATCAGTTATTACTATTTTGTTAATTTGTGTAAACAGTAGTTTTGTTAATTTTGGCGTTTTCATTATGATGTTATATTTTGTTAATTATTTATGTTGTTAAGTGTTTTTAATTATTCATCTCATGGCTTTTTTATCATGTCGTTTTTAAATTATGTGTTTATTATGTCTTGTTTATTATTCAATTAATGGCGTTTTAATGTATAATGTTATTACGAGACATCACTCTGTTTTTTTGATTTTTCTGTTCCTCCCTGTGTTTTCTCAGGCGAAGTCTCTTCCTCGAGTCAAAGGCATTGCCCCAAAACTGGATTACCATTTATCATTCCTGACGTCAGTGAAGAATTAAAGCCCAGAAAGGACATGCTATTCTCAAGCCTTGATGATTGTTATTCAATGTATGTTAAGTATGCCAAGGAGTGTGGGTTTTCAGTCAGGAAAGGGACTACAAAGACAAACTCTAAAGGTGTCTTACATATAAGTAAAAGAAGGTTGATACGTTGGACCCCAATCAAAAGGAGCGAGTAGTGCGATCTAACTTTTCAAAGAGGACTGATTGTGGTGCACAGTTATGTGTAGAATTTGAGGATGGATTTTGGAAGGTGTATAAGTTTGTCGAGGAGCACAATCATGAACTTATTGAACGTCCTGATAAGCATTTTCTTCCAACCGAACGACACCTCACTCAGCTCCAGAAGCATGTTATACACAACATGTCTAAGCTGAATTTGGGTCCTGTCAAGGCGTTTAATGTTATGAAGACTTGTTTTGGCGGTTTTGAAGACGTGGGCGCAAGCAAAGTTGAATTTAAGAACTATAAGAGGCAAATTAACTTGTTCATAGGGGAATATGACGCTGATATGGTTGTGAAACATTTGAATGAAAAAAAACATTCCCAGCCTAATTTCTCGTATGATTACATCACAGACGAAGAGAATCGTTTGAAGGGTCTTTTTTGGTGTGACGATCAAGCCAAACGTAATTACCACGTGTTTGGTGATGTGATTTCGTTTGACGCCACGTATCGTTCTAACAAGTAATTTTTTATAATTCAACTTCTTTGTTTTTGGCGTATTATTAATTTACATGCAATGGCGTTTTTATATTTTACATGCAATGGCGTTTTATTAGCTTACATGCAATGACGTTTTACTAGTTTACATGCAATGGCGTTTTATTATTGTTTCATTTCTCATGGCGTTTTCATATGCAGATACTCTATGGTGTTTGTACCGTTCACTGGTATAGACAATCATCACTGCAATGTTACATTTGGTGCAACATTGTTGGCGTCGGAAACTGCTGATACGTATATTTGGTTGTTAAGAGTTTTTCTAAAAGCTGTTGGTTCTCAACCAAAAGTTGTTGTCACTGACCAAGATCCAGCGATGAAGAAGGCTATTTCTGTTGTATTTGTTGACACGAGGCATCGGTTATGCATGTGGCATGTGATGCATAAACTTTCTCTGAAGGTTGTTATGCTTTTTTTTACCTTTGGCGTTTTAGGATACAATGCATTTTAAGATACATGGCGTTTTGTACCTTGTTACTGTTTTTTAATTAAGTTTTGTCTTTTGTTTTTTTTTATTTTATGCATGGCGTTTTCGTATTATTTATAGGTTGGTGTTGGGCTATGCAATTTCACCAATTTTAAAGAACGTATCTGTGGTGTTGTGTGGACGGATATTCTCACACCTAAAGAGTTTGAATCAGAATGGGAAGCGGTTATTGCAGAATTCAATTTAGAAGATAATGACTGGCTATCTGATATTTTTGCACTTAGGGAATCTTGCATCCCTACATACTATAGAATGGAGCATATGTCTGGTCTTATGCGAACGACACCCAGGTCGGAGAGTGAGAATCATTTTTTTGGTCAAGTGTGCAATTCGAAAGCTACTCTTGTTGAGTTCATAACACATTATGAGACTGTAATAGAAGCACAACGTCACACAAATCGTAAAAATGATCATGAATCTCGATACAAAAGACCCCAGTTGAAGAGTAGTTACAAATTGTTGGAAGGGCAAGCTCTTGATATATACACAAAAAGTATTTTTTGTGACGTTAAAGCTGAGCTTATTGGAGTTGCGTATTGCATAAATCAACGTTACGAAGATCAGCCTGATGGGTTTGTTAAGTTTTACGTAAATGACTTCCAACAACTTTGTACATCCTTATTTGAGGTAAATAATGGCGTCTTGGTTTTATGGCGTTTTCAGTTAATGGCGTTTTATCATATGCAATATGTTCTTTTCTTTTTTAGGCAAACATTCTATGCATGGCGTTATAGATATATTGTTTTTGGCGTTTTTCAGGTAATGTTCCGTAAGTCTGATTGCACATGCAGTTGCTCATGCAGACGTTTTGAACAGTTTGGTTTGCTATGTAGACATATATTCTATGTTTTGAGACTTATGAACATTAGGGAATTTCCAAAACAATACATTCTGAATAGATGGCGCAAAGAGGCCTCCCCAAACTGCTCTCCTGAATTATCAATTAGTCGTGAATATATGACCGAGCTTGATCCTGATGTGCAAAGTATGATGCGAGATATTATTTATTCAACCGAATACACTTTGAACCGTTTATCTGGTAATAAAGAGGAGCTATCCTTATACAAGGATCATGTTCAATCCTATATGAAGAAGGTTCAAGATATGCAGATTGTTGCTCATCCCGCTAGTTCTAGGGATAGATTTGCCGAGATAACTTGTCAATATAAAAAGGACAAGAATCCGATAAAAGTCCCTGTAGGTTATAAATCCAAAGGTTCTAGTTCTCGGAAGCGCCTGAAATCTAAACAGGAGATAGCAATCGACAAAAAGAAATCAAAGTCGAAACCCGGGGTCAAAGAAAGACAGTGTCAGAACTCCAAAGCCTATGGACACTACGCATCAACATGCAAACATACCGTAATTAAAAGAAGATCGACAAGGTCTTCGAGAGCTAGTGAAGAGTAGTTTGGCGTTTTGTATTTTTCATTCTTATAGAAGACATACAGATGGTCTTTGAGAGCCAGTGTAGAGTAGTTTGGCGTTTTTCTATTTCAATGCTATAGAACACAGACATTTCTTAGTTTGGCATTTTTTTTTTTTTTTTTTGCATCTTTTTCTTTTTTCTATCTATTTGTTCGTAAGATGCTACTTCGAAGTTAAATAACAAACAATATAAGATTGGGAAGGAAATCAAATGCCAAAAAAAAATAACGCCACTAAATAAAACTTCCATAAACTTCTATTTTTGGTCGTGCTAAACTCAATAATGTTTTGCTGAACGAAATGGATAACATTGTTAATCCTCAGTCAAGAAAGATGTGTAACAATGTTATCCATCCCGTTTAGCTAAACTTTATAGAGAACAAAAACAAAATCTCCATGAAATGGCTTTTTTGAAGTTTTGTGGTTTTTGTATGTTTTGGCGTTTATATTGAGGATCTTGCGCATTACATAGAGCGAAAGTTTATTGAGAAAATAGTGTATATCAAAGAAACATGGATTTGAATCTTTGATATTTTGGTTTTTTTGGCGTTTATAAGATGAATGGTATAGAGGAAAATATAGGTTTTTGTGTGGATTTTAGTAATTCTGAGAGTTTGTTTATATAGGAAGTTTTTGGCGCGAATTTTATTGCAGTAAATGCTAGTAATAAAGTTCCGTCGTTTTAGTACTGTTTGTTCAGCTTTATCGGTTAAAAACAAAGTTTGGCGTTTTATATCTATGGCGTTATATTATGATGAAGTGTGCTATGTGTGTTGAGGAGGGATCTAAATAGCGTGAGTTTGACGTTTTATGTTAAGTCAAAAGATCCTTTTACCCTTAATGAAGCGCGCCAGATTAATAAAAGTGATTTTATTTACGAAAATACCACCGCGACATCTAGTCCATAGATTGTTTTGATCTGACGATCCATAAGCGTTCTCTCCGTTCTCACATTTTTTAGCGTTTTCTCTAAATCCTAACCCTATACACATATATTACATATATACATTACATACACATACCTACAGTGTATTCGTGATTTCTGACATTTTGTATAACAAAATTTATGTATTTATTAATTCTAAAATTCAAAAATAAATAATAACAAAGTTTATTAAGTATAACATATATTTTTAGTATTCTTCTAATTTTTTTAAACTAGGATTACGACCTGCCGCAATGCAGCGGGGATTCTTTATTTATAACTAAGTCGATCTACGACCCACACGTTATGTTAAACCTGTCAAACGGGGTAAAAATAGACGATGTAAAAACGTTCACCCACAAACGCACGTTGCGTCGTGTTAACTCGCAAAATTTTGAACGAAACGTAAAAACGTTAAGCCAAAGACGCACGCTGTGATGTGTTAAGTCACAAAATTTAGAACCAAGCATAGAGCGCAAAATTTGCGGAAAATGAAAACTATAAAGGACCAAAGTTGAAAGTAAAAAAAGTTATGATGATAGATTGTAAAAGATAAAAAGTTTTGGGGTAAAAGTAAAAAACAAATAGTTTTAGGTTAAAAGTAATTTATGAAATACTTTTGGGTGAAAAGTAAAAAAAATCAATTTTTTTGGAAAACCCCCAAAGCCAACGTTACGACAACCATATGCATAACAATTTTTTCTTTGAAAAATCCCCAAAGCACACCACGCGTTACGGCGGGGCGTAAAACGGTGTCAAATAGTACTAATGTCACACAACCGTCATTGACAACCAACACTGACTCGACCTATAATATGCGTATTGCGACGAACCTGTCAAACATGGAAAAATAGAGGTAAAAACGTTGAACCACACATGCACGTTGCGTCGTATTAACTCGAAAAAATTAGAACTATACGTAAAACGAAAATTTACGAAAGATGAAAAGTATAAGTGACAAAAGTTGTGAAGTTAAATTGCAAATAATGAAAAGTTTGGGTTAAAGTTAAAAAAACAAATTATGTGGGGTTAAAATTGAAAAAGGTACAAACCTTTGGGTTAAAACTAAAAAATCAATTTTTTTTTTTTTTTGAAAAACACCCAAAGCACAACTTACAAGTCCTTATGCACAAAAAGTTTGCTAATTTATATAGGTTTTAATATTTGGAGAAACAGGTTTTTTTACCTATTATAAGTTAACCAATTTTTTCTTAATTTAATTGCTTTATATATGTTATAGATTTCCACCATGCAATACCGGTTATTAACCTTCTTTTTCAACGACCAACGAATAAAAGCCCGGCTACCCAGGATAACCTAATGGAAAAAAATGCCCCATACGCCCGCGATTGCAGACATCTGGGTAGCCCAAGCCCACCATCTCTGGACCGGGGAAAACCCGCCGCCCGAAGGATCACTTCAGTAAAATCCGGTTAAGATCGGATTCGAATTTGATACCTGTGGCCTTCAACTCCGAATCATCATTGGCGATACTATTAATTTAATAACTTTATTTTATTTTTTAGAAAAAAAAAAAAGCTTCGATTTTTTTAACCGATTTGTGCATCTCTACATATCGGGCCCAATTAACCCAAACTTTTGTCCTGTTGAGCCCAATCTCAAATTGAATTTTGTATCTTTTGTTTCACGCTTCCATCATACCTAAAATAGTTAAATTGAAGGTGGCTCACCAGCCACGAACCATATCTTAAATAGGTGAACCACCCCTCCAACCAAATCCCATATAAGCCCAACCCTTGTGGACTATAAAACACAAGGCTCGGTCACTTCCCATCATTCAAATAAAAAACCAACTCTCAAAATCGCGAAAAAGATGGCAGATCAGAGAGCCGGGGCCGAGATCGTGTATGGAGCCGAAGAGTGCCTTCGTCATTCCATTGAGCTTCTAGATGAGCTCGGTTTCCCTCGAGGCGTTCTCCCGCTAAAAGACCTTGTAGAGTGTGGCCGGGTTCGAGAAACGGGCTTTGTTTGGATGAAGCAAAAGGCTCCATACGAGCACTTTTTTGAAGGGACTAATACACGTGTGAGTTACGCTATAGAAGTGACCGCGTATATTGAAAAATGTAAGATGAAGAAGATGACGGGGGTTAAAAGTAAACAACTATTGATGTGGGTACCCGTTGTTGAGATGAGTATGGAAGATGTCGATAGCTCGAAAATTTACTTCAAGATCCCGATCGGGGTAGGGAAGTCTTTTCCTATTTCGGCTTTCATGAGTGATGAAGAAAAGAACAAGTACATCGAGCAATCCAAGTAGATCAAGTTTGAGTTGTTAAAATTGTCATAAGTACATTATTATTTCTCTATTTTCGGGTTTTTGCTATATGTTAAGCTGATCATGACTCATGAGACCGCTAATAGATTATTTATCGATTTTAAGATATATTTTGGATACGATATCCAAATGAAGTTGTAATATTTACTTTGATTTGGAGAATAAATTAATTTGTGTAAAATCATATTAGTTATAGATCATGTGAAGTCATATGGGCAATAAATCCAAGTGTGACATCTTACGTTCTCCTTAGGTTATGACTTATGACTAACCCCTTGTGTGATTGTAAAAATATAACAAAAAACATAAAATACCTTTGATATCAACAAATGATTATAAATCTAAACACAACCTACAATCAGTTGAACCTATTAGAGGGGTGTGTGACCCACCCTACATCTATATGTAAAATTCTACACGACTCTAGATTAGTCAACAAATAGGTGGCGAAATGTCATGGAATAAACATGAAGAGTTTTGAACACTTGGAACACTTAAAAGTGTAGAGTAAATTCTACGAAAATTGCATTTTATGGGCTTTTATTTGTTTTAAATTAAATAAAATTTATGTTGAGATGTAGAATTATGAAGGAGGGGATGATTTTGCTCGATATAGGGCATTTTAGGATGCTTATCCAGTGATTTAGTTGACCGTTAAAAAAAAAAAAAGATGTAGAAAAAAATTTGTGTATTTAGACATTCTTAAATATGAATGTGTGATAGGGTGTGTTCATCATTTAAGTCAAGGAGGAAGGGATGATCAAGATCGGATTGTCCGATTTTTGGATTTATTCAAAATTTCGGATAGTGAATATTAATATCCGAATTCTTATTCGAGTGCAATTATTGGAGATAAAAATAAAAATTACATATATTGGATAACGGGTCAAAACGAATTGGGTCAAATTGGATTGTCATCATCTTTTTCTTCATTATGTTTTCTAAATTAACAGATAAGTAATATGTTAAAAATGATTACAGATACTCTTGTTAAACTAATATCCAATTTAATAAAACAAATTCTAAGGTTGTAAGGACATGACTTTGTACATCACTTGACCCGTTTAACGTACTAGAACGTTTAAAGCTTTTGACTTCGCTCATTTGACTTGTTAGCAACAAAATAACCGAAATGGTCGCATTTTCACAAAAATCGTCGTTAAAATTGCCACGTCTAGTTACAATACTCACTATTGTTTCTGTCTAATACCAAACACTCTTTTAAGTTTTAATATGTAACATCATAAAACAGTAATTTATCCCCAAAATCCCCTAGACCCCCCACCATCTTGTACAAAGCCGTATTCTTCAATAAGTACTAATATGTAACATCATTAAACATTAATTATCCCAAAAATCCCCTAGACCCCCCACCATCTTGGAAAAAGCCGTATTCTTCAACGTCTAAGATTATATCATCTTCTCCAACATATGAAGTACCACCATAAAATGGGACACTAATTTCACCGCGGCAATCTTCTGATATAAATTTTGAGTCGTTTGCCACTGAAACGGGACCCAAGTCTTCATTATTGTTCTTGTTGGTGAAGTTTCGCGTCATAGTTACGCTTCCTTCTTGTGTTTTCGCAAGTTCTCTTAGCGTCTGTAACTGCTGATCAAATCATATGTTAGCACGTGTATTTTTAAAACATAAAATGTACTAAATAACTTTATTTAAAAAGTTAAATATTTAAATAATTCATGTTATTTAATCCTATTGGACACACTACTTATTTATAAAAAAAATGGATTTGAAAAAAAAGTTAAATATTAACCAAGCCCGTTATGACGCCTTTAACTATAATCCTACCTTCGTAACCAAGGCTCGATTCTCTTCTTTTAAACACTCAGACATCGATGCCAACATCTCGTAGTTGTGTTTGAGGTTGTTAAACTCTTGCTCGGTCTGTCTTGACTTTGACCGGGCTCTTCTGTTTTGGAACCATATGGCCACCTGGCGTGGTTGAAGCCCGAGTGTTTTTGCAAGCTCTTGCTTCATCTTCAACTCGGGCCTCGAGTGTGTCTCAAACATGCACTCGAGGAACCGGATTTGTTCGTCACTAAATCTACTTCGTCCCTCGTTCTTGGTTCCTGCGGCCGATATCATCGTACGGATACTTTTGAGGTATGTTTGTTGATAATTGAACATATTGGTTATATATAGTTGTTAAAAGCACCAGCTGTACCCTTTGAAGTTGACGTTAATCTTACCATATTTTCCACCTCAGCGGTGTTTAGTGAATTGTATCCGTACGCCTATGATTACTTTGGTCTTGTCTAGTTGTGTGTACAAGATATTTATATTTGAGAAAAACACAAGAGAATTTGAACACTTTTGAAGGGTTTTGGGCTTTTTGTTGTATGATTATCCTCTGAAAATTTGTAGGCCCACACTCAAAGGTATAAGAAGAAGGTGGTAAAACATGCACATTATGTGGGTTTAGACAGTTAAGTAATCGATTAAGAGGATGTTTGGGGTTGAGTTTTAAAAATAGATTATACGTTTTGAATAATCAGCATCAGATAATTAGCTATAACAAAACGTGCTGCAGAAAGATAGTGTTTGGATTTAATTATGTTGTTTGATATCACAATAATCAGATAATCAACAGTGTTTGGTTTTGATTATGTTGTTTGATATCACAATAATCAGATAATAAACTATTTGAGTGTTTGGCAAACATATATATTTTAAAAAATAAATAAGTGAAAACGTAAACAATCAGTTTTTGGATTATCACGTTTTCCTGCTGTAAGGGGTGACCTACTTTTGGATTATCACGTTTTGATCTCTACAAAACGTAAAAAATCAGTTTTTATTAATTTTTTTACCAAACACTCAAAATAGATTTTTGCGATTTCAAAACACAATAATTAAAAAATCAGGTTGAAAAAGCAATACCAAACACACCCTTAATACTGCGTCCAAGTATACAGCTATAGGGAGGCCCAATCAATTCTAAAAGTCAGCCCATATTCTTAGTTTTTAAGCCCACTCAAGATACCTATAGTTTGAAATTCACAACGGTAAAATATTCAACGGTAAACATATTCAAATTTGTTACTAAAACCCTCGAGAAATATCCTATTTAACTTGCTTCGATTACTATTCACCACCATCTTCTCTCAACGTTCTTCTCTTCTATTTCCACCATTTACGACCTACAACTTCTTCTCCTATATATTTTACAACTTTTAAGTCTGTTTCAATGGATATGAATATATACCCATATAGATATAATCACAGACTACCCATACCCGCATCAAACAGTTTCAATCCTGCAATCTCATCATCCTGTCGTCATCTGAGCTATCCATCATATACACGGTATGTGTATATTGATCAAGCAGTTATCCTCAATGCTGCTGATGTCCATAACAACTATCAACGTATTCGACAATCGCCTGCATATCCAAATGATGATGAAGTTCTTATGCTTGACGGTTTCGATCGTGCTACGGAGCGTTACAATGGTGGTGGAGTGTCTAAGAATGTGGTAATTAAGAACTTGAAGATGTTAAAGTACAGTGGAAGTGGAGAAGAAGGTGAACAATGTGTGATCTGTCAAGATGAGTTTAAAAGGAAGGAGATGTTAGTGGTTCTTGAATGCAAGCATCGCTATCATCCCGAGTGCATCAAAGAATGGTTGATCAGGATGAATGTTTGCTCGGTGTGCAAATCCCAAGGACTAAAGGTGTAAAGTTTAATGTTTGACTTTTTTGACCAAATTATATGTGGGTTGGTTCAAAGTAGGTTTGAATTATGGTGTGTTTTGGTTGGTAATTTGTAAATTGTTTACTGAAATATATATATCATCAATTTGGGATTTGCTGTCAATATGTTATTCTCTTTAGACCGTGGGGTATGGTGGGGCGTGGGTTGGGGGCATGGTGCAACACGTGGAGTATGGGGCACCCAAGACCAAAAGCCAATTTCAAAGGGGTATGGTGGGGCATGGCTGGGGTGGCGTGGCTAGTGCTCTTGGCCAATGAGGTTTCACCATGTCATTTGGGTAGCCCCGCCCAACGCCCGGGCTGAATCCCACGCCAATGGGGCCACACCCAAACCCAAGCCCACCCGTGGTGGTGACTTGGGCGTTTCTCTCCAACCCACGCCCCAACCCCGCCCCATACCCGATAGTCTTATAAGAATGTGTATTTCTTGTCTAAAATAATTATGGTAGATCATGTGTTGGGATTGAACCCTACCAGAGGAACAGATAATGAAAGCCAAAACCGGATCACAACAGTGGATTCACAATAAGCAACTGTTTACACTAAGTCTTCTCCCTTGAAAGTGATTATAACAGCTAATGGTCTTATATCCACTGCCCGGATACAACTGCTGCTGTTCTTCAATACTACTGATGAAGCCCATAAGACTGCTGAGAACTAAGCACTGCTGGAACAATCTACTGATGACAAAGCACTGCCCAATCAAGGACTGATCAACCTTGAGGAAAGCACTGATGAAAAGAGAGAGCAGTAGTTTAGTATGTCATCTGTTTTATGTATAATCAGTGGTTAGGTTTAGCAGTGTTTGTATAAGAACAGTAGATACAGGTTGTTAGGCTGTTAGACGTCTCTTTCATGGAGACGTTAGCTGAGATGCCTCAGCGGTTTGGTTTGTCTATAAATGGAACAGTACTCTGTACTGTTACATTTGATCGTTTTGAGTGAGTTCTTCTCCTCAATTCAATCCTTTCATCTTGTACAACCAACCTTGGAGCATCAGGCTGAGGGGGAGCTTAGTTTGTAAGCTTGCATTATAATCTTTTGCTTTGATTTGTAATCTTTCAACTTAATGAGAAGCAAATGTTTATCAAAACTATTTTCCCTTTGATTGTGTTTACAAAGTTTGTTATTCATTTCCGCTGCACTTAAACTCTGTTCATTTCTATTTGATTTGTTCAAATTATGCAAACAAACACAATCATGAGAGCCTTCGATCCTAACAATTGGTATCAGAGCTTGGACAGTCAAATTCGATCTAACAATCAATTTGACATAACAGTTCAGCTCAAAAATTCATTGATACTAAGGTTGGTTGTATTTAGTTGAAAAACAGAGTAACGAGTGATCAGGTTTAAAGCTATTATTCAAACACTCTGTAAAACAACCAAGATGTCATATGACACACAAATCTCACACAACAAGTGATATCATGCACAAGTCACTCATAGGTTTCAGATCTGAAAACATGTCTGTTAAACTATGGTATTATTTCTTCTTTTCAAAAATTGATTTCAACTGTTGTTATGAAATTTGTGATGTTTCCATTATATTAAATACTAAAGTATGAACCTCGGATTAACAAAAACCTGTGTTCATAATAACATTGGTGTTTTTGCTAACGAAAAAGAGGGAAATTAAAACTTTAGTCACTTGATCTTATGAGTTGAAAAACAGGTTGAGATTCTCAACAGGTACAAACCAACCTAGTTAAAATTACATTAAGAAAATCAGGGGTCTAAAATGTCCAGATCATAGGTAATGTGAAATTTGGCATAAGCGTGTGTATAAGTGACCAAATCTCTCAAAACATTACTGCTAAATGATTTTGGAATAAGTATTCCTTCAATAATGCCTCCCAGTGAGTATTTCAGTACTTATAAATGGGAAGGGTAAAAAGGGAAATAAATAATCATAAAAACTCAAAAAGTATGTTTATCTCAAAACTTTTGAAGTCAAAAGAAAAGAGTATAAATACAAAACACTTAAGAGTCAAAAGTTGGGGTAACAATGGTCATTAAGCAACTGTGTGCATTCATTGATTCAGAAAAAGATTCAAGTAACAATAGTATTCGCAGAGAATATACTTTCAAAAGGACTAGACAAATTTTCAGAATC
Organism: Helianthus tuberosus; assembly: GCA_030545235.1. Lineage (NCBI taxonomy): Eukaryota > Viridiplantae > Streptophyta > Magnoliopsida > Asterales > Asteraceae > Helianthus > Helianthus tuberosus. The sequence continues at coordinate 175,268,186 of CM060425.1, read as the reverse complement.
ATCACATAGTAACAAAATCTACACCAGGATTTTCGGAAACTCATGTGATCTTGTGTCCTCATTTGTCTGTTGTCAATCAATCAACAAGAGAATGGTACCAAACAGTGGTCAAAATGTATTTAAAATTTCATATCACTGTGGTCAAACCACTGACCATTTTCATAAGCCTGATATTGATATGATTAGGAGTTTCAGTGAAAATTATACCAGATTCTTTTTGACGTTGTTTTCAGAAAATCCTTTATTTTTTTTTTTTTTGTGTAAAGGGATTCTCTCGAATAAGGCAGGATATATCATTCTTCATTTTTTAAAAGAATAATATATTTTGAACTTTTATTGCTTTTTTATAGTAAAAGTTTAAATCTCCTGTCAGGATGTATAACCTTTATATTTTTTGTTGGTTATATTATCCTCAAAACAGATCAAAAGGAATTTGGTACAAGTGTCAAGGTCATATCTAACTCAAGCATGTCTTAAAACTGATCAAAGATTGATTGTCAAAAGACCTTGAAATACTGGGGTACTCTTGTTTTAAATTTAAATATTATAAGCATGAATGAGTAGCCTTAGTAAATAGTTTACATCATCTGGGGTACTAAACCACTGTCAAGGAGTTGTAAAAGCTTCAAAATGTGTAAATGACATGTGGCAAAACCTTGAATGAAAATTCTCAAAACAGTTGCTGATATACTAGTCTTTCAAATCATTACCATTACCTTACTCTTAACCACTGTTTTGCTCAAACATTTGTTCCCTAAATACTGTCCACTGCTGAAAGTCAGCCACTGATCCTTCATCTCCTTAGCAAGCACTGATGTTCAAAATCAATGTCTTATCCACTGATATGCTATCCACTGATAGTAAAAATCATCCACTGTTATCACATTATTACCGTTGTAACTACTAATGTTTGGTTCATCAGTGTTTCTCAAAACAACTGTCCTCCACTCTTCATCCACTTTATCAGAGGTTGGCACGTGGTCAGTTTTTAGCCCTCAGATCTTTGTAACCACTGCCACATCAGCACTAATTTTTCCCTGAATAAAACCCTGATCAAAACCCCCAAACAGGGTTTTACACTGTCGAATTGAATTCTAAAATTCTCTTCTCAAAGCAGTTTTCAACCCTCCATCCCAAATCATTCTCTGCTCTTCTTCTTCCTTTTCAAAATGACGAAATCAAAATCAAAATCAAAATCAAAATCAAAACCAAAATCACCATCATCTTCCAAAGAGGCCGCTCAAACGGCCGCTGAACCCGTTGAAATACCATACAAATCCCCTCATAACTATTTGGGTCTACTCACAAAACCCACAAACAACCACACCTTCGATTCCATCATTGACATCTTGTCTGAATCAAAGGACAAAACTTTGATAACAGCAGACGCTCCCATTTACCTGCAAACCCAGAGAGAGTTTTGGAAAAATGCTACGCTTGAAAAACAAGACGATAAAGTAGTAGCCATCAACTCCTCGATACAGGGTAAAGCGATTCAAATCACTCCGCAATCAATCTCAGAAGTCTTCAAACTCGATGATCAGAAAGGTAAAATAACTTTTCCCAAAAACGAGTTGAAAGCTGATTTTCTGAAAAGGGCATATGCAGAACAATCAAAGGTAGATACCTTACAAAAAGGTTACTTCCTTTCTGCATCAAGGTTTTTATTTCATACACTTTTGATGTGTGTTTCAAATAAAACAACAGCGTTTAACGAAATACCATTGAAGATTCAATGTCTGGGTTATGCCATTTTAAAGAATGAAAATTACAACTATTCCCAGGAGATCTTTAATGACTTGGTGAAAAACGTTGATAGCAAAGCATTTTTACCTTTTCCAAGATTTTAAGCTACTATTTTAAACAAAAATTTGAAAAAGAAAATGAAAATTTGCTCAAACAGGGTGTCTATTTTCAAATAAAAGGGTTGACAATTGAAACATTTTCTAGAATGATGGCACCAATAAAAACAAAAGCAGAGGTGTCTGAGCAGAATTTAGCAGTTACCACTGCTCCTCAGACATCTGCTGCTGAGCCCACTGCTCCAGGTGATCATAGCAGCACAACCACTGCTTTGAAACCCACACCTGCCATTACCAAAAAGAAAAAAAAAGAAAACATCCAGAAAACCCACCAAACCCAAAACAAAGGCAACTCTGGAAGATGAGATCCCAGAGCAACTGCCAGTGACAAAACAAATGTCACCACAAACCACTGCTGCTACTTCCTCACAACAGTTGGTAGAAAGATCTCCACCATTGCCTCAAACTCCTCCTGCATCCTCACAAAAGGATCAGGTTGTAAGCACAGGGACCCCACAATATGAAGCTCTAGACCCAATCGGATCCATCTTCCTCAGTCCTGATCCCAAGGATATGTCTCTTTCAACTCCCATACCCTCACCAATCATATTACCACAATCAATAATACCTTGTTGCATTCAGTTGCTATAGCTCAGACACAAACCAGTTCCTCTCTATCACCTATCATGGAGAGTATACTCCCACAAGTGACTGGGCCTGATGCTACTACCTCTGCTATCCCAGCAACAACTGAGGAGGTTACACCCCTTGAGTTACAAGTAACTCTTGGTGGTAGTTCAAGTGGAGCAGCAACTACAAATGTTGGATCAACAGATCTACATTTGGACAGTTGTTTCATTGATAAGACTCCCTTGAAGGCAATTTCTTCCATAGCGCCTCTGGTAACCACTAGTGAGTTTGTTTTGACCACTGGTAAAATAACAAGGTTATCAAGTGCTGAAGAAAGAAGTCCCCAGTACCAAGAACAAGGGGCATCAATGGGTGATTTTTGGGACTCAGTTCCTAAGTCACACATTGATACAACCACTGCTGGTGGGGAAACAGATGATTCCATTAAATTGGATGATGATTCAAAATATCAGGAATTGACGGGCAGAGTTGAAAAACTTGAAACATCAGTTGCTAAAATAAAGGATATGGTGCAACAGTTGTTAAATGCTCAAAAAGCACAATCCACTACTGTTCCTGCTCAAGCACCTGCACAACCTGCACCTGCTGCAAATGAGTTGTGGAACTTATTCCAACCCCTGCTTGAAAAGCAAAAACAAACGGCTGATCAGCAGCATGCAATACATGTATAAATGCTGACAAACATGGTGGAATCAAAATTCAAAGATACTTAAGCAGACATTAAGGCTATAAAGGCCAGCATCCAAAGCACCACTGGAAAAGCTCCATCTACTATCCTCTTCATGGATAAACCCCTTGCAGATAATGCCAAAAAGGGGGAGAATATCAAGCAGTTGAAGAAAAAGGGAATTGAAGATGGCTTGTATGTTGAACCAGAATAAGAAAAACAGACATCTAAATCTTCAAAAGGTTCAAAATATCAAACCGCAAAATCTCAAACTTCCATCCAAACCGCTGATACAGCAGTAGTTACAAAAACTGCTAGCAGTAGCCAAACAACTGCCATCTCTTCAACACACACCACCACCACTGCTTTACCACCACCACCACCATCATCACCAAAAATAACACCACCACTATCATCTCCTGCCAAAAAGCAGAAGACAACAGATGTTACAACATCTGTTATAATAACAACAGTGGTTGAAACACCAGTTGTTTCAACAGCTGTTAGTCAATCACAAACCACTGCCACTCAATCTCAAACCACTGAGCCACCCAAGACATCATCAGCCTCTCCTACAATAAAAAAGAGAAGGATCTTCATACCTGATGATTCATCACCATCATCACCACCATCAAAAACTACCTCATCACTTTCAACCCCTGCTCAAAAGCAGAAGACATCTACTGACACATCAGTAGTTGTAATGACAACAGAGGTTGAAGCACAAGTTGTTTCAACAGCTGTTGGTCAATCATCCACCACTGCTCTCATCATTCCTACATCACAACCAAAAGTACCTCCACCAAAGCTTCATAAAAGAAAAAGAGAAACAACTCAGGCTACTGATGAAAAGTATGATCCTGTTGCTGCTAAATATCCACTGGAACTAGAAGCTGTGAAAAATGAGATGAAACAATTTTACACTGAGGATGATCCTTCAAAAAGAAGATTTCCTTCTTTCATAGGCTTCATAGTCCCAGAAGACATGGATGAATATCTTGAGATGAAAGCAAGGCAAGCAAAGATTAGAGCTAAACTCGAATGCAAAGATCAAGGTGATGAAGCCATTTCTGAAAAATTGGAATTGTTGCTCACAAAAGTCAAGCTGCTGGAAAACTATGCACAAGATCTGAGCAAAGAAAAGGCAGATCAACTAAAAGCAATGAGAAAAGAATATCTGGCATATATAATGAAAGAAAAATTCTATTCAGCTGAAGAAAACACTTTGAAGAATGGCCAATGATCGCTTTAAAGCATGAAGATAACAGAATTGAAAGGATTAAAATGATCAAAGAAAGAAGAAGACAACTCCTAATTGGAACAAATACAAAAAGCTCATTGCTTATCTGACATCCGAGTACAAAAAGAAGAAACAGGAACTGATAGATGCTAAGGTGGATACTGCTGAAGCCATAGCAAAATGGACAAAGCAGTATACCGACGAAGCTTATGAAAGGCTGAAGAAAAGAAGGACAACAGTCCCATACACTTCTAAAAAGCCAGACTACAACAAGATGGAACAACAGCTGGATGCTCTTAAAACACTGCTCACATCAGCAGATAACCCTATTCTTGTGGAAAACCAAGAAAAAGGAAAACTCTGACCAGTGAAGATGAAAAAGAAAAGGAAGCTGAGTACTTCACAGAAGCCATCAAGAAAATGGGTCTAAAAGAAGATAGTTCAGTGAGCCTTCAAAACCTTTTCAAAAGGGTATTAACCAAACCTGCAGCAGATATCACAGACACTGAACTTGAACAAAGAAAAAGACAAGAGCTGATTGAATAAGAAGTTGCAGAAGACATAGCTGCAGCAAATGAAGTCATAGAAGAGGCTTTTAAATGAATGTCTGAAGTTCAGGATACTGCTTTACAATTTTTCTCAAGGCCAAAATCTCCAAGCTCATCAGAAAATAAATCTCTCTCAAGAAACCCATTGGGTTCAAAAATACTAAAGTGGCTCTCTGATCAAAAGACCCATGTATTGACCCTGGTCAGATCCAATGGTGAAATGAAGTACATATCAAGGAAAGAAGCACTAGGCCTTAGTGTTGAAGATTTGCAGGATCTCCTTTAACTTTCATTGTGCAGGGATGAGGATGACACAAGTTCCAAAGAATTTGAAGAAGAATTTAAAAGACAAGCAAGGGAACTGCTGATGAGGAATAAAGATCCAAAATAATGAAGGGTTTTGGCATTATCTGTTCCAGGGGGAGATTGTTGGGATTGAACCCTACCAGAGGAACAGATAATGAAAGCCAAAACCGGATCACAACAGTGGATTCACAATAAGCAACTGTTTACACTAAGTCTTCTCCCTTGAAAGTGATTATAACAGCTGATGGTCTTATATCCACTGCCCGGATACAACTGCTGTTGTTCTTCAATACTACTGATGAAGCCCATAAGACTGCTGAGAACTAAGCACTGCTGGAACAATCTACTGATGACAAAGCACTGCCCAATCAAGGACTGATCAACCTTGAGGAAAGCACTGATGAAAAGAGAGAGCAGTAGTTTTGTATGTCATCTGTTTTATGTATAATCAGTGGTTAGGTTTAGCAGTGTTTGTATAAGAACAGTAGATACAGGTTGTTAGGCTGTTAGACGTCGCTTTCATGGTGACGTTAGCTGAGATGCCTCAGCGGTTTGGTTTGTCTATAAATGGAACAGTACTCTGTACTGTTACATTTGATCGTTTTGAGTGAGTTCTTCTCCTCAATTCAATCCTTTCATCTTGTACAACCAACCTTGGAGCATCAGGCTGAGGGGGAGCTTAGTTTGTAAGCTTGCATTATAATCTTTTGCTTTGATTTGTAATCTTTCAACTTAATGAGAAGCAAATGTTTATCAAAACTATTTTCCCTTTGATTGTGTTTATAAAGTTTGTTATTCATTTCTGCTGCACTTAAACTCTGTTCATTTCTATTTGATTTGTTCAAATTATGCAAACAAACACAATCATGAGAGCCTTCGATCCTAACATCATGTATGCTAATTCTTGAATAAATTGAAAAATACCAACATGAGTTCCTATAAACGAAAACTGGAACCCATTTGAGTTTGTAGATAATCTTGAGTCACAACGGGTTGACTCGATAAGTAGATGTCCCGTTTTGGCCTGTTCTAAAAATTAACTGTTTTGACTTGACCTATTCTATAATATAACTGTTTTGACCTGTTAACCAACCGTCAAAGAAGATGACATTACTTGTTTCTCTTGTGTTTTCCCATCAAACGGGTTGACTCGATAAGTTTAGTGTCCTAGCCCAAACATGAGAGAACTCAACCCAAAAAAAAAATACTTATAATTCTAAGCATGTTTTTCATAACAAGGCCGAAGAAAAAAAATACATATTAAACAGCTAAAGTTCAATCAAACACCCCTTAATTTATAAAAAAAAGCCATCTGAAGGGCTACAAGAGGCAATAAACAACTCAAAAGGTTAAATTAGGATCCTGCAGGCAAATCATAATGTGCATTGATGGATTAAAAACCAGAAATGAATATGAAAAAAACCATACAATACAAATCATAATGTGCATTGTCTGGGTTAAGCCCAGACCGAACTGAGCTTGGATGCGAGTCTTGCACTTCTGTAGTCGTCTCGGAGCTGCACGAACCTAAAGTTTGGATACAAAACAGAAAGCTTTTTTAACAAAACGAAAAACATGTGGCAGTTACCATTACCAATACTGAAACTACATACCCTTTTTGTTTTTCAAATTATAGCAAGTTATGTTAAGTTTGTTTATGTAATATTTTTTTGGACAATTTGTGTTTCTGATCATCCCAACCTCTTTCGACACATATTTTAACTTGAACCCATGCACTTGTAACACACTAACACACACACACACACACACACACACACACATATATATATATATATATAGATAATATGAAGAAATAAATGAGATGGACCTTTGGGCCTCTTTTTTAATGCTGGGGGTGCCCTCAATCAGACTTGACAAGCTTTCAGGAGCAACAATAAATATATTGGCCATGCTAAAGAATATTTAAAGCATGTTATATTAATTAGTAATTTAGGAAGTAGGAACTAAACCTGTTTAATTAAAGTCAGGCAGGCAAGGAACAACTTAAACTTACATGCTTAACGATTCAAATTTTTCATCAATTGTAGGGGCATTGAAGTTTCGCAAAAAATCCCCATACTCCGTGATGTCACGTTTAAGTTTCAGTCCTCCACTGCATATATAAAGATAGAGTTTTTTTATATTACACAATAAAGGCATAACACATTTTATTTTTTTGAAACATATATCTGCATGTTTCTCTTTTCATACTATTGCATTACAACATATTGCATTACACAAATTTCAGAAGAAAAGAATATATATCTATATATACATGTCAATTTGAAGAGAACTTTGCTAATGCAAGTTTAAGACCAAATGTGAATGTTACCTGGCGTTAAAAGCGAACTTCAACCAGTGGTTAGTCAGTGTCTTGTGCAAACGGTTTCCCTATATAGATCAACAAAGTTATTACCTGGAAATTTTAAAAACTAGCAGGATAGTAAAGCATTATAACATAAAGCTAGAGATTAAGTAATGTACCCATCCTGAATGTTTATAGTCCTATATGAATGAATATGTAACTTCTATCTATAACTATATATAGAAAATATACCGAAGAAATTTAGCCGTACCAATTCATTTAGGAAAGATTGTTTGTTAAGACCTTCTAGTGCAGTGAATGCTGACTCAAGCACACGAGAGAGATATGCTACAACTCTGACAAAAAAAATCATAAGTTAGTATCCTATCAAGAAAACAATTTTACAGATTTAAATTTTAAACACACCGCACAACCTTGAACATGCAGTTGTAGGCCGAGGATCTGCCATGAGGCCATCGTCTGCTGACCTAAAGTCGGTTGCCTTTTGCTCAGCTGAAAGCAACCGTTCCACCTGCAGAATAAAGAGACTTGTACAGTTATACATACATGTTATTAGAAAAATTATAGAGCTTAAACAAGCACAATGTAGACCTCAGAAATAACTATATCAATGCATTGTTGAAGGCCTTTAATTGCGGAACTCTCTGCACCGGACATAGCTGCGGACATCTCCTCACAAGAAGCAGCGTGTGCACCATCCACTGGTAATAGAAGCCTTGAAATAGATTTCACAAAGTACTACAATCGAGTACAGTTGCATTTAAATGGTGGCATTAATTAGTAAATAGCATGGTTGTAAGAATCGCTAGGCGCTAGTCGGCCAGTAGGGTACCGACTAGCGATTAATCAGGATTAGTCGTGATTAATCGGACTGGGATTTTTACATGTGATTTTTTGTGTTGTATGTATATATTTACACATTTTTATATGTATTTTTTTAAGTAGACAGATTTTAACCCATCCACTACCCATTTTTTAAGTATACAAGATTAACCGAAATTTACAGATTTTGGCCGGAATTTGGTCAGAATCTGACCAGAATCTCATCGAAATCGCTTATTTCCGACCGGCTAGCTATTAATCACCGACTAGTCGCCGATTAATCCCAATTTTTCCAACACCGGTAAATAGTAAATACCAAGTGTACAAATGGATGCATACTTGCTGAATTATCGCCACACTACTTCCACAACCTTGTAAAGCAAGCATGAAAGATCTAAAACTGGTTTCACCGGCAGTAGCTGCACCTTCTGTCTACATGTCAAATTAAATTTTTCGAAATAAAGAAAGAAACATATACGATGTATGATTAAAGGAGTGAACAGAGAAGCTACCGTGGAAGCAGGACCGGAAGCCACTTTTCGACCCAACACAAACCGTTCCCTCTGAGAAGCGGCTTCCCTGAGGCCCTCTCTAGCTCTTTCAAGCCCTTCTGTCGTATATTGCCTGACCTGCATGTTGGATCAGTTGGTTTTGAAATGAAGATGTTAATCAACAAGCTGTGTGTATTTTGTAATATACATACATATGTCACTCTGTAAGGTGTTTTACATTTAGCGTTATATACTATGTGAACCGGTGTGCATTAACCATCAGTCCAGTGCAACCTTTCGAGAAGGATGATTAACTAACTGTTTGACTCACGTAATCACATACTTATTGTGTCGCAAATAATAATAGCGTTCAGTTAAATTACTTCAAACACTGCAGCATGAAAATACAGGAATCAAAGGATAAACAAGCACAATATGACACGCGTAAAATGCTGATAACTTACTTGGTCTAGAAGACAAGTAAACACATGTTTGGCAATGGCAGCAAGATTAGCAGGCTGTAAGAGACAAAAAAAAAAAAAAAAAAAAAAAAACAGTTACAAATCTTCAAAACTGGGCACATCCATCTTTCATGCGTATTTTGAATTCCCAAAATATGTTTTTTTTTCTTCTTAAGTAAGTTCTTGCAATCTTATGTTGCCATATTCAATTCTCTATAATCTTCAGTTTCTTGTAATTTGTACTTTTATTTGCGTATTTTTCTCATTGGTTCTTTCAACCGCAGCCTCTATATGCATTGTAACATTGCATTAAAATTTACCTGAGGTGAAAATAATTTGCATCGTGAAATCGCTTCTTCATTCCAACTCACAAACTCTTGTACCACTGTAACAGATATTGAAGCTCCTTTGGATGACAACTGGCCCTCAGCAAGCAGTTCCTCCATCTGCAGAGAATAATACTAGATGATGTTCAAAACAAATCAAAATAAATATAGTCCATGATGTAATGGTGGAGGGAGGGAAAAAAAGAGATCGAAAAGTGTTGATAAAAACCTTTGCTTTGTAAAGTTGTCTCATAGATGCTTGTTCACACTCAAGATAGATACCTTTGTGCTCAGTAAACAGAGCTTCCGTTAGGCCTGTACCAACAGAAAAAAAAAGTTTCACAGCATCATGTTATATCATTTTACATATCTCACATGATCCATAATTATTAAGGTAATTAAATGACATAATACATTGTAAATTGCTATTAATGTGACTCGGTTTAGCACTTAAGCAATATTGACCATCAAGGTGTATGCTACTGAAATCCATATTGGTTATACATATATATTAGATCTAAATGTATATATAATTTTCCTGAATCTTATAACTTATTTCCAATAAAAATCTACTTGTGTGACTAACATGTAAAGACTGATGCCACATTTTGAGTCATCTTGAAACAGACGTAGCAGTGTGTCTTAAAAAGGCGGTACCTTCAACATCCAAGTCACCACATCCCACATCGCGGAGATTTTTGGCAAGTTCCTGCGTCCTCTCATATCCCACCGCAAGCCTTCTAAGATACTTAGACCACAAATACAAAAGCAAAATAAAAAATTTAAACTTAAAAATTCATGTCTCGTTCTCACAAAACGAGCAAATATGACTTACTAGCAATAATCCACCTTGTCTCATAGGAGGGGGATTAACGAGAGACGGTTTTACCAATAGCTTCTCTAGAAGGTTTGGGATACGGTCCTCCATAACTCTCTGTCACAGCAACAACATGAAGTGACTTATCACCAAGTACACACTGTACATAAAATTCCTATTGTGTCCTTCACGAGGAGATGATATATACGGTTGCTCATTTCGAATACCTGAACCAATATTGACATGACATCATTGGGACAAGGGAATACAGTCCTGATGGTGGATGATTCTTTTCGGACAGTATCTGTAGGCCATTCATAGATATTATATATGGGACATACAATTTTTTTCTAAATAATTGTTATTGAACATTTATCATATAACATAACAACATACCAGTTATTTGTTTGTACCGTTCTGATAGTGCAACGTTGACATCATCATGGTTAGGTGTGGAATCTTGGTCGCCGAGAACCGACCTAGAGTCTTCATTCATCACCTCCACATCAAACATTGGCCGTAAACCGACATAGTGTTGCATGGCACTGGTGCCTCTATTAAACTGCACATATATACATATCAAAATACTTGCAAACTAGACAAATAAACAAAGTGCGGAGTGAGTACTTGTGAAAGGATTTTTGCACACTCTGCCATATTCGTCAATTCTCTTCGTTGAGATGCAGAATCAAATCGAGACAACAACTTGTTCTCCAGTTCTAAATATACATTCACCACAAACAAACAAACTTAGCATTAAAAATAGTGAATTTTAACTACTTCCCCTATACCAAAATATGAAAAATCATCAGTAAACTTTTTGAATGGGTGGAAGTTCAAACTTGAATTGACCTTTAGCTGTAATATCAAAGTAAGATCCGGAAAGAAACATATGATCTCAACAGTTAGGGCTGGAAAATCGTGTCTTATCGAGTTTAACAGGTCTTTAACGACGCGAATAACACAAGTATTAAACATGAATACAACTCGTTTAACTACTTTATATCTCATGTCTATAGCATAGTTGTATGTTTTATGTACTAAGAAGAAGAAATGATGGATCCTAGCCCCCTAATTTTATTTATTATTAAAAAAGTAAAAAATCACGTAGTGACCTTTCAGTAAATAGGTCTAATCATGTCTTATACATGTGACAATAGTCCACCAATTGTCTTTTATTATCATATACACATATATAAGTAGAACTTCAAAACTCAATAACAACATACCATTGCAGTATTCTTGCAGGTTAGTAATTGCAACCTCGAGTCCTTTACTAGCACCTGCATTTCCCGGAACAGTTGTCGCGTGCCTTCCAATATCTTCCTCCGCAAGCGAACCTAAAATGAAAGATAGAAACAAGAACATTCAATATCCCAAACCTTGTTACATATTTATTTAATGTTAAGACATGTGTAGAAACGTTATCATACGCAATTTTTGTGCGATAGAAGCAGCCTCTCCTACACGCTTGTCATCGGAGAATAGTGAGGAAAGCTGCATCATATTGTCCTCGCCCTGGCTACTGTTGAACTCCATGAGATACTAGAGGACCAAAACAAACATGTGATATTGACAATTTGCAGGGGAGAGATAAATCGATAATCACTATCAATTGAAAGGTGAGAATACCTTTATGAGCTCCATAGTCTGGTTGGCGGTCTCGCGTTGTGAGTCTGCACTCTGGTAATACACAACAAAAAGGTTTAAACATGTCAACCTAACGGTTAACATCCGCGGAAGCACTAATTACAGGCGTTAGTAAAACTCGACCTGCAAATGGTCCCCAATCTTGGCAGCTGTTTGTCCAACGCTGGAGATACGTGAGTCCAGTCTCGCAAAACTACTAAATATTCCATCTAAACGCTTCTCTAGCTGAAAAATGAGATATAGTCAAGACCTTGTGAAGGAGTATTGCACTCGGTGTCTAACTAAGATCACATGAAAATGGTAGTGCTTAAAAATTTATTAAATCCTGTACTGAACTCAATTTGACACCACAGAGTGATAATTGAAGTACAGGCATTAGTAAAACTTGACCTCCATATTGAAGTCGAATAGTATGCATACTATATAAAGTTAGTATAATAGTTCTTCTTACGACGACTTTTAGAAAATAAAATACATCCGAAGTGGATTGATATTATCAAACTGTGATTAAGAATTCAACCATTAGGTATGCTTAAGATTCATCCTGGCATGTATTGCACACTTGTAAAATGCTAGATATATGTGAACCATTAATATTAGATTTCAATAAAACGAGATGAATAAATTACCTCACCGAGTGTCTTCCTATGCTTTTTGTCTTGTGAAACAACATCCTTTTTAAGCTTTTGTAGTTTTCCATCAATCTTGAACAAACATTAGAATATGTGAGAGCGATAAAAGTGTGAAGTGCATATATGCAGTGATGAATAACACGACTACAAAGTCGATATCTACCTGTTTCCGAAGTTCGACTAACTGTGTGCAAGAATCCTTAAAGATTAACAATAAAGTGTCTACTTCAGGAAATACTGGACCTAACAACCCTTTTGCAGTTGACGAAACATCACTTGTACTAATATTAATCGGCCCGTCCACTGAGTCAGCCTCTTCTTCTACGAAAGATGGCAACAACCCATTCACTAGTTTCGCAAATAAAGCATCGTATGAAAAGTCCCCCTTCGTATAAAATAGAGCGTTACTGAAAACGTCAGATTATTCAAATAAATTGTGGAGCACACACAACATGAAGTGATTCAGCATTTACCTTGAATTTTTCTATGTCTAAATCAAGTGATGCAGAACCGTAAGATGAAGGTGTTGATACTTGAGTCTCTTTCATCTAAACACCAGAAACAACCCAACAAATAAGACAATCGAATGAAGCTATGCAGCATTAGTCTTGAAGATCCTCTTTCATAGACAGTGATATATCATACATGGAATTCAACACAAAAAAATATATATTTATATATTCGCTCAGTTGTATTATGAAACATTATTTAGTCTGCAATATTAACCTCAATCGCGGTTAACATTCATGCGTGTTAACAGCTTAATATTCTGCAATATTTCATCTCATTATAAATATTGCAACTACTCATCCACTCAAAACCAAAATCATAACGAATCTATCGCGAATTAACAAGAGAGTACAAACTATGTAATTAAATGTTTAACAAGATAATAGCAAGTTATTCGCGAATTAACGAAGTCATTGTAATATTATTCATCCTTAAAGGTGTAACTATGTTGCATTGTCTCCATTCCTATTCAGTGCTCATTAACATTACCTATAAGCCAGTGACAACGTTTATGATCTGATTAATAATATTGAATTTTAATACCACGAGTAAAAAGAAACCAAAAGGCAAAAGCATGTTATGTGTATAGATTATGGTAAATGATTAACCTCAATGACTACGAGAGATGATGATTTGATTTATTTCGCAAATAATTCTTCTTCTTCTTCGTGGTGGTGTTGTTGATTTTAAGAATAGATCAAGAGAGATGAAATTGAGAGAGTGTTAAGCAGGAAAACATGAAATTGAATTTGACTCGGTATTCACTTCCTTTTCTCTCTATTTAAAGAAATGTTTCACACTTTTTGTGTTATGTTTTCCAAAATTATAAATTAGGTTAGAACTAGGTGTATTAGCATTATACCGGTTAAATAAATAAATATTATCGTAAACAAATAGTTTTAAGAAATATAATATCGTTATTATACGGGTTAAATAAATAAATATTATCGTAAATAAATAGTTTTAAGAAATATAATATCGTTAATTTGTTGCTTATAATTATTATGAGATTGATAAATAAATAAGTAGATTAGTATGTTGTTACTAATATATAAGTGAGTGACACATAACATTCTTTGGAAACCCGTATATTACAAATGTTGAAAATCGAAAAAGAAAAATATAAATTATAAACTTTTTTAATAATTATTACACATGTATTACAAACCCGTGTATTACACGGGTTGACATTATTTGGAATCGTTAATTAGTTAATTATTAAAAAAGGTAAATTTCTTTAATTAATTATTAAAAAGTTAACTTTTTAGTAGTAATATATGATGAACCCATTTCATTGTATTACAATTTATATACTATTAACTTAAAACAAGGTTAGGCATCAGGTAGTTGTACTTCCTGCTGTTAAGGTTTTCCAAGCTATTTGTATGTGTATCTTGAGCTATGTGGTTTGTAACTTCAATTTAGAGAGAGACATGTATTGCAACAGCAGCAGTGGCGGATCCGGAGTTTTTTGTGAGGGGTACACAAAAATGGGTCGACTCAAATCTAGTCGGGTCAGAACGGGTCAACTTAGATTAAGTGGGTCAAAAAATAGGTCGACTCAAATCTATTCATACTTATTTACTTAATGATACGATGAATTTACAATAATATATTTTAATCAAGCTCAAACATGTAAAATAAACAAACAAAATTATGTATCAATTAACTAATCTATCAACAAAACACAACTTATGATTTATAATTAATATAGAAATACGAAATGTTATGTGGAGTTATTTAAAGTCTTAACTTAAACTTAAGGGTCTATTTTATAAGTTAAATTTAATTAAAGGGATTCATGTGTAACTTTTTTAAGAATCTAGTGTACAAATTGCTTAAGACTAGTTAAATATCAACATCATCTTCTCTCACTATTTTATCTTTTTAGACTTTATCTTCTCCACCAATATAATTTTTTTTTTCACTAAAACTAAGCTCAATGTCATCTCTCCTTGCAAATAAACATCAACTTCCTCTTTTTTTTTTTTTTTTTTTTTTTTTTTTCTCGTTTGTGTTTGTCATGGGTGCCTTCCAAGTATTTTCGAAGTTGCCTGCCAAAAAAACCATAAAAATACCGAACATTTTCTACTACTAAGATATATCTCAGGGCATCCCCTCGGTAACACGTAAATCCACATCTGAACAGCAGCCACGTATCTTTCTCTTCTGTCACGTGTAACACAAACCCTCAAGAAGCCCCAAACAAGAACACATAAACCCTCACACACAATCCAATCAGTTTATATGTAGATTACAACATATGTTTTTGACTGTTTTGGTCAAATTTGACCCTAATATTTTCTAAATTTACATTTTTAGTTTATTTATTGTACAAATAGCTTGGTTAGTTGTACATTGAATGTATTAAAGAGTTTCAGTGCTTCGTTATGTTGTAATCGTACCATATTATATGGTACATCTACCAAAGCGATCTGAAATGAGCCTACCCCCTTGTACCGAATTTTAGGGACCTAGCGAATTGCGATCTCGTTCCACGTTCCCGTGTACCGCGAACTATGTGAGTATGGATCTCATACTAGGAGCGTACCGAATTTTAGGGACCTAGCGAATTGTCTGTTATAATAACCTTTCTTTCCCTAGAAAATTAGATGGACTAAGACAAGCTAAAGAAAAGGTAGAGAAGGAAGTTGCTACATTTTTGGATGTTGTTATGCCATACTTTTGTGTTATTCCTTTGGTACTTTTTCCTTCTGTTAAGAAGGTTACTTTTTAGCATGTTCGTCTTTTCAGTCATTTAACTTTGTGTTGGCAAAACCAGTTTTTATATGCGGATATCTGTGATGATGGTGAATGGTGATACCAATATATGATTTAAGCAAATTAGATATTTAATTTTGGTACAATACTTTGAATTAAGCACTCTTTTCTAATGTCAAATAAGTTTTCGTATCTGTTTATTCATCAAGTTCTTAAGGATTATTTTTATGTTTGTTGATGTATATTTTTTTTGTCACAATGTGGTGCTATCCAATGAGAAACAAGGGATAACATCTGATGACTCATGCCCCCCCCCCCCCCCATTTGTTGTTAGATGGTTAAAGTAGCAGGGATTGAGCCGGTTAAATAATTGAACTACGGAAAGTGCAAAATCTAACCAGGTACAATGTTTTGTATACCAAACATTTTATATTTTTAATATTTTTTTTACTGTTCTTGGTTAAATTTGTATAGATTTTTAGAGGTGTTTATTTATCTATGCAGGAATGTGACACTAGGCAGATTGACAAGAAGCGCCAATAGTTCACAATAGGTTCACCAAGTCTCTTTCTTCTTCAACCAGGGGCGGACCTATAGCTTATTAAGGGGTGGCGTCCGCTACCCCTTGGTCGGAAAAAATTTGAAAAAATTAGTGTAAATTTTGGAAAAATTTGACGTTTTTTCGATTTCGTTATGGCTTATTTATAAAACGTTACCCCTTAGTCGGAATCCTGGATCCGCCACTGTCTTCAACCTTTTCTTTTTACCATTTCACTCTTATGAAGATGGATCTGGTGTCTCAATGCCTACCAGGACCATGAAGATTAAAAGAAGGGGTCGGGTTGAAAAAGACAGTCTGGTGGGGGATGAATATTGTATTCTTTCTGACTAATCAGCAGAGAAACAAGTATAGGGCCCGTAAAGCTGAGTTAAAATGTTCGAAACTCGGTTGTGTGAGTGTTAATATTGTTGTGCCCAGATGAAGAAAGAGCAAGAAGTTTTAGTAGTAGTTCTATAATTGTGGGTTGTATTCTTAGGGAGTTATACAACACTTGCTTATGTGCTCTTTGTGGGGTTGGAATATGGTTTGATCGATACATTATGAGTGTGCTAAGATTGCCTCACAAAATGAGCGGGTTGAGTGACACGTAAAAAATGGGTTCATTCAAAGTAGGTTGTGAGTAATAACACATTGCGCCTTAATTTGTAAGCTCTAGCCGCAATGCGGCGGGGCTTACACCTAGTTAATAATATATTTCAATTAAATATATGCATTGCTCATTGTGTTATATTAATACGTTAATATTTGTTGGTAAATATTATAAATTTCTAAATTAACTTTCGGGTACTACACAAACATGTGTAATGATTTGTAACTAATTAAACTTTTTTAGCCTTTTTAATTAATTATTTGGAATAATTGATAATTAATTTTATTATTATTAATAAACATAAGTGATATTTATGTATTAATTAATTGTTAAAAAAGTTTAAAAAAATATAAATAAATTCTTGTAGATTAAGTGAGAAAATGTCATGTAGCATTAATTGAAATCCTTTATTAGAATTTATAAGATTATATTTAATATATAGATATAGAAAGATATAAGAGTAAACTGCCATTTTGGTCCCTGTGGTTTGGTCACTTTTGCCATTTTAGTCCAAATCTCAAACTTTTTAAATCTGGATCCCTGTGGTTTCACTTTTATTGTCATTTTAGTCCAAAATTCAAAAATCCTTTTTTTAACTGTTGCAACCTGTCTATTTTGCCTTTTTGTGCAGGGGCATTTTTGTCCAACTGATTTTCATTTAACATATTAATAATTAATAAACTAAATAAAATATATTTAATTACTTTAAATACCTTCATATAACATAAAGATCATAATCTTCCCCATTTACACTCAAAGCATGTACAAAACTCCCCACTCTCGACGGAACCCCCAACTTTTCCTCGACAAATTTCAACCGATTCACAAGCAGTTTCGTGTTCACCATACTACTCTCCGGGTTAATCAACATAAACCGGGCAATCCTCTCGTTAGACAACCCAATACCCTTCAACATTTGCATATTTGTAGACAATCTTTTCATAGAATAATTAGTGCAATACAACCATCTAGATTTATTAATAAACTCAACCACATTTTGATCATCACCCAAATACCCTTTTAACAAATTAACCCCAGGAATGATCCGGGTATGCAACCCGAACTCGAACACATCCGGGTTTCTTCTAATCAGGACAACAAGATCCGACCCGGATAGACCCAGTTCTTGGAAAACTTTAAGTGTGACACCTGTGTTCTGTAAGCATCGTATAATGAAAAACAATGTTGATTATCAATAAAACAATGTGCTTTGGTGTTATTATATGTGTTATTGTGTTTGATGACTTTAGAATTTGATTCGATTCCGATTTCAAGCTTTAAATCACTTTCTGGAGGGTTATACGCAAAACTGGTGCATAAACGCAATCAGTTTAACTCGACGTACACTCCGGAACTGTGACGTAAGCCAAACATACCCTAAATATCCTTTACATAACTTAGAAATAAGTTTCGAAGGATTCGGTATGACAAAAACATGTTTATTTGAACTAAAGAACTATTTACGACAAAACTGCGAAACGAACGTTGGTGACCGCCTGGATAATATCTGAAGCCTGAAAATATTCTGTTATGATTAAAAATTTATTTTTAATCAGTTCCATGATGAAAAATAAATTAAAACGCCTAAAAACGTTATTTTTCAAGTTTAAGCGCGTACCGTGTGTTTCTGCGCGACACAGTGCTTCTACAGCAAAACGCAGACAACGCAGCCAAATCTCGACAACTGAAATTTATTTCAGTAATATTTTGGCAGGTTTATTTTTTTGTAGAATAATAAAAATAATTTAGAACGCCATAAACAGGGGTTTAAACACTAGATAAAATACCCGGTATCCAGATAAACACCCGTTTTAGCCTACATATAGCATATTTATATAAAAAGTTGCACATGGACCCCCTTCCCCACCTAAATTTTCGGTCACAAATAGATGGACCCCACCAAATATTTTTCCAAGATTTACTTTGATACTTCTTGATTTTCTTGGATTCTATTTGATTTCTTTGGAAGTTGTAAGATCTTGTCTAGATTTTTGCCTATATATACACACCATACTTCACACAACACTTCACTCAACAATCACCTCTCTCTCTCCTCTCCCAACCGGCCCCATCTCTCTCTCTCTCCATCTTCAAATCTTCAAACTCTTGTTCTTCATGTTCATCACCATTCCTAGCCATTTTAAGTTAGTCTGAAGATCTAGAGGTGATCCCAAGGTGTTCTCAAGTGATTCAAGATTCCCATCATCTTCACACTAGAATTTCTACCCTAGCTTTGTGCTAGTAGTAAGTCTTACACCTTGCTTCATTTTGTTCTTAGTCAAGATATGTAGTATGATGAAATTTACAAGAACACTAAAAAGTTTAAACAAGAAATATGAACAAGAAACATGCTGATTTACATTTTCAGCCGACTTCAACAGGCTGTAACTGGACCATTATAAATCGAAAAACTGATTTTCTGAATCCTTAATTATGTATTTTTGAACAACCGATCAAATGGCATTGGAATCGTAATTTTTCGAGGTCGTTTACTATTTTTAAAGGACTGTTTTTGGACAGCAGCTCAAGCTGTGTTTTTACTGCAGAAAAAGTGTGTTGTATTCGGAGTCATAACTTGAAACCTGAGTAGAATCAGTTCATGGGATTTTTACTGTAGGTGGTCCCTGTTGTCTCCGTGATCCTCCAACTGGAATTTCGTCAATCGGACTTACGATTAATTTTTAGTGAATTATTCTGTAGACTGCAATCAGAAAGTAACAAATCTGATTGCAGTTGGGTAAATAAATTTCTATAAAATATTGGAGATGAACTGGACCCCGATATTTTTACATAATAAAATTTGGATTGTGTGAAACATTCTGTAAAAATTTGGGAATTTTTGGAGAAGGTTAACTATTTTATAAAAATCCTCGAAAACAGTCCAGTTTTGATTAATAAAGCTGAAACAACATAAGTAATGCTTTGCATGTCTAAATGTCGGGTTGGTTATTTGAGAACGAGCTACGGAATATATGTAAAAGAAAATGATATGCTATTAAGCATGAACATCCCCATTTACAAAGGAGACCATGGCGAAATTTTCCGAAAATCCAACACTTAGTAAATATTTTCTAGACAAGAGTTTACTAGAACATTGAACGAACAAAATATCTCAACATGACATATGATTAAGTTAAAATATTAACTATTTTGACAAATAATTATCACGCGGAACAATATAAGAAACGTGACTCAAAATACTAAACTCTAAGCCAAGGCACGACCCGTTCGTCTAATAGACATTAGTACGTTGTAGGTCGTCGAGTAGCTGATCAGGTTTGAGTGGACGTTACGATACAGGAGACGCAGTACAGTGAGTACATAGACCCCTCTTTTACTGTTTTTCAACATTTTGGGGTGAAACACATGTGCCTACTTATTACTTTCATGCTTTCCTGTTTTCACATCACATACTTGCTATGTTCATTAGTACACTTATAGTACAAGATTTACATTACATTGTTTTACTATGTATGTTTACTTTCCATACTTAGTACATTGATTTACACGACTTTTCTGCTTTGTATGTTAACTTAAGCATACTTAGCACATTGTTTTCATATAACATGTTTACATTTGGTATAACATTTGGTTTGAACAAATGGGACTTATATACGTTCATTAACATTAGCTACGCCGCTCGGTAGTAAGTAATGGTACCATAGGACTTGACAAATCCCGTTCCTAAAATCCTAGGTTTGTTTGGATGGATGGAATGATCGAATCCGAAAACATTTCTTTTGATAACCTTGACTTAGGGTTATCCGTCTGTCTCAAGGCTTGAATGTATGCGTTAACTTACCACATAAATGTTCGTATCAGTAAAACATGCATTTACTTTGCAAAACATAACTTTTTGATATATTCAAAATACCTTGTTTTGTACATTTTTACATTTGGTTTATGTGACTACACTTTACTTACCATACATAACATTTGTTACACATTACTTGACTACATTTGGACTTTTAACATTTGACATGTTTTATACAAGGACTTTTTGACAATTGGTTTAAACATGGACTTTATACACTGGTGGTTTGTTTAAGTGACTTAAGTAACGAGATGTGTGTAGTATGATACAATCATGGTGGATACGCCGCTGGTACTTCCTATATATAAGTGCTTGTATTGTACTACACGTCGTAGCGTTATTTAGATCATTCAATTTGGACTTATACATTTTACACAAACAACATATTTTTCACAAGACGTTGGTTAACAAAACAATTTACAAGATTCATGACTAACTTTTATTAAACATTTCTTTAAACTCAAGTCATGAATCCTATTTTATTAAAACCTATGTATCTCATAGGCATTTTTATGCTGACGTACCTATTTTCACATGTGTTTTCAGGAGCTGTTGCTTAGGATGTTCGTGACACACTAGGGCGGACCTGTGCCTTAGAGACTAAAAATAAAGATGGAACTACTTTAATTATGTGATGAACTCTTCGTTTCAGTTATTTTAAGACAATGTAACTCTTGGTTTGATGAATAAAACATAACTTTTAATTACCATGGTTGTGGAACGATAATTCTGTTACAACACTCCCCGACGTTTCCGCCACGATTTGATGTTTTACGTGGTCGGGGTGTGACATTAAGTTTGGGTTCTAGGGTTTTGTCAGCTTTGCAAGTTAGGATTTTTGGGACAAAAAGATGATTTGTTTGATCTGGGTGACGGTTAGACCGCAATTTTTGAGGGTTTGGAGGATAAGGTCAGAATTAAGGGTGGATTTGAGGTGGGTGAGGTTACCTTTGGAGGAGAGAGTGATGGCGTCTTGCATGGAGAATTTGAGGGAGGTGGTGAGGTAGTTGAGATGGGTTGTTGTTGTTGGTCGCCAGAAGAGGATTGGATGATGGTAGAGTAGCGGTGGAGATGTGGCCGGAAGAAGGTTGAGATCCGGAACATGATGGTGGAGACAGCCGGAGATGTGATCTTTGTGTTAAATGAGGGTATTTAAAGGAGTCAAATATATTTTATTTAGTTTATTAATTATTAATATGTTAAATGAAAATCAGTTGGACAAAAATGCCCCTGCACAAAAAGACAAAATAGACAGGTTGCAATAGTTAAAAAATGGGGTTTTTGAATTTTGTACTAAAATGGCAATAAAAGTGAAACCACAAGGACCCAGATTTAAAAAGTTTGAGATTTGGACTAAAATGGCAAAAGTGATCAAACCACAGGGACCAAAATGACAGTTTACACAAGATATAAATATAGATAAATATAAATAAACGATTGATTTTATTTCAATATTCCTTATCGTGTTATGAATTTATATCGTGATAGATGGTAAACGGGCAACAAGCTGCACCGCTACCCCTTTTAAATAGCAAAACTAAGTCTTTTAAAAACTATGTCCATAGATCTCGGGGTCATAACATTACTATGAATAGATATTGATGTTTTATTTAGATAATGATATAATAATTTACTTTAGTTAATAATAATTATAATTAAGTAGAAGATAAAGACTTTAAATAAAAAATAATTATCCAAAATTAAGTAGAAGCTAAAGGCGGAAAAACCAAAAATTTGATAGCTCAAATAAATGACACGTATTGCTTTACTTTATTATATGTATAGAAGATAATTGACTATCACTTTTTTCTTGTAATTGACTTTTTTTTAACGGCCAACTAAATCACCGGATAAGCATCATGTGATAACTTGAATCGAGCAAATGCATCCCCTCCTCCATAATGGTCAGAGTTGGATGCATACCCGAGCCACCAAGCCAGCAGTTCCGGGGAAAACCTGCCCGCCCGAAGGCCCACTACGGTAAAACCCGGTTTGTCTCGGTTTTGAACTAGTGACCTCCAGAGAGACCTAGTTCTAAACTTCATTGCCACCACCAATATCCTTCAAAGTGATGCCAATGGGAGTTAAACTTAGGACCTGAAGAAGAGAAACCAAGTGACTAACCACTATACCAACTTGTCAGGACTGTAATTGACTTTTATTCAGTGTACTTTAATCTAAAAATATATGGATTTCTTAATTTTTATTAGCGAATGTTAAGTTTTTCAGTTGAGTCACCTAGGCTTGTAATGAACAGAACGTTCAATGGACCTTTCATCAACTGTCCAATGGAAAGCTCATTCTTGTTCATTTATTTAATAATTGAACGAGCATTAACAAAACTTTTTGTCGAATGAACATGAACACATGTCTCGTTCATTCATTTGTGTTCGTGAGCGTTCATTTAAGTTTTCTTCGTTTATGTTCGTGAACGTTTGTTTGTCTATGTTTATGTTTCATTTCGTTCGTTAGTATATTAATTTAAGATTGTTAGGCCATCTATATAACTATATAAACAAATATGATATGATGTACACACATGTAATTTTACATTGATTCCACCACTTTATGCAATATGTACAACTAATAGATGCTTGTTTTATCACGCGAAATTGTAAAGAGTAAACTGCCATTTTGGTCCCTGAGGTTTCGTCACTTTTGTCCAAACTCAAACCTTTTAAATCTGGGTTCCTGTGGCTTCACTTTTATTGCCATTTTGGTCCAAAAGTGAAATCAGCTGATATTTGTCTAATAAAATCTTGTTATTTTGTCTTTTTCCTTAGGGGCAAAATTGTCAATATAATTTTATTATAACACATTATTAATTAAATTAATTAAATTAAATCATCAATCAGAGCTTTCCTTTATTCGTGAATCATTCCTTTTAGCAGAGTGTCGGTCGAGTTCGAGTATTAAAACGAGTCTTAACAACAACTCAGAAACTTTACACACAAACAATTTCACCAAAAAATCTTCTGTTCTTCGTTTACAAAATTAGCCAGAGCAACAATCTCACCGGAATTGGATGAACTCCGGTCGTCGTTGCATTTGATCACCCTTTCGCAAATCTG
Organism: Helianthus tuberosus; assembly: GCA_030545235.1. Lineage (NCBI taxonomy): Eukaryota > Viridiplantae > Streptophyta > Magnoliopsida > Asterales > Asteraceae > Helianthus > Helianthus tuberosus. The sequence continues at coordinate 175,244,180 of CM060425.1, read as the reverse complement.
TGAGTTTTCCTATACTTTCTGATTGTTATTTCAACCAGAGCAATAGCCCCATACAAGTCCCTGTTTTTCAATTCATGATTGATTGAATTTTAGGATTGTAGATATCAGGGTTCATGTGTATTTCAACCAGAGCAATAGCCCCATACAACTCCATATTACAAGGATTGATAAACCATAGCTTAATAGTTTGTTGCAGCGATGAAATCGACGACGTGGGTTTTGTGTTGTCCAGGATGTTCTCAGTTGGGTTGGGGCTCCACACGTGCATACCACCATTGTCGATCAGCACGGTTGCAGAAGAATGGTGTTTGGAGAAGATGATGGATTCGGGTTTGGGTTTGGGTTTGGGTTTGGGTTTGGGGAAGATAAAGATGATAAGTCTGCTTTTATAGAATCAAAGGGTGATTTAATTTAATTAGTTTAATTAATAATGTGTTATAATAAAATTATATTGAATTTTTTGCCCCTGAGGAAAATGACAAAATAACAGGATTTTATTAGACAAATATTAGCTGATTTCACTTTTGGACCAAAATGACAATAAAAGTGAAACAATAGGGACCCAGATTTAAAAGGTTTGAGTTCTGGACTAAAGTGGTACAAGTGACCAAACCTCAGGCACCAAAATGACAGTTTACTCAATTGTAAAAAAAAAAACACGTACACAACCTTTCCTTCACTGCCCGTGAAGAAACCTAATAGTAAATGCCAAGCTTAACACCAATGTAAGGGCATGTTTGGCTAAGCTTTTTGAATCAAGTTATTGACTTATTGACTTTTTAAAAAGTTATAAGCTCCAAAATGATCTTTGGCAATGAGGGTGTATGTAAGGGGAAAAAGCCAATAAGTCAATAAGAGGGTGTTTGGGGTTGAGTTTTGAAAATAGATTATGCGTTTTGAATAATCAGAATCAGATAATTAACTGTAACAAAACATGATGTTGAAAGATAGTGTTTGGATTTGATTATTTTGTTTGATATCACAATAATCAGATAATCAACTATTTGAGTGTTTGGCAAATATACATTTAAAAAAATAAACAAGTGAAAATCCTTTTCTAAACGCAAATAATCAATTTTTGGAAAACTGCGTTTTGTTGCAGTAGGGGGAGAGCTGCTTTTGAAAAAACTGCGTTTTGTAACTTTCTAAACGCAAATAATCAATTTTTTAATTTTTCACCCAAACACTCAAAACTGATTATTTACGATTTCAAAACTCAATAATCTAAAAACCTCCTTCAAAACTCAACCCCAAACACCCTCTAAAAGTGGCTTTATAATGGGCTTGATGTTATTGTAGTGGGCATATTGGTTTGGGTCGGCCCATATACAAATTTGTTTCTATTTTGGACAGGCAATAGGCAAAGATTAGATCCAACAATATTAATATAAGTAGAGGTGCACAAAACTGGTTTTTGGGCCAAATTACATCGGTTTAAAAGTCGGTTTGGTTCAAGTCAAAGAAAGTAAAAAACCACTTTCACACAAACTAATTTGAATTAGGGATGACAAAAGAACCCCGGGCCCAACAGGTATACCTAATACTCGAAGCATACGAGACGGGTATAGTCGATACCCAACGGGTACGGGACGGGTATGAGATCAGGTGATACCTGACTCGATTACCCGAAAACTTTTAACTTCTGTTTTTATAGCCTCTTAATTAACCATAGTTTAGTAATGTTTTATTCTAGTAACTTCATTTAAAACTAAATATTTTTCTGGGATATATATTTTGATGACATTGCTTATATTTATATGCTACTGAATACAAAATTACTTTTTGAGATTAATATTATTATATATTAAAACTTTTAAATATATTTTATGGGGATGTTGATATGTATATTATTAATCATAATTTACTATACATATTTTACTATAAATGAAAGTCGTCGTCGTCGTCATCATACTCAGTAAATCTCACTAATAGCAAAAGCAAACGGAGGCTCTGAGAAGGGTAAGATGTAGACAACCTTACCTCTTCCCCGGAGGAATAGAGAGACTGCTTCCAGTGAGACCTCGGCTCGATAGTAGTTTTGCATCAAGCCTTGGACATAAGGCACATAACACTCAGCAATCGGGACAAAGACCGATTAGTGTATGTACACTTTTGTCTTTCAGTTATCAACAACACCACATGATGCATGATTAACCGTCCTCCGCTTCTAACATTATTTTCACGAAATTAGTAAAATAACGTTAAAATCAGTACACTTTCACTTTTGCCCCCCGATGGCCCACACATATACATTATATGCGCATACCACAAGCGGGGCGTATTACTATAAATGAAAGTAAAAAATATATATACATTAAATCCCAAGGGTTATTTTTAAAAACACTAACGGGTATACCCGATAAATGACGGGTAATGGATCGAGTATGAGGCAAGATTTTACAACTGGATATGGGACTGAGATTAGTCATACCCAACCCATTGCCATCTCTAATTCAAATTACAAATTGCTTTATAAGTGAAAAGGATCGGATTGGTTTGAAAGAAGTTTGGTTTAAAACTGGCATTTATTCAGTTCGGTTTTGTTTAACCCATTTCAACGAATGACTTTTTTAAAACAAATACAAACCGAGGCTCGATTTCAAACCTCGGCTTAGGAACCATCCCAAACCGGTTTCGATGTGCACCTCTATGTACAAGAGGTTGAGAGGGTAAAATCACACCAATGTCAGAAAAAAATGATATCTTAGTCTATATCTACATGTCTACTTTTGACGGCTCATTTGTCTTAGAATAAATCAAAGTTTTTTATAGGGTATGGTCATAATCCTCATAGTAACCATAACCTTACACATCAGCGTCATGTCACCCACTTCTAATCTATCATCCAAAAGCGCTAGCCTATGAGTGTGGTCATGACCAAAACCACTATTCTCTTATTTTAATTTAGTTTCGTGAAAAGGAAAAAGAAATACTGAAAAAGAAAAGGAGATTCATGGTTGTCATGGTTTAATCCATGGCAACCATGGTGGATAAGGCAAGGAGATGGTGTAACAATCTATTAATGTTCCTACATGGCCATTGATGACCCAACTCATTTTCCCCACACCCTTCAGACTTGCTTCATTTTAATAGGTGGCAGTACTTAAAAAAATAAGAAGATTGATTTTTAGTTTATATGTGATAAATATAGAGTTTTATGCGTTTCAAGTTTTGAAAAATTCGTTACGAAATAAAAAGAGTATAACAAATGGCTACAACGAGTGATATATCCGACGCTTACAGTTAACACAATATCAAATTATAGTATAGTGTCAGTCCAACGTTTTTAGAGGCACTAAGCAAACTATAAAGTTAGGGCCATTTTGAATTGTTATAAAGAAAACATCAATTCTAAGAGATGTTATCTTTATTTTGGTGTGAGTTGCGCTTAGATAATTCACTGTATATACCCTTGACAAAAAAAATAAAAAAAATAAAATTGCGCCTTTTTCCAGCTACCTCATACACAACCATAAGATAAATAAAACCAAGACAAGAAGAAGTAAGCCTATACAATTTACTTGTTTGGGTTATTATTGTTTTACTTATTTGTTTGTTCATTTATGCCAAACACACATGTAATATATGAAGAATAAAAATAAAAACTGGGGGCTAGGCCTTTGTCTAACTCAGGGACGGAACCAATGTAGAACTAGCCGTAGCACGGGCTACGGCTCAACCCCGTATTCGCAGTGTAAACTTTTTTTTACGGTTTTATACATAGGATACCTCTAAACATATACGAGGATACCCCAAAGAGATAATTCTGAAACTTTATAGTATTCATTAAGCCCAAAACTTGTTTAGTAAGTAAGCCCAAATATTTAGTTTTATGATAATTAAGCCCAAATATTTGAGGAAGCCATTGACAATGTCATGGTTTGTGCGGTCGAAATTTTTTTCATAAAGTAAAAGATGACAATGTTATGGAACGATTTCAAGCTATGAAAAAAAAAAAAGAGGACAAATCTATTAGGTACTTGTTTTACTTTATTTATTTATTCTCGTTTTTTTAATATTGTATGATTGTATGATAATTTGTTTTTTTTATATCGCTGATTTAATGGGCTAGTTCCGCCACTGGTCTAACTAATAAGCCTATTAGTTCGGCCTTGCGACTCTATCAATCTCGACTATAGATGGAATCATTGCTATACTAATTAAAGTCGTTCTATTATGTTATACCATCTTATTTAGAAGTTGATATATCTTTTATCATTATTTTGTATTAAAAGCATACTACACTTCAAATGTCATCAGCTGACACTAGGGTCCAGGGGCGGACCCACCTTAATGGGTGGGTGGGCGCGTGCACCTTTTGAAAAAAAGAATAGTGTATTTTTAGGTAAAAAACATGATCGCACCACTTAAAAATATGGTTAAACCCTTCATCCACACCACCAGAAATAAATTCCCAGGTCCGGCATTGTTCGGTTCCTAGCCATTTGGTTGAACTTGAGCATCCATTTTTCCTACCTAGTACACATTTCATAGCACATACCCAAGTGCAAAGTAGTTTAAACAATATCTTAGGCGTTGTTGGTTTGCATACTTTTCTTTAAGACATTGAAAATTGTCAATGGAGTTGGAAATTGAAATTGAAATTTAGATTATATTTCCAACAGATTTTACAAAACTAACATGTTACGAATCAAATTCATATTCCAATAAAATTTCTAAAATCATACACATCCTTAGAGAGTCGATGTATGAAATCAATACATAATGCAAAATAAGATTAACTTATTTCAGTCACGTGCATCTTAACAGAATCTAGAACATGAACAAATTAAATGTATTAATCCTAAAAAAATTAATAAAAAAAAAAATAAAAAAAAAATAAAAAAAATCCTAAAATACATCCTAGAGTAAAAATCCTTACAAAGTATCTTATCGTACAAGACGTACGAAAGACATGGAAAAGTAAGAAAAAAGCGGTGGCATTTTCATAATTATTTTACTCGTACTTACCCTACAAAGATCAAAATTACCCTAGAATATCAAAATTACCCTACAAGCTCAAAAATACCCTACAAGATCATTTGTAAAGTAATTATGATACTCTACAAAATTACCCCAAAATTACCATACAAGATCGTTTGTAGAGTAAAATATAAAAATTACCCTCAATATCATTTGTAGAATAATTTTGATAACTACTCTACGAGTAAAATAATTACGAAATTGCCATAACGTTTTTTCAGAAAAACCTTCGGTTCGTATATTTTGTGCGTTAAAGGTATTTGTATTTGATCTTTTGTTAAAATATATATTGATGCATTGGAATGAACTCTAGGCAAACATGATAGTGGATTAGTGGCCCAGATTCATATTTTACAATGTTTCTGTACAAATGAATCCCCAAATATGATCATGTCATGTAAATCATAACAAGGTTCCATAAACAAAATACCACATAAAGTATGTATTTGGGTGTAAATCAAAATACACATGAAAATCTAATCCTTTTAAGACTTTTAAGTTTTAACAACCAAATAAACGTTTGTACACATGAAAGTCTAATTCTTTTAAGACTTTTTAAGTTTTAATAACCAAATAAACGTTTGGATGATTGAGTCCAAGTGTCCAACATGATCACTGTGCTAGAAGGCCCAGCACTAGTCGGGCCCAATGCCTTTTTTTCTCTTTTTGTTGTAGAACACTATTTTCTTTCAAATGACACAAGAACTCCCAAATTTGATCAAGTACAAATTTTAATTTCTTAGATACACCATCAGCTTTTAAATCAAAGTAGATGAAAAAAGAAAAATTAAAACCGTTACCGGACTTTACACATTGTTTTCTCTCGACTCACACGAGTTTTTGTGAGTTTTATAAACGACGTTGATCGACTAAGGGTATTTGGGTATACTTTTGGCCAATATTCATCGAAATTCCATGGAACGGGACACGATATTATGCATATATGTATTGCCCAAAATTAAAGAAAAAACTCCAACAATGATCTTTCTCTTAAATTTCATAGGTTGATTAAAATCAGATAGAATATGTGGATTTTGTCTTTCTGTTAATCACAAATTTATATGAACTAAAGAATTAATAAGACTGTAAAAGTTATCTAGTTATTTAATGTCACATTTAAATGTAATACAATAAAATCAGAAACACATGTTAATTTCACATACACATGTAAAATAAGTATTAGGTTCCGGAGAAAATAGTCAAAAGTGTGAAAACCGTAAGAACGATTCTCAACCACAAAAAATTGTGATTTATGGCTGAGATTGAGACGGAGACATTTTTGTAAATACTAGAAACCTTAAAACTACCAAGCGAGGTAAAATGGAAGATCCTAACAATGGTGGACATGCTAATCACATGTCATTTCTCAATTAATATTTAAACATCCATAATTTTTTTATACGTGATTATTTTTTTTTAAATTATATCATAAAATCCAGCGTTTTATAATCTTTTCATCGAGTACATTATTGAGACACTTTTCGAAAAAAAAATGAACTGCGTTTTTCTATGCCGTTTTCAACTGGGTTCTTTCATGGTGTTTTTCTGAACAGAGTATTTGATGGTGTTTTCAACTCGGTATTTCATTGTGTTTTTTGAATTGGGCATTCTTATAGCGTTTTATTATTTGGACATTTTATGGTATTTTCCGAAAACTCCATGAAAACACCAAGTTCATGTCATTTTTTTTATAATTCAAAAGTATAGCAATAATATACTCGCCGAAAAGATAATAAAATACTCGATTTTATGGTGTAATTTTTTTTAGATAATCACATATAAAAAAGTTACAGGAGTTTAAAAAGGACGGTGGAATATGCATGTGTATGGCCTTTGGCATGTGCATGGACTTTTTGACAGTATTACCCTTAGTGCAAGTATCAGTGCCATATATCAACACTAAAATTATTTTCACTGTTTTCACACTTTTATCTATTTTCTTCAAATCCTGTGGCTATAAAATAATATGGTAGAAATAATTCATATTGTTCTTATTATATATTCAATTCTTGTGTTATATATATATATATGACACTTATAAAAACACATGTCATTTTTAACTGGTGGGTACAAAAAGATTCTTGAGCCAATTGGTACTCTGACCCCCTTTATGGAAATAATTGCAATTTGCCCCCCCCCCCCCCCAACGTTGATGTTCTGTCGCAATGTTACTCCCTGCCGTCAAATAAGTTAACAGATCTGTTAAATGGAATGTGAAATGACTATGTTACCCTTTCATATTACCCCCTATGGTTTGTTCTACTCTACAATATTACCCCCTCTCTCATAAGCCCTCCACCACCACCATCAACCACCACTGCCACCACTTATCACCACCACCACCATCTCCCCCACCAACCACCACCTCCACAACTATCACTAGTCGTAACTTCCATTTACTCATACTTGTCCATCCTCCTCAACCACTTTCAAAAACTCTAACCCTTTCGCAACCTGTCCATCCTTACAATAAGCATTCACAACAATACTACAAGTACACACATTCGGCACAATCCCAATCGATTTTAAAGTAAGATGATCTTCCAGTAGATTTTGATGGTGACTTGTAAAACATGTTGATGAGTAACATTACCAGGAGCACTACATCAAAAAAAAAAAAAAAATGACCAGAAAATGATTCATACACGCAGATGGATTTGTGATTAAAATCACATCTGAATCATAATTCTTGTCAGTAATGTTTGAACACCCGCAAAATAAACTCCATAGATCAGCCATCTTGCCTTTTTTCACTACCCTCTTTGCCCTCTCAAAACTGAAAATGCCAAATTAAAAACGACATGTATAAATCTCAACAACCCTTACTAGTAAACAAAAATACAACAGTATCATAAAAGTATATATATGTGGACTGATTTTACCCAAAAACAAGTTATTGGTTGGCCTCATGTACTTTCATTCAATATCACATGTTCACTGTAGAGATGCAAAATGAAACACCCCAAGAACACATGATTCTTTGATCACATACTGAATTTACAAAACAAAATACAGGGTTTTGGAATAACCAAATAACAACGACAAATACCTGAATACTGGCAAAGGGGTAGCAACAACACCTCAGCCTCCACTTGATTTCTTCTTTGTTTTTTTTTAACCTGAAATCAAAACCTATTCCTCATCTGATCTAACCCTTTTTCCGCATAAAACTTTAATACAATATAAAACATAGTCGGAGAAAACCCAAATTCCCTATAAACCCTAACTAATTCTCCCCAAACAAACAACCCCAACTGATCATCTTCCTCCAAAAACCCAACTAAAACCCTTAATTGTGCTCTGGTTTCGTCAAACATGCGTGCCCTAGATAATATGTGAAGTAACTTACAATACGACTTGACATTGTGTCTAAATTTACTCTGTTTTGAAGCTAATTTGAAGGATGTCAGCGATTCTGATCTGAAACAGATGATGATGTTGGTGGTGGTTTTGAGATTATGTTCTTGTAAGATGAAGATGATGTTCTTGAATTCTGGTGTATGGATCTGGAATTTTGGGGAAAATTGAATATGGAATATGGATCTGTGAGTTTATTTAGGGAAATATGGAATATGGATCTTGAATTCTGGTGTTTGTTGTGAGGTTATTTGAAAATGATGATGATGGATCTGTGAGGTTATTTGAAGATGATCATGATAATTTGATTTTATAAATAATAATAATAATAATAATAAATATGGGGTAAGATTACCAAAATACCCTTACATATAATAGTCAAACAACTGTTGACTGACGGTAGGGGGTAAAATTGCGACATAACATCAACGTTGGGGTGGGGGGGGGGGGGTAAATTGCAATTATTTCCATGGAGGGGGTCAGAGTGCCAATTGGCTTAAACCACAGGGGGTAAAATTGCAGTTTACTCATGATTCTTTGAAAATGTTTTCTCTTTGACGTACAAAAAAAGATCCACCTAGAATTAACCTCCGTTTATAACTAAAGATTCTTTCTTGTTATATAACTAGAACTAGAGTTAGGACCCCGCATTGCGATGGATGCGTAAGCAGCCTTGATGGCTTGAATGTTTGTATTTCGAACATTTGTCAGAAAATCAAGAATGAATCAGTCGTATACAAAAGAATATTCAATAATAAACTCACATCTAAATTTTTACAAAATCATGACATGTACAGCTAAATTTTCTCTATTTGATCTTATGAACTACGTTAATTTGTTAATTTAAGAACTGAAACACAAACAAAGAACCCTCAAAAGCGTAAGCAGATTGAATTAAACTACAATGCCTTGGGGTGTACTCTAACTTCATTGAGGTTAAATATGACTGTTATGGGTGGTTTTCTACTCATATATCCTGAATAATATTCAGACTATGTTTCTTTTATTGTGATCAGGATATTGGTAACATCCTGACACAGTATCCTGGTAATGACTAATTAAATCACGTGCAGATTAATGAAGCAAGCCTATAACGTTCGAGTGGACCTGTTCTCCCAAAGACTCGGGCTAATTTGTTGAAATAAGAACGTTGAAGCCGGAAGACGTGGACTACAACGTTCACAAAGGGAATATTCGCTATATCCCAGATTAATAGGCTAGTTTGTTAGTTTTGTTTTACTATAAATAGGATTGATCGGATCAGATAGAACACACAATTTTTCGTACACTCTTGCTCTCTATTAGCTGCAATCACTCACAGACACTTACACTTGTATTCAAATCGCATTGTAACACCTAGTTGATCCGCATCATATCCTTCACTGTATCCTGAAGTTTGAAGTAATAAGAAGAACAAGGCAGCTGCGATTGTCAGCTCCCGAGGTTTTATGCCGGCGATCTAGATTGATCAAGGGCTTTTGTGACACCTGTGTCACTTCAACCATCAAACAAATGCCAAACCAATGAAATATTGTATTTCATACTTGGGATTTGTAAAAATATGTCTATCGATTGCACATATCAACTCTTGTTCGATTTCAAGCTCTAAATCGCTTTCTGGAAGGTTATACACGCACTGATGCGTAAATATAACCAGTTTAATGCAACGAACACTCCGGAATAGTGAAATAGGCTTAACATACCTTAAATAAGCTTTACTTAACTTAGAAATAAGTTTTGAAGGCTTTGGTATGGCAAAATCAAGTTAAATCGCTTACAGGGACTAAAGTTGACAAACTGCGAAAGTATGCCAATTTGAACTGTAACAGACATTCCGGAACATGACCATAAGTTAAACATACCCTAAATATCCTTTACATAGCTTAGAAATAGGCTTTAAGGGGTTCGGTGTGCTAAAATAAACTTCTGGGTCATTCAGGGACTAAAAGCGTTAAAAAGTGCACAAGTTTGCATTTTCGCGCATAACTTACGTTCTGAATACATCCGGACATCCAAAAATTTATGTAAGCACTAAAATATTTTATTTTAGTGTTTGGCATGAGAAAAATCCATTTGTCACGCATTTTGGATCGTTTTTCGCGCTTGTGCGCATTCCGTCGTAATTAATCGAACATCACGTTCGTACGGCCAAAAGAACCAACATACGACATATTTTTGAGCATGTTTCATGTCCACAATGTTTAGGCATCATTTTAGGGCCTTAAAGTTGGCTTTACGGGCCTTAGAAGTGTCGAAAATGGCTTAAAACATCAACAGGGACTGAAACTGTAATTCTGCAAACATGTTTCTGATCTGCAACTCCCAGGCGGCCCGCCTGAGTTTTAGTAGATCCTGAAGCGGGCCGCGTCCGCCTCCCTGATCAGATTAGATCGAACAGTCAGCAGTTTCCAGCTGTTTGATCCTCACCCACACATTCTCAACTGCACATTCAGCTCATTTAGACCCATTTTTAGGCACCATAACTTTCCGACACTTGTACGGATGCGATTAAAGCACGGTTTCCATGAAACGATCTTAACGGTTACCCGAAAACTATAAATACCCCACCCCCCATTACTTCAAAACCACTAGAATCTGATCTAAGTGACTCTAAGTTGGAACCATTGTTTCATACCTGAGTTATTTTGATCTAGATTAGCATTCGGGGACCCTTTGTAAGTATTCTTTCGTTCTTTTATCGTTTTTCGAGTCCGAAAGTCAAACTTTGTTTGAATTTCAGCGTTAACCAGCTTATGGTCAATGCGAAGTTCGTTTGAACTTCGCAACGTGATTGTAATCACGATGGTTATAGTCCTTTGTGACTATGCCTACTGATTACCACGTTGTCTAGGGTCGTAAGGGTAAGCGATCTAATAAATCGCTTATACCTTCGAACCCGACCCAGTTTGGACGATCATTAGGATCCGACCAAATACATTAGGTGACCATAGTATATAGGGAATAACCTTCCGAGGTTATACCTTATGGTCACATCGTTTAAGTAGTTGTATGATAGGTAGTTTATATGCCTTAGGTAAATTACCAGAATACCCTTTTCATGTATAATTGGTAATTAAGCATATGTAACCTAAAATTTTGTCACATAACTGATAATGTAACATGTTTAGGCATATAACACTTGTCATAGGACTAGTTAGGCGGTCCGAACGCGTTTCACGCGAACGACGCGTTAAAGTAGCATAAGCTACCTAAACGGGTCGTAATGGGTCGTAGGCTATTAGGTTAGGTTTCATTTAGTATGTAGGCTTTGTTAAACCATATGACACGAGTCTCTATACTCGTTTGGTTTACAAACCATCATTCTATCTAAATCCTCCAATTTAGGTCCGGTTTATTAACATAGTTACCTATATTAGGTGCCGTTTGATATCCGCGATCTCTAGCATTGTTTGGTTGTTACTCAAGGACTTCTGAGCAATCTCAAGTGAGTACATAGACCCCTCTTTTACTGTTTTCCAAACTGTTTTGGGGTGGAACACATGTGCCTACTTGTTACTTTCCTGCTTTCCTGTTTTCACATCATATACCGGCTATGTTTGTTAGTACATTATAGTACATGATTTCATGACATTTCATGCTATGTATGTCCATTGTGTGCATACTTAGTACATTGTTTTACATTACATTTCTGCTATGTATGTTGACTGATAGCATGCTAGCACCTTGATTTACAAGACTTTTCTGCTTTGTATGTTAACTTAGCATACTTAGTACATTGTTTTCATATGACATATATACAACTGCTATAACATTTGGTTTGCACAAACGGGTCTTTATTACGTTCATTAACATTTGCTACGCAGCTCGGGAGTAAGTAGTGGTACCATAGGACTTGACAAATCCCATTCCTGACATCCCGGGTTTGTTTGGATGTAAGGAATGACTGAATCCGAAAACATTTCTTTTGATAACCTTGACTAAAAGGGTTATCCGACTGTCTCAAGGCTTGAATGTATGCGTTAACTTACCACATAAATGTTTGTATCAATGTAACATGCATTACTTTGCAAAACATAACTTTTTGATATATTCAAAATACTTTGTTTTGTACATTTCTACATTTGGATTATGTGACAATACTTTACTTACAATACATAACATTTGTTACACATTACTTGACTACTTTTGGACTATAAACATTTGACATGGTTTATACAAGGACTTTTTGACAATTGGTTTAAACATGGACTTTATACATTGGTGGTTTGTTTAAGTGATTTAAGTAACGAGGCGTGTGTAATGTGATACAAGCATGGTGGATACGTCGCTGGTACTTCCTATATATAAGTGTTTGTATGGTATTACATATCGTAGTGTTATTTGAATCATTTCAATTTGAGACATATAACATTTTATATAAATAACATATCTTTCACAAGACATTGCTTTACAAACAACTTATTTTATACAACTCATTTTACTTGGTTATACATTTAACCACGCATTATTCTTTTATTTATACATATCATTTGATCTTATCTCTTTTTAAATGACTTACAAAACAAAACAATTTACAAGGTTCATGACTGACTTTTACTAAACAACTTTTTCTTAAACTTAAGTCATGAACCCTATTTTCACAAAACCTATGTATATCACAGGCATTTTTATGCTGACGTACCTATTTTCACATTTGTTTTCAGGAGCTTTTGCATAGGATGATGATCGTGACACTAGGGCGGACCTGTGCCTTAGAGACTTAAAATGAAGATAGACTTAGTTTAATTATGTTATAAACTCTTTGATTCCTGTTTAAAACATTGTAACTCTTATGTTGATAAATAAAATACAACTTTGTATGCCATGGTTATGAAACAATTAATTCTGTTACAACACTCCCCGGCGTTTTCCGCCACGTTTTGTGCGTTATACGTGGTCGGGGTGTGACAGCTTTTCTCGTACATCTCGTGTCACCCTTTACCTTTTTTGCTCATTATTTGATTGTAGATAAAGCTCGATATCCTGAGCTATATCCTGAAAACTGTTTTTATTAACAACTTAATCAGCACATTTTTCACAAAGACCTCTAGCACACTACCTCACTTAACTAATTTGATCACTTAATTGCTTCAATAATTTTTGACCAAAACAATTTGGCGCCCACCGTGGGGCGAGTGGTGCTATTCTTGCTAAAATCTTTACTTGGTTTTCTTTTTTTGAAACTTTTTGCACAACTATTTTCAAAGGCCTCAAAATCAAACATAAGCTCTTCCACCATGTCTGCTACAACCTCTGCAATAATCGGTTCGGTGCTTCCACCACCTCCGAGGACACAAGCTTCATCTCAGCCTCAAGCTCCTCCAAGAAGGACCGAAACTCATGTGGCCCGGGATATTATTCCCACTCAGAATGTTCAAGGATCTGTTGTCTCAGGGGGAACTCCTATTTTGGCTTCTAATGATGAAATTTTAACTTTGTTTGGTAGTATACAGGATCAGATGAAGCAGCAGCAGGAAACAAATAAAATGCTAATAAGAGAAATACAGCTCTTGAAGTCCAGCTCGAGTAGGCCTCCTGAGGATATTGTTACTCCCCTGCAGCCAAGATCATTGAACTTCAGTTCAGCAGTGTACACCGAGGATAACAGGGGCAATATTGTGCCTAGCCATTCCTAGAATCATACTCCTGAGATACCCTCTTCGGTTAGGGTGTCAACTGTGAGAAGTTCAGGATATGCTTCAGGATATGGCCAGAATCCTCAGACTGGTAACGCGTCTAATAATACTAATACTCTTGTTACTAATGGTCTTGGATCTTTGCAGGATACAGGTATGACATCAGCATTCTCTAGGGAGATTCAGAAATTTAAGGACATGATATCCAGTGTACCTGGGGTGGTCCAACCAATTCCAGAAGTATCCTAGGATAGCCACAGGATATCCCGGTTTGCATATCCTATTTGTGATGTTGAAATCCCAAAAAGTGTCACACCCCGACCACGTAAGACAACAAATCGTGGCGGAAACGTCGGGGAGTGTTGTAACAGAATCATTGTTTCACAACCATGGATCAAATAGTTTTGTTTTATTACATTATTGAACTCATTGTTTTATTACAAATCAAATAAATACAAATATTGTCTTTCAAGTTTTAAAGTCGCTAAGGCACGAGTCCATCCTATGTATAGCATGTATCAATAACCATCACATAGCAGCACCTGAAACGTGTGTAAAAATAGGTACGTCAGCATAAAAATGCCTGTGAGATACATATGTTTTATTTATTTAGGATTCATGACTTTATAAGTTTAAAAGAATGTTTAAAAAGTAGTCATGGACCTATGAAAACGTTTTCTTTTATAAATCATGTGAAAATTTATAAGAATTTTGATGATATAAAAGAATGATGCATAGATAATTAAATAACCAAATAAAATGAGTTTGTATAAAATATGTTGATTGTAAAACAATGTTTTGATAAAAAAAATGTTTGTAGTATATATAAAAATATACTTTGGTTTTAAGAAAATCGGTTAAGTAATATATTAAAATATATTTTTGTTCCAAAATAGATAAACAGATAGTATATTAAATATACTTTAGTTGTCAAAATAATAATTTTCAGTAGTATATCAAAAGCATACTTTGGTTTTATAAATAACATATTAAACTATGCTTTGGTTTTATAAATAACATATCAAACTATGCTTTGGTTTTATAAATAACATATTAAACTATGTTTTTGTAATTAATAAAATATATGATGTTCTGTACAATATCACATATGAGAGTATTTCAAACTATACCTTGGAAGTATAAAAAAATATACAAAAAAATGTGATTTAGAATTCATTCAAACCTTAGTGTATCAAACTACACCTTAGAGACTATAGAAATACCACAAAGGCAATCTCTATTTGGATAAAAATTGGTTTCTGACATTCCATACAACAGGAATGGGGTGTCTAATCCTATAGCGCTATATAATACTACCAACCAGTTTGGTGAATGTATAAAATAAGTACAACCCAACAATTTATTTAATAATCTTTGAAAAATTAGTGTTTAAACCATAGATAATCATTCAGTTTGTCAAAAGATAAGTACTAGCATGTATAATCAATTTATACTTTGAAATCGTGAAAATAACAATAGGTACACATGTTTCACCCCAAAACATTTGAAAACAGTAAAAGAGGGGACTATGTACTCACTTGAGAGTGCTTAGAAGTCTTGAATAACAACCAAGCAAAGCTAGAGGGGTCACGAAAATCAAACGGCACCTAATATAGGTAACTACATTAATAACCAGACCTAAATCGGGAGATCAGATAGGATGAGGTTTCCTAAACCAAATGAGTGTTGGAACTCATATGATATGGTTTAACAAAGCCTACATACTAAATTGAAACCTAACCTAAGTGCTTACGACCCATTACGACCCGTTTAGATAGCTTATGCTACTTTAACGCGTCGTTCGTGTAAAACCGCGTTCGGACCGCCTAACTAGTCCTATGACAAGTATTATATGCCTTAACAAGTCTAATAATGTTTCCTAATCAGTTTAGATGCCAAAATTTAGGTTTCATATACTTAAAATGAATTTACGCGTAAAAAGGGCATTTTGGTCATTTTCCTAAGGCATATAAACTACCTATCATACAACTAACTAAACGAAGTGACCATAAGGTATAACCTCGGAATGTTATTCCCTATACAACTATGGTCACCTAATATGTTTGGTCGGATCCTAATGATCGAACAAACGGGTCGGGTTCGAAAGTCTAAGCGGTTGTTTAGACCGCCTACCTTACGACCCTACATAAGCTCTAAACCTAAAGTGACGAGTTAAACATGTCAAAACATGTTTAACGAAGTTAGAAAACAAGTTAGATATCAAAACAAACGGTTTTGATACTAAAAAATAGTTTGGTTGCAAAATACACATAAACGCGTATTTTGACCGAAACTATGACTCGTCACTACACCTAATTAACGTGGTAATCAGTAGGTATAGTCACAAGAGACTATAACCATCGTGATTACGCTCACGTTACGAAGTTCAAACGAACTTCGTGTTGACCATTGACTGGTCAAAGCAGAAAGTCAAACATTGTTTGACTTTCGTGCTAAAAACGCCTAAAAGAACGAAAGAATACTTACAACGGGTCCAAGAAATGGAGGTTTGATCTAATTATTCTCAGGTATGAAGTGCAAACACTCCAACTTAGAGAGTGAATCAGATCAAGTGTGCGTTGCAAGTGAAATGGTTGGGGGTTTATATAGATTTCGGTAAACCGTTAGGATCGTTCATCGTAAACCGAGCTTCAATCTTGGCCCTCCACTTGGGCACAAGGTTTTCTAATACCATGGGACCCTTAAAACCATCAAATACTAGCCCAAGGTATTGAAAAAATTACACAAAAGCCCTTGAAATTCGACCAGTTTGCTGAAAATGGAGTTCTGATCTGGGCATGTCCTCACGGCCCGCGTAGCCAGACCCTAAGGTCTACGCGGCCCGCCTAGCAACTTTCAGAAGTTGTCAAATTTGGCCCCTGCAATGCTGAAACTTGGTTTTTAAAGCATTTTTGACACGTTTAAGCCCCGTTAACCCCATTTCAAGGCTCTAAAATGAAGTTAAAGTATAGGGAACTTAAAATATGCTCAAAAATATCTCGGATGTCGGCTCGTTTGGTCGTACGGTTGCGTTGTTCGGTTAATTACGACGAAACACGAACAGACGCGAAAAACGATCCAAATTACGCGACCAATGGAATTTTATCATTCCAAACACTAAAATAAAATATTTTAATGCTTACATAAATTTTTGGATGTCCGGATATATTCAGAACGTAAGATATGCCCGAAAATGCAAACTTATGCACTTTTTGACGCTTTTAGTCCCTATTGATCAAATATGTTTATTTTAGCATACCGAACCCCTCAAAGCCTATTTCTAAGCTATGTAAAGGATATTTATGGAATATTTAACTTATGATCAAGTTCTGGAATGTTCATTACAGTACAAATCGGCATACTTTCGCAGTTTGTCGGAATTAGTCCCTGTAAGCGAATAAACTTGATTTTGCCACACCAAACCTTTCAAAACTTAGTTCTAAGTTATATAAAGGTTATTTAAGGCATGTTAAGCCTATTTCACTGTTCTGGAGTGTTTGTTGCATTAAACTGGTTGTATTTAAGCATTAGTTCGCGTATAACCTTCCAGAAAGCGATTTAGAGCTTGAAATCGAACAAGATTTGATATGTGCAAACGATACACATATTTATACAAATACCAAGTATGAAATGCAATATTTCATTGGTTTGGTATTTGTTTGATGGTTGAAGTGACACATGTGTCACAAAAAGATTTCAAACCCCCAACATGGAGCTCTATGACGGAACCACAGATCCTGAAGAGCATATTGCTCAGTACCAGGAAAGGATGGAAATTAACCCTATTCCTCCGAATCTCAAGGAAGCATGCCACTACAAGGGTTTTGGCTCTACTCTGACAGGATCAGCCTTCAAATGGCTCTTAAACATTCCACCTCATTCAATTACATCATTTGCTCACTTAGTAAATTTATTTAATAGTCTATTTTCTTGCAGTCGAAGTTTTGAAAAACAAACCAGTGATCTCTACAGGATAACTCAAGGGTCTCAGGAATCCTTGAGGGATTTTGTGAACAAGTTTAGCAGGGAATCCCTAGATATCCCACATCTTGATGTTGCAACAGCTGTGCAGGCATTCAAAATGGGGTTACAAAAGGATTTCCAATTTTATCAGGATCTTGTGATGAATCCTTGCAGGAACTTGGATAAGGCTCAAAACAGGGCCCTGAGGTACATTCGACTAGAAGATGATAAAAAGCTGCAAGAGAGGATGAATCCATCCTCAACTTATGAATCAACTAACAGGAAGTCAGAGTCCTCATACAAACCATATCGCTCTAAGCCATATGGCAGTAATAACAACAAGAAAGTGAATGCTGTTGAAGACGAGGATCCTGAGGAGTATCATGAGTTGTCAGAATATTGTTTTTCTATTAATATAACTGAACTAATGTATGATATACAGGGTTTAGGAGAAAAAGCGAGGTGGCCTAGGAAGAACCAACAAAAAGCTGATTGGAAGGATAAATCCAAGTGGTGTGCCTTCCATGAGGATTTGGACATATTACGGAAGATTGCATTGCTCTAAGGAAGGAAATAAGCTATCTCCTGAGCAAGGGATATCTGAAGGATCTTCTGGGAAGAAAGAAGAATAAGGGTCAGGATACTGAGAAGGATCCTGAATGAGCAGCATTACCTCCTACGGATGCCAAAATAATTAACTTTATTTCAGGAGGATCCGACATTTGTGGAACCTCTTATTCTGCAGCAAAAAGGCATGCAAAGGAAGCTAAGGCAGAAAGGGGAGATAAGCCAACCAAGATGACATCCCTCACAACTGATAAAGTGATCACGTTCGACAGTGATGACAGGGATACTGTCCAGGATCCCCACCATGATGGTTTGGTAATAACTTTATATGTTGCTAACCATTTTGTACGCAGGATACTGGTGGATAATGGCAGCTCTGTTAACATTATTCAGCTAGAAACACTGAAAAGGATGAATGTTTCTCCAATGGACATCACTCCAAAATCCACTGTACTTGTCGGATTCAGTGGAGAGGCCAAGAACACTGTGGGAGAAATAAAGCTGCCAGTATATGTTGAAGGAGTCAACTCGATAGAATGCTTCTGTGTCATAGACTCCTTATCCTGCTACAATATTATATTGGGTAGGCCATGGATCCACGATATGAAAGCTGTGCCATCGACCTATCATCAGTGTATTAAGATCCCTACCCCTTGGGGGGGGGGGGTGTTCAAGGTGGAAAGTAATCAACAAGAAGAGAAGGAGTGTTATTTTTCTTTGATGAAATCCTCAATGAAGCCCAAAGCAGGATAGCAATTAAAGATGCGAGCCCAGGATATCGTGGAGGCTTCAGAGCAGGATGTTAAGAAAATTATCCTGGATCAGGATAATGCGGATAACTTGGTGCTCGTAGGAACCAATATCCCTCAGGATATTGAAAATCAATTGACTAACTTTTTGAAATGCAGGATGTCAACATTCGCATGGAAACATGAGGATATGACAGCAAAAACGAAGGAAGTTTACTCCTGAACGGAACACAATAATCCAAGAAGAACTTGAAAGACTTTTAAAGAGCAAGATGATTAGGAAAGTCAAATTTCCCAAATGGCTAGCAAATATAGTTGTGGTTCAAAAGAAAAACGGGAAATGGAGAGTTTGTGTAGATTAGACAGACTTGAACAAAGCGTGTCCTAAAGACCCATTCCCTCTGCCTCATATCGACTCAATGGTGGATGCTACTGCTGGTCATGAAATGTTAACCTTCATGGATGCATCCTTAGGATTCCAGCAAATACAAATGGAACTTTCGGGCCAGGAGGATACTGCTTTCATGACACCAACAGGTATTTATTGTTATACTACTATGCCTTTTGGTTTGAAAAATGCAGGTGCAACATACCAGAGATTGGTGAATATGATGTTCAAAGACAAACTGGGGGACACCATGGAGGTATACATTGATGATATGGTGGTAAAATCTAAGAATGCTGAGGATCATCTTCGGGATATTGAAGGAGCATTTGAGATCCTGGATTAATACAATATGAAACTAAATCCTGCCAAATGCCATTTTGGAGTGGGGGCAGGAAAGTTTCTAGGATACATGGTGACTAAAAGGGGGATCGAAGCAATCCTGGAACAGATTAAAGCTATCCTAGATATCAAGTCACCTTCTAACATGAAAGATGTAGAAAGACTAACAGGGCGAGTAGCAGCATTAAACAGGTTTATATCGAGATCCTCGGAAAAGTGCAAGGAATTCTACGATATCCTGAAGAAGAACAAGAAATTCGAATGGGGGAGAGAAGCATGAAGCTGCCTTGCAGGAATTGAAGCAGTATCTTTCAACTGCACCTCTATTGATGAAGCCCGAGGATGGTGAACCATTATCCCTGTATCTCGCAGTATCAGGGAATGCAATAGGTATTGTTCTGGTAAAGGATCATGAAGGTCAGCAGTATCCTATCTATTATGTTAGTTAAAGTTTGTTAGATGCTGAAACTAGATATTCTCATTTAGAAAAATTGATATTGGCCCTAGTTATCCTGTTAAAAATGTGCTTAGGAAACCTGAGATGTCGGGTAGAATGGCTAAGTGGACAGTGAAATTAAGTGCCTATTGTTATGGGTCATTTTCTGAGTATATACATCCTGACTAATATCCTGCTTTTGGTTGTCTACTTGTGATCAGGATACTGGATTAGGATATTGCTAACATCCTGGGCGATATCCTGGTGTTAACTAAATTAACCACGTGCAGGTTAGAGGCTGTGGGTTACTAACGGTCAGATGGACTTCTTCTCCTCAAGACTCGGGCGTATCTGTTATGTGAGAGACGTTGAACCCGAAAGACCAGGTCTACAACGTTCGAGTGGGAATATTCGCCGGATCCCGGTTTATTAGGATAGTTTGTTACATTTCTTTTACTATAAATAGATGGGGGCGGATCAGATTAAGACACGCAACTTACACACACACACTTTTGAACACTTTTGCTCTCTAGCTCACTGCAAACACTATACACAAACACTTGTATTCGAATTACATTATAACACCTAGTTGATCCGCATCACATCCTGCACTGTATCCTGATATTTAAAGCAATAGAAGAACAAGGCAGCTGCGATTGTCAGCTCCCGAGGTTTTGTGCCGGTGATCTAGATTGATTAAGGGCTTTCCTCGTACATCACGTGTCAACCTTTACTTTTTTGCTCATTGTTTGATCATAGATACAGCTCCATATCCTGAGCCGTATCCTGAAACTGTTTTTACAATTAACTTGGCTAACATATTTTTCACGCATATTTCTAGCACACTACCTCACTTAACTAATTTGATCACTAAATTGCTTCGGTAATTTTTGACCAAAACAATTTGGCGCCCACCGTGGGGCAAGTGGTGCTATTTTTGCTAAAAACTTTAGTAAAATCATTACTCGGTTTTTTATTGTCAAAACTTTTTGCTACATTGTTTTCAATGGCCTCGAGATCAAACATGAGCTCTTCCACCATGTCTGCTACAGCCTCTGCAACAATCGGTTCGGTGCTTCCACCTCCTCCTCCAAGAATGCAAGCTTCGTCACACGGAACTGAAAGTCATGTAGCTCGGGATGTTATCCCCGCTCCCAGTACCCATGGATCCGGTCCTATTTTGGCTTCTAATGATGAAATTCTGAATTTGTTTGGTAGTGTACAGGAACAGATGAGGCAGCAGCAGGAAACTAATCGGATGCTGATGAGAGAGATACAACTCTTGAAATCCGGCCCAAGTAGACCTGCTGAAGAAACTGTCACTCCTTTATAGCCTAGGGCTTTGAACTTCGGTTCTGCGGTTTACACCGAGGATAACCGGGGGAACATCGTGCCAAGCCGCTCTCAGAGTCATACTCCTGAGATACCCTCCTCGGTCAGGATGTCGACTGTGAGGAGCTCAGGATATGCTTCAGGATATGGCTAGAATCCTCAGACCGGTAACATGTCAAATAATAATACTCTTGCTACTAACAATAATGGGTCTTTGCAGGATGCAGGTATGACGTCAACATTTACTAGGGAGCTTCAGAAATTGAAGGACATGATATCCACTGTGCCTGGAGTGGTCCAGCCAATTCCGGAAGTACCCCAAGATAGCCACAGGATATCCCGCTTTGCATATCCTATCTGTGATGCTGAAATCCCAAAAAGATTTCAGACCCCCAACATGAAACTGTATGATGGGACTACGGATCCTGAAGAGCATATTGCCAAGTATAGAGAAAGAATGGAGATTAACCCTATCCCTCCGGAGCTCAAAGAAGCATGCTTGTGCAAGGGTTTTGGATCTACCTTGACAGGATCAGCCTTAAAATGGCTATTAAATGTTCCCCCTCACTCAATTACTTCGTTTGCCCATTTGGTTAATTTATTTAATAGTCAGTTTTCTTGCAGTCGGAGTTTTGAGAAACTAACCAGTGATCTTTACAGGATAACTCAAGGGCCTCAGGAATCCTTGAGGGATTATGTGAACAAGTTTACTCGGGAATCCTTGGATATCCCACATCTTGATGTTGCAACAGCTGTGCAGGCTTTTAAGATTGGGTTACAAAAAGGATTCTCAGTTTTATCAGGATCTTGTAATGAATCCCTGCAGGAATCTCGATGAAGCTCGTAACAGGGCTTTGAGATATATCCGCTTGGAAGATGACAAAAAGATGCAAGAGCGGATGAATTCTACCTCAACCTACGAATCAACCAACAGGAAATCAGAATCCTCGTATAAACCGTATCGCTCCAAGCCATATGGCAGAAATGATAACAAGAAAGTGAATGCTGTTGAAGATGAGGATCCTGAAGAATATCCTGAATTATCTGAATACTGCTTTTCTATTAATATACCTGAGTTAATGTATGCTATGCAGGGTTTAGGAGACAAAGCCAGGTGGCCTCGAAAGAATCAGAAGAAGGCTGATTGGAAGGATAAATCCAAATGGTTTGCCTTCCATGAAGATTTCGGACATGTGATCGAGGATTGCATTGCTCTAAGGAAAGAAATAAGCTAACTATTAAGCAAGGGGTATTTGAAGGATTTGCTGGGAAAAAAGAAGAATAAAGGGCAGGATCCTGAGAAGGATCCTGAACGAGCAGCATCACCCCCAGCAGATGCCAAAATAATTAACTTTATTTCAGGAGGATCCGACATTTGTGGGACTTCGTATTCTGCGGCCAAGAGACATGCAAAGGAAGCTAAGACTGAAAGGGGAGACAAACCAGCTAGGATGACTACCCTTACAACCGATAAAGTGATCACTTTCGATAGTGATGACAGGGATACTGTTCAGGATCCTCATCATGATGCTCTCGTAATAACATTATATGTTGCTAACCATTTTGTACGCAGGATATTAGTGGACAATGGTAGTTCTGTCAACATAATTCAGCTGGAAACATTGAAGAGGATGAATGTATCTCCAATGGACATTACTTCAAAGTCCACTGTGCTCGTTGGTTTCAGTGGAGAAGCTAGGAATACCGTAGGGGAGATAAAGTTGCCTATATATGTTGAAGGGGTCAACTCGATACAACGCTTCTGTGTGATGGATTCCCTATCCTGTTATAACATCATACTAGGCAGGCCATGGATCCATGACATGAATGCTGTGCCATCGACTTATCACCAGTGCATCAAGATCCCTACCCCTTGGGGGGTCGTCAAAGTTGATAGCGATCAGCAGGAGGCAAGTTTCCAATATGGCTGGCAAATGTAGTCGTGGTACAGAAGAAAAATGGGAAATGGAGAGTCTGTGTAGATTACACGGACTTGAACAAGGCTTGTCCTAAAGACCCATTTCCTCTTCCCCATATTGATGCAATGGTGGATGCTACTGCCGGGCATGAGATGTTAACGTTCATGGATGCATCCTCAGGATTTCAGCAGATTCAAATGGAGCCTTCGGACCAGGAGGATACTGCCTTCATGACACCAACAGGTATTTATTGTTATGCTGCTATGCCCTTTGGTTTGAAAAATGCAGGTGCAACATACCAGAGATTGGTAAACATGATGTTTAAAGACAAGCTGGGGGACACCATGGAGGTATATATTGACGATATGGTGGTGAAATCTAAAAAGGCTGAGGATCACCTCCAGGATATCAAGGGAGCATTTGATATCCTGGATCAGTATAACATGAAACTGAATCCTGCTAAGTGCCATTTCGGAGTGGGGGCAGGAAAGTTTCTAGGATATATGGTGACCAAAAGAGGCATAGAGGCGAGCCCGGGGCAGATTAGAGCTATCCTGGATATAAAATCACCTTCGAATATGAAGGATGTTCAACGGTTAACAGGCCGAGTAGCAGCATTGAACAGATTTATTTCAAAATCCTCGGAAAAATGCAAGGAATTTTATGATATCCTCAAGAAGAATAAGAAGTTCGAATGGGGAGCAAAGCATGAAGCAGCCTTGCAGGATTTGAAGCGATATCTCTCGACTGCACCTCTATTGATGAAGCCTTAAAATGGTGAACCACTATCCCTATACCTCGCTGTATCAGGGAATGTTGTAAGTGCAGTTCTTATAAAGGACCATGAAGGTCAGCAATATCCTGTCTATTATGTTAGTAAAAGTTTACTAGATGCTGAAACTAGATATTCTCATCTAGAGAAATTGATATTAGCCCTAGTTATGGCATCAACGAAACTTAGACATTATTTTGAGACACATAGGATTAATGTTAAAACCAATTATCCTGTTAAAAACGTGCTTAGGAAACCCGAAATGTCGGGTAGGATGGCTAAGTGGTCAGTAAAACTGAGTGCTTATGACTTAGTATATGAGCCTAGAAATGCCATAAAGTCTCAGGCTTTAGCTGACTTTGTGGCTGATTTCAGTAGTGACATTCAAAATGAAGTAGATTTAGAAGTACAACAACTAGGAGAAAATTTAGAATGCTGGACATTGTATACTGATGGTGCATCTAACGTAAGAGGTGTAGGTTTAGGTATACTACTAAAATCGCCACAGGGGGACATATTACCCCAGGCTATTAGGTGTGAATTTCCTGCTACTAATAATGAAGCAGAATATGAGGCTTTAATTGCAGGATTAGAGTTGGCTAGGAATATGAGTATCAAGAATTTGCAAGTATATGTTGATTCTGTGCTAATCACTAATCACTTTAATGGAACCTATGCAGTTAAGGGAGAGAAG
This sequence comes from Helianthus tuberosus, assembly GCA_030545235.1. Lineage (NCBI taxonomy): Eukaryota > Viridiplantae > Streptophyta > Magnoliopsida > Asterales > Asteraceae > Helianthus > Helianthus tuberosus. The sequence goes on along the minus strand of CM060425.1, from coordinate 175,219,045 downwards.
TTAATTGAGTATCTCGAAATTCTCAAAAAATTAGCAGGATATTTCAATATTTTTACACTTGAACAGGTACCAAGAGAGGATAATGCTGAAGCGGATGCCTTGGCAAATCTGGGATCATCGGTCAAGATACCGGAAGGAACCCGAATACCAATATTACATATCCTATATCCTGTGACGAATCCTCAGGATAAGGAAGTAATAAGTATTCAGGATCCTGATGATGAGTATCCTGAGGAGGATCCTAAGTCCTGGACGGCTCCAATCACGAGATATCTCAAGGAAGGACACATCCCAAAGAATGAGAATCCTAAAGCCTTTAGAATAAAGGTATCACGATTCACTATTATAAATGATGTTTTGTATAAGAAATCTCTTGCAGGACCATATCTGAGGTGCTTGGAGGATCCCGAAACCAAAGAAGTACTTCAGGATATACATGAAGGGGATTGTGGTAACCATACTGGAGGCAGGTCCTTATTCTCAAAAGTATTAAGGACAGGATATTATTGGCCGACGATGAGGAAAGATGCCACAGAATATGCTCGAAGATGTGACGCATGTCAAAGACATAGTAACGTATTACATCAGCCCGCTGAACCGCTGTATCCTATTGTTTCCCCTTGGCCGTTCATGAAGTGGGGTATGGATATAGTGGGAAAGCTTCCAAAGGCTCCAGGAGGAAAGGTTTTCGTGTTGGCAATGACGGATTATTTCTCCAAGTGGGTTGAAGCAGAAGCATTTGTTCAAGTTAGAGATCAGGAAGTGGTATCCTTCATAAAAAGGAATATCCTGACTAGGTTTGGAGTACCAGTTGAGATAATTTGTGACAACGGATCTCAATTTATAAGTAAAAGGACTACTGACTTCTGCAAGAGTTGGGAAATCAAAATGATTACGTCTACTCCGGTACATCCTCAAGCAAATGGACAAGCTGAATCCTCAAACAAGATAATTGTCAACAACTTGAAGAAGAGATTAGGGGCCAAGAAAGGAAGATGGGCAGAAGAACTACCCTTTTTTTGTGGGCTGATAAAACGACGGTAAAAAATGCAACTGGTCAAACCCCATTTTCCTTAGTGTTTGGAGCAGAAGCGGTGATCCCGACGGAAATGGTGATACCAACAGCAAGATCCAACCTCAGGAATCCTGAGCAGAATCCTGAAGTCCTATGCCAGGAACTGGATACTATTGATGAGACAAGAGATGCTGCAAGGCTAAGGATGGCAGCATATCAACAGAGGATATCTAAAGCATATAACAAGAATATAAGGACTAGAAGATTTCAGGTTGGAGATTGGGTATTAAGAAAAGCTTTTCAGAATACTACTAATCCTGCTGATGGAAAGTTGGCTCCGAAATGGGAAGGACCCTACGAGGTTGAATCGGAATCAGGAAAAGGAGCATACCGACTCAAGAATATAGAGGGGGATATGCTACCAAGATCTTGGAATGCTATACATTTAAAACTCTATTTCAAGTGAGTATGGAATTTAGATTCCAACTCAGGGTGGTATGAATTCTGTGTCTCTTATTAAATTTTGATATTACTTACTATTTTGAATCTATTACTGACTTAAGCATCGGAGGGGTGTTAGCCAGGCTAACACCCACCTTAGCTTATAGTGGTTTTGCAGAATATACTTCGGGATATGGCACCAGGATATACACTCAGGATATTTCGGAAGATTAGAGGATTGATCACCCTCTCTCACGTATAAGGGATCCTGATCCCTTCACAGGTTTAAAGGTATTCACCTTTCTTCCGAATTGGGTTTAAACACCCCGCCTGGAGCGCAAGTTATTCGGGAATAGTTCAAGGTGGCGGGACCAGTCCATGTAAAAGTGGCTGACAATTTCGTTACTATTGGCTATATCCTGAATCCTAAAGGTATATGAGGATTGATCACCCTCTCTCACGAAAGGGTATTTTCATACTCTCTAAGGTTTAAAGGTTTTAACCTTTCTAAGTCTTGGAGTTTATACACTCCCGCCTGTAGCGCACGAAAATTTAGGATTTCCCCCAGGATACGAAGGATTTATCTCCAGTATATTTTGGGTTTTACCCCTGTAACACAAAAATTGTCTATGCAATTGGAACTATTGTTTAAAAAATTTCTAAGTGTTTAAGGAATTCATGCACAGGGGACATTCCATCTAAAATAATTGTATGAAGCATAAAGAATCAAAGTTGAGCTAAATGTATCGAACTGGGGACATCTTGGCAGGAGAAGCCACAAAAAGGGTTGGAGTTTAATACTAAGGCTATACTCAATTCCTGGTATGATCTTTCCTTTGTGAACCTTAAACAAATTTTTAACTCTGATTAAGGATATATCTTTAGGATACGTCTTTGGAATCTGTTTTTGGAATATGTTTCGGGATATTTGATTGAAATGTTTGAAAGTGATACTTGATTGAAATTAAAACGCTGATCAAACAAGTATTGTCAAAACAGGTTTTAGAAAATGGACTATCTTTTATTCTTTAGAAGTTTTCTCTAAAGTTGATTGAATTTTTAAGTTCTATAAAAGTTTTCATAATATATTACTGAGTATATTGATCATGATATTTTCAAAAGATAGTTGTACAAAATTTTGCAAAGCTAAAATCTACACTGAGAAATACAGAAAACAATAGCAAATCAATTGAAAGATGAAATTATTTGAAATAAGCAATACCAGTTGATAACCGAAGGTTTCATCCTAAAACCTAGGACCCATCCACCTTCGGCTATCAAGTTGTCTTAATACCGAAATAGAAACTGTTCATAGGATAAGAAATAAAATTGTTCAAACAAAAGCATAACTCTCAAATTTAAAGAAAATAAGTTTTAGGAGGCAGCGCCTTCTTCATTCATGGTAATTTCAGCAACATCCGTCTCGGGATCCGCCTCAACATCCCTCTCAGCACCGGTTGTTTTTTCAACTGCTTTTGAAGATCCTTCAGCAGCAGGTTTGGCAGAAGGGCCGCCAAGGCTCTTTAGCTTTGTTTCCTAGGCACTGACGTCCCAAGAAGGGCATTCAAAGCCCAGTGCTTTGGCTTCGTGGGCCATCTTTAGCCTGGCCTGGAGAAGGGAAGTGATGATAGAACTTTTAAGACTTTCCCGATAGCTGATCATATCTTGTTCATGTTGAGCATGGGCAGCATCAAGATCGAACTGAGCTTGAAGAGCAACTTTACTGAGAGCGGCCTGGTGTTCTTTGATCATAGCCTTGAACTTTTCCTCGTAATGCCGAGATTTGGCGGCTGCAATCATACCCTGATCAGATATGGTGACCTCAGCTTTCTTTAACTTGGATTCAAGCGTCTTGTTGAGCCCACAGGATTCCTGATATAAGTGGACCAGACGTTCGAGACCCTGCAAATTAAAAGGACAGGTATTGGTTTTGTTAAATACTTATAAGCAGTATAAGATGCAGGATATGACTCGAGGATATTAACCTGGTTGAGAAAAGAAGTCATGAACCCGCTTGCCTCAATAAACCCGTGATTCTCATAAGGAAATGTATCAGAGATGACGGGAGAATCGGGTTCTTTCCTTTTACGGGAGCTTGAACTCCGAGGCTTGGTAGCTGGCGAAGGTTTGGGGATGCCGATGGCCTTGGAACTGCTGGGTTTGGATGAGGCCGTGGCCTTGGGACTAGGTTCCTTCTTAATCTGAACCTGATCAGAATAACTGTCCAGCTCGTCGAGGTCAAAGACTTCAGGGATCTTGGCCGGTGTTGCGTAAAGGGAAAAGTCTTACATCTTTATTACCCTTCATCATATTATATTGTGCTAATTAATTATTTTAAAGCAATCCTTACCAGACATTTCAGATGATGAGTATTGACTGGAACTCGGGATATGTGTGGTAAAACTCCTGTCACTTGCAGGTAATTGATAAACAGTTTTGATTCTTTTCTCTGATTCCGCAGTAGGGGGAGCTACTTCCTTGAAATTTACTGCAAAGGGATCAAAAAGGAGGATATTAGCAAAAGATAAAAGTCTAAAGGCACATGGGAACATTCATGATCCTACCGGGGGTTAACCACTCCACCGGAAGGCTAGCACCCTCATCAATGGAGTCTCGTTTGACAAAGAAGAACTTGCGTTGCCATCCGTCTTTGTTTTTGGTGGCTTTAAGGATAAGGGGTTTGTTGGAAGTCGAAAAAAGCAAAAACCGGCTAGAACCGTGGGATCGGAGGCGGTAAGCGATTGGCAGATCTTCGATACAAAGGTCGGGACAGTGAAGGTTTTTAATTTGGTTGAGTACGATTAATACCCTCCAGACCATGGGCATGGTCTGAGCAAAGGAGATTCCGGTGGTCCGGAAGAATTGCATCATGAATTCGGGAAAAGGGTATCGAAGACCTAGCGAGAAGGGGTATGCTGGGAAGCAAACCCAATCAGTGGAAGAAACATCCGATCGAATTGACCGATTGAATGGTCTAAAGACCGTGTTATCGGGGAAAGCACCAGAAGCTCTCAAAGCCGCAATGTCTGCATTATCAAAGGCACAGACCTCCTTCTCGGGATTTTTGAGAAGATTCTGCTGAATGAAGGTCTCGGATGATTCACCGGTTTGGGAGTAAGTTCTGGCAGCCATTGCAGATAGAGGAAGAAAGATTGACAAAAAATGAATGAGAAGTAGGGAATTACCTGGAGACTCCGATGAAGATATCTGCTTTTCAAACAAGAAGAGAGAAGATATAGGAGCATTGTGGATCTCCATCGAGTTAAAAGCGCGTTGGAAGTTATGATGTGATCTTGACCGTCGTCTCGATTTAATTGCCTTGATTTACAAGATAGAATTTTTAAAATATATCCGTTGGATTGGTATACCAACAGATATATTTGGGGACAATTGTTATGGGTCATTTTCTGAGTATATACATCCTGACTAATATCCTGCTTTTGGTTGTCTACTTGTGATCAGGATACTGGATTAGGATATTGCTAACATCCTGGGCGATATCCTGGTGTTAACTAAATTAACCACGTGCAGGTTAGAGGCTGTGGGTTACTAACGGTCAGATGGACTTCTTCTCCTCAAGACTCGGGCGTATCTGTTATGTGAGAGACGTTGAACCCGAAAGACCAGGTCTCCAACGTTCGAGTGGGAATATTCGCCAGATCCCGGTTTATTAGGATAGTTTGTTACATTTCTTTTACTATAAATAGATAGGGCGGATCAGATTAAAACACGCAACTTACACACACACACTTTCGAACACTTTTGCTCTCTAGCTCACTACAAACACTATACACAAACACTTTTATTCGAATTACATTGTAACACCTAGTTGATCCGCATCACATCCTGCACTGTATCCTGATATTTGAAGCAATAGAAGAACAAGGCAGCTGCGATTGTCAGCTCCCGAGGTTTTGTGCCGGCGATCTAGATTGATCAAGGGCTTTCCTCGTACATCACGTGTCAACCTTTACTTTTTTCTCATTGATTGATCATAGATACAGCTCCATATCCTGAGCCGTATCCTGAAACTGTTTTTACAATTAACTTGGCTAACATATTTTTCACACATATTTCTAGCACACTACCTCACTTAACTAATTTGATCACTAAATTGATTTGGTAATTTTTGACCAAAACACCTATGATCTAGTATATGAACCTAGAAATGCCGTAAAGTCTCAGGCTCTAGCTGACTTTGTGGCTGATTTCAGTAGTGATATTCAAAATGAAGTAGACCTAGAAGTACAACAGCTAGGAGAAAACTTAGAATCCTGGACATTATATACTGATGGTGCATCTAATGTGAGAGGTGTAGGATTGGGTATACTACTAAAATCGCCACAGGGGGACATATTACCCCAGGCTATTAGGTGTGAATTTCCTGCCACTAATAATGAAGCAGAATATGAAGCTTTGATAGCAGGATTAGAGTTGGCCAGGAGTATGAATATTAAAAGTTTGCAAGTATTTGTTGATTCCTTGTTAATTACTAATCATTTTAATGGATCCTATGCAATTAAAGGTGAGAAGCTAATCGAGTATCTCAAAATTCTCAAAAAATTAGTAGGATATTTCGATGTTTTTACACTTGAACAGGTACCAAGAGAGGATAATGCTGAAGCAGATGCCTTGGCAAATCTAGGATCATCAATCAGGATACCAGAGGGAACCCAAATACCAATACTACATATCCTATATCCTGCAATGGAGCTTCTCAAATCTCAGGATAAGGAAGTAGTAAGTATCCAGGATCCTGATGATGAATATCCTGAGGAGGATCCCAAGTCCTGGACGGCTCCAATTGTGAGATATCTCAAGGAAGGACATATTCCAAAGGATGAGAATCCTAAGGCTTTTAGGATGAAGGTATCCCGATTCACTATTATAAATAATATTCTATATAAGAAATCTCTTGCAGGACCATACCTGAGGTGCTTAGAGGATCCCGAAACTAAAGAAGTGCTTCAGGATATACACGAAGGGGATTGTGGCAACCATACTGGGGGCAGATTATTATTCTCAAAGGTGTTGAGAACAAGATATTATTGGCCGACGATGAGAAAATATGCTGCAGAATATGCTCGGAGATGTGATGCGTGTCAAAGGCACATTAATATACTGCATCAACCCGCTGAACCACTATATCCTGTTGTTTCCCCTTGGCCATTCATGAAATGGGGGATGGACATAGTGGGAAAATTGCCAAAGGCTCCAGGAGGAAAGGCTTTTATGCTGGTAATGACAGATTACTTCTCCAAGTGGGTTGAAGCTGAGGCATTCATTTAAGTCAGAGACCACTAAGTAGTATCCTTCATAAAAAGGAATAACCTGACTAGGTTTTGGATACCAGCTGAGATAATTTGTGACAATGGCTCTCAGTTTATCAGTAAAAGGACCACTGATTTTTGCAAAAGTTGGGGAATCAAGATGATTACATCTACTCCAGTACATCCTCGAGCAAATGGGCAAGCAGAATCCTCAAACAAGATAATAGTCAACAATTTGAAGAAAAGATTAGGAGCTAAAAAAGGAATATGGGCAGAAGAATTACCCTTTGTTTTATGGGCCGATAGGACAACAGTGAAAAGTGCAACTGGGCAAACCCCATTTTCCTTAGTATTTGGAGCAGAAGCAGTAATCCCGACAGAGATGGTGATACCTACAGCAAGATCCAACCTCCGGGATCCTGAGAAGAATTCTGAAGCCCTATGCCAAGAATTGGATACTATTGATGAAACAAGAGATGCGGCAAAGTTGAGAATGGCAGCATACCAACAGAGGATATCCAGAGCATATAACAAGAATCTAAGGACTAGGAGTTTTCGAGTTGGAGATTGGGTGTTAAGGAAAGCTTTTCAGAATACTACTAATCCTGCTGATGGAAAATTAGCTCCAAAGTGGGAAGGACCTTATGAGATTGAATCGGAATCTGGGAAAGGAGCATACCGGCTTAAGAATATGGAGGGGAATATGCTACCAAGATCCTGGAATGCTATACACCTCAAAGCCTATTTCAAGTGAGTTTAGAATTTAATTTCTAACTCAGGATGGTATGAATTCTATCTCTTTTTAAATATAATTCTATTTTATTTGAATCCAATACTGACTTAAGCATCGGAGGGGTGTTAAGGTTGTTTTGCAGAATATGCTTCGGGATATAACTTCAGGATATGCACTCAGGATAATTCGAAAGATTAGAGGATTGCCCCCCTCTCTCACGTTTAAGGGATCCTGATCCCTTCACAGGTTTAAAGGTATTCACCTTTCTCTCGAATTGGGTTTAAACACCCCGCCTGGAGCGCAAGTTATCCAGGGATAGTTCAAGATAGCGGGATCAGTCCATGTAAAAGTGGCTGACAATTTCGTTATTATTGGCTATATCCTGGATCCTAAAGGTATATGAGGATTGACCACCCTCTATCACGAAAGGGTATTTTCATACTCTCTAAGGTTTAAAGGTTTTCACCTTTCTAAGTCTTGGAGTTTACACACTCCAGCCTGTAGCGCACGAAAATTTGGGATTTTCCTCAGAATACCTATGGGTTTATCTCCAGAATATTAAGGATTTATCTCCAGGATATTTTAGAGTTTATCCCCTGTAATACGAAAGTTATACAAACAGTTGCAATTGATGTCTAAAAAGTTTCTAAGTATTCAAAGATATTATGCACTGGGGACATTCCCACTAAGGCATTGTGATAAGCTCAAAGGATCAAGTTTGGGCATGGTTCATTAAGTATCCCAGACTGGGGACATCTTCGATGGAAAGGTTGCAAAAGGATTGAAACGTAAGGATATAGGTGTACTCTATTTCTGGTATGAACTTTCCTTTTTGTTCCTTTAAAAACCTTATCTAAATTGTCTAAATTTTTGAAACTGTGTTTGACAAAAGTTTATGAGTATCCTGATCAGGATATATTCTCAGGATATATTCTCAAGATATATTCTCAGGATACATTTCAGGGTATTTGGTCAGAATGTTTGAGGTATGATACTTAGATTGAAAATTGAAACTGTATTCGAATAAACAACAATTATCAAAACAAGCTTTACAAAAATAAAAATGAACAACAATGAATAAGGCCAAAAGAAAGTTAGTTTATTAACATAGCAAAAGTTTGTGCTTTTGGTTTCATCTCAAACTGAGACCCATCCACTAAAAGCACGATTAGTTTTCTACCATAACTACTAACAGTTGAAGGTTTCATCTCAAACCGCGACCCATCCACCTCCAACTGTTATATTGTTCAAAATAAAGCATACTAATTGATGACCAAGGGTTAAATCCTGAAACTCAGGACCCATCCACCTTTGGCCATCATATTGTTTTAGTGCAGGAAAGTAAATTGTTTGACTGACAGGAAATTAAAATTGTTCAACAAACCACAAACCACTAAATTTAAAAAATGGGCTCCGGCCTCGGCATCAACATCCATCATCGCCCATTTCGCTTCTTTAAAGTGGCAGCACCCTCTTCGACCATGGCTTCATCTGCACCAGCACCCGGTCCAGCATCCTTCCCGGAATCACCACCAGCATTCTTTACAGCATCAGCATCGGCCGCCTTGGTAGGATCCTCAGCCGCAGGCTTCATAGGAGGCTTCACAGGGTTGCCGCCGAGATCTCTCAATTTTGCTTCCCAAGCTTCAACATTCCACGAAGGGCATTCAAGGCCCGTGGCCCTGGCCTCATACGCCATTTTCAACCGGGCTTGGAGAAGGGAGATGACGACGGAACCCTTAAGGCTTTCCCGATAAGAAGCCACGTCCTGTTCATATTGAACCTGGGCTGCATCATGTTTGGCCTGGGCTTCTTGAGCAACCTTTTGAAGAGCAGCCTGATGTTCTTGGACCATCGCTTTGTATTTGTCTTCATAGTGTTGTGACTTGGCGGCAGCAATGGCTGCTTAGTCTGCTATAGTGGCCTCTGACTTAGTCAGCTTAGCCTCTAACATCTTGTTCAAACCACATGCGTCTTTATAGAGGAACACTAGGCGTTCCAGACCCTGCGATCAAAGGGACAGGTATCAGTATATGGATATGTGTATTGAGTATATGTGTGCAGGATATAGAATGAGAATACTAACTTGATTAAGGAAGCCGGTCATGAATTTGCTGGACTCGGTAAACCCGTGATTCTCAAAGGGAAACACGTCGGATGTGGCTGGAGAATCTGCTTCCTTCCTCTTACGAGAGCTAGGAGCTCGAGACTTGGATGCTGTAGAAGCTTTGGGTGCAGTAGCGGTTTTTGAACTGGTGGGCTTTGATGTGACTGCTGGCTTAGGGTTGGTTTCTTGCTTAACTTGCATAAGGCCGGAATAACTTTCCAACTCCTCAAGCTGGAAGCCTTCGAGATTGACAACTGGCACTACGAAAAAGGGAGAAATACTTAACTCTTAATACTTGTATTCTGTAATTAATTTAATAACACACTTACCAGACATTTCCGAACTTGATCTTTGACTCGAATTTATGAGAGACAGGGAAAAGGTTCTCTCGCTATCAGGAAGTCGATAGATATCTTTGATCCTGAGCTCCGATTCTGCACTCGGAGGGGCTAGTTATTTGAAGTTTGCTGCACAAGAAATGAAGATGTTAGTTTCGGATATAGTTTTAAGATATATTTGGGGATATTCCTAAAACCCTAAATCCTACCCGAAGTCAACCACTCTACTGGCAGGTCAAAAACCTTAGTGATGGAATCCCTTTTTACGAAAAAGAACTTTCTTTGCTACTGATCTTCATTCTTAGTGGCCTTAAGGATCAGGGGATTCTTGGAGGTGGAAAAAAAAGGAGAAAACGGCTGTTGCCGTGGGAGCGAAGACGGTATGCAATAGGGAGATCTTCGACACAAAGATCAGGAACATGACGAGATTTAATTTGGTCTAACACCATTAAAACTCGCCAAACCATTGGCATGGTCTGAGCGTAACTGAGGCTGGTGAGTTTGAAGAAACGGGAGATGAAGGCTGGAAAAGGATATCGGAGTCCCAAGGAGAAAGGTTAAGCTAAGAAACACACCCATTCGTTTGATGCTACGTCTGATCGGACCTCCCGGTCGAAAGGACGGATAATCACCCCGACAGGAAAGGCACCAGAATCTTTTAAGGCGGCAATGTCGGCGTTATTAAAAGAGCAAACCTCTTTTTCTGGTTCTCGGAGAAGATTTTGGCTTTCAAGGGTTGGGGTTGATTCGTTTATGAGTGATCTTGTTCATGAAGCCATGAAGGATTTCAACTAAGAAATGGAAGGAAAAACAGAGAGGAGAGAAAAAGAATACCTGAATGTTGCTTGAGCACTGTGGTCATGATGAAGAAAACTCGAGTAGATATAGGCTGGAAATAGGGGGCTTTGAGTAAATATTGCGTGGGAAGTTGTAGCGAGTCATTTCAACCGTCACATCAGCTTAATTGCCTCGATATGGGAGATAAGGTTTAAAATATATCCGTTGAAATTGGTATACCAACAGATATATTTTGGGGACAATTGTTATGGGCGGTTTTCTACTCATATATCCTGAATAATATTCTGACTATGTTTCTTTTATTGTGATCAGGATACCAGATCAGGATATTGGTAACATCTGATGCAGTATCCTTGTAATGACTAATTAAATCATGTGCAGATTAATGAAGCAAGCCTATAACGTTCGAGTGGACCTGTTCTCCCAAAGACTCGGGCTAATTTGTTGAAATAAGAACGTTGAAGCCGGAACACGTGGACTACAACGTTCACAAAGGGAATATTCGCTATATCCTGGATTTATAGGCTAGTTTGTTAGTTTTGTTTTACTATAAATAGGATTGATCGGATCAGATAGAACACACAATTTTTCGTACACTCTTGCTCTCTACTAGCTGCAATCACTCACAAACACTTACACTTGTATTCAAATCGCATTATAACACCTAGTTGATCCACATCATATCCTTCACTGTATCCTGAAGTTTGAAGTAATAAGAAGAACAAGGCAGCTGCGATTCTCAGCTCCCGAGGTTTTATGCCGGCGATCTAGATTGATCAAGGGCTTTCCTCGTACATCTCGTGTCACCCTTTACCTTTTTTTGCTCATTGTTTTATTGTAGATTTTGCTCGATATCCTGAGCTATATCCTGAAAACTGTTTTTATTAACAACTTAATCACCACATTTTTCACAAACACCTCTAGCACACTACCTCACTTAACTAATTTGATCACTTAATTGCTTCGGTAATGTTTGACCAAAACAATGACATTGCAAGTTAACATGTCTTTCAAACCACTCCTTCATCCCTCCCCATGCTAAGGGGTGTTAAAACCTTACTTGGTTAATGTTAGGGCCTAAGTTTTAGTTATTGTGGATCCCATATCCTGAGGCATATACCGGATAAATTATCCTTAATGTGTAACACAGGACCTCAGAGGATCAAGGATCCTTAATGTCTACTATGGTTACTTATGATTGTTCTCGATATCTTCTTATGTTTATACGCAGGTACACTGAGTGGTGGACTGAGTCTAAGCTGGAATCTCGCTAAGAATTCGTTACAAGGCTGCATGTGCTTATTCCACAACAGTTATGGGGAGAGGACGTGGGTCTAGCATGATTTTCGCATTTTTTGTTATTTTTATTTTCAAAAGGGGATGATCAAGTGATTTAGTTAACACACATTCACATCAAACGGAGAGCTCACACTCAAACATACTTAGCAATTATACGTTCATTGTAGAACACTTGATCAACAACTGAAGTTGTATTTGATTCCATTAGTTAATATACTTAGTGGTTGATAGTTTTCACTACCCGAGGTTTTTATGCCGACGATCTACTAGTGATCAAGGGTTTTTGCTCGTACAAATCCATGTGTTCCCTTTACATGTCAAGTCTTGCGATTGTGGTGTTCATTCAAGCACTCTACCACACAAACAAATTTGGTTACATTATCCTTAGACCGATTTTTTTTTACCAAAACAGTTAACAAGTTAACTTAGGCAAATAAGAATAAGAAATTAATGCTAATATTATTATCAATGTTTATTTTAGCTAAGAAGTTAATGAAATGGTATTATTATTATTATTACTATTATTGTTGTTGTTGTTGTTGTTATTATTATTATTATTATTTATTTTGTATTTAATTTAAATCTTTAGTATTTAAATAATTAAAAATGGTGGGTGAGGTAGAGTTAACAAGGTTAAACCATTTCCTTAAGATGATGTGGCACTTATACGGAGTTAAGAATTATCAACGTATACCTCATGGCCTAAGAAACATACCCAACATGAACTTGTAAGCAATTAAATCAATTACCAGGGTATGAAATATGATTAAATTAGAGGATTAAAACAAAGGCGTAATAGGTGAAACCATCAACATAATCAGAAAACTGAACCATGAGATAAATCAAAATTAAATCCAAATAGGCTCAGATATGTAATTGACATAGAAGATGCGGGTTACACCATGGCTGCAAATACACGGATATTGCCCAGCCAAGATTCGGTTCGGATCTTCAATGTCCACCTTGTTTACCTATAATCACAGCCTTTAAAGAAATTTACAAAAGAAATGTCGCTACTATCACAACAACGACAACCACCATCACCAGTATTAGGCGCAAGCACAAAAACCATATCGACGTAGGTTTTACATACCATCATCGTCACCAAAGTCCAAAAAATCAAGCATAAAAGATCTAGCCATGTTGAAGGGTCCGGCGGTGCCATAGACAGCCGGAAAGTCGCCGTATATGTTTCTCCCTTCGTTTATCTCTCAGCGAAGAAACCTCCAATTTTTAGAGAGAGAGAAGCTCTTTAGAAAGAGAATGAAGATAGCGTGAGATAAGAGAGAAATTGTATGCTTGACAAACTTGTACACAAAACATTGGAATGTTATAAAAAATTGAACAGTAAAAGATACTAAAAACACAACTTACAAAATTAATAGAGGGATAATATATCAGACATTTATAAAAGGCTCAAACTATTCGCACACCCAGACGACTATTTGCAAACTTTTGTGCCCTAAACGCCTCGTGCAGTGTTGTACGGGGCGTATAGGGCTGCAGAAAAAGCGTTGTCTGAATGGTGTCAGGCACTAATTTTGAGGAGCCCTATACGTTAAACACTGTCACACCCCAACCCGCAACGGATTAGGTGACCGGGCATGATTGATTGTTTATAGCTTATGAAAAGATATTGAAAAGTATAGATATTATGAAAATAAAATTAAACAATGTCACAAAACAAATAATTCAAATAATCTTTCAAGAACAAAAATATTATAACATAATCAGTTTTATTGTCTAAGGCCTCATCCCTACGTGTCATCATTAACATCTTCAAACCTGTTCACCTGTATCATGTGTAAGAATAGATTTTTGGGTCAACATAAGTTGGTGAGTAAATCTTATTGTTTTAAATAAAACTATTTACGTTTATTTGTTTTAAAAGAAAATGTTAACATGCGAATCCAATGGTAATTAAATGATAACAATAAATGATACTAATGAACGAATAACCCATAACAAATCAACCAACATGATAATGTAAATGTAACAATTGTAATGAATATGATAAAACTGTAAATATGAGACTCAAGCCCACTAACGAGCTAATCTAAATGATGTAGCGATACTAGGCTACAACCATGGTCGTGGGGAACCTAGTCAGCCGAATGGAACCATGTGAATAATGATTAGCGACACTGATTAGCAACAATGGTTAGTGACACATACAATGAACAAATATCAACTACCACATAATCACACATTAAACTTTGCATGTATTTATAAATAAAATATTTGAAGTAACGGAATAATGCGTAAATGACACATAATATACCCAAAACATTTAATATAGTAAAAAAGGGAATTAGGAAAGATCTACTCACAGATTGTGTTTTGTGATTCCTTGAAATAAGCGCACTTTGAAAGAGGAAAACTTCAAATGATGAAACTATCCTAAATCATGAAATACAAAGCACTAAATATAATGTATAAAACACAACTAATTTTATGGATTAATTATTATTCGCAAGGTACGTCTTGTATCACCATGGTTTACTAGATCCCGAGAAATCCGGGTGAGATCACCTCTTGGAAGGTTAGGAGTTGTCCCAACAATATACCATTACGAATATTTTTAAATGAATAACGTGTAAAAGTACTGAACATATTCGGTTTATTTGTTAAAATATAAGTTTGTAAAATTTTATAAAATTAGATTGTTTTAGTTTATTATTACACACACACACACACACACACACATATATATATATATATATATATGTATATATATATGTATATATATATATGTATATATATATATAGGGTAGGGTGGGGTTAGTGTAAAAAGGGGTGGTTCCGTGAGAAGTGTAAGAAGTGTTTTAAGCCTTAGATCTTGTAGTTAATGGTTGAGATAAAAAAGAGCTTAAAATGTAAATTATGATTTATTTTTTGACTAACTTGGCTAGATTAGGGGTAATATGTCCTTTTATATTGTATTGTTTAAATAAAGAAATTGTCATCAACCTCAATGCACATGCAAGTTCCACCCGTCCTTTTTAAACGCCAATAACTTTTTATACGTAACTTTTTTTTAAAAAATTACACTATAATAACGACTTTTTTTATCTTTAATATGAGTACCATATTGCTATATTTATCTAGAGAAAAAAAATCATGAGATGAAGCCTACAAGAATATAGGTTTAAAATACCATACGAAGAACATCTACTGGAATGCAGGTGTAAAACACCATGAATATAGGTGTAAATGCACATGTAAAACATCATATGAAGAAATAAGAAGAACAACTACTAAAATCCAGGTGTAAATGTAGGTGTAAAACACTATACGAAGAACACCTTCTGGAATGCAGGTGTAAAACAACATGAATGCAGGTTTAAAACACCATACGAAGAAGATCTACTGGAATTGCAAGTGTAAAACACCACATATAATGTGCAATGCTGGCATTCCAGATGTTAGAACACCATGATTGTATTACAATTCAAGTCGTGGTTTTTTAGAATCTGAATGGTGTTTTATGTAACACCCCAAAAGTTGTATATGTAAATATGATGAAATAAGTATTTATGAATATAATTGTCGTTAGAATGGCAACTAGAATTACGAACCTAGTTAAAGGGGTAAATAAGATTTTAACCTAAAAAGAATGCAATTTGGCCATAATATTGTAAACATCCAAACATGAGGGGTTAAATTGTAAAGAATGGAAAGATAAAATATAAAAATGAAAATGAAAACACCAAACACACATCTGGGCGTGTGTGGGTGTTCGACCAGAGAAGAAGAAGGAAGGGGTTTCCCTCTCAAACCCTAAATAAATAAATAAATTGAATGGATTTTTGGCCAAAATCGGATTGCATGAACCTTAATAGTGATCATCTAAGCAAGCTTTAGCCAAGATATGTTTCCATTTTCAGTTTTGGTGAACAACCATTAAGTGGATGTTGATGAATATGTGAGTTCGATCTGAATTAGGATGAATGCTTGCTAATGTTATCGTGATTAAGTTGAATAATGGCTGAATTTTAGTAATCTTGGTGATTTAGGATGAAACCCTATGTGCATGAGTATGAGAAAGATTGTGATGAACATGTGAATGTTAGTAGTTTTGATTATGTGGATACACTAGATGTTATGTAGTAGGTTTTGATAGTAAACACGATGCAGAATTTGTTGACGTTGTGATCTTGTTTGAATAAATTGAATCATGAGATGAACATTGGAAAGAACATGCTTAAACTACTTGTACTATGTGCTTAGAATATAGTATGCACACCCAGTGTATGATGAAATGTCTAGGTGAAGTTAGAATGTGAGATATTTAGAAAAGATTCGGTGAAAACTAAATCTGTCCAGAAAGTTTTAGCCGAATGTAATCGGCTGTAACTAGGTCAAATCTTGTCAAAAACTGATGTTTATTGACTTTGTGATGGACTCCCAGGAAAAACCTTTCAAACCCAACTAGAATTGTATTTTTTTCGACGAAAAATAAATGTTTTATGATTTTTTCCGTACCGAAGGTTCAGGCTGCTTTTTCTGGCAGAATTTGCAGCCCATTACGAATGTCATAACTCAATTTAGGAATTGAGTTATGATCTCAAATTTTTACAGTAGGTAGCTTCAAGAGGTTATCAAATTCTCCAACTGGAATTATGTTAATCGGATAAACAAGGATTTTTACATGAATTTGTCCGTGGGATTATGTTACAAGTGACAAATCTGATTGCTGCTTTGTAAATAATTTTTTATAAATTTTTGGTAAAGAGTTAAACTCTAAAAATTAAACACAAGGATAACCCGTTCGAGGGACACGTCACATGAAAAGATCATAATTTTTGCAAGCTCGTAAGTACAGTAAACAAACATCCCAAAATAGCCTATTTTCAGTGAATTGAACTATTGCAATGATAGTGAATGATTGATTAATGAAAGTCAAACATTTCATGATCCGAAAGCCGAATAAATGAATGTATGTATGCTAATTGTATTATGAATGATGTGATAATGGATCTATGCCATATGCATGTTAGTAGTTGCCCAATAAAAGTCAATGTGACATAGGAATGGAATGATTGATAAGATGAATGATCATGTATACTAACAATGTTGTAATAAAATGGAATGAAAGGATATGCATCGCATTAGCAAGGAATCAAGCGAGGAAAGCTAATGAGTCAAGAGCAGACAAGAGAAGTGAAAGCGAGAACAGACGCTCAAGGTAAGTGATTTTTGATTCACTTCTTAGTAGGTATAATAAATTTTGATACTTATGAAGATGGGATATCATGAAGGATTATGTAAAAATCGGAAGTATTAAGCTAAGTAATGCTCTAATAGGACGAAGGTTGTTAACTAAGCTAGAAGTAATTTGGTGGGATTGAACGGGTCGAATAATTCGTAATTGAATATTAAGTCGAAAGAATATAAGTTAAGGATTTCCTTAGTCCGGATCTTAGATTTTGAGTCTTTATGATAGAAGACTAAATTACGGTCATGTGGGAAGAAACGGGAGGTTAAACGGGTAGTCGGTTTGAAAGATATGCATGTTTTTGTGCATTATATGCTGAAAATATTGAGTGGACAGATGCAGCTCAAGAAAAACTAACATTTTGTCGAAACCGGTCTGTCGCGCTACGTGACCGCAAGCCGGGAACAACGTCGCACCACGCGAGAGACCACTGAACTGGCAAAAATCTTTATTTTGTTTGTTTTGGTCATGGAACTTGTTTTAATTGGTTTTCAAGGCCTCATAACTAATGTTTAAGATGTTTTTTATTATAAGTAAATGTTATGGGTCTCCGGATAGTATAGGTATGGATTTACCTTCATGTTAGTGAAGGAAATCTATAGGTGAACGTGTTTAGGAACGAGTAAGTATGTACTTCAATATGTATAAAACTTATATTATGGAAAGTTGTGAATATGACATGTTAGTATAAGTATATGAGAATAAAAGTGGTAAGCAGGAACTCGTAGGTATGTATGCGTGTATGAATGTATGCATGTATATAGATGTATAGGATTGTATGTACGAATGTAGAAATGTATGCAAGTATGAATGTAAGTTGCTATGGATGTACGTAGGAATGGTTTCAATACGATTGAGTATTGACGATTACTAATGATGTGCCTTGAGATTGGAATGTAATGCAGGTATGAGATCGTCAGGTTCATGAGGAATGGAAGCCGAACTTGGACAAAGAATTTAAAAAGGATAACCGAATGAATCCAAGTTCATATTATGGAGTGTTATAAGATTCTCAAATTATATAGTTTAATGTTATATGGTGATGTCAATGACCAACGGATAAGCTGTATATGATGTCCACAGGAACCACACGGATTTCCTCTATTACTAACGAAGATAAGCTGACGCAGATCGATGAAAAGCGCAAGGATTGTACGGAAAGAATGGTCACATAGTTTGAATTATGTAATGCGTGAAGAGTTAATAAAACGTGAATTTTGTAAATTCCTTCTAGTGAATGTTTGTTATTTTCGTAATTGAGTCTTCACGTAAGAAATGTATTTAATAAAGAAATAAATTTTAAGGCTCGTATTTCCGCTGCGTTGTTTTTAAGAATGTTACGTGTTAGGGCATTACAAGTTGGTATCAGAGCCCTGGATTGAGAGAAATCAAGTATGAGGAGGTAAATACTTGAACTCAAACCCATGTGCTCTTGTGGCCAGGAACCCGTACAATCCAAGACTCGATCAAGATCTAAAGGTAGAAGCGAATGTAAGTAAGTATCTAAGTATGCATATAAAGAAAACTAACAGTATGTTATGTGTAAGGTAAGCATGATTGTTTAAAGAGGATGATCCGCGAATGCGGTCTAGGACCGACACCAAGGCATGTAATAAGACAAATTTGAACCCAGGTACGTAAATTCAATATGTGGGTATATGTAATGGTAAAAGTTATAAAGGGAAGGAAAATTCTAAATAAAGGACAATGATGGTATAGTAATGAAGTTTTGAAAATGTTACACGTGCCGAAAGTTAATTCTTCGGACATAAGGTGATGATTACATGAAGGCACGAAACTAGTATGTGGATTGCATACCTGTCCAGTACGCAAGAAACATATGACGTTCGTGAGGCCGTGATAATTGTTGCAAGTATGTTCGGAAGGATTGGGTACTAGGTGGGCGTGTGAATGTAAGGAGTAGTAAGACTCTTAAGAAATCGAGAGTATTAAATACGAAAGAAAAGTATGAAAAATATGTTTGAATTCGCGAGACGGATTAAAAACATAGAAGCAATGAAAAGTATGAATGATATGTTTGAATCCACGAAACGGATTCAAAACATAGAAGGAATGAAGGATACGAATGATATGTTTGAATTCGCGAGACGGATTCAAAATGTAGAAGAAATGAAAGGTATGAATGATATGTTTGAATCCACGAGACGGATTCAAAACATAGAAAGGAATGAAAAGTTTGAATCTGTAAGAAATTGCGGATCAAACAAGTAAGAATGAATGATAAGAATGAAAAGTTCGAATTCGTAAGTAAGTACGGACCAGGCAAGTAAATTTTCTTTAAAGCGGATATTATCCAAGTTATGTTTTGAACTTATATATATATATATATATATAGAATCACGCTAAAATGAGAACCACCTCGAGTTGTAAGAACCGCGAGAACCACACCATCCGGGGCGAGGTGGACCAAAATTTTTTTTACAACTAGATGTGTGTATTATAAACACATTCGTAAAAAAAAATTAAAAAAAAATGTCGTGTGGGTAGTTTTTTACACCACAAGTTTGGTGTAAAAAAAAAAAACAAAAAAAAAATAAAAACACCAAACTTGTGGTGTAAAAAACAACCCACACGACATTTTTAAATTTTTTTTTTTTACGAATGTGTTTATAATACACACATCTAGTTGTAAAAAAAAAATTGGTCCACCTCGCCCCGGATGGTGTGGTTCTCGCGGTTCTTACAACTCGAGGTGGTTCTCATTCTAGCGGTCCCCAATATATATATATATATATATATATATATATATATATATATATATATATTGGATGAGAATCAATACAGAACACTAAATATTGCGAGAACAATAAGAACAACTCTAAATCACTAAATTCTGGGATTTAAGGTCGATATTTTTTTAAATTTTACGTTTCTTACATTAATATGTGTATTACATATACATAAAAAAACATATATTTTTACCTACACATAGCCTACATACATATAGGTAATTTAACCTACACATAACCTACCTATGTGTAGGTTATATACAAAGTGAAAATTTTGCATATTTTATTTTGAATTCTAGTGTGAGAAACAATAAATCTTACATTTGTAACATTTTCATTTACTTTTGAGGTTTTTAGGATTGAAAAAATGAGTAATTCATTTTGTTTTGCTTTTTCTCGCAATATTTAGTATTCTGCATAGAACCTTCCCCTATATATATATATAAAGTTCAAATGAAAACCACTAGTTATTGCGAAAACTCGAAAACTAATTAAAAAAGCCAAAAAAACATACCAATTTTTTTTTTTGCATACCAATTTTCGCTATTTTTTATATATAAAAAAAATTCAAAATTTTTTTTTTTTGTAGTGCACATGTGTATGTGACTACAAATTTTTTTTATATATAAAAAATAGCGATTTTTAATAAAAAATTGTAAAAAAAAATTTGTGTGTTTTTTAGGCTTTTTTTAGTTAGTTTTCGAGTTTTCACAATAAAAGTGGTTTTCATTTAAACCTTCCCCTATATATATATATATATATATATATATATATATATATATATATATATGCAAATACGTGTATGCAAGAATAGTTGAAGAACAAATGAGTCATACGGGTCAAATGGTGATCGCCATTTGAACCCGGTATTTAATGCTTTAATTTGTCAAGTTTTATACTTATAGGTAAACGTAATGTATGGGTATGCAATATCACAAATTGGAAAGAAATAACCATCGCAAGGTATGGATAACGAGTCAATAGGTTTGACTCGTGACAGGTATGTATAAAAAGGTTATACTTTTAATAGGAGCTTGTGGCTCAAC
Source organism: Helianthus tuberosus (assembly GCA_030545235.1). Lineage (NCBI taxonomy): Eukaryota > Viridiplantae > Streptophyta > Magnoliopsida > Asterales > Asteraceae > Helianthus > Helianthus tuberosus. Next base: position 175,198,030 of record CM060425.1, on the reverse strand, counting down.
TAGAGAGTGATGTGTCAGAATAAGATAACTAATACGTATATGTAAGGATGTATTCACAAATTAACTTCCGAAAAGTCAAACAGAGTGAAATAAAAAAATTAAGAAGGCAACTGATAGAAAAATAGAAAGAAAATTTTTGGCCCCTAAATAAGTGAGTATAACCGTTGAAAACGGTTGTTGTAGCAAAATTTAGTTGGAAGAAAGAAACTTTGAAATAAGTTACGTATTAGACATATTACTAAATGACTCTTGAGGGTCAGAATCAATGACGTGTTACGACCCGAACAATAACTTAAGAGTGGATGGGAAGGGTAGGTTTTGACAAGGATACTGAAATAATGTAATGCAATCTTTACAAGTATGCATGAATGGAAAAGAAGTACGAACGTGACCTTCGATACGTCTGCGATAAGTAAGAAGTGCCAGTTTGACCTTGAAAAGTCAAACTGCAAAGGTTGACGAAATAACCAATAAAATGAAAAGACTATATGCAAGAAATGGAATGTGATATGTTTAAAACATGTACATAAGAAATTGTGAAAACACCATGTGGAATGCAAATATGAAAAGTTATGTGCTAACCGTTAATTTTTACTGATAAGAATGATGAAATTATTAGTATAATGATAGTAATAAAGTTGTTGGAAGGATTCTCACGAGTGGGAGCATATTTCAGGAAAGAATGAGACCAAATTCTGGTACGGAAGGTACCTGTAAAGAAGCGGATCGATCCGGTGACCGGATTACTGATCTACGCAATGAAGGCGAGGTTAGTAAAATGTTTAATTCCTGATTGATAAGCAAGAATCTGTAAATTTATTGGTACGTGTGAGTGAAATAAATGGTAGGATAATTATGGTATGGTATGAAATAATCGACTTGTAATGATCAGCCTAGGGAAGTACTTATGTCATTAAGAGGAAGATCTAAAGGCCTTGAATGAAAATTTGGACTAATTGGTTAATGCTCGTATGGTGCCCTCACATGACATACCAGATTAGTATAATAAAGTAATGCGAATGATTAAATCTGAGGTTAGACATAAAGTTGTAAGTAGTTCAAGTGACGGTAGAAATGTAGCTTAATGTCTAAACCACGTGACTAGTATGGGTAAGGGAGTATGAAAATGATAGTTATGTTAGTGTATTAATATCCGAATGTCTACAGTAATGTGTATTAGTATATGCTCACCTCCCATGAAGATATGAAAGAAATTAGGAGCAACATTAGTAATGGAATGTAGTGGTTGTCCTAGATAAGCGGGAATGGAATAATAATAAGTATCCAGTGATAATGTTAAACTCAAATGAATGTAGATAAAGATTTAGTAAGTAGATGGTCCAAATTATTATGTGTTAGCGAAAGTGCCTAGAAAGGTGAATAATGATAGAACACCGAGTTAAAAACTACAATAAGTATTTGTATGGCTAATGCTAGAATGTAATATTTTCTTTCTTATATGAGTGAGGTGGAGATGGTATAACCCACAACGAATGGTAAATGCATGAAAGTCTAACGCCTGAATTATAGGGCAAGAACAAGATATATACTTATGGTTGAAAATGAATCCCGCCTCTTATATAAGTCGATAAGTTTTATTGGAATGTAAGGAGCATCATGAATGAAGAGATGAATGGATTAAAGGTAGAATTGGTCAAGTAGGAATGAGCAAGGTTTCGGGGACGAAACCTCTTTTAAAGTGGGTAGACTTGTAACACCCCAAAAGTCGTATATGTAAATATAATGAAATAAGTATTTATGAATATAATTGTCATTAGAATGAAAACTACAATTACGAACCTAGTTAAAGGGGTAAATAAGAGTTTAACCTAAAAAGAATGCAATTTGGCCATAATATTGTAAACATCCAAACATGAGGGGTTAAATTGTAAAGAAGGGAAAGATAAAATATAAAAATGAAAATTAAAAAACCAAACACACATCTGGGCGTGTGTGGGTGTTCGATCAGAGAAGAAGAAGGAAGGGGTTTCCCTCTCAAACCCTAAATAAATAAATTGAATGGATTTTTGGCCAAAATCGGATTGCATGAACCTTAATAGTGATCATCTAAGCAAGCTTTAGCCAAGGTATGTTTCAATTTTCAGTTTTGGTGAACAACCATCAAGTGGGTGTTGATGAATATGTGAGTTCGATCTGAATTAGGATGAATGCTTGCTAATGTTATCATGTTTAAGTGGAATAATGGTTGAATTTTAGTTATCTTGGCGATTTAGGATGAAACCCTATGTGCATGAGTATGAGAAAGATTGTGATGAACATGTGAATGTTAGTAGTTTTGATTATGTGGATACACTAGATGTAATGTAGTAAGTTTTGATAGTAAACGTGATGTAGAATTTGTTGACATTGTGATCTTGTTTGAATAAATTGAATCATGAGATGAACATTGGAAAGAACATGCTTAAACTACTTGTACTATGTGCTTAGAATATAGTATGCACACCAAGTGTATGATGAAATGTCTAGGTGAAGTTAGAATGTGAGATATTTAGAAAAGATTTGGTGAAAACTAAATTTGTCCAGAAAGTTACAGCCGAATGTAATTGGCTGTAACAGGGTCAAATCTTGTCAAAAACTGATCTTTATTAAGTTTGTGATGATCTCACAGGAAAAACCTTTCAAACCCAACCGGAATTGCATTTTTTCGACGAACAATGAACGTTTTATAAATTTTTCCGTATCGAAAGTTCAGGCTGCGTTTTCTGGCAGAATTTGCAGCCCATTACGAATGTCATAACTCAATTTAGGAATTGAGTTATGATCTCAAATTTTTACTGTAGGTAGCTTCAGGAGGTTATCAAATTCTCCAACTGGAATTATGTCAATCAGATAATTGAGTATTTTTGTTTGAATTTTTCCGTGGGCTGCAGTCATAAAGTGACGAATCTGATTGTTGCTTAGTAAATGAGTTTTTATAATTTTTTGGTAGAGATTTAGACTCTAAAAATTTAACACAAGGATTACACCTCCAAGGGGCACGTCACATAAAAAGATCGTAATTTTTGAAAGCTCTTAAGTACAGTAAACAGACATCCCAAAATAGCCTATTTTCAAGGAATTGAATTATTGCAATGTTAGTGAATGATTGATTAATGAAAGTCAAACATTGCATGATCCGAAAGCCGAATAAATGAATGTATGTATGCTAATTGTATTATGAATGATGTGATAATGGATCTATGCCATATGTATGTTAGTAGTTGCCTAATAAAAGTTAATGTGACATAGGAACGAAATGATTGATAAGATGAATGATCATGTATAGTAACAATGTTGTAATACAATGGAATGAAATGATATGCATCACATTAGCCTGGAATCAAGCGAGGAAAGCTAACGAGTCAAGAGGAGACAAGGGAAGTGAAAGCGAGAACGGACGCTCAAGGTAAGTGAATTTCGATTCACTTATTAGTAGGTATTATAAATTTTGATACTTATGAACATGGGATATCAAGAGGGATTATGTAAAAATCGAAAGTATTAAGCTAAGTAGTGCTCTAATAGGACGAAGGTTGTTAACTAAGCCGGAAGTAATTTGGTGGAATTGAACGGGTCGAATAATTCGTAATTGAATATTAAGTCGAAAGAATATAAATTAAGGATTTCCTTAGTCCAGATCTTAGATTTTGAGTCCTTATGATAGAAGACCAAATTACGGTCATGTGGGAAGAAACAGGAGGTTAAACGGGTAGTCGGTTTGAAAGATATGCATGTTTTTGTGCATTATATGTTGAAAATATTGAGCTGGGCAGATGCAGCTTAAGAAAAACTAACATTCTGTTGAAACCGGTCTGTCGTGCTATGCGACCGCAAGCAGGGAACAACGTCGCGCCACGCGACATAGGTCGTGGCTCGTGACAAAGGGAGCTAAGTCTCTCGCGGCCCGCGAGAGACCACCGAACTGGCAAAAATCTTTATTTTGTTTGTTTTGGTCATGGAACTCATTTTAATTGGTTTTCAAGGCCACATAACTAATGTTTAAGATGTTTTTGATTATAAGTAAATGTTATGGGTCTCCGGATAGTATAGGTATGGATTTACCTTCGTGTTAGTGAAGGAAATCTATAGGTGAACGTGTTTTGGAATGAGTAAGTATGTACTTCAATACGTATAAAACTTATATTATGGAAAGTTGTGAATATGACATGTTAGTATAAGTATATGTGAATAAAAGTGGTAAGCAGGAACTCGTAGTTATGTATGTGTGTATGAATGTATAAATGTATATAGATGTATAGGATTGTATGTACGAATGTAGAAATGTATGCAAGTATGCATGTAAATTGCTAAGGATGTACGTAGGAATTGTTTCAATACGATTGAGTATTGACGATTACTAATGATGTGCCTTGAGATTGGAATGTAATGCAGGTATGAGATCGTCAGGTTCATGAGGAATGGAAGCCGAACTTGGACAAAGAATTTAAAAAGGGTAATCGAATGAATCCAAGTTCATATTATGGAGTGTTACAAGATTTTCAAATTATATAGTTTAATGTTATATGGTGATGTCAATGACTAATAGATAAGTTGTATATGATGTCCACAGGAACCACACGGGTTTCCTCTATCGCTAACGATGATAAGCTGACGCAGATCGAGTCGAAGCGCAAGGATTGTACGTAAAGAACGGTCACATAGTTTGAATTATGTAACGTGCGAAGTGTTAATTAATTGTGAATGTTGTAAATCCCTTCTAGTGAATGTTTGTTATTTTTGTAATTGAGTCTTCACGAGAAATGTATTTAATAAAGAAAGAAATTTCAAGGCTCGTATTTCCGCTGCGTTATTTTTAAAAATGTTACGTGTTAGGGCATCACATATACTTTCAAAATAATCGAAATCATTCCAGATGTTAAAATCACTATGACTGTATTGGATTCAAGCTGTGGTGATACTCGATACCAGATTTCGAAATATAGAAAGATAAGGAATATATGGTTTCTGAAAATCTCTCAAAACTGTTATGGAAAGATTTTGTTCATTAAATTGATTAATATTGAAATTACTCTACTACCCTTAATCTCTAATTTTAATTAAAGATACATGTCCTTACCATATTACTTCTTACACTTCTCACACAGTTGCCACTTTTTACACGATCCTTAATCTCTCTCTCTATATATATATATATATATATATGTATATGTATATATAATTTATCTAAGATTTAGTTTTATAAAACAATTAAATTACTAATATTCTAATTAATATTAATTAAATATTTAATAAAATCAATTATGTTAAGTAGAATAAATAAAAAACAATGAACGCGGACTGTCCGGGTCGAACCCGTGACCTCCGGTTCGATGATAATAACAACCACCACCAAGCAGCGTTGATTATTTTGAATAACTTAAAAAGCTTAATATATTTAACCAGAATTATGATTGTATCATTCTCGTTAAAGAAATAAAAAATAAATAAAACAATGAAGTAAACAGAGAGGTCAGGTCGAGCCTGTGACCTCCGCCGTAATGGCGTTTTATTAACTTCACCCAACCACCAAACCAAGTTTGCGTTTGTGTTTAATCCGTGTTTTTAAAAGCTTTATCGTAGTACAGAAAGTCATCATCTTCCCCCTATATTACCCAACCCAAAACCCTAGAACCATAAACAAAATTCAAACAAGACAGACTATAAAACTCAAAGTTGTTATGGGGTTTCTGATATGTAATGAAAACCGAAACGATTGACGTAACCCATACCTTCCGATTGCGTGTAAATGATAGTATAAACGAACTCCGACGAATGTTCGAATTCCGACGTACGGAAAAGGTTTGCAAACGAGATTTGGAGTGGTTTCGAGTGTTCTTTGTTTGTCAAACGTTTTGGAGTTTGACTAGGTTTGAGTTACGGTAAATTGCATTTTTCATCCTTTATGTTTGTATCAGATTGCAATTGATAGCCTTTAACTTCAGTAATTACAGTCACAGTCCTTTATTTGGAAAACTCATTACACTATACGTCCTTTAGCACTAACCAAGTTAAAAATTTCAGTAAAGTATGGCATGTGCCTTGCACATGAGGGTAGGTTAGTAATTTTATTAGTACAAAGGACAAAAAGTGTAATTTACCCTTAAATAAATAAAAAACCACCACCACCAAATCCCACCCCACCAACACTGTGACAGTCACAACCACCACCAAATCCTCAAAATAATCCACCTCCACCGCCACCAAATCCCACAAATCCAACCACCACCACCAAATCTACTACCACTATCACCGAATCCCACAAATCCCACCCCACCCCCCATTGTTAAGTTGCAGGTGATTATCCCATTTTCTTTCAAAAGGGAATATAGAGGTGAAAATATAGAGTGAGGGAAGAACTGATTGTATCATATACCTTAAGCTTTCTACCCTTCAAAATCCTTCAAAATCAAGTGTGGTAGCTGGCATAATTGCAAGAAAGTGAGGGATGTATTTCTAAAATCAAAGGATTGAACCTTGGAGAAGAGATCCAATATAGCAGGACCGAGCATTAAAACCCTAAACAGAGAAGAAATCATACCTTTATGATGAAGAGTTCGTAGTGATGAAGAAATCGTTGTCGCATAGATGATATGTATGATTAGGTTTGATTTTAGAAAGAGGAATAAATAAAAATGGGTGGAGTTAAACACCAGCAACTTAACAGTGGTGGTGGGGTGGGATTTGTGGGATTCGGTGATGGTGGTAATGGATTTGGTGGTAGTGGTTGGATTTGTATGATTTGTATATTTGGTGGTGGTGGTGGATGATTTTGGGGATTTGGTGGTGGTTGTGACTGTCACAGTAGTGGTGGGGGTGGGATTTGGTGGTGGTGGTTGTTTATTTGTTTAAGGGTAAATTACACTTTTCATACTTTGTACTAGTAAAATTACTAACCTACCCTCATGTGCAAGGCACATGCCATACTTAACTGAAATTTTTAACTTTGTTAGTGCTAAAGGATGTATAGTGTAATGAGTTTTCCAAATAAAGGATTGTGACTGTAATTACTGAAGTTAAAGGATATCCATTGCAATCTGATACAAACATAAAGGACGAAAAATGTAATTTACCCTTTGATTTATAAAACAATTGGATGTATAACATGGTTAAACCTCGAATTTTTGTTCGAGTTTGAAGAAATTCCTAAAACACACGGTGGAATCGGGTTTTAACAATTTCGAAGGGTTATATAATCTAGTACAAGTTCCATTAGATGGTTGGGTTATCATTCCTTCATTTAGGAACAAGATCTTTCGTTAAAGGATCGAGATTTTGGAGAATCGCAAAGAATCTGGTGAATGTCTGCTTGGGCGGCAAGTTCCTTGTTTCAAATTGTAGGCTCGAGTTTTAGTTTAAGAGTAAAGCGATTGGTTGTGTTTCATAACTGAGGCAAGTGGTGGAGTGGTTTGTTGTTCATGTTAAAGTTCGTAGTCGGGTGGAGACCTAGGTTTGAGTCCTGCTCCACCCCTATATTTTTGCTTCCTTTGATTATAACTTTGAAATTGTTGCACTTAGACCCCTCAACTTCAATTAGTTGATTACTTTTATTATTGAAGAAACACCAAACTACTCTGGTGATTAGCTTGTGGTTAGTGTCTCATCCAAATAAGGTTATTCTTCTTCCGTTCGCGTTAAAATAGCTAAGATGATCCTACAAAACAATTAACACACCGTAAGCTCCTTACAAGGAGGAGAATAGGGGGTTCTCCTTGTAACCACCCTCCGGCGTGAGAATAAGTATCGGTTTTGAGGATACTAATGGGTGTATTAAGTGAGAGAGCAAGAGAGCGATCCTTAAACCTGGAGGTGAAGTTCCCTATTTATAGCCGAGGTGGTTTGTGAAGGAGATGGACTGATTGGCCTTGGGCCTGAGGATGACAACAAGGAATATCCATTCTATTCCCTCTGCCATGATCGTTAGTGATTCCAGGAAAGAGGGTAGCTGGCGCATGCTGAACGGATCCACGTGTCCTGACGATTGTCCTTGTTGTCTAGTCTGTCATCAACAACTAAGTGGAGATCATGGAGCAGTGGTCGGCGCAAACTGATTGGTGCCATGTATATGTCCTTATGTACCTTTTTGTCTCCTGTATGATTGTCCATCGTGCAACACGATCGGATACATCCTGTTGAACGCTTATTGGCCCACTGCTCTGCCACTTGTACCTTTTGTACTTGTCCGATGTTTACCCGTGCGTCTTGCCTCCGTGCAACTCGTGTATATCCCATGCAGTTGGCGTAAGGTCAAGGAAGCCATGTATTTTATCTAAGGAGCTAAGAGTCAGAATTGATTTTGTTCTAGTCCTGACCCCGCGCGCGACTTGGGAACATCTGTGTAGTCGACGCAAGGTCAGGAAAGTTATCAATATGATTTATCTTGAGTATGGTCTCACGCGCGACTTGCGGTTAACTCGTCTGGTTAGCCCAGGTTTTAGGACCATACCCCTTCAAGTCCCCCCAGTCCAGTGCTGCTTCTATGCGCGAGGCAAGTGGTTAGAGCTCTGGACTAGAAATAAAAATCAAGTGTTTGCATTGGTATGTAGGAAAGCATCATATGTGCTAGAAAAGCTAGTACACGCGTTCTGTGTGACAACTTACACGTCGCAGCTATTTAGCTTTCTTCTGACGTTATTTATTAGCGTGAGAAAATTCTCGAAATTTGTAAAAGAAGTATCTTCAGACAGTTTTGTGGCAAAAATGACTGATGAGGTGACCGCTGACACAGTAACGATCATGCTGTCACTGTGTTAGGAGTGCCGTTTCATCCCATGCCAGGAGAGTGAGGTCCACACACGTGTGGTAACCATCACTACCGTTTTCCTGCCTGACGTGTCAACCTGTGGTTGGACACGTGCTACAAGCTATTCGGCACGGTTACCCATCGCATCAAATGTGATGGGTATAAATAGGTGAAGACAGTAGACGGTTTTAGCATGCTTCTTCGAATTCTCTCTTCTTTCCCTTTGTATATTCAAATCTTCAAAGATTTCTTAAAGATCTTCGACTGTTCTTCATCTTTTTTCCAGGTTTCTTCCTTGGCATTCATCAGTTTACCCAGTTTCTTCACGAGTTTCTTATTTTGGTATGTCTAAGAATATAGAAGACGTCGTTGTGGTTGCAGAAACTGGTGGTGCGATGTCGCCGTTAAAATGGGAGGAAAGGCTCTTTAAGCCAATTACTCGGGGTCATTAGTTCGCACGCGAATGGGATGCTCGGTATTCGGCCAAGGGCCAAACTGTTGCTGATTCCTCGCCGAGCTATATTGCTTTATTTGTCGATTTTTTGGTAACAGAAACTTCCGGTTGCCGGAGATGAACTTTTTCGACGAACTTCTCTCTTTCTATCATTTCCATGTCTCTCAGCTGAGCCCGTTGGGCATGGTGAGGATTAGACATTTCTAGTTTTGTTGCCGGTCACAAAGGGTGGAACCTACTGTTGAAAGATTTCGTGGCTTCTACCAATTATAAATCAATCTTGGATTTTACTCTTTCTCCACGTGTGATTCCAAAAGGTTGCTCATCAATCCCCCAAAGAGTTATCATGACCTTATGGTTGTTCTTATAAAGAATTATGGTCTTGTAAATCAATTGAATTCTCGGGCAATGAAGGGGCCGTTGCGTCTCTACGCTGGATAGAAAAGACTGAGGCTGTCTTAAAAATAAGCAAGTGTGCTGAAGAGGATAAGATAATGTTTGCTTCCAATCTGTTTAAAAATTCAGCCTTAGAGTGGTGGAATACTATCCTCCAATCTAGGGGAAGTGATAGGACTTACAATATGGAATGGGAGGAATTTAAAAACATGGTAGAAAGGAAATTCTGCCCTCCCAATGAAAAGGAACAGATAGCCAATAAGTTCCTAAACCTTAGAATGACTGGGGTAGATAGTAAGGGTTATACTACATTATTCTTTGAATATGCTCGAATAGTACCAACCCTTGCATCACCTGAACCAGTATTAATCTCCTGTTACATCTGGGGATTAATTGGGGAGATTAGACATGTAGTCAAGGCAGCTAGACCTCAAACCATAGAAGAAGCTGTAGAACTAGCAAATACCTTGACATATGAATTAGTCCGTACACGAGAGGAGGACCAGAGAAGGAACCTAGCTCAAAGGCTTACCCAAGAATTCCGCTCTGGAAATTCCAATCGTGGGAAAAATGTAGGTTCTACTTCTGCACCCTATTGCAAGTATTACAAAAGAAAGCATTCTTGAAGATGCTCTATATATTGCAATTTTTGCAAAATATCTGGACACAAGGAAGAAGACTACAGGAAGAAACCTAACAACAGGATATGCTACAACTGTGGAGAACAAGGTCACATCAAGCCAAACTGTCCAAAAATAGCTCCAGCCACGAACACCAAGAATACTAAAAATGCTAGAGCATTTGTTCTCACTACAGAAGAATCAAAGATGATCCCGGATGTGATTGCCGGTACGTTTTAAGCTAATGATATTTTTGCTAAAGTATTATTTGACTCTGGTGCAAACCAAAGTTTTATTAATACTTCATTTTGCAAAATTCTTAATCAACCATTAACTAAACTCCCACAAGAATGTCTAGTAGAGACAGCAAATAGGGAAACCATTAAGATTTCTGAAATCTTGCCGGGAGCAAGAATAGAATTTCTAAATCAGAAATTTATTGCAAACCTTTACCCAATGAATTTGGCAGGATTTGACGTTGTGTTAGGAATGGATTGGTTAATAGCCAATAAAGCCAGTATTTTATGTGATCAAAAGTAAATCCAAGTAAATTCACCAAAAGGTGAAAAGATCACAATTAAAGGAGATAAGCCATCTAGATCCACAAAATTCATCTCTTTGATGAAAACAACAAATTATATAAGAAAAGGGTCATTAGTGTATTTGATTTCCATAATCACTAACACTAAAGGAAAATAATTAAAAGATATTCCAGCAGTATCCCAGTTTTCAGATGTATTTCCAGAAGAATTACCAGGGTAACCGCCAGACCGAGAAGTCGAATTCAGAATCCACTTAATACCAGGGACAGCACCAATTACCAAAGCACCTTACCGTTTGGCACCCGCAGAAATGCAGGAACTGAAGAAACAGTTAGACGAATTGTTGGAGAAAGGATTCATACAGCCAAGCTCATCACCATGGGGAGCACCGATTTTATTCGTTAAAAAGAAGGACGGATCAATGCGTATGTACATTGACTACCGTGAATTGAACAAAGTCACGATTAAGAATCGGTACCCATTACCGAGGATCAACGATCTGTTTGATCAATTGCAAGGAGCACGATTTTTCTCTAAAATCGATTTACATTCAGGATATCATCAATTAAAGGTACAGGAAGAGGACATTCCTAAGACCGCTTTCAGAACAAGGTATGGCCATTATGAATTTACTGTCATGCCATTTGGTTTAACCAATGCCCCAGCTGCATTTATGGACATGATGAACTGAATATGTAAGCCATATTTGGATAAATTCATAATTGTCTTTATAGATGATATTCTTATTTATTCTAAGAGTAAAGAGAAACATGCAAAGCATTTGCACGCACTCCTAAGTTTATTGAGAAAAAAAAAAGCTTTATGCAAAGTTCTCAAAGTGTGAATTTTGGTTAGAACAAGTACAATTTCTTGGACATTTAGTTAATCATGAAGGAATTCGTGTGGATCCTACCAAGATCGAGGCAATTACTAGATGGAAAACCCCTTAATCACCAACCGAGGTTAGAAGTTTCTTAGGATTAGCCAGTTATTATAGAAGATTTATTCGAGATTTTTCTAGAATAGCCATTCCCTTAACTAAGTTAACCTGTAAATCTGTTAAGTTTGAATGGGGACCAAAACAGGAAGAAGCCTTTAGAGGCCTTAAGCAAAGATTAACCAACACACCCATACTAGCGTTACCAGAAGGAACTGAAGACTTTGTAATCTATTGTGACGCTTCTAAGTTAGGTTATGGATGTGTGTTAATGCAACGTCAAAAGGTTATAGCTTACGCCTCTAGACAACTTAAGAATCATGAAGAGAATTATTCAACCCATGATCTAAAATTAGGAGCCATAATTTTTGCTCTTAAAATTTGGAGACATTACCTTTACGGTAGTAAGTTTACCATTTTCACCGACCATAAGAGTTTAAGGTATGTCTTCGGTCAAAAGGAGTTGAATATGAGACAAAGACGCTGGATGGAGATACTTAGTGATTATGATTGTAATATCCAGTACCATGCAGGAAAGGCAAATGTAGTAGCTGATGCTTTAAGTCGAATGTATCATGAAAAGCCAAAAAGAGTACGTTTACTTAAATTAAATCTGCAAGTAGATTTAAATGAACAGATTAGAAAGGCACAAGAATCAGTAATCAAGGATGATACTGAAAAATTGAAAGGAATGATTAAGGAACTAGAACAAGGAACAGATGGAATTTGGAGATTCCATAAGAAAAGAATATGGATACCTAAATTAGGAAACCTAGGCCACCGTATATTAGAAGAAGCCCATAAGTCTAAGTATACGATGCATCCTGGAAGTGATAAGATGTATCAGGATTTAAAAAAGAATTTCTGGTGGATAGGAATGAAAAAGGATATAGCAGCATATGTTGCAAAGTGTTTAACCTGTTCACAAGTCAAAGCTGAACATCAGAAACCCTCAGGATTGTTGCAACAGTTAGAAATGCCAGTTTGGAAATGGGAATTAATAACAATGGATTTTGTTACCAAATTACCCAAAACAAGGAAAGGTAATGATATAATCTGGGAGATTGTAGACAGGCTAACTAAGTCAGCTCATTTTCTACCAATGAAGGAAACTTTCAGTATGGAACAATTAGCTAAATTGTATGTAAATGAAATAGTTTCATTACATGGAATACCTTTATCAATTGTTTCTGACAGAGGTAGCCGTTTTACCTCTCATTTTTGGGCAAGTTTCCAAAAGGCAATGGGAACTAAGCTGAATCTAAGCACCGCTTATCATCCTCAAACGGACGGATAAAGCGAAAGGATAATTCAAACAATGGAAGGCATGCTTAGAGCTTGTGTAATTGATTTCGGAGGTAATTGGGACGATCATTTACCGTTAATAGAATTTTCTTATGATAACAGTTATCACACAAGTATTAATGCTGCACCATTCGAAGCACTTTATGGACGAAAGTGCCGAACTCCAGTTTGTTGGGCAGAAATTGGAGAAAAGCAACTATCTGGACCTAAGATAGTACAAGAAACAACAGACAAGATCATTCAAGTCAAGGAACGACTGAAAGCAGCACGTGATCGACAAAAGAGTTATGCTGATAACAGACGAAAGCCATTCGAATTTCAGGTAGGAGATAAAGTGTTATTGAAAGTCTCTCCTTGGAAAGGAGTGGTAAGATTCATCAAAAGGGGAAAGCTAAGCCCCAGGTATGTTGGACCTTTTGAGATTATTAGAAAAATAGGACCTGTAGCCTATCGGCTACAACTACCAGAGGAAATGGCAGGAATACATGATGTATTTCATGTATCCAATCTCATGAAATGCTTAGCTGATTATCACTGATAGTACCTCTTAAGGATATAGAGGTAAATGAACAACTTAAGTTTGTAGAGAAGCCTCTATAGATTAAAGACAGGAAAGTCAAGAATCTCAAGCATAAAAGATTAGTTCTAGTCAAAGTGAAATGGAACTCCAAAAGAGGACCAGAATACACATGGGAGCTTGAATCAGAAATGCAAAGGAAATACCCGCACCTGTTCCAGTAGATCTCGAGGACGAGTTCTAAAATAAGGTGGGGAGGATATAACAACCCTCCTAAATATTTTCCGACACCCCTAATATAATTAGAATGTCCCAAAATGTCTTAAAATACACCCCGTATGCAAAAACCGATCCCAAAATACTATACATAATTAAAAATTAAATAAAAACAAGTTTTAACATCGCTCGCGGGCCGCGTAAGACCCCATCTGGGTCTACGCGGGGCGCGACAGCTCGGAGTCAAGGCTGCACCCGGTGCTGCCACGTGTCGTGCATTGTGTAGAAGCTAGGGCTGAGTTGGACAAGCTAGGGCCTACCCTAGATGCCCTCGCGGGCCGTGTAAGCCCCTTCTATTTCTTACGCGGGGTGCGACAAACTCAATTTCAGCTCCTATAAATTGGGAGCTCGGGCATTCAGTCTCAATTCGCTCACGATCTTCCCTCTCTCGAAATTCTGCATAACCCTCTCTTGAAATTCTGCATAATTGAAGTAATATTTGGGTAGTATACCCCCTAAATAACGAAGTTCTGCCCTGTTGTAAGTATCATAACCCCGGTTACGTATTAGATACGCTGCCCGATTGATCCAGGGTTCCGTAATGGGTGTCGTGGTTCTGGCCGACGTAGTCGTTGGAATGTCGTCTCGGGGAGGGTATTACTAATGTAAATATTGGGTTATTATACTAACACGTGTGCATTGTGTAAATTATAGATAATCACCAGGAAACCCTTAGAAGAAAACCTAAGACAGCAAAGTGAGTAATCCTTCTTTTTGTGTAGACCTTTTTGTGAGTAATCTCCTTTTTGTAAACTGTTTTTACAAAACCTTAAATATTTTATAATGTGATTAAGCAGTGATTGAGTCTTTGTAATTCTTCAATTACTACCGGTATGTTGGGGTTTTGTATACAAAATGTGGAACACGTTACCATTGGACAAAGAGTTAGCCAATGGGTAATATGACCCACCAGTCAGGATTGACAGTACTGAATGAGTAATTGTGTAGATGTAAACATTGTAATCTCTCTCAATACTGTGAAAATTGATAAAACTATTCTTGATTAAACTGGGATTCACTCACCAGTATTTCCCACTGACAAAATGTTTTTAAACGCGTTTCAGGTAACAAAATGTGAGAGCCAACTAGAAGCCAGCAAGACAGCACTGAAGGCTTGGAAAAGTGGCTATAAAAGTTACCTAAATAAAAGAAGATGTTTTATTCAATAAAATAGAGTTGATCTCTATAAATCAGTTTGTAATGAAAAACTTGGGTTTTATCCCAATATGTTTACTTATATAAAATATGGTGTTTTACTCTGATAAATATTTCCTAACTACGATCCTGATGTAATTTCCGCTGCCAAAATGATAAACACAGATACCACCAATACTGATATATCGCGGCCGCCCGTTCCCGGGACAGATAGGGGGCGGGGTTGCGACATAATGCCTGGGATGTCTCCTTGTACGTGTTTTGTAACTTAGTATTGTTAAACATTTCTTTTTCTCTGTCATGTATTAACATAGCATGCGTCTTGCAGAACCGAAGGCGGTGCAACCAAGGATTAGGATCATTCATTCCAAGTCTGCACCCAATCCGCCTTCACCTCCTTCGAAGGTTGCAACAAAATAGGTGGAAGGGGTGCAAGAAAGGGTTGAGGGTAAGACTGTAAAACCAGATATTGAGATCCTTACTGCTCCGGATGAGGTTGAAAAACCGGTTCAGGCTGACGTTGAGCAGGCTGCAATGATTGAGGTTGGAAGACCTGTGAAAACAACTGAGGAACCTGCTCAAGAGGTTCATAAAGAAGGTGATGTAGCCCATAAGGGGGCTCAGTCTAAAATGCAGCAAACGGGTAATGCTGGCGCGGGTGGTGGAGGTGTTATCTCTTTCAGAGCCCAACATAGTGAACCTTCAACAATCCGGCCTGAGGATACTTAGGGCAACCATTATGTAAGGACCTGCAAAAAAATGTCCCAACACACCCCGTAAGTGAAAACTCGAAACCCTAAAACCCTAATTTCTATCAAAATCAACAAAATAAAATTTTATAACTTGCTCGCGGGCCGCGAAAACTTTAAGGAGAGTCTTCGCGGGGTGCGACGGGTTGGAAAATCTCCGGATAACAATCAAGGCCATGTGTCGCACACGTGGCATACCTAGGGTGTGACACGGCAGCCCTAGCCGTAGCTAGGGTGGCCCTCGTGGGCCGCGAAGGACCCCCTTCAATCTTACGCGGGCCGCGAGAGACCTAAAAACCTGCTATAAATAGAACGCTGCATGGGCTGGCCTCTGTGTTCGAAAATTCCTTTCTAAAACCCCCATAATCTGCTTAGAAACACGTTCAAAGTATTGAAACGCTGCTGCAGTCTAATAACTCGATCACTGCTACGATACAATGTCCGATCGATTAAAACCGATCCGATGGATGTTTATGTGATGCCTAAATTCGGGCTATACTTTGTCATTCGTCATGAGGGTTTTGATTTCATGAACATATCGTAAATGTTGTGTTAAGTTACTAACCTAGTTCATTTCGGTATTTAACTAGGTTATCAGGCTTAATCAGTAGGCACTCTGTCCAGTTAAAACTTGCAATGTGAGTCATTCTCTTTTTATCAAACTATTTTACTAAATCCAAACTATTTTCCAGTTATATTTTGCAGGGATTAAGTATTTGTTATCTTAAATTACTGGCAGTAAGTGGGGTATTGTGCACATTACTGCTGTTTTATCACTTTTAGGTGAACGGACCTAAATAGTGATACTCGTCACTATTGGGTGAACGGACCCAATAGTGGTATGACCACAGTCACAGATCCGGTCGAGTGACAACTGGACCAAATAATTATAAGATATGGGCAATTGTAATCGCTCTTAATATTGTAAATTATGATAATGTGTCGTTTTATACAAATTGAATGACTCGCCAGTATTTCCCGCTGATAAAATATTTTTAAAAATGTTTCAGGAGATTTACTGTGAACAAGGAAAAGTGTCGCATAGCACTCTAGCTTGAATGAAGTGGCTCAGTAAATAAATAAACATATTTTGTAATCAAGGGAATTCCCAGTGGAATTCCTTTAATGTAAATTACGGGTTTTGCCCCGACACTTGAAATAAATTAATTGGGTGTTTTTAGTATAACCGATCCTGTGAAATTTTCCGCTACCAAGTCAAACACCAATACCACGGGTTTCTGTCCCGCGGCTTCGAGACCGGGTAAAACCGAGTCGTGGGCCGTGACAGAAAAATGTGGTATCAGAGCCACTGATTTAAGCCAATTAAGTATTTGAAAAATACTTAACTATTCAAGTTGCCATTTTGTGAAATTTTAAATTACAATAAATAAAATTTAATTTAGAATTTTGTGTTTCTTCATGTATGTCTAAACAGCATGAATGAACTATCGGAAGCCCACCAAAATTTCACAATCCATACTATTGATATGGATACAGCAGGAATCCAATCCGGTTATCAGGCTGACACCGTGGAGCCACTAGTGTTTCAGGCCCAGTTACAGGAGAAACCCAAACCTAAAAAGAGGAGAAGACTTCTGGACTGGAGACGAGGACGAAAGAAGAAGCCCGCTGCCCAAAGGGAGAAAAAGACGAAGGATACAAAAGGAAAAGGAAAAGAAGTAGGGGAGAGCTCTGGTCAAGCCCAAGAATTGCCACCTTGGGAAGAACTTGATAGAAAACTAGCCAACTGTGACCTCATCGGACCTACTGACGAAACCCTTTTCAATTACCCCGCTCAATCAGAACTTCCTGTTAATTTGGAACCTGCTATCCCGGACCCAATTGTCAACCCTCAACCTCTTCCAGGAGAATTGGAAGAATGGTGGACCAGCGACTGGCATTTTCAAAATTTTATGAATAACCCCAATGGGTACTTTCCCCAGTCTGAACCTAATCCCTTTCCACCAATGATCCCGGAAAACGTTGCCGAATTACGCCGCTACGGCGAGGAACTGGTGGATGCGGGAAATCGGATTCGAGACCGACGTGGGGGAAAAGATCTCCTGGAAATACGACGACCAGGAGCGTCGTTTCTAAAAGCCGAATCATAATAGTTAGACAATAATAATATGTGAAAAAACCCTATATAATAATAATAATAATAAAATATTGTATAATAGTACTAAAATAAAACCTCTGTAAAACATTTGTAAATACCCGGTTTGTATGGATGCATAATATATATAAAAATCTAAATGTCGCAATGTCGACGATTTTGGCTATATGTGATGACTTAATTATATTTGTGATTGCCCTATTATGTTTAATCGCTATCCACTCTGTGATAATAATTTATGTATATTGTTAATCATTCAGATGGAAAACGCAGTAAACCAATCGGCAAATGAAGTTAACCAAATTGACCCGAATAATGAAGAACAATTTCTCAATAGGCAAGATATAGAAAATATCATTGCTCAGGGAATAGCCAACGCTATCCCAGCAATCGTCGCTGCTGCTAGAAATCCCGTTGAACCTTCCCAAGCTAACCAAAGCAAATGCACCCGCGACGATAATTTCAGTAACAGTGTGAATGGAGGCGGCAATGATAATAATGTGATTCAAGCTCCATTACTTAAGAAAATGAAAGTGGCAACGACTGGTTGCACTTACAAAGAATTTCTTGCCTGTAAGCCAGTCGAATTTGCAGGCAATGAAGGGGTGACTGCCGCACAACGTTGGTTGGAAAAGACCGAAGCTGTAATTAAAATAAGTAAGTGCGTAGAAGAGGATAAGGTGATGTATGCATCCCACCTTTTCAAAGAAGAAGCGTTAGAATGGTGGAACACAGTGTTGCAAGCCAAAGGAAGTGATATGGCTTATGCCATGAGCTGGGAGGAATTTAAGGAATTTGTGGAAAGAAAGTTTTGTCCCTCCTACGCGAAGGAACAGATAAAAAACAAGTTCCTGAACCACCGGGCGGTGGACGTCGACTGACGAGGGTATACTTCAAAATTTTTCGAGTATGCTAGAATTGTGCCAACTCTGGCCTCGCCAGAACCGGTGCTTATTTCTCGCTATATTTGGGCACTAATTAGCGAGATTTGCGACATAGTCAAAGCTGCGAGACCCCGCACGATTGACGATGCGGTTGAATTGGCTAACACTCTAACCGACGGGCTGGTACGCACAAAAGAAGAGAATAAGAAAAAGGAGTTAGCTCAAAAGATTATCCAAGGGTTCCGTGGGGGTAATAACTTCAGGAAGAAAGGAACTGGGCAGCTCTCTACCGCTCCATTTTGCAGTAACTGTAAAAGAAAACATTTTGGGAAATGTAAGGGGTATTGTAATTTCTGCAAAATTCCGGGGCACCAAGAAGAGGAATGCAGGAAGAAATCCATGATCTGCTACAATTGCAGAGAAACAGGACACTTCATGCCCGATTGCCCAAAACTAGTCAAGCCAGTCGACAACAAGGAAAAAGCAACTGAAGGAACTAATAAGAAGAATGCAAGAGCCTTCCAGCTAACTACCCAAGAAGCCGATCTGATTCCGAACGTGATAGCTGGTACGTTTCTTATACATGACGTTTACGCAAAAGTATTATTTGACTTTGGTGCAAACCAAAGTTTTATAAGTACTTCATTCTGCCAAGCTCTTAAGCAACCTTTAACCAAACTTAGACAAGTTTTTACGGTAGAAACGGCAGAAGGAAACCCTGTTAATATAGACAAAGTACTCCAAGAAGGAAAAATAGAACTCTCAGGCCATCAATTTTCTGCAAATCTTCTACCTATGAATTTAGCAGGATTCGATGTCGTGTTAGGAATGGATTGGTTAGTACCCAACCATGCTCGAATCCTATGTGATCAAATTCTATAGAAATCCATACACCCACAGGAGAAGTAATTCTGGTTACAGGAGATAAGCCTCGTAAACCAACGAAGTTCATTTCAGTAATGAAAGTTGCTAGTTATGAACGAAAACAAGGAATAGTGTATATGATTTCAGTAATCATTAACACTAAAAGCAAGGAACTTAAGGAAATTCCTGTAATATCAGAATACCCTAATGTGTTCCCAGAAGAACTACCTGGATTACCGCCATATAGGGAAGTAGAATTTAGAATTCATCTAATTCCTGGAACTGTACCAATAGGTAAAACACCTTATCGGTTAGCACCCACAGAAATGTTAGAACAGAAAAAGCAGTTATATGAATTGTTAAGCAAATGATTCATACAACCTAGTTCATCCCCTTAGGGAGCACCTGTGTTGTTTGTGAAAAAGAATGATGGTTCGATGCGGATGTGTATTGATTATAGGGAACTGAATAAGGTTACAATTAAGAATCGATACCCGTTACCTAGGATTGATAATCCTTTTGATCAACTTCAAGGAGCTAGGTATTTCTCCAAGATAGATTTGCGCTCCGGATATCATCAGTTGAAGGTACAGGAAGAAGACATACCTAAAGCTGATTCCAGGACTAGGTATGGTCACTACGAGTTTACAGTCATGCCCTTTGGTTTAACAAATGCTCCTGCAGCATTTATGGACATGATGAATAGGATCTGTAAACCATATCTGGATAAATTTGTAATTGTCTTCATCGACGATATACTTATTTATTCCAAAAGTCAAGACGAACATTGTGAACACCTGCATGCACTCTTAACCCTGTTAAGAAAGGAAAAGCTTTATGCCAAATTTTCAAAATGTGAATTTTGGCTACAAGAGGTGCAATTTTTAGGACACATGGTGAATCACGAAGGCATTCACGTAGATCCCTCTAAGATAGAAGCGATCGCCAAGTGGAACGTCCCGCAATCAGCTACTGAAATTAGAAGTTTTCTAGAATTAGCTGGGTATTATAGGCGCTTCATTAGAGATTTATCTAAGATAGCTGTTCCATTAACCAAGCTAACCTGTAAAACCGTTAAGTTTGAATGGGGACCCAAGCAAGAAGAGGCCTTTAAAATTTAAAGCAAAGGTTAACAAATGCCCTGATTCTTGCCTTACCAGAAGGTACAAAAGACTTTGAAGTCTACTGTGATGCCTCTAAGCTAGGCCTAGGCTGTGTACTAATGCAACGCAAAAAGGTGATTGCGTACGCCTCAAGACAGTTGAAAAAGCACGAGGAAAATTATACAACTCATGACCTAGAATTAGGAGCAATAATTTTTTCCCTTAAGATTTGGAGACATTATCTGTACGGAAGTAAGTTTACTATCTATACACAGTGGCGGACCCAGGATTATTTTTTACTGGGGTCCATTTTTTGTCGAAGAATTTTTCACAACCAAATATTAAAATTTTCAGGTCGGTAATCGTAGTCGGGTCGGGGTTAGAAAATAATGTAGAAGCATTTAGTGGACATGAAACCACTACTTTATTAAAAAAACTAAAAAACAAGACCTGTAAGACTTGAACTTGGGATCTATGTGTTGGAACACAAGAGGATTTACCACCATATCATCTTTGCTTTTAATACTATGGGGTCCAACTAATTTATTTTATGGGGTCCTTGATAAAATTAACATACCGGTTCTACTATTTAAAAAAAACATTGGGGTCCGTGGACCCCAATCCGGACCATGTGGGTCCGCCCCTGTCTATACAGATCATAAAAGTTTAAGGTACATATTTGGGCAAAAAGAATTAAACATGAGGCAAAGAAGATGGATGGAGATTTTAAGTGACTATGACCGTGATATTCAATATCACGAAGGAAAAACAAATGTAGTAGCAGACGTCTTAAGTCGAAAATACCATGAGAAACAAAGACGAATTTGTGCCCTTAGATTAAATCTACAATTGGATTTAATGGAATAATTGAAAAAGATTCAGAAAACAGCACTCAAGGATAATGCTGAAGGAATGAAAGGGCGACTAAAGGAATTAGAGCAAGGGACTGGTGGAATTTGGAAATTCCATAAAAGGATTTGGGTACCCAGACAAGGAAACTTAAGAAATAGGATTTTAGAGGAAGCCCATAAATCTAGGTATACGATGCATCCTGGTAATAACAAGATGTATCAAGATTTAAGGAATAACTTCTGGTGGACAGGAATGAAAAAGGACATAGCTAGATATGTTTCTAAGTGTCTAACTTGTTCGCAAGTTAAGGCAGAACACTAGAAACCTTCAGGGTTACTCCAACAATTAGAAATGCCGGTATGGAAATGGGAACTAATAACAATGGATTTTGTTACTAAGCTACCCAAAACCAGGAAAGGTAACGATGCCATCTGGGTGATTGTGGATCGATTAACCAAATCCTCTTATTTCCTACCTATGAAGGAAACCTTTAGCATGGAAAGATTGGCTATGTTATACGTAGACGAGGTAGTATCCCTACATGGAGTCCCACTCTCCATTGTATCAGATAGGGATAGTCGTTTCACTTCGCATTTTTGGACAAGTTTCCAAGAAGCAATGGGAACCCGATTAAATTTAAGTACTGCATACCATCCCCAAACCGATGGACAAAGTGAAAGGACGATCCAAACTTTAGAAGACATGCTCAGGGCATGTGTTATAGACTTCGGTGGAAATTGGGACGACCATTTGCCACTAATAGAGTTCTCCTATAACAATAGTTATCACAACAGCATTAATGCTGCCCCATTCGAAGCACTTTATGGACAAAAGTGTCGAACTCCAGTATTCTGGGCAGAAATAGGAGAAAGTCAATGATCAGGTCCTGAAATTGTACAGGAAACCACCGACAAGATAACTCAAATCCAAGAAAGACTGAAAACGGCTCGAGACCGCCAGAAGAGTTATGCAGATAATCAACGCAAGCCGCTAGAATTCCAAGTTGGGGACAAGGTATTATTAAAAGTTTCTCCTTGGAAAGGGGTAGTTCGATTCGGTAAGAAATGAAAGCTAAGCCCAAGGTACATAGGACCATTTACTGTTACCCAACGAATAGGACCAGTTGCCTATCGATTACAACTACCAGAAGAACTAGCCGGGGTACATGATGTGTTTCATGTATCTAATCTCAAAAAGTGTTTATCTGATGAATCATTAATAGTACCTCTCCAAGATTTAGAGGTAAATGAAAAGTTGAAATTTGTTGAGAAACCACTTCAAATAGAGGACAGAAAGGTCAAGTTCCTCAAACACAAGAGATTGGTACTAGTCAAAGTAAAGTGGGATTCAAAAAGAGGGCCTGAGTATACATGGGAGTTGGAATCGGAAATGAAAAAGAAAGTACCCTTATTTGTTCCAGTAAATCTCGAGGACGAGATTTTAAATAAGGTGGGGAGGATGTAAGGACCTGCAAAAAAATGTCCCAACACACCCCGTAAGTGAAAACTCGAAACCCCAAAACCCTAATTTCTATTAAAATCAAGAAAATTAAATTTATAACTTGCTCGCGGGCCGCGAAAACATTAAGGAGAGTCTTCGCGGGGCGCGACAGGTTGGCAAATCTACGGATAACGATCAAGGCCACATGTCGCACATGTGGCAGACCTAGGGTGTGACACGGCAGCCCTAGCCGTAGCTAGGGTGGCCCTCGCGGGCCGCGAAGGACCCCCTTCAATCTTACGCGGGCCGCGGGAGACCTAAAAACCTGCTATAAATAGAACGTTGCATGGGCTGGCCTCCGTGTTCGAAAATTCCTTTCTAAAACCCCCATAATCTGCTTAGAAACACGTTCAAAGTAGTGAAACACAGCTGCAATAACAGGGTAATAACTCGATCACTGCTACGATACAATGTTCGATCGATTGAAACCGATCCGATGGATGTTTAAGTGCTGCCTGAATTCGGGCTATACTTTGTCATTCGTTGTGAGGGTTTTGATTTCGTGAACTTATCGTAAATGTTGTATTAAGTTA
The DNA here is from genome assembly GCA_030545235.1 of Helianthus tuberosus. Taxonomy (NCBI): domain Eukaryota; kingdom Viridiplantae; phylum Streptophyta; class Magnoliopsida; order Asterales; family Asteraceae; genus Helianthus; species Helianthus tuberosus. The sequence continues at coordinate 175,174,487 of CM060425.1, read as the reverse complement.
CTAACCTAGTTCATTTGCATTATTTAACTAGGTTACTAGGCTTAGTCAGTAGGCACTCTGTCCAGTTAAAGCTTGCAATGTGAGTCATTCTCTTTTTATCAAATGGTTTTACTAAATCTCAAACTATTTTCCAGTTATATTTTACAGGGATTAAGTCTTTGTTGTCTTAAATTACTGGTAGTAAGTGGGGTATTGTGCACATTACTGCTATTTTATCACTTTTAGGTGAACGAACCTAAATAGTGATACTTGTCACTATTGGGTGAACGGACCCAATAGTGGTATGACCACAGTCACAGATCCGGTCGAGTGACAACTGGACCAGATAATTATAAGATAGGGGCAATTGTAATCGCTCTTAATACTGTAATTATGACAATGTGTCGTTTTATACAAATTGAATGACTCGCCAGTATTTCCCGCTGATAAAATCTTTTTAAACATGTTTCAGGTGATTTACAGTGAACAAGGAAAAGTGTCGCGTAGCACTCCAGCTTGAATGAAGTGGCTCAGTAAATAAATAAACATGTTTTGTAATCAAGGGAATTCCCAGTGGAATTCCTTTATTGTAAATTACGGGTTTTGCCCCGACACTTGAAATAAATTAATTGGGCGTTTTCAGTATAACCGATCCTGTTAAATTTTCCGCTGCTAAGTCAAACACCAATACCACGGGTTTCTGTCCCGCGGCTTCAGGACCGGGTAAAACCGAGTCGTGGGCTGTGACACATTATTAACGGTCTTATACTGAAAGTCGCACCAATGAGGTCAATGCCCCCGTATGGAGTTTGAAGCAAGGAGACACCTTCGCCACTTTCCCTCCATGTCGGGAATGGTTTATGGGAGCTTTCCCTCCTGCTGAGGTTCTTTATCAGAAAAAGCATAAACATGAACAATTGTATCAATCTCATGTGTTTGCGCAAGCCAACCAGGTGTCGACCAGTAATCAGATTACCCGTGAATGGCGCACCATGCACTGCGAGTGTGCTGAATGGGAAGATTATAGGAGTCGTTTGGCTGCTGATGCCAAACAGTTCGAGAAGGCCAAGCCTGAGTTGGCTGAACAGAAGGCTCAGTTTGAGGCTGAGATGAAAAATGAAGACTGCGGCATTTTGGGCCCAAAGAAAAAATTGCTTGCTGCCGAAAATAGGCTTTCTAAAGAACGTCGGCAATGGCGTGAGGCCTGCTAGAAAAACAACTAGAAGATGCACGCTGTGCGGACTGAAATTACCAACCTTAAGGCATAAGCTGAGTCATCTGCCAAAACCATAGCTGATCTCGAAGAATGGTATGAAGCAACTAAAGTGTATCGGGAGCACGCTGAGATAAACCAGGTTTGTACTGCTTCTATCTGTGCTAAATAGGTAAATGAAATTCAAAGGCTAAATGACCTGTTATCTGCACAGGAAGAGTTCAAGCAACAACTCCTCTCTAAGGATAGAGACACGGCTGGCAAGGATGTTGAAATCGCAGAACTCAAGCATCGCTTGCGCGAGTCACAAGAGAAGGTGGATTCTCTTGATATCGACGTCGAGGCAGAGAAACTAAAGCCGATGGGGCTGAGGAGGCGTCACGCCCCCCGACCACACCCTGGACTGGAGCCGTGAATCAGTCAAGTGGTACCGGTGGTTATTTTAAAAACATTGCAGCGGAAATGTTCATCAGGATCGTGAGTTAGGAAAATTATCAGAGTTTAGAAACACCGGATTTTATATGTTAAAAAGATGGGAATAAACCCATGTTTTACAAAGGTAGCTTTAATATGGTATGAACCCGAATACATAAAACACCATTTAATTTAATTTGATTTATTTGATAAAATGAGCCACTTCTTTAAGCCTTTCGGTGCCATGTCCCAACTCTAATTTCAATCTACTGTAATCACCTGAAACGCGTTTTAAAAACATTTGGTCAGCAGGAAATACTGGTGAGTTCATTCATTTTGTTAAAAAAACACATTTGTTATAATTCACAGTATTAAGAGCGATTACAATTGCTCCTATCTTATAATTATCTGGTCCAGTTGTCACTCGACCGGATCTATGACTGTGGTCATATCAATATTGGGCCCGTTCACCCAAAAGTGACGTGTATCATTATTTAGGTCCGTTCACCTAAAAGTGATAAAACAGCAGTAATGTGCACAATACCCCACTTACTGCCAGTAATTTAAGATAACAAAGACTTAATCCCTGTAAAATATAACTGGAAAATAGTTTGAGGGTTTTGTAAAAGAGTTTGATAAAAAGAGAATGACTCATCTTGTTAGCATATACTCTTGATTTAACAAGCCTCCTGATTCTAAGTCTTCTGATAACTAAGCATCTATTTTGATTGTAAGTGTATAGTGCAGAGTTTTTTGGTAGTTAAACATTTAGTTTAACAGAGTGGAATACGTATTAGTGTTAAACCCAATCAAACCTAACGATGGTCACGAGATCAGAACCTTAACGAAATTCACAAAGTATAGTCTTATTTAGACAGCACTTTGGCATTCGTTCGTTGGTTTCCGAATCGATCGGACATAATATCGTATTGGTGATTATTGGTTAGAACACCAACGTATAGGGAGAAGAATATAAGGAATGAGCAAAGAAAAATGAATCCTAAGCTTCCTATTTATAGGTAAGAAACATGAAATTTCCAGGAAGTTTCCTATATATTTTCTAGGAAGTTACATATACTTTTCTAGAAAGTTACCTATACATTTTCAAGGAAGCTTCCTACCCACATATATATCTTACACCTTCCTTGCACCTTCCTCATATATATCTATTTTCATGTATATCTATTTAGGTGTTTAATTTACTTAGTTAATTAATCTTACTTAGCTGATTAATTAATCTTACTTAGCTTAATTAATCTTACTTAACTGATTAATTAATCTTACTTAACTTAATTAATCGTTCTTAACTTAATTAATCTTACTTAGCTGATTAATTAATCTTACTTAATATCACTTAGCTGTTAAGTTTACTTATCTATTAAGTTTTCTTAATCGCTAAGTTTACTTAATTACTAAGTTTCCTTAACCATTAAGTTTACTTAATCATTAAGTTTCCTTAGCCATTAAGTTTCCTTTACCATTAAGTTTACTTAATCCTTAAGTTTCCTTAACCATTAAGTTTACTTAATCATTAAGTTTCCTTAACTGTTAAGTTTACTTAATCATTAAGTTTACTTAATCGCTAAGTATTCTAGTTTAACAGCTTCCTGGTTATGAGTTCTAATTTCTAGTTACAATGGAACTCATATGAGTGTATTAACTCAATTCAACTTTAACGATAATCACGAGATCAAAACTCTCACGACGAATGACAAAGTATAGCCGAATATAGGCAGTACTTAAACATCCATCGGACCGGTGTTAATCAATCGGATACAGTACCGTAGCCGTGATCGAGTTATTACCCTAATAACGGGCAGAGTTTCGAGGTTTAGAAGTTCTGATATTAAAATGACAGAACAAGAGAGCAAGAGAAAGAAAAGAATTGAACGATTTGGAATGAAGCTGAAAACTTCAATATATAGGCTGATTCAGGGACTCGCTGGCGCCCCGCGAACCCCGTCCCTCTCTCTCTAGCGTCCCGCGAGGAAGTCCCGTCTACGCGTAGGGTTGGCTGGTCATCGAGTAGGTCTGACACGTGTGTGACACGTGTCGTGATATGTGTCCGGATAGGATCAAGTCTCTCACGCCCCGCGAGAGATCTCTTCTAGTGGGCCGCGGCCCGCGAGGGGACAAAATTTTATTTTTATTTGACTTTTCGTCTTGGTTTTCATCGTACGTGTTTAGAGTTTCGATCAAGGCTCGTCCTAGGGTGTTTTTGAGGGGTGTTACGGGAGGCGCGTGAAATCTCCCAAAAAGCGTTAAATGTTGCCCAAGACAATTATGCTGAGATCCAAAAGACAGTTGAGCCCTTAGTCACCTAACTTGGAGTGGTTGCAGCAATATAGGGTTGCGTATGTAAGTTACTTATTGCTTCTTTTAGTTTCACTTATCACCATCTTGCAAGCTAGCTCTTGTTTTCTTGGACTGTTCGTGAATGCAGTTTTGAACTCCATCGAGTTGGACCAATCTGTGGCAGCGCTTACTGTGGCAGCGCGTCTTATGGGCCATCGCGATGGTTATGCTGATTGTGCATCCCACGTCGAGGTTGCGCTCAAGGTGAAGTGGGATGCCAATCATTGCTCTGTTAATGCGGAGGTGGAGAAGGGTTTTACCCAAGCTCAAGAAAGGTACAACACCCTTTCTCTGCTGTAAGACCCAGACTTACATAACTGAGAATTGATAAACTTTTGCATTTTTATGCAAATAAGCGTTCATACAAATTTTCGGATTTAATAAAAGTTCATAAATGTTTAAACCCTTTAACGCTTTAACACGTTAACACGTTCATAACTTTTTAAAACACTTGGAAAGTTCATAAGTATTTCGGTTCGTAAAATAACGAAACAAAAGCGGAAGCTTGAACTTCGGTTGTGTTCAGTTCTTCGTTATGCTTGATCTTTATCTGTAACATCGTAGCTATCACCTATACATAAAATATCAACTCATACGTCAATTATATGATGCTTAGACATAGTTTAGTAACCCAAGTTCACCAAAACAAACAAACAAAAACAAGTCGTGTTTACTCTTGCATATAGCAGTTCAATATTCGCATATACATACTTGTATATTCAGATTTGCATATAGCAGCTCAATATTTGCATATAATATTTGTCTATTCAGATTTTCATACAGCAACTCAATATTTGCATAGACATACTTGTATATTCTGATTTGCATACAACAACTCAATATTTGCATATACATACTTTTATATTCAGATTTGCATACAGCAGCTCTATACCATAGCCTACGGCTGGCCACCATAGGTTACGGCAGCCATCAGCTATAAATAAGACCCAGAAAGGGCCTACCGTAGCCTACGGTTGGCCACCGAAGGTTACGGTAGCCTGCTGTTGCTGCACATTTCCCTTTTTACCCTTTTTAGTAAAATTCCCGTATCTCGACAAATAATTATCCGTTTTACACGAAACGTGTTCCTATTTGATCGTAAAACAACTATCCATATGTTTAACTTGTAATCCCATGACCCGGATTCATAACAACGTGTTTTACGCTACCGATTCAAAATTCTTAAATTTAATTATTTGACCCATTATCATATTTAAGCATAAAAGCTTATTAAATTAATATCTTTTCCACACTCCTATTCCTTTTGCAACTACCCCATTACCCAGAGTATTAATCTCACGTTTCACGCATCTGTTGCCCGGTTTATGCGTACATTTATTTTGACCCGTGATGGGATTTAAGCACTTAAGCTTAACTATTCGCATCTCTTTATTTCGCATATTCCCACTCTATAACCTTCATTCATATATCATCACAACATCATTTGTGATGGGTTATAAAAGGAAAAATCATTATGTTCCTATTCTACCCTCGGGTTTGACACTTTTACGAAAATGACCCATTAGGTGGCATTAAGCCAAAATGGTTTAAGCCTTTCACTTTATACTACCGAAAGGGTTTACCCAATTATGAAACCCATTTTTATTATCTTTCCTTAAGCGTAGTTTGCCCAGCCCATAGTCCAGAGACATTTTTGTCAATTTTGGTCCTTTTACTACCCAAGGACTTTCAAAAGCTTATTTAGACTATAGTGGGCACTATTAATTTGTTATCCCATTCACATTTATTTTGTTTCTAAAAACATAAAAGTCTCCCATCGTTTAATGTTATCAACTTACTTAGACGTACTTTTGAAATATAAGCATGTTTTCGACTCTAATGGTCATTTTACCCAAACACTAGATATACCTCACTTAAGGTGATCTAGTTTCCACCCATGACTCGACTAACTTTAGTAGAAACACAAACCCTCATCGAGAGTATGACCTCTACACATACCTGGCGTGGGTCGAAGTATTGACCCGTTAACGATACCTTGCGGTTCTATGTACTAACTCATGGCAATGCATGCCCACAAATCATGCTTACCTGTAAGCATGAAACTTAACAAACAAAATATTAAATATCATTTTCAAATAGTGATAACTTCACTGTTTGACCCGTTTGTCCATTTGACTTGTTTCTTGGCTCATCCTTTTTATATATCGGTAAAGCCAAACATTGTTTATTGTAAAAAGGATATTTACTCATTTTTGTTCGTTTGACCCGTTATGGTTCGCATCATAGGGTCCTGTCTCGAAAAATCATTACGTTTATAACCAATATATGGTTATTCGCTATTTTGTTCATTTGACCCATTATGGTTTACACCATGGGGTCCTATTTATATTATTATTTGTTTATTATCAATTTATAAATAGCTAATTCTACCCATTTTAACCTGTTTAATGGCTTTCGCCATGGGGGTCTCATCTTAACATTTCTCCTTTATCACCAACATTAGTTCGCCATAACTTATCCATTTTGACCCACTTCATGGTTTACACCATGGGGTATCTTTTCGAAAACTCGTTATTTAATTGTCGACTCGCGACCCAATTACTATATTGTCCTTATTTACTCATTAGGACTTACACCATAGAGTATCTTTTGAAACTCATTATTTACCACTTAACTTGGCTACTTACTATTTTATTCGTTTGACCCGTATCGTTTCATGTCGAAACGTCATATTTCAAAGATTCATGCAATTCTTTGATCATTTTGATTTTTGACCAATTGCATAAGTAGAGATTCTATTTAAAAGTTGTAAGCTTTACTTACCTCGCGTACGTTCGAGCTTCCTCGCGTACTTGTCCCATTTGAACCATTCCTTTCCAAGCTCCCACCTAGCTTGTCAAGTGTCAAACTATTACATAATATCCACAAGATGGTTAGATTAGTCATCCTACACCATGACCATCACCTTATGGACTTTTATACTATCTTTTTCATCCAAATATGTTATAGGTCAGTTTGACTTTTAGTCAAATGATATATGCAAATGCATTAATAAGTTTAATAGAGTCATTTAAGCATTTTATCATATACTTGGTAGGCATCATTTTTAGGCTATCATATTAGCTAACTTTACCATCCAATTTTCCTTATTTCTTTCAAATCAACAAGTTTATATACTTAACAATATCAAGTTAGCATAAACTTTCAAGCCTCATAAACTAATTCGTCAAATTATGACACGGAAATTGGGGTTTACATATCTTATGCAAAAACCCATTTCACCCAAAAATTAGACATTCATCTGAACACCTAAATTATTAAAGTTCTTCATACATTCTTATATACATGATGATTTCAAACAAATTTCAACATCAATATAACATTGATTTCATCATATCACCAAAACCCATTTCATCTCATATATGAACATATAATTAAATCTCTAAATTGTTCATGTATTTCACATATACTTGCAAGTATGATGATCATAATCATAATTCATTATCAATTTCACCATACTAACAAAAATATTAAACTCAAGTTTACCACATTAAAGTTCATCCACATACTTATCATCACCAAAACATAAATTACAACATAGCTTATGATCTCCAAGTTTAGATGATCATGAATTTATGTTCATGCATGTGATTTGGCCCTAATTCATCCTCCAATTTGATGGATTAAGGTTGAACAAGGGTTTGCTCCCATGTTCTTCCTTCTGGTCGCTACACACACACACCTAGTGTGTGTGTGTTGTGTTTTATTTTTGTTGTTAAAACTTAAGTTTCAGTTTTCCCCTTTTGGCCCCTCAAGTTTGTGATTTTATTTATAAAGGGCTACAACTCATTGTTTTATTACTATTTCCATGTTACTAACTAGGTTAATTTTTTTCTAGTTATTTTGTTTACAGGTTAACTTTTACCACCAACGGTATTTTTTCCCGCTCATTCTTAGTTATTTTGGTTTAGTTACCAAACCCGTTTTTGGGGTGTTACAAGTCTACCCTCCTTAAAGAGGTTTCGTCCCCGAAACCTTTCTTACATAGTTCCTTGGGTTAAACCCAATGGACTTGGTTTCGTTTTCACTTGAGCGTTGCTCATATTTTAATTATTCAGTAATCTTACCAGGAAGGTGTGATAATTTCTTTCGGACTCCCAAATGGTGCCCGACTCCCTTCTTGCTCTTTTTCTTGACTGGCATTTTGTTTTCAAGGCATTTAATCTTTCGGTCAAAGGTTGTTATATGCTTTGCCGCGTGCGCCTTTCGTGTGTAAGGCCTTCTAGGCCATCAACTCCATTTAGCATTCCTCTTCATTATGATTTACTAGAGCGAGTCACCATCTGGCTACTCGGTCATATCAGTTTGTCACCATACTTATTCCACGCTAATCCTATACAGACAAGCGCTCTAAACAAGTTTTAAATATAATTTTTTTTACTTCGATTAGACTCATCAGTCATCGGTTACTTTATACCTCATCATTCAGGTATACCCACATTGCCTTCCCCGCTTTTACAGGCGTTTATGACCCCAAGTCCCGTAGCTCATGCTATAATGTGATCATATATCCTGTTATTATTATTATTATTATTATTATTATTATTATTATTATTATTATTATTTGACCGTGATTGCATCACGTCATGTTTAAGTTCATATCAATCTTTTCTTTTTTGAAAATTTTCTTTTCAAATTTATCGTCTTGCACCTATTGGTGTCAAGACCTGTTTCTTTTAATATCAACTGTTTCCCAATCCATCTCATACTATTTATATTTGTTTAAACGTTGTTTCTAACTAAAACCGAATTTTAGTTCAACGTTTTCTCTTTAACTTGTGTCAATTATTCGCATCAAGACATTGACAACTAAGCATTTCTTCTTTACCATTCCCATTTTACGTGGGGAATCGTAACCGGTTCCCACGCTTTGCCCAAGTGACCCGTAAGTCCTTTCACTTAGCCTCGTAGGCTATTTTTTTAGCTTTCACCTTTTTAAAGTAAGGCCTCTAAGGTCCATTCTCTTTCGATTCGTGACCCGAAGTTCATTTTGGTCCCGTCGACCTTTACACTATTTATATCCCAAAGGTCGTGGTGATCCCGTAGATCATCCCTTACTTGTGTCCTTCTTTAAATGTATTTGTTGTCAATGCACCCCTTTTATGTTTGAAAATCATTTATTTTCATGTTTGAGATCCATTAGGTTCCTGCGAACCTATAGATCATTTGTTCATTTTTTTTACTTCGACTGTAGTCCATGACTATGATCGTTTTCCTTCCGAGCAATATTTCTGCTTCTATAACCCATTACCCGGGCTTATTATTTTGTAATTCATGCTCCTGTTACCCGGTTTGCGCTTACATTTTGTTAAAACCCATTACCCGGGTTCTTTACCCTAATGCCTTAATGCTCCCGTTATCTGGTTTGCGTTTTTCGTTTATATTCACTCACGTCCCATTACTCGGGCTCGTTATTTTAATGTTTTAATGCTCCCGTTACCCAGTTTGTGCTTACATTTATTTTCAACATTATACTTTGTTTGACTCGTTCGCATGAAATCCATCACTTATGAATAATCAAACCTTATTCTTTATTTGACCCGTTTGACTTGTTTGTGTGAAATCCATCACTTGTGGACAGTCAAACCTTATTCTTTATTTGACCCGTTTGACTTGTTCATATGAAATCCATCACTTATGAACAGTCAAACCTTATTCTTGATTTGACCCGAATGACTCCTTTTTAACTCATTCCATAAGCCTCATCTTTACTACATCAGATGTATATGTGCTCATTATAAAAAGTTCATGGTATCATGTGTTTATTACTTACTTGGCCAGGGTAAGCAATCAACACATGGTACGCGTGACCTTATGATGCCGAGGGTCGAGCTGGTCGTTCATCTTGTCGTCCATCATCATCCTGAAAAAATACAGTATATATATAATAATACATAATAAATATAGTATACGTATAATAATACAAAAATACTATAATTACAAAAAAATAATAATAAAATGGTTTTAATAGCAATTATAACAATAATAATAATATTAATATAAATATATATGGTATACGTATACGTATTATAATAAAAATAATAATAATATTGTAATAATATTAATAAATACGGCATACGTATACACGTATTATAATAAAAACTATTGTTTTAATAATATTAATAATTATAATACCAATAACAAAAACAATAATAATAATAATAATAATAATAATAATAATAATAATAACAACAACAATAACAATACTAATAATAACAATAATAATAACAACAACAATAATAATTATAATATCAGAAAAAATACAAGGTGACATAAGTGCCGCATATAAGCGTGTACGCAACATCTAGTTCATCCCCAATCCATCTCCTTCGAATCAACTAGACCCTAAAACCTCAAAATGCATCAAATTATACCTAATTCTACGGTCAAATCTTGAAATAAAGTTGAAATTATTAAGCCATAGTGTGAAATACGTACATGGTGAGTCGTTTGATGCAAAATATGATCAATATACGGTCCTTTTTGCGTATAAGCAGCGTATGCGTGTGTTGGTTTGTGATCGTATACAAAGGTCGTAGTTTTGACCCCCTATATATATATGTCACCCATGTACGCGTCGTACAGAGTTGTACGTCGCATACTTGATGGCTGGCTAATTACCATTTTAGCCCTGGGTTCATCCAACGTACAACCCTAACTTAGGCTAAAATGGTAATTTCCATTTAAGCAGAATCTTTTTTAAAATAGGAATTGCCATTTTAGCCTTGAGTTAAGGGTATATGAGGGGTAAACTCAAGGCTAAAATGGTAATTAGCCATTTGAATTTTAAACAATGTTCTGGTTTTTGGGGGAATTTTGCCACGCACCTAAGGCCCTATGTACGTCCCTGTACGCGGCCTCTGTTGAAATGGAAATGATCATTCTAGCCCTATTTAGGGGTTGTACATGGGGCAACACAAGAATATAATGGCCATTTTCCTTTTAATAGACTTGGCGTATATTTGTTTTTTTATTTTGCTTTTGTTGCTTATCTTTTGTAAAAAATAATATTAATTATCATAACAATAATATTAATTATAAAAAATAATATTAATAGCAATAACAATTTTTCGTTTAATCTTCGATACAATTTACACTTGGGTCTGGGTCTGGTTTTCGATTCATTATCGATGCATACCATTGTAGACGCGACATATGCATATCTTCCCATTATAAACCATAGATTGTTCATGGCAGGTATGGGATAGTGCCCTTCCAGCTTAACATGTATGAAGTGGCCCCCGTCAACATGAATGGGTGTTATCACTTAAGGTTGTGGATCATTAGGAGGATCCAATATTGGAAAGAAAGTAGAACTCCCAGTGATGCTTCATACGTGCACGATGACACCAGACCTTTGCGCAATGAGAAGCCTTACGTAAGGCATTTCCATCCAGTGACTCGGGGGACAACGTTGGAAAGAAACAATTTATTTTTGTTTTATAGGACCTCATTGGTTACATTGTTCTATGTTACTATGGAGCACATCGAAACTAAATTCGGGAAGCTTGCAAAGAAGATCACACTTAAACTATAGGATTTTGAGTTATAATTTCTACATTATTTTTTTTTTAAATTAATTCATTTTGTAAAACATTAGATGATTCAAATGCTTATGTTTTTAGACAGGAAATTGAATGCTGAGTTAAGATTGTAGGAAGGATACGATGAAAAGATGAATGAATCCATTCAAAAAAATCGGGTTTTTTCATGTTGTTGTTATCCTTCGGTTTGAGACTTCAAACACTTTCAAGTGTTAGTAATTATTATTCAATTTCATTTCCTTATATTGTTATGTATGAATTTATTAGCCGCTCAACATTGTATTACTTTTTAAATTATATCAAATATCATTAGCTAAATTCATATCTTATAAGGAACGCTATTACTTCTAACTCATATAATATGAGCAAGTTGTTTATCAATAAAGAGAGATATGAAATTCTTAAGTTTAGAAAAAGGCAAATCACTTTTCATCTTTTATACATTAATGTGTCTATAAATTAAATTTTCTTACTTTTGATGATTTTAAAATAAAATTTCATATGTAACAATGTGCATGTGATGAAAAATCTTCCACTCATCAATCTTTAAGTTCTTCAATGGTGACTTCTGTTAAAGATGATTTTTTGAACAAAACTCAATTCACCTACATGGCTACAATCAATGAGATACAAAAGGTATATTAGCTTATTCTTAATTCGTAATTATTATTATTAAATAATACTAATGTACACTATATTATATAAAATTATTAGATTAAATTTTAATATTGTATTATATATTATATCTTACAATATTTTCATATTTATGTCACTTAAATTATTAACAGAGATTCATTATATAAGAGCAACCAGTTGTTATTGTTGAAATAAAGGCTCTAACTAACGACAATGAATGATATTATGATGGTTGAGATGATTAGACCATTGGGTATGGTTTGGTTAGTCTCTTTGGAGACCACCTGCCACGTATGAGCCACATCATCACGGGAGGAGGACCATCCCCTTGGGGACTACCCAAGGGTTTGGAAGACTACCCAACCAGTTCTCATTGCCTCGTTGCCTCCGTCTTGCAGCTGCCGGGAGTGACGCGTCGCCAGCCAGGGGACGGTGTGGGACGCCGAGGACGAGCCGGGACGGGGGGAGCCGACCCCCATACCGCATGGTCTTATAACCAGAAAGTTTTACAAGAGTTGATCACCAATGAGAACGAGGATGGATCGGGTGATGGTGATCACATTCAATTTTGGTATGCAGTTGTTTTAAATGCAAAATTTAAGTTTAATCTTCGATTCCGAGGTAATTTAAAAACGGATCAATTTTTTTCTCAATGTTCTCATTGTATTAATCAATGTTATTACTAGCCAATTCAAAAGCCCATGCAATTTTTTTTTTTTTTTTTTATTTCATTCAGTATTTTGTAGATATAGATGTGGTTTGATTATCCACTTTTGATAGGGAAGCAGTCAAACTGTTAGGAATATCGGCTCAACAAATAATTGAAAGACATGCTAAGGTATATTTAGTTTTTTATATTATTTTTTTACTACAATTGAAATTAGCATTAACTTTAGATGCTTTGGATTGCATATCCTATTTATCCACTCTTTTGTAATATATTTTGTTAAAGAGAACTCTGAACTGTTTCCTGTTAAATTCGGTCTGATGATCATAGGCACAAAGTGTGCTTTTAAGATCCAAATTTCAAAAACTTGATGGTTTTTCCATTCATAAAAGGTAAATTACACTTTTCGTCCTTTATGTTTGTATCGGATTGAAAGGGATGCCCTTTAATTTCAATATTTACAGTCACAATCATTTATTTGTGAAAACCACAACACCTACGTCCTTTTTCACTAACTAGGTTAAAATTTTCAGTTAAGTCTATTCATATAAGGGCAGTTTAGTCTTTTTACTTAATTATTTATAGTATTTAATCAACTAGTGGGAATGCCCGCGCGTTACGGCGGCTGCGTTTGTTTTGTCGCCTCATAGTTCTTGTTAGGATTTGTGATGTGTGTATGACGTTTGTGGTTTGTTTATACCTTATGTTTTACAACACAGTTTTTCCTTTTCCCTCTCTTTTAAGTGAACTTCACATTTTGATCATCAATCCAATTGCCTATCCTTTTTTTTGAATAACTCTCAAGTATACAATTATTGTAACAGTAAGCTTAAAAATTACACATTACACAAAATTCATAAAAAGCTCTGATTTGAATAGTCTGAAATTCATATATAAACATCACCCATTTTTTTTATGAGATGATATGAGCCAATATAACTTTCATTGGAAAACACCTTTTGGCCAAATTACAGGATTAGTACATCACCATCTTCAAGTAGTTAAAAATATCAAAAAACAAATCAATCAACAAACAGATGAAAATGAGTCCAAGGCTTGAAGAACAGTGAAACACAACTCGTTTTGTTTTTTTTTTCAATCACAATATCTAGCACGCCTTTTGACCCTTTCCTCCTTTCTTTTTCTTCGCCCTTGGAGGCGCCAGAACAACTTTAAATGGTAGCATCGAAAACTTGCTTCACATTCTTGAACAAGGAAAAAAAGTCGGTTGAACATAACAAATTCTCTTAGAAAAAAGAAGCAGCAAAGGCATTCAAGACTTTCAGATTAGAATACATCCCCAGAGGAAGGAACAGAAAATCTGACGCCCTCAGTAAATTGGCTTCGGTGGCATTCGACCACCTGGCAAGAGAAGTCAAAGTAGAAGTTCTAACAGCCCCCTCCCTCAACATGGAGGAGGTAACCGCAATCGAGAACGGGCAGGAAACATGGATGACACCGATCATTAAGTTCCTCAGGGACGGGACGTTGCCTGAAGGGGAGTGGGCAGCCAGGAAGGTAAGGGTCAGGGCCCTGCAGTATGAGCTGATTGATGGGGAGCTGTATCGAAGATCATATCTGGGCCCATCCCTGAAATGTGTTGATATGGACGAAGCTGAGTATGTGATTAGGGAGATGCATGAGGGAATATGTGGAATGCATTCGGGGCCAAGGACGATAGTAAAGAGGGTAATGAATGCGGGGTTCTATTGGCCACGAATGTATGAAACAGCATCCGAGGAGATCAAGAGGTGTGCTAATTGCCAGGCACACGCACCAATGACCCACCGGCACAAACACCCCATGATACCAGTTTCAACGTCCTGGCCCTTCCAAAAGTGGGCTATCGACATAATCGGGCCATTCCCGGAGGGTCCAGGAGGGGTCAAGTATGTGGTAGTAGCCATCGATTATTTTACCAAGTGGATCGAGGCGAAGCCCTTGGTGAAAATAACTGGGGAACAGATGAGGCGGTTCGTATTAGACAACATCATCTGCAGGTATGGGGTCCCAAAGGAGCTGGTGAGCGATAACGGCGTCCAATTTGCTGGAAGACCTTTTAAGCCATGGTGCGAGCAGATGCATATTCAACAAGTGTTCACCTCCATCACCCACGCCCAAAGTAATGGATTGGTAGAGAGAGCTAACCAAAGCGTCATCAAGGGAAGGCTCGGGAGGAGGCAGAAGGGATGGCTGGAAGAACTACCATTTGTGTTATGGGCATACAGAACAACTCCTAAAGGTTGCAATGGGGAGACTCCTTTCAGCCTAACCTACGGGACAGAAGCTGTCATCCCAGCTGAGATAGGATCCCCAACTGCCCGAATGAGGCTCCGGGAGGAGGAAAATGAGCAAGACCTCAGGACGAACCTGAATCTCTTGGAAGAAAGAAGAGAAATAGCAGCGGTCAGGGAGGCCAAATACAAGAGACAGCTGGAAAGTTATTACAACGCCAGGATGAAAAAGCTCAACCTCGTCCCCGGGGACCTAGTCCTACGAGCAAATGAAACCAGCCTGCAGGAAAGCACCGAAAAGCTAGGCCCCAACTGGGAGGGGCCCTACCGAGTTATATGGGCAAACGGCAAAGGAACTTGCAAATTGGAAACACTCGAAGGCTAGGAGGTCCCCATGACCTGGAATCTCATGCAGCTTAGGAAATATTATGTGTAAGGGGTCCACCCCCAAGGAAAACGACCAAGAGCCACTTTTGTAGTAGTTAAATATTAATCTGGGGTTCCCCCAAAGACAGATCTTTTGTAACAATTTATGACGGGAAGTATAAATCCCCAGGAAGTAAATGGAAAACGGACAGTCAACATGTCCTCTTTTGACAAAACAATGGGCATTACACCTGGGCAGACGTGCCCAGGAACACCATTAAACCTAATTAACAGGCAAACACACGTGTATAAGGCATCTCAAACATGCCAAGAGCCCGGCCGTGGGGCAAATAAGGGTCTAGCTAACCCAAAGAAAACGGACAAAACAAGTCAAAAACATAATGCCACATTATAAACTTGTCCATCGATTGGCCTCAAACAGACAATCACGGTTTGACAAACAAACAAAAAATACAACACACTTCTGTAAACAAAACCACAAACGGAAGTTTTCTTCATTTATATAAAATACATACACAAAGAAAGGCCTCAGCAACCTTGGCAAGAGTAAACGACACACGAAATAACAAATATAGCAAAACGAGACAAAGGTATAGCTCCTCGCTAAACAGTCTAAAAGTCTCAAGGGAAGCACCGAACTAACCCTCGGTAAAAGCCCCTGCAAAACAAACAGCCACAACAAGAAACTGACAAAAAACAAGGAAGCAATACACAGTCATAAGCTACATGATTAGATACTAAGGAGGCCCCCGACACGAAGGACCTCCTCCCAAGCAACCAAACAAAGTTCAAAAGTGTCCTAGGGCAGGTAAGTTATCCATATTACAACCATATTGAAAGATGATTAAATGTCTGAAATTCACTGGGGATCACCCCCGGAAAGAGATGGTGGAGACGAAGGGCCGGCAGAGGAGAACAGGGCTTTTAATTCATCAATAGATATCAGGGGATGCTCCAGGATTCTCTCAAGGATAGCCGGGGTTTTACGTCCAAACTCCTCATTCAGCTTGGACAACCTCTTCTTGGCCTTGGAATTGTAAAGAGGAGTCTCCTTTCTACCCAGGCCCTGAGCGGAATAGGCATAGCCATCCTTCAATCCCGACTGGTAGCCAACATCCCTGTATGCCCTGTACACCTCCTCCAGGCCACCCTTGAAATCCTCCGACCGAGCAACAGCAGCAAGGAAGGCTCCAAAGCCTTCAGTAATTAACCAGTGCTTTTCCCTCGCCAATCGCTGATTATCGTCAGAGATTATCCCATAGTCCGCGTACATGGTGTTAAGTTGCTCCTGTGAAACGGAGCCAACTTCCTTCAAATATTTCAACTCTGCGGCCAACCCTTCTTTCTCTTCCACCAACATTGCCATCTCCTGCTCCCAAGCCCGCTTTTTCTTCTCCAGCATGGCCCCAGCCCCCTGAACAAAAGGACAGTTTACAAAAAAAAGGGAGGGGGGGGGAAGGAAAATACTATATACCTTCTCCTCCTGCAGCTTCCTCTCAGCTTCAACCACCTGACACCTAAGACCAGCAACAACAGACTGGGAAGCCTTAAGCTCAGCTTTGAGTCCGTCATTCACCCTCCTCAGATCATCAATCCTCTGCAGCATACCAGCCCCCCTAAAAAAGCTCTCACAAAGAGACATACTATATTGATCTTCGAAAAGATCATCCCTGAAAGCGGAATTACCAAATTTATGGGAGGGAGGAACAGCGTGACTCTGGAAGTCCCCGACAGCCTCGGGAGTCCCTATCACCGAGGACGGAGTTACCTTCCATTTAGGGACATAGGTAAAGGGGATGGCGTCAGCAAACAAAGGAGCCAAAGGGGACTGATGGGCAAGACCCTCAGGTGCAGAAGGCTTACTGGTCCCTGTAGCATGAAGAGGAGAAAGCTCAAAGGCTGAGGCGAAGTGGGCCAAACCTACCTCTGGGGTCTTGTCCCGTACACGAGAAGATGAGGGACCAGTGGGGATCTCTATAAGATCACGGGAACTCCCCTGCACCAAGAAAAACATCAGAAATGAAACAGAGATGAAACAGAATAAATAAGAAGAAAAAAGGACTCACCAGCAAAGGTGCACTCACAAGACTTGAAGACCTCAGATGCTTGGACAAAGAACCTTTGACCCCAGCGGAGGGAAGTTTGGAAGCAGTCTTCGAAGGAGGAGGGATCTTCTGCCCACTGGCACTCCGGAGCCTTTGCCGGATATCACGAGGAATGGGGGCTGGCTGAGGACTTGTAGCTTTCCTTTTACAGACTAAACGTGCTTCCAAATCTTCATCATCGCTTTGATCAACAGGGGCAGGATCAGGGGAACTCTCCTCCCCATCAGAGGAAGTGTCCTCACCCCCCTCTGCAGCGACGGAGCCACCTGCCTGGGCAGACCCCCCGGTAGTTTGCACTACCCCACTCCGATCTAGCCCCGGAACAACTCCACCATCAACCACAAACTTCACATCTTTAGAGTCTCCCTGAAGCAACCTCCATAAAGTCAACTCTGCGAGGAAAAGACACTAAAGATGACTACATGAATACCAAAAAAAAAAAACAAACAAACAAACAAATGGAAATCCAAGACAAAAAGATACCTTTTTTACCAAAGAAAGCCTTGGGACGCACAGGGTAGGAAGGACTCAACCCTCCCATGGCTAAAATACCTTCAGAAAAAGTGAAAGCCCTGGTAGGGTTCTCACACATGCGTTTCCATTGAACAGTTTCATTGGCCGATAGGGTAGGAACGACATCCTCAATGGGGGCATCAACATCCCTAGGTGAAGGGGATCCTGGCATCATAGCAGCGGAGACAAAAATAAACCTACTTTTCCAATCCTTCGGGTAAGTGGAAGTCGGCATAAAGGAGTAACAGGGTTGTAACACGTTGTTCTGTCTCTTAGCAAATGTGAACCAATCTCCATCGGAAATCAGTTTGTAAAACATACAAAATAAGGGAATGGAAGGTTCACCGGAAATGGCGGCACAGGACAACTCGAAATGCACCACTCTCATCAACCCTAAGGGGTGTAACTGAGAAAAGTGAACCCCAAAATGACGAAGCAGATCAACCTTGAAAGCGGAAAGGGGATATCGGACTCCGCAAGAGGAGAAAGCCAAGATATAGAGAGAGGGATCCTATCCGATGTAAACACTGCCGGTTCGTTGGGACCTGGCAGGGTAGGGGGAAATTGTTCTGGAATGTTATACGTCTTGACAAAGGATTTCAGGTCCTTCGCCGTCAAGACGGACTTGATCACAGACCGACCGGAACGACTCATGATCGGAGAGGAAATAACAATCGGAGAAGTTATGATGAACGAAGGAAAAGAAACAAAGGGATTAGATAAGAAATTCAAAGAGAAACTGGATATTTAAAGAGGGTAACTGACGCACAGTAACCGTCCCATCGCTCGTCCCTTCAAAATTCAAAAGAGATGCACGTGTCTCTAGGGTATTAATTCCCGCCGTCGGTATACAGTGGAGTAATGGCCCGAAGAGATAGCCAATGATGACGAAATCAGGGGTGGGCCCTTATCCGAAGCCCAAAAAAGTAAGCCTCCTTTTTTAAACAAATTATGATTCAGCCCCGGATCATGAGCCTCGGGTCTCAGAACCAGGGACTAAAGATGACTTGACGACGGACCAATGGGGAACCCCATTTCTACCCATTTTGGGCTGTTTATGGGCGGGCCCAACAGAGTACTAGCCCAACCAGAGCCTAACTTGCCCATTAAGGCTCTTCCATAAAACGAGCGGGAAACGAGGAGTGAGAACATGCAGGCGTCCATTAATGACTGATAAGAAGAGCATCACGGCTGGCATCGTACTTCTCCCTCTGAAACATTAAATGCCGCTGCCGATCTAACCGTTGGGGGTCAGACACGTGTCTAAGCCCCTCGAGGTCTTCTTAAACACGTTGGATTATCTTAACAAATATCACATACACACAATAAGGTATGGGACTTATATAAGAGATAGAAGGCGGTAACAAAGGCAGGTATCATCTCCGGAACCATCTCATTTACTACACTCTCATTTAATCCCCTCCCATTACTTCCGACCAACATTCCTTTACATTTAATACCCACATACGTATTTACTAGATTCACACCAAAGAGGAAATATTCCGGTGATTACACTCATCGGAAGAAGCTCCTCTCACTCTCCGGCAAGTTTACTTACTCTCACGCCGGAGCTTGGTCACGGATCCCCCTCCCGGGGTCCTCCGTGGCGAGGCTAATGGTTTATTCTTTTGTAGCTTCAAGGAACGGGACATCTTGACGTCAGCGAAGATCCACTTAACGCCAGCCGGGATTTGGGTATTCGACACCAACTGTGTTTTTGAACTACATTCAATGTACTCAGGAGCTTCAATTGTTTTCTTCAATTCCTCTCCCTGTAAATATTTAGGAAAAACTTAACCTTTTATGTAGAGGTGGGTAAATTGGTCAGAATTCTGATACGGGTCGACCCATTCATATGTTAACGGGTCAAAAGTTATACGAATTTTTACCTGAGCATTAGTAATGGGAGTTGCCCCAGGGTGATCTACAAAGAATTGACTATCGTCTCGAAGATCTTCAGTTCGTTGAAATTCAACTCTATTAAAAAGAAGATATGTTTGAAGCAATAGTAATTGGAGAAATATATAAAAATTCATAAAAAGAGAAGAACAAGTAAAATCTTGTATGGCCCAAAGCAATACAAGGTGTAAACAAGCCGAATCCAAAGCTCGAAATCGTCTCATGTGTAATTTTTAAAGCTTGAGTTTGGGTCGTTTATAATCATTTACTATTTATTTATTATTTTTATAATTTTACATAATAATATTAACTATGTAATATAAATTCATTACACTAAATACAAAACTTTTATATCTACAAAATGAATAGGCTCATTTATGCTCGGGAGTCTAATCAAGCTCAATATACAAGGTCCGGCCCGAGCTCGTTTATTAAACAAGCTTTAATTCAGACTCGAGCCTGGGTTCGGTCCCGTTTAAGCTCAGCTCAATTTGAGCTTTTAGCGAGCCGACCTCAAGTAACTTGGCTCGTTTACAACCTTGCCCCTATTATACGAATGAAAAGTTTTATGGCTGAAAAAATGACTCACCGAGTTTCGTCCCAACAAGAACGATTTGGACACCAAGGGCGTAATGCTTCAATTCTGGAATCCACTGATAACATAAATAACAAAAATACGCAATAACTTTTAAGTCCAAATTATCAGTTATTTTAGGAGTTACAGAAAGACATATAAAAAAGAGGACTTTCACCTTCTTGGAGACGTTTTCATAGCTGGCTTTGCTAATGAGAGAGAACGCCAAAATCCAAAGCTCGAAATCGGCTCAGTTTTCATAGCTAGCTTTGCTAATGAGAGACAACGCCGAATCCAAAGCTCGAAATCGGCTCATGTGTAATTTTTAAAGCTTGAGTTTGGGTCGTTTATAATCATTTACTATTTAGTTATTATTTTTATAATTTTACATAATAATATTAACTATGCAATATAAATTCATTACACTAAATACAAAACTTTTATATGTACAAAATGAATAGGCTCATTTATGCTCGGGAGTCTAATCAAGCTCAATATATAAGGTCCGGCCCGAGCTCGTTTATTAAACAAGCTTCAATTCAGACTCGAGCCTGGGTTCTGGCCAGTTTAAGCTCAACTCAATTTGAGCTTTTAGCGAGCCGGCCTCAAGTAACTTGGCTCGTTTATAACCCTGCCCCTATTATACGAATGAAAAGTTTTATGGCTAAAAAAATGACTCACCGAGTTTCGTCCCAACAAGAACGATTGGGACACCAGGGGAGTAATGCTTCAATTCTGGAATCCACTGATAACATAAATAACAAAAATACGCAATAACTTTTAAGTCCAAATTATCAATTATTTTAGGAGTTACAGAAAGACATATAAAAAAGAGGACTTTCACCTTCTTGGAGACGTTTTCATAGCTGGCTTTGCTAATGAGAGAGAACGCCAAAATACAAAGCTCGAAATCGGCTCAGTTTTCATAGCTAGCTTTGCTAATGAGAGACAACGCCGAATCCAAAGCTCAAAATCGGCTCATGTGTAATTTTTAAAGCTTGAGTTTGGGTCGTTTATAATCATTTACTATTTAGTTATTATTTTTATAATTTTACATAATAATATTAACTATGCAATATAAATTCATTACACTAAATACAAAACTTTTATATGTACAAAATGAATAGGCTCATTTATGCTCGGGAGTCTAATCAAGCTCAATATATAAGGTCCGGCCCGAGCTCGTTTATTAAACAAGCTTCAATTCAGACTCGAGCCTGGGTTCTGGCCAGTTTAAGCTCAACTCAATTTGAGCTTTTAGCGAGCCGGCCTCAAGTAACTTGGCTCGTTTATAACCCTGCCCCTATTATACGAATGAAAAGTTTTATGGCTAAAAAAATGACTCACCGAGTTTCGTCCCAACAAGAACGATTGGGACACCAGGGGAGTAATGCTTCAATTCTAGAATCAACTGATAACATAAATAACATAAATAACAAAAATACCAGATCGGTTTCAAGCACCCATGACACGTTAGAACACTGCCCAAAGAAGTATTTGTTATCTCAGAATGATGACATTTGTAATGTGTTGAATTAATAATCTCTCATTCGACAATTGGTTAAACAAGCAACATAGAATACAAAGAAATGAGTAGAGTACGAAGATCGAAGGTGTGTTGAAGAATTCTCTACATGCCACTATTGGTTTTGATTTTGGATGTATAAGTCTCGTACAACCTTATACTCGGCGTATAACTTTAATCATGTGCACAGACAATATCGAATCAACATCTAATTATTTTGAAGTACGCCATGTACGACCCTGTACGCGGCGTATATAACCATCGTATAAGGCCATCGTACATGCCATATACTCGTCGTATAAGTGACTAATGTGACACAGCACGAGGTTTGACCACCTGTGAGAGACATAAACCCTATACGGCACGTACAGACCAATACTAGACGTATATAAGAGTGTGCAAATAGACATATGGGTGTGTGAATACGTACACCCTTATAAAAACACAGATTACTTAATAAGAGCATTCGCATTGGAGTCTCTTTACTCATATATTCTATATAATATAGAGTAAAAATAAAGAAAACATCAAAACACTATTACATTAGAGTCTTTATATAGTACAGAAAACAAAGTACAACCTCTATATTTAGAGGCTCATATTAACCTTCTATATTTTTTTGTGAGTACGTTAGAAAGAGAAAAAATGTAATAAAATAAGTGTTCGTGAGTATGATGAAGATAGAGATAGAGAGTTTGATGTGTGAGGCTTTTGAAAAATAAACAAAATATAAAGAAAAATGTGTTTTTTAGTTAAATTATATAGATTGAGATGAAGCTTCCAATATGAATAAAAAAAAACCATGTATAAAAAAGATTCTTTAAGATGTTCTCTTTTAACACGCACATAATAAAAACCATGTAGAATTAACCTCACTTTTATAACTAAAGTGTTTGAAGAAAAGTCAATAAATTAAAAAGGACAGGACAGAGATAGAGAATAGATTCACAGTCTACTCCTTTTCCTAAAACCTATTTGAAAACTTCCATGATGTCTCACTGTTTTTTTACTGCCTAAATGTGTGTATGTGAACAGTGGCGAAGCTTGGATTTTTCGGCCGGGGGGGTGAAAACATATATACCCAAAAATTTCTATAGAATACCCAAAATTTTCTATAGAACCGGGGGGGGGGGGGGGGGGGGGTGAAAACGTATATACCCACAAATTTCTATACGAAAACTACATATATAACACTACTGAGCGAAAAATCCCGGGGGGCGGACGTCCCCCCCCGGCCCCTCACATGCTGCGCCCCTGTATGTGAAGCTAGTAATAAAACTTAAAAAAAGTATTAAAAAGTAAAAATTATTAATTCTTATATTTATACTCATATGCAATGTACGACTATAACAATAAAGCAATAGTCCCACCCTCTCACTCAACACACACTACCACCACCATCCAAGCATATAAATTTATGACAAGATACTTACCTATCATAAATTCGTTAGTATGAGTTTAGTAAAAGCGGATTTAGGTAGTTTCGGATCGAACCTGCAAAACACGTTTAGTTAAACATGTTGCGTTTAAATTAAACTTAACGGTTCGTAGGTTGACTCTTTTTATATTATTGTTTAGAAAGGTGCTCTAATATTGTAAGTTAAGCAGGGGCGGATCTAGTGTATAACAAGGGGTAATGCCCGCTACCCCTTGGCGCTCTGGCGCTAGTGTAAAATTAGTGTAAATTTTGGAAAAATTTGACGTTTTTCTATTTCGTTACCGCTTATTTATAAAACGTTACCGCTTGGCGCGAATCCTAGATCCGCCACTGAAGTTAAGCTAGTTGTGTGTGTGTTATGTCGGTTTCTAAAAATTAAAAGAAATATTAGTATCAACATCTAAACGTAATTATTTATGCACATTTGTAATTTTTGTTGTAAATTCATACTATTCGAATATTAATATGCAAAAAATAAATAGTGTTCACGACAACCCGTATATATTTGTGCCGTTTTCACGTGTCCACATGATTTGCGGGTTCACGTTAAATTTTGGGCTGCTATCATGTTCGACTCACCAACACGACTTTTATAATCCTTACCACCAACCCCCATCTCTCTCTTTTTTTTAACATAAAGGAAGATTTAATATATACAGCCAAAAGGCTAGAACATACACAACTCAAAATTACATTCGTTGAACCAGCCTACTCGCCTAACCTTCTATGACATTAATTCCATGTTCAATCCAATTTTCATACGATAAATACCAACCCCTATCTCTTAAACGCCACTATTGATTTCCCCTCTCTAACACGAATGATCTAATTATATAGTTATTATATATTGATTGCAAATTTATCTTGTCGGGACATAATATATAGCATTCTCATCTCACACGTGTTAAGTGCATTAAGCAGAACCCACTTAAAAAAAGTTGTGTTCTCATTAATGAGATAATGTATATAATAGGCAACTAAATTCATTACATTTTTTAACTTAGAAAACCACTCAAATTTAAAAATAACCTATTGTTAAGGAATTTATAACCGGATAAACTTAATGACCTAAAGCTTATTTAAGCCAATTTAACTGATAAATTAAATAGATCACCAAAGATTAATTGAAAGAGTTTAATAAGTACTTTTTTAACGACCAACAAATCTATACAAGTCCGGTCACCTGGACAAACTCATTGGCGAAAGACCACTCATGCCCTACGAACACAGACAACGTTGGTGACCAGGTCCGCCCAACATCTCAGGGGAAACCCTCCAAAGGCTCATTGTAGTAAAACCTCTGACCCACCTGAAAAACATTACACCAAGTGAGACTTCAACCTATGACCTCCATATTAAAAAGCTATAGGGTGCCTCTTCCCATACCAATTGATCTAAGACTCATTGAAAATTTAATAACTATTACTCTTTTCTTTTAGTCTCAGTCAATTAAAAGAAATTAAGAGTTACAACAATATTATAAATTTAAATAGCTTTAAAAACCTCAATGAGTTCAAATCTTCAATGATGTCTTCCATCTTGATCTCTTTATCCTTTTCAAATCCTTCAATACGCGATTATCACGATACCTTGAAACAGTTCTACTTCCGCTCTCCTAACCCAACAAGCTTGTACAACTCTAGCAAGTCCTTAGCCGAAGAGGCCAAAACATATGGCACTTTACACCTACAACTATTATACTGCCAAACCACCTTAGCCACGGAGCAACCCGAAAAGATATGATCGACAGTCTTCAGCCTGAACTCTCAAATTGGACATAAATGAGAATTAACTTGGATATCTGTCCTTGCCAAAGCAGTCAAAGTAGAAAGCCCATCCAACTCCACCCTCCACATAAATATATAACATTTTATAGGAACCAATTTATAAAAGTCCGTCAGAGAGAGCCGACTAACATCCCTATTCAATCCCAACAACTTTTTAACGAAACCCATTTTCTGCTATTTGCCTGTCGGGTATCGGCATACCCGCTAGTATCAAGTATAATCGTTGGTGTTTTAAAAAATTACACCTTGGGATTTTCATGTGTGTGTATATATATATATATATATATTGTAACACCCCAAAAATATAAAACTTTATATTTCATTATAAAGTATTAATCAAACAATAACCGACTAACTAGGAACTCATAACCTTGTTAGCTACAAGTCTAGAAGTAACTTATAATAAGGTTAAACACTTAAAATTTATAGTTAAATGATAAGTGAGTGACCAAACTAGTCAAAAACTGAAAGTTAAATGCTAAAATAGTAAACAAAACACACCAACCACACACTGGAGGGTGTGTATCGATCGAACAGGAGGAGGGACGACCAGGAGCTTTCTCCAAACCCTAGTTTCACACAAAAATTCACAAATTGAAGCCCCTAATCTGCTTTAAATCAAGTCTCGAAAATAAATTAGTGATCACCTCCTAGTAGGGATCAAAAGGTATGTAAAATTATGGCATTTTGTTTCATCTTGAATTCTAGGTTAAATGTGAAAAACGAAAAATTTAGCTTGATTACTTGATGCATGGATGAAATTAGAAGTGATATGAGGTTTAGGAACAAACCCTAGATGATTCTTGACAAATCTTGCATGATACTTGTAAGGTTTCATAATCACCATTGTAGGTGATTGATGAGCTTGAAGAAACTTGATAAATGCTAAAATTAAAACTCATGTTCTAGCACAATCTGAACTTAAGAAGTAATTTCAGAAATATTGATGTTAAGATATGTGTAAAGTTGACTAATTGAAGTGAAATTAGATGTTAATTACAAGTCATGAACATAGTAATGATTATGTGAAAATCTGACCCACTAGGTGTTTGTTGAAATGCCTAGGTGGGGATGTAAATGTTAAAAGTAGAATAAAAACGCAGATTTGATTATTGTTTATAATGATGCGTTAATCATCATGTAAAGAGTTCTAAACCAATTGTAAATTGAACTCTCTAGGCAAGGAATCCGGACCGTTAAGCGGATAAGCCGGAGGGAATACACGTGGAAAAGGTGTGCCCTAAAGGTACGAAATTTACCGTTTCGTTACATTACATTTATTTGTTAGTCTTATGTCGTCATATTGAAACATGGTAGACAAGATAAACCAATATGTCACGAAAGTGACTATGTGTCTTAAACAAGTAAAATGGGTCAAAACAAGTGATAGAAACGGATTTTTGAAATATCTTGAATGATGCCTTAATTTCGGCATCCAAACGGGTCAAAACAGTTTGAGTAGTGAACTTTGAAGTTCGTTACCATCACTTGATAAATGGTTATAAACAAAGCGTAAGCCGTATAGCGGACACGCTAAATTAGTTGAGAAATTTAACCCCTTATAAGGGAGTTAAAGTCGGAAACTTAAGCATGACAAGTAGTATAAAAAGCCAAGTTGAAACCTTGGAAACAAGCATGTAGATTATTGCGTAAGCAATCTCTCGAAAGGGAAGCGAAACGCTATAGTCAGTAAAATCTAGATATGAGTAAATAGCCTTAGTCATGTGATAAACGTGTTCGAAACTAAATTACGGCGGCGTAGGAATTGAATGGGCAAAAGTAGCAAAACAAGAAAGCATGTACAACAGCTACCGTAAGTTACGGTGGATACCGTAACTTACGGTAACAAACAAAATGCTACGGTGGGTTCTTACTGCCTTACGGCAGACTACTGTTACACAGGGCCCACCGTAACTTACGGTGGCTACCGTAAGTTACGGTAGCACCCAGTGAGTTTTTATACTATTGGTTAATCGAATTTGTTTTTGAACATAGTTTCGATTATATTAATTTCCAAGGACTTTAATACTAATGTTTATTCAAATTTGCAGTTTCTAGGTAATACAAGTAAGTGGATGATGATCAAGCAAATGCATTCGAACCGAACACTCAAATCAACGCTTCCGCACTTGATCCATTTTGTTTTAGGAATATGTAAACACTAGTAGTTCTGTCTTGAATATTTGATTAGTAGGGTTATAACGTGAATATTACGTTTTGCTATGGTCTTAAAATATCGAAAATTTTTGTAAACTCTAAATTCTTGTATTAAATGCAAGTTGTATATCTTTAAACCAGTTCTATTAAGCCGGGTCTTACAAGTTGGTAATCAGAGCTAAGGGTTGTCAATAAGTGTGTTCGGTTCAAGCTTGATCAAGCATCCGGTAAGAGTTAATGGTTTAAGTAGATTTAGAGAATATAGAAATGAAACATGAACAAATATGCATGAAAAGAGTGTGTAAGTTCACTCAAACACAAGAAATGCATGAAACAAGAATGGTCTAATCAAGTTATTAACTTGATTAAACCAAAACAAGTAAATCATATGTTATAAATGAAATGTTTAAGGATCAATGTAAACATTTCAGTATTAAAGATGGCGGATGCAAGTAACAATGATGCGGTGCCGAGAGTCACCGAGCAAACAAGAGAAGTGATTGCCGAGGAAGTTGGAATGGCAATCGAAAATAGTTTGTCTGGTTTCATCGATAAGATCCAGAACACGGTACTATCAGTGGTTGAGGAAAGAATCAAGAAATTGGAAGATAATGCCAATCTAGCAAAGGAAAAGTCCGGAGGACGAAAGCCTTGTACCTATAAGGAGTTCATGGCGTGCAAACCGCCAGTCTATAATGGGGAGGTTGACCCAATCGTATGCCAGCGGTGGCTAAGCGATATTGAAGGGGTATTCGAGAGGACCCATTGTGATGAAGATGATTACTTAGCTTATGGTACAGGGCAATTAAGAGGTCAAGCGAAAGACTGGTGGGATAACAAAAAGAAAGAAATTGGAAGCGAAGCAGCTAAGGCTATGAAATGGGAGGAGTTTAAGACACCGTTTCTTAAACATCATAGTCCCAAGGCGGTCATTAATAGAATCAAGGAAGAGTTCATGCAACTTAGGCACAAGGGCGAGTCCATAGACAAGATCACGGGAATGTTTATGGATAAGATGAAGTTTTGCGATGAATTGGTGACGAATGAAGAATAGAAGATATACTATTACATAACATGTTGAGCGCCGAATATAGGGAGTTTATGACTCCTTCAAAATACGAGACCCTTACCGAGATCATAAATGTTGCTCGGGAACGGGAGATTGAACTAAAAAAGCAAATTGAACGGGGTGAACGAAGGGCACATGATGTTAATCCAAGCCCTAACAAGAAAGCGCGAACAAATGAAACAGGGAAGAAATCGGATGCAAAAGGCGGGTCGCCAAGTTGCAAAATCTGTGGAAAGGGTCACAAGGGCGAATGCCGCTTCAAGGATAAACCTTGTCCCATATGTCGGAAGACGGGACACATGGCTACATCATGCCCGGAGAAAGTGACGGTTTGCTACAATTGTTATCGACCGGGTCACAAGAAGTCGGAATGCCCAGAGCTGATTGGAAGGAAAGATAGGCAAGACACGAAAGGTGAAGCCCCAAAAGCAAAGGCAAGATCCTTCCAATTGACTGCCACTGAAGCAAAAGTTGAACCTGAAGTGGTCTCAGGTATATTTGTCGTAAACTCGATTCCTGCACGTGTATTATTTGATACGGGTGCGAATAAATCCTTTATTTCATATGGATTTATTCGACATCCTTCATTTGTTCTAACAAAATTAACTATGCCCTTAGAAGTAGAAATAGGTAATAACAAGAGTTTTATTGTTTGCGACGTATGTGAAAACTGTAAATTGAGCATTGATGACGAAGAATACACAATAGATTTGATCCCGATGTCGATGGGAGAATTCCAAGTGATTGTAGGGATGGATTGGTTGTCCCAATTCCACGCGAAGGTGATTTATTTCCGGAAGGAGATAAAACTGATGTCTCCTAGCGGAAAGCACGTTACGATATATGGTGAAAAAGGGGGTAACCCGGTGGTATGCTCAATGTTAGAAGCCCACAAACTTATGAAACATGGATGCAAGGCCTACATGGTATACGCAAGCAAGTCAGAGAATGAATCCCTCAAAATTGGAGACGTGCTGGTGGTACGTGATTATGAAGATGTGTTCCCGGAAGAACTACCGGGAATACCACCAGAACGGGAGGTAGAGTTCGGAATCGAATTGATTCCGGACGCAAAACCTGTGGCCAAGGCGCCGTATCGGCTAGCGCCATCAGAGCTACAAGAATTGATGTCTCAAATCCAAGAATTGCTCGACAAAGGGTTTATCCGACCAAGTGTATCCCCGTGGGGCGCACCAGTTCTATTCGTGAAAAAGAAAGATTGTAACACCCCAAAAATAGGTTTGGTAATTTAAACCCGGTTAATATAAAAGAACGGGTAAAAATACTGTTAGGGGTAAAAGTGAACCCGTAAATGAATATTAACTAGGGATAATTAACCTAGTTGAATATTAGTATTGTTGATATTAAACTAAGGGTTGTAGCCTTATTTAATTAAAACGAAACATGAGGGACCAAAGTGAACAACTTGAAAGTTGTTTTATTAAAAGAAAACAACACACACACATACACACACATCGCGTGTGTGTGTTCATGAACGAGCAGGGAAGGCTCCCATGGAGCCAAAACCCTATACTTCATCAAATTCTCCAAATTGAAAGGCTAAACAAAGCCCAAATTCACAACCGAACATGAATTAACGATCACCTTCACAAGGGGATCATAAGGTATGTCTTAAAACTTAGATTTGATGATCTTGTTTGAAGTGGGTTATGATCAATCCATGAAATTGTATGAAATTAAGCATGTAGAGGTGTTAGAAACACCAAATAGAACTTGTGTTATGAATAATTTCAAGTAATTGGGTGATTTAGAATGAAATCCATTGCATGAGTGTGAAGATGATGATCATGATGAACTTGTAGATGTTATAGTGTGATCTTGTGATGTATAAGGTGTTGTATGATAGACTAAGATAGATAAACTTGATGTGGAAATTATGATTATGAGATTTTGCTTGAATGTGATGGTTCATAAGATGAAATAAGGAAGAACATGCTTAAAGCACTTGTACATTATGATTAGAAAGTGATATGCGCACCAGGTGTTTGATGAAATGCTTAGGAGAAAATGATAAGTGAGATTGTATGCTAATAATAAATAAATGTATGTAGAATGTGATGATGATGTATTAGATAATAGATTTGTATAAGGAATGTGTTTTGAGTGAATTACAAGTGGGAAATTAGTTTGATAAGATGATTTGGCAAGAAACCTTCATTAAAAGGTATGTATGCTCATGTATGCTAATCATGTTATGATGAATGTGATGACATGTACGGATAGGAGTCATGTCAACATGGACACAAGCATGGAAGGGCAACGGGCCAAGGATAAACACGGAAGCTATGCTTGAACTCGGACGCATGAGGTAAGTGAACTCCGAACTTACCCTTTTGTTTGGTAATGTATTTATGATATATGGTAATTATTGAATGTAATGTAAGAAGACATAAATCGATGTTATTACTAAGTTAAGTTTTAGTGGAAATGGGTTGGAAGTGGTTAAGAAAGAGATTCGATTAAGTTTGGGTAAGAAAGGGAACTTACATAATGAATTATGCATAAAGATGAATTAAGGAGTTGTACATGTAGGATGTAAATTGTAAGTACGTGTATGAATAGAAAGTGAATACATACTTGAGTGGGTAATTAATTATATGCTTGAATGAATAAGATGAGTTATGTGTATTTGAGGACATGTTCATATGAAGGGAAGCTAATGATACTAACCGTTTTTCTATTGAGAATTAATGTGAAGTATAGGCATGTTAACAATGGAAGTGAAGGTTGACTCCGCAATCCGCTGCGAGTGATCGAATGGATGGATGAAGGGGCTAGTATAAGAGAAAGCATGATATGTTGACGCTTTATTATGCATGTGTTAAGATTTTTGTATTATGTCACCGGTTGCTAATGATGAGATTGAATGTGGTGACTGCAGGTTGTACAGGGTTATGGATGTTTCATCAAGAAGTGTACGCGGTTGAAGATCGAGTCAAGGCATGGATTGTACGTGGGTGTGTATGTGGTCACTTAATTCGATATATGTATGTTAGTTTTTGATTAATTTACAAAAAGGGATTAATGTATTTAAGTGAAAGAAAGAATATCATGAAAGAAATTTTAGGTATGTATTTTCCGCTGCGAATCTTAGGTTAAAACGTGTTAGGGCGTTACAAAGACGACAGTATGCGCATGTGTATCGATTACCGAGAGTTAAACAAACTCACGGTAAAGAATCGATACCCACTTCCAAGAATTGATGACTTGTTCGACCAGCTGCAAGGAGCAAGTTGTTTCTCAAAGATTGATCTCAGATCGGGTTATCACCAACTGAAAGTCAAGGAGGAGGATGTACCGAAGACGGCTTTTCGTACGCGGTACGAGCATTATGAGTTCCTTGTAATGTCCTTTGGGTTAACTAATGCACCCGCGGCTTTCATGGACCTCATGAACCGGGTTTGCAAACCTATGCTGGATAAGTCGGTAATTGTATTTATCGATGACATTTTAGTATATTCGAAGAATGAAGCTGAGCACGTGTATCATTTGCAAGAAGTGTTAGAGACACTCAGACGAGAAAAGTTGTATGCGAAATTCTCAAAGTGTGCTTTCTGGCTACGAGAGGTGCAGTTTCTCGGGAATATCATTATTGCTGACGGGGTACTAGTGGATCCGTCAAAAGTTGAGGCCGAGTCAAAATGGAACACTCCAAGAAATCCCTCAGAAATCTGAAGCTTTTTAGGGCTCGCGGGATATTATAGGAGATTCATACAAGATTTCTCCAAAATTGCTTTACCATTGACCAAATTGACTCGCAAGGAGGAAAAGTTTGTATGGGGCATTGAGCAGAAGGAAGCTTTCCAAACGCTCAAAGAAAAGTTAACTCACGCTCCGGTGTTAACATTACCAGAAGGAGTCGACGACATGGTGGTTTACTCGGATGCGTCGCATTCGGGGCTCGGATGTGTTTTAATGCAACGAGGCAAGGTCATCGCCTATGCCTCGAGGCAATTGAAGATCCATGAAAAGAAATACCCGACTCACGACTTGGAGCTGGCAGAAGCAGTGTTTGCCTTAAAAATATGGAGACATTACTTATATGTGGTAAAATGTACAATCTTTACTGACCATAAAAGTTTAAAATATTTCTTCGATCAGAAGGAATTAAACATGAGGCAAAGGCGGTGGTTGGAAACAGTCAAGGACTATGATTGTGAAATACACTATCACCCCGGGAAAGCCAATGTGGTGGCCGATGCGTTAAGCCGAAAGACAGATTACGCTCCGATACGAGTACAATCAATGCAGCTTATTGTGACCTCGGGCTTACTTGAACGAATCCGAGGAGCACAAGATGAAGCAGTAAAGGCGGAAAATTGGAGAAAGGAAAGAATCGTTGGTCAAGTTAAAGATCTCGAAGAAGGAAATCACGGTTTGAAAACACGTTTCAATAGAATTTGGGTTCCTAACACATGTGGAGTTAAAAAGCTTCTACTGGATGAGGCTCACAAATCCCGTTATTCCATCTATCCCGGGGCCACTAAGATGTATAATGACTTGAAACAAAACTATTGGTGGCCCAGAATGAAAAGAGATGTAATGAAATACGTGGAGAAATGCCTAACATGTTTACAAGTCAAGGCAGAACACCAAAAACCATACGGTAAGCTTCAACCGTTGGAAATTCCGGTTTGGAAATGGGAACATATTACAATGGACCTGTTAACCAAACTACCGAGGACGAACCGTGGATTTGATGCAATATGGGTGGTGGTTGATAGATTGACAAAGAGTGCTCACTTTATTCCAATACGTGAGACTTACACGTCAGAAAATATGTCGGAGGTTTACACTAATGAGATAGTGGCACGCCACGGTGTACCGGTATCCATAGTGTCCGATAGGGATACCCGGTTCACTTCAAATTTCTGGCGAGAGTTTCAAGAGCAAATGGGAACCAAATTGTTCATCAGTACTGCGTACCATCCTGACATCCTCAGACGGATGGACAGAGTGAAAGAACAATACAAACGTTGGAGGACATGCTAAGGGCGTGTATAATCGACTTTGGAGGCAGTTGGGATGTCTATTTACCATTGGTCGAGTTTTCGTACAATAACAGCTACCATGCTAGCATTGGGATGGCACCGTACGAAATGCTCTATGGTAGGAAATGACGGCCCCCGGTATGTTGGGGTGAAGTGGGTCCACGTGAACTCGCCCACCAAGATATAGTTCGAGCCACTAATGAAAAGATTGATGTGGTTCGGGCACATTTGAAGGCGGCTCAAGATAGACAAAAGTCGTATGCGGACAAAAGAAGGACACCGATTGAGTTTCAGGTTGGCGACAAAGTCATGCTTAAGGTGTCCCCATGGAAGGGGGTTATCCGGTTTAGAAAGAGAGGAAAATTAAATCCAAGATTTATCGGTCCGTTTACAATTATCGAACGAGTAGGGAAGGTAGCATACCGCCTTGAACTACCAGAAGAATTGAGCAAAATTCATAACACATTCCATGTGTCTCATCTTCGGAAATGTTTAGCGGACGAAACAACCTATATCCACTACGATGACATCGAGGTGGATGATAGACTAAACTATGTGGTGAAGCCCATTGCAATTTTGGATCGTAAGGTGAAAACCTTAAGGAACAAAGAGATAAATCAAGTAAAGGTTAAATGGGAACACAAGAGGGGATCGGATACCTCATGGGAATCCGAAGAGGAAATGCAACGGCTATACCCTACATTATTTGGTACGTTAATGGGTTTCGAGGACGAAACCTTTTTAAGGGGGTGGACTTGTAACACCCCAAAAATATAAAACTTTATATTTCATTATAAAGTATTAATCAAACAAGAACCGACTAACTAGGAGCTCATAACCTTGTTAGCTACAAGTCTAGAAGTAACTTATAATAAGGTTAAACACTTAAAATTTATAGTTAAATGATAAGTGAGGGACCAAACTAGTCAAAAACTGAAAGTTAAATACTGAAATAGTAAACAAAACACACCAACCACACACTGGAGGGTGTGTATCGATCGAACAGGAGGAGGGACGACCAGGAGCTTTCTCCAAACCCTAGTTTCACACAAAAATTCACAAATTGAAGCCCCTAATCTGCTTTAAATCAAGTCTCGAAAATAAATTAGTGATCACCTCCTAGTAGGGATCAAAAGGTATGTAAAATTATGGCATTTTGTTTCATCTTGAATTCTAGGTTAAATGTGAAAAACGAAAAATTTAGCTTGATTACTTGATGCATGGATGAAATTAGAAGTGATATGAGGTTTAGGAACAAACCCTAGATGATTCTTGACAAATCTTGCATGATACTTGTAAGGTTTCATAATCACCATTGTAGGTGATTGATGAGCTTGAAGAAACTTGATAAATGCTAAAATTAAAACTCTTGTTCTAGCACAATCTGAACTTAAGAAGTAATTTCAGAAATATTGATGTTAAGATATGTGTAAAGTTGACTAATTGAAGTGAAATTAGATGTTAATTACAAGTCATGAAGTTAGTAATGATTATGTGAAAATCTGACCCACTAGGTGTTTGTTGAAATGCCTAAGTGGGGATGTAAATGTTAAAAGTAGAATAAAAACGCATATTTGATTATTGTTTATAATGATGCGTTAATCATCATGTAAAGAGTTCTAAACCAATTGTAAATTGAACTCTCTAGGCAAGGAATCCGGACCGTCAAGCGGACAAGCCGGAGGGAATACGCGTGGAAAAGGTGTGCCCTAAAGGTACGAAATTTACCGTTTCGTTACATTACATTTATTTGTTAGTCTTATGTCGTCATATTAAAACATGGTAGACAAGATAAACCAATATGTCACGGAAGTGACTATGTGTCTTAAACAAGTAAAATGGGTCAAAACAAGTGATAGAAACGGATTTTTGAAATATCTTGAATGATGCCTTAATTTCGGCATCCAAACGGGTCAAAACAACTTGAGTAGTGAACTTTGAAGTTCGTTACCATCACTTGATAAATGGTTATAAACAAAGCGTAAGCCGTGTAGCGCACACGCTAAATTAGTTGAGAAATTGAACCCCTTATAAGGGAGTTAAAGTCGGAAACTTAAGCATGACAAGTAGTATAAAAAGCCAAGTTGAAACCTTGGAAACAAGCATGTAGATTATTGCATAAGCAATCTCTCGAAAGGGAAGCGAAACGCTATAGTCGGTAAAATCTAGATATGAGTAAATAGCCTTAGTCATGTGATAAATGTGTTCGAAACTACGGCGTAGGAATTGAATGGGCAAAAGTAGCAAAACAAGAAAGCATGTACAGCAGCTACCGTAAGTTACGGTGGATACCGTAACTTACGGTAGCAAACAAAATGCTACGGTGGGTTCTTACTGCCTTACGGCAGACTACTGTTACACAGGGGCCACCGTGCCACCGTAAGTTACGGTAGCACCCAGTCATAAATGCTGAGTTTTTATACTATTGGTTAATCGAATTTGTTTTTGAACATAGTTTCGATTATATTAATTTCCAAGGACTTTAATACTATTGTTTATTCAAATTTGCAGTTTCTAGGTAATACAAGTAAGTGGATGATGATTAAGCAAATGCATTCGAACCGAACACTCAAATCAACGCTTCCGCACTTGATCCATTTTGTTTTAGGAATATGTAAACACTAGTAGTTCTGTCTTGAATATTTGATTAGTAGGGTTATAACGTGAATATTACGTTTTGCTATGGTCTTAAAATATCGAAAATTTTTGTAAACTTTAAATTCTTGTATTAAATGCAAGTTGTATATCTTTAAACCAGTTATATTAAGCCGGGTCTTACATATATATATATATAGTTTTCTTTTATAATTTGATGTTTTTACATAAAATATAAAAAATATAAATATATTATGATATTAACCACAGTAAATAATTTTGTATTTTGTAGCAATAAACATAAATAATGTCATTAGAATATATATTACAAAAGAAACTTTTTGAAGAGTAAAGCTACTAGAATGAAACAACAGTACAACACTAAACAATAGTTAAACGAATATGAAAAAGAAAAGTTAAAAGATTGAAATAATTCTTACCACGGTTAAAATATATATTATCTAGAAGGCAAATTGGGTTTTAATATTTCAAGTTTTAACTTACTAATCGGTAGTAATCCATGTTGCCAATTTAACGATTATCATTCGTAACTTTCACTTTTGTTTTCATGGGTAATCACATTCATATAATCGTGTATTATAGATTTACACCTGATTTTCACTCGATTTTTTCTCACATTGATGATTCTAAGTGAAATGGGCAAATGCACGCGCACCTTCCTTGTAAGTGAAATCAAGTGTTGTAAGTCTATAATGATTATATGAATGGGTTTGCCCCTTGACGACAAAATTTGAAAGAAGTGTCATTGATCAAATAACAAACATAAATTATTATCGACCAATAAGTAATAAGTTCAATTATTAAAACCTAACTTATCAATTTGACTGTTGTCACTTAATAAACTCGTTTCGAGCCGCTACACAAGTTCTAAACTAATCTTATATGAGAGTCTATAGTCTATAGACTATACCCAAATACCCGTTGTTTTCAGAAGTTCTCTCTATGTTAGAAGTTTCATTGGGAACTCTAGATATATTTGAACAGCTGTTAGATCAATATATGGTTGGTGCGTACTTTACTATATAGCAAAACATTCAGGACTTCAATTTTTTCTCCCATTGGAAACTAGTAATAAATGTTTCTGAATTGGTTAATTTAAAATAATAGCATTTAATTTACAGTCAAATAAATGAGAAATTGACAAGTGATGACATGATTATGTCATGATGAGTCCCAATCAATGTATTGGCAAAATTAAATTGAAAATAATCTAAGAGGGTTACTTTAAAATCATTAAAAGGTAGGGCTGTAAACGAACCGAACGAACACGAACAAGGCTATGTTCGTGTTCGTTCGTTAAGGAAATTTGGATGTTCGTGAACTGTTCGCGAACACATGACGAACAGAAGTTTGTGTTCGTGTTCGTTCGTTAAGCAATTTTGTTTGTTCGCGAACAGTTCGTGAACACTAACCACGAACGCAAACGGACACAAATGAACATTAATTTTGAAAATTAAAAAAAGGCACCGTTAAGGCCACATGGGTTATTAGTTTTTACTAATTTTTTAATATAATTAGTATACTGAAGTGTAGGAATTAGGTGGGAAAGGTAAACAAAAAGAGCGGGAAATAATACTTATGAGAGAAAGTAAAAAATTAATAAAACATTAAAAAACTTTTAGAAAAATAAACATAAAAGACCAAACACGAACGAACACGAATGGACATAACACGAACGAACATAAACTAACATATTACCGAACGTTCACGAACGCAGTCGAACGAACGAGACCTTTGTTCGTGTTCATTCGTTAAGCTTATCGAACGAAATTTTTTGTTCGTGTTCGTTCGTTAAGCTTATCGAACGAACATAAACGAACTTCCCACCTAACGGTTCACGAACTGTTCGCTGAACGTTCGGTTCGTTTACAGCTCTATTAAAAGGTATATCAACCTTTTCTCTTTTATTATTAAAATATAATTTTTAATTAGTGTTATAGTTTAACACTTGTCGTTAACAGGGCCGGCTCAACCATTTTGATGGCCTTAAGCGAAGTACAAAATTGAGGCCTTAAAAAAAAAACTAGTTGTATAGTTAAGAATGAAAAACATACCTTGATAAAAGTCTATTTGATAAAAACCCTCCTCCTTTATCCGGGCTTGGGACCGGCAAAATAAACTAAATAGTTTATAGTTGGCGGAGTTAAAATCTTTTTTTTGTATTCGTATATATTTGTTGTATGTGTAAAGATATGTTTAGATTAAGTTTACTTTTCTAGCTTTAACAGATGCAAACTTTTTAATAAAATTTTTATAATCAGTTTCTTCTAACAAATCGTTTTCAATTAACAAAGTAGCTAATCCATTCAATCTTTCTTGTGACATGGTAGATCTTAAATAATTTTTTAACAATTTTAATTTAGAAAAGCTTCTTTCGGCGGAAGCAACAGTCACAGGAATAGTTAACATAATCCTATAAGCAATATAAGCATTTGAAAAAGAGTTAAAAGTGTTAATATAGTTTTAGGATATTAATAGGAGTGTCACATTCTAAATGTATCATATGTCTTAGAACTTTTAGTTCTTCAAATAAATCTAAACCATCAATATTTATACTAGTATCGTGTTTTAAAGAACTTTCAAGATTAATACAATGTTGTTTTAAAGTATTATCATCCAATAATTTCAGCTTTTTTATACTAAATAGAAAACCAAAAGTACTTTCAAACATTTTAAATTGATCAAATCTAGTCTTGATTGAAGAAATAGCTTGACCTACTATATATAAAAAGTAATCGGTTTTAAATAATTCAATAGGAGTTTTAGTAATTTCATTAGCAACATTTTCATCAAATCGTCTATTTCTATGGATGATACGTTTTTCACGAAACATAGGTTCTATGTCCATCTCTAAAACGATTTCTTTTGCATCAATAATAGCATTTTCGAATCCATTCTCTATAATTTTCAAAATAACCCAAAAGGCCAACTAATTTTTTTATAGCACTATCAATACACATATCTTTTTTCTGTAAGCTCTTGCTAACACGATTAATAGCACACAAAATTTCATACCAAATAACTATTCCTAATAAAAATTCAAACTTATTGAATTCAAAATCTGCCAAGGATTTTGCTTCACTTAGAACTTTTGCATCATCATCACCATATAATTTCATAAGTGTCTTTTTTTTATTTGTGGTGCTTGATATCTAATTGCCTTAACACTTTCTACCCTACTTTCCAAACATGTTTGTGATAAAGGTTTTAGAGTTAATTTTGGTAAACAATCTTGTAGTATTTTCCACCTTTTGGTTGATGAAGAAAAAATTGTATAAGTACGTTGTATAATTACAAAAAAACTCACGAGCTTTTGTACACGAATTAG
This sequence comes from Helianthus tuberosus, assembly GCA_030545235.1. Classification (NCBI taxonomy): domain Eukaryota; kingdom Viridiplantae; phylum Streptophyta; class Magnoliopsida; order Asterales; family Asteraceae; genus Helianthus; species Helianthus tuberosus. Next base: position 175,135,014 of record CM060425.1, on the reverse strand, counting down.
CCATATCACAAAGAACTAAATTTAAACTATGACAACCACATGGTGTATAAAAGGCTCTATGATTAATATCTAACAATCTTTTTGAACACCTTGATGCTTTCCTTTCATATTTGAACCATTGTCATAGCCTTATCCTCTAATATTATTTATGTCAAGACCTATATTACTAATTTCTTCAACCATAGCATCAAATAGACCTTTACCGGTTGTATCATCTACTATAATAAATTCAAAAAAATATTCTTTAACTTCAATCGGTGTTGATGAGATATCTAAGCATCGTAAAATAATTGACATTTGTTCTTTATGACTAGTATCGGGTGTGCAATCAAGTATAACTGAAAAGTATTTAGCTTCCTTAACTTTGTTAACTATTTTATTTTTAACTTCACATGTTAATAAACTAATTAGTTCGTTTTGCATATTATGACCAAAATAATGATTGTAGTTTTCTTTGTTCTTTATTCGTCTAACATGTTCTTTCATTACGAGATCAAATTGTACAATCATTTGAACAATAGCTAAAAAATTACCATTGTTTTTTTCATAAAGTTTTTCGTTATCTCCATGAAATGGTATATTGTTCATGCTAAAAGTTTTTACAGCGCCAATAATTCTTTTAAGTACATCTTTCCAATGTTCTTTATCTTTATTTATAAGAATTTGAGTTTCTTTATCAATTGTATTATTTTTCGCTAATCTTGATTCTAACTCAAACCATTTGCTCATATTCATAATATGTTCTTTACTTGATTCATGCTTTTTTAGTTTATTATTCATATTTCTCCAATCCTTACTACCTCGTTTTGCTAATTTACTTTTACAAGAATTCACATCAAATAATTTGCAACAAAAACAAAATACCCTATCTAACTTTATTGAGTAAAGCAACCATTTTCTTTCGTATTTTTTCCCATTTGCCATTTTTTGCATATAAAAAGAAGAGCTAAAGTTTCTAGAATATTCATCTTTTGGAAAATCATAATCATAAATCTTTACCGGTCCCTTTTTCTACAAGCAAATCTCTTAAATTAGCATTAATAACAGTCCATTCACTTGGATCATCTAAATTTATAGTTTCTTCTACATTCAAAGGTTCATCGCTATCATTTTCATTAGCATTCAAAGGTTCATCACTATTATTTACATCAACATTCAAAGGTACATCACTATTATGTTCATCCACATTCAAAGGTTCATCACTATTATGTTCATCCACATTTAAAGGTCCATCGCTATTATGTTCATCAACATTTAAAGGATCATCGCTACTAAGGCCATCCACTTTAAACGGTTCATCACTATTGTTATCTTTCACGGTTGTTACATATTTTAATAACGATCCTTTTAATGATTCCATCTGAGCTTCTAATTTTTGTTTCTTTTTTCTCTTAGAATGACCCGATTCATGCTTTCTATATCTATTAGACATTATAGATTCAAAACCTAACAATTATCAAGAATCCACACAAAATCTAATCTAAGAATTCAATTATCAAATAAATCAATAGTAATCTCAAAATCAACAGGAATCAAATTAGGGCAAGTATTGTAAGAGTACCTTAGAAGAACAAATGTCGGATTAATCGGCAGTAATCTCAAAATCAATAGGAATCAAATCTCTACAACTTTGAAATTGGCAGACTCCAAAGTCCAAACCAACATCCAACAACGGCTCCCTCAGTCGCTCTGTATTTTATATTCCGAATTTGATTTTCAGAAGTACTCGGAACAAAAACAATTTTGCAAAATCAACCATCACTTGATTCAGTTTAGAAGAATAAATCTCGGATTAATGAATATATATATAGAGAGTAAACTGAACACTGAAGAACCAAGAAATCGTGAATATAAAAGATGACTATACCAGTGAGGCAATGAATCGGCGCTACAATCTAGCATCCATAATTCGAAATCGGCGCTACAATCTCAATCTGCTTCGCTTCGCTTCCTAAACGACTGATTGATTACATCTTGGCTGTGATTGGGATCGGGAATCACGACTGTGCCGCTCGTCTTCAAACGTTCTAATTAGTAATTACCTTAAATGATTACAACTTTAATTATCAAATAATTGGCGCAAGTGAACTTTATAAATCGAAATATTATATCTAACTTTAATTACAATTATTAAAAGTCAGCATGTTTATATATCAATCCCGACAAAAAGGCAATGGGCCATTCAACATTTTGACTAGATATATGTCCTTTTAAAGTTGATATCAAACATATGATTAAGGGCCTTCACGACTCATTTTAACGGTTTTTAGGTTGAATGGTGAGCCAAATTATTAGTAACAGTTTTTTATCATCGATAATTAAACCGTTGGAAAGTAAAACCGAAGCGAACCAAACCAAACCATTACTAGTGGTTTGATTTCGGTTTAATTTCACTGTTTAGACGTACTAGGACTTGATAAAAAATTGCATATAAGATAAAATAGAAAACTTATGCATAATGCATATAACAAGCTTCTCCCCTATTATATTATATATATATATATATATATATATATATATATTGATTTCGAGGGATGATGAATAGTAACTTTATTTTTATAATAGTATATAGTTTTTTTTATTATTTTATTATTTAATATATTATAATAGTTTATTATTATATTTATTTTTAATAACATATTTTTCTTTAAAAAAAAATATATATTAATTTATCGATTAATTTGATACTTCTTTAATAAGTTATGTTTATAACTTTTTTCTAAAAGTTAAGTACGTAGTTGTGCTTTATTTTCTTTCCCTGACATTTCGTTATAAGTTTTGTTAAAACGAGGTTATACTCAAAATTAAGTATTTATTTGACATCATAAAACAGTACGATGATTGTAACACCTCAAAAAATTCACGTCCTATAATGTGTAGACACGTGTCATATGATTATGTTTGCACGTGTGAAAGAATGTTATAAAAGGACTAAAGTTGACAAACATGGAAAGTATGTGATTATACGGGTTCTAAATGTCAACGGTGAATAAATATACTTCATAATAACCCTACATGATGTTCATATCATCAAACGAATAAATCATGGATCATATGAAGCTAAAAGTGAGAGATTACAAACCATAGGGGTTAAATGTGTCAACATGTTTAAGTTATACCTCTAAGTGACCTTTTGACAAACCTGACGCTTTGTAACTGTTAATTATGCTCACTAGAATGCGTGATATAAATTTCATAAAGTTTCGTTATCGTATGAGAAAGTTATGATCAAATTCGTGTGCGAGGGGTTAAAGTGTTAACATTGAAAGTTATGACTTTTCGGGTTAACCGGAAGTGTCCAGGGACTTGGCAAAGTGGGTACAAGTCTTAAAGCCCTTGTAGGTAAATACTAAGGGGTCAAATTGCAATATATAAGCTTAGTTGACCTTTCGTGAAGCCAAGGGACAAGTTGCAAAAACAAGAAAATGGAAAATCTGATTTTAAGGCCCAGGCGGGCCGCGTAAAGGCTGGTTAAACTTTACGCGGGCCGCGTTAACCGCCCAGATGCAGAATCATCAGACAGCAGCCTGTATACGCGAAAACTCGACCCAAAACGGATGTTTCACTTCATGTGCGACCCCTAAGTGCCTCCTAGAACACTAGGAACATGTGTTGATCAGTTGTGGTCACTAGTAGACTTACATGTCAACAAATTATGGTGATTAAATCACTATAAAAGGCCTTCATGTGCAACAACTTTAATCACACCTTCATCTGCATTTGTGGAGCATTTCTGGAGCTTAGGAGCAGATCCAAGACATCCCTACTTGTGCATAGGACCCTTGTAAGTACCCTGACCTTCCTCGATTAAGTTTAGCTTAGTTATTTAGCTAAAAGTCAAACCGTCGTAATTACGGTTTGACTTCGAGATTAGTCAACAATGGCTCAGTCATATCTCGAATTAAAAGTAGTTATAAGTTGGTAATTATGTGGGTAATAAACCCTCAAAAAGGGTTCCCCCTGATTCCCACTCTAACTAGGTCAAATGTCGGGTCAAACTTGTATTTAAAAAGTCAACAGAATGTGTAAATTACAATTTATGCATAATTAGCAATGTAGAACACATACAACCTGTTTGATCATTAATATAACTTGGTAATTAATGTAAGGACATGTCTAAACATGTTCAACCTGACAATTTCCTGTTTAGACCCGGTTCGGAACCGAAAGTCGCATAGTTTGACTTATACTTTAACTTTCAGTTCTGACCCGTTATGGTATGTTTTAGAAATGCCTTAGAGCTTTATTTGGACCAGGTTACATGCTAGTATAACCCTCTGTGATTATACACCTCGGATCATTAGTTATCCAATTAATATGCATGATTCCATTAATTGCTCATATGTTGACCATTATGCCCTTTTCACTTTAAAACGTGATTGTTGGAAATGTAAAAGAGTAGAAACCTTAATAACTGATATATAAACTTGCATACAAAATTTGACATCAGTTTGAGGTGTAGGTTAAGAGTTATGCTCGTTAGCGTAAAATTAAAGCTTTATGTTAATTAAACGGCGTATTTAGCGTATAGCCTACTTAAACATACTTTTTGATATCAAACTCTTTACCCACTGATGTAATATATTATTTTGGGATTTTTAAAGATTTTTAATTAATTTTAGGCTGAGCATAACTTATAGTCGTAGGCTTAATCCGGTAATTGTCGGTTTTGCCCTTACTGGCTATAAAATGAGTTTTACATATCTAAACGACTCCAAACCTTTTGCTACTGATCACATATGATAAATAAATTATTTTAAGCCTTCTGGAAATATAAAAATATCAGATTTAAGTATCGAACCCGGAAACGGCTTCTAATCGCCTTTTTAAGCGTTTTTAACGCATAGTTTGTACTAAAACTATTTTAAACATACAAGGGTTGATACCTACTGATATTTGAGGCAAATTATAATATTTTAACAGTAAGCAAAGGATGATAAACTCAGACTTCAGTTTTGAGCTTTTCGGCTTAAGTGAAATTACCAAAATACCCCTACGGGGCATAGTTTGGTTATAATTGATAAATTTCACTTATATACTTTAACCTACTGATATAACTTAGCAAATTGAGTATATTTGCTGATTACATCAGGCCTGTAACTCAGGTTGACACTTAAACTCTTTTACAACCTCTAAAATGACCAAACTACCCTACAGGGCATAGTTTATGATTAAACTCATTTCGGGCATAATAAAAGACATCTTACTGATGTCACAACATATATGAAGCATATTAACTTAGGAAACCTGTAAATAGCTCTCATTACTACCCGTTACGCTTATTACGCGTTCGGTTCGGTTTATGTAACAAGTTTACATAAACTAGCCTAAACGGGTCTAACCTTATCGGTTTTATCTCAAAATCCAGAATGTTTATGAAATACCCATATTAAACAAGTCTCTGAACTTGTCGGGTCTAAATCACATTCTATCCGGTCTTCGCTTAATCGTGCGTACGAACCGTGTCTTTGAAACTAACCGGTCTAAGCTTAAGCTTAACTAAAGACCCGTTAGGATTCTAATAGGTTATTATAAACCTTCGTTCCAGATTAGGAGTACCAGTAAAAGCTACTTGCGTTTGCTTATTGTGATTTATACATTGCTCAGGTAAATACTTTTAACTTATTTTCCCTATACGGGCTTGGGTTACGGTATATAGCATACCGCTTGATCGGGCATCAAATCCTCCACCGTTGAGTGGGTAATTGAATAATTTGATCGGCTCGTTTAAACAGTCTTGTTACTTAAAGCCTTTGGGGGGTTAATGACCATGTCCCGGATATCCTTGGCATCATTTTACGAAATGGCCACAACTTAAGCGCGGGGTGTAGGCGTACACCCGTTAGTGCACAAAAGAATAATGTGGTGTGTCTATTGATCTTTAACCCGGACAAGATTCGGGCTACTGAACGCACAAGGAACATGTAATTCGTTCACAAGATTATATATTTAAATAATTCTCCCAAGTTAAATAAAATGTTTATGCCACGAGCATCCAAACCAATTTTCAATCATTTTCCAAAATGAGTCAGTTGATTGTATTTACCAGTGTAAACTGACGTATTTTCCCAAAAAGATTAAATGCAGGTACTAAGCGTAATTGGCTGGGATTTCTCCTTAGCATCATTAGAAGTCTCGCAAGCTTAAGATGCCTGAAGTCTGTTGAACTATTGTTTCCATTTTGTTTCCGATCCTTCTGTGGATAAACATCCGAATATTGTGACATTTGATATTACAATATTAAATTCAGTTGTATTACATCTTTTAAATTGCTTCCGCTGTGCATATTAAATATTGTGTTGTTTGACTATTATGTTGCCAACCACGTCACGATACTCCCCCACCGGGCCCACCGGTGACACGTGGAAATCGGGGTGTGATAGGTTGGTATCAGAGCCAACATTGAGTGAATTAAACACTAGCCCTTAGTGTTTAATCTCAATGACACAGTAGCACATTCCTTGACCTTCTGAGTCTAGACTTAACTTAGGAATATTCTCAATCCTAATCTAGAATTTTTGCTTCCAAATTTTTATTGGATACGTCGCCAAGCGAAGAAGCCGTAATAGGAGTTCTCCACACCCGGAGCCCTGAAATGCTGAGCTTCGTACCGCGGCTAGAATGAAACGAGCATCCAAGGAGAAAGCATTCAGAAATAAAATGAAGAAGAAACTCCTTTTACTGAAGATCGTTTCCTTATTAGTCCTCATAAGGACATATTTATCTTTCAGTCCCTCCGAGGACACATTATTCCTTTCAAGTCCCGCTTAGGGCAACTCTGTACTTTTATTTTTATATAGAGGATTGATTAAATTTAAGTTTTCATTCTAAATATGAAATATGAAATAAATGGAAAATAACATTCCTTTTATAAGATCTACCATTATAATAAAATGGCAAAATCTAAAAAGGACAAGACCTAGCCTCGTGTCATATTAAGACCCGGCCAAGATGACAGTTCCTCAATTTAGATTCAGATCCTTATTAACATTCCTTTTGCAAGATCTACCATTATAATAAAATGGAAAAATCTAAAAGGACAAGACCTAGCCTCGTGTCATATTAAGACCCGGCCAAGATGGCAGTTCCTCAATTTAGATTCAGATCCTTATTAACATTTCAATTTAGAAATTGTTCTGCGTTAATTGTTAAAAAGAATCTTAATGGTAAAACCTAGCCTAAATGTCAATGCTGACATGGCCAAGATGGTAAAACCTAGCCTAAATGTCAATGCTGACATGGCCAAGATGGTAAAACCTAGCCTAAATGTCATTGCAGACATGGCCAAGACGGTAAAACCTATCCAAAAGATTCCTAACCCAACTAAATGATCTCTGAATCATGGGTTAAATCATCAATTAAGATAATCATATTTTGACCATACGTGGTAATATAACGCCTACGGGCCTTGCTCATTTCTACATGAGCCAAAAGACAGTGGTAGCTATGACTCCCTATCAGAAGAAGGTAATGGACTATGTTCAAACCTTCATGCCTCGATTCTCTGAAATCCTGGCTTATGATTTAAAAATTGTCCTTGTGACTAGGCCTTATGTGCTAACATATATTGTTATTGTTTATAATTAGGATAAATTATAATAGAAATCCTAAATAATTATGATTAATAAATTAACCAAATATGGTCTCTGTTTACCATGGCTAATGAATTTCCCTAAGGGGCAATTCCGTAACAAACATCCCTTATAAGGGAAGTGCCTACGGGCTATAGTTAATGTCCTCTGGGACTAAAGATAGTGGTAGCCTACAACTCCCTGTCAGGAAAAGGTAATGAACTTTGATTCAAACCTTAATGCCGCGATTCTCTGAAATCATGGCTTATAAATTTAACTTGTCTACGCGACTAGGCCATTTGTGCTATTATTAACTTATAAATTAGGATTTATGATAAAAATCCTGAATAAAATAAATATCCTTCCTTCCCTGTCAGTATGCATTCTAAAAAGAATCTTAAAGGTGAAACCTAGCCTACGCGGCCACGATGGTGAAACCTACTCAAGGGATTCAGATCCTTGTTAACACCTAAGAACGTGTTAGCACTCTTGACAAATGTGATTCGAGAAAATCACAACAGTCATCCTTATATTGGATTCTTCCAATTCTCTTATCTAGCCTAGTAATTTAGGAATCATGGCTTATATCATCCTATAAGATGATCATATTATAAACATCCGTTAGTGATGAAGTGCCTACGGGCTAAACTTGTTGGCCGGTAAGACAACGACAGTGGTGGTCTTTGACCTCCTGTCTAAAATGTTGGACTATGTCCAAACATAATAGTCTATATGATCAATGTGACCATGACTAATATCATCTAATACGATGATCATATTATTTAACATCCTTTAGTGATGTTTTGTCTACGGGCTATAATATATTGTCCATTTGAGACATTGACATTGTTATCTTTATGATTCCTTGTCTGAGGTGGTGAGCTATGCTCAAGCCAAATAGTCAATATGATTAATACAATCATGAATTATATCATCTAATAGGATGAACCTATTATAAACATCCATTAGGGATGTTTCGCCTATGGGCCATATTATATTGTCCATGAGTGACAAAGACATTGAGATCTTTACGATTCCCTGTCCAAGGTAGTGAGCTATGCTCAAGCCTAATAGTCTATATGATCAATGCGATCATGACAAAAATCATCAATACGATGATTAAAAAAAAAAACTTTAACATCCTAAATGATGTTTTGCCTAAGGGCTATATTATATTGTCCAATTGAGACAAGGCAATTGTAATCTTTTGTGATTCTTTGCCCAAGGGGGTGAGCTATACTCAAATCCCATAGTCTATACTATCATGGCGATCCTGACTAGTATCATCAGTATGATGATCATAATATTAACATCCCTCGTGATGAAATGCCTACGGGCTATACTTTATTCTAGTGTCGGTAAGACAAAGATAGTAGTGATCTTTATGATCCCCTGTTCAAAATGGTGTGATTATACCCAAACCTAATAGTCAATATGAATCGATGTGATCATGACTATTATAATTAGATACGATGGTTATATATAAACATCCATTAGTGATGTTGATTGGCTTACCTTTCTGCCAAATGAATCGTCTTTCAAGACGATGACAGTTGTAGTCTATGACTCCCTGTCCAAAGGTGAAGAACCACGTTCAAACCTTGAAGCCCTAATCTAATAAGATTGCGGCTAATAAATTAAGGTCCTTGGTGATAGACCATCGAGTTATGTTTTAAAGTCATTCATGACAAGCCTATGTGCTATAAATTGTCATTCGTGACAAGCTAACATATTAAATGTTAACATTCCTGGTGACAGGCCTTTTGTGCCAGATTTGATAAATGTCCTTATGACAAGGCCGTTTGTGCCATATCTAAATGACCTTTGCGACAAGGCCTTCGTGTCGTATAATCATTTATGTCCTTCATGACTGGGCTTTATGCCATATCTTTCTACGTCCATCGAGACAGGCTTCTATGCCATATATGTATATATAATAAAAGCCTTTGAGCTATTTATAATCGTCCTTGTGACAAAGACAATTGTGACATTATGGTTCCCTGTCAAGCAGGTATTGGACTCGCTCCAAACCTTAAATGCCATTGATAGTCCTTTTGTGACCTAAGCTAAATGTATTAGATATACATTCAAATAGCATTCATTAAGAATGTTCAGAACAGAATAGCCCATACGGTTTATGAATGCCGTGGCTAATCTAAGTCAGGTCATCAGGATGATGACTAATAATTGTTAAATCTTGGTGATTGGTACCAAGTTTCGAGTATGGAAAACTCGGATGAGGTAGACGACAGTCGCAATACTATTAATGCGACGAAAGTTAATAAAACTACAAACGTAAACCTCAATATTAATGGAGTTAATCTCCAGGCTGTGGTTGACACAGTAGTTGGAAGGACCATAAAAAGATCATGAAACAATCCAAAGAGCCGGATGCTCCTCGCTCTAAATTTCATTCAAAACCATGTTCAATTGCTCATGAGAAGAGTTTTGGTCACACACGAATATGAAGGATGAACCAAAGGAGGAGGATAACTCCCAGAAATCTAAGAAGAAGAGCAAGTACAGGCTTAATAAGAACCAACAAAAGTTTAGTAAGAAGCCTGTATGTAAGAATTGCTATAAAAGACACTAGGGACATTGTCGATTGAAACAAAGACCAAAGCAGTGTGGCATCTGCTAAGGAAACTGGTCATCATTCCCATGAATGTAAGGACATAAAGAATGCAGTCTATTACGGCTGTGGTGAGCAAGGCCGCCTCAGAACTAGATACCATAAAGTTGCCAAAGAAGGTACAGCTAAGCCTGGAAAGGCTAAAGGAAGAAATGCCTGAACTCACCTGATGAATGCCAAGAGGCAGTTCACGATGTCATCAAATGCATTCCTTATCATTTACCAATGATAACTTCTGCTAAGTGTCCTGTTTTTAATACAGGCAATAATAAATCTTCATAAACCATAAGCTTAGCAAACTTTTATATTATCCACAAGGTATAACTTACCAAGAAACCATAGTAACCGATTCTTCTAGTATCGGCAAGGAATCCTTCCGAAAAATCTAAGAGTACTCTTTCTTCGCATGGAGTACGACAACATATGTTATTTTAATTATTTTTCTCAGTGTTTTTTTTTATCGCCTGCGAATGCCAAACTATGTTTGATAAAAGTGCCATATGAGGATTGGCGTATCCTAGTGTGTCCCCTAGATTACTTCCATGCCTGATCAGCATGGAGGTTTAATACATGGAACCCTGAGATATCCCAATAGTCATATTGTACTGAAGTCGACTAGTAGTATTCAAAGAAGATATCCAGAATGGACTTGTCCAAGTAAATGTTCCCGATTAAGAAATTCGTGAACTTATAGCATAAATGTGTCACTTATTTGACACAAGCAATGATGGATGAACTGGAGCCTGAGATATGGGAAATCTCTATAGCCTCCTTGTATCTTGATCACCTTCTCCAAAGATTTACCTTGTTTACCTCCTGAGGCTAGTAGAGTTAAGATTAACATCCCGCTTAGGGTTGGAGTGTTGTAAGAACTCCGTGTTGATCATGAAATAATCAAATCCTGATTAAGTAAACTTTAAGCTAAGAGATTCATATAGCCTAACTTGATATTCCGAGAGTTTGATAAGGAAGACGGTTCATTTTGCTTATGCATTAATTACCGCAACCCTAATTTGGACAACGATTGAGGATCGCCATCAGCTGCCCAGGGTCATCGATTTGTTCGACTAACTGTAAGGATTAGCTACTCCTTAAGATTAGTTTTGAGCAGTGGTTGGAATAACCATCTCACCTTAAGATGAGCTTTTCCATAATAGTTACTATATAAGTATCAATGTGGCTCCTTTGGAGACCTCATATAAATGAAATATCGAAACATCCGTAGGATGGACGAGACTTTGAGAAGTCCACATGTAAGAATCTGAAAGTTGCATTGGAAACAATGAATAAGATTCATGCAAATCTCTAATCATATGTAAGCTGCCAGTATTCGGCAGAAAATCAAGAATTTATGAAGGTAGCAAACCTCCTAAGATCTTGTTAAAGAATAAGGCTCAACAAAAGGTATCACCCATGAAGGGTGTGCCAAATTTGTTAAACTTCAAGCTAGTTAAGCTCTGAATATGTAGAACCATTCGAAGGAAATCAAATGTATCAAGATCAAGTAGCTTGTAAGTTAAAACCAATTCAAGGAGCTTGACGGAGCTCGCAATACATTGCACACCAGTGATTGAAGGATGTGTTTCGCCCAAAGACAAGGAAAGGCAATGATACGATATGGGTTATAGTAGATAGACTGACTAAGTCAGCACATTTCTTACCAATCAAGGAGACTTATAGCTCCGACATGTTAGCCCAGTTGTACGTTGATAAGATTGTAGCCTTGCATGGCATACCTGTGTCTATTATCTCTGACAGAGATACTAGATACACGTCACATTTTTGGAAGAGTTTCCAACAATCTTTGGGCACGCGTTTGAATTTCAGTACGGCTTACCATCCTCAGACAGACGGTCAGAGTGAGCATACTATTCAAACGTTGGGAGACATGCTATGTGCATGTGTGATCGATTTGGGTGGTAGTTGGGATAAGCACCTACCACTAATTGAGTTCTCCTACAACAATAGCTACCACACCAGCATAAAGGTTGCGCCTTTTGAGGCCTTATATGGTAAAAAGTGTAGAACGCCAGTTTGTTGGGCGGAAGTTGGAGATGTCCAATTATCAGGACCAGAGATAGTCTTTGAAACGACGGACAAGATTGTCCAGATTCGTGACCGTCTCAAAGCTGCCCGAGATAGGCAGAAGAGTTACGCAGATCCAAAGCGTAAAGCTTTTCACTTCGAAGTAGGTGATAAAGTGTTACTTAAAGTGTCACCCTGGAAGGGGGTGATGCGATTTGGTAAGAAAGGCAAGCCAAGCCCGAGATACATCGGACCTTTCGAGGTTATCGAACGTGTCGGGTCAGTTGCCTATAAGTTAAACTTACCGGAAGAGCTCAGTGGAATTCACAATGTGTTCCACATCTGCAATCTGAAAAAGTGTTTCGCTGATGAATCATTGGTTATACCACATACAAATGTGCATATAGATGAGAGCTTAAAAATTTGTGGAAAAACCTTTGTCGATTGAAGATCGACAGGTAAAGAAGCTTCGAAGGAAGCATGTACCGATTGTAAAGGTCAAATGGGATGCCCGTAGAGGTCCCGAATACACGTGGGAGGTTGAATCCACGATGAAAGAAAAGTACCCTTATTTATTTCAGTAAATCTCGGGTCGAGATTTATTTTAAGGGGGTGAGGATGTAACACCTCGAAAAATTCACGTCCTATAATGTGTAGACACGTGTCATATGTTTGCACGTGTGAAAGAATGTTATAAAAGGACTAAAGTTGACAAACATGGAAAGTATGTGATTATACGGGTTCTAAATGCCAACGGTAAATAAATATACTTCATAATAACCCTACATGATGTTCATATCATCAAACGAATAAATCATGGATCATACGAAGCTAAAAGTGAGAGATTACAAACCACAGGGGTTAAATGTGTCAACATGTTTAAGTTATACCTCTGAGTGACCTTTTGACAAACCTGAAGCTTTGTAACTATTAATTATGCTCACTAGAATGCGCGATATAAATTTCATAAAGTTTCGTTATCGTATGAGAAAGTTATGATCAAATTCGTGTGCGAGGGGTTAAAGCGTTAACATTGAAAGTTATGACTTTTCGGGTTAACCGGAAGTGTCCATGGACTTGGCAAAGTGGGTACAAGTCTTAAAGCCCTTGTAGGTAAATACTAAGGGGTCAAATTGCAATATATAGGCTTAGTTGACCTTTCGTGAAGCCAAGGGACAAGTTGCAAAAACAAGAAAATGGAAAATCTGATTTTAAGGCCCATGCGGGCCGCGTAAAGGCTGGTTAAACTTTACGCGGGCCGCGTTAACCGCCCAGATGCAGAATCATCAGACAGCAGCCTGTATACGCGAAAACTCAACCCAAAACGGATGTTTCACTTCATGTGCGACCCCTAAGTGCCTCCTAGAACACTAGGGACATGTGTTGATCAGTTGTGGTCACTAGTAGACTTACATGTCAACAAATTATGGTGATTAAATCACTATAAAAGGCCCTCATGTGCAACAACTTTGATCACACCTTCATCTGCATTTGTGGAGCATTTCTGGAGCTTAGGAGCAGATCCAAGACATCCCTACTCGTGCATAGGACCCTTGTAACTACCCTTGACCTTCCTCGATTAAGTTTAGCTTAGTTATTTAGCTAAAAGTCAAACCGTCGTAATTACGGTTTGACTTCGAGATTAGTCAACAATGGCTCAGTCATATCTCGAATTAAAAGTAGTTATAAGTTGGTAATTATGTGGGCAATCAACCCTCAAAAAGGGTTCCCCCTGATTCCCACTCTAACTAGGTCAAATGTCGGGTCAAACTTGTATTTAAAAAGTCAACAGAATGTGTAAATTACAATTTATGCATAATTAGCAATGTAGAACACATACAAACTGTTTGATCATTAATATAACTTGGTAATTAATGTAAGGACATGTCTAAACATGTTCAACCCGACAATTTCCTGTTTAGACCCGGTTCGGAACCGAAAGTCGCATAGTTTGACTTATACTTTGACTTTCAGTTCTGACCCGTTATGGTATGTTTTAGAAATGCCTTAGAGCTTTATTTGGACCAGGTTACATGCTAGTATAACCCTCTGTGATTATACACCTCGGATCATTAGTTATCCAATTAATATGCATGATTCCGTTAATTGCTCATATGTTGACCATTATGCCCTTTTCACTTTAAAACGTGATTGTTGGAAATGTAAAAGAGTAGAAACCTTAATAACTGATATATAAACTTGAATACAAAATTTTACATCAGTTTGAGGTGTAGGTTAAGAGTTATGCTCGTTAGCGTAAAATAAAAGCTTTTTGTTAATTAAACGGCGTATTTAGCGTATAGCCTACTTAAACATACTTTTTGATATCAAACTCTTTACCCACTGATGTAATATATTATTTTGGGATTTTTAAAGATTTTTAATTAATTTTAGGCTGATCATAACTTATAGTCGTAGGCTTAATCCGGTAATTGTCGGTTTTGCCCTTACGGGCTATAAAATGAGTTTTACATATCTAAACGACTCCAAACCTTTTGCTACTGATCACATATGATAAATAAATTATTTTAAGCCTTTTGGAAATATAAAAATATCAGATTTAAGTATCGAACCCGGAAACGACTTCTAATCGCCTTTTTAAGCGTTTTTAACGCATAGTATGTACTAAAACTATTTTAAACATACAAGGGTTGATACCTACTGATATTTGAGGCAAATTATAATATTTTAACAGTAAGCAAAGGATGATAAACGCAGACTTCAGTTTTGAGCTTTTCGGCTTAAGTGAAATTACCAAAATACCCCTACGGGGCATAGTTTGGTTATAATTGATAAATTTCACTTATATACTTTAACCTACTGATATAACTTAGCAAATTGAGTATATTTGCTGATTACATCAGGCCTGTAACTCAGGTTGACACTTAAACTCTTTTACAACCTCTAAAATGACCAAACTACCCTACGGGGCATAGTTTATGATTAAACTCATTTCGGGCATAATAAAAGACATCTTACTGATGTCACAACATATATGAAGCATATTAAATTAGGAAACCTATAAATAGCTCTCATTACTACCCGTTACGCTTATTACGCGTTCGGTTCGGTTTATGTAACAAGTTTACATAAACTAGCCTAAACGGGTCAAACCTTATCGGTTTTATCTCAAAATCCAGAATGTGTATGAAATACCCATATTAAACAAGTCTCTGAACTTGTCGGGTCTAAATCACATTCTATCCGGTCTTCGCTTAATCGTGCGTACGAACCGTGTCTTTGAAACTAACCGGTCTAAGCTTAAGCTTAACTAAAGACCCGTTAGGATTCTAATAGGTTATTATAAACCTTCGTTCCAGATTAGGAGTACCAGTAAAAGCTACTTGCATTTGCTTATTGTGATTTATACATTGCTCAGGTAAATACTTTTAACTTATTTTCCTTATACGGGCTTGGGTTACGGTATATAGCATACCGCTTGATCGGGCATCAAATCCTCCACCGTTGAGTGGGTAATTGAATAATTTGAGCGGCTCGTTTAAACAGTCTTGTTACTTAAAGCCTTTGGGGGGTTAATGACCATGTCCCGGATATCCTTGGCATCATTTTACGAAATGGCCACGACTTAAGCGCGGGGTGTAGGCGTACACCCGTCAGTGCACAAAAGAATAATGTGGTGTGTCTATTGATCTTTAACCCGGACAAGATCCGGGCTACTGAACGCACAAGGAACATGTAATTCGTTCACAAGATTATATATTTAAATAATTCTCCCAAGTTA
Source organism: Helianthus tuberosus (assembly GCA_030545235.1). NCBI lineage: Eukaryota > Viridiplantae > Streptophyta > Magnoliopsida > Asterales > Asteraceae > Helianthus > Helianthus tuberosus. The sequence goes on along the minus strand of CM060425.1, from coordinate 175,119,044 downwards.
AATAAAATGTTTATGCCACGAGCATCCAAACCAATTTTCAATCATTTTCCAAAATGAGTCAGTTGATTGTATTTACCAGTGTAAACTGACGTATTTTCCCAAAAAGATTAAATGCAGGTACTAAGCGTAATTGGCTGGGATTTCTCCTTAGCATCATTAGAAGTCTCGCAAGCTTAAGATGCCTGAAGTCTGTTGAACTATTGTTTCCATTTTGTTTCCGATCCTTCTATGGATAAACATCCGAATATTGTGACATTTGATATTACAATATTAAATTCAGTTGTATTATATCTTTTAAATTGCTTCCGCTGTGCATATTAAATATTGTGTTGTTTGACTATTATGTTGCCAACCACGTCACGATACTCCCCCACCGGGCCCACCGGTGACACGTGGAAATCGGGGTGTGACAATGATAAACTAAATCGTTCTAATGGTTTGACTTTCTAAACAACATTCTTTATTTTCAAATCACGTTTGTTTTACATTATCATTTGCTTGGTTTTGCCGCAACGCACGATATAAAAAAAACTAGTTTATGATTATATGTAATAATTAAAATTAGATAAAGATGTTTGGGATGATCGGGATGGAGGCCCCAAGGCTCCTAAGGGGTAGGAGTAGGACTGTCCAAAAAGCTTGCGGTTCGGAGCTCGCTTGGATTTAGCTCAGAAAAACCTCGCTCGATATGACTCAGTTTGAAAGTGAGCCGAGCTAGCTAGGTTAGAAAGTGAGCCTAGCTCGGCTTAGCTCGAATTATTTTACTTATAATATATTTTGTTTTTATATACATATAATATATTACAAAAAAAAAGTGATTATTATTTACATGTATTTATGCTTGTAGTTTGATATCTATGATATATTTAAAGGTTGATTGACTTGCTAATGAACAAATATTGTATTTACTTGAAATATAAAACTTATTTTACGTTGTTGAACGTGATTTTGGCTTGTAGTATATTAGTTTGAACTTATTTTGAATATGTTCTTTTGAAGTATTGAATAATATTTTAGAATACTTAATTTTGAGAGCTACGTATTAATTTTTATTTTTAAAATCGAGCCAAATTAAGCCGAGCCGAGCCAACTCGGTTTAAAACCAAGCCGAGCCCGAGCTTAGATTTTCAGCTCGGTTTCAAATCCGAGCCGAGCCAAGCCAACTCGATTTATAATCGAGCCGAGCCCGAGCTTGCCCTAGCTAGGCTCAGCTCGGCTCGGCTCATGAACAATCCTACTAAGGGGTGTAGGGGAATGGGAGAGTTGCGCGTTGTGTCCCACCATCCCACGAGGCCACTGGCTCCCAAAAAACCCTTCTCCCAAGAGTATACCTGTTGGCCTAATGATTATGAAAAGAATGATGGGATTTGGAAGCAATTAAGAACATACGGACTTAGGGTTAGAAGGAACTATATAAGGCCACTACACTTTAAAGCTAATAGATCAGCTCAAATTTATTTTAGTTATACCAAATATATATATCAAATTTATTTTGGTCATACGGTTAATTCTTTACTCACGGGCCTTCATCAACGAATTCCTGATAGTGTCAACTTCATCAAGGTTCCATTGACGGTTATGCTTATTGTTGAAAGTCTTCTAATATGTTGTGAATTAAATGAAGAGAACAATTCAAACATATACAATGTATTTTGTATTTATAAGATTTTCAGAAAAATCTTATTCCACATATGTAGAAAATATAGAGTTTTTATAGGTTATGGAAGTTGTTTGGTCATTTTAAAAGAAATAAAACTTTTGGAGCTATTAGGTGATTTAAGAAACCTAAAAGAATAAAATTCCAAGTATGTTAAATATATTCGCTCGAGTAACCTTTAACAATGAGACAATTAATAATTAAGTTATAATACTTTTATAGCCATTTAAAAATTCTATTTTTGTATGTAAGTATACAAAATGTTAAAAACAAACATCCAAACAAGTCAAAGCACTAGAAATTTAAGAAATTATTGTGAGTAGATTAGGGTTACAATTGGATTTATATACAAGGTTAAAGTTACACAATCTCTCTTTAGCTACTACTGCTATTTGTATAAATGGGTAAATATTCCCTCACAAGCTAAAAGACGTGGAGTGACCTACAGCTTGGAACGTAAAAACGTAAATCTTTATGTTGACAACGAACTTGTAAAGATCTTTGCAACCTGATTACCTTAAGATATAAACTGTATGTATAGCTTTCATTCAGTAATTGTTTATGTTAAGAAGTGAAAATCAACTTCAATATGTTTTGTTTTTGCATGAGATACATGATTAACAAGATAGGTTGTACTGAGATTAAAACAACACATTTAAGTATGTATTTCTTATGATTAGTAATTTACAAACAAACTACATATTAATCTATTTCATCATAATTTTATGTAAATTCTACACTTTTATAAAATGTGCAAGAGTACTTGCAAACTAATTAATTCAATTCAAAACTACAAATCATCAACTCAAAATTCAAATCTTAACCATAAAGTCTTGTGAATTGGAAGGAAACCTTAAACCCATGTGATTAATATGTATTTTTTTTGTGATCTAGCAATCATAACCTATTATATATCTAACAAATTCAAAGAGGTTGTACACTAATTATATATCTAAAAAATTCAAAGAGGTTGATTGGATGAAGTGGGTGGTGCCTCCAATGAATGGATATCACTTGGCAATTTGGCATCCACCATGTAAATTATTATTTTTTGTTTCTATTGCTGTCAAATATTATTATATATACATTTGCAGACATAAAATTAACATAGCAGTATGTTTGGTCTGGTGGTATGCGCTATAATTTAAAATCATACCTTGTATGGTTTTTTATTCCTAATAATTTTTGTTTTTTTGATTCAACAATAATTTTTGTTTGACTAAAGGAAAAAAATTTCAAAGCAAAAGATTAGGTGGACTAATTAGTGTATCTTCTATATGTGATATTTCCTTTATATATTAAATAGTGACTAAATTTTAACAACATGACTTAATTTTTTATTTTTTGTTATTATATTCTTTTGGAGTTTTTTTCTTAAATTAAATTAATCAATGTGGTAATTTTTCAAATTCGGGGCTATTACAACCGAACAACATCGGTACTGATAGAGGTATCATTTGAACTGGTACAAATATTCGCTTTCTAGTTTTCGGTTGTTACGAGTGTCGATAAGGTAACAAATTGAAGTAAAACCATGTATGTTCCCGCCATTAACTTTAAATATCACACTCAAACTCACCAGCACACCACCCCACCCCACCCTTCCCCCCTTTCGGCTTCTTTAAGGCCGTAACCAAAAACCACCATTCAATCCCACACCACATTCAAACATCTTCTCACCTAAAACTCTAAGTCACATGTTTTCTTTCTATAACACTAAGTTATGGCCCTATTTTGAAGTGTTATTTAGGCTTTCAAACAATGAAATGTCCTACACATGCTTAAAAATACCTAATAAAGCCATTTGGTTGTCATAATGTTGTGAATAGATCAAATGTGATTTGTTGGATGGAATTAGATTTTGGTGAAACAAATACTTGAAATTTCATGTGTTGTAGAGAATCATCCATGTTACATGTATAAATGGAAGGATGCTCCATAATCAACCCAAAACACGAATCTTCAAACAGCACACCAAAACTAGTATGTTCTACACATCTCATCTTGAGTTTAATCCAACCATTTTGGAAAATACATGAACCTACAACACCAATGAGATCTTAAGATCATGAATATGTGTTTATTTATGAAATTGGGTGTCACACCCCCAAATTCCACCTGCGGAGTACCGTCCGCTTGAGGGCGTGACCGACCAGGATCCAGCCACCAATTATACTGAGCATTGGATAATAGTAAGGATGATCACCAACCATAATGGTTAGTAAACACCATAGTTTAAAGTTCAAATGTTTAGGTTCAAATAACAGTTAAGTAAGTAGCGGAAGCATAGGCAAAATAGTTTAAACAAAGTTCATAGTTCAAATTAATTAGAACCCAACGTGCGGGTTTAGGCGACCACTACACTTCCCAAGCTGCAAGCTCCTGAGTCACTGGTTACCTGCAAAGCATGCAGTAAGGGGTCAACAATAATGCTGAGTGAGTTCACTAGTTGTCCAGTTTTAATTACCAAAAACTTGTTTCACCAGTTAATTCATCCGTTTATACATGCCATGGGGAGCTACCCCAAAAGTTAGCAACTAAACTGTTTTTCCAATACCGAACACTAGGTGACCGTTGCGTATCCGCAAGAGAGTGCCCCGATGTCAATGTTCTATCATCATTGACGGATGCCTGAGTACATTAGTTCACGACCGATCCCATACCTTGGCACGGTGTGAGGTTGGTAAGACCTAAATAGCGCTATCAACTAATAACCCGTTCGCCTGGCCCCGGCGACTAATCGGTATTAAGTAGTAGGGACTTTAAGTGATAGAGTTTCGTTTAGTGCCGTTTGTTGCAATCCGTATAAACAGTAATTAACTAAAAGGTTCCCAATAACAAGGGAAGGAAAGTAAGTTTGTTCCCAGTAACTAGGGAAGGAATGTAGATGGTATCCCCTTTACAAGGGGATAGGGTTGTTTTAGTCTCGTGTCCCAAACCACCGGGACGCATGCTTTTAAGTAGTGAACTCACCTTGGGTTGCTCGGTAGATTATTTTACCCGGTCAAGTATGTTGGTCACCACGTCCTAATATGGTTACCAAATATGGGTCAAGTCGGGTACAAATAACACATAGCGAACACGTATAGCAAACACATCAGCCCTAAACATATAATCAGCAGTAACAAACATGCAGTTCAGTCAACAGAAAGTCCAACAGTCAAGGCCCAATAACGAAGTAGCCCAGTCGAGACAAGGGTGGTTGCGACTCGCAACCGAGGTTACGACTCGCGACCGAGGTCTCGGTTTATCACGTTTTGGTTACGACTCGCAACCAGAGGTTCCGACTTAGCAGCAGTGGTTACGACTCGCAACCGGATTCGATACGCGTTGATTGCGACTCGCAACCGGGAGATCTCGACAAGACTTGATGTGGTCTCGAGTAGCAACCAAAGGTTGCGACTCGCAACCGTGATTACGTGCACAAGAAGACCTTCTAGAACCTGCAAACTGTACTAACCAATGATATTGCAATTTCATGAAATCAGTGTACTATACCCACTAAACATGTTTGTTTGTCTAAATTATGTCCAAAACAGATCAAACAAAGCATATTCAAAATATTTAAGTGACCTTCATGCTGTTCATCATGATATTCATACATCATTCAAGCAATATCCAACAACAACTAACAAGAGACTTTAACCGAAAATCCTTATAATCAAACGGACAATCAGATTATTCAACCACCAAGTAGTCACTTTCGTCATACATGTTCATCAACATACAACCTACAATAACAACCTAAAATCATGCAAGATTCTCTAACCAACCCTTTATACTAACCGGATAACAATCAAGCATTTAACTCGGCTGATTTATACTCTATTTCTTAACAAAAACAACCACAACGACAATAATCAAGCATCATTTAGTAACAAGACAAACAAGCAAAACAACTATAGGGATATTCATGCTAACCGGTTAGAAGTAGTGGTCCAAGAATTCGATAAACTAAGCTCCGAAAGATGATCTTGAGCTTGAATCCGCGAGCCTTGATGCTATGGTTGGACCCGAGAGAGATGAGATGGTGAGGAAGTGATCTTGGTTGCTAGGATTCTTAGGGTTTTAGGGTTTTTAGTGAGAGAAAGTAGATGAGGTGAGAGGGATGAGAGAATGATAAGGGTGTGGGTGAAAATGAGGGTCAAGTGTGTGTATAACCGGTTTACATATGTGGGTTGTAGGTTTCGGGTGGGCTTTGGCCCTAACCGGCCCAAGCCGTGTACTATTCACTCGAGACCAAGAGTGGTCTCGAGTCGGGTTTCGCGGTTTCGACTCATATATGTATATAACACACACACATATATATATATATATCTATATGTACATACATACACACAACATGTAATAACAAGCACTTCATAATTTTTCACTTTATAGTTTACGTACACGCAAGTTACATCACAAAGGTTTCCCGGGAAAACCCGAGGTGTCACATTATCCCCAAGTTTTAGGAACTTTCGTCCCGAAAGTTAAGGCAGCCACTGTCAAGCTAGTGTGAGTGAAAGCGTTTCAACGGGGTGTCACATCATCCCCCCGTTAGTTTGGAATTTCGTCCCGAAATTCGTTCGTAGCTTCAGTGCTGGGGTTTTCGTTAGGGAACAACTGGGGATACTTGTGCTTCATCTGGTCTTCCCGCTCCCAGGTAAACTCTGGGCCACGTCGCGAGTTCCAACGGACTCGTACAAGAGGTATCTGGCTACGTTTGAGGGTTTTGATCTCTCGATCAGTGATTTCAATCGGTTCCTCAGTAAAGTGTAGCTGTTCATCAATAGTTAGTTCCTTGAAAGGAATCACAAGTGTTTCATCCGACAAACACTTCTTCAGGTTAGATACGTGAAAAACGTTGTGTACCGCACTCAGTTCTTCAGGCAGGTTCAATTTATAAGCAACCTTACCGACTTTCTCGGTAATTTCGAATGGTCCGATATATCGCGGATTAAGCTTGCCCCGTTTACCAAAGCGAACCACACCCTTCCAGGGTGAGACTTTAAGTAGAACCCGGTCACCGACCTGGAATTCCAATGGTTTCCTACGCTTATCAGTGTAACTCTTCTGACGGTCACGAGCTGCCGCCATGCGTTGTCTGATCTGGGCAATCTTTTCCGTTGTATCTACCACCATCTCTGGGCCCGTGATTTGACTATCACCGATTTCCGCCCAGCAGAGAGGTGACCGGCATTTACGACCGTACAATGCCTCAAAAGGTGCTGCCTGAATACTAGTGTGGTAACTGTTGTTGTAGGAGAACTCTGCTAGCGGTAGATGCTTCTCCCAATTCTTGCCAAAATCGATCACACACGCTCTAAGCATGTCTTCTAGGGTTTGGATGGTGCGTTCAGACTGTCCATCCGTTTGCGGGTGATATGCGGTGCTCATGTCCAAGCGTGAGCCAAAGGATTTGTGCATAGCTTGCCATAATTCCGAAGTAAAACGAGCGTCACGGTCGGAATTAATTGAGGTTGGCACCCCGTGCCTCGAAACTACTTCCTTTAAGTAAATCTCCGCCAAGGTAGAAAACTTGTCTGTTTCCTTAATGGCCAGAAAGTGTGCGGACTTGGTCAGTCGATCTACTATTACCCAAATAGTGTCATTTCCGCGTTGAGACCTAGGTAGCCCTGTAACAAAATCCATGGAAATTTGCTCCCATTTCCATTTCGGGATTTCTGGTTGTTGGAGTAGACCTGCTGGCTTCTGGTATTCTATCTTGACTCTTGCGCAAGTCAAACATTTGCTGACGTATGTTGCCATGTGGGCCTTCATACCAGGCCACCAATACGTAGTCTTCAAGTCGTGGTACATCTTGTCCGAACCAGGATGTACAGAGTAGCGGGATTTGTGGGCTTCATCCATCACGAGGTCACGTAAATTTCCATAAAGCGGAACCCATATGCGTCCGGCTACGTAGTAAGCACCGTCTTCTTTCTGTTCCATTCGTTGTCTCGATCCTCGTAGGGACTCAGCCCTGATGTTTTCGGCTTTCAATGCTTCAACCTGAGCATTCCGAATCTGATTAGGGAGGTTTGAGTGGATAGTGAGCTGTAAAGCACGAACACGCTTGGGTTTGGTCTCCTTTCTGCTGAGGGCATCGGCTACCACATTAGCCTTGCCTGGGTGATATTTGATTGCACACTCGTAGTCGTTCAGGAGTTCGACCCATCGGCGTTGCCGCATATTCAACTCCTTTTGTCCCATTATGTGCTGGAGACTCTTGTGATCAGTGTAAATCGTGCACTTAGTTCCGTACAAGTAGTGTCTCCAAAGCTTGAGCGCGAAGACCACAGCTCCAAATTCTAAGTCGTGCGTCGTATAGTTCCGTTCGTGGACCTTGAGTTGTCGCGAGGCGTAAGCAATAACTTTCTCGCGTTGCATCAATACGCAGCCAAGTCCTTGAATAGTAGCGTCGCAGTAGACGACGAAGTCGTCGGTACCTTCAGGTAAGGAAAGAATAGGAGCACTACAAAGATTCTTCTTTAGTTCCTGGAAGGCGGATTTCCTGAGCATTACTCCATTTGTAAGCAACACCCTTCTGAGTGAGTGTCGTAAGTGGTTGAGCGATCTTAGAGAATCCCTTGATGAATCTTCGATAGTATCCCGCCAATCCCAAGAATTGGCGAACTTCGGTCGGAGTCTTAGGCACAGGCCAATTCTTAATGGACTCAATCTTAGCAGGGTCAACATGAATCCCTTCCTGATTGACGATGTGCCCAAGGAAATGGACTTCTCTAAGCCAGAAATCACATTTCGAGAATTTGGCGTACAGTTGCTCATTGCGAAGGAGTTCGAGAATAAGACGTAGGTGTTGTTCATGCTCCTCTCGGCTCTTCGAGTAGATTAGGATGTCGTCGATGAATACGATTACGAACTTGTCGAGGTAGGGTTTGCATACTCGGTTCATGAGATCCATGAAGATTGCAGGTGCGTTGGTCATACCGAAAGGCATAACGAGGAATTCGTAGTGACCATAGCGGGTTCTGAAGGCAGTCTTAGAGATGTCCTCATCGCGGACTCTCAGCTGGTGATAACCCGATCGCAGATCAATCTTGGAATAATAGCTCGACCCTTGCAGCTGGTCAAACAGGTCGTCGATACGGGGAAGTGGATAGCGGTTCTTGATGGTAACCTTGTTAAGTTCGCGGTAGTCAATGCACATTCGGAATGAGCCATCTTTCTTTTTGACGAAGAGCACTGGGGCTCCCCAGGGTGATGAACTAGGACGGATAAAACCTTTGTCCAAAAGTTCTTGTAGTTGGGTAGAAAGCTCCTTGAGCTCCGCGGGGGCTAATCGATAAGGTGCACGAGCTATAGGTGCTGCTCCGGGAGCTAGCTCGATTTGAAATTCGACCTGACGGTGAGGAGGGAGTCCAGGTAGTTCCTCCGGGAATACCTCGAGATAGTCGCGTACAACTGGAAAATCTTCAATCCTGTTTTCCATTTTCTGTGTGTCGGTAATGAGGGCTAAGATAGCGGTGTGCCCCTTTCGTAGGTACTTCTGGGCCTTTAAGAATGAAATGATGCCTGTGACTTCTCCGCTCTTGTCGCCTTGAACTATAAGGGGTTTGCCTGGGGGACGGGGAATACGAATAGCTTTCTCCTGGCAGAGGATTTCAGCTCGATGTTTGGATAACCAATCCATACCAATAATGACGTCGAAGCTTCCAAGAATGATGGGGAAAAGATCAATACGGAAGGTCTGACCAGACAACTCTAATTTGCAGTTACGAATTATGTGTGAGGCCTCGAGGTTTCTACCATTAGCTATTTCAACGGTGTGCTTAGAGTTCAGCGGCGTAAGAGTGAGCTTAAGTTTCTTACTAATACGTAGGGATACATAACTAGCATCTGCTCCGGAATCAAATAGCATGGAAACATAACGATCATTAAGTAGGAACTTATCCGCTACAACGTTGGGGTCATTCCTTGCTTCCCCAGCTCCAATCACAAAAGCTTTTCCTCTAGCACCATTTCCAGCATTGTTGTTATTGTTCCCAGCACCCTGATTGTTGTTGTTTTGATTCAGTTCAGGGCAATCCTTTCGCATGTGCCCCATTGCTCCACACTTGAAGCATCCACGGTTGTTTCCTTGTTGCTGCTGTTGCTGTGGTTGTTGCTGATTCTGCCTAGCGGGGAACTGGCTTCGGCAGTCTTTGGCTTCATGCCCCATCTTGTTGCATCGCTGACACTGACCTTTTCCACATGGCCCACTGTGATGTCGGTTACATTTGTTACACTTAGGGTGGTTTCCTCGATAGCCACCCTGTTGCTGAGGGCCCTTGTTGCTTTCAGTCTTCCTTTGTTGAACTGGGGCCTGAGTGGGGTTAGCATCCTTTCCCTGACTTCCATCCCACTTTCGCTTGTTATCGCCAGAAGTTCCAGTAGTAGCACCGATCCTCTGGGGCAGCTTGCCCTCTTCCACAGCCTGATTGGTGAGTTTGTGGGCAAGACGAACCACAGGCTGTATGGTATTGAGGTTGGCCGAGGTCACATGACTTCTGATTTCGGGGACCAAGCCTTTGATGTACAATTCAATCCTTCGGTACATAGGTCGGGACATGTTTGGGCAAAGAGCAGCATAGTCGTTGGACTGCTTGGTGTAGGTCTCAATCTCTGACCCAACCATCTTGAGCGCGTAGTACTCGTTCTCGAGCTTGTGGATGTCATCCCTGTGACAGTATTCCTCTTTGATCATGTCCTTGAAATCTTCCCATGCCGTAGCATTAGCAGTTTCCAGACCAAGCATCTGAATTTGTGCCTTCCACCATGAAAGCGCGTTTCCTTCAAGTGTACCAGTTGCGTACTTAACCCAGTTAGCAGGGGGACACTCGCAGATAGCAAAGACAGCTTCGGCCTTTTCAATCCAATGCAGAAGGCCTATGGCACCCTCAGTGCCGTTGAAAGGGAGGGGCTTGCCATCCATGAAGGTTTTGAAAGTACAAACACGTGGTTGCGCAGGCGCAGGCTGACCTCCAGGGTGAGCTGCGAAAGCTGCAGCCACCGTGTTGAGCAAGTTAGCGAATTGAGCCTGAGTCATGTTAACGCTTCCTCTTCCGCGTCCACTCATTGTCTTCATGACCAGAAAACACAATATGGGTGTGATGTCGTAACGTAGCGAGAATAAGACAGAAGAGAGATGTGTATCTATCTAATCTGGCACACTAGTATGTATAGTAGAGTAGTCAATATAAGATAAACAAGCAAGTAAGCACAAGTCCGAGCTATGAGGTCTAGTATGTCGAGTCCTGCCCTTGGAGTGTAGTGTCGTCACGAGTCACGGGTTATAGTCTGGTTTTTCTCAAAAAGACTCTTCTTTTTAAAACCAAGTTCACTATAACCAATGGCTCTGATACCAATCTGTCACACCCCCAAATTCCACCTGCGGAGTACCGTCCGCTTGAGGGCGTGACCGACCAGGATCCAGCCACCAATTATACTGAGCATTGGATAATAGTAAGGATGATCACCAACCATAATGGTTAGTAAACACCATAGTTTAAAGTTCAAATGTTTAGGTTCAAATAACAGTTAAGTAAGTAGCGGAAGCATAGGCAAAATAGTTTAAACAAAGTTCATAGTTCAAATTAATTAGAACCCAACGTGCGGGTTTAGGCGACCACTACACTTCCCAAGCTGCAAGCTCCTGAGTCACTGGTTACCTGCAAAGCATGCAGTAAGGGGTCAACAATAATGCTGAGTGAGTTCACTAGTTGTCCAGTTTTAATTACCAAAAACTTGTTTCACCAGTTAATTCATCCGTTTATACATGCCATGGGGAGCTACCCCAAAAGTTAGCAACTAAACTGTTTTTCCAATACCGAACACTAGGTGACCGTTGCGTATCCGCAAGAGAGTGCCCCGATGTCAATGTTCTATCATCATTGACGGATGCCTGAGTACATTAGTTCACGACCGATCCCATACCTTGGCACGGTGTGAGGTTGGTAAGACCTAAATAGCGCTATCAACTAATAACCCGTTCGCCTGGCCCCGGCGACTAATCGGTATTAAGTAGTAGGGACTTTAAGTGATAGAGTTTCGTTTAGTGCCGTTTGTTGCAATCCGTATAAACAGTAATTAACTAAAAGGTTCCCAATAACAAGGGAAGGAAAGTAAGTTTGTTCCCAGTAACTAGGGAAGGAATGTAGATGGTATCCCCTTTACAAGGGGATAGGGTTGTTTTAGTCTCGTGTCCCAAACCACCGGGACGCATGCTTTTAAGTAGTGAACTCACCTTGGGTTGCTCGGTAGATTATTTTACCCGGTCAAGTATGTTGGTCACCACGTCCTAATATGGTTACCAAATATGGGTCAAGTCGGGTACAAATAACACATAGCGAACACGTATAGCAAACACATCAGCCCTAAACATATAATCAGCAGTAACAAACATGCAGTTCAGTCAACAGAAAGTCCAACAGTCAAGGCCCAATAACGAAGTAGCCCAGTCGAGACAAGGGTGGTTGCGACTCGCAACCGAGGTTACGACTCGCGACCGAGGTCTCGGTTTATCACGTTTTGGTTACGACTCGCAACCAGAGGTTCCGACTTAGCAGCAGTGGTTACGACTCGCAACCGGATTCGATACGCGTTGATTGCGACTCGCAACCGGGAGATCTCGACAAGACTTGATGTGGTCTCGAGTAGCAACCAAAGGTTGCGACTCGCAACCGTGATTACGTGCACAAGAAGACCTTCTAGAACCTGCAAACTGTACTAACCAATGATATTGCAATTTCATGAAATCAGTGTACTATACCCACTAAACATGTTTGTTTGTCTAAATTATGTCCAAAACAGATCAAACAAAGCATATTCAAAATATTTAAGTGACCTTCATGCTGTTCATCATGATATTCATACATCATTCAAGCAATATCCAACAACAACTAACAAGAGACTTTAACCGAAAATCCTTATAATCAAACGGACAATCAGATTATTCAACCACCAAGTAGTCACTTTCGTCATACATGTTCATCAACATACAACCTACAATAACAACCTAAAATCATGCAAGATTCTCTAACCAACCCTTTATACTAACCGGATAACAATCAAGCATTTAACTCGGCTGATTTATACTCTATTTCTTAACAAAAACAACCACAACGACAATAATCAAGCATCATTTAGTAACAAGACAAACAAGCAAAACAACTATAGGGATATTCATGCTAACCGGTTAGAAGTAGTGGTCCAAGAATTCGATAAACTAAGCTCCGAAAGATGATCTTGAGCTTGAATCCGCGAGCCTTGATGCTATGGTTGGACCCGAGAGAGATGAGATGGTGAGGAAGTGATCTTGGTTGCTAGGATTCTTAGGGTTTTAGGGTTTTTAGTGAGAGAAAGTAGATGAGGTGAGAGGGATGAGAGAATGATAAGGGTGTGGGTGAAAATGAGGGTCAAGTGTGTGTATAACCGGTTTACATATGTGGGTTGTAGGTTTCGGGTGGGCTTTGGCCCTAACCGGCCCAAGCCGTGTACTATTCACTCGAGACCAAGAGTGGTCTCGAGTCGGGTTTCGCGGTTTCGACTCATATATGTATATAACACACACATATATATATATATATATCTATATGTACATACATACACACAACATGTAATAACAAGCACTTCATAATTTTTCACTTTATAGTTTACGTACACGCAAGTTACATCACAAAGGTTTCCCGGGAAAACCCGAGGTGTCACATTGGGTTTCAAAACCCTATAAAACAAAGCTTGAAAACAAAAGGTGTTGAAAATAAACTTGAAATAAGCACTAAGCATCAAAATGTGTTCCAAAAGAGAGAAGATACGTTTGTTATAGTGTATCTACCATTTTCATACACAAACCATGTTAGGATGATGGTTGATGAGGAAAAAGTGGGAGAAAACCTTGTTCAAATTGCTAGTTAAAAACTAAATTGGAAAGTTGGAAAACAAACCGTACACGTAGAAACTCTATCTCTGGATCTCTAAATTTTCCCAACTTTTACTGTAACTTTATAATGTCATAAGAAGGCTACAACACAAAAATCAACAATTTTGGAGTCGTCTACATATTATCTAATTTTTGGGCTTAAATAACAGTAATAAATAAATAAAATAATTAAGACTTCCATAGAATTCCACAGAAATGTTTATAAGTCATATGGAGCTTATAAACCAAATTTCATAAATATTGGATTTTTGGAACAATAGTTTTGATTTTTGGCTTTATAAACACAATATAAAGGAGAGGATCAAGATTTCTACAACAAACACTCCACGAACATGAAAAATTACTTTTTCCCAGTAACATATGAGTTCATATCTGATTTCTATATTTTTGTGTAATTATTTGATCATTTATATAAATTTTAAGTTATTTATTCAAGAATATAAGCTTAAAAGCCAACACATCTAAAGGTAGGAATGAAGTCCTACAAGTTTTTAAGCTCAAAATACTATATTTTAATATTTTATATCATGTCCTAAAATACTATTCAGATTTTAGGGCAAGTTCGAACTAATAACGAAATAAATCAGTGATTTATGTAAAACTGACAAGCGTCGAGATCAAAACCGACAAGCCTCAAAGTAAAATCAGAATGAGCATTGAAAGTAAAATAATAAGAAAAGTTATAAAATGCATAAAATTGTAAAACCTACTTGTTTGTGCTTTAGAGCTTAAGAAAGAAAGTGTTGAGGTGTGAAAAGTGATGACAATTTAACCTTTATTTATAGTGGGATTTCTAAAGACGACTTAAATCAAGTTTAATAGAGTCAAAACAACAATTAATAAAAATATTTTAAATGGTTTTAATTCTTTTGATTAGACTTGTTGACTAGCAATTTAAATCAAATTAAACTTATATAAGTTTTAAAAATTTAATAGATTTTAATTAAACTTTATAAAACAAATAAAATTTACTATGCCTATAAAACTTTGTTTTATAAACAATTGTTCATAAAGCTTAAAAGATGAACCTTATACTTTTTTTTTTAATTTCTACAACTAGTTTTATAAATTATTAGATACTAGTATTTGACACCGCGCGTGTTGCGGCGCGGGATTCGATTGTTATGGGCTTGTATTCTACCTCACACGTTGTGGCGCGGGATTCGATCCTTTTAGGCTTGTATTTTACCTCATATGTTGCAGCACGGGATTCAATCATTATATCGTTAATGTTATGGGCTTGTATTTTACGTCACAGGTTGCGGCACGGAATTCAATCCATATGGGCTTGTATTTTACCTCACGCATTGCAGCACGGGATTCAATCTTAATGGGATCGAATCGTTATGGGCTTGTATTTTACCTCATGCGTTGCGGCGCGGGATTCAATTGTTATGTTATCCGGGATTTGATCGTTATGGACTTATATTTTACCTCACGCGCTCGGCGCGGGATTCAATCATTATGGGCTTGTATTTTACCTCAAACGTTAGGATTCAATCATTATCGGCTCGTATTTTACGGTTTACCCCGCGGGACAAGATTCGATCGTTATCAGCTCAGCGAAACACAAAAGAAGTAAAACTTTTATGTAAACTCAATTATACATTATACAGCAATCAATTACTGATGATATTCGCTGGAGATGTAGCTTACACAGACGCAAAACATTCAGCATTATCTAGTGATTTGGTCGGTCACATGCAATCCAATCCGCTACCAGAGGCCATTCACCTTTTTAGCACTACCATCAGAACACCATTAAACCATTTGGAGCTTGTAAACCTTGTTTTATCATGTATCATCATCCACCGCCTAAATCATCAAATAAAAAGCAAAAAACCAACATAGATGGTAAATAAGATACAATGCACAATGTACAACCTCTATAGCTTGAAAATGTTATACATTTCATATTACATATATCCTATTATCTACTATTTACAAGAACCTAAACTAAGTGTACAACATACTTTAACATAGAACATCTTTTAAACACAATATTCCTAAGAGTGTTACAAATTAATAGTATATAAATGAGTTGTTAGTTCCAAAAGTTTTAATAAATTGTTTTGTAACTTAAATCTTTAACTAGGTTTATAAACAGCGCCGCGTTGCGCACGCTCAACCGAATTGTTCTTGATGTGATAGCATTTACGTTTTACATTACAACTCAACACGATTATGCTATACCGAATCATTCTTGGTATAATAACGTGATATGCCAAATTTAATTTTCACAAACGTGGAAATGCATTTCTGGTTCAGCTGGCCATGGTTGAGAACTATGATAGACTACCACCACTTCAATGTCGGGTTCCTCCAATGTTCACCTCATGGCCTCTTCCATGCTTTATTTAATTAGTTAATATGGAAGATGGAATTAAAGGAGATAAACAATAAGATAAACTTGAAGTTCAACATAGGATCCAGAATATGTTGGTTGTTTGAGTTGTCAGGGGAATAAGGTTATCAACTGGGTAAGCAGCCTAAATTGCATTTTAAGGCAACCATCATAAACTTTAGAAAATAGAAATATATATAACTTTTTACTATAAATAGTTGTTAATGATAGTGTTGCAAAGAAGAAGACATGCAAACAGGGTCCAAAAAAAACATACATCCTAAAAGTCCCCGATGGCTCAAACAATAATATAAAAGGATATTTAACCATTACTTTATTAGCATCACCAACCACCAGAGCTTTTCTTGTTGCTACCCTATCCACTATTATTTGCATCCTTTCCTTCAGCCCCCAACTGCCGCCCCACCTGAACCAGAAGTTCCGACTTTTGAGCCTTTCTTCGTCAACATATCGTTTCTACCATACAGGTCAAAACTAAATCCGACTTTTGAAATGTTCATTGTAATAATTTCAGTAGCATTTCGTTAACACAGTTAGACAAACAACTACAAATGAGAAATTAAAGACCATATGATAAGGAGTTAAAGTCCAACACAATTTTGATGCATTAACGGACCATATGCTTCTATCATGTTCTTTAAAGGTATAGAGCAACTATTATGAGTAGTATTTAAATGCATCTAACAATGGCCTTGCATAAAAGATTCTTGCTTGCGCTTATAAACAAAAATACATCGATGGCATGGAAATAAATAATGTACTTACATGCATGGTATGCATCTTCCCCCTACTTGTAACACCATGTAACGCCCCAAAAACCCAAATGTTTAATTTACTAATATGTTTTCTTGTTTCAAGGCATGAAGTGGGTAAACTGGTTTTAAATAACCTAGTTAAAGTTTGAGTTCAATTATAAGGAAAGAAGTTTGTGACAAGTATGGAAAGATGGTAAACTTTAGGGTCCAAACTTGGGCAACTGAAAGATGAGTTACATAAACATAAAAACAAAACACACACACATTAGAGGTGTGTGTGTGTGTGACGGTTTGATCAAGGGGGAAGAACAAACCCTAAAAGTCACATAATCTACTAAATTGGAAGGGAAATGAAGGTTTAATGGATGCATGAGCTAGATTCTTAACCATCTAGACAAGATAAACACATGGTAAGTTGTAATTTATGATTTGGTGATCTTAAATGAAGTGGGTTTATGATCAATCTAGGAAATTGCATGAAATTAAGTATGAATATGTGTTAGAATCACCATATGAAAGATGAATTATGCAAGACATTGAGTAAATTGACGTTTTGAGATGAAACCCACTTGTAGAAAGAATGGTGATATGGGTGAATCATCCATGTCTAATCTTTGTGCTAATTTGATGAATTATGTAGGGTGTGATACATAGATGTTAGCTAGTTTAAAGTATAGTATGAGAATTATTTGATTATAGATGTGTTGATGAGATGAATGCAAGAAGTGGGAATTAAAGCATGAAATACTTGTACCTTGTGTTTAGATAGTAGTACACACACCAAGTGTTTGATGAAATGTCTATGTGATGATTTTAGATGATATTGTGTACAAGTGATGGATGGAAATGTATAGAATGTAATAATGAGGTCATCAACGATAGATTAACATGAGATATGTGTTTTGGTTGAAATACATATGAGCATTTAGTTGAGAAAACAATTTTGGTAAAAAGTATGTTTAGGAGTTATACTCCTTACTTTAATGGTGTGGTAAACCTCATGTGTTGGACTAGGGGCTTAATGGTAATTTGGTTATTGATGCACACTAAATGAATAGCTTGTGGACTTACTAAAGAATGATGTTGAGATTATGTAAATTACTAGCTTGAATGTGGTTGACAATTGTTGGACATGAGAGCCTTAGTTTGTATTGATTTGGTTGTACATGTGCATGATGTAACTAGGCGATCTTGTGATTTAATGCGTATTTCATCATGAGTATGAAATGTACATAATGTCATTTGCATAGTCTAATATGATGACATGGATGTATATGATTAAGTCGAAAGATCATATGGTAATCCCTTGACTTCTGAAAGTCAACTGCGCATAAGAAGCATGGTTAGACTTGTTGTCACAATTGTAAGAATATAGTAAGTCATATGGTACGTGTTATATATATATGTGTTAAATGCGATGACGTGATGAATTATATGAGATTGAAAGGATGTGAATTTGGGTATATTCTTTATGCTTGTTAGAATTGACTAATGAAAGTCAAATATGAAATATGCAATTGATATGATCGTTAACATGTACAATTGTGTATGCTAACAAGAATGTGATTTCGATGACATGGAAGTATAGGGATCATGTCGAGATGGACTCAAGCATGAAATGCTAACGGGTCAAGAGGAGGCAAGGAAGCGGATACGAACGCGGATGCATAAGGTAAGTGGTTTCCGAAATCACTTCTTAATTTGTTTAAGTAAAGTTAAGTACTAGTTATTTATGTATGATAATTGAAATCAAGTAGGGTTTTACACATAATGGAAATGTTAGGATCCAGGTCAAAATGATAAGTGTATTAAACATTTAGTTATATAAAAGCGATGGATTTCGCTAAGTAAACCAAACAATCAAAATGAGATTTTATTGTATACCGGAATGGTTGCATAAGTAATGACTTCGAAATAACACCCGGGTAATGGGTAGGATTGTATATAAGCGCGCTAACTGAGAAATGGAGACGTGGGTTAATAGTCTAAAGACTTGGTTTTGAGTTATGATTAAATGGGACAAACTATTTCGCATATGGGAATTGTACTAACAAAGTTCAATTACGTATAATTGAATGAGTTTAACGCATACCGGGTATCGGGTGCATAAACCCCATGTACGGAACTCCGGATAATGTAAAACTTTTATTGTTATCATGTTCATGTGAGTTTTGTGTATAAACAAATGAGTTGTTTGATAAAAACATGAACGAGTCAAATAATTCATAAATGAATATTAAGTCAAAAAATTATAAGTTAAGAATTTCCTTAATCCGGATGTTGGATTTCGAGTCCATATGATAAAGGACCAAATTACGATCATGTGGGAAGAAACGGATCGTAAAACGGACAAGAAATGAGAAAGTTATGACCAAATTTGTAAAAAATTATTAAGCTGAAAGTGGCAGCTCTAAACAAGGCGCAAGGTTGTGCCCCCCAGGCACAAGGTTACGCCCCTGACTGATGTCATCTGTATTGCGCCAGATTGGTTTCTTTTTGCGCCAATCGCTGGTTCTTTCATATTTTTCGCATTCTTCAACTCCAAACTTGTGTGAAGGCTATCTAACTACGTTATATGCATTATATAACTATATGTATGTATGTAAGCATGTACGTATAAACATGTTTATGTTTGCATATATGTTCTCGGGTGTATGTAAATAGATGTATGAGTATACATATATGAACGTATGTATTAAATGGGATTCAATGTACACAAAGGAATAAAGCTTGTATGTATTCATGTAGGTGTGTATGTGTGTATGAATATACATGTGAATGTACGTATGCACGAAGTAGGATTTATCACCCATGAAAGAATGGGGCATGTATGTATGCATAGTTTCAATACGTTTGAGTATTGACATTACTAATAGTGTGCCTTGAGATTGAAATGTAATACAGGTACATTATTGAAGTCTCACCAAGAAATAGACACCCAGATGAAATGTGTGAATTTAGAAAAATATCGGAATGGAAAGTATACGAGGATAGAACGTAACGAGACTCCATAATAATGAATCTTATTTATATATAATATGTGCTAATGTTACGAATGCATGTGGTGAGTGCAGGTTGTACAGAATTATGGATCAATATTATGAAGAGCAAGTGATTGAAGATCGAGTTAAAGAGATATGGATTGTACGGAATGGGTGTTCATGTAATCTGTATTAGCATGTTATAATTGGTACATTAATGAAAGGTAAACGATGTAGTTCCTTACATAAAGATGTTTTTAAATGATTTTCAAGTATAAAGGAACATTTTAAGAAAGAAATTTTATGGTACGTATTTCCGCAGCGTCTTTTTGATCAAAACGTTTTAGGGTCTTACACACCATATGCGAATACAGTTCCTACAATAGTAGTTTCACAGCAGCTCCAACAACTATATTTTAGCAATAAATATACTGATATCAAATTGGATCAAGTTTTATCCCATCGTTTTTACCTTCCATATAAGCTTTTGTAACAGGTCCAGCAGCTACTTCATACACTTCTTGAGTTTTCGCATAAGATCTAAAAACTTTATCCACAAGTTTCATCAGGAAAACAAACAAACCCAAAACTTCAACAACATAATGACCAACATAACCATATAAACCCAGAATGAAAAAGAACAATAATGACTACAACAGAACCTTTTATGTTATTTAAAACATCAAATCAACATACGAAATTGACAAAAATAAAACTTACGCTGCTATAGGCCAACTCCTTCTTGGCCCTTGTTCAAACCAACTAATATGCCTATGTTAGGCTGATAGAGCGCCATCACTCGCTACGATATCCAATTCATCAGTTTACTTAAGTTACCTTGTATACATAAACCCTGTTTTCATTAGCTTGAGACCTTTTTTCAGTTATCAATGTTTTAGAAAACAGATGCATAAGGTCAACCAATAACAATTTGAATCATCAGCTTACTACAAAACTCACATCAACAAATGAATAAATTAGATTTTCGTCTATCAAAACCACATCCTTAAATGGCAATCAAATAGTTTACTCGCATACCACATGTCTGAGATACAAAATTTCTTCTAAAAATAGGCCATACGATTGTTAAAATAACGGGTCATATAGTTAGAAGCCATTGGTAAAAGCAAAAAAGTTAAATATCAAAAGCAATCGTATGGCCTGTTTTTACCAATGGCCATACAAATTCTTCTCAAAAAGTTTTAGCTCTAGATTTTAGCAACTCATATATAAATTGACTATAATCTCACCGTGAAACTACTAATGCCAATCGATACCATTTCCATAACTCACATCTTGAAGACTTCTGAGATCAGGCACTTTATGGTTCTGAACAAATTTTCTGATTATGTGGGGATAAACTAAAGTAATTCAAATTGAAAAACTATAGAAAAAACCATAAAATAGGGGTGATTTCTCTACCTGAGATACAAACCCATTACTATTTAAAACCGCCAAATCCCTACAACAAACTTCCTCGCTGACATGTAGTTGTGGTGGCGATTGACAGGATGAGGGGTTGGGTTGGAAGTGAGGGTGGAAACTCATATGAGCTGTGTAAAAAGAGATGATATCACGTTAGGGACCAATCTTAACAAAAGTGGTCGTTATTTTGTGAGTACCAAAGCATCGTCAGAATATGACCGGAATATCAAAGGTCACTGGAAACAACTATGGTTATCGAAACGACACCACCGCCGTTTGACGGCCCAATAACATCAACACCGTCGTCTCCTACGTCAAACCCTAGAACCAACACCATCGCTCCTCTGTTGTCCATCGAAAACCACTATTTACCACCGTTCATCAGAGAGGCTGCCAGTGGTTCGGTAGGAGATGGTCATCAGACCACTCCTCTCTCTAAACTCTCTCTAAAAATATGCATCTCTATCTTATTCAAGGCTTTTTTTCTCTAGGATCATGTCTCTCTCTCCTCACTTGTATATAGATGTATGATAAATGATGAGTCAAAAGATGAGGCTTCATATCTAAGTGAGCAGCATGACACGTGTGGAAGAACAAAAAGCTGGAGCCTGACATGTGGGAAAGAACAAAAAGCTGGGGTGTTAAAAAACGGAAGGGATGAGATCTGAACCAAAGCCAAAGCTATAAAGACACAACTCACCAACCACTAAATCAGAAGACAAATCTTATGAAAGGACCAAATGAAAATGTATATATGCACTATCAAGATTGCTGTGTAGGAAAAAAAGAGGCAACCAATAGTTTACTGCCACGTGGCAGCAAACACTATTCCTAAGGTTTGTTTTTTGATAGTAAGATATTGTTTATGTAGTTAATAACATATTTATAGTTATAACATTTAGTTATAAATATATAAACCATTATATTTTATAACTAAAAATGTATAACTATAGATAAATTAAAAGAATTTAGATAGATAATTATGTAAATAGAGTAATGGATTAATCTTCAAACCAACAAATCCCCATGTTTAAAGAGCTTGGGAAAGATGCTGAAACCATGCTTGAGGAGTCTACTTAACACAGTAGAGAGACTTGTGTAAGAGATAAACATGATCAGGATGTTTGGGATTAACAAAACCTTGAACCTGTTTTGTCTTGTGATGGCTAATATTATTTTATGTTATGTGTTGATCTTTTTTCCTTTTACACAAAAATTGATTACAATTTTACACGAAAGTAAAAAATGTTCAAATGGATTAGGTTGGCGGATTTCACCCTTTGTCCAGTTTTTTCACCTCCCTTGGAATCGTTCACAAACTATTTCGCCCTCACACAAGTGAGAAGAAATGGTTTTGTTTAACATTGTGTGGTTGAAACCGGTCTCACAATCATATGTTCCTAGCAGGATTTTGGCACTTTGCCTTTGACATAACTATCTTTCCCATTAATCACATGCCTTATAGAACATCCTCCAACAAATCTCCTTTGAAAATATCTTTCATAGACCCTCTAATTATTCATTTCTTCCTGCTTTCTGGAGTTATAGTTTTTCCTATCTTCAACCATACAATGGTCACAAGATGGATTTTTTTCTACACCCTACATCTTTATTGGATATAACCCGACATGTCATGGTGATCGATGCCTAGATCTAACAACGGATCTTATCTATATTCCTTGCCATGTCCATTTTATCAAGGATACATTTACTTTTTAAACACATACTCCTTCTACTCAACCTATCTATCCATCCAACAATTACACATCATTTTCTGACACTAGTACAAAACGAGCAACAAACGTGGTGATTTTAATCATCTCGGTTTTGGACCACGACTTAGAGCATGTCATAAAATCATATTATTAATACACGCGAGGGTCTAAATACGTGGTTAGGAACCACATCTAAAAATATAGTTGCCAAATAAATTATGCTTTGGCGAGAAGTCGAAGTCTTTTAAACCGCTACCACTGTCGATATTTAAATCAAGTAAACAAACTCAACTTCACTACATACATACATACATACATTGATGTGAGCAAAATGCAACATATAAATTACATCAAATGAAGCATAAAACTAACCTTTTTTTAGTACTAATGTTGGAAAAAGTGTGCTTTTGTCTTCCTTTTGTATTTTCAGGACCAAATGAGCTTAAATGAACAAAAGGAACAAATATGCAGCAAAAACCAACATAAATACAAAGAAAAGGAAGAAACGTGGCGTGCCCGACCCCTCGACAGCATCTTCCCAAGTAAAAACAAAGAAACAGAAGGCTGACCACGGCCCCGTGCCCACTGAGCACGGGGGCGTGGCCAAATGTCCGTAGAAAAGACAAAGCTATAGAAGCTTATATTGCTCACCACGGGGGGCGTGCCCACTGAGCATGGGGCGTGGTAAACGCTAAGATTCACAAAATCTAGCAAATCTTGGCAGTACAGATATGCTTTCGCACACGGGGCCGTGCCCAGCGAACACGAGGCCATGTGGAGCCTAACGCAGACAAAGGCAATTAATGAAGGAAGAGAAAATGGATGGCCACGGGTACGTGTCCAGCGAACACGGGGCCGTGGCCGGGCTTCTGTTTAGGCTATAAATAGAGGTGCTTGGTTCACTTCAAAGGCATCCCTTGGAAAACCAGCTCTCTCCCACTTTACCACCACTCCACCACCACTACAACACCCACATCCACCACCATCATCCATCATACACCTTAGAGTGTGTGTAGTAGTCTCGAGATCCAAGATTGATCGTATGAGTTCTTGTCAATCAAAGGCCATGTTTGGCTAAGTCTCTTACATCACTTGGTGAAGACAAGTCTTTAATGTAATACTTTTGATTTTTAATCTTTTCGCACTTTTTATTTGGTTTTGTATTAATGATTTTAATAACTAGTTTCTTATGTTGAAGGTGAAACTTCCTTATCATTTGTCTGTGGTGTCTTGGCATTACTTTACTGTCTATATAACGTAAAAGATTTTCACCATTCATATCTCTACGGTATATATAGAGATATGTTGGCTACCTGGTCGGAGGTAAAAGGAATGGTTTGGTAAGGTTCTTGCCTTGTTCAGTGTATAGATCCTGCAAGGACCTGGGTCAAGCTTACTAGGACCTCCTTCAATAGCCACTGGTATTGGATGGCGGGGGTGCGGATGGCTTGATCCCCTCATATGTAAACTACTATTAATACATTATACCGGCTACTTGGGATTGTATCCCTGCTGACTCAAACCACTTAGCCGTGGGTAACGTCGCCTTCAAAAGAGGGGCCTACCACTTTACGCATTAATAACTTAATTAATTATCTTCCAATATTCCGACCCTTTGGGATTGTATCCTACTTGACTCAAACCACAGGGTTGAGGGTAACGTCACATTCAAAAGAGGGGCCTACTACTATAACTAAGACAATCTCTTAAAAAGTGCAAAAGTGTAGAAATCATCAAAGGTTACATTAAAGGAGAGTCAGATCCAAGTGATTCATCTTGTCTATCTGATTTTCTTTTATTTTATTTTTCAGCATTTTTAGTTTTTATTTTTATGTTTAAAACCTTTTTCTAAAAACTTTGATTTGATTAGACGTTGAGGATAAACCGATACTAAAAGCTCTTGTGTCCTTGGACGACCTCGGTATCTTACCAACGCTATACTACGCTCACGATGGCTGCACTTGCCCATGTGTGTGTTTAGTGTTAGTAGAATATCGTGTTTTATAAATTTAAAACTTGACTAATGTGTTAAAAATGGCTTAAAATATAAATAAAATCATAACACACTTGACACACATCAAGTTTTTGACGCCGTTGCCGAGGACACAAGGATTTTAAGAAAGTTAGGAATCAACGGCCTAATCGTTTTTCTTGTTTTTCTGTTTTTTTAGGATTTTTTATAGTTTTTCCAGCTTCTGTAGGGCTCAGCACAGGGCCGTGCCTGGTCGAACACGAGCCATGCCCAACATTCTTACTAGCAGTTTTTGTTTTCTGAGTTACAGAAAGGTGACCACGGGGCTGTGCCGGTGCAACATGGGGCCATGTTGAACTTTCTAGTAACGTGGATCCAGAAAACAGATACTGTAACAACGACCACGGGGAGTGGTGAGACTTCTAACCACCCATCTTTTATGTTTTTATTGCAGGACTTGGGACCCAGGCGCAGCACCCGAACTTCCTACACAATGCATGAGCTCCAGTTCCAATAAAGATATAAAAGAACCTCTAGACGAACCCCAACGCTTTCTAAGAAAAAGACTTAAAGCTAAAATCCAAGAGAAAGTTTCGGGGGCCTACTTCCAATGGCGGGCCAACGTACCCTAATGGATTACCTACGGCCCACAGTAGGTAATCTCGGCGCCGCTATCAATGCACCGAATGTCGATGCCAACAACTTCAAACTTCGACCGCACTTTATACAAATGCTCCAAAACTCCGCAACCTTCCATGGGCTTGCGGACGAAGATCCCCATTTACATATTACCAATTTCTGGGAAATATGTGATACTTTTCGTATCAATGGGGCATCAAACGACGCCATCCGCCTCCGAATGTTCCCATTTTCACTAAAAGACCGAGCTAAGGGTTGGCTTAGCACCCTCCCAAGTGGTTCGTTAACACTTGGGATGAACTAGCCCAAAAGTTTCTATATAGGTATTACCCCTCCTTCTAAAACGGCTAAATTAATGAGTCAAATTAATACATACTCACAAGAGGACGGGGAATCCTTATATGAAACTTGGGAAAGATTCAAGGAACTATTAAGAAAATGCTCTCATCATGGTCTTGCAATATGGCAACAAGTATCCACTTTCTATAATGGATTGTTGCCACACAAAAGACAACCACTCGACTCTAGCTCCAGGGAACTTCTAGGTAATCGTCGCCCAAATGAAATTTATAATCAAATTGAGTAAATTGCTCAAAACAATTTTCAATGGCATACTCCCCGAGGCACAAAATCCATCGCCCCGGGCGCCATAAGGTAGATGAGAACACCACTTTGTAACCCCGAATCGAGGCCCTCTCTTCGAAAATTAAAAAGTTAGAAATGGCAAAAACAGCCTCGGTTATGGCTTGCGAAGGGTGAGGTGGGCCACATGAAAATTGGAGTTTTATGAAAGAAATGGATAATCAAACGGAAATGGTAAACTACATTGATAATAGACCTAGGCCGCAGGTCCTCCAACGGGTACCTACAACCAAGGATGACGTAACTATCCTAACCTTGGTTGGAGAGAACCCAGCAATAGTAGTAACCAATAAAACCAAAACCAATGAACAAACTTTCAACAACCAATAAATGAGTCACAAAATTTCTCTCAACAACAACAAGGGGGACGAGAGAGGCTTGAAGATACCATCTCACGCCTCATCTCCGACACCAAAAAGAAAAACTCGGATTGATTCCAACAAATGGAATCGAACTTTAGAAATCAACAAGGTAGTATTCAAAACATTGAAAAACAACTAAATTAACTAGCTCAAATTTTTTCCAAGAGACCACAAGGCGCGTTACCTAGCAATACCGAAACCAACCCAAAGGCGCAAGTACATCTCATCACATTGAGAAACCATACCATAGGTCCCGAGGAGGATCCGCTACCTCCATCCGACAAGAGTCCATCCAGTCAACCCACAACTTCACCAACACCCCAAAAGGAAACGACTCCCCCACCAAATCACGAGCCTCCCATGTGACATATGTACTTGTAATCATTGCATTAAATCTAAACAGTTTAATTATCAATAAAACAATGTGATTTAACCCCAATTTTTGTTTATTTATGTTTGACATTTTGCACGTTTTGATTTTGTTCTATTTTAAACTCTATATCGCTTTCTTGAAAGTTATACGCAAACTGATGCGTAAACATACTCAGTTTAACGCGACAAACACTCCAGAATATCAAAATTTGCTTAACATACCTTAAATAACCTTTACATAACTTAGAAATAAGTTTTAAAGGGTTTGGTATGGCAAAAACAAGTTTATTCGCTTACAGGGACTAATTGTGACAAACTGTGAAAGTATGCCGATTCAAATAGTAATGAACATTCTGGAACATGATCATAAGTTAAACATACCATAAATATCCTTTACATAGCTTAGAAATAGGCCTTGAGGGGTTCGGTGTGCAAAAATAAACTTATTTGGTCAAACAGGGACTAAAAGCGTCAAAAAGTGCATAAGTTTGCATTTTAACGCATATCTTACGATCCGAACATATTCGGACATCCAAAAATTTTTTTAATCATTAAAATATTTTATTTTAGAGATTGGAATGAAAAATTACGCGACGAATCGTAATTTGGATCGTTTTTCGCGTCCATTCGTGTTTCGTCGTAATTAACCGAACAACGTGATCGTACGACCAAACGAACCGACATCCAAGATATTTTCAAGCATATTTCATGCCCCATATACTTTAACTTCATTATTGAGCCTTGAAAATGGGTTAACGGGGCTTAAATGTGTCAAAAAACAAGTTTTAAGCATCAGGGGCCTGTTCTGCCAATATTTGAAAGTTGCTGATCTGGAAGTCTAGGAGGGGTGCGAAGCCCATTGCTTCATCCTTTGCGGCCTGCAAAAGACCCCCATATCTGCAAAAATGGGTTTTCAGTAAACAGCAACTGAATCTGGGTTTTTGGACAAGGTTTTCTTATACCATTTGCTAGTTTTTAAGGTCCCATGGTATTCAAAACCAGGTGCAACACATGGATGGCCAAGATCAAAGCTCAAATTATGAGGAACGATCTTAACGGTTGTGGAAAATCTATAAATACCCATCCAATTTCATTCCAAGCTTGCTCACTTTTGATTTTGCTCTCATTTCTGCTCTATTGGGACTATCCCTTCTGGTTGAAGGTCCCATTCTTCAAGTTTTCTTGTTCTATCTTCAAGCTTTGGACCTTTTGTAAGCTTCTTTCATGCTTTTTATGCATTTCAAGCATAAAATTCAAACAGTGTTTGACTTTCTGTTTTGACCGTGATTTGGTCAACATAAAGTTCGTGTAAACTTTGCCACGTGAGCGTAATCACGATGGTTATAGTCCCTTGTGACTATACCTACTGATTACCACGTTGATTAGGCGTAGTGACGAGTCAAAGTTTCGGTCAAAATACGTACTTATACGTATTTTGCAACGAAGCTATTTCTGGGTATCAAAACACTTTGTTTTGATATCAAACTTGTTTTCTAACTTAGTTAAACATGTTTTAACATGTTTAACTCGCCAGTTTTAGTTTAGTGCCTATTTAGGGTCGTAAGATAAGCGGTCTAAGACTTTCAAACCCGACCCGTTTGGTCGATCATTAGGATCTGACCAAACATATTTTGTGACCATAGTTGCATAGGGAATAGCCTTCTGAGATTATACCTTATGGTCACTTAGCTTACATAGTTGTATGATAGGTAGTTTATATGCCTTAGGAAAATGACCAAAATGCTCTTTTTGCGCATAATTTCATTTTAAGCATATGTAACCTAAATTTTTTCACTTAAACTGATTATGCAACATATTTAAGCATGTTAGGGCATATAACACTTGTCATAGGACTAGTTAGGCTACTCGTTTGCGCTTTTGCGCAAATAACGCGTTAATGTGGGGTAAGCTACCTTAACGAGTCGTAACGGGTCATAAGCACTTAGAATAGGTTCCGATTTACAATATAGTCCTCGTTAAACCATGTTATATGAGTTCCAATACTCATTTGGTTTACGAAACCTTATTCTATCCGATCTTCCGATTTAGGTCTGGTTTATTAACGTAGGTACCTATATTAGGTGCCGATTGATTATGTGATCCTTCTAGCATTATTTGATTGTTATTTCAAGACTTTTAAGCAATATCAAGTGAGTACATAGTCCCCTCTTTTACTGTTTTCAAATATTTTGGGGTGAAACACATGTGCCTACTTGTTACTTTCGTGCTTTTCATGCTTTCATGACATATACTTGCTATGTTCATTAGTACGCATATAGTACATGATTTCATTTTATGCTTTGCTATGTATGTTTACTTAGCATGCTAGCACATTGATTTCATAAACGCATTTGTTGCATATGTTTACTTAGCATATGGACACATTGATTTATGTTACATTTATGCTGCATATGTTTACTCAGCATATGGGCACAATTGATTTCATGAACATTTCTACTACGTATGTTTACTTAGCATACTTAGTACATGGTTTTTACATGACATGCTTACATTTGGTATTACATTTGGTTTGTTTAACGAAACTAAAATACGTTCATTAACATTGATGACGCCGCTCGGTAGTAATGTAGTGGTACCATAGGACTTGACACCTCCCATTCCTGGAATCCTAGGTTTGTTTGGACGTAAGGAATGACAGAATCCGAAAACATTTTAATAAACCTTTGATTTGTTTAAAGGTTTATTTTACAGTCTCAAGGCTTGAATGTATGCGTTTAACATTACCACATAAATGTTTGTATCAGTAAAGCATGGATTTTGCAAAACATAACTTTTGACTTAAACTATGATTTATATCAAAAAAACATTGTTTTGTACATTTTATTTATGGGGTTGAGTAATACTTTTTTATTCACCATACATTAAATTTGGTTACACATTATCATTATACATATGGTTTGAGTAGATACTTTTACTTGCCATACTTAACATTTGATTATACAATACATGATTTACATTTGACATTAGACATTGTTTACACATAAACATTTTGACATTTGTTTAAACAAGACATTTTCGTGGTTATTGATAAGTGATTTACGTAACGAGACGTGTGTAATATGATAAAAGCATGGTGGATACACCGCTGGTACTTCCTATATATAAGTGCTTTTATGATATTACATATCGTAGTGTTATCTAAATCATTTCAACTAAGACAGGATACATTTTACACAAACGACAGATTTTTACAAAATATTGGTTTACAAACAACATATCGTATACAAACTCTTTTTACTTGGTTATTCAGTTAACCTTACACTTTTCTTTAATATCATTTGATTTTCTTATCGATTTTCGTATGATTTGTAAAAAAAAAACATTTTTCATAAGGTTCATGACTACTTTTTGTTAAACACTTCTTTTAACTACAAGTTATGAATCCTGCATAAACAAAACCTATGTATCTCACATACATTTTTATGCTGACGTACCTATTTTCACATGTGTTTTTAGAAGCTGATGCACAGTGTTGATCGTGATCCACTTAGGCGGACTTGAGCCTTAGTGGCAATAAAAGATGCAAGACTAGTTTAATTTATGTTATGCTTTCTTGTTTTAAGACAATGTAATCACTTTTATCTAAATAAAACGAAACTTTAAATACCATGGTTGTGAAACAATAATTCTGTTGCTCCACTCCCCGACGTTTCTGCCACGGTTTGTTGTTTTGCGCGGTCGGGGTGTGACAGAAGAGTTGGTATCATAGCCAATGGTTATAGGGAATTAGGTTATTAGTAATGCTTTGACCCAGACTATAACTTTTCTAGGACCCTAACACAAGTTGTCTTGTGTTTAGATCTTAAAACATGGACGTCACCTATTTTTAGGTGATTGCCAAAACAAGAACACAATTATCCAAAACAATTTTTTAAAATCAATCATCTATTCGTAGATGATTTGTTATAAGGTTTTGAACCCTCTAATTTTCCAAAACGATTTTGAAAATCAACCATCCATTCTTGAATGAATCTTTTGGCCTAGTGCCATCCAAATTTTCAAAATCTCATCAATGTTTGGGTCTAACTAATGTGAACACGTGCAATCTGGAAGGGTGGATGCCTGTACCTCGAGTTTTCTGTCTAGGCTAGAGTGTTCGTACAAATCCACATAATCAGACCAGTCACTCTTACCTGGGAACTCTTGGGGTGAGTGTCTACTTATAGGCTAAAGCATGTATTCACGATACATTATTGTGGCCCATTTACTTTGATTAGTTACTGTGTGTCGTTTGTTTGCTTTGTGGTAACAAACGAATGACCACCATCCTTACTTTTTGTCGATATTTGTAACATCTTATTCTTATCCAATACCATCTCACTCGTTTCCTCTCATGTTGTCCTCTTTTAGAAAGGCCTACTCAACGTGATGCTCAGCTACCTAACGCTGAACTGGCGGCTATTATTGCGCAGCAAATGGCTACTGCACTCCCGAATCTCATTGCTCAAATTAACCAAGCCAACAATAACAACAATAATGCTGCGTGCAACTTTAAAAGTTTCAATTCAGCTAAACCGCTCAAGTTTAGTGGTTTCGAGGGAGCAACTGGGCTCCTACAGTGGTTTGAGAACATTGAGAGCACTTTCCGTCATGTTCAGTGTCCTGATAATCACAAGGTCGAGTTTGCTTCTAGTGTATTTCAAAAGAGGGCTCACACTTGGTGGAATGGGTTAATGAGGGATCGTGGTGCTGAGATTACCTTAGGTCAAACCTGGGAAGAGCTTAGGGATCTTATGATGAGGGAATTTTGTCCTCATCACGAACAGAGGGCGTTAGAAAGGGAATTTGATGATCTAAAACAAGATAGTGGTGAACATCGGGCTTATACTGACAGATATGAGGAGTTGAGTTTGTTATGCCTCACAATGGTTACCCCACTTGATAAAGCTATTGAGAGGTATGTCGATGGTTTACCTGACCCCGTGCAAGATATCGTCACTGGTAGTAGCCCTACCACAGTTCACAGGCCATCAAGTTGGCTGCGACTTTGACTGAGTCGCAAATCAGGAAAGGTAAACTTCACAGGAAGGGTGGCGAGAACCAGAAACAGTCGCCTGACAAGAATGAGAGTAAGAAGGGTAAGAAATCTGAGTCTTCAAGAAGGTCTAGGAAGCGTAAGGCTTCCAAGAACTTTGCTGTTACAGCGCAGGCAAACCAAGCTGCTCCAAATCAGCCCACACAACCACCTGCCAAGAAATAGTACATTGGCAATGCACCTCTGTGCAACAGGTGTAACAGCCACCATCAACCGAACGTTCAGTGTCGTTATTGTACCAACTGTGGGAGATCTAGTCATCTTGCCACCACATGTCGTCTTCCCCCAAACCAGAATCAAGCAGCCCAAAACCCTGCTCAGCAACCTGCTCAACAACCAGCACAGGCTGCACGACCTCACTATCCTCCTGATTCATGCTACAATTGTGGGGATCTGACCCACTATCAAAATCAGTGTCTGAGGTTAACCAATGCGAATTAGGCGCAGGCTCGTGGTCGAGTCTTTAATATGAATGCTAATGAGACGCGTCCAGACAATGAGGTGGTCAATGGTACGTTCTTTGTTAATAATCAGCTTGCTTCTATTCTTTTTTATTCGGGTGCCGATAAGTTTGTGTCATTATCTTTTGAACCATTGCTTTGCATGTCTAGAACAAAACTAGGAAAACCTTTGACAGTAGAGGTAGCTAGTGGTGAACCCGTTGTTCCCGATTCTATTCTTCGAAATTGCCAGTTGAACCTTAACAGCCATCTCTTTCCTATCGACCTCACACCGATGCAACTTGGAAGCTTTGACATTATAGTGGGAATGGATTGGTTAGCCAAGTATCACGCGGAGGTAGTTTGTTTTGAGAAGATTGTCTGTGTACCGCTTTCGACTGGTGAGATCTTAGAGGTTCATGGTGAGAAACCTGCTCGTGGTCTTAAACTCATGTCGTGTATTCAAACTCAAAAGTACTTGCGTAAGAACTATGTCACCTTCTTGGCACATGTCATAAAGGAGAAAGGCAAAGGTAAGTCTATTCAAGACATCCCTGTTGTTCGGGATTTTCCTGAGGTATTTCCTGAAGAATTACCTGGTTTACCCCAAGTACGCCAAGTTGAGTTTCGTATTGATCTTATACCTGGTGCTAATCCTATTGCTAAATCTCCTTATCGTCTTGCACCGTCAGAGATGCAAGAGTTGTATAAACAGCTTCAGGAGCTTTCTAACAAAGGTTTTATCTGTCCTAGCTTTTCACCATGGGGTGCTCCCGTTCTTTTTGTTAAGAAGAAAGATGGATCTTTCAGGATGTGTATTGATTATCGTGAGCTTAACAAGCTTACCATCAAGAATCGATATCCCCTACCTCGCATTGATGATCTCTTTGATCAGTTACAGGGTACTACTTGTTTTTCGAAGATTGATCTACGTTCTGGGTATCATTAGCTTCTTGTACTCGAGGAAGATATTCCCAAGACAGCTTTTCGCACAAGATATGGTCATTATGAGTTCACTGTTATGCCCTTCGGTTAAACTAATGCTCCTGCTGTTTTCATGGACTTGATGAATAGGGTTTGTAAGCCTTATTTGGATAAGTTCATCATCATTTTCATTGATGACATCTTGATCTATTCCAAGACACGACCCGATCATGAACAACATCTTCGTCTTACTATGAAACTCCTAAAGAAAGAACAGCTTTTCGCCAAGTTCTCCAAGTGCGAATTTTGGCTTAAGGATGTTCAATTTTTAGGGCACATCATCAACGAACGAGGTATTCATGTAGATCCCGCCAAGATCAGTGTGATTAAGGATTGGGATATGCCTACTACTCCCACTGAGATTCGTTCATTTCTTGGTCTCGCGGGTTATTACCGCTGTTTTATTGAAAACTTCTCCAAGATTGCAGTTCCTCTCATTGCACTAACTCAGAAGAATTAACCCTTTGAATTGGGATCCAAACAGGAAGAAGCATTTCAGACCTTGAAACAGAAACTTTGTGATGCACCTATTCTATCCTTACCTGAGGGCAACGATGATTTTGTCGTGTATTGTGATGCATCAAATTTGGGTCTTGGCTGTGTTCTTATGCAAAGAAACAAAGTCATAGCGTATGCATCAAGACAGTTGAAGATACACGAAAAGAACTACACGACTCATGATCTTGAGTTAGGTGTAGTAGTTTTTGCTCTCAAAATATAGAGACACTACTTGTATGGTACAAAATGTGTGGTTTTCACTGACCACAAAAGTCTCCAGCATATTTTTAATCAGAAAGAACTTAATATGAGGCAACGACGTTGGGTTGAACTTCTAAACGACTACGATTGCGAAATTTGCCACCATCTTGGCAAGGCGAATGTCTTGGCTGATGCATTAAGTCATAAAGAGCGTGTCAAGCTTCACTGTGTTCAGGTTCGATCTGATATTCAAACCCACATTTCTCAGGCTCAACATACTTGTATTTCACAAGATTTGATGGGTAAGGAATTACCATATCATATTAAGCCTAATCTTGAACTGAAAGACAATGGATTGTATTATTTCATGGACCGTGTGTGGGTCCTAGGTCAAGACAATCTTCGCACATTGTTAATGGATGAAGCTCATAAGTCTCGTTATTCTATTCATCCTGGTGCAGATAAAATGTATATGTATCTTTGAACCCAGTACTGGTGGCCGGGTATGAAGAAAGACATTGCCTTGTACGTATCCAAATGCCTTACTTGTCTTAAGGTTAAGGCTGAACATCAACATCCCTCTGGATTATTGGAGCAACCAGAGATACCGATTTGGAAATGGTAAAACATTGCTATGGATCTCGATACCAAGTTGCCACGCACTCAGAAAGGTCATGATGCCATTTGGGTAATTGTTGATCGTCTTACAAAGTCGGCACATTTCTTGCCAATCCGTGAGGATTTATCTGCTGAAAAACTTGCCAAAATCTATGTGGATGAGATTGTATCCCCGACATGGTGTTCTTTTGAACATTATTTCTGACAGAGATGCTCGATTTTCGTCTCACTTTTGGAGAACCATGCAATCTGCTATGGGAACCTAATTTAATTTGAGCACAGCTTATCATCCGCAATCAGATGGTCAATCTGAAAGAACAATCCAGACATTGGAGGATATGCTTAGAGCTTGTGTGATCGATTTTGGTGGTAGTTGGGATTCGTATCTACCGTTGATTGAATTCTCATACAATAATAGTTATCACTCTAGCATCAACATGGCTCCTTTCGTTATACCGTCGAAAATGTCGTTCACCAGTCTGCTGGAATGAGATCGGTGAAGCTCAGCTTACTGGACCTGAGCTCATTCTAGAGACTACAGATAAAATCAAGAAAGTTCGCGATAAGCTTCAGACATCTAGAAGCCATCAAAAGAGTTACGCGGATCGACGACGCAAGCCCTTGGAATTTCAAGTCGGTGATTGCGTTTTACTTAAGGTTTCACCTTGGAAAGGTGTGATCAGATATGGAAAGACAGGAAAACTTGCACCTAGATATGTTAGACCATTCAAGATCGTCAAAAGAATCGGAAAAGTGGCCTACAGATTAGAGCTACCTCCCGAACTCGGAAATGTTCATCCAACCTTCCACGTGTCCAATCTCAAAAAGTGTTTAGCTGATGAGAACCTCCACATACCACTTGATGAAATCCGTGTTGATGACACGATGCATTTTGTTGAGAAACCTGTGGAAATCATGGAACGTGAAGTCAAGAAACTCAAATGCAAGCGCATTCCAATTGTTAAAGTTCGCTGGGAATCTAAACGTAGTCTAGAATTTACTTGGGAATGTGAAGATCAAATGAAGGCGAAATATCCTCATCTATTCTCACAAGTTTCCTCTAAATAAATTTCGGGACGAAATTTCCACAAGCAAGGGAGACTGTGACATCTGTACTTGTAATCATTGTATTAACTCTAAACAGTTCAATTATCAATAAAACAATGTGATTTAACCCCAATGTTTGTTTATTTATGTTTGACATTTTGCACGTTTTGATTTTGTTCAATTTTAAACTCTATATCGCTTTCTAGAAAATTATACGCAAACTGATGCGTAAACATACTCAGTTTAATGCGACAAACACTCCGGAACATCAACATATTCTTAACATACCTTAAATAACCTTTACATAACTTAGAAATAAGTTTTAAAGGGTTTGGTATGGCAAAAATAAGTGTATTCGCTTAAAGGGACTAATTGCGACAAACTGCGAAAATATGTTGATTTGAATAGTAACAAACATTTCGGAACATGATCATAAGTTAAACATACCATAAATATCCTTTACATAGCTGAGAAATAGGCCTTGAGGGGTTCGGTGTGCAAAAATAAACTTATTTGGTCAAACAAGGACTAAAAGCGTCAAAAAGTGCATAAGTTTGCATTTTCACGCATATCTTACGTTCCGAACATATCCGGACATCCAAAAATTTTTGTAATCATTAAAATATTTTATTTTAGTGATTGGAATGAAAAATTACCCGACGAATCGTAATTTGGATCGTTTTTCGCGTCCATTCGTGTTTCGTCGTAATTAACCGAACAACGTGATCGTACGACCAAACGAACCGAGATCCGAGATATTTTCAAGCATTTTTTCATGCCTCCTATACTTTAACCTCATTATTGAGCCTTGAAAATGGGTTAACGGGGCTTAAACATGTCAAAAATCAAGTTTTAAGCATCAAGGGCCTGTTCTGCCAATATTTGAAAGTTGTTGATCTGGAAGTCTAGGAGGAGCGCGAAGCCCATTGCTTCTTCCTTTGCGGCCCACGAAAGACCCCTAGATCTGCAAAAATGGTTTTTCAGCAAACAGCAACTGAATCTGGGTTTTTTAACAAGGTTTTCTTATAGCATTTGCTAGTTTTTAAGGTCCCATAGTATTCAAAACCAGGTGCAACACATGGATGGCCAAGATCAAAGCTCAAATTACGAGGAACTATCTTAACGGTTGTGGAAAATCTATAAATACCCATCCAATTTCATTCTAAGCTTGCTCACTTCTGATTTTCTTCTCATTTCTGCTCTATTGGGACTATCCCTTCTGGTTGTAGGTCCTATTCTTCAAGTTTTCTTGTTCTATCTTCAAGCTTTGGACCTTTTGTAAGCTTCTTTCATGCTTTTTATACATTTTAAGCATAAAAGTCAAACAATGTTTGAATTTCTGCTTTGACCGTGATTTGGTCAACCCAAAGTTCGTTTGAACTTTGCAACGTGAGCGTAATCACGATGGTTATAGCCCCTTGTGACTATACCTACTGATTACCACGTTGATTAGGCGTAGTGACGAGTCAAAGTTTCGGTCAAAATACGTACTTATGCGTATTTTGCAACAAAGCTATTTCTGGGAATCAAAACACTTTGTTTTGATATCAAACTTGTTTTCTAACTTAGTTAAACAAGTTTTAACATTTTTAACTCGTCACTTTTAGTTTAGTATTTATTTAGGGTCGTAAGATAAGCGGCCTAAACAACCGCTTAGACTTTCGAACCCGACCCGTTTGGTCGATCATTAGGATTCGACCAAACATATTTTGTGACCATAGTTGCATAGGGAATAGCCTTCCGAGATTATACCTTATGGTCACTTAGCTTACTTAGTTGTATGATAGGTAATTTATATGCCTTAGGAAAATGACCAAAATGCCATTTTTGCGTATATTTTCATTTTGGACGTAAGGAATGACAGAATCCGAAAACATTTTAATAAACCTTTGATTTGTTTAAAGGTTTATTTTACAGTCTCAAGGCTTGAATGTATGCGTTTAACGTTACCACATAAATGTTTGTATCAGTAAAGCATGGATTTTGCAAAACATAACTTTTGACTTAAACTATGATTTATATCAAAAAACATTGTTTTGTACATTTTATTTATGGGGTTGAGTACTATTTTTTTTATTCACCATACATTACATTTGGTAACACATTATCATTATACATATGGTTTGAGTAGATACTTTTACTTGCCATATATAACATTTGATTATACAATACATGATTTACATTTGACATTAGACATTGTTTACACATAAACATTTTGACATTTGTTTAAACAAGACATTTTAGTGGTTATTGATAAGTGATTTACGTAACGAGACATGTGTAATATGATAAAAGCACGGTGGATACGCCGCTGGTACTTCCTATGTATAAGTGCTTTTATGATATTACATATCGTAGCGTTATCTAAATCATTTCAACTAAGACAGGATACATTTTACACAAATGACAGATTTTTACAAAATATTGGTTTACAAACAACATATCGTATATAAACTCTTTTTACTTGGTTATTCAGTTAACTTTACACTTTTCTTTAATATCATCTGATTTTCTGATCGATTTTCGTATGATTTATAAAAGAAAACATTTTTCATAATGTTCATGACTACTTTTTGTTACACACTTCTTTTAACTACAAGTTATGAATCCTGCATAAACAAAACCTATGTATCTCACAGACATTTTTATGCTGACGTACCTATTTTCACATGTGTTTTCAGGAGCTGATGCATAGGGTTGATCGTGATCCACTTAGGCGGACTTAGGCCTTAGTGACAATAAAAGATGCAAGACTAGTTTAATTTATGTTATGCTTTCTTGTTTTAAGACAATGTAATCACTTTTATCTAAATAAAACGAAACTTTAAATACCATGGTTGTGAAACAATAATTCTGTTGCTCCACTCCCCGACGTTTCCGCCGCGGTTTGTTGTTTTATGTGGTCGGGGTGTGACATCCCAAGAATCCTTCGATGCCCTACCCCAGACGGTTACTTCGCCAAAAGACCGATGAGCAATTCACAAAATTCGTAAACTTACTAAAACAATTGCACATCAATCTTCAATTTGTGGAAGTCCTCACTTAAATGCCTAAATTTTCAAAATTTATGAGAGACTTTCTCACTCACAAAAGAAAATTTGAATCATTGCAATTAGTTAATTAAAGTGAAGAATGCTCCGCCTTACTACTCACCAAACCCCCACAAAAGAAAATCGACCCCGTAAGTTTCACCATCCCTTCTCCATTGGGGGATCACCTATACGTAATGCGCTAGCCGATCTTGGGGCTAGCATCAATCTTATGCCCGCATCAATGTTTGACCAACTCGGACTAGGTAAAACAAGCCCCACAAAGATGAGCATACAACTCGTCGATAGCTCTATCAAATATCCACAAGGTGTCGCCGAAAATATATTGGTAAAAGTCGGAGACTTTGTCTTCCCGACAGACTTTGTCATACTAGATATGGAGGAGGACACCGGAGTACCACTCATTCTTGGAAGACCATTCCTGGCCACCTGTCACACCCCGATATTTCCACGTATTACCAGTGGGCCCGGTGGGGAGTACCGTGACGTAGTTGATATCATCATAGTCAAACAACACAATTTAATGCACAGCGGAAGAAAATGATAAATATATTACAATCCGATATAACGTAATATCAAAGTATTACAAATGGAAAGTAAAGGATCCACAGGCGGATCGAAAATAAAATAAAACATTGTTCAACAGACTTTAGGCATCTAAGCTTGCGAGACTCTTTATTGATGCTAGGAGTAGCCAGCCCATTCCGATTAGTACCTGCACTTAGCCTTTTTGGAAAATACGTCAGTTTACACTGGTAAATACAATTTAACTGACACATTTTGAAAAGTTTAATAAAATTGATTTGAATGCACGTGGCACAAAACTTTTTATAACTTAGGATAATTATTTGAATATAATCTTGTAAAAGAATTACATGTTTCTTATGTGTTCAGTAGCCCGGTTTGTGCCGGGTTAAAGATCAATAGACACACCACATTATTTGTTTAGGCACTGACGGGTGTACGCCTACACCCCTTGCTTAGGTCGTGGCAATTTCGTAAAATGATGTCAAGGATATCCGGGACATGGTCATTAACCCCCCAAAGGCTTTAAGCAAACAAAACATTTCCAAACGGAGCATATCAGTGGTTTAACCTCTATTCTATTATAGATTCAATGCCCGACCAAGCGGTATTTTATATACCATACCCCAAGCCCGTATAGGGAAAATAAGTTAAAAGTATTTACCTGAGCTAAATATAAATTCAATCCCAGCCGTATCAAATCAGCAAGTACAGATAGCTTTTACTGGGCTCCTAAATCTGGAACGAAGGTTTTAATAACCTATTAGATTCCTAACGGGTCTTTAATTAAGCCTATGCTTAGACCGGTTAGTTTTAAAGGAAGATACGGTTCAAAACGTATGATTAAGCGAGAATCGGATTAGAATGTGGTTTAGACCCGACAAGCTTGTATACTTGTATAATAAGGGTAAACTAAACACATTCTGGATTTTGAGATAAAAATGATATGGTTTGACCCGTTTCGGCTAATTTATGCAAACTAGTTACATAAGCCGATCCGAACGTGAAAAGTGCACAACGAGTAACCAAATGAGTCATATGCAAGTTTCCTAAGTTAATATGCCTTAAATATGTTGTGACATCAGTAAGATATCTTCTATTATGCCCGAAACGAATTTAGACACAAGCTATGCCCCGTAAGGGCATTTTGGTCATTTAAAAGGTTATAAAAGAGTTTAAATAATAATCTGAGTTACAGGTCTGATATAATTAGTAAAAATACTCATTTTTATAAATCATAACAGTAGGGTACTAAATATATGTGAATTTTATTCATTATAATCAAACTATGCACCGTAGGGGCATTTTGGTAATTTCACATAGCCTTTAAAGGTCAAATCTGGAAATATGAGTTTAAAACTTTAGCTTACTGTTAATGTATAAAAATATACTTAGAATATCAGTAGGTATCATCCTTATATGTTTAAAATAGTTTTAATACATACTATGCGTTAAAAACGCTTAAAAAGACGATTTGGAGCCATTTCCGGGTTCTATACAGAAAGCTGATATTTTTATTATTCCAGAAGGTTTAAAATAATTTATTTATCATATAAAATCAGTAGCAAAAGGTTTGGGGTCAAAAATATTTGTAAAACTCATTTTATAGCCCAAAAGGGCAAAACCGACAATTACCGAATCAAGCTTATAACTCTAAGTTATGCTCAGCCTAAAATTAATTAAAAATCTTCAAAAATCCTAAAATTTTATATTACATCAGTGGGTAAAAAGTTTGATATCAAAAAGTGGGTTTAAATAGGCTATATGCTAATTATGCCGTTTAATCGCTAAAAAGCTTTCTAATTACGCTAATGAGCATAACTCTCAATCTACACCTCAAACTGATGTCAAATTTTGGGTACAAGTTCATAAATCAGTAGCTAAGGTTTCTACTCTTTTACATTTTTAAAAATCACGTTTTATGGTGAAAAGGGCATAATAGTCAACATATAAGCAATTAACGGAATCATGCATATTAATTGGATAACTAATGAACCAAGGTGTATAATCACAGAGGGTTATACTAGCATGTAACCTAGTCCAATTAAAGCTCTAAGGCATTTCTAAAACATGCTTAAACGGGTCAGAACTGAAGGTCAAAGCAAAAGTCAAATTATGCGACTTTCGGTTCCGAACAGGGTCTCTACTGAAAATTATCGGGTTGAACATGTTTAGGCATGTTCTTACATTAATTACCAAGTTATATTAATGATAAAACAGGTTGTATGGGTTCTACATTGCTAATTATGCATTAATTTGAAAATAAGAATTCTGTTGACTTTTTAATAACAAGTTTGACCCGATAATTGACCTAGTTAGAGTGGGAATTAGGGAGTACCCTTTTAAGGGTTTATTACCCACATAATTACCTACTTAAAGATACTTTTAATTCCAGATTTGACTGAACCAATTTTAATTAATCTCGAAGTCAAACCTTAATTATGACGGTTTGACTTTCAGTTAATTAACTAAGCTAAACTGAATTAGGTAGGGTTAAGGACACTTACAAATGTCCTAAGTATGATTAGGGACCACTAGGAAACTTGTTGCTGATCAGGGGAGCTCCAGAGATTAGCTTGAAAGAAGTTGCAAGTGAAAGACCAAAATGTAGCAAACTTGGTTCTCTTATATAGTGAACCCAAATGCATTGGATCATGCCAAAATAGTCTACATGAGTTGCAAGATCATCCCAGGTGTACCTAAGATGCTTAAAACCACCTATATAGCCCCTGATTTTCGAATACCACTCAAATAAGGCGGTACAACCGTTTTAACAGGCAGCTGTCCAAAAATCGCCCAGATGCAGTCCTCACGGACCGTAACGTTAGACCTTTACGGACCGTAAGACTTCGCCAGAGGACAAAAATTTGTTTTTCTTTCAGGCTGTGACCAAGCAACTATGACATCTCCGACTCTTGTGCTTTTTAATCAGTATGGGGACCATGAAGTCAGCCATTGCATGCCTAGCCATGCACTTACACAACTTGTATTCTTGTGGGACGTTTTTAATGTCGAAAATACCAAGAAATTCATATTGGATCCATGTCTAAGGTTGTAACTAATTTATTATTTAGGATAGCCAGATTTATATACATAATTCAGATGTTGATTAAATATATCTTGGTTAGGTATTTATTAATAGGTCGCTCAGAGGTATAAATTAACATGTCGACGTTTTTAAATCCTACCGTACATCTTTATCTGGATCCGTTTTTATAACACATTTGCATAACATGACACGCGTCTTTATTTCACTAGACATGAATTTTCGAGGTGTTACATCCTTACCCCCTTTAAAGAAATCTCGACCTCGAGATTTATTGGAACAAATGAGGGTATTTTTCCTTCATGGTAGACTCTACCTCCCAAGTATATTCGGGACTTCTGCGGGCATCCCATTTGACCTTTACAATAGGTACATGCTTCCCCGAAGCTTTTTAACCTGTCAATCCTCAATTGATACAGGATGCTCCTCACATCATAATTCTGCATATCATTATGTGATAGTGCTTCTTGACTTATTGGCGAAACACATCCTTCAGTCACTAGTGTGCCATGTATTGCGAGCTCCGCCAAGCTCCTTAAATAGGTTTTAGCTTATAAGCTACTTGATCTTGATACGTTCGATTTCCTTCGAATGATTCTATATATATTCAGAGCTTAACTAGCCTGATAATTTAACAAATTTTGGCACACCTTTCCTGGGTAATATCTTTTGTTGAACCTTATTCCTTAACAAGAATTTAGGAGGTTTGCTATTTTCATTAATCCTTGATTTTCTGCCGAATACTGGCATCTTACTGATGATTATGAATTTGCGTGATCTTATTTGTTGTTTCCAATACAACTTTCAGATCCTGATAATTGGACTTACCAATCTATTGTCCTAACAATAGATGTTTAACATTCCATCTATACAAGGTCTCCAAAGGAGCAGCCTTGATGCTTATATATCAACTATTATAGAAAAGCTTATCTTAACGTGAGATGGTTATTCCAACCACTGCATAACTAATTTTAAGGAATAGCTAATCCTTGTCATTAGTCGAACAGATCGACGATCCTGGGTAGCTGATGGCAATTCTTAATCGTTGCCTAATTAGGGTTGCGGTAACAATGCATAAGCAAAATGAACCGTCTTTCATAATTAACTATACCGAATTCTCAGGATATTGAGTTAGGCTATATGAACCCTCTATTTTTAAACTTAGTTAATCAGGGTTTCGATTCTTCCAATGATGGTACTAACCGTCTTGGAGATTTCATAATAATACAGCCTTAAATGGGATATAAACCTTAACTCTACCTGCTTCTCAGGGGCAAACAGGGTAATCTTAGGAGAAGATAATCAAGATACAAGGAGGTTACAGAGATTTTTACAAATCTCAGGCTCCAATTCATCCACCATTGCTTGTGTCAATTAAGTGACACATTTATGCTACGAGTCCACGAACTCTTTGATCTGGAACATTTACTTGGACAATTCCATTCTGGATATCTCCTTTGAATACCATTAGCTGACTTTAGTACTCTATGACCATCAGAATATCTTTGTGGTCCCATGCATTAA
Source organism: Helianthus tuberosus (assembly GCA_030545235.1). Lineage (NCBI taxonomy): Eukaryota > Viridiplantae > Streptophyta > Magnoliopsida > Asterales > Asteraceae > Helianthus > Helianthus tuberosus. The sequence continues at coordinate 175,075,247 of CM060425.1, read as the reverse complement.
ACCTCCATACTGATCAGGCATGGAAACAATCTATGGAACATATTAAGATATACCAATCCTCATTTGGAGCTTTTTATCATACCGTTTGGTATTCGCAATCGTTAGAGATCAAAGAGATATCAACTCAAAATGCTGACGCATTACACCTAGAGAGAGGATACTTCTAAAATTCTATGGCTGAAGGTTTCTGATAGGAACAGAAGAAATGGTTCTTATGATTCGCCTGTGAGTCTTACCTTACACTTAATATATGGGTTTCTTACGGGAAAATTTTCTAAAAGTTTGCTAAGCTTATGGTCTTTATGAGAGACTTAGTAGCACCTTAAAACCCAACACAACTCTTAGCAATAAATCACAATAAGGGGTTTATCTAGTGTCATATAAATGTGAGATGCCTCTTAATCATTCATTAGGAGGGTTAAATGCCTCCATTCTTAATCCTTTTAAACTTAGCTGCAAAATCTTTGACAAATTTTAGGGCAGTCTTAGCTTTGACTGGTTATTTCTTAATCTATATAACGTGAATAGCTGAGGTAGACCCATAATGGGTTTATAATGAGCAGGCTTTGTAACCTAAATGTGCCCTCTTATTTTTTATACTAACCACCAATAATCATTTTCATTAAGCTTAGATTTTGGGTAAATTGAATAGAGCACTAACTCAGCCAATGAATTAAAATTTGCGACTTACCGTCGACAATCTAGAACTTTTATGGCGAGAGTCAGAAAATTCTTATTCCATCTTTTTCCATTTTGTGATGTGGATAATAGGCTTTTCTAATAAGGCCCTTAAAACTTGGACAATCCCATATTGCATAAGGGGATCCTTCTTGTGGTCTTCATTTATGTTCTCACTAATTAAGGGTATTGCCATCGAATGATTGTGATGCATACATCACCGTGTCCTTTCCAGCATAACCGCTGATACACCTCATGGTTCCTACTTCTTTCAACTATTCCCTGCAATCGATGGCCCCCTTTTTACTGTTAAAGTCTCTTGACTTCCAAGAGGCGAAGTACTTTTAAGTACATCCTAAAATGGAGCTCCTTGCCATATATGATTTTGTTTAGTCTATTCTGCATTTGAAGTATGAATAAAGCTCTTCTCATGAGCAGCGACATGTGTTTTAAAGCGAACATCATTCGGCTTCTTGAACCTTTTCATGACTTTCCTCATAGCCTTCCTAACAGTTGCGTAAATTACAGTTTTGGGATATTAACTCCAATAATATTGAGGTTCACGTTGGATGCACCATTAACATTTGTCGCATCTCCAGCATCGTCGTTTGTCTCTTCTGAGTTTTCCATACTCGAATCTTTGGTATTAAACACTAAATTTAACAAGTGCTTGGGCAATCCATACCCAGTATCTCCTTGAATGGTCAAAGGCTCACCATAAGGAGTCTTGATAACTACTTGCTTCTCATCACATAAAGTATGGGCTTGGTTACCGGATGACCAACCCATCTTCTATTATTATATTGAGTCCCTCTATTTTAATGGAACAAGGACAGTGGAAAAGAATGATTCCTAATAGATATCAAACATCCATCTAATATTGCTGAAGCAGTCTCTGAGGTACTATCGGTCAATTTTACTTTATACTTAACGCTTAGAGTTTTAACAGGCAGATTTAATGATTTTTAAAATCTATTGTCTACGAAAGACTTATCTGAACCTGAATCAAATAATACTCTAGCATGAGCGTTATTGGTAAAGAGAGTATCTGTTGTGACATTTTCATCCTGAATAGCCTCTTGAGCATCCATTTGAGAGCTTCCAGTTTTGGTCTTCTTAGCCTCCCCAGGCTTCTTGGTTTTGTTTGGGCAATTAGTTTTGGTGTGCCCTATTTCATTGCAACCATAGCAGGTTGCGTCCTTTATGTCTTGGCACTCCAAAGTCTTGTGCCCTTCCTTATTACAAATTCCACAAGGCTTAGCTTGTGCTTTTAAAGTGCATTTTCCTTTAGTCGCCTTCTTTGGGCAGCTGGTCTTTATGTGCCCTTTTTCGCCACAACCATGGCAGGTCGCATCTTCCATCTTCTTGCAATCCAAGGTCTTATGCTCCTTGGACTTGCAGATTCCACAAGGTGAAGGCTGAGATTCAAATCTGCATTTCCTGAGGTGGTATTTCATACAGGTTTTGCATCTGGTCTTTTCACCGGTTTGCTGTTTGTCCTTCAAATCCTTGCATTCATGGGTCTTGTGATCCGTCTCCTTACAGATGACACATCCCCTGGTCTGATCATAGAAACATTTTCTGAAATGCTTCTTCCCGCAGGTTTTACATTCGGGTTTTGCCTCCTTTGGTTTGGACTGGTTATAGCTTGAACCGGTCTTATCCTTTTTGTAACCCTTATTTGGGGTATTATCGCATTTTCGCTTATGATCCTTTAATACACGGTCCACAGCGTTGTTTACGGCTGTATCTATCATAGCCTGTAACGCGGTGCTTGTTAAGTTCAGTCTTGCATCATCATTCTGATCAATTGGATGATTGTGAACTTCAGAGGAGTCAGCAATGGTGAAGTTTTGAAGGCTACAAACCAAGTAGTAATAATTGGTTTAATTATATGGTGAATTGTCGAATTTGATGATTAAATAGCTATGGTGTAAATAAACCATATAGGCCAATAGATAGTATTTAAATTATTTGATTATGTTTTGCCTAGGTTTTTAAATAAACCATCCTTGGCGTGTAAACGGAATATAATCCTTCATATTTATTAGACAGGGGACATAAATCACGACTGTCAATGTCGTACCGACATTTTTATATATAGTACAAGCTTGTTCCAAAGGACTCTTGATGGCACAGGGGCCTGGTCACTAGGGAAAAATTTAAAACATAATCGATGATTCCTTTGGATCGAAAAATTTCATAGTTCATTGTCTTGACAAGAAGTTATGAAATAAAACTATCTTTTTCATGCATTCATCTTTGCCCGTAGGTATACATCCCAAAATGGATGTTTTGATGTGTACATCATGTTCGACGTTTATTAGCCATGATTCCTATTGATCGTATATGCTAAAAGGGGTTTGGAAGTTCCTAATTTAAAGATGACAAGTGTGATTTTTATTGCATCACCTTTGTCAGGAGTGTTAACATGTTTTCAGATGTTAACAAAGATCTGAATCTCTTTTTAAACAGGTTTTACCATCGTAGCCAGGTCTTTAATAACATTCAAGCTAGGTTATACCTTTTAAGATTCTCTTTTAACATGTATACTAGCAGGAAAGGAATGATACTTATTTTATTCAGGATTTCATTATAATTATCCTAAATTTAATTAAAATATAACTATGGCACAAAAGGCCAAGTCACTAGGGCAACTTTAAATTATAGACCATGATTTTGTAGAATCAAGGTATTTAGGCTTTGAACGTTGTTCATTGCCTTTTCTTGACAGGGAGTTGTAGGCTACGACTGTCTCTTGTCTTATATGACAATGGATATAGCCCGTAAGCTTTATATCCGTAATGGATGTTCAAATCACAAAATAAGAAAGGATTTCAGGAGAATCCAGTATGGGAATGATTTATGCGATTTTATCGAACCACGTCTGCCAGGAATGTTAACATGTTATAGATGTTAACAAGGATTTGAATCTTTTAAATAGGTTCTACCATCTTGGCCTTGTCATACAGGCTAGGTTTACCTTTAAGATTCTTTTAATATTTAACGCAGAACAATCCTAAATTGAGATGTTTAATTAGGATCTGAATCTAATTGAGGAACTGCCATCTTGGCCCTGTCTTAAAATGACACATGGGCTAGGTCTTGTCCTTTTTAGAATTTGCTATTTTATTATAATGGTAGATCTTATAAAATGAATGTTACTATTCATATTTTATGCTCATATATAATGATGTAAATGACCTTTAGATAAAACGTTCCAAGGATTTCTAAAAGAGGTACAGAATTGCCCTGGATGGGACTTGAAAGGATGATGTTGTCCATGAAGGGGCTGAAAGATAAGTATGCCCTTATAAGGACTTACTAAGGAAACGAACTTTAGTAAAAGGAGTTTCTTCTTCATATTATTTTTGAATGTTTTATCCTTGGTTGAACGTTTATCCTAGTCGCAGCACGAAGCTCGGCCTTCCCTAGGCTCCAATTGGGGAGAATTTCCACTATGGCTTCTTTGCTTAGCGACGTATTAAAAATATAGAATTTAAAGCAAAAATTCTCCGAATAGAGATGAGGGTATTCCTATGTTAAGTCTAGACTCAGAAAGTCAAGAAATGTGCTACTGTGTCACTGAGATTAAACACAAAACACTAGTGTTTAATTCACTCAATGTTGGCTCTGATACCAACCTGTTACACCCCGAAATTTCCACGTATTACCGGTGGGCCCGGTGGGGAGTACCGTGACGTAGTTGATATCATCATAGTCAAACAACACAATTTAATGCACAACGGAAGCAAATGATAAATATATTACAATCCGATATAACGTAATATCAAAGTATTACAAATGGAAAGTAAAGGATCCACAGGTGGATCGAAAATAAAATAAAACATTGTTCAACAGACTTTAGGCATCTAAGCTTGCGAGACTCTTTATTGATGCTAGGAGTAGCCAGCCCATTCCGATTAGTACCTGCACTTAGCCTTTTTGGAAAATACGTCAGTTTACACTGGTAAATACAATTTAACTGACTCATTTTGAAAAGTTTAATAAAAGTGATTTGAATGCACGTGGCACAAAACTTTTTATAACTTGGGATAATTATTTGAATATAATCTTGTAAAAGAATTACATGTTTATTATGCGTTCAGTAGCCCGGTTTGTGCCGGGTTAAAGATCAATAGACACACCACATTATTTGTTTAGGCACTGACGGGTGTACGCCTACACCCCGTTCTTAGGTCGTGGCCATTTCGTAAAATGATGCCAAGGATATCCGGGACATGGTCATTAACCCCCCAAAGGCTTTAAGCAAACAAAACATTTCCAAACGGAGCATATCAATGGTTTAACCTCTATTCGATTATAGATTCAATGCCCGACCTAGCGGTATTTTATATACCATACCCCAAGACCGTATAGGAAAAATAAGTTAAAAGTATTTACCTGAGCTAAATATAAATTCAATCCCAGCCGTATCAAATCAGCAAGTACAGATAGCTTTTACTGGGCTCCTAAATCTGGAACGAAGGTTTTTAATAACCTATTAGATTCCTAACGGGTCTTTAATTAAGCCTATGCTTAGACCGGTTAGTTTTAAAGGAAGATACGGTTCAAAACGTATGATTAAGCGAGAATCGGATTAGAATGTGGTTTAGACCCGACAAACTTGTATACTTGTATAATAAGGTTAAACTAAACACATTCTGGATTTTGAGATAAAAATGATATGGTTTGACCCGTTTCGGCTAATTTATGCAAACTAGTTACATAAGTCGATCCGAACGCGAAAAGTACGTAACGAGTAACCAAATGAGTCATATGCAAGTTTCCTATGTTAATATGCCTTAAATATGTTGTGACATCAGTAAGATATCTTCTATTATGCCCGAAACAAATTTAGACACAAGCTATGCCCCATAAGGGCATTTTGGTCATTTAAAAGGTTATAAAATAGTTTAAATAATAATCTGAGTTATAGGTCTGATATAATTAGTAAATATACTTAATTTAATAAGTTACAACAGTAGGGTACTAGATATATGTGAAATTTATCATTTAACACCAACTATGCACCTTAGAGGTATTTTGGTAATTTCACATAGGCTAAAAAGGTCAAAACTGAAATTCTGAGTTTCAAAATTTAGCTTATTGTCAAAGTATAAAAATATACTTAAAATATCAGTAGGTATCAAACCTTATATGTTTAAGATAGTTTTAATACATACTATTCGTTAAAAAAACGCTTAAAAAGACGATTTTGAGCTATTACCGGGTTTTTAAATGAAAGATGATAATTTTAATATTCCAGAAGGCTCAAAATATTTTATTTATCATAAAAAATCATTAGCAAAAGGTTTGGGGTAAAAAAGATTTGTAAAACTCATTTTATAGCCAAAAAGGGCAAAACCGGCATTAACCGAATTAAAGCTACAACCCTATGTTATGCTCAGCCTAAAATTAATTAAAAATCTTTAAAAATCCCAAAATATTATTTTATATCAGTAGGTAAAAAGTTTGGTATTAAAAATTGGGTTTAGATAGGCTATATGCTAATTATGCCATTTAATTCATAAAAAGCCTTCTAATTACGCTAATGAGCATAACTCTTAATCTATACCTCAAACTGATGTCAAAATTTGGGTGCAAGTTTATAAATCAGTAACTAAGGTTTCTACTCTTTTATGGAAGACTCCTTCCATCCAAACATACCTAGGATGTGAGGAACGAGAGTTGTCAATTCCTATGGTACCATTACCTACTAACGAGCGACGTAGCTAATGTTAATGAATGTATATGGTCCCATTTAAACAAACCAAATGTCATATCAAAATGTAAGCATGTGATGAAATGAAAATGTACTAAGTATGATGAACATACATAGCATGAAAAGGTAATGTAAAACAATGCACTAGGTATGCACTAAATAGACATACATAGCGTGAAATGTAATGAAAACAATGTACTAAGTATGCGCTAAATGAACATACATAGCATAAAATGTCATGTAAAACGATGTACTAATAATGTACTAATGAACATAGCAAGTATATGATATGAAAGCATGGAAAGCATGAAAATAACAAGTAGGCACATGTGTTTCACCCCAAAATGTTTGAAAAACAGTAAAAGAGGGGTCTATGTACTCACTTGAGATTGCTCAATAGACTTTAGATATCCACCAAGCAAAGCTAGAAGATCACGGATTTAAACGGCACCTAATATAGGTAACTACATTAATAAACGGACCTATTCGGAGGATCAGGTAGCATGAGGGTTCGTAAACCAAATGAGTGTAGGAACTCATGTAATATGGTTTAACAAAGCCTACATACTAAAACGAAACTTATCCTAAGTGCTTTTGACCCGTTACGACCCGTTTAGGTAGCTTATGCTGCTTTAACGCGTCGTTCGCGTAAAACACGTTCGGATCGCCTAACTAGCCCTATGACAAGTAAGATATGCCTTAACATGTTTAATATTGTTGCTAAATTAGCTTAGATGTCAAAAGTTATGTTACATAGGCTTAAAATGAATTTTGGTGCGAAAAGGGTATTTTGGTAATTTACCTAAGGCATAAGAACTACTTATCATACAACTACTTAAACGACGTGACCATAAGGTATAACCTCGGAAGGTTATTCCCTATACAACTATGGTCACCTAAAGTGTTTGGCCGGATCCTAATGATCGACCAAATGGGTCGGGTTCGAAAGTATAAGCGATTGATTAGATCGCTTACCTTTACGACCCTAGACAAGCACAAATCTAAAAGTGATGAGCTAAACATGCTACAACATGTTTAGTTAAGTTATAAAATAGGTTTTGATATCAAAACAAGCGGTTTTGATAATTTAAACGGCACCTAATATAGGTAACTACATTAATAAACGGACCTATTCGGAGGATCGGGTAGCATGAGGGTTCGTAAACCAAATGAGTATAGGAACTCATGTAATATGGTTTAACAAAGCCTACATACTAAAACGAAACTTATCCTAAGTGCTTTTGACCCGTTACGACCCGTTTAGGTAGCTTATGCTACTTTAACGCGTCGTTCGCGTAAAACGCGTTCAGATCGCCTAACTAGCCCTATGACAAGTAAGATATGCCTTAACATGTCTAATATTGTTGCTAAATCAGTTTAGATGTCAAAAGTTATGTTACATAGGCTTAAAATAAATTTTGGTGCGAAAATGGGTATTTTGGTAATTTACCTAAGGCATAAGAACTACTTATCATACAACTACTTAAACGACGTGACCATAAGGTATAACCTCGGAAGGTTATTACCTATACAACTATGGTCACCTAAAGTGTTTGGTCGGATCCTAATGATCGACCAAATGGGTCGGGTTCGAAAGTATAAGCGATTGATTAGATCGCTTACCTTTACGACCCTTGACAAGCACAAATCTAAAAGTGACGAGCTAAACATGCTAGAACATGTTTAGTTAAGTTAGAAAACAGGTTTGGTAACAAAACAAATAGTTTTGATACCCTAGAGTAGTTTGGTTACAAAATACGCAAGAACATGTATTTTGGCCGAAACTACGACTCGTCATTGAGTCTAGATAACGTGGTAATCAGTAGGTATAGTTACTAGGGACTATAACCATCGTGATTACGCTCACGTTATGAAGTTCAAATGAACATCGCATTGACCATAAACTGGTCAATGCAGAAAGTCAAACGCAGTTTGACTTTAACGCTAAAACGAATGAAAAGAACGAAGGAACACTTACAAAGGGCCCCCACAAGATTGAATGTCCAAGTATTTCTCAGGTATGAAGTGTTTTCACACATCAACTTAGAGAAAATCTCAGAATTCAAGTGGGTTACAAGTGAACTATGGAGGGGTATTTATAGTTTTCATAGAACCGTTAGGATCGTTTCTTGAAAACCGAGATTTAATCCCAGCCGTACACATCAAGCCCATAGATTTATAAAACCAGGGGAGCCCATAGAAATGTTTAAAACCATGTGCAAAGGTGCCCAACAGCTGGATCAAGCTGGAAACAACATTCTGCTGTTTTGGGGACACCTTACGGACCGTATGGTCCAGTCCTTACGGACCGTAAGCTGGCCTGCAGATCAGCAACTTTGAAAATTGGCAGAACAGGCCCCTATGCGCGTATGGTCGTGTTTTGGCACTTCTAACACCCGTCAAACCTATTTTTAAGCTCCCTAAGGATGTTAAAGCATAGGGAACATGAAACATGCTCAAAAATGTGCCGGATGTCGGTTCGTTTAGTCGTACGGTTGCGTTGTTAGGTTAATTACGACGGAAGTCGTAACGGACGCGTGTACGATCCAAATTGCGCGAAGAATGGATTTTTGACAAGCCAATCACTAAAAGATAATATTTTAATGATTATATACATTTTTGGATGTCCGGATGTATTCAGAACGTAAGTTATGCGCGATTATGCAAACTTGTGCACCTTTTGACGCTTTTAGTCCCTGAATGAGCATAAAGTTTATTTTAGCACACCGAACCCCTCAAAGCCTATTTCTAAGCTATGAAAAGGATACTTAGGGTGTGTTTAACTTATGGTCATGTCCCGGAATGTTCGTTACAGTTCAAATTGGCATACTTTCGCAGTTTGTCAATTTTAGTCCCTGTAAGTGAATTAACTTGATTTTGCCATACCAAAGCCTCCAAAACTTATTTCTAAGTTATGTAAAGGTTATTTAAGGTATATTAAGCATAAATTGATGTTCCGGAGTATTTGTCGTGTTAAACTGACTACGTTTACGCACCAGTTTGCGTATAACTCTCCAGAAAGCGATATAGAGTTTGAAATTAAATAAAAGTCAAAACATGAAAAATGTAAAGCATAAAAAAACAAGCATTGGGATCAAAATAACTTTATTTCATTGATAACTGAAATGTTTACAATGATTACAAGCACAAATGTCACAGTCTATTGAGCAATCTCAAGTGAGTACATAGACCCCTCTTTTACTGTTTTTCAAACATTTTGGGGTGAAACACATGTGCCTACTTGTTATTTTCATGCTTTCCATGCTTTCATATCATATACTTGCTATGTTCATTAGTACATTATTAGTACATGATTTCATTGTGTTTTTGCTATGTATGTCCTTTGTAGCATACTTAGTACATCGTTTTACATGACATTTTATGCTATGTATGTTCATTTAACGCATACTTAGTACATTGTTTTCATTACATTTCACACTATGTATGTCTATTTAGTGCATACCTAGTGCATTATTTTACATTACCTTTTCATGCTATGTATGTTCATCATACTTAGTACATTTTCATTTCATCACATGCTTACATTTTGATATGACATTTGGTTTGTTAAATGAGACCATATACATTCATTAACATTAGCTACGCCGCTCGTTAGTAGGTAATGGTACCATAGGAATTGACAACTCCCGTTCCTGATATCCTAGGTATGTTTGGATGGAAGGAATGACCGAATTCGATAAAACATAACACAGATAGACCTTTAATTTGTTTAAGGGCTTATCACCACAATCACAAGGCTTGGATGTATGCATTTTTACAATACCGCATAAATGTTTGTATTCAGTATAGCATGCATTCCCACAAGACATAACGTTGATTTAAACCACGTTTTACTTCAATACATTGTTTTGTGCATTTTTATCTGTGGCTCAGTAGATATATATATATATATATATATTACTTGCCATACATGACATTTGTTCACACGTTACATATTTGACATTTGACATAGACATTTTGATATTGATATACATATTTCATGGACTACATTTTGACATAAACATTTTGACATGATTTACACAAAGACATTTGACAAATGGTTTAGACATGGGCAATTTACATTGGTGGTTTGTTTGGGTAAAATGATTTGAGTAACGAGGCGTGTGTAATATGATACAAGCATGGTGGATACGCCGCTGGTACTTCCTATATATAAGTGCTTGTATGGTATTACATATCGTAGCGTTATTTGAATCATTTCAATTTAGACATATATCATTTTATACAAATAACATATTTTTTTAAGACATCGTTTTACAAACAACTTATTTTATACAAAACTCATTTTACTCGGTTATTCATTTAACCTCACATTACCCTTTTAAATATCATCTTCTTTATCATCGCTTTTTAAAAGATTTATAAAACAAAACAATTAACAAGGTTCATGACTGACTTTTGTTAAACAACTTTTTCTTAAACTTAAGTCATGAATCCTATTTTTACCAAACCTATGTATCTCACAGGCATTTTTATGCTGACGTACCTATTTTCACATGTGTTTTCAGGGGCTATTGCTTAGGATGATCGTGACACTAGGGCGGACCTGTGCCTTAGAGACTTAAAATAAAGATAGACTTAGTTTAATTATGTTGTGTACTCTTTGGTTCTTGTTTTGAAACAATGTATTCCACTCTTTGGTTGATGAATAAAATAAGTTTTAATTACCATGGTTGTGGAACAATAATTCTGTTACAACACTCCCCGTGATGCAATGGTGGATATGAGTGGAGGGAAGTTAACATTGAGGGTCGGAGACAAAGAGATGGAGTTCAGGGTGGGGAAAAGAGTAGAAGACGACGACCCGGTCAAATACATGGACATCATAGACTCAAGCTTGGATGATGCTCTCCGACGGTGCAACATTGGATGCAAAACATCCCACTTGGGTATCATATGACTTACTTTGGGTCTAGCCAAGGACCCTTATAAACGTGGCGCACCACGGAGGCATTCCGCGGAACTATCCTTAGTTTGAATTTAGATTAACTTTTATGTTTTCTAGTTTAGCTTTACTTTTCAGGAATAAAACACACTCGGAATGGTGGAGGTTACTAAGAGAACCTTGAAGCCACACCTCATGCACAAAAACAGAGTCCCCCGACAATTTTTCTTCATTACAGCAAGTTCAGCACGGGGCCGTGCTCAGCCCAACACGCCCCCGTGCCCAAGGATCTGAAGAAAATGCCCAGTTCAGGTAACTGGACACGGGGCCATGCTCACTGAACACGTCCCTGTGCCCAGCCTTCTGTTAAATATGCTACTAGCAATCTGAGCACGGGGCCGTGCCCGGACCAACACGGGCCCGTGTCCAGACGCCCATTAACATAAAATTTGTTTTAAACACCTTTTTACACATTCAATCAACCTAAAAACTTATTTATGGGACACATTGAGGACAATGTGTAATTTAAGTGTGAGGGGGGATGCTAACACCTTGAATTTTGCAAGTCCTAATAACAAGCCTTACACAAAACTCTGGAACCGCTAATCACCCCAAATTTTTATAAAAACTTTTCATCTTTTTACTTGTCTTGGTTTAATTCGGGAATAACAAGTTCTAAAAAGGCTATATTTTTACAAATTTACAACCGATAGCGTCGTGATAAAAAAACCAACATAAGAAAATTATGAAAAGGCATAACAAATCTAGTTAAAATTTGATTATATATACTTGATCACATTATAAACCCATTCACACAAAAAGTGAGTTTTGAGCCTTTATTGAGCATACAAGCATACATCTTTAAATTAAATGCTCATTTTTCGTTTCCTGTGTGAATAGCCGCTTGGTTCTTACGACTCTAGAACTTGCCACGACGATTCATTCCCTGTCCTTACCAACTTAAACCCAAGTAAGTAAATGATGGAGGCATTAGGACTAACCCATTTTTCTTTCAACACCATTATTTTTCATTTTTTTTATCACCTACCCAAATTCCCCTAGTTAACCCCTTTGAGCCTAAATGTTTTCATTTCTAAACCCACAAAACAAACACCCTTTACCCACCAAAACCCTTTTTCATTTTAACCCTTTATTTTAGTAGAAAGCTCGGTTGTCTTGCGACGTTTCTTTATAAAAAAATGAAGACTAGCAATAAACAAACAAGTTCCTCAAAGAAAATTTGTTTGAAAATGCTTAGTTTGAATAAAAGTCACAAAAAAAAAAACAAAAGGTTTTACGACGACCGACGCTTTTTATGCTTTTAGCCCTTTTTACTAATCACTAACCCAAAACCACCTACCTTTAACCCAAGTCTAACCCTTCCTCAAAGTCCTCTTGATATTTACAAAGGTTTATAGTTAAAAAGGGGGTGGATTGATTGCTTGGCAAGCATATGGTAGAAGTAAGTTCCACACCGGTCTCGAGTATTTCACAAAATAATATCTTCGGCTGAGTGTTGTGTGATCTTCCGTGAGATATGTGAACTTGTATATAAATAGAATTTTAAAAAGGCATGTTATGCCCAAATAAGTAATTTCGCTTATGAAACATTCTAAATAAATCATAACGAATATGATTGTAAATAATATAAAAATAAAACCCAATAAAGATCTTGGATTCCCGACACTCAAGACAAGCCCAAAACTTCTCTTCTACCCATTCCATTTTGGTGTGTAAGTCACAAAGTAAAGAGTTTTGCTTGAGGACAAGCAAAGATTCAAGTGTGGGGGTATTTGATGTGAGCAAAATACAACATATAAATTACATCAAATGAGGCATAAAACTAATCCTTTTTTAGTACTAATGTTGGAAAAAGTGTGCTTTTGTCTTCCTTTTGTATTTTCAGGACCAAATGAGCTTAAATGAACAAAAGGAACAAATATGTAGCAAAAACTAACATAAATACAAAGAAAAGGAAGAAACGTGGCGTGCCCGACCCCTCGACAGCATCTTCCCAAGAAAAAACAAAGAAACAGAAGGCTGACCACGACCCCATGCACACTGAGCACGGGGGCGTGGCCAAATGTCTGCAGAAAAGACAAAGCTATAGAAGCTTCTATTGCTCAAGACGAGGGCGTGCCCACTGAGCACGGGGCATGGTCAACGCTAAGATTCTCAAAATCTAGCAAATCTTGGTAGTACAGATACGCTTCTGCACACGGGGCCACGCCCAACGAACACGGGGCCGTGTGGAGCCTAATGAAGACAAAGACAATTAATGAAGGAAGAGAAAATGGATGGCCACAGGGCCGTGTTCAGCGAACACGGGGCCGTGGTCAGGCTTCTGTTCAGGCTATAAATAGAGGTGCTTGGTTCACTTCAAAGGCATCCCTTGGCAAACCACTTCTCTCCCACTTCACCACCACTCCACTACCACTACAACACCCACATCCACCACCATCATCCATCATCTACCTTAGAGTGTGTGTAGTAGTCTCGGGATCGAAGATTGATCGTAAGAGTTCTTGTCAATCAAAGGCCATGTTTGGCTAAGTCTCTTACATCACTTGGTGAAGACAAGTCTTTAATGTAATACTTTTGATTTTTCATCTTTTTGCACTTTTTATTTGGTTTTGTATTAATGACTTTAATAACTAGTTTCTTATGTTGAAGGTGAAACTTCCTTATCATTTGTTCGTGGTGTCTTGGCATTACTTTACTGTCTATATAAAGTAAAAGATTTTCACCATTCATATCTCTACGGTCTATATAGAGATATGTTGGCTACCTGGTCGGGGGTTAAGGGAATGGTTTGGTAAGGTTCTTGCCTTGTTCAGTGTATAGATCCTGCAAGGACCTGGGTCAAGCTTACTAGGACCTCCTTCAATACCCACTGGTATTGGATAGCGGGGGTGCGAATGGCTTGATGCCCTCATATGTAAACTACTATTAATACATTATACCGGCTACTTGGGATTGTAACCCTGCTGACTCAAACCACTTAGCCGAGGGTAACGTCGCCTTCAAAAGAGGGGCCTACCACTTTACGCATTAATAACTTAATTAATTATCTTCCAATATTCCGACCCTTTGGGATTATATCCTTGCTGACTCAAACCACTGGGTTGAGGGTAACGTCACCTTCAAAAGAGGGGCCTACTACTATAGCTAAGATAATCTCTTAAAAAGTGCAAAAGTGCGGAAATAATCAAAGGTTACATTAAAGGCTAGTCGGATCCAAGTGATTCATCTGTCTATCTGTTTTTCTTTTATTTTATTTTTCAGCATTTTTAGTTTTTATTTTCATGTTTAAAAGCTTTTCTAAAAACTTTGATTTGATTAGACGTTGAGGATAAACCGGTACTAAAAGCTCTTGTGTCCTTGGACGACCTCGGTATCTTACAAACGCTATACTACGCTCACGATGGGTGAACTTGCCCATGTGCGTGTTTAGTGTTAGTAGAATATAGTGTTTTATAAATTTAAAACTTGACTAATGTGTTAAAAAGGACTTAAAATATAAATAAAATCATAACACACTCGACACACATCATACATACATACATACATACATACATACATACATACATACATACATACATACATACATACATACATACATATGTTCAACACTAACGGATCAGAACCATCATGTTTAAAATCAAACACTAACTATAAAACAACTAACAATAAACTTACATATCAGAACCATCATGTTTAACACTTCCAAGTTTCTACAACGCTTGATGTTTGAGATCCTACCACTGCACCAACGTGAACGTCTCCATTCTTCTCCACCATCATGTTAGAGATGGGGAAGAAGGAACCAGTTCTTGTAACATTCCAAAAACGGGTTTGGTAAATTAAACCAAGTTAACTGTGATGAGCAGGTAAATTACTGTTAGTGGTAAGACTTAATCCGATAAACATATAAATAAAAATGAATAAATGTTTTGTAAGATAAAAGTTTATACATGGTCTGGGCTACCGGGACATAATTTAAGTTGGGTAGTGGCATCCCCGAACTTAGTAAATAGAATTATCATGTTCGTTTTGTTATTGACATGAGGTACATGGCAAGAAATATAACCCTACTTAACATTGTTGGTTGTGGAGGTGAGTTATAAGCAAACCAAATACAACCAAACTATCGGGGCTAAAAAGGGCCTTGAACAAAATACATGGGTATTTAATTGATGAAAACATAAAACATGCACAAGAGAGAGAGAGAGAGAGAGAGAGAGAGTGTGTGTGTGTGTGTGTGTGTGTGTGTGTGTGTGTGTGTGTGTGTGTGTGTGTGTGTGTGTGTGTGTGTGTTGTGAGTTAGAGGGGAAGAAAAGGGAAGAACCCTAACAACTTTCAAGCACAAAATCTAGGAATCCAGAGTGAAATCAAGTGGATTTTGATTGCATGTTTGAAGGTCCTAGCTCTCTAACATCATCTAAACCTACAAATCACAAGGTATGTGATGATTTTGTGTATGCTGAGTTTTTTATGTTAATTGGGTTTTGATTAAATGATGAAATTGAAGTTGTTGGGATGTTTATAATCATCATACTTGCTAGAATATGTGAAATACTTTGAATATTTAGAGGTTTAAGTATATACTCATACATGACATAAAGTGGGTTTTTATGATATTGTAAGACCATATACGTTTTTGACAAAAGTCGCAGCGGAAATTCGTGCCATAAAATTTCTTCCTTTTTAAAACCTTGACTTACTTGAAATTTCATTTTTAAAATAACTCTTTCACATAAAATCATCAATCAACTCATTTACTAAATAAAAACATATCTTATGTCTACCATATTACATTCACCAACGTTCCCGTACAATCTATCTTGTGACTCGGTCTTCGATCTCTACTCCTCGGTGATCCTTCGTGTCTCGTACAACCTGCGCTCATCACATATGTCATAACATTAACACGCATTATAAACGTAACAAGATTCATTCTCGTTTACTTTTCTTTCCGTTATCATTTTACATTCAAGCTTTCCATCCGAGTATATAATCGGTGGTGAGACTTCCTTATTGTACCTGCGTTACACTTTATTCACAAGACACGCTATTAATATCGTCAATATTCAGTTGTATTGAAAACTTGCATACTCACCTACCTACATACGCATTTACCTCCATATATACTTACATAATTGCGTACGTTCTCACATACCTTCTTACACACCTACAAGTATACATTCGTACATACATACATACATGCCTACATACATACTTACTTGCATACATACCTACACGTATACATGCCTACCCATATACATACCTACATATCCTAAAACATAAAATGAGTTGGTCATACTTAGCTTACAAGAGTTTAAAACGTGCTTAAACAGGTCCGTAGCTGAAAATAAACACCCAGCAACAAGTTTGCTGTCATTTTGAGCCCTCGTGGGGCGCGACGAAGTGTGCCCAATGCTTACACGGGCCGTGAGCCTTGTCGCGCTGCGCGACCATCTTTAACTCTTTCTGTCGCGTGGCACGACGGCCCTTTTTTGGCAGATAGTTCGCAACTGGTTGCTGCATATACCCAGCATAACAGATTTTTACGGAAACGAGCATAACTCTCTCGTTTTTGATCCGTTTTACACGATTCTTTTTCCTACGTGATCGTAATTTAATTCACCATCACATGGAGTTAACATCCGACATCTGGATTAACAAAATTTTAGACTTTTAAGCTTTCGGCTTATTACCTTTTTACAAAGTTTTGACCCGTTCATGCATTTATCAAAATAACCTGTTTATTTGACCTCAATTTCTTATGAACCTTATAGTCTCAACGTTGTCTATCATATACGGTTCAGATCAAGGGTGTCTTGCATCTTCTTAACCCATTTCGTTCGTGTGCTTATTTTGACCCGTTAAGGGTATTTGCACATTTTAATGTATTTTACTCTCAAAATCATACTTTTCGCTTTCATACTTGTCCTAAGTGTTCACTTAATCAAATAGCTTGTTTCTAAACAACTTTTAAGGTCGTTTGGCTCGATATACCCATCAAGGGCGTTTTGGTCAACATTAGTTCCGTCCTTTACGACGAAGGACTTTATTACATATTTAACCAATCCCATGACTTAACTACAACTGTAATCACACATACCTGGCTCGGGTCAAAGCTATGACCCGTTTTGATACTTCATTCACTAAGTCGCTAGTTAATAGCAGCGCAAATCCTTTCGCTATTCACCCTGTGAATTCATAAGACATGACAATACAATCATTAGTCGACATCGCCAAATGGTGATATCTTCACCATTTGACCGATTTGGTCTAAAAGACCATTTCGTCCTTATGAGATTGTAATTATTCATTATCCCATCCATGTATCGTATTCTTTCGTTAACTCATAATCAAAATTACCATAATACCCTTTTTACCCCTTTCAACCCTCAAACTTAGTTTCTTATCATAGTCACATGTTCCGACCTGTATCAAAACTTGTCTAAACATCATTCTTCATATACTAACTTATCATACTCTAAATTTATACAATAAATAGATATCCTAATAAAAAAGGGGTGTAAGCTTTACTTACCTCGCATCCAAATATGCTTCCCATGTGTACACGTTCCGTTTGACCCGTTTCTTTCCCAAGCTTCCACACCGCTTATCAAGCATCAAACTATCATATATTATTTTCAAGATAGTTAGCTTATTCATCATTTATCACGATCCATTCCATCTCACGGATCTTATATCGAAATTATCATTCGACCTTATAACATGCTAGTCTATCAAATCTTAGCCGAATTCTTTAAACATTCACACATATACGATTTCAAACATCATTAACATTAGCATATGATCATTTTCATCATATTATACAAGACCCACTTCATAACTACTTTGTTAATCACTTATAAGTGATCTAATCTCAATTACTTCATAATTTCATCATATACTTAGTGTGTATACTACCTCCTAAGCATAGTGTACAACTAATTTATGCATATTCTACTAATCTCATACATAATTCCTCCAATCATCCTACTAATCAACATGCATCATTCACACATAAACATCAAACATATTAGCATCACATTTCTTTCAATTCCTCTAACAAGAATACATCATACATATCAAAATTCATCTATATTACACAAGAATTGGACATGGGTGTGTTGGTGCATGTTTGTGACAACAGCTTAGATTTGGTCTTTGGATATCTTGTAATTAGTAAAATGATAAACAGTTAGCGGGTTTAGCTTTGAATTAGTGGAATAATAGAGTTTGGGCTAAACAAAACCCACATTGGGTCTAGGGGGACGAATTGGGCCTTGCCCATGTAGGAAACTCTAGCCCAAGTAGCAACCTTGTGTTATATAAACAAGGCTTTGCTATAGGGTTTAGGTTAATCAGCCAAAACAGAATTTGAGAAAGATTTCGTGAGAGACTTAGGGCTTGGACGAAATTCTGTGTAGTTAGGGTCTTGATTGATTGTAATCAGTTGATAGATAATCAATAAAGATCCAGGTTAAAAGTGATTTATGTTTCTACTCATTCTGCTATATTCTGATCAAGAGGATTCCGCACTCTTGATAAGATTGACAATTCTGTGAAAGATCCATACACATCAAGGGGACCTACAATTGGTATCAGAGCGTTAGGCTCTTGAAGGCTCGGTTCAGAATTGTTGGCTGCTGAAACAGGAAGTTTTATTTCGAAAATTTTTTAATACAAAAATTAGGGTTTCGAAATTTTTTGTGTGTTTGATAAAGTTTTCGAAATTCTTTGGCTGTTTTGAGCTTCTGCTTTGTTTGATTTCTGTTTTGTAGGTTTTAGGGTTTTCAGGAAAGTTTTTGGTTGATTCTGGAAGAATTTTTGGCAAATTTCTTTGAAGATTCGGAGACTGTCTTCGTGTTCTTCATTAAGTTTATCAGAATTTTTGTCAAAAGTTTGCTGATTTGCTGTGTCGATTTTGCAGGAAGTTGTTAGGAGAATCAGGAAAATAATCAGAATTTCGAAAAGATTAATTTCCAGATTTACAGATCAGCGAAATTACTGGACCTGCGAAATTAACTGATAAGCGAAATTACCGGCGAAGTTAAATCCAAAGGCGACTTTGGTAACCGTATAATTTTCCACAGCGAAATTATTACGGTTTTCAGCCACTATACTGGTCGTCGTAATAGCGAACTGGTTACCCGGCGAAATTAATAGACGAAATTAACTGCGAATTTGTTCAGCGAACTATACCTGCGAAATTGACCCTGCATAATTAAACCAGCGAAATTGACCTAGCATATTTAATCCAGCGAAATTAATTAAAGTGGTGGAATCTAAATTGGCAAGCACGATAAAATTTCAGTGTTTTGCAAATAGAAATTGATCCGTAGCTCGTTTGACAGAACTGTCTGCACCGTTAAATTCCTCTTTTCGAGACGATTCTAACGGTGTAATTTGGTAACCACTGTTTTCGGAGATATTTTGTACGGTTTTATCAGTCTGCAACGTTTAAAATGTCGAACATGTCTACTTTGAATGAGCTATTGAAAATGGAGCATGAGGTTGGCACTACCAACAAACCACCTAAGATGATGAAGGTGGAAAATTACTTGACATGGAAGGATCGTTTTCAATCCTTCATTGAATATCAGGACACTCGCATGTGGATTTGCATTGAAGATGGGTACACAAACCCAACACATGACTTTGAGGGCAGACCACGTAGAACTGCCTATGTGAACATGGAAGATGCTGATAAAAAGATGTATGAGGCTGAAAAGAGAGCCTTGGCTGCAATAAAAATGTCCTTACCTGATAGCATCAAGCATACTTTCAAGAAGTACACAAACTCAAAGGATATGTGGGATGCATTAGAGAAAAGATATGCGGGAAATGCATATGTCAAGAAAAACAAAGTTGATCTTCTGAAGAAGCAGTTTGCTGTTTTAAAATACATGAAACATGAGTCACTTGAGGACATCATCACTCGTTACTACCATCTGATGTCAGAAATGGAGAATTATGAGATCGATTGCTATTCTGACGTAGAGAAGAATGACAAGATGCTCGATGCCTTACCTACCAAGTGGGATATTTACACTCTCATGATCAAGGGAGAAGCAGATTATGAGACAAAAGAGATTGAAGAAGTAGTTGGCAAGCTGAGAGCTTATGAGCTCAGTATGAAGAAGAAAGACACTGGATATGATCAGGTTCAAGATCCAGTGATTTACAATGGGCTTACATCTTTTTCATCTCACAATGTTTCTATCGTGTGAGAATGAGCAGGTCACCGTGAATGAGGATGGTGATGTGTGTTTTGTAGCTGCCTCAGGAGGATCATCAGGAGCCAAGAGAACATCAGGTTCTAAGTAGAGTAGTGGTGTTAAGTCAATGCCAATGAGTGTGAAGTCTACAGAAGAGCATCTTGCTCTACTTGCTTCATTTGTTGCTTCTTATGAGAACTACATTCAGGTGAAGATATCTGATCCTGCCACTTTAGATGAAGATTACGATCAGATTGACCCTGATGATCTTGAAGATATGGATTTGCAATGGCAAATGGCCATGATCACTAGAAGAGTGAAGAGATTTATGAACCGAACAGGAAGGAAGTTTATAGGAAAGACAGTCGGTTTTGATAAGACCAAAGTGAGATGCTTCAACTGTCAAGGTTATGGGCATTTTGCTAGGGAATGTCAAAAACAAAAGCAGGAGACTTCGAGTCAGAGTTCAAACAATAGGAATGCATCAAACAACTCTAACTCGAGAGCGCTGATCTCTACTGCTAGAGAAGGTTCATATGACTGGAGTGTTCACTTGGAAAATGATGACAATGTCACTCAAGCATTCATGGCAGAGATAACGCCAGTTGATGATGGTGAAGCTACAGTGGATGATGCTGAAGTTGAGAAGAAAAGTGAGGCTGAGGTGAAAATTAAGAGTAAAGCTGAAGAAAAGAAGAGTGATCAGACAACAGATGCTGAAGAGAAAAAGCAAAAGTCTGACCATGAAAAGGAAGCTGAAGAAAAGGAAGCTAAATATAAAAGAATGGAAGCTCATCTTGCGGCTCTAATAGCCAATCTTGATAAACAAACAGGAGAGGTACAGTCAAATTCTGTGTGTTTAAAATGTCGTGAACTACAGGGTGAGGTTGACAGGTTGTCAACACAAAACCAAAGTCTGGTGAGCGAGATGTCTAACATTAAAGAATCTAACTTTTTTTGCTAAAAGAAACGAATCTTCATACTTGAAGAAGATAAAAGGTTATGAAAGTAAAATTGACTCATTAACCTGCAAACTAAACGAAAAACTTCAAGTCATAGACTTAGCTCATGAAATGATGGCTGAGAAAACAAAAGAGATTTCTGAAAAATGCAAAGAGTTGTCAGAAGCACAACTCAAAATTGTTGAACTTGAAAAGAAATTAGGTCAATTCAGGGACTCTACTTTTGTTATGAAACATATGATGGGTGGCTTGAAGAAAAGTAATGACAAAACCAGTGTGGGATTCCATGGTTTCAATGAAGTTCCACCTCCTGTTAGTCATGACTATTCTTTCTTGCCTGATGAAGATGACCTCATGGACTTTGTGTCAACGTCACCAAGTAGTTCCACATCAAGTCAAGGAAATGTGTTTGAGAGTGCTGATGCTAAGAAGGATAATAACAGCACACCTATTTTGAAAAAGAAAACTTCACATCCTAAGAATAACAATCCAACTTTTGTTAAAAAAGGTTAATTTTGTTCAAGGAAGTGACATGAAAAACGAAACAGCTGTTATTGAAAACGAATCTAATGTAGAGTTTGCTAAAAACAAGAACAAAAAAAATTCTGAAACTAAGCAAACTGAACCAAATCCTTCTAAGGCATCATCATCAAAACCCGAATCTACTTCAAAGGCTTCAGATAAGAAGTCTTCAAAAAAGATATAGTGCTTCAAATGTCACACCAAGGGACATGTAGCTAGCTGCTGTCCTAACAAAAAGAGTGAAGCACAAATTAGTGAGAAACAGAGAGGGAAATCACCTGAAAAGCAAGGTGATAATGAGGAGAAAGCTGCAAATTCTCCAAAGAAATCTGCTCCTAAGCAACCAGAGAATGTTGCTGTTGGTGTAGAAAAGGCTGAAAAAGGAACTCCACAAGTTCCTCGTTTTCAAAGAAATCAACCAAGATTTCAGCCAAGATCTCCACCAGGCAGATATGAGAGACCTAGAAGCAGTTCACCAAGAATGAACAATCATAATACATATAATTTCAGAAGTCAAGGTCAATATCAAAATCGATACCAAAATGATGGTGGTCGAACTTTTTATAATAATGGCTTTAGAAATTACAACAATAATGCTTCTTGGAATCAAAATTCAAGGTACCAAAATCAAAATTTCCAAAGGTCAAATAGTCCAAACACATATAGGAACCCTCAGGACCAAAGACCTAGTAGAAATCAAAATCAAATTCCATCAACAGGTCTGAGATCCAAGACTCCAGTTAGGAGTAATGGATATTGGATGGATGTTCAAGTGGTTGGTGAATTTGGACGACCCAAGACCATTAAGGCTTGGGTCCCCCAATCTAACTAATTTCTTCGTTGGTGTGTGCAGGAGCTGCTAAGGAGGATTATCAACTTGTGGTATATTGATAGTGGCTGCTCTAGGCACATGACGGGGGATGCGAGATTGTTGACTGAGTTTGAAGATTATGATGGTGGAAAGGTGAATTTTGCGGGTGCTAAAGGTGGTAAAATTACAGGACGAGGAAAAGTGACCAATGGGAAGATCACACTGGACAAAGTGAACTATGTTGACCAGCTTAAACACAATCTGATGAGCGTGTCACAAGTCTGCGACAAGGGTCACTCGGTCCATTTTACCAAGAATGAAGCATTAGTGTTGAAACCAGGTTTGAAGATTCCGGACGATTGGATAGTGATGCGAGCGCCAAGGAGAAATGACACTTATGTCATGGACATGGGTGCTAAGGATCCGACTGCTGTGGTGGCGTGTTTACTCTCAAAAGCATCGGAAGTTGAATCGATGTTGTGGCATAGATGCATGGCCCATATTCACTATCGAAAAATGAATTACCTTGTTAAAAATGAGCTAGTGAAAGGGGTTCCAATGCAGAGGTTTCACGTGGAAGATAAATGTCTTCCATGTCAAAAGGGAAAACAACATAAGAAACCTCATAAGTCTAAAACAGTAAATTCCCTAGATGCCCCTTATGAATTACTTCACATGGATTTATTCGGTCCAATAAACGTGAGGAGCATAGGTGGAAAATACTATTGTCTTGTTGTTACTGATGATTACTCACGATATTCATGGGTTTTCTTTTTAGGTACAAAAGATGAGACGGCGGAGATGCTGATAGATCTTTTTACGAAATTGGAAAACGTCCATGATGCAAGGATCAAGAGGATAAGGAGTGATAATGGCACGGAGTTCAAGAATCGAATTCTGGATCTCTACTGTCTTCGAAAGGGAATTGACCATCCATGTTCTGCTCCTTATACACCGCAACAAAATGGAGTAGCTGAGAGGAAAAACAGGACGTTGATTGAAGCCGCTAGGACTATGCTTTCAGATTCAAAGCTACCAGTTCTTTTCTGGGGAGAAGCTATGAATACAGCTTGCTACGTCCTAAACAAAGTTTTGACTGTTAAACGTTTTAATAAAACTTGTCATGAATTAATGTTTAACAAGAAACCAAACTTAGAAGGCTTTGAACCATTTGGATTACCCTGCACCATTGTGCGAAAGATAAACAAAAATTCGGTGAGGTGGCTGACGATGGCTACTTTCTAGGTTACGTGCCTGGCACACCGAATAAAAGGGTTTTTAATCTAAAAACTGGTAAAATTGGGGTTGTCTTTAATGTAGAAATTACTTCATACAAACCTCAACAATCAACGAATGGACCTGCTATATTATATGATTATGAAAGCACTTTTAAATCATTTAATATTCCTGAGTTTTCTGATGCAGATGAATCTCAGCTTATTCAAACAGTGATAAATGAAGATGATGAAGGCGAGTTCATGCCTAGATCGAATGTTGATATGACAGATGCTCCGGAAACTTCCAAAGGTGTTGCTGATCCTGATTCAAGCGATAGTGACTCTGAACCCATTCAGGGGGAGGATTTCATTAATCCATTTGCAGATCAGAACATTCAAGGGGAGGTTGGATCAAACCTGGGTGATAATTTAGAAGTTGATACCATTGCTACTACACGAGCACCAGTTGACATGATACTTGGAGATCCTACTGCAGGTGTTCAGATGAGAAGAAGTATAGCTGCTAATTCTGGTTTATTTGTTTCGATTGAGAAGACTGGGATTGTGAACGAGTGCTTGCATAGTTGCTTTATTTCCCAAGAGGAGCCGAAGAACATTCATATGGCTCTTAAAGACAATTCATGGGTTGAACCTATGCAAGAGGAATTGGCACAGTTTGCAAAGTTGAAGGTTTGGGAGTTAGTTGACCTTCCTAAAGGTGAAAGAGAGATTTGCACTAAATGGGTATTTAGGTGCAAGAAGGATGAAAGAGGAATCGTGATGCGAAACAAGGCTCGATTGGTTGTCAAAGGTTTCAATCAGCAAGAAGGGATTGATTACAATGAAGTGTTTGCACCAGTGGCAAGGTTGGAAGCAATTCGTTTGTTCCTAGCTTTCGCTTCATTCAAGGGCTTTAAAGTTTACCAACTAGACGTGAAGAGTGCGTTTCTTTACGGGAAAGTCCAAGAAGTGGTGTATGTCTCACAACCAGATGGGTTCGTTGATCCTGATTATCCAGATCGTGTGTACAAGCTTGATAAAGCTTTGTATGGATTACATCAAGCTCCCAGGGCGTGGTACGAGACACTGTCTACACATCTGATCAAGAATGGTTTTGAAAGAGGTCAGATTGACAGTACACTATTCATCAAGAGGAAGAAGGAAGATTTTCTGCTGGTACAGGTGTACGTGGATGACATCATCTTCGGGTCATCAGATGAAGATATGTGTAAAGAGTTCGAGCAGGTGATGAAGAGCAAGTTCGAAATGAGTGCTATGGGTGAGTTGTCTTACTTTCTGGGATTACAAGTTGAACAGAAGGAGGATGGGATGTTTATTCATCAAACAAAGTATGTGTATGACATTTTGAGTCGGTTCAAAATGAATGATTGCTCTACTTTCAACACACCCATTTGCGAAAATCACAATCTTGGCCCAGATCACGAAAGTACTGAAGACGTTGATCCAACTCAATACAGGGCAATGATTGGTTCTCTAATGTACTTGATTGCTTCAAGACCTGACATTATGTTTGCAGTGTGTCTGTGTGCGAGGTATCAGGCAAATCCAAAAGAGTCACACATGAAAGCGGTGAAGCGTATTCTTCGTTACTTGAAGGGGAAATCTAAACTTGGGTTGTGGTATCCAGCTGATAGTGATATGAACTTTGTTGCTTACACTGACTCTGACTTTGGGGGATGCAAGTCGAACAGAAAGTCTACAACAGGTGGTTGTCAGTTCTTAGGAGGCAGGATTGTGTCTTGGCAATGCAAGAAGCAATCTTGTGTGTCTACTTCTACGTGTGAAGCTGAATATATTGCTGCGGGTAGCTGCTGCTCTCAGGTTCTCTGGATACAACAGCAGATGCGCGATTACAGTTTGGATTTCACTCGTACTCCTATTATGATAGACAATAATGCCACAATTTCTATAACAAATAATCCCGTGAAACACAGTCGCACAAAACATATTGACATTCGTCATCATTTTATACGGGATTGTGCTGAAAAGAGACTGATCGATGACGTAAGGTCGGTCAAAAATAATGTTAAAAGTGTCATATTCACCTTTTACTAGTAAAGGGCAAGTAGGGTGTCGAATCCACGGGGGATCAATGGAAAGTGTAAAAGTGTGTTGCTTTAATTATCATCTACGTCTAAACTAATTGCTTTTTTTGCAGTTTTGTGAGAGTAAATATGAAAACGAATGTGAAATTGTCTTTGTGAACAATAATGAGAGAAATGACCAATCTCCGGGTTTTCAGGTTATGCAGAAAATCAGGTTACTTAGTTACCACTATTTGGAAATCACATAGACATGATTTGATAAACTTGTTTTGATAAATAATTAACGGACAATATATTTGATTGCAATGATCCACGATCGAAACCGAAAGATTGATGCAAATGAATAGTAATCCAATTAATTACCAATTTCAGATTTCATAAACATAGTCAAGTTCAATGATTAAAGGTTTAAAACAATGACATCCTAGAATTTAATCCCGGTTGTTGATGAACAAACCAAATAATTGATGAACTCAAATGATTACGATAATCAAATATTGTTTAATCGAAACAGAAACAATAAGAATAACTAACCGAACGATTAATCAATTCTCAATCCAGAACAATCGTAACAATAAGTAAGCAATGTTTCGTACACAAACCCTAGTCCCGGAGAAGATCACGGGAGAACTAGCCGCTCATGACGTTCGAACAATCCTCCATAGCTTGAAAAGATGCCGAGCTCATCCTTCAATCAGATCTTTGTGGGAGATGTTATAACGAATGGTGCGAATTCTCCAGCCCCTGATGTGGTGTACGGCTGCCAAAAACTATTCGTGAAGGGCCCTCAAAATTCGATGATGATAGGTGATTAAATGGGCCGAAAATAAAATAAGTGAAGATTACTCCCAAAATTCGTGATATGTGCTCCAATCATCGATCCACCCAAAAGCATCAAAAAGGTCACGTGCATCCTATATGTCGGCCCATTTGATGTTTGCCAAATCCTCCCATTTAATATTGTGATGATTATTGATATTATCTCCTTCTAAAAATTGTGCTCTTCTATTTATGGTTTGGCTTCCTTCAATTTATATCATCAAAAATCCACCACTCTCCATTCACGTGACCCTTTTATGATATATTGATGATGAGGTGATGAGATTTATTAAAATAATGATCTTCCAATTCTCAAAGTCTGCATTTTTTTAATGATGATGATTAAGATGTGATCTTTCTTTTTGATGACCAATTCTTAAATCCCTCAAAAGGCCCATATGCACTTGATGTCTTTAATGTCTGCATGATTAGCATTCTCTTGTGATGATGATGATGTCAATTAAATGCCCTCCAAAGCCTTTTGTTTCTCGAAATATTGTTTCTTCTTTAACATTCCTTTGCTCGATACCGTAAGTAACGGTTTTACAACCGTAAGCCACATGTCAATGTGTCTGTTTCTTTTTGTGAGGACATGCACAAACCGTAAGTTACAACTTCAAGCCGTAAACCTCAATTCCATGCTGCTATTCCTTTTTGTGAAAACATGTTAGAAACCGTAAGTCATGTTCGGCATTCCATAACCGACGGTGTATTTCACCGGCCCACATATTCAATCTTTATTAACTTTCAAAAAATGACCATTTAGCCCCCCAAACTTCATTCATTCGCATTTTCTTATATATTCAAGCTATTTATCGAACCGAAGACGTCCCGTCTAATGTGCAGTGTCTTGATTCCCATCTGCGATCATTCCGCTCCATCTTTAAACATCCTAACTTCACCATATTACACGTTTAACCTGCAAGATCAAAAACCTTCGTAGTTAACACATTCTAGGCATATAATCACATAAAACGCATTAAAACACTTAAGATAACGCTTTTAACCCTTGTGTTTCACACCTTCCATCACATCCCCACACTTACCTTTGATTGTCCTCAAGCAAACCGATATGGAACTACTCACCATAGTAACAACACCTCTAAACCCCTATACCGATGCAACAATTTAAGTCCCAAGTCATACCCGTTCCATAGACTGACACAATCAAGATTGACAGTCCGACAAGCAATTGATGCAATTTATAAAACTCAAGACTTGTTTATTCAGAACTAACATGCTTAGGATTATAACACATGCTACACGCCCCTCACAATCCACTCTCTTCTCGGTTTAAAAATAGGAACTAGCGTGTAATGTGCTAGCATTTATGTCACTCGAAACCAAACATGAAATTCTGTAATCATATGCTTGTATGACAATCACACTTCCACTGTATCATATAACACGACACATATCAAAAGGACTTTCGGTTTTGGGCTTAGGCTAAGGGTAGGAAGATTTTAGGCTTACATTTATAGATTTTTATGTGGCGAACAAACAAACTACCAAACCGTGACAACTTATTTGCAAAACATAACACACTTTTGGGTTGGTTTCTACCCAAGACAAGAACAATATTCACAACACTTCTATTTTTGCTTTTTCTATTTTTTTTCTTTTCTTTTGTTTTCCCTTTTTTTTCTTTTTTTTTTATTCATAACTTGTCGTTCACGGTCGATATCACACAATTCACATTAGGTGGACAAACGAAAGGGTAAATAGGCTCAACAGGGCTACTAAGGGTGATGGTTCGGTAAACATAAAACAAATAAACAAACAGATGTAAGGGATATCCTAATGCCTTTATCATTTACGTGCACATGTCAAACCACAATCTCAGCATGTATTAAATCATACAAGTTCTAACACAGAATAACACGCGGCCTGCTCTCAACAAATGAAGTCATAATATAATTCATTCTATCATTCTACAGGCTCAAATTCTCACCAAAGAAGGGTAAAAAGACTGCCGACACATAGCATATGCAATCTAAAGCATTTTACCCCTAAATAGACATCTCTTTTCAATTCTTTTATCCTAAAAACACCTGTCGGACCTACTCTCATGAAACTTAAAGGAACGACCATGACAAGGGACTATATTAGTTTACTACCGGCAAAGGACCCATTAGTGATTGAAACGTTCGGTTTTCATATCCATTTAGTTCACTTAAGGCGATGAAATTCTTTAAAATTTTCAAAATTTTCATTTTTTTCAATTTATTCAATTTTCATCGTTTTCAATCACTTTCAACCTCTTTCAAACTCTTGTCCCAACCTTTCCTTTCCCGGGTATCCATATCCCCACACTTGGGCGACATTGTCCCCAATGTATAGTTCTTTTAAAACAACCCGGGAATAACAACCAAATCGTCCCATAAGCGGCCAATCCCTAACACAAAAAACATAAACACATTCCCTAACACATAATAGTTCAACACCACCAAATACAAAAACACACATAAAAGAACATGATTACCAGGCAACAAACAAAGATAAAGGAAAGATTACATGTACCTGATAAAATGAAACTTCCCCACACTTTTCTGCTGCCATGGTGAAGAACAAAACGGACACTGACACAGTAACTCGGGTTGCCTCCCGAGAGCGCTAAGTTTATGGGTCTTCAGCCAGACCGTACCTGACGTTCGCTCATGGGGGTCGAAGTGAACATTTACCCACCGAGTTTCCTCCATATGCTCGGTAATTGACATTCCAACCTCCTATCTGCTCTCTTCTGCCAACGATATTTGTCGAATCAAATCGTAACAAGTGAAATCCACATTTGCCTACCGAATTTCCAAGGTGTGCTCGATAGTTGACATGTCGAGTCTTCACCTCCTTCCCTGTCATGAGTACGTCTGTTGGATCATTGTATAGCCACTCCAATATACCTTGTCTGAGGTCTTCTCTACTCACCTTTCTCTTATTCCCACTCGAACCATCATCTCCGACTTTGTTAGCTGGAGTAATCAAAATATGCAGCGGTTCGGAATAGACTTGAATTACATTAGTCTCTAGCTCTTCAGTAGGTGCTAAGTCTTCATGTAGGTTTAAACATATAACTTCAAGTTCAGGAAGACTTTCAACCTCTTCTTCATCTTCATCAACCAAAACAAGTATTTCTTGCGTTTCTTCAACAAATGCAGGAATGGGTGGGGTATTATCCTCCATAGCCTTCAATGATGCAATTTGTTCGTCTATTTGATTCGATCGTTGGACCATAGCCTCAGTTCTCAACCTGCTCTCTTGTGCCACCTCCATCATAATATCCATGATTTTATCAAGTACAGAATTTTGGTGTGTACCTTGACAATCATTTTGACTTTGGTGTGGCTGATCTGAACTCCCTTGGTAATTACCATGATTATTGTATGTTAACTCAGAATAGTCATGGTAACGACCATTATAATCTTCTTGGTATCTTGAGAAAGGCACCACCTCGGATTCGTAATCAACATAATCCAACTTTTGCTCATACTTGTAGTTGACATTTGACTGATAGTGTCCCTGATATGAAGGTACTTTGTACCCAGACATCAATTTTTCTTTCCAAAACACTGGGTCTGTCCAAAACACTAGGCAATCTTCATTTATGTGAATTTTCCCACAACAAGGGCATGACTGATGAGCTCTATCCATGATCCAAAGATTTCACTTCCTGCACAAACAAACTAAAATACCCGCGTAGAAAACTAACATATAAAAAAAACTAAAAACTACAAGATTTTTTTTTTTGATTTTTTTAATTTTTAGGTTTTTTGAATTTTTACGAAAAACAACAAACCGCACCGATTCCCCGGCAACGGCGCCATTTTGATCGATGTCGTAAGGTCGGTCAAAAATAATGTTAAAAGTGTCCTATTCACCTTTTACTAGTAAAGGGCAAGTAGGGTGTTGAATCCACGGGGAATCAATGGAAAGTGTAAAAGTGTGTTGCTTTAATTATCATCTACGTCTAAACTAATTGCTTTTTTGCAGTTTTGTGAGAGTAAATATGAAAACGAATGTGAAATTGTGTTTGTGAACAATAATGAGAGAAATGACCAATCTCCGGGTTTTCAGGTTATGCAGAAAATCAGGTTACTTAGTTACCACTATTTGGAAATCACATAGACATGATTTGATAAACTTGTTTTGATAAATAATTAACGGACAATATATTTGATTGCAATGATCCACGATCGAAACCGAAAGATTGATGCAAATGAATAGTAATCCAATTAATTACCAATTTCAGATTTCATAAACATAGTCAAGTTCAATGATTAAAGGTTTAAAACAATGACATCCTAGAATTTAATCCCGGTTGTTGATGAACAAACCAAATAATTGATGAACTCAAATGATTACGATAATCAAATATTGTTTAATCGAAACAGAAACAATAAGAATAACTAACCGAACGATTAATCAATTCTCAATCCAGAACAATCATAACAATAAGTAAGCAATGTTTCGTACACAAACCCTAGTCCCGGAGAAGATCACGGGAGAACTAGCCGCTCATGACGTTCGAACAATCCTCCATAGCTTGAAAAGATGCCGAGCTCATCCTTCAATCAGATCTTTGTGGGAGATGTTATAATGAATGGTGCGAATTCTCCAGCCCCTGATGTGGTGTACGGCTACCAAAAACTATTCGTGAAGGGCCCTCAAAATTCGATGATGATAGGTGATTAAATGGGCCGAAAATAAAATAAGTGAAGATTACTCCCAAAATTCGTGATATGTGCTCCAATCATCGATCCACCCAAAAGCATCAAAAAGGTCACGTGCATCCTATATGTCGGCCCATTTGATGTTTGCCAAATCCTCCCATTTAATATTGTGATGATTATTGATATTATCTCCTTCTAAAAATTGTGCTCTTCTATTTATGGTTTGGCTTCCTTCAATTTATATCATCAAAAATCCACCACTCTCCATTCACGTGACCCTTTTATGATATATTGATGATGAGGTGATGAGATTTATTAAAATAATGATCTTCCAATTCTCAAAGTCTGCATTTTTTTTTTAATGATGATGATTAAGATGTGATCTTTCTTTTTGATGACCAATTCTTAAATCCCTCAAAAGGCCCATATGCACGTGATGTCTTTAATGTCTGCATGATTAGCATTCTCTTGTGATGATGATGATGTCAATTAAATGCCCTCCAAAGCCTTTTGTTTCTCGAAATATTGTTTCTTCTTTAACATTCCTTTGCTCGATACCATAAGTAACGGTTTTACAACCGTAAGCCACATGTCAATGTGTCTGTTTCTTTTTGTGAGGACATGCACAAACCGTAAGTTACAACTTCAAGCCGTAAACCTCAATTCCATGCTGCTGTTCCTTTTTTGTGAAAACATGTTAGAAACCGTAAGTCATGTTCGGCATTCCGTAACCGACGGTGTATTTCACCAGCCCACATATTCAATCTTTATTAACTTTCAAACAATGACCATTTAGCCCCCAAACTTCATTCATTCGCATTTTCTTATATATTCAAGCTATTTATCGAACCGAACACGTCCCGTCTAATGTGCAGTGTCTTGATTCCCATCTGCGATCATTCCACTCCATCTTTAAACATCCTAACTTCACCATATTACACGTTTAACCTGCAAGATCAAAAACCTTCGTAGTTAACACATTCTAGGCATATAATCACATAAAACGCATTAAAACACTTAAGATAACGCATTTAACCCTTGTGTTTCACACCTTCCATCAGAGACTAATTGAATTACATCGAGTCGACACACTAGATAACTTGGCAGATCTTTATACTAAAGCTTTTGACAGGGCTCGCTTTGAACATTTAGTCGAACTCAACGGGATGAGGAATCCTGAATAACTGGTTTTTCATAAGAATTTTGTAAATAGTTTACTGCTTTCTTAAAAATAAAAAATACAAAAACATTGAAAAATCAAAACTTAAAAAAAATAGAAAATAAAAAATGAGTTATCAATGTGTGAAAAAGGAGAAATGATAGTACATCAGCAAGTTAGACTGTCACACTCGAACTAAAATAAATTGCTTAAGTGTGATAGCAGCTTCATCATATGATGTACCAGTAGGCAAAAAGCATGAAATAATCAACTTACCAATGTGATATAAACCTAAATGCACTGCGTATGAGTGGGGAACACATCAGTGGTGTATGGTTTAATGACCTTAAATCTTGCGTTGATAGATTGCCAAAATCTGAGGTTTTGGGTCTTTATACTGTTATTTCATCTGGGGATATCAGGGGTGTCCTTCTGCTGCATCCAGATACATGCTGACCTAGACACACCCAGGATATCTTAAAAGAGCTAAATATGCCAAAACCTTGAAAATGAAGAAGCTCTCATAGAGAGTCATTCAAAAAGTGCAAAATGCATAATTCGTACCAAAAAATGGTATTTGTCATAACCCTCGTTAGATATTTTGGTCTCTTTGCTGTACGGAAGTACTGACCTGATCACCAATTATCTAAACGTTGAAAAACAAAACTGATGAATTCAGTATACTCACCTACTACGATGAATCTTTGTGCATACCTTGATCGCGGGGGTATATCCTGAAGTGGGACACACTAATATATCAGAATAAAATTACCTTAACGTATCATGTGGTAATGGTACTTGAAATGTTCATGCATTTTGTTTAAGTGGACAAACATACTGGTAATTGTCTTGGACTGCTTTTCACGAAAAATTAAATAAAGAATTATCTAATAGTGTGAAACAGTTTGATTTTGCTGATATGATCTTCTTACCGGTGATTCTCACAAAAATAGAGTGTTTATTGCTTTTGTTATTTACTTGCTTTCAGAAAATATAAAAAATCCAAAAATAGTGTCTTTTTCTGTTTAAAATTCTTAACCTATGGAAAACTGTTATTCTTGGAGGAATTGTTACTGATAGGGGGAGACGGTGTTAGAAAGTGAGTTCAAAATTTTAAATCATGTGGGTTATAGGGTGTGTGATTAAAAAGTTTTGCGTGTTGGTGATAAATTGAAAATGCTTAATCTGTGATATAATCTCTTGAAAAATAATAATTTATTTAACTTTGTTGAAAAATTCTTATGGTTTCTCGAGATGTTTGTTTTATAGTATACAGGTTGAAGCAGTGTGTTGCTAAGAAGTTAAAGTGATGAGTTGCTGTAACGATGAGAGTTTGACTGAATGCATGGTAGAACATCCTTTCTACGTTGCAAACAAGTTGAAGAGTTTGAAGATTGCTATACATATGCTGAACTGGAGTTTACTCAAACGCTAAAGTTTTTGAAGATTTGGTGATTGGATGCATCAGCTTAGGGGGAGTCTGTTTCTGACAGAAGCTATTGAAGCTGAAGCTATCCAAAGACCAAAGACAGTGCAAGACTACATGAAGATTGCAAGAAGACTGAAGACAAAGTTATTTTATGAAGCTATTGTCAAGGGGGAGTTTGTTGGTGCATGTTTGTGACAACAACTTAGATTTGGTCTTTGGATATCTTGTAATTAGTAAAACGATAAACAGTTAGTGGTTTAGCTTTGTATTAGTGGAATAATAGAGTTTGGGCTAAACAAAACCCACATTGGGTCTAGGGGGACGAATTGGGCCTTGCCCATGTAGGAAACTCTAGCCCAAGTAGCAACCTTGTGTTATATAAACAAGGCTTTGCTATAGGGTTTAGGTTAATCAGCCAAAACAAAATTTGAGAGAGATTTCGTGAGAGACTTAGGGCTTGGACAAAATTCTGTGTAGTTAGGGTCTTGATTGATTGTAATCAGTTGATAGATAATCAATAAAGATCCAGGTTAAAAGTGATTTCTGTTTCTACTCATTCTGCCAAATTCTGATCAAGAGGATTCCGCACTCTTGATAAGATTGACAATTCTGTGAAAGATCCATACATATCAAGGGGACCTACAGGGTGATTATTCAAGTCATCATTCTTATCATAACAAATGGGCTTCACCCCAAAACATCAAATTCACCCAAACCATGCATAATCCATGTTCTATATGATGATTCTAATACATGCTCAAACTCAATTTCATACCAATTCATGGATTAGAATATAACCCACTTCCTGCAAGATCACCAATCTAGGTTTTAAGACATACCTTATGATCCTCTTGTGAAGGTGATCATAAATCCATGCTCGGTTATGAATTTAAGCTTCATTTAGCCTTTCAATTTGATGAAAAGGATGAAGTTAGGGTTTTTGGCTCCATGGAAGCCTCCTGCTCCTTCTCGAACACACGATGTGTCTGTTTGTGTGTGTGAGTTTTGTTATTTACTAACTAAACTTTCATCTTATTCCATTTAGCCCCTCCGTGTTTGCCACTAAAACATGATTGGCACAACTTTCATCTTTTAAATAGTTTTTACCATACACTTCACTAGGTTAAATAGCCCACTCATTTATTTCATGATATGTCATATAGGAATATACGGCAAATATAAACATTCAGGTTTTGGGGTGTTACAGATATGATGAAATTGGTGTTGTTTTGTGTCCGTGATTATCATACTTGCTACTATGTGTAAGATACTTGAACCAATTAGAGATTCGAGTAAATGTTCATATATGTCATGAAGTAAGTTTTGATGTTATGATGAAATTGATGTTATGATAGTGATATGATCATCATGTTTACTAGTTATATGAGAAACTTGAATAGTTTGGATGTTAGGATGAATGTCCAGTTGTATGATGAAATGGGTTATTTTTCATAAGAGATGAAAACTCAAAATTCTAGTATGATTGTTTGATGAATTAGCATGCGATGACTAAAAACTATGTTAACATGATGTTAATAATCATATGAACCTGTTGAATTGAAAGAAAAGAGATGAATTCGGTTAAGGAATTTAGCTAAAATGGTGGCCTACATATGATTCCCACCAAATGTTTGATAAAATGCCTAAATGGGTTTTATTGATCTTGTTAGTGCATATATATGTAAGTCAAACTGGCCTATAATAGAATCAAATGGGAAATATGGTATAAAAAGTCCATAAGGGTGATAGTCATGGTATTGATGACTAATCTAACAATTTTGTGGATATTGTATTATAGCTTGACTCTTGACAAACTAGGTGGAAGCTTGTAATGGAATGGGTCAGTCAAGCGGGACACAGGTGCGAGTAAGCATGAACAGACGTAAGGTAAGCAATGCTTACGCCTCTTAAATAGAACCTCTACTTATGTAATTGGTTAAGAAGAATATGATCAAAGAATCGGATGAATTTTTGATATAAGACGTTTTGACATGAGCCGAAACGGGTCAAACAAGTAAGAATGAGTTTTTGATAGTAAATACTTGCTGACGCGAACCAAAACGGGTCAAACAAGTAAAAATGAGTTTTTGATGGTAAATATTTTCTAACACGAGCCGAAACAGGACAAACAAGTAAAAATGAGTTTTTGGTGTAAATACTTGCTGACGCAAACCAAAATGGGTCAAAAAAGTAAAAATGACTTTTTGATGGTAAATACTTGTTGATGCCAAACAAAGCGAGTCAAACAAGTAAAAATGAGTTTTTAATGGTAAACACTTGCTGAGGCGAACCAAAATGGGTCGAACGTGTAAAAATGGATTTTTGGTGGTAAACCAATCAATTTTGAAAGTATGTACCTATGGTGTAAACCATAACGGGTTGAATGGGTAAGATGGTAAGTAAATACCTTTTTGCAATAAACAAAGCTTGGTTATATCAAGATACAAAAATGATAAGCCAAGAAATGGGTTAAAAGGTCAGTTTGGCCAAATGGGTCAAATGGTGATGTTATCACCATTTGAAAATGATTTTTAATGCTTTGTTGTTAAGTTTCATGCTTACAGGTAAGCATAACTTGTGGGCACGTATTTCCACGAATTAGAAAATAGAATTTGCAAGGTATTGCTAATGGGTCATTGCTTTGCGCCAGTATGTTTAGTGGTCATGCTCTCGGTGAGGGCTTGCGAAACGACTATAGTTAGTTGAGTTTAGGGTGGACACTAGATCACCTCAAGTGAGGTATGTCTAGTATATGGGTAAAACGACATTAGAGGCGAAGACATGGTTTTGATGTTCTAAGATACATAATAAAACTAGACGGGTTAACGAGCTTAAAGTGCTCGTTAGTTTTAAAAAAAAAAAAACTTTTTATA
This sequence comes from Helianthus tuberosus, assembly GCA_030545235.1. NCBI lineage: Eukaryota > Viridiplantae > Streptophyta > Magnoliopsida > Asterales > Asteraceae > Helianthus > Helianthus tuberosus. Next base: position 175,038,180 of record CM060425.1, on the reverse strand, counting down.
GCTCTTCGGTTGTAAAAAGATAAAATTTGACCAAAACGCCCCCAAATGATAAATCGGGCAAACTACCTTTAAGGGTATACTAAAAATGAGTCTTATATTTGGGTTGATCCTTCCGGTAACATAAAAGTGGGAAGCGCAAAGCTTTTTGGCTTAAAGCCTCCTAACGAGTCGTTTTGCGTAAAACACTATACCGGAAGATAATAACGAGATGTTGTGGTTTTCATAGTGTGACCAACCATAATTAAAGTTGTGGTTGGTAGAAATGATGAAATTATTGATAAGAAAGTAGGAGGGATGATTTAGAATGCGAAATGCCTCCTAACAGGTCGATTGGGTAATAACTACAAACAGAGCGAATGATTTAAAAAGCTAAAGGATCCGGGATCGGGTCATGGGTTTTAACCTATACTTATAGGGGAAAGTCCTAAACATGATAAACTTGAAGTTGGGTCAAGTTCGGTACAAAAATGGTGAAAATTAGGCAAGATTTCGTGCAGGGGTCAGCTTTGCAAAGATGCTGGAAATTGGTCCTCGTCGTGCCACGCGACGGGACAAGGGTGCCCTGTCGTGTGGCGCGGCAAGCCCCTGTTTCAACAAAGTTTTTTTGTAATGTCGTTTTAACCCGTGTTAACCGTTTAACTTAAACACTAATGAATTTTGGTCTTTATGGTAGGTTTTTGATGAGTGTGAAGTGTCGTAGGTTTTTAATCTATATTTTAAGCCCTTTTACACTTTTTAGCCAAGTTTTAAATTTATAAAACACGATATTTACTAACACTAAACACACATATGGGCAAGTGCACCCATCGTGAGCGTAGTATAGCGTTGGTAAGATACCGAGGTCGTCCAAGGACATAAGAGCTTTTAATACCGGTTTATCCTCAACGTCTAATCAAATCAAAAGTTTAGAAAAAGGTTTTAAACTAGAAAAATAAAATCTAACTAAAATGCTGAAAAATAAAATAAAAATAAAAACAGATAGACAAGATGAATCACTTGGATCCGACTCGTGTATAGTGTAACCTTTGATTATTTTTGCACTTTTGCACTTTTTAAGAGATTATCTTAGTTATTGTAGTAGGCCCCTCTTTTGAAGGTGGCGTTACCCTCAACCCAGTAGTTTGGGTCACCAAGGATACAATCCTAAAGGGTCGGATTATTGAAAGATAATTAATTAAGTTATTAATGCATATTATGGTAGGCCCCTCTTTTGAAGGTGATGTTACCCTCGGCTAAGTAGTCTGAGTCAGTAGGGATACAGTCCTAAGTAGCCAGGTTAAAGTATTAATAGTAGCTTACATATGAGGGGATCAAAGAGTTTGGACCCCCGCCATCCAATACCGGTGGGTATTGAAGGAGGTCCTACTAAATTTGACCCAGGTCCTTGCAGGATCTATACACTGAACAAGGCAAGACTCTTACCAAACCGTTCCCTTAACCCCCGACCAGGTAGCCAACATATCTCCATATAGACCGTGGAGATATGAATGGTGAAAATCTTTTATTTTATATAGACAGTAAAATAATGCCAAGCCACCACGGACAAACGATAAGGAAGAATCACCTTCAACATAAGAAACTAGTTATTAAAGTCATTAATACATAACCAAATAAAAAGTGCAAAAAGATTAAAAATAAAAAGTACTACACTAGACACTTGTCTTCACCAAGTGATGTAAGAGACTTAGGCAAACATGGCCTTTGATTGTCAAGAACTCTTACGATCAATCTTGGATCCCGAGACGACTCACACACTCTATAATGGATGATGGTGGTGGATGATGGTGTTGTAATGGTGGTGGGTGGTGGGTGAAGTGTGAGAGAGGTGGTGTGCCAAGGGATGGTTTGCAAATGAGCCAAGCACCCCTATTTATAGGCTGAACAGAGGCTCGGGCACGGCCCCGTGTCCACCTTCCTTCTCTTTCTTCATTAATTGCAGCTTGTCTGCATTAGTTGACCATGTCCCCGTGTCCGCTGGGCACGCCCCCGTGTGCAGAAGCGTATCTGTACTATCAAGATTTCCCCAGATTCTGTGAATCATAGAGTTGACCACGGCCCCGTGTCCGCTGGGCATGCCCCCGTGGTGGGTGATAGAAGCTTCTACAGCTCTGTCTTTTCTGCTGACACTTGGGCACGCCCCCGTGCTCACTGAGCACGGGGCGTGTTCAGCCTTCTGTTCTCTTTTTTTTATTTGGGAAGATGTTGTCGGGGGGTCGGGCATGCCACGTTTGTTCCTTTTCTTGTATTTATGTTAGATTTAGCTGCCTTTTTGCTTCTTTTGTTTATTTGAGCTCATTTAATCCTGAAAATACAAAAGGAAGACAAAAACATACTTTTTCCAACATTTGTACTAAAAAAGGGTTAGTTTTATGCCACATTTGATGTAATTTATATGTTGAATTTTGCACACATTAAATACCCCCACACTTGAATCTTTGCTTGTCCTCAAGTAAAACTCTTTATAATGTGGCTTTACACTCCCAAATGAAATGGGTAGAAAAGAAGGTTTTTGGGCTTGTCATAGAGTGTCGGGATTTCCAAGATTCTTTATTAAGTTTTATTTTTATTTATTTACAATCCTATTCGTCATGATTTATTTAAAACATTACATAAGATAAATTACTTATTAGGGCATAACATGCCTTTTTAAAATTCCACTTATATACAAGTTCACATACCTCACGGGGATCACTCAACACTCGGCCGAAGATGTATTTTAGTGAATCACTCGAGAGCGGCATGAAACTTAATCCTACCATAAGTTTGCCAAGCAATCAATCCTCCTCCTTTTTAACTATACACCTTTGTAAATATCAAGAGGACTTTTGGGGTGAAGGGTTAGGCTTGGGTTAAAGGTAGGTGGTTGGGTTAGTGGTTAGTAGAAAATGGCGAAAGGCGTAAAAAGCGTCGGTTTTCGTAAGACTTTTTATTTTTTTGCAATTTTTATTTTGATGAAGCCATTATTCAAACTAAGTTATTTTTGATAAACTTGTTTGTTTATTTCTTTTTTTTTTTTTGCTTCATCATCATCATTTTTTTTTTTTTTTTGAAAGTCATAAGAAAAACCGAGCTTGTTACTAAAACAAAGGGTTAAAAATAAAAAGGTTTTGGTGGGTGAAAGAGTGTTTGTTTTGGGTTATGAAATGAAAAGGTTTAGGCTCAAAGGAGTTAACCAGGGGGATTTTGGGTAGGTGGTAAAAAAAAAGAAAAATAATGGTGTAGAAATAAAAAGGGTTAGTCCTAATGCCTCCGTCATTTACTTACTCGGGTTTAAGCTGGTAAGGACCGGGAATGTATCGTCGTGGCAAGTTCTAGAGTCGTAAGAACCAATCGGCTATTCACACAAGAAACGAAAAAATGAGCAATTAGTTTAAAGATATATATTTGTATGCTCAATAAAGGCTCAAAACTCACTTTTTGTGGGAATGGGTTTTTATGTGATCAAGTATATATAATCAAATTTTAACTAAACTTGTCATGCCGTTTTATAATTTTCTTATGTTAGTTCTTTTTATCACGACGCTATCGGTTGTAAATTTGTAAAAATATAACCTTTTTATAACTTGAAATTCCCAAGTTAAACCTAGACAAGTAAAAAAAATGAAAAATTTTTGAAAAAAATTTGGGGTGATTAGCGGTTCCAATAGAGTTTTGTGTAAGGCTTGTAATTAGGACTTGCAAGATTCAAGGTTTTAGCATCCCCCCATACTTAAATTACACATTGTCCTCAATGTGTCCCAAAAATAAGTTTTTAGGTTGATTGAATGTGTAAAAAGGTGTGAAAAAGCAAAAATTTATGTTACTGGGCGTCTAGACACGGCCCCGTGTCGAATGGACACGACCCCGTGGTCAGAGTGCCAGTAACAATAACTTACAGAAGGTGGACACAGGGGCGTGTCGGCTGGACACGACCCCGTGTCTAGGTAAAATCTACAGGAATAAACAAAAAGCAGGTCTGGGGGTAGTAGGCACGGGGGCGTGTCGGCTGGACACAACCCCGTGTAGACAGTCTGCAAAGGTGAAAAACAGGTTTCTGGCTTCGGTTTTCCTATCCCAGCTTTAGTAGCACTAATGTTTAGTGCTCTAAGCCTCGTATGTACCTGTTTTATCAATAAACACTACACCAAACCATTACAAGCATCCTAAATTACCATAGTTCAAACATCCAAATCACAAAGTTAAAAGAAAAAAAATGCAGAAAGTAAAAAGTGTTAAAGAAAGTAAATTGTTCAACACACGGCACGCAGGCCGGAAATTGTTCATAAGAAAAGGGGTTAACCTGTGGGATCACTAACCAGCTGCTCCTAACTCCGCTCCTCCCGCCTAGTCCATGTCCTCATCCTCATCATCATCTCCTCCTCCGTGCCCCGCCATGTACTCCCGGATGTTCCCAATGTCATCCTGAATGTCAAAGATGTTTCTCTCAATCGCTCCGACCCGGGTGTACGTGTTGCTCGCCATTATAGGTGTTCCTGGTGCACATGAGGTTTTCCTATAACAAATCATGTAAACTTTGAAAATTAGGAAACCCGCCTCCTTGTGAGGAGGATTGGCCCGGATCACCGTGGGGCTGATACTGGAATTGAGGAGGTTGATGGAACTGTGGAGCGTGAAGGACGAGTGCCTCTTGCGGGTTCCATGCATGCCCCTGGACTCTTTGGAAGCTAACCATCCCATCTTCGGCTTCATAAATCAGGTTCATGGAGCGGCAAATGGGTATGTCTACTCTTCCCGACCATGGGCTCTTTTGGAAAGACATGGGCATGTTCATGAAAAGCTTGAAGAGACGGTATATCCACCCCCCGAAGAAGATAGGGGTTGGTAGAGTAGCAAGCCGGTTCCAATGCATGTTTCAGAGCAGGAGATACGGAACATCGAGGTTTCTGCGGTTGTGAATGCAATGAAGGACCACCAGATCTCTCAACCCTACAGCGCCACCGTATCATGCCTTGGCTAAGAGAGTAAGCGAGGACCCTATGGATTTAACAGTAAAGAGGGTCCCTCAACTTAGTGCTCTTAGTGCTACTTGGGTTGTAGATTCCATCTCCTATTTGAGCCCAAGCGGCTTGGCGTTCGTTTTCTGCTAGTTCACATAACCCTCCGGTGTTCTCTTCATTACCCGCATCTTCCTCCGCATACAACCCAACTATCGACCCAAACTGTGCCATCGAAATCGAGTACCTAGTCCCCCTACATCGGAATTCTACCCCATCATTATCAAATGGTTCGCACCTTGAATTGAACACGAATGTGCTATAGAATTCCAGATTATACTCCTGGACTGAACGAAGTCGAGTGGTTAGGGCGGCTCTTAGTGGGCCGGTGACTAGGTTGTTAAACCGGTCAAGTTGGTTCACCATTGCTAAAAGATCCATGCACACTTGTCTTGGGTATTCTTCCGTTATGGTTCGAAGCACATCGTATCTTGCCCTAGCATCCAACTCATTTGCAATGAACTGTGTGAATTTCTTCGACATCTGAAAGGACACACCAAACAATTAACATGAAACATTGAAATTTTCGGAGAAAACTACAAACAGTTGCCTGAACACAACCCCATGTTCAGCGGACACGCCCCATGTTGATCAGAAAACGGCTGGACACGCCCCCGTGCTCAGCGAGCACGGCCCCGTGTCCAGGCGTCTGTTTGCCAAAAATCACATTTTTCGACCCGGTCCCGAAAACTTGAAAATTTTTGGTCCAATAGGGGCGGTTTTCCCCGAAAATGAAACCCCAAGTGCCGTTTTTCCCAAAACAAACCGTTTAGCCCTTCAATTTTATCTTTTTCGGTTCAAAAACAAGGGTTTGGGGTTTTTGTGAGAAATCGGGCAAATCTTTGAACAATACAAGTGGATTTACTTCCTATAACATGAATCTAAACTAATGCTAACAGATTTATGCAAAATTTTGAGGTTCGATCCGGATGAAGTTCAAGAACCCTAGATTTTTCCCCAAATTTTTTATGTTTTAACTACATGCAAATGCTTAATCTAACTACTAATGATGTTAGAATCATACCTTGATGTTGTTAGAAGTAGAGGAGACATCGAAATTTTGCAGAAAAATCGCCTGAACCAGAGCGTTTTCGGGGAAACGGGGCGTGTGGAAATGAAGAAACTGTTTTTAAAAGGGGTTTTATCCCGACAGTTGCGCGGACACGGCCTCGTGCCGAGCAAAGTTAAAAAAAAAATTAAGTGCTCGTGTGAGTGCCCTTGTTTCCCAAAAACTTGGTTAGAAGACTTACCTGATTTAGATGTCAACCCGTTTGTTCGTAACTTACCAGGTATGATGTTGATGCTTTCATTCTTCGACCATTTGAAGCGAGATTTCTTCCTCTTCATCCTCAATAAATCCTTGATAGAGTTTCAGCCGTTGGCCATTGACTTTGAATGGAAGGCCATTCCGAGATTTAATTTCTACTGCACCATTTGGGAAAATATGGGTGATGGAAAAAGGTCCTGACCACCTAGACTTTAATTTACCAGGAAACAATCGAAGTCGTGAATTAAACAATAGAACTTGATCTCCTACTCGAAATTCATTAGGTTTAATATGTTTGTCGTGCAAATTTTTCATTCTTTCCTTATAAATTTCAGAGTTTGAGTATGCATAATTTCTTAATTCGTCTAATTCATTTAATTGACAAAATCGATTTCTACCAGCAAATTCTAAATCTAAGTTTACATTTTTAATTGCCCAGTAGGCCTTGTGAGCTATTTCTACTGGCAAATGACAACTTTTTCCATAGACGAGCTTATATGGGGTTATACCTATTGTTGTTTTATAAGCAGTTCGAAAAGCCCATAAAGCATCATCTAATTTATCGGCCCATTCCTTTTTATTTAACCCTACGGTTTTTTCAAGTATTCGTTTTAAACCTCTATTAGTCACTTCGGCTTGTCCGTTTGTTTGAGGGTGATATGCTGTTGAGACCCGGTGATAGACCCTATATCTTGTTAAATTTTTTTCAAGTTGATGGTTACAAAAATGGGTACCTCTATCACTTATTAATGCTTTAGGTGTTCCAAAATGAGAGAATAATTTTTTCAGAAATCTTACCACGACTCTTCCATCATTTGTTGGAAGTGCCTCGGCCTCGGCCCATTTAGACAAGTAATCTACTGCCACAAGTATATATTTGTTTCCTTTTGACGGTGGGAAAGGTCCCATAAAGTCGAGTCCCCACACATCAAAAATTTCACAAACCAGAATGCCATTTTGTGGCATTTCGTTTTTGGAAGAAATATTACCTGTTCTTTGGCAAGCATCACATGTCTTGACAAGACTTTGGGCGTCTTTGTAAATGGTTGGCCAATAAAATCCTGAATCAAATACCTTTCGTGCGGTACTAGCAGCACCATGATGTCCTCCGTATGGACCTTCATGACAATGGCAGAGAATTCTTCGTGCTTCGCGACCATGTACGCACCGTCGGATGAGTTGGTCGGCACACATTTTGAAAAGATAAGGATCCTCCCAAAAATAGTTTTTACATCAGCAAAGAATTTCTTTCTTTGATGATGTGGCCAACCTTTTGCGACTGCACCGCTAGGTAGTTAGCATAGTCGGCGTACCAAGGTTCTTCCCTGTATTCCACCATTTCTAGGGACTCTGTTGGGAATTTTTCGTTGATTTGCTCGTCCCTGGTTGCCTCCAAAGCTGTGTCTTCTAAGCGTGAAAGATGATCTGCTACGGTATTTTCTGCTCCTCTTTTGTCTTTGATTTCAATATCAAATTCTTGGAGGAGTAGAATCCACCGAATCAAACGTGGTTTAGCATCCTGCTTCTTGAAGAGATATCGAATGGCTGCATGATCTGTATAAACTATTGTTTTAGAAAGAATAAGATAAGAACGAAATTTATCAAAAGCAAATACCACAACTAGTAATTCTTTTTCAGTTGTCGTGTAATTTTCTTGTGCATCGTTAAGTGTTTTACTAGCATAATAGATTGGGTGAAAATGCTTTTCTTTTCTTTGTCCCAAGACGGCTCCAACTGCAAAGTCACTTGCATCACACATGATTTCGAAAGGTAATTTCCAATCAGGTGCTATCATGATAGGTGCATTGACTAGCATTTCCTTTAGGGTGAGAAATGCTTGATTGCAATCCTTGTCAAAGATGAAAGGGGCATCTTTTTCAAGTAATTTTGTCAGAGGCCTTGAGATTTTAGAAAAGTCTTTGATAAACCGCCTATAAAATCCGGCGTGCCCTAAGAAACTTCTGATAGCTCTAACGGATGATGGGGGTGGTAATCGAGAAATAATGTCTATTTTGGCTCGATCAACCTCCATTCCTTCGCTTGAGATTTTGTGACCGAGTACTATTCCCTCCGTTACCATGAAATGGCATTTTTCCCAGTTAAGGGCGAGGTTAGTTTCCTCACATTGGGATAGCATTCATTCAAGGTTATCGAGGCATTGGTTGTATGAATCCCCAAAGATAGAAAAGTCATCCATGAAGACTTCCATTGTCTTTTCTATCATATCATGGAAGATGGCTACCATGCAATGTTGGAAGGTTGCAGAGGCATTACATAGACCAAATGGCATGCGTCGATAAGCAAATGTTCCATAGGAACATGTGAAGGTTGTCTTTTTTTGGTCTTCGGGTGCTATCAGTATTTGAAAGTAACCTGAAAAACCATCCAAGAAACAGTAAAATTTATGACCGAATAATCTTTCTAACATTTGATCAATGAAGGGCAAAGGAAAGTGATCTTTCCTCGTTGCTTCATTTAACCGTCTATAATCTATACATACTCTCCATCCTGTGACGGTTCTCGTTGGTATTAATTCATTATTTTCGTTAGTTAGTACCGTCATACCTCGTTTCTTTGGAACTACTTGGACGGGACTTACCCAAGGACTATCGGAGATAGGATAAATAAGTCCGGCGTCAAGTAATTTGATGACTTCGTTTTTAACCACTCTTTGAACATTTGGATTTACTCGACGTTGTGGTTGTATTACCGATTTGTAGTCATCGTTCATTAAAATTTTGTGTGTGCACATGGAAGGACTTATTCCTTTAATATCTACAAGCTTCCAAGCGATCGCATTTTTGTGTCTTTTCAAAAGTTTAATTAATTTTTCTTTTTCTAAACTTCCTAATTTAGACGAAATAATTACAGGTGATTTACCATCTTTGTCTAGAATAGCATATTCCAAACCTTTTGGAAGTTCTTTGAGTTCAAGAGGTGGGTCTTTAGAAGACTCCTTATTGGGTTGCTCATTTTGATCAAGAACTTTGAAAGTTTGTTCTATGGCGACCTCTTCTTCAACAAAGTGGTCAATCTTTTCACTTGTATCTGGTGGTTCATCTTCATCTTCAATTAGGGGGTCATTATTGCCGAATGGATATTTCATTGATCGCTCAAGATCGACACACTTTTTAAATGCCCCTAATTAAATAGATAGATTGTTGTACTTCCGGTTTTTCAAAGCTTCGTGGGTTTTTATAAAGGGTCATCCCAATACTAGAGGAGCGTCATCGAGGATGAAAAAGTCGGTTGGGATTACCATTTGATTTGTTTGAACCAAGACATCCTCAACTATACCGAGTGACTTTATTACTTTCCGATTAGATAGAAAAATGGGTATTTGAAGTGGAGAAAAATCACTAATACTTAACTTTTCGAAAATGTAGTTGGGCATTATGTTAACACAAAGATCTTTATCAATTGTGACATTACTAATAAATGAATTTTGAAAAAAACATGGAACCGGTGTAATGTTAATTTCAAATGGGTCTTCTTTTATTAGCGAGGTTTGATCATTTGTTAAATTAATGCTTACCGTTTCGTCAATTTTTGTGTTAGTGTTTAACTCTTTTAAAAACTTAGAATGAGTGGGAACTAAACAATGATTTTTCAAAGGAAGGTGACAAGAGATTAATTTCTTCAAAATTAGACTCTTCTTGAATTTTAACGTTGACGGACTCACCTTTTTCGTCGTTTAACTCATGTGTCGGTTTTTCACTTATTTGTTCTTCCATTTTTACACTTTCAACCATCTCTTCTTTATTTAATTCTTCTCTTGCGCGGGACTCCTCTTCCCTTGCGCGAGATTCTTTTATGTAGCGCTCGATAGTTTTAAGGTGTTCTAATATCCTATCGGTCACTTCGGCGATAGAGTAAGGATCGGGATTTTCTAAGCTTGAATCCGGATGTTCGATCCTTTGTTCCTCATAATACTCATAGGAAGTAGATGGTTCACACCATTGTTCTTCATTGTAAGTATATGATGGATAAGAGTCGTAATTTTGTTCTTCATAATACCCATATGAGGTGGGTTGTTCATGCCAAGGTTCCTCATAGTAAGCATATGAAGGTGGTGGCTCATATCTTGGTTCCTCAAAGTATGAGTATGAAGGCTCATACCTTGGTTCATCAAAATATGAGTATGAGGGAGAAGGTTCATACCTTTGGTCTTCATAGGATGTGTATGAAGTTGGTGGCTCGTACCTGGGCTCCTCATAGTAGATGTATGAAGTGGATGGTTAAAATAAGTTACAATATTGAACCGAGTGCGGGTTACCACAATTAGTGCAATAATTTTCCCTATAATCATCCTCCTCATAGGTGTAGTTGTAACCTCCTAAGTATTGATCCATAAGAATCACTCAGCAGACCACAACAAAGTCTCGAGACCAGAAAACAAAAATAAAAACGGAAACAGAGGCTGGACACAGCCCCGTGTTCAGTGGACACGGCCCCGTGTACAGAATCTGTATCTGGGCGTTTTAATTATAGTTACTGGTTTCGTTGAGCACGGCCCCGGGTTCAGGTCACTATAAATGCAAATATATCTAAAATGCAGAAAAAAATGCGCGCGTTTTAAAAGGTTTTGAAAAACTGATTAGGCCGTCGATTTTAAGCTTTCTTAAAATCCTTGTGTCCCCGGCAACGGCGCCAAAAACTTGATGCGTGTGAAATGTCATAGGTTTTTAATCTATATTTTAAGCTCTTTTACACTTTTTAGCCAAGTTTTAAATTTATAAAACACGATATTTACTAACACTAAACACACATATGGGCAAGTGCACCCATCGTGAGCATAGTATAGCGTTGGTAAGATACCGAGGTCGTCCAAGGACACAAGAGCTTTTAATACCGGTTTATCCTCAACGTCTAATCAAATCAAAAGTTTAGAAAAAGGTTTTAAACTAGAAAAATAAAATCTAACTAAAATGCTGAAAAATAAAATAAAAATAAAAACAGTTAGACAAGATGAATCACTTGGATCCGACTCGTGTATAGTGTAACCTTTTATTATTTCAGCACTTTTGCACTTTTTAAGAGATTATCTTAGTTATTGTAGTAGGCCCCTCTTTTGAAGGTGACGTTACCCTCAACCCAGTAGTTTGAGTCAGTAAGGATACAATCCTAAAGGGTCGGATTATTGAAAGATAATTAATTAAGTTATTAATGTATATTATGGTAAGCCCCTCTTTTGAAGGTGACGTTACCCTCGGCTAAGTAGTCTGAGGCAGCAGGGATACAGTCCTAAGTAGCCGGGTTAAAGTATTAATAGTAGCTTACATATGAGGGGATCAAAGAGTTTGGACCCCCGCCATCCAATACCGGTGGGTATTGAAGGAGGTCCTACTAAATTTGACCCAGGTCCTTACAGGATCTATATACTGAACAAGGCAAGACTCTTACCAAACCGTTCCCTTAACCCCCGACCAGGTAGCCAGCATATCTCCATATAGACCGTGGAGATATGAATGGTGAAAATCTTTTATTTTATATAGACAGTAAAATAATGCCAAGCCACCACGGACAAATGATAAGGAAGAATCACCTTCAACATAAGAAACTAGTTATTAAAGTCATTAATACATAACCAAATAAAAAGTGCGAAAAGATTAAAAATAAAAAGTATTACACTAGACACTTGTCTTCACCAAGTGATGTAAGAGACTTAGGCAAACATGGCCTTTGATTGTCAAGAACTCTTACGATCAATCTTGGATCCCGAGACGACTCACACACTCTATGATGGATGATGGATGATGGTGGTGGATGATGGTGTTGTGATGGTGGTGGGTGGTGGGTGAAGTGTGAGAGAGGTGGTGTGCCAAGGGATGGTTTGCAAATGAGCCAAGCACCCCTATTTATAGGCTGAACAAAGGCTCGGGCACGGCCCCGTGTCCACCTTCCTTCTCTTTCTTCATTAATTGCAGCTTGTCTGCATTAGTTAACCACGCCCCCGTGTCCGTTGGGCACGCCCCCGTGTGCAGAAGCGTATCTGTACTATCAAGATTTCCCCAGATTCTGCGAATCTTAGAGTTGACCACGGCCCCGTGTCCGCTGGGCTCGCCCCCGTGGTGGGTGATAGAAGCTTCTACAGCTTTGTCTTTTCTGCTGACACTTGGGCACACCCCCGTGCTCACTGAGCACGGGGCATGTTCAGCCTTCTGTTCTCTTGTTTTTGCTTGGGAAGATGCTGTCGGGGGGTCGGGCATGCCACGTTTGTTCCTTTTCTTGTATTTATGTTAGATTTAGCTGCCTTTTTGCTTCTTTTGTTTATTTGAGCTAATTTAATCCTGAAAATACAAAAGGAAGACAAAAACATACTTTTTCCAACATTAGTACTAAAAAAGGGTTAGTTTTATGTCACATTTGATGTAATTTATATGTTGCATTTTGCACACATCAGTTTTCTTTGGAATGGAACCAGATGGAAGGAAGGACGACGAAGCACGCGAAGAACCGAACACTCCGAAACTGCGAGCTCTTAGAAACATTTATGAGAAGGATGAAGCATGATCATGCGAGACAAAATTTGTGCATAAAACCTTATTAATTTCGTCTGGAAACTATTTGTGTAATAACACGTTATGTCGGTTCGTCTGGGATGTCAGTCTTCCCAGGCATGTTTTATATTCCTTTAGTAAAAAAAAATTGGGACCTAAATGTCCAAAACTTTAAAATTTTATTGTATTCGGGTTAGAGTGTTACACTTCTAATGATGTTCTAGCTTCTTCAACGTCTTATTTGGGAAGGAAGGAACAAGATCTAACCGTCTCCATCCTTCTTCCACCATCAGCCCACCATCTCCGTCTCTATCTTCATCATTCTGCCCTCAACATCGCCACCACCACCATCATCGTTTCAAAAAACCAGATCTCACCCCACCCCTGTTTCCATCCTCCGACCAACGTCTGCCTCCCTCTCCACAAAGAAAGTGTGTGTGTGTGTGAAGAGAGGAACAATTGGTGAGATACGTAGAGAAAGTGTGTGTGTGTGTGTGTGTGTGTGTGTGTGTGTGTGTGTGTGTGTGTGTGAAGAAAGAAAGAGAAAGTAAAGGGAACATCTTAGCAAAAGGGTTATCTTAGTTCAAGGGTGAGAACTTTTGATGCGGTTTGACAAATTGACCGCTTAAAAAAACGTTGACAAGAAAGTAAAGGGTACGCCTGAGCAAAAGGGGGTTCTATTAATTCAAGGATGATATCTTTTGACATGGCTATTCTAGTTTATCCCGTCTAAAGAGCAATTTTCTACTAGTGTGACTTCACATTCCAACTAGTAGATAATAATCAGAGCACACATAATTTCATAAATGATTGTTATGTATTGATTGTGTGTATATTAGGGTTACAACTAGGTAAATATACAAGTTAATTACGGTTACACAAGTGACGTGTCTGAAAGACAACATATTATCATAGTGTTAAACCTGCATTTCGATAGTTGTTTGTCATAAATCTTGTTTGGAATGGATTAAATGTTTGTTTTTAAAAGATTTGCAGATTTCTAAGTGAAATGAAGAATTTCTGGGCCAGATTAGGAGATTATTGAAGATACGAAGAAGCTAGGCCCAGCTGATACCCTTACGGGTCGTGGACCAGTTAGTGAGCGATGAGTAGTGGGCCTTAAGTAAGTGCACCGCCTTAGAGAATGAAAACCTAATGTGATAACATAACACGGGGTAAACTTACGGGCCATAACCCGGATTCTAGTTACGGGTCGTAACCCACCCGGACACTACCTGAGCCGTATTTAAAGAATGAGATGTCGTGGAAACCCTAAGAGTTGCGAAATCTGGAGCAGAAATAGCAAAAATGGGGCTGTTGAAAGAAAACGATTCAAGATCGGATCAACCGGGGGAAGATTCTAGAAAGATTAGCGCACAAGAGGTCGGCATATCAATCCTTACTGAGTTAGACCCTCCGTATTATCATTTTCCTTTAGATTCAATCATGTATCGATGAATTCTCTAGTTCTGTTTGTTACTATGAGTAGCTAACCGTGTTATAGACGGTTAGGTTAGGATGATTCTTGATACTTTGTAATGATTTGGTTGATTTTGTTATGAAAGTGGGTTTTTTTAGTAAGGTTTGTTTATGAACTTGTGATTGTGTAATCTATATGATAAGTATTTGTTGATGCAGATTTTGTGTCCGATGCTTGTCGAATGGATTAGATTTATTTTATGCTGAATATGTAATAGTTAGTGAAATGGTCAAACGAATGTGTATTGACCCGCTCGTTTGAAGTGGTTAAACGAGAGGGTTATTTGTTTGACCGTTTGTGTTTGCAAGACAAGGGAGTGTGGTTATAAATAGCAACCCCTTGCCATTTGTAACACTTGGAAGTTTTAGGAGGTTTGAGACCTCACAGGGAGAGATCACCACTTGGTCTCTCCCCAGATGTGTACTCCTTTGGTATGGTATGGTTCGGTTAGCTTGTTAATCGGGCGGGCTTGTATTGTTATGTTACTAAATCTATACAAGTAAGTACTTTTATCCATCTCTAATCTTCCCTTCTATGAACATAAACATGATAATCACAGTCAGGTGGTAAAGTTTGTCTTATGACAGATCAAGACTTGATGCAGTTTTTTTAAAGAATGGAACCCTTATCAAATGCCAGTTGGAGTATTGGAAGATCAGCGGAAGATCGGTCAATTGAGCCTTGTGAGGAAATTGCACAACACCCAACACGGATACGCGTACTTTGAGGGGGAACTATTATACAAGGAACGTCAAGGTACTACTTACCTGGATCATCGGTTAAGGGGGAATTTGTCAACACAGAGAAGATAAATACTTGATTGAAGATCGATTGAAGTTGCATTTTCAGCATTCGACAGCAACGGACAAGGGGGAATTTGTTGATGCAGATTTTGTGTTCGATGCTTGTCGAATAGATTAGATTTATTTTATGTTGAATATGTAATAGTTAGTGAAATGGTCAAACAAACGTGCATTGACCCGCTCGTTTGAAGTGGTCAAACGAGAGGGTTATTTGTTTGACCGTGTGTGTTTGTAAGACAATGGGGTATGGCTATAAATAGCAACCCCTTGCCATTTGTAACACTTGGAAGTTTTAGGAGGTTTGAGACCTCACAGGGAGAGATCACCACTTGGTCTCTGCCCGGATGTGTACTCCTTTGGAATGGTATGGTTCGGTTAGCTTGTTAATCGGGCCGGCTTGTATTGTTATGTTACTGAATCTATACAAGTAAGTACTTTTATCCGTCTCTAATCATCCCGACTATGAACATAAACATGATAATCACAGTTTCGGTCACGAAATACGGTCCTACAATTGGTATCAGAGGATACAGAGTCTGATGACAATCAACCTGAGCCAGGATACGAGTTCTATCTCGATGATCGTGGTGTGCGAAAAGTGAGGAAGATTAGACAGGAGAATGATGCCGATTATGTTCCTTCTGATACTGAAGCTGAACGGTTAAAGAAGAAACAGACTGCTGCTCGTAGAAAGAAAAAGGCAAGGAGGTACATCGGTGCTTCACCTGTGCAGCAAACCGTTCCACAACAAGAGCCTATTCAAGAAGCAGAAATGAATCCAAACTTTGGACTCACTACCGAAGAAGCTGATGCTATTGTATCGTCCCCTCCAAGATCATCTGAACTACCTCCGGTGGTCACTTCAGCTGCAGAAACTCCAGTAGTCGCACCACAAGAACCTGCACGCTCAATAGCATCTACTATTCGAGCAACTACTTCTCAGCCCAGATCAGAACGCAGACAAAGGAAATTTTCTGAAATGCAGCAGGATGAAAATGTAGATTTCTTGTTTACTCAATTGCAAGCTGCTGCAGGTCAAATTGATAGGCAATCGGCAGTAATAAATGTTACAAGAAGCGACGTGATCAAGCAACGGTTGGAGATAAATACGTTGAATTCCACTGTTGAGTGTCAACAAGCTGATATTACACGCCAACAAGCTGAGAATGAACATCTTAAGGCTGAGAATGCACACTTGAAGGCTGCTGATGAGGTAAGGGAACGTCAATTACAGCAAATGCGAGCTGCGGATAATGCTCGTGGTATTGATATGAACCGTCTGAAAGAAAGAAGCATTGAGGTTCAAAGGTTGCCCGAAACTCTCAAAGCAAAGCATGATGATATGAAAGAGTGGTACAACTCTCACAATACCAAGATAACAGATGGGGTCAAGAAAATCACTGATGGTTTCGAGATTGTCAGAAAACGTGTTATCATTTTATGGAGTTATCGATGCAAACAACAGGAGGCATTGAAGAAACGTGATCATGATTCTGAGGATCCGGGTAACCCTGGCCCTTCTGCAACATCTGAACAACCTCCATCCACGACATCTACTCAAATTGTTGTTTACAAGCCTACACAGATTAAATCTACTCACGGAACCTCCGGTGGAACTGTAGAAGAAGTACAACAGCTAGAGAGCAGTTCTTATGTTGAAAGCTCCTTGGCAGGTACATCCTCTGTTCCAAGCTCAGCTGACCTTGCTTCACAGGCTGTACATCCTATAACTAGAGAAGTTCTAGAAGAAGGAGAAATTATTGCTGATCTCTCGCATGAGCTGTTGCTAGCGTTGAATGAAATGAAAGAAATCGATGATGCTGCTATTGATAATATTCCAAGTGAGCCTGAATCAGCAGACTTAGAAAATATTGAAGAGATTGTCTTTGAAGGTGATCATAACAAGTCTACTTACGTGCGACAAGACGGAACAGAGTTCACTCCATTGAATGAAGATTGGTTGAAAGAAAATGGGGACGACATCGACGAACACTTGAAAAATCGTGATACTACAGATAATGCGCCTGATTCGTTCACAGAATGGAGGAAACAGTTCCTGTCCAAGGCTACGAGGCCTATGCCAGCTGAAGCTCAAGTCGATTACTTGAAATACGAGAAAGAAAACTTGCACGGGAAGATACTTTGTTGGATGTATGTCAAAGAAATCCACTGCATGGCCATCAAACGTGAACACGGTATTCAGTATTTCAGTTCGCTGCTGAGCATTTTGTCCTTACCATTTTATGACGTTGCAGCCTTAACCAAGCTACAGCTGATGAATCGCTCAAACTTCGAAGGAGCAACGTTGTTTGCTCGCAAGATAAAGATGAACAAGAGGACAGGCTGGAAAGACGAGTTGTACAAGCCTCAGTTTCCAATTTATTAGCAAATTAAGTTCACCTTGGATCCGTCAACCAACACGGCACGATATAAGCTTGTTTATCAGCCGGCGAAGGTTATGGACAAGATTCCACTTATGCCGATGAAGCAGAACTTTTTGGAAAACATGGCGTTTTGGTGTTACGACTCTGATACGCACGAGGCTGTAATTGTGTTCAAAGATGATCAAGAAAACTTCCGCATGATCGAACCGATGTGGATAGTGAATATGTCTGCGGCCGACATCAACAAGTTATTCCGACACGATATCTTTACGAAGACAAGGACGCGCATCAAGCGTTACGATTTCAGCGCGTCGCTTGCTTATGTTATTATTGTGGGATCCACGCCGGAAGTTCATGGTCCGAGAAACACACTGAAGGTTGAAGAATGAAGACCGAAGACCAAGTAACAGACAAGGGGGAGTTTGTTGGGGCATATTTTTGTGTCTGTAACTTGTTCTTATTTAACGTTGTAATATTACGGTCTTTTGTTTATCGAGTCTGTATGTTTCCGTCAGTCGACCAAGTCGGATATCCTCCTATCTAACATTGGTACGACAGTATATCTCTTTGTTATGTATGTTGAACTAATGCATGTTGCATTTAGTTTGTATGTTATGTATGTGTGTGTGTTTTAAGTGTTGCTGCAAACTGTCAAACAGTTTGCAGCTTTTACTGAGTTGCAGCCTCCCCACGAAGAACCCATTCTTCGTGGGATGTCATCTGTCATGAAGAACCATACTTCGTTATAAATGTGTGTGACGAAGAACCCCTTCTTCGTCACATAGTGTTTCGTGGCAACAGTGACGAAGAACCTAGTTCTTCGTGGGCTTAGGTTCTTCGTCGGACCATTGATGTTCTTCGTCACTTGGTGGGCTGGGCTGTAGTATATAAACCACACTTTGTCTTATGTGTGAAGTATGAGAGCATAACCTACTGAGAGTATTATCAAACATTGTGTGTATGTGTTTGTAATCTGTTCTCATCCCGTTAATCAATAGAAAGCGAATCTTTTGGTTACATTGTGTGTTTGTTATACTTTGTTTGGTTTGCATCGTCACGGGGATTCCGCACTCGTGATTGTGTTTGTTATAAACAAAGATTAGGTTTCGTAATCGATCCTCCGAGAAAAACGGACCTACAGTATTGATGTTTAAATGAGTTTGTGTGGATGATTTAGGTATTTCTAGTAAGTTATGAATGTTAGATTTGTTTCCTTTATCTTTAGGCTATATATCGATCGTTAGTCTAGGGCTGGATACTTACTAGGTAAAGGACAAACTTGTTTGAGGGTTTGTATATCATATGGGACACATACAGGAAGAATCTGAATAAAAGGATTTAGAAACTAATTAAGAGTTTGCTTTAAATTGAGTAACATAGATAGTAATTCATTCGATTCGTTAATCTAATGTTGCTAGAACAGTATAAGAAACTCTTTAATCAAAAGGGATTAGTAAATGACTTAGTTACTTAGAACTGGATAAGTAGGTGTGTCTATAGCCTGGTTATTTGAAAACATGAGGTTAACATGAGAGAGCTCTAACTTTTTAATACTACACCCTCATTACTAGCGTCAATTGTGATGAGCTTTTCATAAAAACCATAATCAGGTTTTTTGTTAAAGTATTACGATGATTCTGAACCTAACTGGTTATCTTTCTTAAAATTGTTTTCACAAACTTAATCATCAGGTTGTTTAGTGTTTTCTTCATCATTAAAAGTTATATACATTAGATATTACGAAACAGATAGATTAATAGATTTCATGTCTACGGATTGATACTTAGATACTTACTTTAGTTATATTTTATACTAATAGGTACGCTAGCCTAGAACGCATATAGATAATATTTGTATTTTTACTTTAAAATTGATATGTGTTTGTGTGCAATTTTATTTGTTACTTTCTAAGCATGTAAACAAGCTATCGTTGGCTATTACTATTTGTATATGTGGCTAAATAAAACATTTCTCGAGACTCTAACTCAAATGCAATCTAAGTTGACGATTAGAACAAGCTAAAATGTACCTTATAAAATGGTCGACCCATAAGTTTACATAGAAGAGTGACTCTATCGGTTACACATATTTGAAAGTGTGACCTAAAAAAAATAATGAATTGTTGTATTAATTGAAGAGATGCATTTCTCTTGCAGAGTGGGCTGGTGTTTGTTGGTTTGGCTTTATGACTTTCCTTGTCCTTTTATGGACACCTCCATTCCTTACCCTTCTCACCTCTTTATTTATCATCTCTTTCCCATCTCTACCCTCACCACTTTCACCAATCTTTCTCTCTCTCTCTCTCTAAGATCACACCTAAAAGATGAACACATTGAAAGCCTTTTTATCTTTTGAGGGGATTGTTGTCTGGCTCGAGGCCACTAGAAAGCCTAGATCTTTCTCTCTCTATATATACATATCTATATTTAATGTGTATCATATCATCATAGTCAACGCAACCATTGATTACTGAGAGAGGTTCTTGATCTGGTGTCGTCGGACCAGGCTTCATTCCCCCCAATTGTGGCTTCATGTGATCTAAATATTCAATCTTTCTTGCATCTACATGTTCACATCATGAAAGTATTCAGTTTCTGAGGTGGGTTTGTATTTTTCTTGAGATATTAACGTTTTTTAGATTGTTTTCATAATCTTTGTTGTGAGTTTTGTTTAGTCATGACAGATGAAGAAGAAAGTGGGTGTAATGATGATGAGTCTTGTTTCACTTTAGTTTAACTCTGGCAAATACCCAGAAACCAGAATCCTACTAAAAAGGTTTTGTAATCATTGCTACTCTATGAAATCTAAAAACTAATTGGAAAAGGATTTGTGGGTTCTTTTGTTTGTCTTTTAATAAAATCTTGATTTTGTCATCATGATGATGGCCTTCAAGAATCTTCATTTTTACCAGTGGTGATACTCTATGTGACTTTAATTATTATCATCATTACCTTATGATTGATATGGATCTAGGGTTTTCATTTTGCATGCAGATCATCAACCAAATCTTTAATTGAACACCAAATATGGATTTAATTTGTGTCACAAGCCGGGCGAAATTCGAAAAACGATAAGGTTGTTGCCATGTGACATGGAAGTCATGGTTCGAGTAATGGAAATAACGATTCTCGAAAGAAATGCAGGATAAGGATGCATACATCAGCCGTGAACCCTATCTCGGCTTCCCATCTAATAAACTTAATTTGAGATGTACTTAGAATCTTGTTTTGTTTCAAAGATTAGAACAATTAATGTGTGTGAAGTGATGGACAGCTTGTGTGTTGGAGAGAGGATAAAAGAGGTTATAATGTTTTTAAATTTTGAATCTTTGATAGATGTATGTAGTAGACAAAGTAACCTCAAGATTTGAATTCTTGATTTCTTCCACTAATGACTGTTACAAACCCTAGAACTTGTAATTGTATTGTACTGGTTAATTTCAAGTGGTGTGATTGATTTGATTTGATTGCATTGGATGCTGCATGATTTTGTCTTCATCAACAACAGTTGGCACATGATTCATTTAAATCAGCCAGAAATTACAACTCATATTAATCAAACATATACACCAAAACATAAGGTCACTCTTGGATTTGTTGGATAAAAGGGTAGCTCATTTTGTTCAAGTTTCAATGAAGCTAGAAAGTAATGGTGATTACAGCAATCTTGTGCTTGATTTCTGGACATGAACCACTGTTTGACATTGAAGTGAGTGTAGGAGAAGATATGGGCAAAGCATAAGCATACAATCTTTTGAGGTTTTCATCAAAGAAGCAAAAAAGGAATGAGATTATAATATAGAAAAGGGTTACAAGTACAAGATTAATGTCCTTTCTTACTTGTGTTTATATATAGATAGTTCATGTGGGCATCATTAGCTGACATAAATTTCTATCAAGTCCATAAATTAAGCTGATAATACGAAGACACAACTTAAAATATTATATAAATATAAAATGTAATTGAAACTTCAATCGATTTTTTTTTTTAATAATTGGTTATTCTTTTACTCAAATTGCCTATGTCACTGCAAAAAATAATATTTAAATTTAAGAGTTTTTAAAGTTATTGTAATCATATTTTTGCTTAAGCTAAGCTAAATATAACATTTAGTGTTGTAATATGCCCATGACTTTATAACTTAGTGATATCTTGGGGTTAGATAAAGATTCGGGACCAATAGATCCTGGGGTCAAGTCCCAACAGAGGGTTTTTTTCCATATTTATTAGGTTTCCTCCTAAATTGGTGGATATGATCGAGTGGTTTCGCTGATGGCACAATTATACTCTAGTGATCCGTCAGTGATCCAAATTAGCAGTTCAAAAAAAATGTTTTAATATATTTTTCGTGTTGTTTATATTAGCTTTTGTAGTTTGGCCTTTATGAAGATATTGAAAAAAAAAAATTGATGATATTTTGGATCGTGGGTATTAAAAGAAAGTTAAATATATAATAGACCTAATATAGAAAACTAGTTTAGAAAACTTCTCAAGCAAACCTACAAGACATGGGTTGTCATTTTTACTAATAAAAGATCAATCAATCACTAGTATTATACAATGATATGATTTAACTTTGTTAAAATGCTGAGTTTTGAAACATTGACAGCCAACCAAACGGATAAAATAAAAGTTAGCTATTTAAGAAACTAATTAAAGGGTTAAATATGTTTAAATGGTTTAAATGTATTGAATATGTTAAAAAGTAATATTAAATTATATACTACGTTATATTTAAAAAAAAATGATATAGGGTATATTGGTTATTTATATTGCTACAAATTAAAAATACAATGTTTAAGGGTCAAAGAACTTAAAACATAGTTATTTTCTATTAAAATGGCCGTTCCAAAAAAAAGAAAAAAAAAAGAAGATAGAACATAATCTTACACGTAGTTAAAAATTTCTCTTTGTAAACAATTAAATAAAAACAAAAGAAAGTTTCGCGTACTTTTAATTAACAAACGCGACTATGATTATTTTGAAGAAAACTAACTGCATTATTATTTATATTTGACATATATTCTAAGTGACACAAAACTAGATTTGAAAAAGCTTGGAAAAATGTAAAATTTTCAGGAGGAGAAAAGAGCAGTACAATAGAGGTAAAAAAGGTGCAGGTTTTTTCTCCCAGGTACAAAAGTCCACACCGGTAACAGGTCATTCAACTTTTTAAAAGAATTATTTATTTAATATGATTATGGTCAATATTTTTTAATACTATATAAAATGTAAATAAGTATTTATAGAAAAAGAGAGTGCAGACTTTCGTTCGTAATTTTAGAGTTTCTAAATTTAACTTTCATAAAACATAAGAATTTTTTTTTACAATTTTAGGAAGGTATTGTAAACTTTGAAAACATGGACCGAAACTAATTTTAGAGAACATCTCAAAATAACATTTTTTGATAATATATTCCAATGAAATGTTTATGTTAGAAAATATTTAACTCGATAATTAGGATTATGAGTGAACAAAATTTCACGTATCCAATATGTAAATACTAGGTTAGAACTCCGTGTATTACACGGGTTGATTAAATATATTTTTGTATAATAAAAAATTACATCTTTAATTACCCGTGTATAACATGAGTTGAATAAGCACGTGTACTACACGGCTTGAATAAATATAATGTAATCAGTTAACACAAACAGTCGTCAAAATACATTTTTGGTAAAAAGAACTTTGATATACTATTTACATATTAGAACATTTTACTTTGTTTTTTTTTTTCTATTGTTAGGTTATAAACTTGTGTATTACAAAAATAACATTCTACTTTGTTGTTTTTTAATTTATTAACAGGTTAAAAACGTCTCTATTACATGTGGTCGAATCAATAAAATATTAAATAGTTATTATTATTAAGTGTAAAAAATAAAAAATAAAAATCCTTAGGCCCTCAGCCATCGTCATTAGAGACTTTTGAGTATGAAATGAATCTATTCATAATTTAAAGAAACGCAAATTTTGCACCAAAATATACATTTAGTCCATTAAATCCACTTATTTATTCTTTCCTCATTCATGACCCATTGCTTTGTACCTAAATATTAGTTTTTATTCTTCCCTATTTAATACATGTAATCTCCATCAAGTAATCAAAACTAAAGAGGAAAACAATTACAAAAAATGATATGCACTTTTCAATTTGAAATCACATACAGAACTAACGTGAGGCTATCAACCTGCAAATATGGCTTGTTTGGCATTTAGTCAGCGAAAGCCGGGCTGGATCTCTCCTCCGAGTGGATGTTGATAGCTCGGAATCAAAAGGGGCTTGCTCCATGTGAATGGCCCCATAAATTTAAGAGATCCAATTGTGCTTGGACTACATCTTCGGTGAAAACAGAGGCAATTTTGCTTGGGTTTCAGGCAGTTTTGCGTTTGCACCACATCCCGTTTCATTTTGCGAGTCAGTTGATGTCGGTCATCAAACGATAGTGGGACCCTCACATGTTAGGCATGTGAGGGAAATAAACTGAGATAATTAACTTGGTTAGTCATAAAGGATTAAACGAGCAACAAAAATAAACTTAAAGGATATTTTTAGCAAGTTTTAAATATTAAGGTTGGAACCTAGAGGTTTGAGAAAACATAAAGGACGTTTTGTGCAATTTACTCGCAAAATAATAAAATAAAAATAAGTATAAAGATTATGTTAGAAAATAAGTATAAATATAGAGATATAGTTATAGATAAACGTCGACTTAAAATATGAGATAACTTGATAAATTATTTTAAAACTTGTAATTTTTAAGATAAAAATAAGCATAGATATATGGTGGGAAATCTAAAAAATAGATGTCTATCATATCGACACGTGTCCCACAATTGGTTTCTTTTATTATATGTATAGATAGATGTTAAAGACAGTATTTACAAAAATGACATATTTTTTAAGTAAATAAAGTAGATATGCGAAAAGTTTAAAATGCTGATTTTATGTTGATATTTTTAAAACGTAATGAAGTGCATTATAAAATATTTGTTTTTTTTGTTTTTGTTTTTTTTTTTTTTTTGTTGGAACCGGGTAAAAAAGTTAACAATGATAATAACCATTACCCTTTTGTCCTTCACATGCCTTAACGTCTAATTTGTATGCATGATCATTTAATCTTAGCCATTGATTTAGTTAGTGAGAATACTTACATTTCAAATATGATATATCAATATATAAATAAGTTCTTATAATAACCTTCGTGTAATACTTTTTTTTGTTGACAATAAAATTGGGACGGATGCTCTAAACACTCAGTTTGAAGAGGAACATCTTAGTGGTATGTTCTCACTTTGTTAACAAGTACTTTTTATATAGTTTTATGATACTATATTTTGTTTTAGTATTTTTTAACATTATATTTCAAATTAATTATTTTTTTAATCCAGTTAAAGTTTCAAAAATTGGTATAACTCAAGTGAACTATAAATATATGTGAATATATATGTAATTCCTTTATTTAACTTCAAATCTAAGAAGTTTATACCATGTTGTAAAAGATAGTTGTAGCAAATTAAGAAGTTTATACCATGTTGTAAAAGATAGTTGTAGCAAATAAGAAAAAAGAAAGAAGATAAAAATCATGAATTATTTGAAAAGTATATCATGCCAAAAATAGTTGTAGCAAATAACAAAAAAAGAAAGATGATAAAGATTACGAAAGAGAAATATTCAAATAATCAATTGGGTGTACAAAATGAATGGAGTTTGCACTTTGCATATACTTCAAACATGATGAATTATTTGGAAACACCACATGTGTGTCAATAGTCAATACTCGGTAGATTCAATACCTCTTTCGATACCTTATTATGGCAAGTAGTGGCATAAAGTAACATTCACAATTGTTCATTTGTATTTTGTTCCACATTTTAACCGTAAATAATTTTAATATAAATTATTACTTATGAAAATTTATATGATAAAATTAAACAAGTTTTTCTTCTTAGTTCGAATATTCCTATACTTTTTCTGTTAAACTAGATGCATACAACACTACGTCAAGAGTTATTTACACTGTACTTCTAATTCCTATAGATGAGAAATTCCTACCAATCAGTGTGTCGACCATACAATGGTGCGTCAGCCACATCTTTTTTTTTTTAACGGCAAACAATACTTTTATTCCATACCAAATTTTACATCAAAAACATATTCAAATGGTTAGTAAGAAACTAGCCAACCACCTGAAATTCCTCACCAAAATTATATATAATTAAAACATAAAAACAGTCATTTCCTAACCAACTTCAAATTTTAACCATTTCTTTCACTTCAGGTTTGATTTTTTTCCTCTGTATTTGATCCATGAGAAGGATGTTTCCTGCATCTCTCCAAATATTGCCTCTAAATTCACATTTTTCCCGCTGAAAAGGAGTTCGTTTCTCGCCTTTCAAATCGTCCAACACGTTGTAAAAATTATTGTTTTTATGAAGCTTATTTTCCAGACATCAATTTTGCTTTGTTTGTAGATTTTCAGTAAATCCTTCATGTTGAAAGCGAAAATTTGTTGTATTTTACATCACGTACTCACTTTGTACCATAGAACTGAAGCTTGAATAAATCATCCGCATCTTTTTCTTGTTGAATCTAAAATTTCTAGTTTTTGTTGGACGCATTTACTTCAAGCTTTTGTAATGGCACATCCACTTGTTTTGGGTTTTTGGGTCTTGACTTGTAAGAATCACTGTCCCATATATAATGTTCTTTTCTTGTTCTAAAGTATCGGAATTTGGGAGTCTGGTTTGACTATGTTTTGTTTCCACCGATAAAGTATTAAAGTCCTTTATAGTAAGACTAATGGGTATGGTTAGGATGGGCTTGAATGGGTTGAGCCTCCACGTAGGCGCCACGTAGGCGGCTCGTGGGGGATGAGCCTCCATCATATTTGAGGGGGATGGAGGCTCGTGGGGGATGGGGCCCCACCTCATTATTTTATAATTTTATAAGTTTTAATTTATTAACTTAATAAAAACTTTATAAAAATAAAAAAAATACAACATAAAACAACATAAATAATTTCATTTCATAACATAAAAAAAAAGTACATTTCCTAAAAAAAAAAATTACCGAAAAATAAAAATAAAAAATTAGATTTCCTAAAAAAAACTACTCGTCTTCGTCTTCGTCCTCGTCACCGTCCGCTACGTTAAAGTTGTTCCAAATATGTTCTACCAAATCCTGTTGAAGGTTTGCATGCGTGAAGTCGTTGGTTAGCGAGAACGAGTTTAAATCCTGTTGTGGCGGATCTACCGGGACAGTATTCCCGATAGATGCATTCTCATCATACTCACAAATTGCCCGACCTTCGTCTTCAATAATCATGTTATGGAGCAAAATGCAAGCGTACATACACAGGCGCAACCTCTTCGGTGTGAACGCACGTGCCGGTTGTTCAAGGATGGCCCATTTTTTCCGTAAGACACCAAAAGCACGTTCGATGTCTTTTCTTGCAGCTTCTTGACGCTTGGCAAATTTTTTTTCTTTTTTCGTCATCGGGATGTGGAATAGTCTTCACAATTGTAGACCAAGACGGATATATCCCGTCACCAAGATAATACCCACGTCTATACTCAACCCCAGAAACTGTAAAACGGGTGTCCGGACCGGTTCCATTAACGACATCGGTAAAGATCGCCGATTGGTATAACACATTGAGGTCGTTGAGTGAACCAGGGAGACCAAAGAAAGAATGCCAGATCCACAAATCTTGTGATGCCACGGCTTCAAGTATCACGGTTGGATAGCCGTGATCACCGCGAGTATATTGGCCGTGCCACGCAGTCGGGCATCTATGCCACGCCCAATGCATACAATCAATACTACCGAGCATTCCCGGAAACCCGTGCCGTGCTTCATGAGCTTGGTACAACTGCTGAACATCATACACGTTTGGTTTACGCAAATATTTTTTGCTATACAGTTTCACCACATTACGGCAAAACCGATACAAACATT
Source organism: Helianthus tuberosus (assembly GCA_030545235.1). Classification (NCBI taxonomy): domain Eukaryota; kingdom Viridiplantae; phylum Streptophyta; class Magnoliopsida; order Asterales; family Asteraceae; genus Helianthus; species Helianthus tuberosus. Next base: position 175,010,790 of record CM060425.1, on the reverse strand, counting down.
CCCGCGTAGTTCTTGCCGACATTTGTAAGTATTCGTCCAAAGCGTCGGCCACTGTCCCGTACGCCAGTTGGCGAATGGCCGCAGTACACTTTTGTAACGTGGTGAACCCTTCATAACCGCGAGCATCGGGTCGTTGCGTGAAAAACGGGTCTAGCCCCGCCAAATCATCAGCAATCCGTCTGAATAACCGACGACTCATTCGGAATCTGCGTCTGAATATCTCGGCATTGTAAAGGGGTGCATCCGAAAAATAATCGTTCACCAATTTCTCGTGCGCTCCTGTCGTAAAAAATATATAAATACGAGGAAATAAGGATAATAAAATTTATTAATGATAAACCTTGGCGGTCTCTGTTAACCCGTATTCGTGTGGTAATAACGCTTTCTTCCTCTTCGTCTTCCTCTTCCTCCTCGATAAGAATCTCCGCCGCCTGTAGCACAACGTTCGCGATAAACATCTCCTCTTCCTCATCCGAAGACGAGGACCACCAAGAATTAGATGGCATTGTGGATGAAAAGGTAATTTTTTTTTATAAAAGTGGAGAGAAAATGGTATAAAAATAAGAGGGTTGTTGGTTGAAAGTGGGGAAAAATGGTGAAAATGGGAGTATTTTATAGAAAAATTGAATTTTTTTTTTTTTTTTGAAAAATAACCGTTGAATTCAACGGTAATATATTGAAAATCGTGAAAGGTTGCTTCGTCTCATTCGGCGTGGGTGAGTCGTTTGGGCCGGGCCGAGGCTAAGGGGGGCGGTGTGGGGGCTCGGCGCCGGAGCTAGCCGGGGCTAGCCGACCCCCATACCCATTAGTCTAAGAAGTCCCTGTGCTTTCTGTTTTTTTCAAAAACTATCATAAGGCTTTCCACTGTTTTCTTCCACTTCCAGAAGCCACCATAAATCTTTCAGCTTTTCCGAGACATGCCCAAAACTTTTCTTTAATTACATAAAGCCTCCAAACATTCATATAAGTTCTAAAAGTGCCACAAAAGTTTGTACAAAGCTAAAAGCTAAAACTATGTTTTCTGATGCTTTTTTTTTTTGTGTCCGAGACACATGATTTTTTTTACTGGTGACACTCTACAACCGTTAAATACATAAATAAGACATGAAAACGAGTATTAAATACTATTTAACACAAACTTTTACTATGTGGGTCGGCTCTTGTGTGTATCAAATGAGCTACTTTTTTTTGAATAACTTGGAAGTCCAATGCAAGTGAGAAAATCATAAAATTGAACAATTTGAGCACCGTATAAGCAGCTGTACAATTCTTTTGCAGTTTTTTTTACTGTTTAATTCTATAAGATTTGAGTAGTTGACGATGTGTAGTATAAAGTGATTATTAAATATTATGTTAGTGAAATAGACATACATATATTGCGATTACTACATGCATTTGCTAATAGTGTTTGTTAACGACTAATTAGTTGACAGTGTATAGTAAAATCTGATTTTTAAATGTTTTGTTGATGAAATACGTATCTGTATATTATGATTTTGCATGTATTTGTTGATTGGCTATATTGTTTTTCAGTGTAATGTGTTCTTTTACAATGTTAATAGTATGTCAATGAGTTACGTTCCTATACACCTATGCATGTTCAAGAATTGTTTTTTTTTTAATTTTTCCCAGTGTTATAGTGTGTATGTTAGCGACTACTCACATGCAAACCTAGACTAGTTTACATCTTTTTCTTGTTATATTATCTTATTGGCGGAATTTAATGCTTTATATTAAATTGTAGAGTCAGTTACTAGCAACGTATATCAATGTCCTAATGGCACAAGGTATTGGACACTAAATGTACCTCCCAATTTCAAACCATATGTTGGAGCCAGATTTCAGACTATAGATGAAGCAATTGTTATGTATGAGCAGTATGTAGAGAGGGCTGGATTTCTACTCATTCGAGAACTTCAAAGAAAGTATAGCATAAATAAACAGGCAGTTGTGACTTTACATTAAAAAATGTGTTTGATTTATTCTAAAAATAAAAAATTCATACGGGTTATTAGTATAGTAGTAAAGACATAATAATTTATAAATTGTCATATCACCAAAGTACAACATAAATAAATATTTCATAGGTTATCAACTAAAAGGGTTTATGAGTATATATGACATATGATACGGTTCTCTAAAAAGAAAATAATAATAATCAAATAATTGCTTAAACAATAAACAAATCCTTTTGATACGATATAATAATGATAATAATACTAGATATTAATATAATAAATTAATAATATTTTTATTAATAAATTAACTAGATTTACCACCCGCCGCAATGCGGAGGGGGATTCAATATATCATATTAGATGAAAGGCAAATGTTTCTCACATGACCACGAGCATGTGTGTAAAACAAAGGAAAAAATAACTAAGTCGATCTCTGACTTGCACGTTGCGACAGACCTATCAAATGAGGAAAAATAGACGCGCTGCGACAGACATGTCAAACCGGAAAAAATAGATGAAAAAACGTTAAACCCCACACGCATGTTGCGGCGTGTTAAGTTGGAAATTTAGAACGACACGTTAAACGGAGAATTTATGAAAGATGAAAAGTATATAAGAGACTAAAGTTGAAAGTAAAAAAAAATGTTGAGATTAAATTGCAAAAGATGAAAAGTTTTGGATTGAAATTAAAAAAAATAAAATTAAAGGGGTTAAATTGCAAATATGAAAACTTTTGAATTAGAAGTGAAAAATCAAATTAATCAAAGGGGTTAATATACCAAAGATTGAAACTTTAGACTTAAATTGCCAAAGATTGAAACTTTAGAGTTAAAAAATAAATCAATTAAACAAAAGAGATAAATAGATTTAGTTAAATTGATGTTTGTTGGTGCACTTGTGTCTGTACTTTGTCTGTATTCGGTCTGTATGTAAACAATGTCCTGTAAGTTGACCTAGTCAACTATCCTCCTAGTTTGACTTGGCCAATAAGTTTGTAATATGTTTGTTTGTCTGTATCGAAGGATAGCTCCTCGAAGGATACTGATGATCCTTCGAGGTGCTCGAAAGATATGCTTCGATTAATAGACCTCGAAGGATCATCCTTCGAGGTCCCTGCTGATCCTTCGAAAGCATTGTCATCGATAGATGATCCTTCGGACCATCTATCGGATCCTTCGGACCAGACATGTTGAGCTGGGTATATAAATATCCATGCAGTGTGTTGTTTTAGAGAGAATGCACACCCGAGAGATAGAGAGCATTCTGCTGAAAACACTCACACACACACTTTGAGAGTTTGCAAACTGATTGTAAACATTGTGCTTGTAATCGGAACCTTTCATACGCATTAATACAAGTGGTGTTAATCGTTGAGTCTTGTGTGTTCTTGTGTTTGTTCTTGCATCATCCCGGTTTGCTTGCTAGCTTGGATTCCGCACTCGCTAGTGAGTTAGTATAACAAGGTTTAGGTTTGTTCTCGATCCTCCGAGAGGGACCTACAAGTGGTATCAGAGCCTCGCTCTTTACCTTGTTTAAAACCGGGTGTTTGTTCGAGTTCTTGGTGTGTTTGGACACTTGGTTTAGCACCCGTTTTTGGTAGTTTTTCTTGCATCTTTGAACTGAAAAACGGTTTCTAAACCTTCGGGAGTGTTCAAGGTTGGGTTGGGTAACTTGAAAATTTGTTTTTGAGAAACTTTGATTTTTTTTTTTTCCGACCAAATTCCGGTCATATCTCCGGTGACAGGTTCTGGATAAGGTGTTGTCCATTTTGGGAAAACTTTTCAAAGTTGGTGAAAAGTTGTGTCTGCACATACCTTCTGCCGAAAGTAGTGCACCAACCCATCACCTTTCCCACCTACCCGTCACTTTGTGTCAGTGTGTCAGAAACTTCCGAAAGATATCTTTCGACTTAGAAACAGCTCGAAAGATTAGCATCTTTCGAACAGTCTTTCGAAGTCTAAGTTTTATCCTTCGTTTCTGGAATCTTTTCGAAAGTTAGTTGTCCGAAAGATAAGGATTTATCTCGAAAGATAAGGATCTTTCATTGTGAATCCTTCGAGATCAGTATTCGAAAGATAAATATCTTTCGAACTGTGAATCTTTCGATAAAACTCTACGAAAGATAAGGATCTGTCATTTGTGAATCTTTCGAAGACTTTGTTCGAAACTCAACAGTAATCTTTCGATCACTGTTGGTCCTTCGAACCAGTCTTGATCTTTCGAACAGGTCTATATCCTTCAATTCTTGTCTGTTTGCATTTAACAGTTTGTGGTTGTGTAGGTTATTTATTAATATTTGATCAAGATGAGTTGTACAAGTCCTTGGGATTGGAGTTTGAACTCACAATCTAGTCAAGAACTAACTACTGCTGATGCTTGGGCTAAGAGTATGTTTCCGTCGCCATCAATCAGTCCAAGTCAATGGGCTTTGGTATCCAATCAAAGTCAAAGTATTCAAAACCTTTTGATCAGTGAAAGCGAAACAGGAAGCAACAATCGTCCTCCAAAGCTAAATCATATGAACGATTTTCCTTCATGGAAAAACCGCTTCCACACGTATGTTCAAGGGCAAAGCACTGATCTTTGGACGTGTTTCATCAATCCATTCAATGCTGCTCTTGAAGTTGCTGCGTCCACTTCAGAAGGTTATGCCAACATGCTTGAACCTGACAAGAAATCTTATGAATTGGAGAAAAAGGCCTTCGCAACACTTACACAGGCGCTTAATAAAGATATTTATCATCAGTTCTCCTATTGCAAGAACACGAAAACATTGTGGGATGCCTTGGTTGCTCGAGGAGAAGGCAATGCAGCTACGAGAAAGTCTCGTCATGACTTGTTGAAGAAAGAGTTTGACTCGTTTCAGTTTTTGGAAAACGAGACTCTAAATGATATGACAACACGTTTCTATCATCTGATCAGTGAAATGTGTGCTTATGGGGTTATTGCTACTCAGCAAGACATGGTGAACAAGTTTGCTGATGCTTTACCTCCAAAGTGGAGTTCTTTCATTGAGTTGCTGAAGCACACTGGAACTCTAGACACGGTTAATATCTATGAGTTCATTCAGAAACTGGAACATAAGAATGAGGAAGAAATCAGGAAAGCTAAGCGAGCTCCAGTTCCTCAAAATACAGAAATGTATCTTCCAGGCTTCGACATCTTAGCAAAATCCGCTGCAGCTCAGCAACCTAAACTGCAAACTGCTTTCGTATCCAACACAAGTTCTCTTCCGTTTCCTCAGACCAATCCTGCTCCGGGTTTTGATCCAAGATCTTACATTCCAGTTCCATCACAGCCACCAGTTCAACCACAACAGCAAGCTCATTTCACAAGCAATTCTCAACCTCCAAACCCTAACACTGTTCGTGTTGACACTTCAAATCTTTCCCAAGTTAGTATAGAAGTTGCAAAGGAGCATGTAGAATTGATCAATACTATGGTCAGTGCCTACTGCGGGTTAGTTGCGGGACAGATTGGAAACATCAACATGACACATGAAGATTATCAACAGATCGACAAGGATGAAATGGAGTTGATGGATATTAAGTGGGCGTTTGCTAGTGCGGTTAGAAGGGCCAAAGACTTCATGGCTCGTACTGGTAGGACTTCGTTGGAAGGAAAGAAAGATACGAAGTATGGGTTTGATATTAATGTCGTCACGTGCTTTAATTGTGGCGAGAAAGGGCACTTCAAGCGTGAGTGCACTCGGCCAACAAAACAAGGCAATCACAACCCATTCAGAAACCAAGACAGGAGGATTGTAGCAGTCAACAACAATCAGAACCAGTCTGGACCATCAAATCCCAATCGGGCTTTGACAGTTCAAGGTGATGAAGGATGTGACTGGTCTGTGCAGTTTGGTGACAGTGATCAAAGAAGTGGAACAGCTCTTTATGCAAAAATCATCAATCAAAAGTCATCTGAAAGTGATGACAGTTCTGGTTATTCTGGGAGTTCTGATGAAGAAGGCTCTGTTTCTGGGGATAATCAATCAGAGTCTGAATCTGATGTGAAGGAGGAAGCAGGTTCTGATATTCAGGAGTTATTGAATGAAGCTGATGAGCTGAAATGTCAGAAATCAATTCTGATTAGGAGGGCTGCTACTGCATCAAAGGAAATGGAAAAGTTATTTTCTGAAGATGGAGATTTTTCTTTTCAAACTGCCTTTATGGCAAATTTGTCAGCCTCTTCGAGTCAGGTAAATTCTGAACCTCCTGCTCCTAGTGTTTGTGAATCATGTGCTGAAATGAAGCTTGAATTGGAAAAGCTTCATAGTCATAATCAAAATTTAGTTATTGAACTGTCAAAATGCAAAGAGGCAAACATGGCTTTAACTCGGAATGAAAAAGAATTTAAATCTGTAATAGAAACATTAAAGAAAGATGTGTCCGAGGTTAATAAAGTGGTTTACCATAAACAAATTAGTATAAATGAATACATAAATCTTGTTGAGGAAACCAAGAAGCAGTTAGCCATTGCCAAAAGTGAGCATGACGCGATCAAACAGAAATTGGAAAGTTATTCTAACTCTCGATTTGTGCTTGATCACATCATCGATGTTCAACAACTAAAGGGAGATCAAAAGGGCATAGGATACAAGAAATGCCCACCCCCTTTGAGGCATAATTACAACACGATGCCTAATGATGAAAACATGCCACGGTATGAACCCAGTGTGCCTCTGAACTTTGAGGAATTTTCTACTGGCCTAGGGTTCAAACCGGACAGTGCAAAGCAGCAAGGAGTTTCAACATCTATGAAACAAAGTCCTCCAGTTATCGAGGACTATGAGTCATCGGATGATGAATCAGAAGTGAATGTAGGTGAACAGGATAAATCACTTGACAAAATGAAAGGAGTAGTTGTTCCACTTGAGAATCACATTCTGTGTGATCCCGATACTCCTGAGGTTTCATTAGTCAAGAAACAAGTGATAGATCCTGTCAAGATTGAAAAGAAGTCTGTGTCTACTGTTAAAAGCAGTAATGTGTTGTATACATTGGTTGGAGATAATAAAATCTACTCAGATAACGTTTTTCCAATTAAAAATGTAAATCAATCTTTGATTGATAAAGTCTTTGAAGACAACACAAACAAATTTTTGGGAAAAACACTTCCAGGAATTGTGGTAACACAATGTGATCCAATTCCTAAGGCTGAGATTAGAAAACAATTTAGGAATCAAAAATCTCCAATCACTCAACAACCTACTGCTTCTAATGGTAAACAACCCGTCAAACGAGCTCAAAAACATCAAGTCTCTCAGATGAAGTCTGAAACAAAAGGAGCTCGATTTCAAAAGAAAGCAAAGGATGTCAAGTTCGTGTCATCCAAGGGTACTGATAAGATTGAAACCTTTGAAAACAAATCTAACACAGATTTTGTAAAACAACTCACAATCTTAAAACGTAACAGTGATAACAATTACACTCAACATACAAATGGGTGTGATGAAAAGGCTAGTACCTCAGGGTCCACGACTTCGACTTCTTGTGGTCGATCAAGTTCTCCTAAGCTTGTTGAAAGGAGAACATGTTTTAAATGTGGAGAAATTGGGCATATCATCAGAAACTGCCCAAATGCTCCAAAGCAAAAATTTGTTGAGAAAACTCCACCTGAAACAATTCATCCCCAACGTCGATCAGTTTCACCTAAAAATGATAAAAGAACTGTTAAAGAACAAGAAACTAAACAACGACGTAAGAACATGAAAACTGTTGAAAAAGCTTTAAAATCTGAAGTTAAAACAGTTCAAAAGGAATCAAGTGTGTCACAACATGCAAAACCAGAATTTTCAAAAACTGGTAGGCAAAAACAACCTTGGTTACCTAAGGCAGGTGACAATTCAGGGGGAGCAGTTGTTCTTAAAAACCATCAAGAGATTGATATCACGTTTCGTGATGCTCAGGGACGACCCAAGACCACTAAGGCTTGGGTCCCCATTCTCAACTGATGTTTTACTTGACATGTGCAGGGTGTTCCAGGAGGAACTATTAACAGTCATTGGATTGTTGATAGTGGAGCATCTAGGCACATGACTGGCGACTTACGGCTTCTGTACGATGTGAGAAATATTAGAGGAGGCTATGTCGCATTTGCGGGAGATAAAGGCGGTTATATCACTGGAGAGGGAAGTATCTCCAATGGTATTGTGTGTTTTGACAAGATCAATTACGTGAAGCAAATTGATCATAATCTTCTGAGCGTGTCGCAAATCTGCGATAAGAAGTTCACCGTGCATTTTGATGATGCCGGCTGCTATGTGCTAAAACCTGGATTCAAAATTCCACAAGAATGGATTCTCTTATCGGCTCCGAGAGTTAATGATCTTTACATTCTCGATATGAGCCAGGCGATTACAACATCTGCACAAGTCACTTGCTTTGTCTCAAAAGCCACAGAAAAGGAGTCAATTTCATGGCACAGAAGAATGGGACACATTCACTTGAGAAAAATGAACCATTTGGTGAAAAACAATCTTGTGAATGGTGTGCCTATAAGAAGTTTTCATTTACAAGATATCTGTGTCTCGTGCCAAAAGGGAAAGCAAACGAAGAAATCCCATCCTTTGAAGAAAATCAACACTGTTAGCTTGCCGTTCGAACGTCTTCATATGGACCTCTTTGGACCTATGAAGCACAAGACAATGTTCGGTGATGCATATTGTCTGGTAGTTACTGATGACTACTCTAGATTTTCTTGGGTATCTTTTATGGCACACAAAAGTGAAACTCCTGGCATTCTCAAGGATCTTCTCCCTATGTTGGAGAATCTCTATTCGTTGAAAGTAAAAAGAATCCGAAGCGACAATGGAACCGAATTCAAGAATCAAGTTATGGATGAGTTCTGTACTTCTAAAGGCATTCTTCATGAATACAGTTCTCGTTATACTCCACAACAAAATGGTGTCGCCGAGAGGAAGAATCGAACGATTATAGAAACTGCTAGAAGTCGGAACTCCCTATTCAATTCTGGGGGGAGGCTGTGTCGACTGCATGCTACACATTAAACAGAGTTCTTACAGTGAAGAGACATGGCAAAACTTGTTTCGAACTCCTTCAGAAAAGGAAACCTGATCTTTCTTACCTAGAACCCTTTGGTGGTCCTTGTACCATGATTGAACCAGATGGCAAATTTGGTGCTAAGGCTATTGAAGGCTATTTTCTTGGATACCAAACTCCAAACTTTCGTGTCTGGAATCTAGCTACCAAAAAGGTAGAGCTATGGAGTGAGGTGCGGGTTCAAAGGTATACGAGTCCTGTTAGGGCTCCGGGTGATCCGTGGATGTTCGATTATGATGGACTCTTTGACTCCTTCAATCTGCCAACCTTTGACGAAGAATCAGCAGCTGCAAGAATGTTAATTGAAAGTGATAATGCGGCTGTCTCGCCATTGGTTAGACCTGTTATTGTTGATCCTCAAGGTTCTTCATCTGTTAACAATACAGTTCAAAATGAGGTTTATGAAGATGCTGCTGATTATAATGAGTCTTCTGAAGATGATGAATATCATGATGCAGCTGAAGGATCTTCAGCTCCAGTTGCTCCTGTTCAAGGTGCTTCTATTGATACACCTCATATGCAGAATGTAGACACTGCTGAAGGAAATGCATCCACCTCGACACACATTCCTGGTGTAGAGTTGGTTGTGGATCTTAATTTGAACAATTTGGGTATCAATGCTCGTGTGCCAGATAATCCTGAAATGAGGATTCATGATACCCATCCCCAGCAGAACATTATAGGAGATGTCCATCGCGGTGTGCAGACGCGTAATCAGCTGAGAACCAACCGGAATGCTGGTTTGTATTCAGCTATAAGAGAATCTGGTCAACAGAATGACTGGTCCTTCGCGTGTTACGTGTCACAAGAAGAACCAAAGTCGTGGAAAGAAGCAATGAAAGACAGCTCATGGGTTGAGGCTATGCAGGAAGAATTGGTGCAATTTCAAAAGCTTGGTGTTTGGAAACTTGTTGAAAAGCCTGAAAACTACAAGAAGATTGGAACTCGATGGGTTTTCAAATGCAAGAAGGACGATCGTGGCGTGGTTATTCGAAACAAAGCACGTTTAGTCGTTCAAGGTTTTCGTCAGATAGAAGGCATCGACTACAACGAAGTATATGCACCAGTGGCACGTCTCAAAGCAATTCGAATCTTTCTAGCCTATGCGTCCTACAAAGGATTCAAGGTTTACCAAATGGACGTGAAAAGTGCATTTCTACATGGTGTGGTTGAAGAAGAGGTATATGTCGAACAGCCTCCAGGTTTTGAAGATCCTATCCATCCCGATCGGGTTTGGTTGCTCAACAAAGCTCTCTATGGTCTTCATCAAGCACCGCGAGCTTGGTACGCAACCTTATCAAACTATCTGCTGGAGAACGGTTTTCGACGGGGTCTTATCGACTGTACTCTCTTCATCAAAGAACAAGATGGAGATCTTCTTCTGGTACAGGTATACGTTGACGATATTATTTTTGGTTCTACTAATGATGTTTTGTGCAGGAATTTCGAGCGCATAATGCAGGATAAATTCGAGATGAGTGCTATGGGGGAAATGAACTTTTTCTTGGGCCTACAAGTGCAACAAACGGAGTCTGGGATATTCATCCATCAGACTAAATATATTGGTGACATCTTGAACCGGTTTCAGATGTCTGATGCAACGCCCATTGGAACCCCATTGGCAGTAAATCACGGAATTACTCCAGATTTGAAGGGAGAGACTGTTAGCCCTTCATATTACCGCGCTATGATCGGATCTCTTATGTACCTCACAGCATCAAGACCAGACATAATGTACCCAACGTGCCTGCTTGCCAGATATCAAGTGAATCCAAAGGACTCCCATCTTGCAGCTGTAAAAAGGATCTTTCGTTATTTGAAGGCTTACCCAGACACCGGTCTGTGGTACCCTAGGGATAATAACTTTGAATTGGTCGCATTCAGTGATTCTGATTTTGGCGGATGCAAAATCGACGGCAAATCCACAACGGCTGGATGTCAGTTTTTAGGAAATCGCCTAGTCACGTGGCAATGCAAGAAGCAGACGTGTGTCGCAACATCAACATGTGAAGCTGAATACATTGCTGCCTCAAGTTGTTGCTCCCAAGTTTTGTGGATCCAACAACAATTGCGGGACTACGGTTTTGAATTCCTAACTACTCCTATTTACGTTGATAACTCTGCTGCTTTACAGATCACTAGAAATCCTGTGCAGCATTCAAAAACCAAACACATCGAAATCAAATATCACTTCATACGTGATTGCTTTGAGAAAAGATTAATCGATGTTGTTAAGGTCCACACCGATGACCAACGTGCCGACTTATTTACCAAAGCTTTTGACAAATCAAGATTTGACTTTTTATTATTGGTAAACGGCATTAAGGTCAAGCAAGAGTAAAACTAACATCGGAAAATCATTTTTGTAAATACCTTTGTGTTTTAAAATTTGTCTTAGTTTATTGATTTTAGGGGGAGTAAACCAAAAATCGAAAAATCCAAAAACATCGAAAAATTTCAAAAACACAAAAACAATAGAAAATCAAAAATGAGTTTCCTGGCGAGTAAAAGAGAAAATGATAGTACATCAGTGGTCTGTCTAAACCTCTTTAAACCTTAAATGAAAAAGCGATAAGCAGCTCTATATAAGATGTATCGGTAGGCTCACAATCATTTTAAAGTGTGCAGGGTGATATAAACTTAAATCGACTGAAGACTGGGTGGGAACCATTCATTGGCATATGGTCTTGGTACCGAAATTTCGTTTGAGAGATTGCCGAGGTTCTGAGATATTCGGTCTTTATGCTGCTTATCATCTGGGTATCATGGTTGCTTCTATAAATAGACTAAGTCTAAGATCTTCCATGATACTATACATACGTGTACATAATACATACTGCATTCGACCTCAATAAGTGATCAACAATCACATGTCCAAATCAAATAAGTGATAATATATCACATTTATCCGGGTGTCAAGTTCGTCTCTCTGCTGTACGGAAGTACTGACCTGTTCACGGACTTGCACCTGTGCCCTCATGCATATGAAAATCAAGTTCCTCATCAATAAGTGATTATATCACATAGGGCTTGTTTTTCAAATCAAAATAAGTGAGTATCTCACACCATATACGGTCAAACAGATGATAATCGGTATACTCACCGGTAAGATGAACCCTCGTGCATACCTTGATACGGGAATGTGTCGTGATGTGGATGAACACCGGTCGGTAAGTATAAATTATACATTAACGTATCCCCTAATCATGATTACATCTGATAAGTTGAGCTTAAATGGACAACAATACCGATAATTGTTATAGGATGCTTATCTAAATGTTAACTAAATGTACAACAAGAGTGTCTTGACATGACCGTACACTGATATGATTCTCTTACCCTCGAAACTCGCAAAAAGATTGTCTGTATATATTTATTTACTGCTTAAATTTTATTGCTTTATTTTTAAACAGTTTCGTCGTTTGGTGCATATCAGCACGACATTAGCGGTGATGTCGTTTGATAACACTCAAAGGATATTAAATTGTTGTCTTTTAATTTCAAAAATACCAAAAAGATTTTAGGTGTGTTTTAATATAAACTTTTTAAAAGCCAAAAAGATTTTATTTCTACTTTATTTTTGATCGTACGATGTTGGAACTCGAGTCTTCGTTGCCTGAAACCTGAATGAAAACCGAATTGACTAAGTCTTCATAAACGGTCGAAATTTGCATGTTTTGAAAGTTAAATCTGAAATTGATAAATCTATTAGACTTTCAAATTATCGGACGGTGTTTGATTGTGACATGGTCATCCGTGTGTCATGTGTTTATGTTAACTATATTCCAAGCAGTTGTTCTCATTACGCGTTTAGATTTCTTGCATGTGCAGATTCTAAAGGCAAGGAGAACATGGTCGATGACAAGCTTTGGAATGAAGACACGACGTGAAGGCACTCAAGTGATGAAGATGATCGAGTTGCCGCTGGCCATCATCAACACCACAAGGATCTCACTTCATAAAGATAAAGTATTTCACAAGCATAACTCAAGGGGGAGCTTATGTTAAGGGGGAGTTTGTCAACACACTTCCTACATGATACGGGTAGTTTGTTGATACACTCTTTGCTTTCAAGACGTGAAGACTTTGAAGATCCTCCGACAATGAAGACTTGAAAGGACATCAGAGTTTTGGGAACTCGAAGACCAAAGACCGTCGAAGTTCGAGACGAGCCTGCAATTATAGAAGATAAAGACAAAGCTACAGCCAAGGGGGAGTTTGTTGGTGCACTTGTGTCTGTACTTTGTCTGTATTCGGTCTGTATGTAAACAATGTCCTGTAAGTTGACCTAGTCAACTATCCTCCTAGTTTGACTTGGCCAATAAGTTTGTAATATGTTTGTTTGTCTGTATCGAAGGATAGCTCCTCGAAGGATACTGATGATCCTTCGAGGTGCTCGAAAGATATGCTTCGATTAATAGACCTCGAAGGATCATCCTTCGAGGTCCCTGCTGATCCTTCGAAAGCATTGTCATCGATAGATGATCCTTCGGACCATCTATCGGATCCTTCGGACCAGACATGTTGAGCTGGGTATATAAATATCCATGCAGTGTGTTGTTTTAGAGAGAATGCACACCCGAGAGATAGAGAGCATTCTGCTGAAAACACTCACACAACTCACACACACACTTTGAGAGTTTGCAAACTGATTGTAAACATTGTGCTTGTAATCGGAACCTTTCATACGCATTAATACAAGTGGTGTTAATCGTTGAGTCTTGTGTGTTCTTGTGTTTGTTCTTGCATCATCCCGGTTTGCTTGCTAGCTTGGATTCCGCACTCGCTAGTGAGTTAGTATAACAAGGTTTAGGTTTGTTCTCGATCCTCCGAGAGGGACCTACAATGTTTAATATTATTATTATTATTATTTAATAAAAGAGATAAATAAGAAAATAAGGGTGGGAAATTACCAGAGAGTGACACGTGTCCAAAAAGGATTTTGTTTATTAGTATATAATACAATATAATATAATATAATATAATATAATATAATATAATATAATATAATATAATATAATTCATAACACATCTTCAATAAAATAAAATGTATTACAGTTATTAATTATAATATTAGATATCCATTAGAACTATTTTAAAACTAATTATTATATTAATTATATTTAACTAATATTATTATTAAATTAGAAAAAAGAATGTAATGTGGCATTCTTTAGAATGATTTATTAGAATTAGAATAAAAAAAAGTTTGTCTGAAAGTTTATTATTCAATATTTTACAATTTTAGAAGCATAAGATGCAAGCAATTAAAATATCATTGTGAAGGTTACCATCATTGTCCTTAAAAAAAATTACATGTGACCCCTTCATTTTTATTCAGCTTATTATTCAAACCATAAGACTTTCGTATATGTTTTTTATACTATATTGCCTAACCACACATAAAATATAGTGTTTTATAAAATTTTGAATATGTTGTTGCGAAGTACTTATTTTTATCTGCGTTTTAATATAAGTTTCATTCAAAACAGAGTTCTGTGTGATAATATACAAGTTAGCAAAACACAAATGTACAAGCCGCTAAAAGAAAATTTTAAAATGTTATTTTTTCTTTCTTTTTTACACATACTATTTTGCTTTTTATGCCGTGTTTTGTTCTTCTTATTTGTCGATAGTGGAGACCGAACGTTATAGATGGTTATAAGTAACATGTGGGTTCACGTAAATGTTATTTATTTATACAAAAAAATTTCAACAACGTTAATTTTTTCGCGGTTTCTGGCGCCGCAATGAGTGCTTGTATAATATTAATTGTAATTGTTGGCGCTCCTCTGTGTTTAATGTTCGTTTATTATGATATGTTAAACACATAGTACAATTCTTTAATGCAACTATTACAAATTTTAAAGGACCAGTGCATTGTGTGGTTAAGATTACTTGTTAAGATAAAAAAAAAGAGAGAGAAAGAAGAGGCAGTTTTATAAAAGTTATACATTTATATATAGATAAAGAGGAGAGGAGGGTTGAATGGTTGATACAGAAAATTGGGCTTTTGGCCTAGTGAAAAGATAAATCATCAGTCTTGGCCTTAGCGACTTAAACTGTCAGGCCCATTTGGGCCTCTCTAAGCCTAAATAATGAGCCTTTCAACTCTTAGGCCTACGCCATGAGCCCATGAACATGTTTAATACAGACACTTCTAGTTATTTTTCAACTCATCTTTACTTCATAAAAGAATGCAAAACAAAGGTTCTAGTCCATAGGCCTAATTAAACCCCAAGGCTAGGAACATTCTTTCAAAAATCGGACCGAGAGCCAGCGGTTAAAATGTAATGGAAAACCACTTGTTAACGAGTTGGCCGAGCTTTCCAGAATCGGGTTAAACAAATATCAGTTTGATACGCATTGGTAGCGCATATATATATATATATAGGGGATGGATCATGAGAAAACTAGTTTAAATGAGAAAACTAAAAAACTAACCAAAAAAACCTAAAAAAAAACCTAAAAACATACCATTTTTTTTTTTTACAGTTTTTTATAGAAAAAATCGCTACTTTTTATGTATGGAAAATTTTTTTTTTTTTTTTTTGTTGTACTGCACATGTGCACTAATACATAAAGCTCCACTTAACCCACCCCCCACCGACACCCCCCAAAAACCTAAACCCCCCACCCCCCAAAAACCTAAATTCACCCTCCCACCAAAAGCCTACCCCCCCCCCCAACCCCCCAAAAACCTAAACCCCCCACCCCACCCCCACCCTCCCGAAAACCTAAAACTAAACCCTAAACATAAACCCCAAAAAAAACCTAACCCCCCCCCCCCCCCCACCCACACACACACCCAAAAACCTAATCCTAATCCTAAACCTCCAAAAAAAAACTAACCCTAAAAGCTAAACTAAACTCAAAAAACTAATTTTAAGCATGTAATGCAATTGTAGTACATGTTATATTGCACATGTGCACTACTATAATAATAGTATTGAAAACAAGACGACGCCATAAATCTTTTTTTATGTCATAAAAAATATGCTCGAATATACTTGAATGAAAGATACAAAAATTTGTGATCTTATGATGCCATTTTTTTTTTTAAAATGATAACGTATGGAGAAATGGGAAATGTTTGAAAAGTTATATATATTTTTTTCCAATTTTACCCCTCCTTCATTAAAAGTCCCCCCCCCCCCCCCCCTTCTTCATTAAAAGTCTCCCCCCTCCTTTTTAGTGGTTCTTAGTTAGTTTTCTCATTTATCTCTAGTTTTATATGGGGAAGGATCCACTAAAAGTGGATTTTGCCTAAGTAGCCTAAGAAGAATCTTAACCATTCATTTTTCAAATCAATGGTTAAGATGAAAGGGTAGGAGAAAGAAGGAGTGTAAGGGTATCTTGGGAAAATCTTATTTATGGACTTTCTCTCTCCACATGCAAGTCACATGCATATTCCACCTCGTTTTTTAAACGTTCATAACTTTTTTATACGACATTATTTTTTCATAAAAATTTCACCGTAAAATCGAGCGTCTTTTTATCTTTAATTTGAGTACCATATTGCTATATAAAATATGAAGACTAAAAAAAACCCACTTAAATGTGTTGTATTTCTATGTTATATAACATTTTTTGTGCTGAATTTTTGTACTATATTTTTGTGCTAAATTTTTTGTGCTGAATTTTTTTGTCTTAAATTTTTTTTTCCTCAATTTTTTTGTGCTGGATTTGTGCTGGATTTTTTTTACTACATTTTTTGCTAAATTTTTTCGTGCTATATTTCTTTTTACTAGATTTTTTTGTGCTATATTTTTTTGTACTACATTTTTTTGTGCTAGATTTTTTGTGCTAGATTTTTTTGTACTATATTTTTTTTGTTTATATTTTTTAAAAACAAAAGGGTTGACACATGTCATTTTCACTCCTATTTATAAGGACCAAAATGCCCTTCATTCCTACTTATTAGGAGTGCCACATGTCATCATCACAATCCTTCTTAGGCTACTTAGGCAAAATCCACTTTTTAGTGGATCCTTCCCCTTTCTTATGATCCTCTCCCTATATATATATATATATATATATATATAGGGAGAAGATCATGCGAGAACCACCTCTTATTGCGAGAACCGCGAGAACCAATGTGAACACAACTAAAAATAGCTAAAAATCACACAAAAAAATTTTCTTTTTTTTAATGTTTTTTATATAAAAATCGCTACTTTTCGAAGCCAAGTAGCGATTTGAGCATAAAAAATATTAAAAAAAAAATAGATTTTTTTAGATTTTTTTTAGATTTTTTAGGTTTTTTGAGGGTTTAGTTTTTAGCATTTTAGCTTGGGGGTGGGGGGGGGTTAGGTTTTTTTTAGGTTTTTGGGGGTTTTAGTTTTTAGCATTTAGCTTGGGGGGTTAGGTTTTTTTAGCTATTTTAGGTTGTGTTCACATTGGTTCTCGCGGTTCTCGCAATAAGGGTGGTTCTCACATGAATTTCTCCCTATATATATATATATATATATATGGGTAGGGATCCTAAGAGAAGTCGATCCTATTTGAGAAACTTGAGAAGCATTCTGGACCACACATTTTCGTAAGCTTTTCGTAATATACACATATGTATAGTTTAAAATCAACTATATACATATATGTATATTGTCAAATTTTGAATTATACACATGTGTATATAGTCAATTTTAAATTATACATATGTGTATATTACGAAAAACTTAAAGAAAATATGTGGTACATAATGCTTCTCAAGTTTCTCAATTAGCCTAGTGCTTCTCACACGATCCTAACCCTATATATATATATATATATATATATATATATAGGAGGTGACAGAACTTAATAGCCTAAGATAAAAACACACGTTTTCTAGATAGGCAAGCCATATAAATGCTATTCTTTTGTAGCTATTATGTATATTATAGCATTATGTTTTGCTTTTTGAGACAAGTCGAACTGGCTGGTCCGCCTGAACCTGTGAACCAGTTGGAGCACTTGTTTTTATCCAATTCTAGTTTTCAAAACAACAAACCTTTTATGTATGTAGCTCTATTAGCGGTAGGCTGTTCATGAGCCGAGCCGAGCCAGGCCAAGCTCGGGCTCGGCTCGATTATAAACCGAGTTGGCTTGGCTCGGCATGGATTTGAAACCGAGCTGAAAATCTAAGCTCGGGCTCAGCTTGGTTTTAAACCGAGCTAGCTCGGCTCGGCTTGGTGTGGCTCGATTTTATAAAAAAAAACTAGAGTAAAATGCACGGGTAGTCCCTATGGTTTTGCAAAATAACACCTATAGTCCCCAACTTTTGGAAATTACACCGGTGCTCCCTGTGGTTTGACTGTTTGTTACTCGGATAGTCCCTGGAGTGGATGTCCGTTAGTTTTCTCCGTTAAGTGGATGTTAAATGACAAAACTACCCTTCATCTTCTCCACTCTATAAAAACAAAACAACCCCAACCCCACCTTGATGACAGGTTACTAGTGGTCACCGCTTCTTTAAGCGGCAGTCGCGATAGTATAGATATAAGTATATCATCCGGCATTCGGCTGATGAAATCATTCTGATTTATCCATGATGCCCCCCTTAACACACACAATAATAATAAAAACAATAGCCTCATTTCAAGTTTCCAACAGTATCGAACTATCATTGAACATATTCAATTCACATAAAAAAATGTAATGTTTAATATCCAAAAGTTCAAATCACTTGAATAATAATTACACACCATTAACAAGTAACAATCACATGACAAATAATTAGGGTCAATTCACAACAATTAACCAACAAAATTGAATTAAAAACACAATCAATTGGTTAATAATAATCAAGAAAAGACCTTATGTCGTGCAACACGAGCCCTTTTCCTCATCTGGGGGATAAAATTGAAGGAAAAACCGATCGACTAAGGTTATGAAGTAATAAGTGAAGATGTTTTTTGGGGGTTTTGTGTATGATAGTACGATGAAGAGTGAAGATGATGGAAAATAAACCAAATGTTTACCTTTAGCAAATATCGGAAGTTCAGAGACGCTATAGATCAACAGGAGTGGATAGTCCCTTCATATTATGTTTTGATGAAACAGAGAGAAAGGTGGGGGTGGGGGGGGGGGGGGGGGGGGGGAGGGGGTTGTTTTGTTTTCATAGAGTGGATAAGATGAAGGGTAATTTTGTCATTTTATATCCACTTAACGGAGAAAACTAACGGACATTCACGCCAAGGACTATCCGAGTAACAAACTGTCAAATCACAGGGAGCATCGATGTAATTTCCAAAAGTTGGGGACTATAGGTGTTATTTTGCAAAACCACAGGGACTATCCGTGCATTTTACTCAAAAAACTAATATATACCTCTTAAAATTTAATAGCCTAAAATATTATTCAATAATTTAAAAGAATATATTCAAAATAAGTTCAACCTAATACAATTCAAACCAAAATCAAGTTTAACAACGCAAAATAAGTTTTAATTTCAATAAAATACAATATTAGTTCATTAGTATGGTAATCAATCTTCAAATATGTCATAATATCAAATTACAAACCTATATACATGTAAATAATAATCAGTTTTTTTTGTAATATATTATAATGTATATAAAATTAAAACTTATTATAAGTAAAATAATTCGAGCTAAACCGAGCCGAACCGAGCCAGCTAGGCTCGTTACGAGCCGAGCCGAGCCAGCTAGGCTCGTTACGAGCCGAGCCGAGCTAGGCTCACTTTCTAACCGAGCCGAGCCGGCTCGGCTCACTTTTAAACCGAGCCAAATCGAGCGAGCTTTTTTCCGAGCAAAATCCAAGCAAGCTCCGAGCCGCGAGCTTTTTGAACAGCCCTAAGTAGTGGTGATAATATCTCTTTATTAGCTATAAATGTGTTAGTATAAGCTATAATATATCATTATATCATTAACAGATCAAATAAGTTAAGTCGTAAACAGTGTCGAAGCTTGACCCGAATGTCGGGCGGTCGAAAACGTATATACCCAAAAATTTCTATAGAACCAAGGGGTCGAAAACGTATATACCCTAAAATTTCTATACGAAAACTACATATATAACAATACTAAGCGAAAAGTCCGGGGGGTCCCCCCCTATACTTTGCCCCTGGTTGTAAACTGAGCCCCCAAAAAAAACATTAACATGGTTAACTTGTATCGAAATGTTTTCGAGCTCCTAAACATTTTGATAAACCCGTTAACTTAAGTTCAATGACCAAACCACATGAATGATTTGTAATATTATTTCGATGGTTAGGTTTGTTTTACTACATATGTAAGAGAGAGAATGATGTAAAACATGTGGTGGATGCAGGAAGCATGGTAATTAGTTATTGGGCCGTACATGATGAGTTGGATTGGGCCCATCAGCCAACACAGTTGGACCTGGTAAAACTTCACCGACACTCACTACGTATTCATGCAAATAACTTCCATGAACTACCCCCTTTGGTCCTTTCTTTTCCTTCACTATTCTTGCATGTGCAATAATCATAATTGTATGTATATATTAACTTGTGACTTGATGGGTGGATCTATATGTTGCTGAAACAAAAAAGGCCCTACTCAACGTCTAGCCCATTTGTATAATCCAGATCATTCAGATTAGACATCTTTTTTTTTTTTTTTTTTTTGTGTTGAAATCGAAAATAAAGCGCACTGGCCATATTGTCGCGGTTTATATGCAGCTGCGAACCCGCTAGAGGTTTGTCTTATCATTAGAGTGGTGAAAGAAGGAAAGAGATAAGAGGATGACTAAGCGTGCAAGGTGTGCTTTCAGGTGGTTAGGTACCATTGGAACACTGCCCCCTCTTGATCCCGAAAAAATTACACCATGATAACTCGATAAGGGTTTTCTTCTTGTTGTGTTTCTGTTGCCAAACATTCACATGACGGTAACTTTTCGACCGTTCCACTTAAAAAACAAATTAATTAATTTAAAAAACCATCCAAACACCAATATATTTAGGGATGGGATGGAATTAGGGGTGTCTACGTGTTACGAACAATTTCGTAATCACGGTAGATGATCGAAAGGTAGAGAAGAAGAACACAAAAGAAGAGGAAAACACAATTCATTCGATACCCAATTGATTACAACTAACTCCTATATGAAGCTAACCAACAAACACCTGACCCCCCTAACTATGGAACAATTACATCTAGCTCCCTTTACTTATTTTGACCCGTAACAATACTCCCCCCTTAGAAGACTTTTGACCTCAAAAGTCAAAATAATAATAAGAGACCCACTAATCACAAGTAACAAAAACAAATGCCTGTGCTTTATTCCAACAGTGAAGACCAATGATCCTGAACAATTTGTAATTCTGGTTGCAACCCCACTGCAGTGTTGTCCCAAAAAAACATTCGAAGAAAAGATCAAGCAGCTCCTTCCTGGTCCACTGTACCATCTGCAGTAGTGTACCAACTATTCAATAATTCTCTGATTACCAAAAGAGAATCCAAAGAACAATAACCAATAACCCTCCGATGATATATCGACCAAACTTCAGCACCACCTCCTCTACTTAGCCTTTCCCCTTCAAAGACTTTTGTCCTCAAAAGTCCACATATGAAAGAAATTCCCAGAATTTGGATTATGGAACCTGGATCCTGAACCCACACAGTCACATCTCTGTTCTGAACTGACCCTTTAATCAACTCTACTAGATTTATTAGGCTGGAAACTCGAAGATCAATTGCTAAACCAAACTCTCTCATGGAACCCTTGAAAAGCGCATCATGACTCAAGCCATTACAATATTCGAAAGGAATCCTTTGATCTGCTGGAGGCCATGAACCTGAATTGAAAGGGCCAGTGAAAGAAGAGTCACTAAGAGAAGAACCAACACGAAGTTGTGTGACTGTAATATTGTAGATCAGGTGCGATGAATCTTCATTCAAGGGAGTAACTTCCTGATATTTAATATGTCCACTACAAATTCTAGAAGTACCAACATACCCAAAGCACATAAAAAACGAATCTGCTCCACTATCTTCTATTTCTATTTTTTTGTTTATTTATACAAATTCCAACGAGACAAAGTAAATTTCCACATCCTTATATTTGGCTAAAAGAAATGCAATGACATATACAACTTCAAGTTTATCTAACAGTCGAAAGCTGCAGAACACTCTAATGTTATTTTCAACTTCTTGCACTTGGCTGTAAAGTTTTCTCCATTTTCTCAATTTGTACTTAAGATCTTCAAAGTGTGAATTAGATTGACACATTCACAAGGGAGATTAGCTTCTTCTTTCTCATTTAAACATCTTTTTACTACACATGTTGTAGCACCCCAACATAAAACTTCAAAATCATTCAGATTCTTGTCTACGACCTTATGAAGGAATGCAAGAACAAAAACTGGTTCTTTTTTATCATCTTCCGATGACACACTCCAAACTTGACACTTGTATTATCATTATAAAAAATAACCACATATGCTGACTCAGTGAACAACTCTACAAACGCTTCATGTCACGGCCCCAGCCCCGGTTTTACCCGGTCAGGAGCCGCGGGACAGGAACCCGTGGTATTTATTAATTGATGCGACAGCGGAAGATTTTACAGGATCTTTTAAAACTTGAAATGCCCGATTATTTTATTTCATAATTCGGGATAAACCCCGTAATTTACAATAGAGGAATTTCACTAGGGAATTCCCTGATTTATAAAACATGTTTATTTAATTTTAACTGAGCCACCTCTTCAAGCTTGTTAGTGCTCCGTAGCACGTTTTCCTTGATTTATAGCAGGTTGCCTGAAACATGTTTTAAAAATATTTTATCAGCGGGGAAATACTGGCGAGTCACTCAATTTGATAAAATGACACATAGTTATAATTTACAGCATAAGAGCGATTACAATGGCTTCTATCTTATTTTTATCTGGCACCGTGTCACCTGGTGACGATGGTCATACCACTATTGGATCCTTCCTCAAGTAGTGATGATTATCACTGTTAGGATTTATTAACCTAACCGTGAGAAATTAGTAATGTGCACAATACCCACTAGCCAGTGATTTAAGATAACCACGACTTAATCCCTGTAATTATAACTTTTGAAAAAAAATTGGAGTATTGTAAATACTATTTGATAAAAGAGAATGACTCACATTGCAGATTTATACGGGCAGAGTTTAGCCTACTGATTAGCCTTGTAACCTAATTTAAATAACAATGCACACGAACTAGGCCAGTAACTAATTCAACATTTACAATAACTCACGAGATTAAAACCCTCACAACGAATGACAAAGTGCTATACTTAAACATCCGTCGAATTCACGACTAATGACAAAGTATGACCCTAATGTGGGCAGCACTTAAACATCCAATTGGATAGTTTCAATCGATCGGACATTGAATCGTAGCAGCGATCGAGTTAATACCCGGTATCGTAGCAGCGCCTCGCTATATTAAAATTCTATTTTGAGCAGTGAGATTTCATTTTTGTGAAATGATTTCGACACCAGAGGACTGCTCATGATCCAACCTATTTATATCAAAATTTTGGTTCTCACGCGGCCCGCGTGAACCTTCGCTCGATCCTTACGCGGCCCGCGTGGAAGTCTATTTCGTAGATTAGGGCATCCGTGTCACGCGTAGGTATGCCACGTGGGTGACACGTGGATCTGGACGCTTATCCGGTCAAATTAGGGTTGACGCGGCCCGCGTAAGGGCCCTCTTGTTCTTTACGCGTCCCGCGAGAGGGTAAAAAATATGATTTTCTTGATTTTTGACATGGATTAGGGTTTCGGGGGTCCGGGTTTTTACTTACGGGTCGGTTTAGGACATTTTTGAAGGTCCTTACATCCTCCCCACCTTATTTAAAATCTCGTCCTCGAGATTTATGGAAATAAGTGAGGATATTTTCGCTTCATCTCCGATTCCAACTCCCAAGTGTATTCGGGTCCTCTTTTTGAATCCCATTTAACTTTGACTAGTACCAATCTTTTGTGATTGAGAAACTTGATCTTTTTGTCTTCTATTTGCAATGGCTTCTCGACAAACTTTA
Organism: Helianthus tuberosus; assembly: GCA_030545235.1. Taxonomy (NCBI): domain Eukaryota; kingdom Viridiplantae; phylum Streptophyta; class Magnoliopsida; order Asterales; family Asteraceae; genus Helianthus; species Helianthus tuberosus. Next base: position 174,986,784 of record CM060425.1, on the reverse strand, counting down.
ACTTTTCATTTACCTCTATGTCTTGAAAATGCACTACCAGAGATTCATCTGATAGACATTTCTTGAGATTGGATACATGAAATATGTCATGTATTCCAGCTAATTCCTCTGGTAGTTATAAGCGATAGGCAACTGGTCCTATTCGCTGTATTACTAGGAATGGTCCTACGTACCTTGGACTTAGCTTTCCTTTCTTACCAAACCGAATTACTCCTTTCCAAGGAGAAACTTTCAAGAGTACTTTGTCTCCTACGTGGAATTCTAACGGCTTGCGTCGATTATCGGCATAACTCTTCTGGCGATCTCGAGCCGTCTTTAATCTTTCCTTGATTTGAGTAACCTTGTCGGTAGTTTCTTGTACTATTTCAGGACCTGATAATTGATTTTCTCCTATTTCTGCCCAGCAAACTGGAGTTCTACACTTACGTCCGTACAGTGCTTCGAACGGGGCAGCTTCAATGCTTGAATGATAACTATTGTTATAGGAGAATTCAATTAATGGTAGGTGGTCATCCTAATTTCCACCAAAATCTATCACACATGCCCTAAGCATGTCTTCCAGGGTTTGGATCGTCCTTTCACTTTGTCCGTCTGTCTGGGGATGATATGCAGTACTTAGATTTTGTCGGGTTCCCATAGCTTCTTGGAAACTGGCCCAGAAATTGGAAGTGAAACGACTATCCCTATCTGATACAATGGAGAGTGGGACTCCATGTAAGGATACTACTTCATCTACATACAACTTTGCTAACCTTTCAATGCTAAAGGTTTCCTTCATGGGTAGAAAATGAGCTGATTTGGTTAATCGATCTACAATTACCCAGATCGCATCATTACCCTTTCTGGTTTTGGGTAACTTAGTAACAAAGTCCATGGTTATAAGTTCCCATTTCCATACAGGCATTTCTAATTGTTGAAGTAAACCTGAGGGTTTCTGGTGTTCTGCTTTAACTTGTGAACAGGTAAGACATTTAGAAATATATCTAACTATGTCCTTTTTCATCCCTATCCACCAGAAGTTATTCCTTAAATCTTGGTACATCTTATTGTTACCGGGATGCACGGTATACCTAGATTTATGGGCTTCTTCTAAAATCTTAGTTCTTAATTTTCCTTGTTTAGGTACCCAAATTCGTTTCGTATGGAATCTCCAAATTCCATCACTTCCTTGTTCTAGTTCCTTTATTCTTCCTTTCATTCCTTCATCATCATCATTGATTGTTGTTTCTTGAATGCTTTTCAGTTGTTCCATTAAATCTAACTGTAGATTTAATCTAAGAGCACGAAATCATCGTTGTTTCTCATGATACTTACGACTTAAGGCATCAGCAACCACGTTTGCTTTTCCTTCGTGATATTGAATATCACAGTCGTAGTCACTTAGGATTTCCATCCATCTCCTTTGCCTCATGTTTAATTCTTTTTGCCCAAATATGTACCTTAAGCTCTTATGATCTGTATAGACAGTAAACTTATTTCCATACAAATAGTGTCTCCAAATCTTAAGGGCAAAAATTATGGCTCCTAATTCTAAGTCATGAGTAGTATAGTTTTCCTCGTGCTTTTTCAATTGCCTAGATGCATACGCAATTACCTTCTTGCGTTGCATTAATACACATCCTAATCCTAGCTTAGAAGGATCACAATAAACTTTAAAATCTTCTGTTCCTTCTGGTAAGGCTAGAATTGGGGCGTTTGTTAACTTTTGTTTCAAAATCCTAAAGGCCTCTTCTTGCCTAGGTCCCCATTCAAACTTAACTGCTTTACAGGTTAACTTAGTTAATGGTACGACTATTTTGGAAAAATCTTTAATAAATCTTCTATAGTATCTAGCTAACCCTAGAAAACTTCTAACTTCCATAGCTGATTGCGGAATCTTCCATTTGGTAATCGCTTCTATTTTAGCAGGATCTACATGAATACCTTCGTGATTCACCATGTGTCCTAAAAATTATACCTCCTGCAGCCAAAATTCACATTTCGAGAATTTGGCGTAGAGCTTCTCTTTTCTTAACAAAGTTAAGAGTGTATGCAAGTGCTGACAGTGTTCATTCTGGCTTTTGGAATAAATAAGTATATCGTCGATGAAGACAATTACAAATTTATCCAAATATGGTTTACAGATCATATTCATCATGTCCATAAATGCTGCTGGAGCATTTGTTAGTCCGAAGGGCATGACTGTAAACTCATAATGACCATACCTAGTTCTGAAAGCAGTTTTAGGTATGTCTTCTTCTTGTACCTTTAACTGATGGTATCCTGATCGTAAATCTATCTTAGAAAAATATCTAGCTCCTTGCAATTGATCAAAAAGATCATCAATCCTATATAATGGATATCGATTCTTAATTGTAACTTTATTCAATTCCCTATAATCGATACACATTCTCATTGACCCATCTTTCTTTTTCACAAACAACACTGGAGTTCCCCACGGGGATGAACTAGGTTGTATGAATCCTTTGCTTAATAGTTCATCTAATTTCTTTTTCAATTCTAGCATTTCGGTGGGTGCTAACCGATAAGGTGCCTTGGCTATTGGTGTAGTTCCAGGAATTAGATGAATTCTAAATTCGACTTCTCTATTGGGTGGTAATCCAGGTAGTTCTTCCGGAAAGACATCCGGGTATTCTGCTACTACCGGAATTTCTTTAAGTTCCTTACATTTTGTGTTAATGATTACTGAAATCATATACACCACCTCTTGTTTTCTTGAATAACTGGCCAACTTCATTACTGAAATGAATTTCAGGGGTTTTCGTGGCTTATCTCCTGTAATCACCACTAATTCTCCTGTAGGGGTATGAATCTCTATGGAGTTTTTATCACAGAGAATTCGAGCATGATTGGCTACTAACCAATCCATTCCTAACACAACATCAAATCCGGCTAAATTCATAGGTAACATGTTTGCCAAAAATTTATGACCTAATAGTTCTATCTTTCCTTCTCGCAAAACCTTATTTATTTTAACAGAATTCCCTTCTGCCGTTTCGACTGTAAAAATCTGCCTAAGGTTGGTTAAGGGTAAGTTAATAGCTTGGCAGAATGAAGTATTTATAAAACTTTGGTTTGCACCAGAGTCAAATAATACTTTTGCGTAAACGTCGTGAACTAGGAACGTACCAGCTATTACGTCAGGAATTAGTTCTGCTTCCTGAGTAGTCAACTGGAAGGCTCTTGCATTCTTCTTGGTAGTTCCTTCTGCATGTTTGGCTTTGTAATCGGCTGGTTTGACCAGTTTTGGGCAGTCTGGTCTAAAGTGTCCAGCTTCTCCACAGTTGTAGCAGACTGTTGCTTTCTTCTTCCTGCAGTCTTCTTCTTGGTGCCCCGGGATTTTGCAGAAATTTCAATATCCTTTGCATCTTCCAAAATGCTTCCTTTTGCATGTATTGCAAAATGGAACAGTGGAAGAATGTCCGGTTCCCTTTCTCTTGAAATTACTATGATTACCCATACGGAATCCTTGGGTAATCTTTTGGGCTACTTCCTTTTTCCGGGTTTCTTCTCTTGTGCGTACCAGTCCGTCCGTTAGGGTGTTAGCTAATTCCACTGCATCATCAATAGTGCGGGGTCTCGCAGCTTTAACGATATCACGGATTTCGCCAATCAATCCCCAAATATAGCGGGAAATAAGTACCGGCTCTGGCGAAGCCAGGGTTGGTACCACTCTCGCATACTCGAAGAATGTCGAAGTATACCCTCGACAGTCTACATCCATCATCCGGTGGTTCAGGAATTTATTTGTCATTTGTTCCATTTCTTATTCAGGGCAGAATTTTCTTTCCACAAGCTGCTGGAATTCTTCCCAACTCATGGCATAGGCCATATTTCTTCCTTTGGCTTGAAGCACAGTATTCCACCATTCTAGCGCCCCTTCTTTAAAAAGATGTGACGCATACATGACCTTGTCTTCCTCGACACATTTACTTATCATAATTACTGCTTCGGTTTTCTCCAACCAACGCAGCGCCGCAGTCGCCCCTTCATTGCCTGCAAATACAGCTGGTTTACAGGCAAGAAATTCCTTATAAGTGCAACCAGGTGTTGCAGCTTTCATTCTTTTGAGAGTTGGGGCTTGCAGTATATTATCATTATTGTTATTGTTGTTGTTGTTGTTGCCGCCTCCGTTTATACTATTACTGAAATTGTCTTCATGTGTTCGTTTGCTAGGAATAATTTGAGGTTCAATTGGATTTCGAGCAGCAGCAAGTATTGCTGGAATAGCATTGGCTATTCCCTGAGCAACGATATTTTCGATATCTTGCCTATTCAGAAATTGATCTTCATTGTAATGCTCAGATTGATTAACTTCATTATCGGGTTCATTACCAGCGTTTGCCATCTGGTAATTAATTTATATAAGTGATTAGTATAAAATAATTAATAATCAAACATAACAAAATAATTGCATATAATCACTTAAACAAATATAGCCAAAATTGCTGATCTTTCGACGTTCGATATTTTATATATATTAGGCATCCGTACAAACTGGTTATCTTACAAAGTTTTATTTTTAAGTTATTTCACATAATTATATTTTTATGATTATATTATTATTATTACACACATTCTTCTACAACCCCACAACTTTTGTCAGCTGTCATCTCAGTAACGACGTTCCCTCTTGTTATACTTCCAGGAAATCTGTTCTCCCACCTCTCGAATTCGATTTCCTGCATCCATCAACTCCTCGCCAAAATGGCGGAGCTCAGCCAGGTTCTCATTGCTCATCGGTGGGTTTGGTGCAGGTTCGGGGTCAAACTAAGGGAGAAAAGTATAAGGGTTGTTTAAGAGATTCTGGAATTGCCAATCGCTGGTCCACCATTCTTTCATTTCTCCTAAAGGTCGGTTGTTGACAAGGGGATCTGGAATGGCTGGTTCCAAGTTTACTGGAAGCTGGGTTTCGGCAGGATAAGTGAAAAGGGTTTCATTGATAGGTTTAAGGATATCACAACTTGCTAGTATGTAATCTAGCTCCTCCAGCAATGGCATTTCCTCGTCTTGCTTGGAGCTTTCTCCAACCTCTATTCCTTTTCCTTTATCCATTGCGTCCCCCATCTTGGCAACTTTCCTAGTTACTGGTTTCCTCCTGCGCACACGCCTCCAGCCCACAATTCTTCTTCTTTTCTTTCGCTTGGGTTTTTACGGAGGTTGAGCTTGAAATTCCATAGGTTCCTCAACATCGGCACAATACTCAGTAAAGTCTTTGGAAACTTCCACATTAACAGAATAGAGATTGAGATTTTTGAAGGGCTTCAGATAGTTCATTCATGCTGTTTAGCAGATATGAAGAAACACACAAAATTCTAGGTTAAAATTTTGTAATTTGAATTTTCAAATAATTACATAATGGCAATTAGAAAATTTAAATATTAATTATAATTATCTAATTTATACAAACCATTTATTGAAACAACAAATATTTATTATAACTAAAATTTTGAAATATACTAGTGATTATTAAAGTTTCTGGCTTGTAGGTAGCATAGGGGATGGTACTGGTTTGGTGATTTAATCAAAAGTTAGCATTTACTGCTACAATGGCTAACATGTAGAGATCTGCCCATTGTTCATCTAACTCATCTTCCCATGGTGGGTTACTACCTATTTCTTGAGTTTCCTTACTACTCATCACTCCTTTTGGTTGTGACTTCTTTATTTTCTCTTGACTTTTTTCTAATAATCCAACTTCTTTTATTAGGGGAAAGTGGTTTTTCAAATTGTGCCTTACGAACAAATATTCCTTCCTCAGTTTCTGCTGAGTATCTTGAGGAATTTGATTGGGATGAGTTTCCCTTATCTTTTGGTACACTATCTAGTTTAAGATAGATATCCAATATTCTTTGTTTACCCATACTGTAACTAACAATTAGCCAGTTAAAAACACATAATCACAAGACGATAATCAGGAAAATTAAGTATTTTAAATACTTAATAGGCTTAAATCAGTGGCTCTGATACCACATTTTCCTGTCACGGCCCCAGCCCCGGTTTTACCCGGTCAGGAGCCGCGGGACAGGAACCCATGGTATTTATTAATTGATGCGACATCGGAAGATTTTACAGGATCTTTTTGAAATGCCCGATTATTTTATTTCATAATTCGGGATAAACCCCGTAATTTACAATAGAGGAATTTCACTAGGGAATTCCCTGATTTATAAAACATGTTTATTTAATTTTAACTGAGCCACCTCTTCAAGCTTGTTAGTGCTCCATAGCACGTTTTCCTTGATTTATAGCAGGTTGCCTGAAACATGTTTTAAAAATATTTTATCAGCGGGGAAATACTGGCGAGTCACTCAATTTGATAAAATGACACATAGTTATAATTTACTGCATAAGAGCGATTACAATGGCTTCTATCTTATTTTTATCTGGCACCGTGTCACCTGGTGACGATGGTCATACCACTATTGGGTCCTTCCCCAAGTAGTGATGATTATCACTGTTAGGATTTATTAGCCTAACCGTGAGAAATTAGTAATGTGCACAATACCCCACTAGCCAGTGATTTAAGATAACCATGACTTAATCCCTGTAATTGTAACTTTTGAAAAAAAATGGAGTATTGTAAATACTTTTTGATAAAAGAGAATGACTCACATTGCAGATTTATACGTGCAGAGTTTAGCCTACTGATTAGCCTTGTAACCTAATTTAAATAACAATGCACACGAACTAGGTCAGTAACTAATTCAGCATTTACGATAACTCACGAGATTAAAACCCTCACAACGAATGACAAAGTGCTATACTTAAACATCCGTCGAATTCACGACTAATGACAAAGTATGGCCCTAATGTGGGCAGCACTTAAACATCCAATTGGATAGTTTCAATTGATCGGACATTGAATCGTAGCAGCGATCGAGTTAATACCCGGTATCGTAGCAGCGCCTCGCTATATTAAAATTCTATTTTGAGCAGTGAGATTTCGTTTTTGTGAAATGATTTCGACACCAGAGGACTGCTCATGATCCAACCTATTTATAGCAAAATTTTGGCTCTCACGCGGCCCGCGTGAACCTTCGCTCGATCCTTACGCGGCCCGCGTGGAAGTCTATTTCGTAGATTAGGGCAACCGTGTCACGCGTAGGTATGCCACGTGGGTGACACGTGGATCTGGACGCTTATCCGGTCAAATTAGGGTTGACGCGGCCCGCGTAAGGGCCCTCTTGTTCTTTACGCGGCCCGCGAGAGGGTAAAAAATAAGATTTTCTTGATTTTTGACATGGATTAGGGTTTCGGGGGTCCGGGTTTTTTACTTATGGGTCGGTTTAGGACATTTTTGAAGGTCCTTACACTTCATCAACTATAAAAGTTACCAGCAATTGTGAGCTCATTTTAGCAAGTTGTTGCACCTTCTTGTTCCATCTCGATTGAACTAGCCATCGATTTGCACCTTCTTTTTTGTACTCGTGTTCAGTATTTGTTCCTTTATTTACTGCCACTTTGACACCGTTGGATGCTAGACATGATTCCACTTCTTTATTGACCACTAGATTAAGAACCACATCTCTTAAATCCAAAACTTCAGGTAACTTCTCATACCCCTTTTTCCTTACCTTAATCTTGTTTATAACTGTCTTCCGTGAGCTACCTAAATCATTCATAATATCATTATCAGATCTCTTGTACCAGTTAATAAAGACTAATTTTCCCACTTAATCAATTTGAATAGAACACTTCTGTCTTGACTTTGGGTATTCTTTTAATGTGTTACAATACCATTGCAAAAATCAATACTTTCATGACGAATCTCAATTATATCACCCCTATCTTCAATTATCACATTACCAACATACTTAGACATTTCGTCAAACAATAGATCACAATCGAATGATTCTTTAGCTTGAATATCATTCCCATTATTAGATTCGCAATTCATTTCTCGAATCTCATTTTTAAACCTACCAAGCATTTCATCAAACACCTTGGGTGCATTCTTATTATCTTTTTTTATTTTCCCTTAAAACATCTTTATCAACTACCATTTCATTTTCCATTGAATCATTGATATCAAATACTTTGACACCAAGTCTGCTTATATGAACAAAAACAACAGACTCATCAAAGACTTCATCGTCAGTCGTTTCTTGAACAATATCAAATTCTTGAATTTTTCCATTCTTAAAAATCTCATTGTCTTTCATCAGATCCTCAAGAGTGATGTTAATATCAAACTCCAATTCTTTGTTATAAAAAGAAGAATTCGGATCAAATGGGGAGAAAGAATCTTGCAAGCCATTAGAATCAATTTTTAAAGCCAATGAAATCACATCTTTCACCTTAGTGCAGCTATATTTGTAACAACCCTCGGTAAAATCGACACTCTCATAATATTTCCGACACCTTTGTATATTTTAAATTTCCCTCATATGTCTTTATATACACCCCGTATGTGAAAACCAAGCCCGAAATATATTATAGCATATAAAATAAATTAAAAACAATAAAAAATTAAGCCTAGACGGGCCGCGTAGGACCCCATCCCAAGCTCACGCAGGCGGTATCAAGGCTGAAACTTGATTCCGGTGAAATTATAAGTTAAGGCGGGCCGCGTAAGCTCACCTTAACTCTTACGCGGGCCGTGTGATATCATCAAACGCGGAGACACCAGAAGCCAACACGTGTCGACATCGTGGCGGACCTACATGCTGACCCAGCTAAGCTACATGTTGACCAGGTGTTGACGCGGGCCGCGTAAGCCCCGCTTATCCTTTACGCGGGCCGCGTGAGAGTCGAGTTCAGCACCTATAAATAGATGGCATCGGATCTCAGTCGAACTCGCTCACAATTCATTCTCAATCTCAATTTCTGTAGTAGAGTTATAATACGCGGGTATTATATCCCCCTAATTAGCGAGGTTCTGCTCCGGTGTAAGTATTATAACCCCGGTTTCATAGTAGATACGCTGCCCGATTGATTTAGGGTTCCGTAATAACTGTCGTGGTTCTGCCCGACGTGGTTATTGGAATGCCGTCTCGGGGAGGGTATCATTAATATTTTCAAAGGGTTATGATACTAACCTATGTACATTTGTATAAATTATAGATTATACCCAGGAAACCCTTACGCAAAGTCTAAGATAACAATGTGAGTTTATCCTCTTTTTGTTAACCTTTTTGATAATATTTTACAAAACCTTAAATGCTTAATAATGTAATTAAGCAGTGATTGAGTCTTTGTAGTTCTTCAATTACTGCCGGTATGTTGGGGTTTTGTATACAAAATTTACTACCTTGTGAGTAGTAAGTCGGGGATGACAGGACATTACCATTGGAAAAAGAGTTAGCCAATGAGTAATATGACCCACAAGTCAGGATTGACAGTACTGAATGAGTAATTGTGTAGAAATAAACAATGTGATCGCTCTCAATACTGTTTTAATTGATAAAATGTTTCTTGATTAAACTGGGATTCACTCACCAGTATTTCCGACTGACAAATGTTTTTAAAACGCGTTTCAGGTAACAAAATGTGACAGCCAATTAGTAAAAAGCCAGCTGGAGAGCACTGAAGGCTTGGGAAAAATGTGGCTATAAAAGTTACCTAATAAACGATGTTTTAATTTCAATAAAATAGGGTTTGTCTCTATAAATGTATTGTAATAAGAAACTTGGGTTTTACCCATGTGATTATTAATATCAAATATGGTGGTTTTACTCTGATAATCATTTCCTAACTACGGTCCTAATGTAATTTCCGCTGCCAAATTAAAACAACCTGATACCACCGTCACTGAGCTCGCGTCCGCCCGTTCCCGGGACAGATAAGGGATCGGGGGTTGCGACAGGAGGTGGTATCAGAGCCTAGCCACTGGTCTGAGCCAAAGAAGTGTTCTGCTGACACTTAAAATTTAAATTTTGTGTTAGGAAATAAATTACAGAAATATGGGCATAACTGTATTTATTTGTTATGTGTTATTTGACTATTTGTTAGTTTACAGTATGAGTGATCAAGGACCCTCAGAAATGAGTCGTCAGTTGTCTGATTCACCTAGGAGCGAAGGTACTTCATCACAGCCTGCCCTTTCTGGGTATTCTGCTGATCAGGAAAAAGGAATATTTGCCTTTAGAGCTCAATCGGAGGAGCCATTTCCTAATAAAAAGAGAGGATGGTTCAGTAAGGAAGCCTTTGCTCGTAGGAAAAGAATGCGAAAGTTGCAACAACAAAGAGCCTTAGCAGCTATTAAGAGAGAGACAGATGCCCATACACAGGATATGCTTAATAGAAGCCTAGCAAATTTCCATATCCTAGCTACAACTGCTGCTGACCCAAGTCTGGAACAATTAGTAGCCCCACAACTACAATTGCAAATCCCTGACCAACCCATGGAGATAGAAAACCATGAAAACCAAGTGGAAATGCATGACTTTAACCCAGAAGAAATCCCTAGGGTACCTGCACCAAATCCCCTAGATCCAAATTACGACCCCTGGTGGGACGACAATAGGGAGTTTGTGCAACGCTACCCGATACATGAAGACAACCACATACAGAACATAGAAGCTTACCCAGGTATGGACCCTTTAGATCCCTATTACCAAGATGATTATATTAGGGAAATCTTAGAAGATCCTTACCGATTTCAGTAACTTTCACCCCCATATCAGGAACCCGCACCCCAGATTCCGAACCCAGTCCTAGAACCTGCACCCCCAATGAGTGCAGAAAACGTCCAAGAACTTAGGACTTTCGGTGAGGAAATTTTAGAAAGCAGTGAGAGAATGAGACAGGTGGGAGAGCGTCTCGTATGGAAATACGATGAGCGCAATATGGATTTTTGGATAAATCAATATCCGTGATGTGATAGAAAAGTTGGTAATAGTAATAATAATAATATAATAAAATAAAATAAAATATGTGTGTACGGATGCATATTACTATTAGTGTGATTCTATTTCTGTTGGTATTGTAATTTTTATTTTAGTACTAGTGTATAATAGATGCATAATAGTATATGAAAATAGAGTAAAAGTCGCAATGATCGACGTTTTTGGCTAGATTGCGTATTATATGATTAACTATATTAAATATTATCTTGTGATATTAATATGGGATAAATGTTTAAAAATTCAGATGGCAGACGAAGGAAATCAAGGAAATCTGAATAATGATAACCAGAGTAATATTAACGTGGTGAATGAGAATCCAATCATTAATAACAATGGAAACCAAATGGATAATAGTGATGTTCAACACATAGTTGCACAAGGAATCATAGATGCCATGCCATTTATTATTCAAAATATTCAAGAAGCGAATAATAAAAGTAAGCATAGCAGTAAGCGACCCATTGAACCAGAAAACAGCGTTAACAATGGACCTGTACTTCAAATGCCTATTCCCAAAAGAAGAAGAACCGTGTCTTACGGTTGTTCTTATAAAGAATTATGGTCTTGTAAACCAATGGAATTCTCGGGCAATGAAGGAGCCATTGCAACCCTACGCTGGATAGAGAAAACTGAGGCAGTCTTAAGAATAAGCAAGTGTGCTGAAGAAGATAAGATATTGTTTGCTTCGAATCTGTTTAAGAATTCAGCACTAAAATGGTGGAACACTATCCTTCAATCAAGAGGAAGTGATAGAACCTACAATATGGAATTGGAAGAATTTAAGAACAAGGTAGAAAGGAAATTCTGCCCACCCAATGAGAAGGAACAGATAGCAAACAAATTCTTAAATCTTAGGATGACTGGTGTGGATAGTAAGGGATACACTAAAATATTCTTCGAATATGCTAGAATAGTGCCAACTCTTGCTTCACCTGAGCCAGTATTAATCTCCCGTTATATCTGGGGATTAATTGGAGAGATAAGACACGTAGTCAAGGCAGCTAGACCTCAAACCATAGAAGAAGCTGTAGAACTAGCAAATACCTTGACAGACGAATTAGTTCGTACCCGAGAAGAGGGCCAAAGGAGAAACCTAACTCAAAAGCTTACTCAAGAATTTCGTTTTGGAAATTCTAATCGTGGGAAAAATATAGGTTCTACCTCTGCACCTTACTGTAGGTATTGCAAAAGAAAGCATTCAGGAAGATGCTCTATATACTGTAACTTTTGCAAAATATCGGGACACAAGGAAGAAAACTGCAGGAAGAAAACTAATAACAAGATATGTTACAATTGCGGAGAACAAGGTCATATTAAGCTTAATTGCCCAAAATTAGCTCCAGCTACAAACAACAAGAATACTCAAAATGCTAGAGCATTTGTTCTGACTGCAGACGAAGCTAAGATGATTCCAGATGTCATAGCTGGTACGTTTTTAGTTAATGATATTTTTGCTAAAGTATTATTTGACTCTGGTGCGAACCAAAGTTTTATTAATACATCATTTTGCAAATTTCTAAATCAATCATTAACTAAACTAACACAAGAATGCTTAGTGGAGACAGCTAATGGAGAAACCATTAGAATTTCTGAAATCTTACAGGGAGCAAGAATATAAATTTTAAATCAGAAATTTATTGCAAATCTTTATCCTATGAATCTGGCACGATTTGATGTTGTTTTAGGAATGGATTGGTTAATAGCCAACAAAGCCAGTATTTTATGTGATCAAAAGTCAATCCAAGTAAATTCACAAAAAGGTAAAACGATCACAATAAAAGGAGATAAACCAAATAGATCCACAAAATTTATCTCTGTGATGAAAACTGCAAGTTATATAAGAAAAGGTTCTATAGCGTATTTGATTTCTATAATCACTAACATTAAAGGAAAGGATTTAAAAGACATTCCAGTAGTATCTCAGTTTTCAGATGTATTTCCAGAAGAATTACCAGGATTGCCACCAAATAGAGAAGTCGAATTCAGAATCCATTTAATACCAGGAACATCACCAATTGTCAAAGCACCCTATCGTTTGGCACCTGCAGAAATGCAAGAATTAAAGAAACAATTAGATGAATTGTTGGAAAAAGGATTTGTACAGCCAAGTTCGTCGCCATGGGGAGCGCCGATACTGTTTGTTAAAAAGAAAGACGGATCAATGCATATGTGCATTGATTACCGTGAATTGAACAAAGTCACGATTAAGAATCGGTACCCATTACCAAGAATCGATGATTTGTTTGATCAACTGCAAGGAGCTCGATTTTTCTCTAAAATCGATTTAAGATAAGGATATCATCAATTAAATGTACAGGAAGAGGATATTCCTAAAACCGCTTTCAGAACAAGGTATGGTCATTATGAATTTACTGTCATGCCATTTGGTTTAACAATGCCCCATCTGCATTTATGGACATGATGAACCGAATATGTAAACCATATTTGGATAAATTCATAATTGTCTTTATAGATGATATTCTAATTTACTCTAAGAGTAAAGAGGATCATGCAACGCATTTGCACGCACTTTTGAGTCTATTAAGAAAAGAAAAACTTTATGCTAAGTTTTCAAAGTGCGAGTTTTGGTTAGAACAGGTATAATTTCTCGGACACCTAGTAAATCATGAAGGAATTCATGTGGATCCCACAAAGATCGAGGCGATTATTAAATGGAAAACCCCTGAATCACCAACTGAGGTTAGAAGTTTCTTAGGATTAGCTGGTTATTATAGAAGATTTATTCGAGATTTTTCTAGAATAGCCATTCCCTTAACTAAGCTAACCTGTAAATCTGTTAAGTTTGAATGGGGATTAAAACAAGAAGAAGCTTTTAGAATTCTTAAGCAAAGATTAACCCATACACCCATATTAGCGTTACCAGAAGGAACTGAAGATTTTGTAGTTTATTGTGATGCTTCTAAATTAGGTTATGGATGTGTGTTGATGCAACGACAAAAGGTTATAGCTTATGCATCTAGACAACTTAAGAATCATGAAGAGAATTATTCAACCCATGATCTAGAACTAGGAGCTAAAATTTTTGCTCTTAAGATTTGGAGACATTACCTTTATGGTAGTAAGTTTACCATATTCACTGATCATAAGAGTTTAAGGTATATTTTCAAACAAAAGGAATTGAATATGAGACAAAGACGCTGGATGGAGATGCTTAGTGATTATGATTGTGATATCCAGTATCATGAAGGAAAAGCAAATGTAGTAGCAGATGCTTTAAGTCGAAAGTATCATGAAAAGCCAAAAAGGGTACGTTCTCTTAAATTAAATCTACAAGTAGATTTAAATGATCAGATAAGAGAAGCACAAGAATCAGTAATCAAGAATGATACTGAAAAGTTAAAAGGTATGCTAAAAGAATTAGAACAAGGAACAGATGGAATTTGGAGATTCCATGAAAAAAGAATGTGGATACCTAAATTAGGAAACCTACGTTATCGTATTTTAGAAGAAGCCCATAAATGTAAGTATACGATGCATCCAGGTAGTGCTAAAATGTACCAGGATTTAAGGAAAAATTTCTGGTGGATAGGAATGAAGAAGGACTAGCAGCTTATGTTTCTAAATGTTTAACTTGTTCACAAGTTAAAGCTGAACACCAGAAACACTCAGGTTTGTTACAGCAATTAGAAATGCCAGTATGGAAGTGGGAATTGATAACAATGGATTTTGTTACTAAATTACCCAAAACAAAGAAAGGAAATGATACAATCTGGGTGATTGTAGATAGACTAACCAAGTCAGCTCATTTCCTACCAATGAAAGAAACTTTCAGTATGGAACAGTTAGCTAAGTTGTATGTAAATGAAATTGTTTCTTTACATGGCATTCCTTTATCAATTATTTCTGATAGAGATAGCCGATTTACCTCTCATTTTTGGTCAAGTTTCCAAAAGGCAATGGGAACCAAGTTAAAATTAAGCACAGCTTATCATCCTCAAACGTACGGACAAAGCGAAAGAACTATTCAGACAATGGAGGACATGCTCAGAGCTTGTGTAATTGATTTCAGAGGTAATTGGGATGATCACTTACCTTTAATAGAATTTTATTACAATAATAGTTATCACACAAGTATCAATGCTGCACCATTCGAAGCACTTTATGGACGCAAGTGCCGAACACCAGTTTGTTGGGCAGAAATTAGGGAAAAGCAATTATCTGGACCTGAGATAGTACAAGAAACAACTGATAAAATTATTCAAGTCAAAGAACGACTGAAAGCAGCACGTGATCGACAGAAGAGCTATGCTGATAACCGACGCAAGCCATTGGAGTTTAAAGTAGGAGATAAAGTATTGTTGAAAGTCTCTCCCTGGAAAGGAGTAGTAAGATTCATTAAACGAGGAAAACTAAGTCCCAGGTATATTGGACCTTTTGAGATTATTAAAAGAATAGGACCTGTAGCTTATCAGCTACAACTGCCAGAGGAAATGGCAGGAATACATGATGTATTTCTTGTATCTAATCTCAAAAAGTGTTTAACTGATGAATCACTAATAGTGCCTCTTAAGGATATAGAGGTAAATGAACAACTTAAGTTTGTAGAAAGGCCTCTACAAATTGAAGACAGGAAAGTCAAGAATCTCAAGCATAAGAGATTAGTTCTGGTCAAAGTGAAATGGGACTCCAAAAGAGGACCTGAGTACACATGGGAACTCGAATCTGAAATGCAAAGGAAATATCCGCACTTGTTTTAGTAGATCTCGCGGACGAGCTCTAAAACAAGGTGGGGAGAATGTAACAACCCTCGGAAAAATCGACACTCTCATAATATTTCCGACACCTTTGTATATTTTAAATTTCCCTCATATGTCTTTATATACACCCCGTATGTGAAAACCAAGCCCGAAATATATTATAGCATATAAAATAAATTAAAAACAATAAAAAATTAAGCCTAGACGGGCCGCGTAGGACCCCATCCCAAGCTCACGCGGGCGGTATCAAGGCTAAAACTTGATTCCGGTGAAATTATAAGTTAAGGCGGGCCGCGTAAGCTCACCTTAACTCTTACGCGGGCCGTGTGATATCATCAAACGCGGAGACACCAGAAGCCGACACGTGCCGACATCGTGGCGGACCTACATGCTGACCCAGCTAAGCTACATGTTGACCAGGTGTTGACGCGGGCCGCGTAAGCCCCGCTTATCCTTTACGCGGGCCGCGTGAGAGTCGAGTTCAGCACCTATAAATAGATGGCATCGGATCTCAGTCGAACTCGCTCACAATTCATTCTCAATCTCAATTTCTGTAGTAGAGTTATAATACGCGGGTATTATATCCCCCTAATTAGCGAGGTTCTACTCCGTTGTAAGTATTATAACCCCGGTTTCATAGTAGATACGCTGCCCGATTGATTTAGGGTTTCGTAATAACTGTCGTGGTTCTGCCCGACGTAGTTATTGGAATGCCGTCTCGGGGAGGGTATCATTAATATTTTCAAAGGGTTATGATACTAACCTATGTACATTTGTATAAATTATAGATTATACCCAGGAAACCCTTACGCGAAGTCTAAGATAGCAATGTGAGTTTATCCTCTTTTTGTTAACCTTTTTGATAATATTTTACAAAACCTTAAATGCTTAATAATGTAATTAAGCAGTGATTGGGTCTTTGTAGTTCTTCAATTACTGCCGGTATGTTGGGGTTTTGTATACAAAATTTACTACCTTGTGAGTAGTAAGTCGGGGATGACAGGACGTTACCATTGGACAAAGAGTTAGCCAATGAGTAATATGACCCACAAGTTAGGATTGACAGTACTGAATGAGTAATTGTGTAGAAATAAACAATGTGATCCCTCTCAATACTGTTTTAATTGATAAAATGTTTCTTGATTAAACTGGGATTCACTCACCAGTATTTCCGACTGACAAATGTTTTTAAAACGCGTTTCTGGTAACAAAATGTGACAGCCAATTAGTAAAAAGCCAGCTGGAGAGCACTGAAGGCTTGGAAAAAATGTGGCTATAAAAGTTACCTAATAAACGATGTTTTAATTTCAATAAAATAGGGTTTGTCCCTATAAATGTATTGTAATAAGAAACTTGGGTTTTACCCATGTGATTATTAATATCAAATATGGTGGTTTTACTCTGATAACCATTTCCTAACTACGGTCCTGATGTAATTTCCGCTGCCAAATTAAAACAACCTGATACCACCGTCACTGAGCTCGCGTCCGCCCGTTCCCGGGACAGATAAGGGATCGGGGGTTGCGACAATATTGATGCCATCTAGCCAAGATTTTCCCAATTTCCGGTTCCAAACCACATATGAATAGGTGTATGGCATAGAATTCAGAAATTTCTTCAAGATTTCTAACCTGATCAAATTAGATTTGAAACGAATCACAGTAATCTCTAATGGTACCTCCCTGGTTATATGCCATTAACTACTCCATTGTACTTTTTCTTTGTTGTTAATTTCTCGGGTGAACAACTTGAATTGCAATGATTCTTGAATCTTGCTGCTGTGTGGCCCTAATTGTTGGGTTGAATCTCTCTGGAATCGTAACAACACTCCAGTTGGTATCCGCTACCCAATTCCAATCACCCACTAGTTGCCAATGTTCTTGATTAGTTTATTAGAATCAATAGTGAAATTCAATCACCATGAATCACAACAGTGAATTATTGATAGAAACTGAACACGTCCTGAGGAAAGAACTGCTTTGATACCATTGTTACGAACAATTTCGTAATCACGGTAGATGATTGAAAGGTAGAGAAGAAGAACATAAAAGAAGAGGAAAACTCAATTCATTCGATACCCAATTGATTACAGCTAACTTCTATATGAAGCTAACCAACAAACACCTAACCCCCTAACTATGGAACAATTACATGATGTTTGTTAATTCAGAAGTGTTGCAAAAAGAATTAGGATTTTAGACATCTTTCGTAATCGTATAAAGTTTTAGGATGATAATGATGAAATGATCGAATGACCAAATGATAAGTGGCACAAAAATCTATTTGTTGGATTTGATGATTTTAGGAGGAATGTTATGGAAGATATAAGCTTGATTGATTTGTTTAAATATATGAAGAACTGTTTGTTTTGTTCATGTCGCACATTTAGAAGGAACACTTATTACTGCACACCGTACACTCAGGAATCGCACACTCCTAAGTGTACAACCCCTAATGCACAAATGTACAATAGGTTAATCCCAAGCCGCACAAACCAGTAATCACACACTCTGTATGGTACAACCCCGAGTGCACAATATACAAGTAGGAGGTGCATCACCGCACACTCCTGCCCCGTACAAGCCTTGACTGCACAATGTACCACCAGACTAGCAAGACCGCACACTCCTTAGAAAGACATATTTCCTACATACAACTGGCTACTACACATCATACAACACGCTTATGCATGATCGCACAATTATTAGTAGGTCGCACACCCCAGTGTGGGCCGCACGCTTATAATGTTTTAGGCCATGTGTCTGTTGGGCCGCACACTGATACAGGCCTATGCCCTTGATTAATCCGCACACTATAACTAAGTTACGTAAACACTATTCACCCCGATCTGTTATCTCTGTGTATGTATACATGTATGGTATGACCTACGATAGTTAATACTTGTACTCTACTTGATTTAAATACGTGAATAACATGCGTGACTTACTTGTATACGGTCCTAATATTGGTAACCATAACAGGACGTGGTTGACAAAAACTTAGGATAAACATTCTATCTACCGAGCAATTAAAGGCAAGTTCACACTGACACTTAAAGCATGTATATCTTGGTAGATTGGGAAGGTAATATTCCGGGGGAACGGAATAGTGATTAGAAAATACTCATAATTCATGTCTTAGCATACTAAACGAAACTCTATCATGAAGTCCCTGACACGTATACCAATTAGCCGTCTGGTATGGCGAACGGGATATTAGTTGATAGCGCTATTAGGTTTAACAAAACTCACACCGGGCCTGTTGAGGACGGATGTGAACTAGTATGGCCTTATAACCGATTAATGATGATAGCCTTTAATCTGGGGCAATCAGCACTACACTCGCAGTTTCAGTACCACACAGCTTAGTAGCTTACGTAATGGGGTAGCTCCCCATGACGTGTTTTACACTTGGTAACTTAATAATTGATGTTTTTAGATAAAACAAGTAAACCTTTCTAAAACCATGAACTCGCCAACTTTATGTTGACATACTACTGCATGCTTGCAGGTCCGTAGATGCTGCGCTGGAGTCCGCGTGGTGGAATGTGGTGGTCATCTAGAATCCGTTGTCAGATTCCTATTTTAAAACTCATGTATTAAAATTTTAATGGATTTTTGTACTTAATGCTTCCGTTAAATACTTAGACTATGTTTTAGACTTTAATGTTTGGTCACTAATCATTTAAGTAAAGTGGTTTTACTTTATTTTACTTAAATGTTCAAAGTGATTGGTGGCTTGATCCTGGGCAGTCACACGCCTCGCGGTAGTATTCGGCTAGTGGAAATTTGAGGGTGTGACATCTGCCACAAGCGTCGTTTTTACACGATTTTTATTTAGTTTTATGCGGTTTTGGTAGCACAATCATCATTACCTCAATCGTCGCCTTCATCACCCTTAATCATCATCAATTGCTATTATTGTTGTTGTTTCTATTCTTTAGGCGACACTCAGGAGTATTGGTTACACAAGGTTTTGGTTAGAAGTGTCACCTACACAAGGTGTCGCTTCCACATAAGTATCACTTACTCAGACAACATCACAAGATTTCACTTGAACTATGATAACGACTATTGCATTTACACTAACCAAAAGGGCATCTCACAACTCTCACAAGTTTGCCTTCCCTCTCTTTCCAACAAATTATGGCTATTGGAAGACAATAATTGAGCCATTACTTATTACAAATAACTTGTTCGGTTATATCGAAGGTTCTATCCCTTTTCCGAGTCCCACTATTTCTACTGCATTGGATTCAACTATTGTCATCACGGTTAATCCCAACTATCAATCCTAGATTAAAAATGATGCATAAGTTTGCATGATCATTATTTCACTAGTATCTGAAGCATATTTGCCCATGCTCAAGGGACTACTGCCTGAGAATTGCGGGATTCTCTTGCTTGAGTCTGTGCTCCACATACTGCCTTTAAGGAATACATGCTTAAGTCACAACTTCTTAAGTTGAAGATAAAAGGGGATGAGACACCCCTTCATTTACCTTAGTTGTGCACAATTGTATGCATATGTGTTTGCTAACATTGGTGAACCAATCAAAGACAAAGACATGGTGTTATATGTTAATATTGGCTTATGTGAAGATTATAGTGGTCTTAACACAAGTGTTCTTGCTCGTTCAACTCCCTCGGCATTCATTGAGTTGTTTGGTTCACTCACAAACCATAACTACATGGTTACAAAACCTCCATAACTACTCACTAATATTGTTACCTTTGTTGCCTCAACAAATCATGCTCAACGTCCTTAGCAGTTCTTGAACCTACAACAAATGGCGTCTCAACTTGGCTATCAACTCCTGCCAAGTGTCACTGTTGCAGCCCTACCTCCTCATGCCTTTTATAGTTCTCGTCATCGCAACAAGTAGTGTGGCTACACTAGAGGCGGACGAGGGTCCTATCATGTTGGCTACAACAATAACAAGGGGTCGCGGTCATGGTCGCAATAAAGGGTGGTTCCTAAATGATCCTTCTCCTATATATATATATATATATATATATGTTGGTCCTAACCTCATGTCTTGGACCATACGAAAAGATAAAACAGTATCAAAAAACAAAGTTTTGGCAGACACAATGGCTGAACTCACGTGCTACCTCTGGGACATACACAACTTCCGCTGCAACTCTCTATGCGATAATCTTGGTGCTACTTATCTCTCCAAAAACCTCGTCTTCCATGCAAGAACAAAACATATTGAAGTTCATTTCCACTTTATACGAGAAAAAGTTACACAAGGAAAACTACGTGTTCAATTCATATCCATAGAAGATCAAATTGTGAGCATCTTTACCAAGCCTCTATCTACTTATAGATTCACATTTTTATGATCCAAGTTACAAGTCGTTACCGGCTTTATCTTGTAGTGGAATATTAGACAAAAACAAAAATTAGTCAAAGTTTGAGGTAACTTTATGTAAATTTGGGTTAAGTATATAACTTTTTCCTCTTGTAAACCCTAATTACAATTTATCAATACAAACACGTACTTACAACATTTCCAACACACACTTAAGAGTTCTGATTATGCCGGTTGTGACCTTCAATTCCTATTGCAAAAAAAGTGCTAATAGGTGTGTCCATTGATGTCGTATTGAACATACTAGTTTGACGAATGTAAATCAACTAGTGAAACGTCCTTTTTTTTAAGAATGGGCAATCCATGTGGTATTGAATCTTGACAACGAATCATAGGGTTGCTAGATGACATTGTTGTCCTTTCCTATAATTAAACATGAGAAAGTATATAGATGAAAACGTATTAGATATGCAAAAAAACAAAAGTCGAGAGAGTGGGCAAACATATAAATATTGAGAATGATTTGTGAGCAATAAGGCTTTCACCAAAACAATGGAACAAGTTTAAGAAGCGAAGCCATACTATATCCACCAACCTCAATGTCATGATACCCTATTCCCATAATAAGTTACTATCTTTTGTTTTAATTTTACCATTTTCATATATTAAGAAAAATCTAGGAGATCAAGTCTCTTTGTGTTTCTCACGAAATATAAGAAGAAACTATCAAGATTTAAGAACATAATGCTATTGTTATTTGTTAAGTTTTGATGGAAAAGATCAAGAATTCCATGTGCAATGGAAGTCCGTGAATGCAAGGAATATTTTGTAATTGTAACCTCAAAGAGAATGGAGACAAAATGATGTATGTTGATGTAGATATGTTTGTTTCGAAAAGACGGGAATGTTATGTAATAATGATAATGATCTGAAACAACTCGATGAATGTATATTTTGGGAAAAGTAGAAAAACGATAGTTTAACTGTAGTCATAAAATAAAGGTAGCATTGACTCATGCATGTGGATGACATTTTACCTAGTAGCCGTTGTATCTTGCACTTCCAGAAAAATGATCACTATCAAGTATCAACAACGAATCTTTCAATAACCAATCACCATTGAGTAGGTAAAAACTGAAAAAAAGTATATTATAGAAAAGTATACGTGATGTACAAATATAACTAAAGATTTAAAAGATTAGACTTTAGATAGGATTTTATTCCGGACTTTTTCAATCATTGTTTAGAAAAAAATCAATAAAATCCGATAGAGATGATTTTTTTATTATTAATTTGGAATGTATTATTTGCGTTTACAAGAACTCGTCAATAACTTTTTATTGATTTTTTTAGCAAAATAGCTAAATATCAATGTATAAATCCATCTTTGATCTATCTGTGAAAGTTCCTAGGTGTTAATTAGCACATTGATTAGCTAGTAGTAATATGCATCAGTAATCCGTCAGTGAAGTTTCTATTTGCAATCATAGGGAGTTTGTCAGCGAAGACTTTACCCCCACGACCTTTCTCAGACAGAAGATTTACCCTTGCACGTTCCCCTGTGAACTTTCTCCGACAAAAGACTTTACTCTTGTGCGTTCCCCCGCGATCTTTCTCTGACAGATTATCGACATAGGGTTAATAAAAGTTATGTTGTTTGTAGTGTTGATATATGATGTAATATTATTAACAAATATAATCTAATATTAGTAACCAATATAATGCAATATGTACAATTAATGCAATAACTATGATCCAATAAAATATAATGTAATATTAGGAACCAATATAATGTAATATGTACAATGCAATAACTATGATCCAATATATTGTTATATATTAATTATGAACCGATACTTTTTAACTGAAACTTATTACAAAATTTGGTGTTGGTGAACAAATAAAGTAGGCAGGACAACTTTAAACCATAAAGGGTTCTGTTTTCACCAAAAAGAAGGTGTCAACAAAAAACCCTATTTTCATCTTCTACACTCTCATTATAAACTATGTCCCAATTCTTATGGTACTTCTGTTCTTGTTGAGTGAATCTGTCAGTTTTCAACTAAATGTTCTTTCTGCAGTGATTGAAATTTTTTAACCCATAGGTTTTCAAAACATGTACAGAAAGTCTGCTCATCACCTCAATGCCTAATCACGCCAATAAAAAACTTAACATCAAATCCAAAGGTTAAACCCTATACCGCTAAACGAAAGTCTGCTCGTCACTTCAATTTCTCATGTTGTTACTCTAATTCGATCGTTTTCAACTAAATGTTCTTTCTGAGTGTATATGTGCATATATGTATATACACAAATGTATTTATACATATAATTATAACATGTACAGAAAGTCTGCTCATCACCTCAATGCCTAATCACGCCAATAAAAAACTTAACATCAAATCCAAAGGTTAAACCCTATACCGCTAAACGAAAGTCTGCTCGTCACTTCAATTTCTCATGTTGTTAATCTAATTCGATCGTTTCCTGCTCTCAACGTCATTGTTCGTGTAATATGAACATCGCCTCATCGACCACAAAATTGTTATTTATAAGAAAAATATTATACCTTAAAATGCATCTGTTTTAAAGACATAAAGAAACTTGAGACCCAACATTGTCACTATCTCTTTCCGCAAATTTAAATCGCGCGGCACAGTTGTCAAAATCGCTCGACGCTCGCTTGGAATATTCACTGCTCGGAAAATGCTCACTTGATTTGAAACTCAGTTTTAAATGAGTCGCTCCCCTCGGTTCGGTTTGTAAACGAGCCAAGCATGAGCAAAGGTCCTTCGGCCCGGCTCGTGAAAAACCCTACTTGACGAACCAAACTGCACCAAAAACGACCGAGTTTCTGCAACGTTTCCACTGCAATACACAGGTTGACTTTTCTACAATAATGTTTTACGCCTTTGTCAAAATTTGGTGAGTTAACACCTTGCCACATGTGTGCGTGGTTCAATATTTTTAAGTCTATTTTTTGTTTTGTTTAACGGTTTCGCTGTATCATGCGGGTCCTAAAACTCGTGTAATAATAGGAACCAATATAATGTAATATTTACAATGCAATAATTATAATCCAACGTATTGTTGATACTTTCTAACTGAAATTACAAAATTTGGTGTTGGTGAACAAATAAAGGAGTAGGCAGGACAACTTTAAACCATAAAGGGTTAATTGATTCTATTTTCACCAAAAAGAAGGTGTCAACAAAAACCCTATTTTCATCTTCTACCCTCTCATTATAAACCTTATCTATGTCCCTATTCTTATGGTACTTCTGTTCTTTTTGAGTGAATCTGTCAGTTTTCAACTAAATGTTATTTCTACAGTGATTGTAATTTTTTAACCCATAGGTTTTCAAAACAAGAGGCAAATGTATATGTGCATATATGATATATGTATTTACACAAATGTATTTATACTTGAGTGAATCTGTCGATTTTCAACTAAATGTTATTTCTGCAGTGATTGTAATTTTTTTACCCATAGGTTTTCAAAACAAGAGGCAAACGTATATGTGCATATATGTATTTACACAAATGTATTTATACATATAATTATTAACATGTACAGAAAGTTGACTATAACAAACTAAACTCCTTAATGTGGAGTGAAAATTTACTTGCATGAGTCCAAGAATTTCAGATGCAAGTGGCATAAATAGTCTTCATTGCAAACCAGCAAAGCATTGACTTTCGTTGACCATTTCTCTATATATTTATCCCATTACTATCTCATTCTTTCTTGATCATTTCACCCTTCAGAAACCCTTTGCAGGTCATCAATGGTGCCTGTAATAATAATATTGTTAATCTCAACACTTCCATCATCATCAACATCATCAATACCTAATTACTCAACTAAAGGAAAATGGAAGCTTTTAAAGAGCAGCATTGGCGTATCCGCTATGCATATGGCACTGCTACCAAATGATCGAGTCATAACCTTCGATAGAACGGATTTCGGCCCGTCAAACATAACATTTCCAGCCGAAAAATGCCCTCCGGGTTTGGATTGTTATGCGCATTCAGTCGAATTCAACCCTGCGAAGCGTTGGGTGCGTCCGCTTACTATATTGTCGGATACTTGGTGTTCTTCGGGTGCTTTGTTGCCTAATGGTGTGTTGATTCAGTCTGGTGGGAATAATGCGGGTGAACGCGTTGTTCGGACGTTTAGTCCTTGTGACGATTGCGATTGGGTCGAGACGCGAAACGGGCTCGTTTCGCCCAGATGGTATGCTTCTAACCAGTTGTTGCCGAACGGGAAGGTCATTATTGTTGGAGGTAGAAGACAGTTTACGTATGAGTTTATTCCTAAGAGCTCAACTTCTGGTAAGATTTCCGATTTTTCGGACGAAAATTTTAAAACTATAAAGAATCGCGCCCCCAATTTATTTTGTCTAAATATTTATAGAATATATTAATTGGGTTTCGTATTTTCTGAAAACTGAATTTTTCGGTTTGGTTTTTATTTAATATATATGTTTTCCAACCAAAACTACGAACCGAATAACAAAAAGAAAAAAAAATATATTTTTTAGTGTTTGTTGTTATATAAATTTATTATGAGTTAGTTATTTAATTTTCGAACGTATAATAAATGCTTTCGCCTAAAAGATTTATTTAAATATATAAAAATCAATTATTTATTAAATAACAAAAAAGTCCAAGTCCATATTTATTATGGGCTAGTTTTAGGCTCAAAAATTGTAAAAGCTCAAATGATAAAATCAAGAAAACTGAAACCGAAAACCTAACGGTTTTTATTTTTTAATAACCCTAAAGACAATACTTTTGGTTTTATTCGGTTCGAGATCAAAAACCGACGCATGCACATTTTGAATTACATGTGTTTAGAGGGTGTTTGGGATTAAGTTTTGAAGTTATTATTTAATTATTGCGTTTGTAAAACATAAATAATTTTAAAAAAGTGTTTAGATAAAATAGTGATTATCTCCATTCAGAACGCAGTTTTGGAGAATCATGTACCTACATATATTTTCAGAACGCAGTTTTGAAAACGCGGGTGGAGATTTTATTTAGTAATAACCGAAAAACCGAATTCAATAACCTTAAAAATCATACGGAAGAACAGAATTTCAAATTATTATATTAATATTTCAAAATTTTGTAGTGGAATACCAGCTTCCATTTCTCAAAGAGACGATCAGATCGGACGCGTTTCCGAACAATCTCTACCCGTTTATTCATCTCAATACAGACGGAAACCTCTTCATCTTCGCAAACGATCGCGCGATACTACTTGATTACGTGCACAACAAGGTTGTACGGAGGTATCCGGTGATGCCCGGTGGAGTATCGCGTAATTACCCGAGCACCGGTTCCTCAGCTTTGCTTCCGATGAATCTTTCCGGTAGTTCGGCAACCACGCCTCCGGTTGCCGAGGTGTTTGTTTGTGGCGGGACGGTACCGGACGCGGTTGACAAAGCTATTGTTGGCGTCTTTGTAGAGGGGTCAAAGACTTGTGGACGGTTGAGATTAAATGATGTTAATCCCCGGTGGGAAATGACTGAAATGCCCTTAAGGCGAATAATGGGTGACATGTTATTGTTACCTACTGGTGACGTTTTGATTATAAATGGCGCGGCCCGTGGGGCGGCGGGGTGGGAGTTTGCGAGAGAACCGGTTCTGGAACCGGTTTTGTACGAACCGGGTTCAAAAACATTTCGGAAAATGAACCCGACGACAATACCCCGGATGTACCATTCGAGTGCTCATTTACTCTCGGACGGCCGGGTGATCGTAGGCGGGAGCAATCCGAACTCTAACTACAATTTCTCGGCGCTTTTCCCGACCGAGCTTAGCGTTGAAGCATTCTCGCCTCCGTATTTATTTGGTCCGAAATCTCGACCCAACATCACCGGGATTGGATCTGGAGTTAATCTTGTTTACGGACAGAAAATCGTGGTTAATTTTCGGTTGAAGGGCGACGAGAAAAAATTCAAAGATGGGAAAGTTTACGTGACAATGATGGCCCCGTCGTTTACGACTCATTCATTTTCAATGAACCAAAGGTTGTTGATGGTCGAGATGGCGGAGATACGGCGGAGGTTTGCCGAAAATTACGCCATAGTATGTTTAGCTCCGGCAACACGCGAGGTGGCGCCACCGGGGTATTACCAATTGTCAGTTGTATATGATGGAGTTCCTAGTAGAAGTAGATGGGTACAAATTGGTAGTTAATTAACTACCCTTATATTGTAAGGATGTATTGCATGCAAGTTGGAAGTTGGTACAAGTTGATGTTAATTGTGAAGTCTCAAATGCATAAGTCATTTCATTTTGTTGCCCAAACGTGACATGAAACCAATATACAAAAATGAAAAGTGATGGGCCTGGTTTTTATTGGGCCTATGTGAGCATGGGTTTTATAATGATTGAATTCATTAGGCTGTGGCTGATCCATGAAAACGTTGGGCTGTTTCTTTTGTTGTTTAATATTTTATTTTTGTGTCATACTGGATTACCGGTCCAACATGAGAATGAGAACTTTTATTTTTAGGTGGGCAAAAAACCAGGAAACAAAACCGAACTCAATCAAAATAACCGATACCGGATATTTTTATACCCAGGCATTCCATACCCGAAGCCAAACCCAGCTCTACCCGTAGAGTATAGATAGGGTGCACATTTTGAGCCTAATACCCTACCTGATTCATACCTGATCAATACCCGAGAAATACCTGTACCTCGTTATTTTCAATACCCAACTTTGGGTTTTCTGAATACCCGTAGGGTACAAATATTTTTATGTTTTACTTTATAATTTTCATATCTTTGCAAATTTAAAAAAATTACATACCATAAAGTAAATAGTTTTTACTTAAATGAATTACTGTTATTGCAATTTATTATAATTGTTTTTACAAAATACAATGTAAATTTAACTTCTATAGAATTTAAAAAAAAAAAAAACAGGTGAACCTTTTTTAAACCGGGTATTAATATTTGGGTCCAATACCCGACCCAGTTTCATACCCTATCTTACACGAGTACATAGGGTTCGATTTTTTTTTCTCAATACCCATACCCAATTACTCTCAGTACCGATTTTTCTAATACCTGATTATACTCGAACCCGATTTCATGTATGAAATAAAAAATCTGATATGTGCACCACAAGTAGTTATGGACCTATGGCCTTCAAAATTTGAAAGGACTATAAATAATGTTTATGCAAATGAAGGACTTGGTAAAAATGTGAGAATGAATTAAAAATGATTAATTTCTTTGTATAATATATCAAATTTAATCTTTAATTCAGAGGTATAATTGATTAACAAAATAGTAATTAATTCTTTGTTTTCAAATTAGTATAAACAAAATTAAAAGTGATCGATGCTACAAGTTTAAATAAGAAAAGTCAAATATGTTAAATCCTATGTAAAATTGTTATTTAGAAAGGTAAAATAGTCATGCATGTCACGTAAATTTTAAAAGATGTTTGCTAGTTAGTGATAATAACTAAATTTGCTATGTTTTAACTAGGGCTGGCATATCGGGTCAACCCGATCTGTTAAGACACGAACACGAAACATGTATACACGAACAACACGAAATCTTATCGTGTCATATTTTCCAAACACGAACACGAACCTGTTAATAAACAGGTTACACGAAATGACCTGTTAATACACGAACATGACCTATTATTCCATATTTGAAATTAGCAATTAAGGACCATGTTTAATGAAAATTTAGTCGCCAAAGGTTCACAAAAGTCATAAAAATGCATAAACGCATAATGTCTTAACAAACTGATTGAACAGCAACTATATCAATTAACAAAACGACATTTATATATACTCTAATTTGCAACATCTTTAAGCATTAGCCTCTTGTACATGTTGCTTAAATGGTATTTTGTGCAGTTTATTCTTGTACTATATCTTTTATGGTTGTACTGTCCTTTGATTGGTTAAGACTGGTGGTGGGGTGTACGTGGTCTTATTCCCACCGCTTATACCCTTGCTTCATCAAAGTAATGGAGACTGATGAGGCTGAGGGACCAGAATTTATTTCCGACGGCTAGGGTTCCACTGCGAACCCGATGACGATGGTAATTTTCGGTTTAGCGGCGGCTAGGGTTTCACTGCTAAGATGCTAAGATGATGACAATTTGGAAGAAGAAATCGTGTTTCTTAGACGACGACGGTTGTTATGTGGACCACGATTTGTTCTCATCCGGTCAGGAAACCGCTTCTAATGCCCATCACCGGAGTAACAGACAGAGAACAGAAGAATACAGAGATGATGGTTCGTTTTCCTGCTTCTTCTTGACACCGATTCGTCCTCATTAGAGGATTCCGTTCTTGAAATCGAACTCACTGGTATATGTGATTCTTCAAGTTGTAATCATTCTAAATTTGCTTCTAAGATTTATTTCTCGGGGTGTTATGCTGTTTGTGTATTAGTCCGTGCTTTCTTTTTGGTATTTTGTGAATTTTATGATTTGAGATAGTGTTTCGATTCTGTTGGTATTCTGTTAGAGCTTGATTATGGTCAATTCAAGTGGGTTTGTAAACTGATCGGGTGATTTTTCCAGTGGGTGATGTAGCTGGTATTCATCAGATATGCTAGACCTATGGTATTCAACAGATATGCTAGACCTATGGTCGACTAATGTTGTGATGGTAAGTTATCAATTTAACTTTAGATTCATTAGTTAAGTTAGTTCTGTGACATTGTGAGAGTAATTGATTGGAAGTTTGTCTAAATCTTACAGTTTGCCTAAATGTGCATTTATCTTTTTTTTGTTTGTGCAATCATAAGATAACCATTTCATGCGGATTGACTAATTGTTGCAGATGAAAACATCGATTAAAAATAGAGACTGCTTGCGATGATGTGGTCAGTCATGTTAGATTAGTAATCAACAAAACTGACACAAATAACCGAAACCTCTGCACAAACATATTATTTCCTAAAACTTCAACAGAACAAACTCCACCAGTCTTTTCCTCAAACAAAGCAAAAAAAATCCTAAATTACAAATCCATCCTCAAACTTTCAGGTACAACCCGCCATAATATCTTTTTAGTTGTGATTTCTACACATAAAAGAGAGTTTTGTAAGTTTGGATCTTCTACAGCTCTTGTAATGTTCAAAAATTTTCAATGTAATTTGTTAATCTATATTATGAAGGAAATGAGGAAATGTTGGTAACGTTAATTAATGACCAGGTTATCAAATTCCTATTTTATGAGTTTTAAATTAGTTAGTTCACTATGGATTTTATTTATTATATGAGTAGGAATAAAGTTTATTTGATGATCCCCCAAATTTAAAATAGGAAAAAAAATTAGGTTATAGAAATAATGGTAGTATATTGAATATCTAACTCCCTTGCAAACTGATCATATTATCTACAATGTCATTATAACCCTTGAATGCTATCAATGTTGCTGCTTTAATCCTTAGGGTGCACGGGGCACCTTCGGTGACCCCATGCGGGGACTTCATTTGCCGTGCGGGTACACCGCCACCATCAAAACTTTACCGCACGGTGATGTCTTGGCTCGGTGGGTGGTCACCGATTGAGAGAGAGGAGAGAGAGAGAATGGGTGATTGGTTGTCAATGTGGGTCCACCCTTTTTCCACCAATCATATTTTTCTTTTTTTTTTATAAAAAAATAATTGTGTGAGTGGAGTGATGCCAACGTTTGAGTGCAAAATAGGGACTTAAGAGGGGAGTTGACATGGAATAACCTGATTGGTTGTGGCTAAGTGGGGAATACTCCCCACGTGGGGAGCGCCCCGGACACCCTTAAGACAACAACAACAAACGTGAGACACCGGTCAAATATTTATTAAGTTATTTTAATTTGATTATCATCCTGCTTTAATATATATATATATATTATGCTAGGAAAACTGAATTTTTTTGTTGTTTAATGTGGTTTTCAATTAATTTATGCAAACTTCTGTTAAAGACATTTACTTGGGGAAGATCTTGGACCACTTAGTGTCAAGGAACTACTTAATCTTTAAAAACAACTTGAGAGGGTTCTTACTCAAGCTAGAAAAAGGATGGTAATTAATATAAACATGTATTGGCTTAAGGTATTTGTACCTCTTGCATAAACTGTTTTCCCTACTGATAAGGCTTGAATGTTTTGTTCTTTTACATGTAAAGTCTCTTATTGTTTACGCGTGTCATATGACGTGGTTTATTATTTCCGTTTAACCTCAGCTACCTTCATTTTTTTGTTGCATGTTGCTCCGGCCTTCATCATTCGATGTTTGGTAATTTGGGTTTCTTATTTGTATCAGGTACATGCGTTTGAATTTCTTTGCAACTTCTGCGATTGGGTGTGTATACTTTAGATTCGTTCGATTTTATGTGATTCATTTGTGTACTTACTGAATTTCATACGGGTTATGTCTTGGGTGATTTGTTTCAGTTATCTCTTTTGGATTGTGTACGAACGGAGGTCTTTGTTGGTGGGAGGAAAGGTGCACCGACGTAATTTGGATGAGTGGTTCTACATAGTTGTCTATCTTTTAATACTCTTTGTTGGTTTGTGTGTGTGTAGTTTAATTTAGGTTTGTTTCTAGAATTTTATGGCGTCTTAGGTCTTCAAATTTTATTTTTAACATTGTTGTTTTTGGGTGTTCGGATTAAGTTGGAGGTCTTTTGGGTTACTATTTTGTTGTTGCAACGTTGTTGTTTTGCATAGTGTTCGGTGTTTGGTTTGTTTTTGTTAGGTTGTTTTGATGTCATGTTTGTAGAGTGTAAAGCCTTTGTGTTGAGTGTTGACCGATGATGATGTGTGTTTCGTATAGAGATTTAACTTCCATTACCTTTATATTATTGCTTTTGTATAGTCAGACCAAATGATTTTTTATACAATTTGGTTTCGTTGGGTTTATAAGTAGGCTGCATTTTAGGTTTGTTGGGTGATGATAATATAGTGTCTTTTTGTTGGCAAAATTGATTTTTTTTACTTTGAGATTGTCAATTTTGTTAGATTAGTTGTTTTTTAGTTACCATCTGATGTGGGTATAGCCATAAGATGTTTTTATGTGAAAGAGTGAGCAGGATCATTATGTATATAACTTGCATGGTTTACCTTTGTCGTATGGTGCTTTTGGTATTGCAAATCTAATACTTCGTTGCTTTGGACAAACATTATAAGCTACGGAGTCGACATCTTCGAAGAAAACATTATCGGATAAGATGATATAGGATCTCTATTGTTAGTTGCATCTTTAGATAGTTCCTAATCCAATGTTAGAGTATGCTAACTACAACTGGGTTACACAAAGATAATGCCAGAGAGTTGCTACAAAAGTAGACGCCTGCCGATTAAGAAAACATGCCCTAGGTTTTTGTCCCTGAAAAAAAAAACATTAGGCAAACTTAATAGGAAATTTTAGGGGAACAGAAAGAACCTAGACTTAGGAGAGCTGGTATCGCATTCAAAGTAGCTTTTAATACTAGATAGAATGTCGAGCCAGGGGCAGTGGCTACCGGATACTCAAAACAACCAGTCACAAAACGTAGGATCTTCGTTACATTTGCAATCTCCTTGTACCAAATAAAGGTCATAACTAGCATAGGTTATGACCATACATGGTTCTGCCACTTTTAAGTGTCGCGTGTAACATAATACACTCATGCTAAACATAAATGTTTGGCAGTCAATAAATTAGTAAAGGCTTTACATGAGTGTGATAATTGTAAGTAACCATGCTTTGGTTTATTACGACTGGCATATCCTAGCACATAAAACATACTAACAAACCTCTTTTTAACTTCTAGATCAGAGCAGTGCTTCTAATAAGAAGAGGCATCAGGAATGATAGGAAGGGGAAACAACTTTTGAACAGTTGGCCCCTAGAAAAACAACGCGACTGGAAGCCGTTGGTCAAGAAGCCACATTGCCTAGGACAATCTCCATTTTTTCAAGTTATGTAAATAACATCCTTAATGTCATGTAACTTGCAGCCGTAACCTTTGTATTAAACTTGGATACCATCTTTTGGGGTACACCATATGTAATCGATGTGACTGTGACTTTGATGGAATGCCACACGGCTAAAGAGAAATATAAATCTCGCCCCCGGCGGCGGGTTGCGCTTCTAGTTCTGATTAAATAGCAACTATATCCAAAAACAAAAAAAAAAAATCAGTTCTTAATCTGATTGAACAGCAACTATATCAACATGAAGACTCAATTTCATCATTTACAAGTCATGATGAGCCAATAAAGACAAGCTGATCTAAAGCCAATAAACCATGCCAGTCAATTTTTATGGATTCACTTTTCATTATCTACATAAAAGAAAACCACCATGACAATCATCACATAATCAGTTTCACTGAAATTGAACCCCAAATAAACAGATTAAGAACCCTATATATCAATAAACAGGTTCGCCTTTATTGTCCTTGTTCAAGTTCTTCGTACTAGCTGAAGCCATAAATTCAATTTCGAAAATAATATGCATATTAATAAACAGGTTCGTCTTTATTGTGAGCGGCGATGAAGGGTTCGATTTACCTTAATTGTGAGCGGCGATGAAGGGTTGAGCAGCGGCAGGCGATGAAGGGTTGAGCGGCGGTTGTCGGCGATGAAGGGTTGAGCAGCGGCTGTCGGCGATGAAGGTTGAGCTGTCGGCGATGAAGGAAGAGATGAACTTTAGGGTTTATTTGGTGAGCTACTTAGTTTTGGTTTTTATATATAAGGTCAAACAAATTACACCAAGATAGCCGGTAAGCGGGCAACAAGCTGCGCCGCTACCCCCTTTTACAGTGAGCTACTGAACTGTGAAGAAGTTAGAATGTGAAAATTGATTTCAAAATTTTGGGTGAGTTGCAGGATTAGGATAAAATAAGGATCCTAATTGTAAGAAGTGTAAGAAGGATTTATAGAGTAACAAGTGTCCAATAACCTAAAAAAAACCTACTACACAAAAAAACCCCACTACAAAAAAAAAAAAAAAAAAAACCTTAAACATCCACCAAAAACCTAAACCCCCAACCCCTCCCTCCTCCAAAAAAAAATATTAATTTTTTTTTTTTGCCGAGGGGTGGGGGTTTAGGTTTTTGGGTGGTGGTGGGGGTGGGGGTGGGTGTTTAGTTTTTTTTTTTTAGGTTTTTTTTTGGGGGGGGGGGGGGGGGGTGGGGGTTAGGTTTTTTTAGGTTTTTGGGGGTTGAGGGGGGGTTAGGTTTTTTTTAGGTTTTTTGGGGGTGGGGGGTTAGGTTTTTTGGGGTTTTTTTTTGTGAGGTATAGTTTTTTTTTTGTTTTTTTTTTTTGCCGCGGGGGGGGGGGGGGGGTGGGGGGGTTTTACGTTTTTGGGTGGTGGTGGGGTGGGGTGGGGGTGGGTGTTTAGGTTTTTGGTGGTGATGTAGTGGGTTTAGTTTTAGGTTATTGGACACTTGTCACTCTATAAATCCTTCTTACAATTAGAAGCTTTTGTAGAATAACTTGACCCGTGAGTTGTATACCGCCTCCACATGACACCCCATATATTTCATATATTTTTTAATTTAAAATTATTAACAGGTTAATAACGGGTCTTAACAGGTTAACGGGTTTTAACCTGTTTAGACACGAAATTTAAACAGGTCTTATCGTGTCGACCTGTTTAGACACGAAACATGTTAAGGTCAAACACGAAACCTGTTAACTTCGTGTAGGTTCGTGTCGTGTTATCGTGTTCGTGTCAGAATTGCCAGCCCTAGTTTTAACAAGCCGTAAGGACCAAATGGGTAACTTCTTAAAAAAGATGACTAAATATGAACCAATTATTAGGGCTGTAAACGAACCGAACGTTCAGCAAACAGTTCGTGAACTGTTCGGCGGAAAATTCGTTTATGTTCGTTCGATTAGCTTAACGAACGAACACAAACAAAAAATTTCGTTCGGCTAGCTTAGCGAATGAACACGAACACAAGTCTTGTTAGTTCGACTGCGTTCGTGAACGTTCGATAATATGTTCGGACATTCGTTCGTGTTCGTTTGTTTATATTAAAAAACAATAAACAATAAACTTTTTATCTAAACATATTGAAAACTTGAAACTCTATTTTTTTCTAAGTTAGCTAAAATTTGGACATTCTAAGACATTTTTAAGGATAATTATGTCTAAGTTAGTTAAACTTGATTCATCGTTTGGTTATGTAGTAGACTTCTTGTGTTTTGATTTATCATTTGATGGTTATATTTAACTGCTTATATCACAAGTCTAAGTAAAACAATGTTTTTATGTTTTATTTTCAAGTTAAATATTCGTTTGTGTTCGTTTTTATTTGCTTGCATTCGTTTGGGTTCGAGACTAGTGTTCACGAACTGTTCGTGAACAACTAAATTTGCTTAACGAACGAACACGAACACGAACACAAACTTATGTTCGGTATGCGTTCGTGAACATTTCACGAACATGTTAATTTCCTTAATGAACGAACACGAACGTGGTCTTGTTCGTGTTCGTTCGGTTCGTTTACAGCCCTACCAATTATATAATTTTCTCGGTGAATTAGAGTTTGTGTATTTATAGAAAGTCTATATAATTTACTCGTTAAAAAAGATGACTAAATAGGAACCAATTATATAATTTACTCGTTCAATTAGAGTTTGTGTATTTATAGTAGAAAGTCTATATAACTTACTCGTTGAATTAGAGTTTGTGTATTTATAGAAAGTCAAAATCTTATTGATATTACAAATAATTTAAAGAAAAAAAAAACTTTTTTACTTTTTAAAATTCGAATATATCAAATAGGAAGTTTATTTTGGCTAGGAAGTGTAGGAAACAATATGATTAGGACATGTGGCAACATTTAAAATAAAGAAAAAGGGTATTTTAGTCAATCAAACTCTTTCTTCTTCCTTTTCAAAACCCAGTAACTTCAAAACCCACCATTTTCAAAACCCACCATCTTCAACCATTTCTTCACTTTCTATCTCAATAATCACTACATTATAGTGCGATTTTCATCACAAATCAATGATTCAAACACCCGATCAACGTGTTCTTCAGCTTTTTTTTTGAAGAAATCCAGTTTAATTTCATAAAAAATCTCGTTTTTTCGGGTGATTTTGGAGATAATCACTCGATTCGTTCGATTCGTTCGATTCGAGTGCTGATAAGTGTTTCAATCATTCAAACTTCGTCAATTGTTGAATAAATCATTTAGATCCATGTAAGAAATTCTTTAATTTCATTTTTACGATTTGGGTTTTTGATTTAGTCATTGCGTTTTACGATCTTGGCGGGGGTCTAGGGGCAGCGCCCCTGGTAGCGGGATCCCAGGGGCGGCAGCCCCTGGCGGGGTCCAAGGGGCAGAGCCCCTGGCTGGGGTTGAGCTGGTTCTGTAAACAACAAGTTCTGGTCATTGCGTTTTAGTTAGATTCTGGTTCTGTGAACAATAGTTTCTGGTTCTGTGAACAACAGTTTCTGGTCATTGCGTTTTAGACCGTTTCTGGTTCTATGAACAACAGTTTCTGGTCATTGCGTTTTAGACAGTTTCTGGTTCTGTGAACAACAGTTTCTGGTCATTGCGTTTTAGAAATAAAACATTTTTGAAGTGTTTTTACTCATTGCGTTTTAGGTAAACACATTTTTATGTGTATTCAGTTCATTGCGTTTTAGAGAGAACAGAGTCTTTTGTGTTTTTAGGCCATTGCGTTTTAGAAGTAAGACATTTTTATGTGTTTTCTAGGCATTGTGTTTTAGAAATAAGACATTTTTAAGTGTTTTCTGGCCATTTTGTTTTAGAAATAAGACATTTTTAAGTGTTTTGGGTGCATTGCGTTTTAGAAATAAGACATTTTTAAGTGTTTTGGGTGCATTGCGTTTTAGGTAAAACACATTCAGTTCATTGCGTTTTATAAAGTACACTTTCTTTTGTGTTTTTAGGCTATTGCGTTTTAGAAATAAGACATTTATTTGTGTTTTCTGGTCATTGCGTTTTAGAAATAAGACATTTCTTTGTGTTTTTGGTGCGTTGCGTTTTAGAAAAAGTCATTTTTTAAGGTTTTTTTTTTCATTGCGTTTTACGCAACTGGGTTTTCTACATTGCGTTTTACGCAACTGGTTTTCAAATTTTTTTTTTCGAAAATATAGCAATAGTATACTCGTTTTAAAGATAAAAAAAACACTGGTTTTTTTGGTGCAATTTTTATAAAAAAAATAATGTCGTATGAAAAAGTTATTAACGTTTAAAAAATTGGGGGGGGGGGGGGGTTTGGAGGAGAGAGAAACTATTGTGCTGGATTGACTAGAATGCCCCTAACAAACCCACGTGCCTCTTTTTTTTTTTGCTTCAATTTCATTCATTTAATCTTAGCCCTTGATTAATTAAATGGATGGTCAAGATCACTTCCTAGCCTTCCTAGCCAAATAAACTTCCTATTGTATCTCCACCCTCGAATACATATACACCTCTACTGACTGGTAACATATGTATGTTAATGTTAACTTTTATTTAAACTAGTAGTATTTTCCGGCGCTTCGCGGCGGATTTTGGTTGGTATTAGTTTGTTTCATTATAGTACCAGTACGATACTGGCACTCGATTTATCAATCGACACATGCTTTACATCGATCAAAAACCATAAAAACAAATATCGATATCAGTTTCGGTATCATTTGATTGGTATCAGTTATCAAAATCTTGAAAAAAAATTATGCGTTCCAATCTATGAGTGTCAAGTATCCAATCGACTAATCAGGGACAATCACTAATTCCTAACCTTGTTAAATCATATATATTTTTATTAATATATTGATATGTTATTATTTAAAATAAAGTATAAAAATTAATTAAATAAACTTGTATGAATGAATCACTGTTCATGGAAACTTCTCATTAATATGTATAACTAGGGTATATGCCCGCCGCGTTGCGGCAGTACGTTGCCACTGACATTCGATTTATATCGGTTCGATTCGTTACAGTACTGATACGGTACATGCACTCGGTATAACAAATAACACGTGTTTTACATCAACTGAAACTATAAAAACGAACACCAGTACCGATACCGATGATATTGGTTCGGTTCATTATGGTATCGGTATAGATATCGGATTTATTTTCGCAAAAGTTGTATAAATGTTATCCAAACTGAAAACCATAAAAATATGAGTTTGTTTTTAATTTAAATAGAACTAAATATTTAGAAACCATTTTACGTTAATTATCGTAGAAATATTGTATTGGTGTTGAATCTCAGTGTATTGGTGATAAATCTCATTTATCTTTTTATGTTAGGAAGGTTCAATATTTTTACAAGAATAGTTTGACCTAAGCAGTCCAATCCTATGATGGTTTTATGAAGACTTATAGTGATTTATAATTAAATTAAATTCAAATAGGAAGTACTGTTCATGAAGAACCTCAATTAATTTTAAAGAGTCTCTAGGTGTAATTGAATCTATTGAGTAGACCAAATTCTTATATCTTTGAAAAAGATCAATGACGGCCAAACTTTTACAAATTGGGATTATTGGGGGGAATTTTTAAAGTTGAGATTATTATCGACCAACAGGTGAAACGTAGGATTATTAAAATCTAATAACCCAAAATAAAAATACTTAAAACTTATCGATTATTATTTATTACTAAAAATAACACATAAATATTTAAAAATTGTGATTTTACTATTCATCACAAGTTTAGTTTAGAGTTAATAGCCAAAATGTCCCTGAGGTTTGCTCACTTTTGCCACTTTAGTCCAAAATCCAAAATTTTTAAATCTGGGTCCCTGAGGTTTGCATTTTGTTGCCATTTTAGTCCAAATTTCAAAACCCCCTTTTTTGAGTATTGAAACCTGATTTTTTTGTTTTTTTGTGCAGGGGTATTTTGGTCATTTTAATTTACTCTTTTAATAAATTAAAACAAAATTAATTACATATTATAATATATATATATATATATATAACTCTCTCTCTCTCTCTTTCTCAAACTAAAACACAGATTCTCTCTCAGCTCTCTCTCTCTACATCCGCCATCTCCTTCTTCCTTGGAGAAACCCTAGTTTATACTCACCACAGCTTCAAATCAGATCTTCCCTATCTCTCTCGACACTCACAACCACACCCTCTGCCTCTCCTCTCGAGCAAACGACCGGAGCTGCAAAATCCGGCGAGCCGCATAGCACACCCACCTCCGACAAACCCCCAACACCCACCTGCAACCCCCTAGTCCATCATACTCACACAATAGCGGATAAAGAGGCTGCGTGGCGATGAAAAACAGCGGCTAGGCCTCTTTTCCGATGACGGCGACGCCGCCGTCTGAGACGGTGGTGGGGTTCTGTTGCAGCGGCAAAGAAAGAGAGTGAACTCGGAGACGTCGATTTTCCGGGTAAGCTCGAACACCCTTAGCTTTTTCTTTCTTTTTCCGATTCATTTGTTTTTCGCTTCAGGGGAGCCGATCAGGGTGGTGGCAGGGTGACTATGTTGATTGAAGATGACAATGTTGGTGGTGGTGGCCGACTGACGGTGGTGGTCGGCGCGACTGTAATGGCAGTGGTTATGGTGAAACTCAACTTTGGGATTCGGATTTATCTAGGGGGTGGGGGTGTTGGGACGGTGGTGGGGGTGGGAGGAGAAGTAGAGGATGAGGGTTGTTCAGATTTGGTTCAGCTGGTTGCCGACAGTGGCGGTGGCTTTTGATTTGGGTGGTTGCCGGCTTTTGATTATTGTTGTTGTTCAGGTGGTTGCCGGCAGTGGCGGTGGCTTTTGATTTGGGTTATGGCGGATGTGGGTTGTTTTAAGTGATAGTGGAGGCGGTGGCTTTTGATTTGGTGGAGGTGATGCGGTGGTGGCTGAAGAAGAGTCTCCAATGTTGATGGCGGTGGTGTTATAGAGAGAGAGAGAGAGAGGAGAGAGAATCAGAGGTGTGTTTAGAGAGAGAGAGAAATTGCAGAGATTGGGTTTTTTGAATTTTATTATAATCTTTTTTTTTAATTTTATTTATATATATATTAATGCTTAAGATGGACGATTATACCCCTACACAAAAGGACAAAAGAATCAGCATTCAACAGTCAAAATATGGGTTTTTTGGATTTTGGACTAAAATGGCAACAAAATGCAAACCTCAGGGACCCAGATTTAAAAATTTTGGATTTTGGACTAAAGTGGCAAAAGTGAGCAAACCTCAGGGACCATTTTGGCTATTAACTCGTTTAGTTTAATATGTATAATATAATGATTGTTACCGATAAATGACTTTTCCAAACAAAAACTGATATAGAATTACTTTAAATCCATAATAACCCAAGGAATAATAAATTGCAATTCTATCATTTAAAATTTCTTCTGTTTTTTTTTAGAAAAAAAAAACAAATTATTATTTAACACTATACTAGGGGTGTTCAAAACTAGGTATCCGAAATTTTCGGATTTTAGATTTAACTATCCGAATTCGTATCCGAAATTTCAGATATCCGATCGGATAGTGAATCGGATATCCGAATATCCAATTTTTTATTTTTTTATTATTTTTTGATATTCAGAATCGAATATTCGCATAGTTTTGGATATCCGAATATAAGTTTTCTGATTTTCGGATATCCGAAAAAAATATCCGAAAATTTTTAAAATCACTATCCGAATCCGAAAATTCGAATATCTGAAATTTCAGATATCCGAATTTTCGGATATTTTGCATTCATATATCGAATACTTCGAATACGGATAATTTTGAACACTCTAGTGGGCTCCCCTTGATGCATGAGCCGCTACCTTATTACGTTGTGCTCAATATCACCTAGAAAATCGATTTAAATTATACTACATAACATTTTGCGTACGTTCTTTGTGACAACTGGCAAATAACTGGTAATTCCGTACAATCTAATCACTATTTATATTTCTTAATCTCATGCATTTAGCGTAATTTAATTACGTAACTGTGTCGTATATGGATAACAGTGTTAGGACAAGAAAACAAAGCTAAAACATATGTTGGTATTCGTCGTAATGCGAAACCAAACAAACAATGTCCTAAAAAGTGTTGGTAGAAAGTGCTGCGTGCACTATTCACGGTTACACTATTCATGTCAGCAAACCGTGAAATCAGACCGAAACACTGAAAAACGACACTCGGATAACATAACTGAGTCCATTTATATAAGAAAACACATCTTGCAAAGAAACAAGACTTTCCGGTATAACGCCCTAATCTCAAAAATGTCCGTTTTGGCTTAAAATATAGCATTTTTAACGTGTCCGAACCTATAACAAAGCATTTCCGGGACTTCGGAATAATGTCAATTGATGAAAAACACACTAAAACAATAAGATGATATCAACGGACTGTTCATAATCACAAGTTTCCGGTATTACATCGCTTTGCGCTAAAATAGTTCGTTAGCGAACCGACGAACTAGTAGGCGACATTTTTGTCACGAAACAAGCAAACGAAGAATCTGGCAAACTAGTTAAGCAAAATTTGGAACTCGTAATCACTCCATACATCTTCGGATGCGGTTTGACCACTTGCGGAAAATATTTGTCGGTACGACACAAAAGCACTGTTATTGAACCGACGACCGAACGAAAGACATTTTAAGCGTCGGAATGCACTTTTTATTAGTTGGACAAACTATTTAGTATTAATTCAAGTCCTAATCCCTAATTACCCTTTTGATGGTGTACTTTAAACCCTAATCACCTTACTTTAATTAATGACCAAAATATATAATTTTTAACAAGTTTAACCACATTTTTAAAAAAATATTTACATTCTACCCCCCCCATGTCAAAATCGGTCATTGTGGGTCCCCCAAGATTCAACCTACAATTTGAAAGTTTTGGATAAAGGAGTATGGTGTTGGTGGACTTTAGGGACATGAAATGATTCATATCTTACTAACTAAATATTATCCCATATCTACCATCATACTCATCATACTTATCATCTATAATCTATAATACTATATAATATATCTCCTCTGTACTAAAAAGTAATTTACCCCTAAAATTTTAAGACGGCAGATGAAGGGTCATGCCTTATTCCCTGTTCTTTCATCATCTTCTCCCAATTTTGCCCCCCAATTCAATGGATTACGCCCACAATCAAGTCTACAGCTGAATAACACTGCTAAGATGACTCAAAGCGTCACTGCAATTAGTAATACAATCAATTAGGTCACATCATTGAAATCAATTCTTTACCTTGGACGATTGGATGGCAGCAACCCTAATTCTCCCGGTGAAGAAGACGAACCGTACAAACGAGTAAGTTTTCATCCATTTATATCCAGTTTCATCAGATTGTTATAAAGGATAGTGAGGTGCGAGGGTTTCCCTTCACCGCCATTGTCGTCACCGTCGTTGCCAACCCCACTGCCACTGTCTGACGCTATGGTTGTTGCTTGCGGACTGATTGAAGATGAACGAAGGCGAGATTATTCAACACATTCGGCGGACCACAGGTATGAGTTTTCAATTTTGAGTTGTGAAACAAAAGGGTTTAAATTATCGTTTCGAATCCCAGTTTTGATTGGGTTCTGATCGAGTCATCATCTAGGATTCTGATTGACAACATTCAATTGACTACTGAATTTTAGTTCGAATTAATCGAGTCATTGCTGCTTTACTAGGAAATTTTGAAGAACCCTTGAAAAGCTTCATCTGGGTTTTTGACAAGGTGCCCTTTTAGAAGTCTATTTGATTTTATTACATAACTTTTGCTTATATTCAAGTTAATTCTGATTATTGTTGCTAATGCAGGGAGTATGCAGTAGGATTAATGGGTTAAAACGGGTCTAGGTTGTACCTGGTCATTTTTAGTACAGGCTAGAATGAACTGCGTTGACCCACAAAGAATCTTTTAAAAGAAGAATTCATTCATAATTTCATATATTGCATAGGAAGGGCACCGGATTCTTTAGAGGAAGCTCGAAATATTAAAGAGTGACTCTTCATAAATTGGCAGATGGGTGTCGCGTATGGGTCAGCTTCTAGGGAAAAAGTAAGAGAAACGGGAGTGAGAGAGAGGGAGAAGTAGGGAAGTGGTCGGTGGTTTCTGAAGGGGATGGGATCTTTTTCCCAGTCGATGAAAACAGAAGGTTGCGGAGGCGGCATCTAGGAGTTCGAATTTCTTTCCTCCGGCCATCTGACTGACGTTCAGCTGTTGCAGTTCCAGGTATCTCTTACTTTTAATTGATTCAAACTTCCTGTTTTGATGTTTGTAATATCGTATACCCTGTCATGTTTGGGCGATTTTAAGAAACAAAAGTTATATGATAGCCGGTAGTCGTATTTGTTTTCTTCTGATTACTTTTTGTCTCTTTACCATAAGCTGTTACAGTGAAGTTGATAGCGAAGCATGGTAAAAGTGAAAAAGGCATTCAATCTAAGACAACAAATTGAGCTACCAATGATGTTTATATATATATATATATATATATATATATATTATATCAATAACTTTGTGTTGGGGCCTGGGGGTGTAACTCATCTGATGCCTACCCTTTGTTTGTCTAAAACTTAACTCTGTTTTCGCAGTGTTTTAAAAATCATTGTTAGCCATAGGAGGGTGATGGTGTTTACTGGATGCGTATTACTATTGTTTATACTTCATAGGCTGTTAGATTATATATTACGAAAGGCACTTGTGCTGTAATATAGAGCCCTAAAAACTCTTTTATGAACTTATTCTAGGAAGTTTTGTTTTTTGTTTATTGCTCATGTTTCACACTATCATAATGTTCTTTTATATGACGAAATATTCATGCTGCAGGGATGTGTAATGCACTTGTTTCTGGCTGCTGGATGGGCTGCCACGGCTTATGTGAGGCATCAAATTGTTATATTAGCTCTTACTAGGGTATGCAGGTACTGCACTTAAGAAGACCGAATTAATTTTTTTTATATGGCATAATGAGTGATAAAAAGCATAAAACCTTCTATATCATCGGATAGATGTACGATTTAACAAGTTCATTTGTCATATGCAACTCTCCTTGCCAGTTTATCAAAATACTCATGATGAAAATCGAGGACAGTTTGTAAAACTACCTGAATGGGTTAAAATCATAGTTACCTAATTCGCGGTTCGCTCCGGTACGGGTACGCGGTTCGGGTACGCGATTCGCTAGAGGTGACGTTTTCGGTACGGAGGGGGGTAGGTTCATTTCGGTACGAACCGGTACGGTGTACCACGGAGTCCGGTTCAGTGGTACACAAATTAAAACATAAATTATCAAATTCCAAAATTCAAATTACCAAACATAAACATTGAAGGTTGAAGATAAAAATTGATATTGAATAGGAGTAGAAACAGATGTAATTTGGTTAAATGTTATATATTTATAATCTTAATTTATACTTTTTATGTATAAATTTATTAGTTTAAGGACCATATGTAAACTAGTAAGGATAGAGAGGGTTAAATGTTTAAATACACAAACTACTTTCACACTTTTTATGTAAAAAAACTATAAGTTTTAGGGTTTAATTGTAAACTAGTAAAAATAGAGGGGTTAAATGTTGTAACAACTAAACTTATTTAAACCCTAAAAACCTAAAACACACAGCCGCTGTTTCTTCTTC
This sequence comes from Helianthus tuberosus, assembly GCA_030545235.1. NCBI lineage: Eukaryota > Viridiplantae > Streptophyta > Magnoliopsida > Asterales > Asteraceae > Helianthus > Helianthus tuberosus. The sequence goes on along the minus strand of CM060425.1, from coordinate 174,942,355 downwards.
TTCCCCTTCGTTTCTTCTTCTTCACCTTCTTACTGGTTTCTGGCTGAAAACAAGATTGACGTTTGAATTCAGCTAAGGATCGTTGTACCCAATCGATTTGGAACGTCCACCTTGTCTATTTGGTTCGCTGAACCGGATCAGTTTGGATCGTTGTACCTCCGCAATCAGGAACACCGTACCAAAGGAACTCGGTTCGCCGGACCATGGCGTTCCGTTACGTTTACGATTTCCAATTGGGTACACCACGATCCAATACGTGGATCGTGGCTACCCTAGCGATTTAGGTAACTATGGTTAAAATCATTGTGTGTAGGATGGACAGTCATTTTATTCCAAGTGGATTGTATAGGTAAACAATGTAAATACTTTGTATATAGAACCAAAAATTATAAAATTAGAAAATGCCACTTATTTATTGCTAGGCCAAAATTACATTATTGCCATTAAGTTCTATTCAAATAGTGATTGTCCTTAACAAATGTTCATATAATTCTTGAATCTTGTGAGAGTACTTTCATTAATCTCCATGTAGAGTCAAATATTACTGAGCATAATTTTACAGTTTCAAAGTAAAAAAGATAAAAAAAAAACATTAAATTGAATGCGACATAATAAATTCCGTAGAAACAATAATATGAAATTAAAATATAAAATGTGTGTTAAATAACCAATGGATTGTTTGCATTGGAAAGTAATAAAATGGTCACAATAGCATAATGTTATAACTGGGTCGATGGGCAACTGGGTTGGGTTTGGAGGTGGCGACGAGAACCAGTTCTTCAGGAGGAATTGGCTGAAGTAAGAGCCTTAGAGGAATTAATTAGGACGGCACAATTGAGTGATAATGAAGATGGATGGAGGTGGGGTGAAACCGGAGATGAAACTTTCACGGTTAAAGACGTAAAGACTCGATATACTGCAGCAACTCAACAGGTAGGGACATACAAATTTCTGTGGAACAATTGGGCGCCGAGGAAAGTTAACTTGTTTAGTTGGAGGGCAGAAATGAATCGGATCCCGACGATTGATAATCTTATAAAGTGGAATATCCAAGTCAACTAAGAGAGGTGCAAGATGTGTGGGGATGTGGGGGAATCAGTGGATCATCTTTTCATCTCGTGTCCGGTGGCGAATATCATCTGGATGCAAGTTAGTGAATGGTGCAAAATTGATCCCATATTTGCTTTTTTATATAGGGATCTTATGGAGATTCATAGATCATTCACGGAGGTAAAATCAAAGAAGAAAATTGTCCAGGCCATAATCCCTACTTCGTGTTGGTCGATATGGAAAATGAGGAATGAAGTTACATAGGAATGAGTTCACTATGGGTAAAGAAGAGAATGAAGGCAAAGGAGCAGGATTGGTTTCTGTAGTGGCCTATAGTTTTTGTCTTAACAGTATAGGGGATGGGGAGCATGTACTGTTTTGGTTTTGTTTTTATGCTTGTGTTTCTTTGTTTGTGGTTGGGGTTTTAGCTACTTGCTAGCTCCTTTCTATAAAGTCTGCAGCCGTTCAAAATAATAATAATAATAATAATAATAATAATAATAATAATAATAATAACCAATGGATCCATACCATAAGATACATTTATTCATCTATTCCAAAAGTAATCAAATTTAGGCTTATTGTTGAATCCAAACTTACTTTGTAATTGGTTGATTGAATTATATGAGGGTTGGCATTTATTGAATGGTTCATCTTAACTGGCTTTTTATGATATTTTTTTACGGATTTAAAGAATAACTTAACACTACTAATTATGTTGTTTACATTCCTTTATGAAACTTATTATTCTTCTTTTTACTAATTGAAAGGGGAATCCTAGCATTCCATGTAGGGTTTATTCAAGATATTTATATGTTAATATACAAGTAATTAATCTAACCGCAAAGCGCGTTAAGGTTTGAATTATATTCACACCCATATTATCAACTCCGTCGCAACGCGCGGGTTCCCCACTAGTACTATAAAAAGGGGAAGTGATGGATAAGAATGTAATTTCACCAAATATACAAGTTCTTAAGCACTATGTACATTGGAGTTTAAGCAACACAATTGGAATTGAAGAGTCATTTTAAGACGCCTAGAGGGTCATTCTCGGAATCATATTTTCCCAGTGTTTCTCAAGAAACCCAAGCGTTTTGATTGTCCCCAATTCAAGCCAATCTAATTGATAATCATTGAAATTGGTGGCACTATCATTCTCGGTGGCAAAATGTGATGGAAGATGTTCTTAAACAACATTGTAATTGACAACTTGATTTGGATTCCCCGTAGAGCAGAGGAAGCTGGTATGTGTAATATTATGTTTTGCAAATTCATTAATCGAACACCATCTTCTTCGATTACCGCCAATAATAAGATTATGTTTACGTTTTAGATCTCTCGCTTCCCCTCAAAACTGGAACCCTAGGTTCTCCTTCTGCCATTCGCAACAATGGAGCTCGTCAGGTCGGCACTTTTTTCTTTACCATATTACACTCCGATTTTTTAATCTTCTTTACAGTTTTTTTGCTTAATTTTGTTTGCAAAGTTGTTGTAGTGACGTTTACCTCTTTGTGTACAAATCTAGGTTTTTGGTGAAGTTGAGCAACAAAACAGTCTCTATTGAGCTTAAAAATGGGATCCCTGTACACGGAACAATCACAGGTAACTTACATTCAGTCTTTTCAATTGATTTTGGTGGGAGTTTGTGACGAACGATTCAGGTTTTGAGTTATTAGGGTTTTGCTAAACACTATATTCTGATTTTTTGCCTATATAGAGTTTACATTAAGGATATGAGAGCCAATGGATTCACAAAAGTTAGGTATTCAGTTGTGAAAATCGCTAATTGATCAAGCATTTGGCTCTGATCATCTTAATTGGTTATGTCCGCTTAACATGTAGTCAGCTACTACTGGACAAATTGGAAAATAACTTTCACACTGTTAAGGTGTCAAGTTAATCGGTTAACATAAAGAAGAATTGTTGTCTCTCAACAATTATGAGTGCTGGTAAAACCCAGTTTATTTTCTAAATATATTTATTGTAGTTCTCAAATATTTTCTGAAGTTTAATTTGTAAAAAAGATTGAACATACTGTTACACTTTGGTTTCTTGGACTAGAACATGAGAAATTGCAGGCTCCTCTCACTTTGTATCTTACGTTAAAGTTTCCAGTTGGTGAATTGTTTGTAATATTTCTGTGTAGGGGTGCTTCTATATGCTCGGGTGATTATCATCTTCATGCCATTCTTCGTCAAGAACAGCGTAACAAGGCTAATAAAGTAGCATTTTATTCAGAATTGCAGGAATACCACACTAAGTATGCCTTCTTATATTATAAGATATATTTTTTTACGATTCTTACCGTTTAAAGTTTAGTCATTTTCTTTATTGTTTGATAGAATGATAGGGAGTCTACAATTGTGGAAGGAAAGATGGACAATATGCATGAATCCCGATAATTTTATGCAAAAAGTTCCAAGGTTAATTATTATTTTTTTACTTCTTTCAATTTTATTTTAGGATCTTTTCATCATCATCATCATCATCTGTATATTTGTTTTGTTTCATTAGATCGTAAAAAAACTTAAATCGTCATTCCGGTCGGCTCCGCTCCACAATCGAGGGACCAAACCTGAACCTTTGTTTGTTCAAGATAGATGTTCAAGTTATGCTTCTTGCTGTTGTGATTAAAACAGGGAAGTGATCTGCAAACCATGATCAGTATCAACTTCTTTTCACATAAATAGGTTGGGTAATGGGTCAAACGGGTAATTTATGGTATGGATTGAGACGGGAATTCTTTGTCCTACTTTATATCTATTTTTTTTGTTTTACTGGATCACAGCTGCAGTTGCAAAGGAATGAAGTAATAGCATTGATGAATCTGCTCAATCGTCTCTCGGAATCACTTAAATGATGTTTGTCTCAGGTGGATGAATGCGCAGATCTATGTAATGTAGTAATCTGTTGATATAATATAATTTAGACTGTTAGGAATATTCACGTGGAGAATAACTGAATAATTGTTTTTTAAGCCAGAAGATACAATGTTATTGCAAGTTTGAATAATCTGACCTATGGTTTCTCAGGGTTGGAGGCTCTTATGATCCAAGATGAACGATTTGCGAAGTACAAGAATGATTTGTTTGCACATAAGAGTAAAGAATTGGATAGAGAACTGATGGGTATTGAAGAGAATAACCAAATTAATGCTACAGTTAGCTCTTATTTGCGGTTGCTTTCAGGACATTTTCAGTCACCTTCAGCCTTGCGGACACTTGAATATCTAATTCGTAGATACAAGTATGTATTGTAATTTATAATTCATACTTGATCTTTTCATGTTTTCCCCATTTTGAACTGTCAAGTTTTCTTGCACGTTAGATTAAGAGGAGTTACATATTTGTTAACCCATTTTTTATGTCGACATATTTACTTATTCACTTGTTCATCTGTTTTCTGTAGGATCTATGTTTACAACACAGATGAGCTGATTTTATGTGCTCTACCTTATCATGATACACATGTCTTTGTACGTATTGTGCAACTTCTTGACACAAGGTAAGAAATGGGTTCTTTCTCACTCTGCTCTTTATTAGAGGTGCTGATTACTTAAGAAGGGTTTGTTTTTGGTTGCATTTTTTATTGGTCAAATGGGCTGCAAGTTTCTCATAGTTTACTTTTAATGCATAAAGTTACCTAATTTGTTCTACTCCAAAAGATATATTATTATTAAAATATTATTTTGTAAAAAGTTTATTGAATTTTGGCATATAGTGTTCTGGGAACAACTCATTTGGTTTGTCCTGTTCTGTGACCTGTTACACAACCCACTAGACACACCTGCTTGGCAACTTATATTTTCTTTTTTTATTTATAATTATGGATTTAGTGTTGTATTTGAGTATTTATATTGTGATTACTTTTTTTTTTCCTATGATTCAGACATGGTAAATGGACGCTTCTTGAGGGTCTTAACATATCTGGTGCACCACCCCCCAGGAAGGTTATTGTGCAGCAATGCATACGCGATATGGGGGTTTTAGAAGCTCTATGCAACTATGTAAGTTTGGTGCTATATGTTTACATGATAACGAGGAACATCATTAATCATTTTTGTAAATCTTTTACATTAATTTTATAGGCTTCACCTGCCAAGAAGGTTCAACCGTCAAGGCCTGTGATAAGCTTTTGTACTGCTGTTGTTATCGAGGTTTTGGGCTCTCTTCCAGCTATTGATTCTGATGCTGCAAAGAGAATTCTTCCGTATGTGGTTTCAAGCCTTCAGCTTCATTCAAAAGGAAATACAGATCACAAGGTGTACATTTTGGGCATCATATACATTTGATTAGTAATCAGTTTTTTATTGAATATCAAAGGTTGTGTTTTTCAGTTTGGAGGGAGTTTTTTCCCTATTTAAAATTTCATTTATGTTTCCTGCTATGAACATTTCATGATACCAAGGACTTTAATTATTATTATTATTATTGTTTTTTGTCAGGCTGGGGCTTTGATGACAATATGTAATGGAGTGATCACACTCGCCCTCCATCAATTTTTTTCAATTACGAGCGTGAGGGCAACCCCACCTGCCCCGTTCTCGACCATTCACTTGGGTGTGGTATTTGTGTGATAGTGATGCATACGCGGGTAGCCCTCCTCTCACGGATAAAACAATAAAACTATACCTATATTATTATTCTTCGATCGAATTCTAAAAAATAAATAAGAAATTTGTTTTTTTCTAATGATGTAAATAAATTGGCAAAGGAAATCACTGGTTCAGCTTTGATTTAGTCCCGTCCAGGCGGTTTTTGGCTGGTCCAGACCATTTGAAACTGGTTTTGGTGGTTCAGATTGTTTTTTTGTGCCTAGATGGACCATGGTGCTCGTTGGACCTAGGTGTTAGTGAAGTTTCACTTGCGCTAACTGAACCATTTTCGCCTGTCCACACAAACCAGCCGGTTTAGTTAAAGTGTATTTTCTCTACCATATGTTCTCAGTTCATTTTGTTGATTTATGGAATAGAACCTTGAAGCGACTTGATCTTTTTTATGACTATCAATTACAGTTACCCCTTAGGGTTGAATACAACTTCGCCTACAGACCCTTGCCAATTTCATTTTTGATAGAAGTGCAACTTATTTCTGAGGCTCTATAAAGAGTGCAGGTTCAGTCTGTTCTCTTTAAAGTAAACAATGTGAATATATAGGTAGTCTTTATTTTGACGTTGTTTAGGAACTAACAATATGAATATTTGTGGCTGTATAGTATTAAAATAACTTTTGTGCAATATTTTAAGGTCGTCTATGTATGTGCTTAACATCATTTACAAAATATGTTGTCGTTACCTAAACTTGTTAAGAACTACAAATGAGTTAATATTATCCATGACCTTTTTTGAGTATTGTCATGGGTTTGGATTGATTTATTTATTTATTTATAATTTCATGGATTTGAAAGCTTTTTGTTATCTTAAAATTCAAGAACCGAAACCCCCTGCGAAGCACGGGGTGTTAGGGTCGATGCAAATATCAGCTACATACATAACCCTGGTCGATCCATCCTCAAGTAAATAGGGTGAATTTGTTGTCTCTATATTTACAAGGATTGTCATTGTGGTTGTTAAATAACTTATGCATCGTCATTATGGTTGTTAGTTAAATAACTTTTGGGTTGTGTATTTGTTTTACCTTACCACCTAATTCCCTGATGCGTAGGAGTTCAATATTTCCATTACACTATTAAATGGATAAACTTTCTATATAACTAAATTGGATATATGAAAAACCTACCATGAAATCTTCATTTCACTAACCACATGGTTGTCGGATGCGAATTATGTACCTGTCGCATATTGTCGACTCCGCGGCAACGTGCGGGTTTCCCACTAGTCTTTGAAACACCAAAACCTCCTCTCAACACCCCCTAACTTACGGCAGCCCTCAACCCCCCACAAACCATCTTCAATCTTCACTAAACATCTCACTTTACACCTTTTCTAGCCATTCTAAGATCACATAAACTTGGAGCATTATTTGGAGCACTTTTGGAGCTTAATTTCTTCTTATTTTCTTGTCTAACTAGTGCAATCTTGTAAGATCTCTAACCATCATTTTTGAGCTCCATATTATTAGTAGATTATTATTGTACAAGTTGATTATCTTGAATTTAAAGCTTAACATAATCAAAAACCCTAAACACAAAGCTAATAAACACTAAATATGAATATATTATGTGTTGATTTATGTTGTTTAGTGTTAATATGTTTATGTTGAGTATGTTATTTTTGTTGAGATTAGTAGCTTAAAGCTTATGTTTATGATGATCTCATGATTAGATTCATGTAGTATTTAAGACTTATGTTCATCTTACCATGATGAACATAAATATATGATTTAAACATGGATATGTTTAAATCTTGTGAGATCATCATACTCACTTCCATGAACTAAATATGTATTTAAAAGATTTCATAAAGAAACAAGAGTTTAAAAGGAGTTTACAACCTAATCTTGGAAGATTAGTAGACTTTGATTTTACAAGACTAGTTAAAAGACTTGATTATTACAAGATATCATCATAAAAAGCCTTGTAATCAAAGGGGTTAAAGTGTGAAACTTGATTTGAAGTTATGGCAAAAATGATTTAATTAAAAGTCTAGCAAAAATATGAAAATTATTTGTCATAACCAAGTTGTTAAAATACACTTGTTAAGTTCATGGAAATGAGGGTTAAAGTGTATGTTATCATGTATAAAAAGTTGATACATTGAAACTTGATTTGGAAAATTGATTGTGATTATGGTTTAAACGCGTTTTTATAACGTGGGAAACGTCATAGTTTTAGGGGAAACTATGGCGATTTTTTCTAAAAATCTAACCGCGATTAAAGAGGGGATTAAAGGGTGATTAACAATGTCAAACGAGATTAGTGGTCATAAACGTCATTTTGGAAACCCTAATGAGAATATTTAAGTCTTAAATATTCAATAAGTTTTATGGACTTAAACTTACTCTTTTACAAAAATAAATGGTTAAAAGTGTAACCATATATGTATATATAATTTTTGGTAAAAATTATATATTTTTAGAAACTTGTCAAGTGCACGTAATATGTGCTATATGTGTATGTATTAGATACCTATAGGGTGACCAAAATAAATACACATACATGTTCTTACATGGTCCAAGAAATACTATTAAATCGGACAATTAAATAAAATGGCCGAAATGAAAATACATAACACTTGATGACGACGAATTGGGCGTATCGACATCGTGAACAAGTTACTACAATGTCGAGTCTAAAATTAACATATTTTTAGACACTAAAACGAACACATCACTAAGTGGTCAAAAACAAGAATCCGGAAAGTTGAGAACTATAAAAATTACCAAGTATTTTTTATGTGAAAAACGAACTTATTAAGTTACATGCTTGGTAAATTGTCGGTAAAAATGCAAGAGTATATTTAATGGACTCAACAAAAATAAATTATTTGGGTTAGGCCCAAATTACTAACATACATGGGCCAAGGCCTAATGGCAAATATATGGGTCAAGACCCAAATTTCTAAAGTACATGGGCCAAGGCCCAATGACAGTAAAACTAGGGCTAGGCCCAATAACAGTAAAACTAGGTCGAGGCCCAATAACAAGAAAACTAGGGCCAGACCCAATAACAAGAAAACTAGGTCTATGCCCAATAACAAGAAAACTAGGGCCAGGCCCAATAACAAGAAAACTAGGGCGAGGCCCAATGACATAAAACTAGGGCTAGGCCCAATAACAATAAAACGTGGGGGTAAGCCCAATGACATAGGTTCGAAGCCGTTCACATATAATCCAATACGTATAGAATGCATGTATATACATAACAATCGAGCGAGTAAACTATCAACACTCTAAAATACAAAGTTGTTCCAAAGATGACAAACGAGAACATAATAAATATTCAAGATGAACAACTTGTACGAGGTCCGAAAGACCTAGTGTCTAACGAGATTAGTACACATGAAGGTTATTGACACGTACGGACGCTCACGTCGATTTCATACTACACGGAACACAAATTTGTGAGTTCATGTCCCTCCTTTCAGTGATTTAAATGTTTTGGTTTTAAAACAATCGAGGGGAAATACATGCTAAAACTACAGATATGTTAGCATACATGCTAATACTATGGGTTTGTTAGCTATGGGTTTAGATGATAACACGATCAATGTACATAAGTAGGATGATAACATAGTAACCATTAATCACTTAGTGACCAAGGTGCAAAAGGTGTAGATCTATTGAGCTTGAGACACGCTCCACTCCTTTGATAGGCCATAGGAGTGCTTTTGTGATCCCAGAAAATGTCAAAGTTGTTTCGGTTTGGTTACGTAACTTATGGTACATAATGTCAGGGGTTCGCTACCCACTGATAGATCCTTAAACTCCATATATGCTATTAACAAACCTGGATTTCAATACAAGAATGCAAAGATTTCATATGATAACAATAACTGCATGAACTCGCTCAACGTTTTGTTGATCTTTTTAAAACTACATGTATTTCAGGAAACAAGTCTTGAGCCGGTGATTTACTACGGGAAATGGGAAAGTCAATGACAATGATGGCCACTTTTGGAGGGTTTGTCTTTTATATCCCAACCTCGTATGGGTATATAGGGGACAAAACCTCACTATGTCTTTTGTCAAAAACTACCTTTTGTTATTTGTAAAATAACTTTAAATATGCTATGTCAAACGTTGTTGAAACTTAGAAACTACGTTGGAAAACTTGTAATCTTTTGTGGAAAACAATATATCTATGGCATCGTTGTGGTTTATTATTTTTAATCATTTGGATGCAATGATTACCTTTCTTACGTCACACACAATACGCTTCCGCTACTAGCAGGGTGTGACAGATTGGTATCAGAGCTCCGATTGTAGTGAACCGGGGACAAACTTTTATAAAGTTTGGTCTACAATCACCAAGGGCTCTCACATGAAAACAAAGTTGACAACATTACAAAGATGATTTCAAAAAGTATGACAAAATGACAAAAGGTTTTCATTGTGTCACTATAACATGAGGATTTATCACGCGGGCTCAATCATAAGTAACTGATATGGTTCAATACATGTTTAGTCTATAAGGAATAGACTTGAAAACACTAAGGCTTACATGTGAAACATGAGAACAAAAACAGCATGAGATTTAGTGATTATATATATAATGTATTTATATATGTGTTGTACGGAATATTTTGCCATGAACGAAAATACCTTCGACTACGAATTCTATTGTTACACTTGACTCACGTGATGAGAATGATGACCTCGCGTCAATTACGAAGCTTATGGCGGATGTGGTCCCTAAAAGAGACGCTAAAGCATTGATCTCGTGGAAGATGGTTGTTTTCCCTTGGATGGTATATGCCTGGCTTCAGTAGTGACGACGAGTCGGAGGTGGCGACCTTGGACAACAAATCTACTAGTGGGACAAGGTCCCTGAGGCTCATACTAATCGTGATTGATGACACTCTCGTCCAGACAAGGAACATGAAGTACTCATCTTAAAGGTGCCCCTCCAGTTGTTATTGTTACGGATTCTTTTTATTTCTATTTCGGCTAACATTGTGCCCTTTCACGAATAATGACAATGGGCGTTAGCATGTGGACCATCACGAGGGTCCCCTCCATGTTGAAAGTATATAGACAATAGTGTCCTCTCTTTGACTGATCGTCTGTTTGAAAGAGAGAATGCTAGGGTGACCATGCAAGACAATTTATTATTACGGGGGCCCACGTAATAACAACTTGTATTGCATGGGAATCCTGGTGGGCTCTGCGGGTCAAACCAAGAGATCACTATCCATTCAAAGTTCTTAAGTTGTTCAAATTTCTTTCTAGTAGAACACTAACCGGAATGGTTACTATAACACTCTACGATACAGGAAGACTGCACGTATTGTTTGCACTTAACATTCGATCTATAACACGAGTCGTCTGAGACTAGTCATCGAAAGCAAACAAAACTCGTTAGCCACTCATGGAGGATTTTTCCTCAACATTCTTGAAATTCTTGTACATGGGCTGGTTCTTTGGTGTCTATGACACCTTACCTTATCTTAGTTATCGGAGATGATTACATTAAACTCTGTCGTTTGATATTTTTCTTATTCCAAGGGATACTATGGCATGAGCCAAGCTACAACCCCTTCATTGTATTATTCGACATCTATGGAAATTATAACAATTTTGTCGAAGCTCGTGGAGCTCAAGGAGTATCAACGTATTCGTCACACGGGCTAGTGCGGCGAAGGATTTTTCCTATTTTGGGCGATCGAAATCCAGGAAGTATGGGATACACGTTGTAAAAATTGGAGACGACCGTTTGGTTTCTCCTCCTCAACGAATTACTTCTTTTCCCATTTAGGCACATGGCTAATACACTCAAGAGGTACTATGCATTTTGGAATGCATTTATTCATGAATATCATTGTTCAAACATACCGGAGCAACGCTGTCTTGAGGTTTCCATGACCAATCACATTCTCAATTCTTAGGCGCATGATAGGCTATATCTGTCCAAATAAAAGCCTAGACCCAATGATACTATGTATCGGAAACAACGTGGCGTCGATAAGAAAATCTACGCCTAGAAGAGGGTCAGTTAATCAGCGCCCTACTATTAAAGTTGAACTAGAGGTCATATGGAACAACATGAGGTTGTCGAGTCGACACTAGTGATGGTACTGATGGTACCGGTAGTTCAAGTGGTTCAAATCCCGATGGGACGAGAATGAGTGGCAATGCCACACTTGGAGATGCAATCACACCAGATTTTAATCCTAAGGCTTTTCCTGATTATAAGCCGTGAGACCTCATTGATACGGAAGGTGCGGTGAGTTCTATCCGCTAGATAAAGACAAGGAAGTCAGTTAACCTTGCTAATAAATGTACTCCTAAGTAAACGATTTGGTAAACGAATAGTCATCGGTTGAGGGAGACGTTAACTTGATGGAATCTCCAAGTTCAAGCTATAGAAAGTAAGACAGCAAAGAGGATGTCGTTGGAAGAACTCCAGGATCTTACGCGAGAGGAGTATTGCTCGCTAGTGGGAAAATTCCAAGGTTGGGAACCGAACTCTAGGACTCTATCATGATTAGAACCAATGTTATTGGTTACCCCCGACGCCTCTACGATCTCTCACTGATTGTTGTATATTGGATAACACCCGAATTCAAACACACTGAGCGCCACATTTGGGGTTTAGCCCTGAGATACAAAGCTGACATCAAGAAGTACACTAATAACTTGTCAAAATTCTGAATGAGATAAGTGAAACTTTCACCATGAGGGCAATTACAAAAGTGCCAAGAATAGTAGTGTGGTGAGACTGGGCGCAAAACGGAAACCAATGAGTTAGTTATATTCAAGAAAGAACAAGGAGGTTTTAACTGTGGCAAAGAGATCACTATGAGGATGGATGTCTGGGGATGAATCAAGCAAGTGAATGAGTGGGTGTATGGGTAGACCTAGGAATACTCCACAAAATCCCAATGTTGCCATGGGTATGGTCTACTCTACAACCAACATGTATCAATTCATTGGATACCAGCGTCAGCTTAACTTAGTGTCTCTAGATATTAAGCCTATACATGAATTAGAGTCATGTATGTTAGACATGCCTTACCCTATCAAGTTAGCTAATGGGGAGTTAGTGGAGTCATATGAAGTCATTAAGGGTCACCGATACTTTCCTACTAACTGACCCGTTGCATCCATTTTTATTTGATACCGGTGTCGGTATTAGTTCCATCCCCCTAGAATTCAAAATGTACTTGGTCTAGAGTCAGGTAAGCTAGACGTCCCCTCATTCCAAAGGATTGGCCGACGATAAATTAGTCAAGTCAGGAAAGACATCAAAGGATGCACACTCGAACTTGGAGCACGAAAATTCAGTAACGACTTTTCACTCATTCAATTAGGTTGTTACGACTTAACTTCTGGCATAGACTGGTTGGCCGACAACCGAGCATAAGTAGTTGTGCTGCGAAAACTATTATTCTTTTTGCCCCTGTCTGACGAGAGAACATCTTTTGGTGCACGAAGAGAAACACGACACACGGCTGCTGACCAACAACTGTATGAAGGCTCGGAAGAGTCTGAGAACAGGATGCATCGCCTTTCTTGTCCATGTGGTCGACAAGAAGGCCGAGTAGCGCAAGGTGGAGGACATCCCTGTGGTAAGGGAATACCCTGAAGTCTTTCCAGAAGACTTGCCGGGACTACCTCCGCAGCGACAAGTCGAATTCAGTATCGATCTTGTGCCAGGAGCTGCACCGGTGGCAAAAGCTTCATATAGACTCGCACCCTCGGAGATGCAGGAATTATCTACTCAGCTTCAGGAATTGTTTGACAAAGGATTCAATAGACCGAGTTTCTCACCTTGGGGAGTGTAACACCCCGAAAACAGGTTTGGTAATCAAACCCTGTTAATACTAAAACTCGGGTAAAGTACCGTTAGTAGTAAAAAATTAACCCGGTAAATATTAGGATCTAAATAAATAAACCTAATATTAAATAAAAGTTGAACAAATCCTTTTGAGGAAAACAAAGTATATAGAGGGCCCGAGTTAACGGGACTTAAAAATAAAACGGGTTCTAATTCCCCACACCCACCAAGTTAACTAGGAATAATTAATCTAGTTGGTAGCATGAGATCAAATGACTAATGGTGAGTTATAGCTTCAATTGGTCAAGATAAAACATGAGGGACTAATATTGCAGAGTGGGAAAATTGGTTTATTAAAACAAAAAAAACAAAAAATAAAACACAACACACACACTTGGTGTGTGTGTGTGTGAGTGAAATCGTCCAGGAGAAGGAGCAAGAGCTCCCAACCCTAGCTCATCCAAATTCATCAAATTGGAGGGCCAAACGACGCTTAAATTCACAACTGAACGTGGATTAATGATCACCCGAACAAGAGGACCATAAGGTATGTAAAATCTTGGTGTTTGGTGAAGTTGTAAGAATTTGATAATCATCCTAATCGCGAATTAGGCATGGATTAGAGAAGCTATGGCTAGATTAGTGATGTATACTTGCTTAGGAACGAAACCCTAAGTGAAAATCATACATAACATGCTATGAATTGAAGGATTTGATGAATTAACACACTTAGATAAGTGGGTTTTAATGTTATGATGAAATTGATGATATAGCTATGCTTAGAATCAACATGCATGATAACAAATAGAAGGTGTTCGATTAAACCATGAATTTGGGTACAAGATCATACTTCTCACGAAATGGGTTTTGTATGATATAAGAGAAATGATGTTAAGATCGTGATATAGATGCTTGAAATCATGTTACCTAGTAGTTAGTGTGTAAAATTTGATTTCTTTAAGAGTTCGGATGAAATGCCTAAGCGAAATTCAATAAACCAAATGTGCATTGAATAAGTTGATAAGTCGATTGACTTTAAAAAGTCAAACCGACCAAGTACGTGATCGAATGATAAATTCGACATAAGGAGCGTAGGATGGAATAGTCGTAAATGATTATGACTAACCTAACCATCTTACAATTTCAATGATAGTTTGACGCTTGGCAAGCTAGGTGAAAGTTTGGGGAAGGAAGCGGGTCAAACAAATCAAGAATGAAGGAAAAGCATAATTCGGATGCAATGTAAGTATAGCTTACACTAGTCATATATTTTGGAATATTCTTTGTCGTATTGATTACGAATAAGACAAATACCTAATTGAGATATGGTGTTCCGGCGTGTAGTCGTACGGAACAAGATAATTAAATATGATAAGAAAACATAGTGATGGCCAAAAATGAGTTAAATCGGTAATTCGATCATATTATGACGAATGAAACATGTACTTTTAAGGGTTACCATACAAGGTAAATCATAATAACCAATAAGGGTAAAATTGTAATTTGGTCACTCGTTGACAATAATTGTTGGTTTTGAAAGATACTTTATTTCGAAAGCCTTGATAGGCCAAAAAGCATTAAGAAGTGATTTATAATTAAAATGACCGCACGATGTAAATTGGAGTGAGTCGTGTAGGCGAGATGGCAATAAGCTTCATCTCGCCAATATAATCGGTCAATTAAAACAAACGAGTCAAAAGGGTGAAAACATCACCCTTTGACAATATCGACTAATGGTTTGTCGAGTTGTATGATTTCAGGAATAAATATCAAATGGATACTTACATCGCTATTACTTAGCGGTTACTAAAGCAAGGTATCGAAATGGGTCAATATATATATATTGATCCGAGCCAGGTATGTATAATATAGATTAACTACTCAATAGGAACTAGAGGCTCCTTGATAGTTAAATGCAGTCATATAGACATTTGGTTACTTTAATAAGCAAACCGAATGATTCATATGATGATCGTTGTGTTTTGAAAACATAATGACTTTTTGAATCAAATGCATAGTTTAAAACAGGGCTTTTGGGTCGAAAATGTTTTTAAAAGTCCTTTATATTAATGAAAGGACTAAATGGACCAAAATGCCCTTGTAAGCTAAATCGAGCGAACGACCCATAAAGGTTGTTCGGAAAAGAGTAGTATGCATAATTAAACACTTAGAATGAGTATACAAAAGCGAAAGATGTGAATCCTTAGTCACTTGACTCTATAATAGTCTTTGCCGTAAAATAAAGATTCGAGGGGTAAAACTCGGAGTTTAGGAAATTTCCACACTTAATACAACACAAATATAGTTGTGAAGAAAGATTATTTGATAAGAAGTGTGGTAGTATAATGCTTGATGTGAGTGAAAGAGATTTATGCTTAAAATAGGCTTAATTACCCTTAACGGGTCAAAATAAACATATGAGCGAAAACAGGTTAAGAATGCGTAAGAAACGCGTGATTCGAACCTAATATGATAGTCAATATTGAAATTATGAATTTCATGAGTTTATGGAGCATACAAATCTGTTTTTGCTTGATTTATGCATGAACGGGTCAAAACAGCAAAACATGATGAACATACAGCAGTTAGCAACTAAAGTTGTTACGGTGGTATTATACTGCCTTACGGCAGCCCCTGAAAGCCCAGTGGCTACCGTAACTTACGGTGACTACCGTAAGTTACGGTAGCGCCCAGTTATTTTTGTTAAATTTTGTTTCGCGAATCCATTTGAACAAGTTTTAAACCGCGTATGACTAAAATCATTTCATGTTTATGAAATGTAGGTTACCTAACAATACCGGATGACGACTGAGCCCGACGAAGAACCGAACACACGAGATTAAAGCTTCCGCGAATAGTTTCGTCGTCACGTTTTAAACGGCGAATTAAATTACAAAATGTTGGAATGTTTTATTTAGTAAAATGTTTTAACAAAATCGTATTTTTAAGTGTGTGTTTAATCTTAATACATTATTATAATTTAAAAATGTTTGGATAATTGATTAAAATAGACTTAGGGTGTTACAGGGAGCTCCGGTGTTATTTGTCAAGAAGAATGAACAACACTTGAGAACTATTCTGGAGCTACTTAAGAAAGAACAATTGTATGCCAAATTCTCAAAATGCGAATTTTGGATTCGTGAGGTCCAATTTCTCGGTCACGTTGTGAATGAGAATGGAATATATGTGGACCCAGCTAAGATAGAAGCCATAAAGAACTGAAACGCTCCCAAGACCCCAAAGGAAGTAAACAAGTTCTAGGCTTAGCGGGATACTATCGTAGATTCATTGAGAATTCTTAAAATTTCTCAACCGCTAACCTCACTCACTCAAAAGGATAAAAAGTTCGATTGGGGTGAAAAACAAGAAGTGGCATTTCAAACACTCAAGGATAAACTATGCCAAGCACCAACCTTATCACTCCCTGACGGTACCGATGGCTTTGTGGTGTATTGTGATGCAACGCACCAAGGCTTGGGTTGTGTTCTAATGCAACGTGAAAAAGTCATCGCGTACGCATCACGACAATTGAAAGTTCACGAAAAGAATTATACCACTCACGACCTGGAGTTGGGCGCAGTGGTATTCACTTAAAAGATTTGGCATCACTATCTCTATGGTACTATGTGTACCATATTCACTGATCATAAAAGTCTTCAACACATATTCGACCAAAAGGAATTAAACATGCGCCAACGACGATGGGTAGAATTGTTGAACGACTATAACTGCGAAGTCAGGTACCATCCGGGAAAAGCAAACATTGTGGCGGATGCTTTGAGCTGGAAAGAATGAGTCAAGACATTTCGATTACGAGCTTTAGAGTTGACAACTCAAACAAACATCACTACTCGAGTGCACGATGCACAACAAGAAGCTCTAAAGCTGGAGAACATTCAAGCAGAATCCTTGCGAGGAGCAAGGAAACAAATGGAAACAAACAAAGATGGCACTTTATATTTTAGGGGAAAGAGGATCCCCTATTTTGGCGGCTTACGAGAGTTAGTGCTGGATGAAGCACACAAGCCCAGCTATTCAATACACCCAGGATCTGATAAGATGTATCAGGATTTGAAAGAATACTATTGGTGGCCTAAACTCAAGGAAGATATTACGACCTGTGTTGGGAATTACCTAACTTGTGCAAAGGTCAAGGCCGAATATCAAAAGCCATCTGGGTTACTACAACAACCCGAGATTCCTGCTTGGAAATGGGAGCAGATATCAATGGACTTCATTACAGGACTCCCACGGACCTCTCGAGGTCATGACATGATATGGGTTATCGTTGATCGGTTAACCAAGTCGGCTCACTTCCTACCTATTCGTGAAAATGACAGTACCGCGAAGTTAGCTGAAATCTACCTCAACAAGATTGTGGCACGTCATGGAGTGTCTATTTCAATAATCTCGGATCGCGATGGTCGCTTTGTGTCAAGAATATGGCAATCATTTCAAGAATCGCTTGGATCTCGTTTGGATCTAAGTACAGCATTTCATCCGCAAACTGATGGCCAAAGCGAACGAACCATCCAAACATTGGAAGACATGCTTCGTGCATGTGTGATGGATTTGGGTGGAAACTGGGATACTCATTTACCTCTGGTAGAGTTTTCTTATAATAACAGTTATCACACAAGCATCAAAGCTGCCCCATACGAAGCACCATACGGACGGAAGTGCCGATCACTGCTGTATTGGGCGGAAGTCGGAGACAAACAACTCGTTGGCCCTGAACTAGTCCAAGAGACTACTGACAAGATAGCAAAGATACGAGACCGTATCAAAGCGGCTCGTGACAGACAAAAGAGCTACGCAGACAGAAGACGTAAACCATTATCCTTCGAGGTCGGAGACAAAGTCTTACTAAAAGTCTCGCCTTGGAAAGGCGTAGCAAGATTCGGGAAACGCAGAAAACTAAACCCGAGATACATTGGGCCATTTGGATTCTAGAAAAGATCGGTAGTGTCGCGTACAAGTTGAAACTGCCAGAAGAACTCAGTAACGTACACGACACATTTCATGTGTCGAATCTCAAGAAAAGTCCGACCGTTGATACAGTTATCATCCCAGCGGATGACATTCATGTAGACGACACGCTCCAGTTTATCGAAAAACCCGTTGAGGTTATGGATCGGAAGGTCCACAAGACAAGGAGAAGTCGTATCAAACTAGTCAAGGTCCGTTGGAATTCACGTCACGGACCCGAGTACACATGGGAACGTGAAGATCAGATTAAGGCAAAATATCCCCACCTGTTCGAGAAGACTCCTGCAAAGGATGGCTCAACTTGAATTTTGGGACGAAATTCTTTTTAACAGGGGGAGAATGTGACAACTGGCAAATAACTGGTAATTCTGTACAATCTAATCACTATTTATATTTCTTAATCTCATGCATTTAGCGTAATTTAATTACGTAACTGTGTCGTATATGGATTACAGTGTTAGGACAAGAAAACAAAGCTAAAACATATGTTGGTTTTCGTCGTAATGCGAAACCAAACAAACAATGTCCTAAAAAGTGTTGGTAGAAAGTGCTGTGTGCTTTCATGTCAGCAAACCGTGAAATCAGACCGAAACACTAAAAAACGACACTCGGATAACATAACTGAGTCCATTTATATAAGAAAACACTATTATGAAAACACATCTTGCAAAGAAACAAGACTTTCCGGTATAACGCCCTAATATAAAAAATGTCCGTTTTGGCTTAAAATATAGCATTTTTAACGTGTCCGAACCTATAACAAAGTATTTCCGGGACTTCGGAATAATGTCAATTGATGAAAAACACACTAAAACAATAAGATGATATCAACAGAATGTTCATAATCACAAGTTTCCGGTATTACATCGCTTTGCGCTAAAATAGTTCGTTAGCGAACCGACGAAATAGTAGGCGACATTTTTGTCACGAAACAAGCAAACGAAGAATCTGGCAAACTAGTTAAGCAAAATTTGGAACTCGGAATCACTCCATACATCTTCGGATGCGGTTTGACCACTTGCGGAAAATATTTGTCGGTACGACACAAAAGCACTGTTATTGAACCGACGACCGAACGAAAGACATTTTAAGCGTCAGAATGCACTTTTTACTAGTTGGACAAACTATTTAGTATTAATTCAAGTCCTAATCCCTAATTACCCTTTTGATGGTGTACTTTAAACCCTAATCACCTTACTTTAATTAATGACCAAAATATCTAATTTTTAACAAGTTTAACCATATTTTTATAAAATATTTACATTCTACCCCCCCCCCCATGTCAAAATCGGTCATTGTGGGTCCCCAAATATTCAACCTACAATTTGAAAGTTTTGGATAAAGGAGTATGGTGTTGGTGGACTTTAGGGACTTGAAATGATTCATATCTAACTAACTAAATATTATCCCATATCTACCATCATAGTCATCATACTTATCGTCTTTGAAACACCAAAACCTCCTCTCAACACCCCCTAACTTACGGCAGCCCTCAACCCCCCACAAACCATCTTCAATCTTCACTAAACATCTCACTTTACACCTTTTCTAGCCATTCTAAGATCACATAAACTTGGAGCATTATTTGGAGCACTTTTGGAGCTTAATTTCTTCTTATTTTCTTGTCTAACTAGTGCAATCTTGTAAGATCTCTAACCATCATTTTTGAGCTCCATATTATTAGTAGATTATTATTGTACAAGTTGATTATCTTGAATTTAAAGCTTAACGTAATCAAAAACCCTAAACACAAAGCTAATAAACACTAAATATGAATATATTATGTGTTGATTTATGTTGTTTAGTGTTAATATGTTCATGTTGAGTATGTTATTTTTGTTGAGATTAGTAGCTTAAAGCTTATGCTTATGATGATCTCATGATTAGATTCATGTAGTATTTAAGACTTATGTTCATCTTACCATGATGAACATAAATATACGATTTAAACATGGATATGTTTAAATCTTGTGAGATCATCATACTCACTTCCATGAACTAAATATGTATTTAAAAGATTTCATAAAGAAACAAGAGTTTAAAAGGGGTTTACAACCTAATCTTGAAAGATTAGTAGACTTTGATTTTACAAGACTAGTTAAAAGACTTGATTATTACAAGATATCATCATAAAAAGCCTTGTAATCAAAGGGGTTAAAGTGTGAAACTTGATTTGAAGTTATGGCAAAAATGATTTAATTAAAAGTCTAGCAAAAATATGAAAATTATTTGTCATAACCAAGTTGTTAAAATACACTTGTTAAGTTCATGGAAATGAGGGTTAAAGTGTATGTTATCATGTATAAAAAGTTGATACATTGAAACTTGATTTGGAAAATTGATTGTGATTATGGTTTAAACGCGTTTTTATAACGTGGGAAACGTCATAGTTTTTGGGGAAACTATGGCGAATTTTTCTAAAAATATAATCGCGATTAAAGAGGGGATTAAAGGGTGATTAACAATGTTAAACGAGATTAGTGGTCATAAACGTCATTTTGGAAACCCTAATGAGAATATTTAAGTCTTAAATATTCAATAAGTTTTATGGACTTAAACTTACTCTTTTACAAAAATAAATGGTTAAAAGTGTAACCATATATGTATATATAATTTTTGGTAAAAATTATATATTTTTAGAAACCTGTCAAGTGCATGTAATATGTGCTATATGTGTATGTATTAGATACCTATAGGGTGACCAAAATAAATACACATACATGTTCCTACATGGTCCAAGAAATGCTATTAAATCGGACAATTAAATAAAATGGCCGAAATGGAAATACATAACACTTGATGACAACGAATTGGGCGTATCGACATCGTGAACAAGTTACTACAATGTCGAGTCTAAAAATAACATATTTTTAGACACTAGAACGAACACATAACTAAATGGTCAAAAACAAGAATCCGGAAAGTCGAGAACTATAAAAATTACCAAGTATTTTTCTTGTGAAAAACGAACTTATTAAGTTACTTGCTTGGTAAATTGTCGGAAAAAAAGCAAGAGTATATTTAATGGACTCACCAAAAATAAATTATTTGGGTTAGGCCCAAATTACTAACATACATGGGCCAAGGCCCAATGACAAATATATGGGTCAAGACCCAAATTTCTAAAGTACATGGGCCAAGGCCCAATGATAGTAAAACTAGGGCTAGGCCGAATAACAGTAAAACTAGGGCTAGGCCCAATAACAAGAAAACTAAGGCCAGGCCCAATAACAAGAAAACTAGGGCCAGGCCCAATAACAAGAAAACTAGGGCGAGGCCCAATGACATAAAACTAGGGCTAGGCCCAATAACAATAAAACGTGGGGTAAGCCCAATGACATAGGTTCGAAGCCGTTCACATATAATCCAATACGTATAGAATGCATGTATATACATAACAATCGAGCGAGTAAACTATCAACACTCTAAAATACAAAGTTGATCCAAAGATGACAAACGAGAACATAATAAAGTATTCAAGATGAACAACTTGTACGAGGTCTGAAAGACCTAGTGTCTAACGAGATTAGTACACATGTAGGTTATTGACACGTACGGACGCTCACGTCGATTTCATACTACATGGAACGCAAATTTGTGAGTTCATGTCCCTCCTTTCAGTGATTTAAATGTTTTGGTTTTAAAACAATTGAGGGGAAATACATGCTAAAACTACGGATATGTTAGCATACATGCTAATACTATGGGTTTGTTAGCTATGGGTTTAGATGATAACACGACCAATGTACATAAGTAGGATGATAACATAGTAACCATTAATCACTTAGTGACCAAGGTGCAAAAGGTGTAGATCTATTGAGCTTGAGACACGCTCCACTCCTTTGATAGGCCATAGGAGTGCTTTTGTGATCCTAGAAAATGTCAAAGTTGTTTCGATTTGGTTACGTAACTTATGGTACATAATGTCAGGGGTTCGCTACCCACTGATAGATCCTTAAACTCCATATATGCTATTAACAAACCTGGATTTCAATACAAGAATGCAAAGATTTCATATGATAACAATAACTGCATGAACTCGCTCAACTTTTTGTTGATCTTTTTAAAACTACATGTATTTCAGGAAACAGGTCTTGAGCCGGTGATTCACTACGGGAAATGGGAAAGTCAATGACAATGATGGCCACTTTTGGAGGGTTTGTCTTTTATATCTCAACCTCGTATGGGTATATAGGGGACAAAACCTCACTATGTCTTTTGTCAAAAACTACCTTTTGTTATTTGTAAAATAACTTTGAATATGCTATGTCAAACGTTGTTGAAACTTGGAAACTACGTTGGAAAACTTGTAATCTTTTGTGGAAAACAATATATCTATGGTATCGTTATGGTTTATTATGTTTAATCATTTGGATGCAATGATTACCTTTCTTACGTCACACACAATACGCTTCCGCTACTAGCAGGGTGTGACATTCTTTGCTACAGTATCAGTTTCCAAGTTATCATGACCTACATCTGCCGGTCATTACCACATGACATTCAATTATTAGCAATATGATTATCTGATTTGGGTTACAAAGCCTAGACATGGAGGACCGAAGCTGAAGGTGGGTTGGAGTCCAACAGGACGTTTGAGATGTGGAGACGGTGACGTTTTTGAGAAGCGGAGGCAATTGGTGAAGCAATATGAGGAGGAATGTGGAGCGAGATGGAAGTGCGGTGGAGGATAACGGATGCTTGGTGGAGATGCCGGTCACTGGAAAACTCAGTTAATACCACACACCACAGCCACCGCTTCTGATTTTGGTGAACATAGAAGCTTGGCTCGGCGATGTCTCACCCTGGCCACCGGGATCTCCTGCCGCCGTCGTTGTCGATGGAGGTGGGTGGTGCCTGTTAGTCACCACTGTTGTCGCCGATCATAATTGAAGAAACACTAGATAATTGACCGGAATCGAATTATTTAGGGGGTTTGGATCTGCATAAAAGGGGGTTGTTCTCTCTCGTTTGATTCAATGCAACTGACCTTCTTCTTCGGTAAACTCTGCAAAACAAAGCAGCGTTATCCTCGTCAAGGGGAGAAGAGGGGTTCTCTCCTTGACCCGACTCCAGCGTGAGAATAAGTATGTGTTTATGAAGAAGAAGAGGTATTGACGAAGTGTGTGTAACTTGAATTTCATACCTGAATTGTTCTCATATTTATAGCCAAGAGTTTTGGGCGGGAAAACTTGTTGGTGAAATGCTGACGGAAGATGCTAACCCCGTAAGTGGTTACATTTCCTTCCGTTAAGCTTCTCAATCCGACGTGAGTGCACACGGATCGCTGTTTAGATCTATGGTTGGGGGTTTGCCACGTGGAAAGTGATCAAGTGGAGGTTTCTCTCAAATTTCATGCCATCATCGTGATTTCAGGGATGCCTGAGGTGATGACACGTGTCCAGACGGTTGTAACCGTTTAGTGGTGCATGATTGGGTCCTTCTAGAAGGTTATTGCCATAATCCTGTGTGACTCTTTATCGTGTGGTACCAGTTGGGTAAATAATATCCAAATCTGGATATTATTAGGCGGAAGTGTTTAACTTAGGATTTTCATCCTTTGTTTATGGAGGAAAGTTCAAGGATTTATGATTTCCTTTTGGCGCGCAAGTGTTGTCTGCTATCTGTCTCTTAAGCCTTCTTTGTAGGACCAGTGCGTGGCCGCGCAAGGTCAAAAAGGGCTGAAAGACAAGGTTGTGGTATGGTCCTAAGTACTTGTTACAAGGTTTTTGGGACCTTACCCCTTCAAGTTCCCCCCAGTCTAGTGTTGCTCTTATGCAAGTAAGTGGAGCACTGGACTTATGAGAGGGAAATGCTTTTTGGCGCGAAAGTAGGGAATCTTCTATGAGAAGATTTACTTTGCTTATTATAAAGATTTTGAACATATTTGACTTTAGATGGGGCTAGTACAGTAAGGACTGAGTGACAGGTTGTCACTGTCAGTTGTCCCTTACTGTTCGTGCTTTGCACGCGCGCGTGAACTCGCGTTTGTGTTGATTCTCACTCGCTGCTGTCGCTTGGGTAACTGTGATATCCGGAAAAGGTGCTATGGCAGTTACCGATGCTATTTATTGCGGTGAGTATATAAGTTTGTTTGAGTTGCCCCTTTCTGTTAATCGTTGCTTTGTTGAAAACTTTTCCCCTTCCTTTCTTCATTATCCGTTAAGAAAAAATTTGTCATTTCTTCCTCTTTTGTCAATCGGAGAACACCAAGAAGACTTATCCGAAGAAATGTCTGCTGAACTTCCACCGTTAAAGTGGCCCAGAGCAACTTTCGATGGTTTGGTTCAAAACCTTAGATTCCCGAAGAACTGGGGTGCCCTGTACCCTGAGGAGGGTCAGACAGCAGCAGATGCTCCGGCCGGGTATAACACTCTCTTTTGGGATTTTTTTCTGTGAAGGCAACTTTCGCTTGCCTGTAACAAAAATTTTCCTTGAAATCCTTGAGTATTATAAGTTTCATATCTCCCAACTGCTCCCTATTGGCATGGTTAGGGTTCGACATTTCGAGTTTGTGTGTCGGACGATGCATATTGAGCCAACAGTCCTTCGATTTAGGGTTTTTCACCAAATGCACTGTACCCAAGGGTTTTACTCGTTTGTCCAAAGAGCGTCCGCAAAGAAGATTTTGCAACATCCTCCAAAATCTTTCCATGATTGGAAACAAAAAATTTTCTTCATCAAGGCAGGGGTGATTCCGATGAGGATGGTTCTAAGGGGAAAAGAAGACGTCCCTATTGAAACGATTCAGACCCCTGTTGACGAGAATTGGTATCAAGATCTGAAGGACGTTCCTAACATTGCCTTGCCAGAGAAAGCCCTTGTTGGTGCTAGTATGAGTTTGAATTGGAAGATAGACCGGGAAGACAAACCGGTGTATACGGAGGATGGTAAAGGTATAATTGGGATTTTGCCCCTTCTTCCTTTTTTTTTTGTTTTGAACTTGCTCTTCCTCCCCTGCAGTTGTTTCGTTGTATGTTGTATGTTGTTGCATATAAGAGAGAAGGCGGAAAGATAGGTACTATTCAGAAGAAGCCTGATGAGGAGCTTTGGTACCATCGGATTGTGAGGAATTTTGTACTTCCTCAAGAGGCTGATTTATATGCCCAACCTGCTGCTGGTGTTGGTGAGCTTGCGTATTTTGTTTGTTGTTTGCTTTCTGTTATGCGCTTGAACAAACTTTATTCTGCGCTTTCATAGGTGAATTGTCAAATTTGGGCATAGGCCCCGAGAAGAAGAAGCGCGCGACAACCGGTAACGTTGCGCCTAAAAAGAGTGATGCGGAGAACACTCATTCCTCCAAAGTCAAAAATGTTGGAGGAGAGAAGAAAGGTATGCGTCGTTCCTCTGACTCCTGTTGTGATTATGTGGTGGTTTCTGACTCTTTAGAGGGTCTTGCGCCTGCAGTTACTGTTAGGAGGCCGAAACCTAAACCGAGAGATACTGCTGATATCCCTCCATCCAACCCAGATGATCCCATTGACTTAGAGTCCAGTCCTGAACACTTGGTGCGAAAGAAGGCGGGTAAAAGGAAACAGACTGATGCTGAAGCTGAGGGTCAGCCCTCAAAGAAGATCCAGAGGAAGAAAATTACCAGGAAAGGCAATCTGGACGCTTTTATTTCTGAGTCTGTTCCTAGTAAGTGTTACCTTTGCTTCTTTTCCTCATGCGCATTAGATATTTACAGAATTTGTTGTTTTTTCAAAAGTCCCTGTTTCTCCTGTTCCCACAGAGCCGCAACCTGTGGTTAATGAAGAACTCTCACCTTCTCCTCCGCGTGCTTCTGCTGCTGATCAGTTAGAGACTACGGAGGTTCCTGATGGTGGCTGGAGAAGACTGTTGAGGTTGACAAGCCTGTTGATGTTGCTGTAGAAGTTGAAAAGGTTGTTAGTCCGGGAGTTGTGGATGGTGTTGGTAATCCACGAACTCCTGAAACTGTTGCTCAAGACTTGGAGAAAGAAAAAACTGCTGAGAAGACTCCTGCTTCAACTTTTTCTCCCAAACCTTCTGATGTTTTGCCTGAGCGTGATGAGAAGGTTACTGTTGAGGAGCAAGGCTCATTTTCTGGTGCTGGCAAAAATTCTCCAATCCGCCCAGAGGAAACCCTGGGGGATTACTATTACAGAACTTATTCGGAGAAAGACGCTTCCGAGCTTCATGCCCTGTTTGGAATTTGAAGAAAGGTGAAACTTTCTCGGATTGGCGCGTGTGCCGAGATTGATTGCAGGGGATATTTCCGCCTGGGGAGATCAAGTTTCAAGAAAGCCGGCTTCATGAACAAACTTATCATGCTTACCTTGAGGAGACTGCTTCTTATGTTTCTACCACTCATCGCATAGTGCGTAAGTGGCATAGTATGCATAAGGATTGGGAGGCTTTCAGGGTGTCACAGAAGAAGTTTGCTAATGATGAAAAGCGCTTGGCTCAGTTAAAAGCTAAATTGGAAGCTGATCAAGCCAAGTTTGAGGCTGATCGTAAAACTGAGGAGTGGTCTGTTGCGGGTTGGAAGAGGAAAGCGGAAGCCAAAGCTGCCCTCCTTTCCGAAGGACGTAAAAACTGGAAGAAAATTTGCGAAAAAGATAATGTTGAGAAGGTAAATCTCCGCAATGTCATCAATAATCTCAAGGCTGAGATTGAAAAACTGAAGAAACAGGATACGAAGGTAGAAAAGTTGAAAAATGAGAAGGCTGATGCAGAAGCTGCGCTAGAAGAAGCGCGTTCTCATAGGGAGCGCAGTGAGCAACGAGAGGTACAAGCTTGCGCCACTCTTGCTCTTAGAGATAAAGAGTTAGAAGAACTTACTGCTTTGCTTTCTGACCAGGAACAACTTAAAAAGGATCTGGAACTTGCGCATTCCGAAAAGGCTGAAACCTCTCGCCGTTTGACTGAAACCGAAGAAAAATTAGAAAATTCTGAAACGGTGCGGGCCACAGCGGAAAGCGAACTTAAACCTTTAAAGAGTGATATGGCGTGGCTGAAAGATCGTGGAATTGCCTGTGTAAGTTGCTTCTTATTTTTTGTTGCGGGAATGTTTTTGTGCCTTCTTGTTATTTACCCTTTCTTATTTTCATAGGTTGCTGAATCAGTGTTGAATTCTAAGGAGTTGGATAAAACCGTTGCGCGTTTAGTTGTTGCTGCGCGAAAGGACGGGTATGCCCAAGGATACGCTGAGTGTTCTCAGCATGTGAATAGCGCTTTGAAGGTTGATTGGGATATCAGCAAATCCGCGACTTATGGCGCTAACACTGGTGCTGCGCTTACTGCTTTGAAGGCAGAATTTAACAACTTGCAGCTTCCCGTTATGGATCTTATAAATGTTGTGCTACAATCTGATGATCACGTGGCACAACTAAAGGAAATCTTTCCGGATGAAGGTGAAGATTTAGTGTAGGTTCTTTTGAAATTGTATTGAACAATTTTCTGTAATATTTGGGATGTATATTCCTTTCTTTGTTGGTGCGCTGTTGCGCAAGTAACTAAAACACTGCCGTGTTTGATAGTTTTTAAGGCGTATTTGTACGCCGAGAATAGTATGTCGTGTGTTTTTAGTTTACAATATTTTGCATGAATACAATTACTTTGATTGAGTAAGGCGAATGAAGTTGGTATAAAGCTCATGTGTGAACTTATGGTCGTTTGTGACGTAATCACTGACCGTTCATGAGGCTTTGTTTTGTAATTACCATAATGTTTTTGCGCTTACTAAAAGAAATTGCATGCACTTTGTAAGAAAAACACAAGAATAATTTGCTTGTTTATTTCGGGGTAGGGTACAGAGGCCATTACAAAGTTTGCTAATAAATATACGAGACTTAACTTACTCTATTCTCCCGCTTTGTCTTGATAAATCGTGTCTTTCTGCGCGGAGACCATAGAGTTTCTTCTTAGTTTTTCGCCCTTTTGCTCGGGCCTTCCTCGCCTCGAGTTATCTGCTTTATTTCCTTGCGCACGTTTTGTAGCAGATGTGTGAGCTCGCCGCTTTTAAGGGCTTTCTCAATCTCGGTGCGCAAGGAAATGCAATTGTTGGTGGTATGGCCACTGTCCTTGTGATATTCGCAATACTGGGCTGGGTCTTGTCCACGCTTGTTTTTCATGGGGATCGGTGGCTTGAACTGATAATCTTCAGTGCTTAAAACTTCCGCGGGGGGTTTTAGTTAAGAAAGTCCATTGCCTCTCCTTGTTCTCCTGTTTGATTTCCCTCTGCGCGGCAAGTTTATTGATCGTTGCCCGAGCATCCTCAGATGAATGGTTTCCCGAGCCAGAATCGCGCCATCCCTTCTTGAATTTCCTCCCGCCACTTGAGCCTAAGTCGGCGGGTCAGTTATGTGGCGGTGGCGGCCTATTAGTGGTAAGGTTCTTTTCTGTTTGTGCGTAAACCTTAGCTGCTGCCATCACTTTCTCCCAGCTTTTCGGGAGGCCTTCTGTCCCAGACAGGACCTTGATCATATCATCGCATCTGACCGCATATTTGAACTGTGCGCGAATAAGTTGCTCGTGGACTCCCCCGATCTACAGTACTTCTTTGTTATATCGGGTGATAAAGTCCTCCAGGCTTTCGTCGTCATGACGCCAAATGTTCATCACATCTGATGTGTCTCGGATAGATCGTCGTTGTTGACTAAAACGAGTCAGAAATTTCTTGCGCAGATCTTTCCATGATGTGATGTTCCCGATGGGTAAATTATCGAACCAGATTCTTGCAGCGCCAGTAAGGGTCTGTACGAAAAGATGGCACCATAATGGTAGAGTCCAGCCACCTACTAGCCCTGCGCTTGTAAAAACCCTCAAGTGGTCATCAGGGTCTGTCAGCCCATTAAATTTACCCACGTTGGACGGTAGTTTAGCTTTCTCAAGCGGAGCCAAAGCTATTTCCATGATGAACTTTGAATTTTCCGCTGCTTCTGCAGGGCGGTAAATCAAATCATAGTTGTGTTCAGCCTCGGGGTTGTAAACCGCACGGGGTTTACACTTGTTATAGTTCAACCGACTAAACACACTGACGTTGTCACCTATGCGATAGGTTGGATCATCTTCACTGGTGTAGGTATTTCGTTGAGAACCCAACCTAGTGTGAACTGATGCTCTCCGGTGGGAATGTGACTCATCTTGATGCTCTCGTCGACGACTCCCAGATTGGGTATACTCATATATCGATGGAGATCTGGAGTATACCTCTGTGTCTTCGATGTGAGACGGGCCCTCACGTTGAGAAGCATGAGCACGAGATCCTGGCCTTCGCGACTGAGTTTGAGGAGCAGTCTGTGCACACAGCTGTGTGTATACTGCATTTAGTGCCCCTTGAGACCTGTCGTACCAGGAGATTGGAGTTTCTCCTGGAGGCAGAATTGAGTGAACAGGGATTTCTGGCTGTATCCCCGGAGTGATAGGTTCATTCACATGATTGGATTGCACCTCGTTGTCATCCGATGCATCCTCTGGAATTCCTTCAACCTGAAAGTTGTTTCCGACATTCGGCCGAGGGCCGGTTTGCCGATGAGACGGTGTTTTTTCCATATGCAAATGGAATCAACAGGGTAGATCAAAAAACGAGAGAATTTGGATGAGACAGAGAAATCGGTGGGCGCCAATGAAGAAACACTAGATAATTGACCGGAATCGAATTATCTAGGGGGTTTGGATCTGCATAAAAGGGGGTTGTTCTCTCTCGTTTGATTCGATGTAACTGACCTTCTTCTCCGATAAACTCTGCAAAACAAAGCACCATTAGCCTCTTCAAGGGGAGAAGAGGGGTTCTCTCCTTGACCCGACTCCGGCGTGAGAATAAGTATGTGTTTATGAAGAAAAAGAGGTATTGACGAAGTGTGAGTAACTTGAATTTCATACCTAAATTGTTCTCATATTTATAGCCGAGAGTT
This sequence comes from Helianthus tuberosus, assembly GCA_030545235.1. Taxonomy (NCBI): domain Eukaryota; kingdom Viridiplantae; phylum Streptophyta; class Magnoliopsida; order Asterales; family Asteraceae; genus Helianthus; species Helianthus tuberosus. The sequence continues at coordinate 174,912,041 of CM060425.1, read as the reverse complement.
TTGGGCGGGAAAACTCGTTGGTGAAATGCTGACGGAAGATGCTAACCCCGTAAGCGGTTACATTTCTTTCCGTTAAGCACAGCGATCCGACATGAGTGCACACGGATCGCTGTTTAGATCTATGGCTGGGGGGTTTGCCACGTGGAAAGTGATCAAGTGGAGGTTTCTCTTCAATTTCATGCCATCATCGTGATTTCAGGGATGCCTTAGGTGATGACACGTGTCCAGACGGTTGTAACCGTTTAGTGGTGCACGATTGGGTCCTTCTAAAAGGTTATTGCCATAATCCTGTGTGACTCTTTATCGTGTGGCACCAGTTGAATAAATAATATCCAAATCTGGATATTATTAGGCGAAAGTGTTTAACTTAGGATTTTCATCCTTTGTTTATGGAGGAAAGCGCAAGGATTTATGATTTCCTTTTGGCGCGCAAGTGTTGTTTGCTATCTGTCTCTTAAGCCTTCTTTGTAGGACCAGTGCGCGGCTGCGCAAGGTTAAAAAGGGCTGAAAGACAAGGTTGTGGTATGGTCCTAAGTACTTGTTACAAGGTTTTTGGGACCTTACCCCTTCAATAATGAAGACGATTGTAACCGCTGTCAATGGAGCTTGGTGAGGGTATTGCCATCGCCGGCAGCCGTCCGACAGCTGTGGATCTCGCCTGAGAACCATAAGCCTCTCATCTTTCTCACTCCGTAGGTAGTTTAAAGTATTTTAAGTGGTAATTGATTTGTGGAGGAGGTGGGATAACGACAAGATGATGGGCAAATGTGTCAATTTAGTTTTGAAATGAAAATGCAAATATCCGTATATTAAACATGACGTTTAAAAGTGGGTTAGATTATTACTGATAAACAAATGTTTGTGTTAAAAGATCTAAATATAAGTTTTATTATATTTTTTCCCGATTATGAATACAGCTTGCTATAATATTCTAGATAGATTAATAACCTGACATTCATTCAATATGGTGATTAAAAAAATAGAACTTTAACTTGGGTATAGGTAATTATTTAGTGCATAAAAAAGTATGTTAAATCTATATCCATAATACTATATTAAGAGAACTGGGTTTTCTAACCTTTCCGTAATACTATATTATAGATTAAGAGAACTGGGTTTTCTACCCTTTTCGTAATTTTGCCATAGGTACAAATCTAGAAGCACCATGTACAAATGAAGCAAGCTATTTTAGAGGGGGGGGGGGAGTTGTACAATGTCCAAAAATTTAAGACACTTTAAGGGTATTTAAGGGATTTCGCATAGGGTTAACATGGAGATTTCGCATTGTGCAATTGAAGGGTCCGGCTTTCCCTTTATCCAGCCTCTAATGCTTCAGTTTTCATACGTCGAAGGGTTTTTTTAAACCCCTAATCGACTTCAGATCTTGATACGATGAAACAAAGACAGAACGGCAAGGAGAGAGACCCTCATCAATTGCAGGTTAGTGAATGTAGTTTTAATTCTTGATTGAATGTTGCAACTAAAAGTCCTGTGTTTACATTCTCTTATTTGTTTGATTTCTTCAATTTCATCTCATCAATCTGACCACCTGCTAAGGGTTTCCTCAAAAGTACATCATGGCGATGGAATCAGGTACGCCCGATGGTTAGTGTGTATATATATATTAGTGTTTATATGTATAATGCGAATATTTGTTGATTTAATATCTTTTTAGAACTGCAATCTGTTGAATGTTAGGGTTATAAGATCTCGCTAATCTTCAATCGTGTTCGTGATTCGATACTCGTGAGTTTTCAACCATCAATTCAGCATTCACAATTCGTGTTCTTGATTCGTTAGTCGTGTTTGTGATTCCTTAGTCGTGTTTGTGATTCGTTACTCATGTTCGTGTTCGTGTCTCGTGATTCGTTTTGTAAACCACATGGTTTTTGAAGTTCGTTAGTTCTGTGAATTTGTTGGGTGGTTCGGTAAGTTCGTTGGTTGATTTTGATTCTGTTTTAGTTTTATTGTAACATTGAATCTTTTAGTACAAATAAATACTTGGGGTTTGATTTCAATAAAAAATGGTCTTTGGTTTTAGTATAATGGGAAGTGTTTCTAGGTAGTCCGCTAACTGATTAAGCGGACTTAAAGTCCGCCTGTGGAATTGAAAATTGAGGTTCATTTATATATCGTATACAAACTCATCTTGATACAAGTCTTGTTTGGTGTTTTGCTTTTCAGGGGTGGAGGTAGAAGAGGAAAGGGATGGCATGAAAATGGTCGAGGTACTAAAAAACGTAATTCAGTTAACGATTATATCTTCGGATAGAGGCGTTTAAGCATCGTGTGGTGGTGGATCTGAAGTATGCTGATCCGAGTCTGTTTTGAAGAAACAGAAAAGAAATGAAGAATGGTAACAACTTGAAACTCCTTGAATCAGATCGTCGTTTTGATTTTCTAACTTCAAACAATGAGACAGTAGGTTTGATTTGCTTACGATGTCTTATAAAAAGCATCCAAAGATGTTTCTCTCAGCTGGGTTTGGATATTCTGTTGTCATATAATTTGGCTTATTTAGTTTACTGATTGTTTCAGGTCTTTAAATTAAAACAAGCCAGGGATGGGAAAAATTGAGTCTGACCTTGAGCTTGTTGAATTTAAAAAGCTTCTTCCTCATGTCTCTAACCAAAGGTAATTTAATTTCTTTAATATATATGATTAAAAATTATTTATACTTCCTTATTCAAACTAAGCCTAAGAGTTGTTATTTCAATTTTCTTATACTTCCTTACTCAGACTTAAAAGATGATGTTATTAAGGTGGCTCCTGGAAGCATGGAGTTAGTTGGATTAGAGAAACTTAAAAAACTTCTGCGAGAAAACCCGTACACATCTGCTGAGATGCCTGATTGTGGTTTGTATGGATGCATCCTAAAGCGCAAGATCGGAGCTACTGACGAGGGACAAGAATCCGCTCTTCGGGCTCTTTCAGCCGTAGAGATTAAAGTATGTGTTTTTATTACAAAGTATTGACCCGTACTCAACCCGGACCCGTTTTAACCTGACAAAATTGCCCCTTGATGTACAATCACTTTTAAAAAAAAATTTAACCAACCCGACCCGAAACTTTTTCTGACCCGGACCCGTTCTGATCCGAACCCGTTTCGACCCGAACCAAAACAACCCTTTTTTTAATTGACCTTTTTGACCCGAACCCGTTTTGATCCGAACCTGTTTTGACCCATGACCCGACCCGACCCGACCCGTTGTTTTACATGTGTGTTTCCCCAATCCGTTGATTTGCTTGTACATTTATTGACCCATGATCTTTGCTTTTGTGAATTTGTGATATTTTTTTGGTTGTTTTGCTATTAAATTAGTTTTTTATTGTAATTTATTGTTATTTTTTGTGTTTATATGCATTTGAAAATTTGTTTATTTAACTGCAACCTTTGTTGATCAACTTATAACTGCAACAATTCTTTTTCACATATATAAATTGGAATTTTAGATTCTTGTGTTATACGTAGAACCCTTTGACTGGTGGCTGTTATTTAAATTGGTGCATTTGTTATGTCTCTACTATATTTTTTTAGCACATAGTTGGGTTGCAAGTTGTTTGTGCCTTATACTTATACGTGTTTTACAGCTGCAAGGGCTAATTGACGTACTCAATTTCACTGCGGTAAATGGGAAAGCTATTCGTATCATGTACTTTCACAGAGACCCAAGCGTTCGTAAAAGTGGAACTGCAAATATATTCATCAAGGTATAACCATCGTTAATATGTCTCTAAGGCTCACTTTCGTGGAGTATGTTCTTTCTGTTTTTAATTACGTTCGTTTTTGTGTGCAGAATTTGGATAAGTCAATTGACAGCAAGGCATTGCACAACACATTTTCTAGCTTCAGTAACATACTCTCTTGCAAGATAGCTACAGACGGTACAAGCCAGTCAAAAGGGTTACAGGTTTGTGCAGTTTGAAACCGAAGAAGCTGCACAAACCGCAATCGATAATCTTAACGGTATGCTGATCAACGACAAGCAAGTTTACGTCGGTCACTTTCTTCGTAAGCAAGAACGTGACTCATCATTAAGCAACACAAAGTTTAACAATGTCTACGTGAAAAACCTATCTGAATCAACAACCAACGAAGATTTAAAAAAGATCTTTGGTGAGTATGGAACGATAACGAGTGCGGTTGTTATGAGGGATGCAGATGGGAAATCGAAATGTTTTGGGTTCGTTAACTTTGAAAATCTGGATGACGCTGCTAATGCTGTTGAAGCGTTGTTGGAAAGGCTAAGAAGAAATCAGAACGAGAACTTGAGTTGAAAAGTCGGTACGTTAAGAATTTGGACGATTCGGTTAGTGATGATAAGCTTAAGGAACTTTTCTCCGAGTATGGAACAATTACTTCATGTAGAAATTCCAAATCAGTTGTGGTACGAAATAGACATCATAACTGAATATGATATCAGTTGGGACACCCGCCGCAACGCGCGGGCATTCCCACTAGTAATGATAAAGTCATATCGCAATGACTTAAACTAAAAAGGTTAAATTGTTAATAGTTTCACAACTAGATTTACGACCCGCCGCAATGCGGCGGGGATTCTTTAGTTATAACTAAGTCGATTTAGGACGCGCACGGTATGTTAAACCTGTCAAACGGGAAAAATATACGATGTAAAAACGTTCACCCACACACGAACGTTGCATCGTGTTAATTCGCAAAATTTAGAACGAAACGTAAAAACGTTAAACCAAAGACGCACGTTGCGATGTGTTAAGTCACAAAATTTAGAACGAAACATAAAGCGAAAAATTTGCGGAAAATGAAAACTATAAAGGATCAAAGTTGAAAGTAAAAAAAGTTGTGAGGATAGATTGCAAAAGATAAAAAGTTTTGTGTTAAAAGTAAAAAACAAATAGTTTTGGGTTAAAAGTAATTTATGAAATAATTTTAGGTGAAAAGTAAAAAAATTAATTTTTTTTTTGAAAAACCCCCAAAGCCAAGGTTATAACAACCATATGCATAACCATTTTTTCTTTGAAAAACCTCCAAAGTCAAGATTACAACACATAAGTAAAAAAAATCAAAGTGGTTAAATTGGAAAAGATGAAAACTTTTGAATTAGAAGTGAAAAATCAAATTAATCAAAGGGGTTAAATTGTATAAGATGAAAACTTTTGAATTAGAAGTGAAAAATCAAATTAATCAAAGGGGTTAAATTACTAAAGATTAAAACTTTAAACTTAAATTGTCAAAGATTGATGACACTTTAGGGTTAAAAAGGAAAATTTCATTTTTTTTTTTGAAAAACTCCCAAAGCTAAAGATACAACACATGTATGCATAAAGAAGTTGCTAATTTATAGGTTTATAAAAATCATATTAATTAAAGGGGTTAAATTACCAATGATTAAAACTTTAAGCTTAAATTGTCAAACTTTAAAACTTTAGGGTTAAAAAGGAAAAAAAATTAAAACTTTAAACTTAAGTTGTCAAATATTAATACTTTTGGGTTAGAAAGAAAAATTCCAAATTTTTTTTGAAAACCTCCCAAAGCTAAAGGTACAACACATGGATGCATAAAGAAGTTGCTAATTTATAGGTATATAATATAATTATGGACACACAAATAATTTGTGTTCGTTTAAAAAAAAGTTAAATACGTAACTCGCTTTAATTTTGCCATTGATATTTTGATATACATCTATTGAAAACGAAGTTGTATTTAAAAAAAAGTATTTTCTTTGTGTCGTTATACAAGTAAAGCACCGTGACGAACCTAACAACATAAGTTGGTATTATGATAACCGGTACTAGTATATAACAATTTTAAAGTATAATATGGTTTTCAGTTAATGTAAAACATGTTTTCAGGCATACAAAGACTTCGTTTTTTTATTATTTTCTTTTTTAGTTGCTACAGAAGGTGTTAGTACAGTAACGAACCAAGTTGATATCGCGACGGGAAATACCACTAGTTTTATATAATAACAATCTTAAAAGGCCTTATAAATAGTAGTTTTTTTCTGACTTTTGACTTTTTGTGTTTCTTTTTTCCTTTTTTATTGATATCATGAGAACATGTATTAATATTTGATTTTATTGATCTACGTTATTATTGTTTCCGATTAGTGGAGATGATAATGAAAAAAGTTACGCCGCGTAGCGGAGGGAAAACAATCAAACTCCGGTCGCGTAGTAGGGTGGCAAAAACCTAGTTCTATTTTTTAATGGGTATTATCGTTAACCGATATCAATATCCGCATTTATTGTTTTCTGATAAATCAAGTCGATAACGACCAAAGTCACGCCATATAACACAAGGGAAGACCAATCATACCACCGCGTAGTGCGAGGAGAAAACCCAATATCAATTTTTGCTTTTATGGTTTTCGATAAGTCAAGCAGACAACGACCAAAGTCACGCCGCGTAGTACATTGGGAAAACGATCAAACTCCCGCCACGTAGCGCGGGGTAACCTTTTACCTTTTTTCCGTTGATATTAGACCAGACGTAATGGGCATTATAGGTGCATGAAAGAGTTTGATAAAGCCCTTAGCACCATCCCCTTGGGCGTTATAGGGGGCATGAAAAGTGAGAGGCATTTCTAGAATAATGCCCAAAGAGGAGGAAAAAAATGGTAAGTATTAAATGAAATGGGCATTAACCGTTACACATTTTTTTGCAGGGGCGTTATAATGTTGAGATGACGAAAAATGCCCCTTAGGGGGCATTAACCATTACACATGGTCTTATCGAAACCAATATCGATAATCGGTTTTATCGATGTTCGTTTTTATGGTTTCCAATGAGTCAAGACGGTAAAGACCAAAGCTACGCCGCATACCACAGGAAACACAATCAAATCTCGCCGTGTAACGCGGGGAAAAACCTAATTTATTAACATTTGTTGTATGGATCCAAAGAAGGCATTTTAGTTATTGGCCTATCAGTTTGCATAAGCATTTACAATAATATTATATGATATTTATAAATTCATATGCAACATAGTAAAAGCGATTTATTACTTTTTTATGACACATTTTTTTTAATTGGAGCCGTATGATTTGCGAAATAATCAAAGTGGAATTCAACACTTTTTTTAACACATTGAAAATCTATATCTATATCTATACAGTATACTATATAATAAAAGAAATCACTTTAGGGACACTTGTCATTATTCTAGATCATCCTTAATTATAAATAATAATTATTTAATTTAAATTATTAAATATTAATTACATTAATATAAATCTTATATACAAAAATAATATCGGATAACATTACCATCCTTAATTATAGATAATAATTATTTAATTTAAATTATTAAATATTAATTGCATTAATATAAATCTTATATACAAAAATAATATCGGATAACATTTTTTTGCCACATATATTCGGCATAATGGAAACCGACCCAAAGAAAAAAACAAATTAGATGTTGATAGATTTTCAAATTTATATTTAATATAAATAATAACTAGGTTATAACCACGTGTATTACACGAGTTGAATAAATAAATTTTATATACTAAATAATAAAACAATATATCTTTAAAAACCTCATTTATTGCACGGGTAGAATAGATGTAATTTTATATATTAAATAATAAAAAGTTATATATATAGGAACCATATTGTACGGGTTGAATAAATGTAACCTTATATACCAAATAATAAAAAAATTATATCTTTAAAACCATGTGTATTACATGGTTTAAATAAATGTAATATTGTTTACCAAATAATAAAAAAAGTTATATCTTTAAAAACCCTCGTGATACACGACTTGAATAAATATAATTTTATATACCAAATAATAAGAAAAATATATTAAAAAAAACTACTGGATAAAAATAATTAAAAAAATCCATTTTGATTTACAAAGATTTTTTTAACAATAAATAAACCCGTGTATTACACAGGGTTTTTAAAGATATAACTTTTTTTTTTATTATTTGCTATAGAAAATTAGATTTATTCAACCCATACAATACATAGAGTTTCTTTAAAATATAACTCTTTTATTATTTAGTATGTAAAATTACATTTCTTCCACCCATAAATACACATGTTTTTTTTAAAAATAACTTTTTTATTATTTGGTATATAAAATTACATTTATTCAAACCGCACAATACACGAGGTTCTTAAAAATATATATTTTTTATTATTTAATATATAAAATTATATTTACTCAACACGTGTAATAAAAGAGGTTTTTAAAAATATATTGTTTTTTATTTACTATATAAAATTACATTTATTAAACCCGTGTAATACACGGGGCTCTAACCTAGTAGTATAATAAGATGATTTCCGAAATTGTAAATCAAAATCAATCAATCAATCATACTCATTAAATCCCACACATAGCAAAGCTATTGGCAAGGTTTGGAGAGGGTAAGATATATGCACGCCTTACCCCTATCCTTAGCGATAAAGAGACTGCTTCCAGATAGACCCCCCGACTCCAAAACAAATAGCATGCAAATAAACAGAACTAAAGGATGTATATATAAAGAGTTATCAATAATAGGAGAAGCGGTGTAGTTGCAACATGATAAAAATAGTTAGATATATCAACAGAAAAACATATGTGCATAAAATACTAGAGGACCATCCTCTGTAAATTCTCCAAAAAGTTTAAGGTACATCAATACTACCTAAAAGTCCTTAACCTTAATCATACGTCTCCACGAACTCCTATCCTGGACCATGTCCTCCGATAGGTGTAACTCAAGCAAATCATGTCTAATCTGCTCATCCGAAAACAACATGGGTTGTCTCTACTCCTCCTCCCCTCCATAGTGAGGCTTTCTACTACTCTAACTGGCTCCGACGATTGCCTCCTCTTCACATGACCAAACCATCTCAATTTCCCTTCCTCTATCTTATCCACTATACTAGCTACTTCTAACCTTACCCTAAAAACCTCATTTCTTATCTGGTCTAACCTTGTGTGGCCACACATCCACCTTAGCATTCTCGTCTCTGCTACCTCCATTTTGTGTGCTTGTATCTTCTTCATGGCCCAACAGTCTGTCCCGTATAATACACCACTAAAATCGTAGTAAAGGTACTCAGTTTTAGAGCGACTAATCTTTAAACCCCTATTCTGTAAAGTCGTTCTCTACTCCTCTAGCATTGCATTAAGGCTTTATCTAGTTTCCGCAAGTAACACAATATCATATGCAAAAAGCATGCACCACATGACTGTCTCCTGAATCGACTTGGATAACTCATCCGGGACAACCGCAAATAGAAACGGACTCAATGTAGACCCTTGATGGAGTCCTGCCTTTCATTGGGAAGGAAACAATATCCCCTACAGGTGCACGCACCCTAGTTTCGGTTCTCTCATACATATCCCTAATTATGTCTATGTATTTCTGTGGAACCCCTCTGCCCTCTAAAGCATCCCAAATCAACGTATGTGGCACACTGTCGTATGCCTTTTCAAGGTCAATGTACACCATATGTAGATCCCATTTCTTCTCTCTATATTTTCCCTCGATCTCCTCAAAATGTGAATCGCCTCCGTAGTTGACCGCCCTGGCATGAAGCCAAATTGGTTTACCGTAACATGAGTTTCCCATCTAGGTCTAGTCTCAATGAGCCTCTCCTATAATTTCATAGTATGACCTAGCAACTTAATCCCTCTTTAATTTCCACAACACTAGGCGTCGCCTTTGTTCTTATATATGGGTACTACAATACTACTTCTCCACTGGTCTAGCATTTTTTCTAGATTTAAAAATAACGTTAAACAAAGTAGTTAGCCATTGAACCCCTTCCTCTCCTAGACACTTCCACGCTTCAATCAGTATGTTGTCTAGACCGACTGCCTTAGCCCTTCCCAACTTCCTAAGTGTCGTACTAACTTTTCTCCGTGTGATACTCAGGCAGTAGCGATTATTCCGTTGTCTCCTTTGAGTACTATGGGTGTCGCTTTCTTGTTGGAAAGACCTTCCCCCGTTGAAAAGATTTTGGAAGTAGGTATGCCATCACAACTTAATGTCATGGTCCTTTACTAAGACACGCCCATCCTCTCCCTTTATAAACTTTACTACTCCTAGATCTTGCCTTCGACGCTCCCTAGCTTTGCCGATCTTGAACATATCATGTTCACCCTCATTTGTTTCCAAACGATCAAACATTTGCTTATAAGTTGTGTTCTTTGCTTTTGTCAATGCCTTCTTTGCCTCCCTCTTAGAATTTTTGTAACTCTCCCTCAATGTTGCTCGTTCCTCCTCAATCGTACACCCCAAAAGATCTTTAAAACACTTTTTCTTATCCCTTATTTTAGTCTGCACCTCCTCACTCCATCACCAGGAGTCCTTGTGCCTACTTATACCATTTATGACCCTAGGATCTCCTTCCCAACATGAGTAATGGCAGTCGCCAAAGCCTCCCACATATCGTTTACGTCCCCACCTACATGCCCCCTGTCATGGTGATAACGTTATCTCTGAATACTGTAATCTTGTCTCCCTTTAGACTACCACATCGGATCCTAGGTCGACCTTTCCTTTGCCCCTTGATTAACTTTTCCCTCATGCCTATCTCTGCTACCATCAACTTACGTTGAGTCACTACTATATCCCCTGGTATAACTTTGTAGTCTCTCCAACAGCGTTGATCTTCTCGTCTCATCAAGACATAGTCTATTTGCGAGTTACAACCCCCGCTACTAAAAGTGATCAACTGCGATTCCCTCTTCTTAAAGAATGAATTTATAATACCTAAGTCGTGAGCCACTACAAACTCTAAGAGATCCCTACCAGGCTCATTCTTATCACCAAAACCAAAACCCCCGTGTACTGACTGAAAGCCACCGCTATCCTTGCCAATGTGACCTAAGGGTGTTCAAAAAACTCCTGGCTTGTAGCTCGCTCAAAACTCGCCCGAAAAAAGTTAGGAAAAAGCTCGGCTCAAAATTGGCTCGGTTGTAAATGAGCCAACTCGGCTCGGCTCGGTTTGTAAACGAGTCAAGCTCGAGCTTGGCCTGGCTCGGCTCGTGAGCCGGCTCGATAAGGTTTACATGCATCATTTCTTTGTACCACATCGCTCAAAAAACAAAAAACTAGGGACTATCTCCTTTATAAAAGAAGGTAAAGAAAATGTACAAAGTGAGCTAACTATTTATACTTGCATATTTAGCCATTTGGTTAAATTAAATTACAATCATGGCCATTAGTCTATGAAAAGATTCATTTTTAAGGCTTTTTAAGTAGTAAATTTTGTTTTTCTTTGTTAGTTTGAGCTAGATCGACCCGAGCTAGCTCGAATTTTAATCGAATCGAGCTCGAGCCTCAAATCTCACCTCGATTTGTAATTCGAGCTCGAGCTGAGCTCGGCTCGACTCAGCTCGTTTACAGCCCTAATGTGACCATTGAAATCACCCCCTATGCAGATTTTCTCCTCCCTAGATATGGCACTCACCACTACATCTATGCAATCCCAAAACTTTCCCTTCTCTTGTTCTCCTAGTCCTACTTGAGGTGCAAAAGACATACCACCGACACGACCTTCTCACCTAGTACTAATCTCAACAGCATAATCCTATCGTTGTGCCTTATCACTTCTACCACATTTTTGTGTAGTTCACTAGCCACTAGAAACCCCACCCCGTTCTTTGCCCCGTCAGAACCCGATTGACACAACTTATGTGACAACTGCCACTTTCTGGTAATTTACGTACACTTAAAACAGTCATTTACATTATACAGTTTCGTGTTTTGAATATCCGAACTGCATTATTACATGACATACACTTAGAATACTCATGGAATACATATTTTTGATGTACATGATTCATTTTTATTGATTGCATTTGAAACAGTATAAACAATGCATCAAAACAACTAGCAAAGCACTTAGCGAACTAGTATTCTGACGAAACGCAGGATCCGCAGAAACCATCTTAATGATATCTTTAGGACTCAGACGAACGTCTAACATCAAATATACATTAAACCCTAGCTAGGAATGTAACACCCCGTGTTTTCACAAGTCAAAGTCAAAGTCAAGGTCAAAGTCAACGACCGGTTAAATGGATTTGACTTACAGTAATCTCCTTATTTTAATTGTATTATGTGGAGTAAGTGTTGTTAATTGCTAAAATCGAAGTGTGTTAATCGCTATCTAATCGACTTACAACTGTGAATTATAGGAAGTAACAATGCGATAAAGTTAACTAATCGATAATCAAGCTATGCTACTCGACATCGAATCGTGATACGAACCGCAACTCGACTTAATCTGGTTATTATACGTGTGTGTGCCTTATGTGTTACTTGTGCGTGTTATATATATATATATAACTATATATATATATATGTATATGTTGTGGAAATCAATCGAACTCAATCGAAACTCGAAACGTAATCAAACTCGAAATCCGAATCGAAAATCGAACTATGACAATTAGTAGTTGGGACTAAAAGTAATTTGACTAGGAAACCCTATCGTGACGAGCCGCTCGCAATCGAAATCGAAACATCAAAAATCGTCGCGTCAAACAATCGAACCAAGTACCATCCGGCCGGATAGCCATCCGACCGGATAGCCACTACGCTCCAGGTCAGGCGTCATCCGACCGGATCGTCATCCGGGCGGTACGTCATCCGATCGGCTAACCCTTACCTCTTCTGGAATCCTATAAATACCCCTTTCATTGTCATCATTTCCACTTTTGGAAACCCTCTATCCGAACTGTTCGTGCTCCTCACCTTTTCTTCGATTTCTCTCAATCCAGGTAAGATCTCGCCCTAAATCTTGTACGTTCTTGATCTACACGCACTCCTACACCCTTCTATCTTTTAAATCTTAACTTTTAACCGTGAAATCACTAGATTTCGGGTGTTCTAGGATGACGTCATCATGTGTTCTTCAAGAACTTCATGTTTTGGCTTCAATCCACCAAGAACAACTTAGATCTAACCGATTTCTACAAAGATCTTGTAAAGACCTCGACACAAGGGTGATGAAAAAGGATTGAAAGATGGTTTTTAACTTTCTTTCAACTCTTTTACACTCATTACACTCAAAACCGATAGAATCCGACCCTGATCTAGTCTTCTACTCTATCGTAGTGTTGTACTAGCTCAAGATCCGGATTCTACCCACGAGACTACCGATTTCGGGTTAGTAAAAAACAACCGTCTCGAGCCGGAAACCGGTCGGACTAGGGTGATTCCTGGCCGGGTTGGTCATCTGGGTCGACCTAGGGGTTCTGTTGGCTAACACGTTGTCAAAGGGTCTCGACATAATGACAAACCGCCGAAATGACCAAGTGTAGGACGAACGGAACAACCATAACGGATTGCTATCCGACCGGATTACAATCCGATCGGATAGGTCATCCGAACGGATTGCCATCCGAACGGATCACACTTGGGTCCCACCTTTAAAACAAACTTAGCTGAAGTTTGAGTATCGAACGAATTGTAATCCGATCGGACGACCATCTGACTGGATTACTCTTCGGATCATGAAATACTAAGACTTCAAAGACTTGAACAATTTTCAACATGTTCAATAACAAGGTTGCCATCCGATCGGATTGCCATCCGATCGAATGACGCTTCTGTTGTGAACTTGCTTTCTGTAAGTAACCTCAGCACTAAGTCGTCGTCCGACCGAACCACTGTCCGACCGGATGACCATCCGAATGGATTGTCATCCGCACGACCAGTCATCCGATCGACCGACTTGATGGATAGAGATACTTCCGTGTTTTCAAAATACTACAACGAAAACTTCAAAAGACAAGCCATCATACACAAACACATCCTTCTTATAGGAAGAAACAATCCACTCGAATCGTCATCCGACCGGACAACTGTCCGACCGGATGACCATCCGAACAGATTGTTATCCGCACGGACTACCATCCGATCGGATTACCATCCGATCGAACCACTATCCGACCCTTTTACACTTTGTGACGTTTTACGCATCACTTATCGTTATGCTATCGAATCTATTCAGGCTAACCTTACTCGCTAAGCGCTCCCTTCAATCCATAAATCGCTGTGAGTATACTCGATCCCTTTTTGCTTTAAGCACTTTTAGGTGTTACATATGTTACGAATATTCAAACTACAACAATCACACTACTCAATACTATTTGAACGCTAACCGTTAATGCATGTTATACGTGGCTTATGAATGCTTGTTTGTTATGTTTACACATGGAATGCTGTCTACCTGCCTTAGCAACGATAGTACTATAGTTTGGACTCAGCACCCGTTTACACGGGGGTTGTTAAGGACCATTACTTGCATGGATTACGGTGGTAATCATGTATTACGAACTGCCTCGGGCAGTCAACCCGCAGTCATTGGTATCGATGGATCTATGTCGATAACTAACGTGCTTCATTTCACTATGTGTACGTGCTGGTTATGCGTAAACGAATTCGAACTTTATATGCTATTATCAAACTTGTATGCTCACCTTTACATTTTATGTATTGACATTATTTTAACGTATGTGACAGGTGCTTAGGACGCACACTTGGTAGGAATTTGAAGCTAGAATAAAGCTTTAGAGCCCAACAAATAGTTATCTGTAGTGGTCAAACTAAGGGTCTCTAGAAGCAGATAAACAATTGCTGTCTATTTAAATCTGAGTTGTCGGAATAGAATATTTGCCTGGATTTTTATCTGTAATAATTTGTTTACTGTTTGAGACATGGTATGGGACATGTTAATTTAAATTGAATGGTAATGATAGTTGTTATGGAAACTTCTGGACAATCTGTTTCGCTCAGTGCCATGCCCCGATGATTCCGCCATCGATTGGGGTGTGACAGATTGGTATCAGAGCCATAACTATTGGGAATTAGGCAAGACTCGACCTAGTCCGGGTCGATGTCTTAGAAACCTAGTCTATAGTTAGGAACCAACATACCGATTTGTGCATATCCAGTAGGGATTATGTACGAGCTTATTCCTCGCTATTCTCGTTTATGCTGCACTATCACTACACTCGAATTTTCAACTATAAATAGGTAATAAGGTCGAGATTAGGTGTGAAAACCACAAACTCTTGACTAAATTGCTTGAATTAATGCTGTCTTATCAACTTATCAATGATTTCTTTTTTCTTTTTCAACAACGAACGCTTGTTCAACGGGGGAATTATGCCAAATCTGGAGTGAAATCCATATTTTGATGAATAATCTCCTCTATTTTATCAAAAACAGGGACGAAGTTGTTGAGACAGGGGTGAAACCCTAACCTTGACAGCTTGTTCCGCACATTTTATAAAACTCCCACCAAAGTCTCGACGGACTCCAACGACCTGAAGTCAAGATATGACTAACGGGAAATGTGTCAGACGCCCAAGAATCGAGGCAAGGACACAGTCCCGAAGGTCGAACGTAGACGACAAGTCCTTGAGAATAGTTGAATCGCTTTGGTTAGTCGAAGTCTACTAGCCGCAGACAGTCTATCTCTCGATTTTGCATGTTTCAATTCTGAGCCCGCAACTGCTGACTCTGATAATTCGTCGATTTTATGAGTTTATATGTCTTTTTACCTGTTTATGTGTTTAAATTTTTGGAATTTACTCGATTTCGCTTTCACTTCGATCGACACATACGACTCGCACTACTCTTCTATCTCAAATCGCTAACAAATCGCTGAATTTGGGACAACCTTATGCTACGGTGTATGCTTATACTACGCTATTCGATATACTAAACGCGATCGCTATATTCGAACAATCGCAGACTTTGAATGATAGGTTTTGTATTCTGAGGTAGTCAGAATGCTCTACGTGTCTCTAGATGTACCTCTCAATGATAAAGGAACACGCATAATCATAAGAAATTGGATACACGCAAAATATATGTTTAAGTAAGTTATGTGCCTATGTGCTATGTGCCTATGTGTTTATGTGTTTATGTGATTATATGTTTCTGTGTCCTACATGGTTATATGTCTATGTGTTTACGTGACATGTGTTCCTGAGCTTTAGTAGTAGTAGACGTGTGAGGTGAGATTCGAATACATGTGTTGAGTCCTATGACGATGTCTGTTGCAGACAATGTCGTCTGGATCCCGTCACGCACTTTCTCGTCAAGAAAAGAGAGACAAATGTCTTGTTGCCATCATCGCTAAAAGTGTAGCAAAGGCCGTGAGTGATGTTTATGAGAATGCCAGCAAATCGTCTGAGGAATCGAGAACCGAAGCTCCTAAAGCTACCGCGAAGACCTTCAGTTTCAAGAAATTCAAGTCGTGTGGGCCAAAAGAATTCACTGGCGAGGGAGATCCCACTGCATTATTCCACTGGTTTGATTCCATTGAGGTTACTCTGTGACAGAGTGGTTGCCCTGATGACCTCCGTACTCTGAATGCTATCGGCGTTTTCCAGTCCCGTGCACTAGACTGGTGGTCGGCCGAGAGGAACAAGCGAGGGAACGATGCAGCCTACGGTCTGTCATGGGATGAGCTCAAGGAAGTTATGCTAGAGGAATTCTGCCCTCTTCATGAACGTCAAAAGCTAGAAGATGAATTTTGGCACATACAACAAAAGGATGGTGACAATGCTGGTCTCACTGCTCGTTTCAAACAGCTCAGCATTATCTGTCCCGATCAAGTCAAGAATCCAGACATGGCAATCAAGAAGTACAACTGGGCCCTGCCCGACTGCGTTGCTGATTTTGTGCAAGCGGCTAAGACTACGACGATCGAGGAAACTTATCTACTGGCCGCTGAAATCAACGACACGCGGGTTAAGGCTGGTGTCTGGGAAAAGACTTCGAAGCATCTGCATCAAGCTACCGCTACCGCACCAACTGCTGAACCCACCTCATCGAGCAACAAGAGGAAGAACAAGAGAAAGAACAGCTCCAACAACAAGAACTGTGCGATCACTGCTGCACCAGTCCAAGCCGTACCAGCCCAACAGCGTCAAGTAGCGGCGCCTGTGACCAATGCACCTCTTGCTAAGCGTGCATACACTGGGCCACATCCGCTCTGCCTACTTGTACCTACCATCACCCAACTGCCATTGCTTGCCGTTTTTGTGCTCATTGCAATGTATACGGCCATTTTACTGCTAACTCCCGTATTCGACAAGCTCCTATTCATCAAGCTCTACTCACCGCCCCACAGGGTCAACAAGCTCCTCCGGCACCCGCGATCAAAGCCAGAACCTATTTCGCATGTGGCGATCCTAACCATTTCGCCAACATGTGCCCAAACAGGGTTGTGAAACAAGAGCCCCAGCAGCAACAGCCTCAACAGCAGCAGCAACACCAGCAACAACAGCAGCAACAGCAACAACAGGCCGCACGTGCCAGAACTTTCAACATCAACGTGCGCGAATCCCAAGCCGACAACAACGTGGTTAATGGTACGTTCCTTGTGAATGGTATTTATGCATCATGTTTGTTTGATACTGGAGCCGATAATTGCTTCGTGTCGTTCGAATTCGAGAAGCTCCTTAATCGTAAACGTTCCAAACTCTCTTCGACGTTCGATGTAGAAGTCGTTACCGGAAGAACCGTCGCCGTCAATTCCGTTATCCGTGATTGTACTCTTGAGCTCAACAATCACATCTTTCCAATCGACCTTATTCCGATGCAACTCGGAAGTTTCGACGTCATAGCAGGCATGGACTTTCTACGCGAAAACCATGCTGAAGTTGTGTGTTATGATAAGATGATTCGATTCTCGCTCGCGAATGGTGATTTATTGTGTGTATACGGTGAAACTGCCTCGAAAGGGCTCAAGCTCATGTCATGTGTGCAAGCTAGCAAGTATCTCCGCAAGGAATACAGGGCTTTCTTGGCTAACATTGTAGTAGCGTAGAAGGAAAAGAAAGAGAAGAAGGAAGTGAAATACGTTCCTGTGGTTCGTGAATTTCCTCATGTGTTTCCTGATGATCTTCCAGGTTTACCGCCAAGTCGTGATATCGACTTTCGTATCGACCTCATTCCTGGAGCAAATCCTGTTGCCAAAGCTTCTTATCGACTCGCGCCATCCGAAATGCGTGAACTCTCAAACCAACTCCAGGAATTACTTGAGAAAGGCTTCATTCGCCCGAGCACCTCTCCATGGGGCGCTCCAGTCCTTTTCGTCAAAAAGAAGGATGGGTCGTTCCGGATGTGCATCGACTATCGGGAATTGAATAAGTTAACTATCAAGAACCGCTATCCCCTACCTCGCATCGACGATTTGTTTGATCAACTACAAGGCGCTACGTGTTTCTCGAAGATCGATCTACATTCAGGCTATCATCAACTACGCATACAAGAGGAGGATATACCCAAAACCGCTTTTCGCACTCGATACGGTCACTACGAATTCGTTGTTATGCCTTTTGTCTTAACCAACACACCAGCGGTTTTCATGGATCTGATGAATCGCGTGTGTAAACCATATCTCGACCGTTTCGTCATCATATTCATTGACGACGTCTTGATCTATTCCAAATCGAGAGCCGAACACGCGCAACATCTACGTTTGGTTCTCGAGCTACTCCAGGGGAATCAACTCTATGCCAAGTTCTCCAAGTGCGAATTTTGGTTGGAGGAAGTTCAGTTTCTGGGTCACATTGTTAATAGTCAAGGCATTCACGTCGATCCTGCGAAGATTGAAGCTGTCAAGAGCTGGGTTACGCCTAAGAACCCGTCTGAAGTCCGCTCTTTTCTCGGACTAGCGGGCTATTATCGACGATTTATCGAGGGATTCTCAAAGATCACTGTTCCGCTTTCCTCTCTCACTCATAAAGACCAGCCTTTTGTTTGGGGAAACAAACAAGAGACTGCCTTTCAAACTCTCAAGCATAAGCTTTACAATGCTCCTGTTCTCACATTGCCCGACGGAAACGACGATTTCATTGTCTACTGTGATGCTTCCAACCTTGGTCTCGGTTGTGTCCTCGTGCAACGGAACAAGGTTATAGCCTACGCGTCTCGTCAGCTCAAAATCCACGAGAAGAACTATACAACCCATGATCTCGAGCTAGGCGCGGTTGTTTTTGCATTAAAGATTTGGCGACACTACCTGTATGATACCAAGTGTACGATCTTCACCGATCATAGGAGCCTACAACATATCTTTAATCAGAAGGAACTTAATATGCGTCAACGCCGATGGGTAGAACTTCTCAGCGATTATGACTGTGAGATCCGTTATCACCCAGGCAAAGCGAATGTTGTTGCCGACGCACTCAGCAGACGGAGTTATCTGCTTAGCACTCGTAATGTTCAAGCCCAACACGATCTCGAAACCCTTATTCGTGAAGCCCAACATGCGTGTTTTAACGAACGCACGCTGAAGAGGGAACAAATCTATCACGATGGAGCCCAACTTGTGAGCAAATCCAATGGGATATTCCACTTTCTGGACTGAATCTGGATCCCTAAGCGGACCAATTTGCGACAGATCCTGATGGACGAAGCCCACAAATCCCATTATTCTATTCACCCGGGTGCTGACAAAATGTACCAGGATCTTCGCTACAGGTACTGGTGGCCCGACATGAAAAGGGATATTGCCCTCTACGTTGGAAAATGCCTAACTTGTGCAAGAGTCAAGGCAGAACACCAAAGACCCTCTGGCTTACTCGAACAACCACCAATTCTTATGTGGAAGTGGGAAAGTATAGCTATGGATTTCGTAACGAAGCTTCCACACACGTCATCAGGTCACGACAGCATATGGGTTGTTGTTGACCGTTTGACTAAATCAACTCACTTTCTGCCGATACGAGAAGACTACAAGGTAGAACGATTAGCCCGAATCTACACCGACGAGATCATTTGTAATCATGGGACGCCTCGTGACATCATCTCTGATCGTGATGCTCGGTTTACCTCACGACTGTGGGAAACGTTTCAAAAAGCTCTTAGTACAACGCTCAATCTAAGTACCGCTTTCCACCCTCAAACCGACGGTCAGACTGAAAGAACGATTCGTACTCTTGAAGACATGCTCCGTTCGTGTGTTATAGATTTCAGTGGTAATTGGGATAAATACCTGCCATTAGTTGAATTCTCGTACAACAACAGCTATCATTCTAGCATACAAATGGCACCATTCGAGGCTTTATACGGAAGGAGATGTCGATCGCCTATTGTGTGGCACGAGATTGGTCATTCGCAACTAACCGGTCCTGAGCTACTGCAAGAAACAACAGACAAAATTTTCCAAATCCGGGACAACCTAGTGAACGCTCGGGATCGACAGAAAAGTTACGCCGATAAGAAACACAAGCCCCGTGAATTTGACGTTGGTGACTACGTACTCCTAAAGGTATCACCTTGGAAGGGTGTAGTCCGATTCGGCAAGAAAGGGAAACTAGTGCCTTGATATGTTGGACCTTTTAAGATTCTGGAAAGGATCGGAAAAGTCGCCTACAGACTAGAACTACCGGAGGAACTTAGTAACGTCCACCCGACTTTCCACGTGTCAAACCTCCGAAAGTGCCTAGCCAACCATGACTTACATGTCTCTCTCGATGACCTGCAAGTAAACGAAACATTACACTTCGTGGAGAAGCCTGTCGAAATCATGGATTGCCAAACTAAGTAGCTCAGACGCTCTCGCATTCCTATTGTGAAAGTCCGATGGGAAGGCAAGCGAGGCGCAGAGTTCACTTGGGAACTCGAAAGCGACATGAAGGCGAAGTACCCGCAGTTGTTTAAAGAGAGAAGCTAGAAAGAGAAAGTGACATCGTGATTCAGGTGTTTGTACGATTTCATATCAATCAATAGAATCACCGATTATATTACGTTCTTGTGTGTTTGGTCACGTTCGTGTACGGATTCCGCACGTCACACGTTCGGTTCGCAATCGTTTCGGAGTAAAAACCGATCCGAACCGAAAGTTCTCCAACGTTATTCACGGAGTTGTACAGCTTCCAGCTTAATTTCGGGACGAAATTCCCTAAACAAGGGGAGGCTGTAACACCCCGTGTTTTCACAAGTCAAAGTCAAGGTCAAAGTCGACGACCGGTTAAACGGATTTGACTTACAGTAATCTCCTTATTTTAATTGTATTATGTGGAGTAAGTGTTGTTAATTGCTAAAATTGAAGTGTGTTAATCGCTATCTAATCGACTTACCACTGTGAATTATAGGAAGTAACAATGCGATAAAGTTAACTAATCGATAATCAAGCTATGCTACTCGACATCGAATCGTGATACGAACCGCAACTCGACTTAATCTGGTTATTATACGTGTGTGTGTGCCTTATGTGTTACTTGTGCGTGTTATATATATATATATATATGTATATGTTGTGGAAATCAATCGAACTCACTCGAAACTCGAAACGTAATCGAAATCGAAATCTGAATCAAAAATCGAACTATGATAATTAATAGTTGGGACTAAAAGTAATTTGACTAGGAAACCCTATCATGACGAGCCGCTCACAATCGAAATCGAAACATAAAAAATCGTCGCGTCAAACAATCGAACCAAGTACCATCCGGCCGGATAGCCATCCGACCGGATAGCCACTACGCTCCAGGTCAGGCGTCATCCGACCAGGATGTCATCCGACCGGATCATCATCCAGGCGGTACGTCATCCGATCGGATAACCCTTTCCTCTTCTGGAATCCTATAAATACCCCCTTCATTGTCATCATTTCCACTTTTGGAAATCCTCTATCCGAACTGTTCGTGCTCCTCACCTTTTCTTCGATTTCTCTTAATCCAGGTAAGATCTCGCCCTAAATCTTGTACGTTCTTGATCTACACGCACTCCTACACCCTTCTATCTTTTAAATCTTAACTTTTAACCGTGAAATCACTGGATTTCGGGTGTTCTAGGATGACGTCATCATGTGTTCTTCAAGAACTTCATGTTTTGTCTTCAATCCACCAAGAACAACTTAGATCTAACCGATTTCGACAAAGATCTTGTAAAGACCTCGACACAAGGGTGATGAAAGAGGATTGAAAGATGGTTTTTAACTTTCTTTCAACTCTTTTACACTCACTACACTCAAAACAGATAGAATCTGACCCTGATCTAGTCTTCTACTCTATCGTAGTGTTGTACTAGCTCAAGATCCGGATTCTACCCACGAGACTACCTATTTCGGGTTAGTCAAGAACAACCGTCTCGAGCCGGTAACCGGTCGGACTAGGGTGATTCCTGGCCGGGTTGGTCATCTGGGTCGAACTAGGGGTTCTGTTGGCTAACACGTTGTCAAAGGGTCTCGACATAATGACAAACCGCCGAAATGACCAAGTGTAGGATGAACGGAACAACCATAACGGATTGCTATCCGACCGGATTACAATCCGATCGGATAGGTCATCCGAACGGATCACACTTGGGTCCCACCTTTAAAACAAACTTAGCTGAAGTTTGAGTATCGAACGAATTGCAATCCGATCGGACGACCATCTGACCGGATTACTCTTCGGATCGTGAAATACTAAGACTTCAAAGACTTGAACAATTTTCAACATGTTCAATAACAAGGTTGCCATCCGATCGGATTGCCATCCGATCGAATGACG
Organism: Helianthus tuberosus; assembly: GCA_030545235.1. Lineage (NCBI taxonomy): Eukaryota > Viridiplantae > Streptophyta > Magnoliopsida > Asterales > Asteraceae > Helianthus > Helianthus tuberosus. The sequence goes on along the minus strand of CM060425.1, from coordinate 174,889,572 downwards.
CTTCTGTTGTGAACTTGCTTTCTGTAAGTAACCTCAGCACTAAGTCGTCGTCCGACCGAACCACTGTCCGACCGGATGACCATCCGAACGGATTGTCATCCGCACGACCAGTCATCCGATCGACCGACTTGATGGATAGAGATACTTCCGTGTTTTCAAAATACTACAACGAAAACTTCAAAAGACAAGCCATCATACACAAACACATCCTTCTTATAGGAAGAAACAATCCACTCGAATCGTCATCCGACCGGACAACTGTCCGACCGGATGACCATCCGAACGGATTGTTATCCGCACGGACTACCATCCGATCGGATTACCATCCGATTGAACCACTATCCGACCCTTTTACACTTTGTGACGTTTTACGCATCACTTATCGTTATGCTATCGAATATATTCAGGCTAACCTTACTCGCTAAGCGCTCCCTTCAATCCATAAATCGCTGTGAGTATACTCGATCCCTTTTTGCTTTAAGCACTTTTGGGTGTTACATACGTTATGAATATTCAAACTACAACAATCACACTACTCAATACTATTTGAACGCTAACCGTTAATGCATGTTATACGTGGCTTATGAATGCTTGTTTGTTATGTTTACACATGGAATGCTGTCTACCTGCCTTAGCAACGATTGTACTATAGTTTGGACTCAGCACCCGTTTACACGGGGGTTGTTAAGGACCATTACTTGCATGAATTACAGTGGTAATCATGTATTGCGAACTGCCTCGGGCAGTCAACCCGCAGTCATTGGTATCGGTGGATCTATGTCGATAAATAACGTGCTTCATTTCACTATGTGTACGTGCTGGTTATGCGTAAACGAATTCGAACTCTATATGCTATTATCAAACTTGTATGCTCACCTTTACATTTTATGTATTGACATTATTTTAACGTATGTGACAGGTGCTTAGGACGCACACTTGGTAGGAATTTGAAGCTAGAATAAAGCTTTAGAGCCCAACAAATAGTTGTCTGTAGTGGTCAAACTAAGGGTCTCTAGAAGCAGATAAACAATTGTTGTCTATTTAAATCTGAGTTGTCGGAACATAATATTTGCCTGGATTTTTATCTGTAATAATTTGTTTACTGTTTGAGACATGGTATGGGATATGTTAATTTAAATTGAATGGTAATGATAGTTGTTATGGAAACTTCTGGACAATCTGTTTCGCTCAGTGCCATGCCCCGATGATTCCGCCATCGGTTGGGGTGTGACAAGGAATGCAAGGGTTTGGTCTAATACTTTCCCGATGTCCGATAACACTAAAAAACTGCCGAAAAGCACTAAAATCGACAATTTCAACACTTTTCCGCAGAAATTCTACAGAATTCAGCAATTTAATATTTTTGCACCATGTAAAAGTAGTGTTTAACATAGAATTCATATGAGGATACCTTCGGGTACTATCCGAACCATAACCACATTAATTCACACAACTTACACAAGCTTAGCGTTCGAATAACGACAAACGGAAACAAAGTGTAACGATTATCCGAACGATATCGGATCTTCTTTTTAGTAACCATCTATCATTATTTGGATCATTGTAAACTAGTAATGATCACCTAACATCTTGAAAACATTTGGAAATCCCTAAACATCTAAACTTTCTAACTTTTGCTAATAAATTCTAACACTTTTATTAGTAAAACAAGAAGCAAAACATGAGACCCCCCATGTAATTTTCGTAAATAAGGGGCCCACATACCCTAAATCTTTTGCTAAAATATCTTGATATTTACATTATTTCAAGTGGATGAAATTGGTGGATGATTATAACACTTAATCACATTAATTTTACTAGCACATTATCATCACTTTTCACCATATTTTACACACACATAAGAAACTCTTTCAATCTTCATCTTTTCACCAAGAACACCATAAAAAAAAACCCATTTCATTTTATCATTTCTTTGATGATCAACATGGAGTTTCATGGCACATAAGGTGATCTAAAGCATTTACAAGTTAAAGGAAGCTTTTTCATCCATTCAAGAGTCTTATACCATCAAGATCATCATCTTCTTAGTTCTTTATCATCACCTAGATCATCCCTAGCCACAAGTGCTAGAAGTGAGCTTCTAAATCTCTTAGTTTCATATTTATTTATGTTTATGATTGTTAAAATTTCATGTTATAACTAAATAATCATACATAATAATATGAAAATACAAAGAAGCAAAATAATAATCATGATATATATGTTTGTTTATGTGGTGATTTGAGACATAGTACTTGTTTATTTGAGCTAGTTATGATGAACATCATATATAAACTTGTTAGATGATGTTTAAAAACATAATCTAACAAGTATACATGAAAGACTTAAAAAGGTTTATTTGAACATGATGATTAAATGGATGAACATAAATATTGGTGTTGATAAAGTGTATAAAAGATCTAATGGGTTTTGGCGAGCCCCACTCAAGGCCATTCGTTTGCTTAGGATTGCTTTTGTTGCCCTACGACATGGTGTCGATGCAATTAAAATCGTCTAGGGTTGGATTGCTTCCTATTTCGTCACACATATTAATGTCCTTGCAAAACATTAATGATCACGATTTCATTGACGCTTTTCATACTACATTTGATACAAATACAAATACATCTCACATTTTACAGATACATCTTATATCCAGTTTGGATAAAATTACAATTGAGACAAATACATCTTACATACTGTTTTGATACAGATACATCTTATACAACTAAACTGCATGAACTCGCTTAACTTTTGTTGATGTTTTCAAACTTACATGTATTTCAGGGAATTAGTGGACCAATGCAAAGATTTCAGTTCAAGGAAAACAAGTATCAATACTCCATGCCAACTATTGAAGGGTTTGCCTGTTATATACCGCCTCTTTGCGGTGATATAGTGGTCAAAGCCTTGACATTTTTAGACTTACATTTGATGTATGAAACAATGACAACTTATTTTCATTTGATGGTTTATAAACAATGTACTTAAATTATGTTGCGATCTTTTGAACAATTATGACAATGGCATTGGAGCATGTTTTATTCATTTAGTATGTTTACTTATATCGTTATGCAATGAGAACCGAACAGATCACACCTCGCGCTTCCGCTACGAGCGGGTGTGACAGTTTGGTATCAGAGCTTCGATTAGTCTACAATCACTAGGGAACCTCTCACGAAAACAATTTATACAAGAACGAGAAGTTTTCATTGCATAAACATTTTTCAAGATCCACTACAAACAAAAATTCATTTCATAAAAATCAAGCAAAGGACATTTCCATGGGTGAAGTCTATGAGAGATAGACACATTACATTAACAGACTATGTACCTACAACACATTACATTATTAGTGCTTATACAAGATAGACACATTACATTATTAGTTTACACATCATAAACAATTTACAAGTTCAGCATATACAAATTCAAGTTATACAAGATAGAAATCCTTGTTAGATAGGATTTCATGTAACTATATATATATATATGATTTATTTATATATGTGTTGTACAAAATAATTTGCCAAGAACAAAATACCTTTAACTTCAAACTCTATAATTATTCTTAACTCGCACGATGAAAATATCGACCTCACGTCTACTGCGGAGCTTTTGGCGAACATGATTCCTAAGTGAAATCTTAAACTTTATTTCGTAAAATATGGTTGCTTTCTCGCGAATGCTGAGATGCCTGACCATGATAGTGACGACGAGGCGGAGGTGGTAACCTTGGACAACAACTCCATTAGTGAGACGAGGTCCCTGCGACTCATACTAATCAAGATTGATACACTCCTGTCCAGACAAGGAAAATGAAGTACTCATCTTGAAGGTGCCCCTTCAGTTGTTATTCAGATTCTTTCCATTTCTATTTCATCTAACGTCGTGCCGTTCTGCGAGTAATAACAACGGACGTTGACACGTGAACTATCACGAAGGTCCCTCCTATGTTGAAGGTATATTGACAATAGTATTCCTTCTCTGACTGATCGTCTGCTCTGAACGAGAGAAGGCTAGGGTGACCATGCAAGGCAATTTATTATTACGGGGGCCCACGTCATAACAACTTGTAGTGCATGGAAATTCTGGTGGACTCTACAGGCTAAGCTAATGATCACTATTCATTCAAAATTCTTAAGTTATTACTTAAGATTCAATTCTTCCTATCTAGTAGAACACGAACTGGGGTGGTTAGTATAACACCCTACAATACAATACAATACAATACAATACAATACAATACAATACAATACAATACAATACAATACAATACAATACAATACAATACAATACAATACAATACAATACAGGAAGACGACACGTATTTGTTCACACCTAACATTCGAACTACATCACGATTCAGTTGAGACTAGTCATCTAAACAAACAAAATTTGTTAGCCACTCATGAAGTATTTTCCTCAACATTCTAAAATTTTTGTACATGGGCTATTTCCATGGTGTTTATGACACTTTACCCTACTTTACCTTACCTTACCTTATCATATTCCACCTTATCATATTTATTGGAAATAGATACAATAAATTCCGTCGCTTGACATTTGTCTTTTCCCCAAGGGATGGTATGGCATGAGCCATGCTGCAACTCCCTCATTGCATTCTATTCAACATCTTTGGAGATTCTAATGATCTTGTTAGAGCTCGTGAAGCTCGAGCACTATCACCATACTCGTCACATGGGCAAGTATGACAAAGAAATTTCTTTACTTGGGATGACCGAGGTCCATATAGTATGGAATACATATTATAGGGACGGAGGCCACGGGTTGGCTTTCCCTCCTCAATGAATTATTTCTTTGCCACTTAAACATATAACCAATACACGCAAGAGGCACTACGCATTTTGGTTGCGGTTATTCACATTATCATTTTTTTCGGTTATCCATATTATCATATATTCAAACATATATGAACAATGCGATCTTGAGGTTTCCATGACCGATTGCATTCTTCATTCTTGGGCGCATGATTGACTATATTTATCCAAATATATGTCTAGATTCTTTTAATAGTGTGTATTAAAAATATAATGGCACCAAAAAAACAAATGTTTAAGTCAAAAGTTATGTGTTGAAAATCATTTATTTTACACAAGACATGGTTTATACATGACACTGTTACGCAAGACATTGTTATACATGACATTTGACGTTGGTATACACAAGACATTTTTGTAAATAACGAGATGTGTGTAATATGATAAAAGCATGGTGGATACGCCGCTGGTACCTCCTATATATAAGTGCTTATATTATATTGCATATCGTGGTGTTATCCAAACCACTTCGACAAAGATAAGACACGACATCTTCTACACAAGACATGATATTTGATTTCAAGGCATGATATATATTATACACTACATTTCATTTGGTTATTAATTTAACCATACATCTTTCTTTTATATCATCTAATTTTCATATGATTATATAAAAGAACTCGATCACGACCAGAGCCAATGTTGTTGGTTACATCTGATGCTTTCACGGTTTCTCAGGGGTTGCTCCATACTTGGTAACGCCCGAATTCAAACGCATTGAGCATTACAATTTAAGTTTAGCCCCTGAAATTCAAAGTATGGTCACATCTTCTCACCCTACCTTGAACACTTAAACAATAACTCTCGCAGTTAGTCTCACCAAGGATTCTACGGGAGGCGAAAAACAAATGGAAGGAAACTCTCGCGACGAGAAAAACAAAGGCATTTGCTGGCATAAATGATTTTGACATCAGGAGGTATGCAGGTAACTTGCTGAAATCCTTAATGCGAAAAGTGAGACATTCATCAGGAGAACAGTTGCAAAAGTACCAAGAGTAGCAGTGTGCTGAGATCGGGCACAAAACAAAGACTAGTAAGACGGTAATACTTAAGAATGAATCAAGCTAGTGTATAAGTGTGTGTATGGTTAGAACTATGAATACTCCACAAAATCCCAATGATATCATGAGTACATTGTACTCTACAATCATTATGTATCAATTCTTTTGATACCAGCATCGAGCTTAACTAGTGTCTTTAGGTGTTATACACATACTCGAACTAGATTCATGTTAGTTAGATACACATTACTATATCAACTTAGCTAATGGGGAATTAGCTGAATCTTGTCAAATCATTAAGAGTCACTGACACGTTTTCTATCAACCAAATTCATGGCTAGTGACGGGATTGTCCTAGCTACAAATAGGGATTGGGTTATCCTACATCTAAACATAGGGATTGGGTTATCCTCTACATTTGTACAGTGAAGTCCTTACTACATAGAATTCAAAATGTACTTGGCCTAGAGTCAAGTAAGCTAGACGTCTCCTCATTCTATAGAATTGGCAAACGGTAAACTAGTCGAGTCTGGAGCTGAAATTCAATATCGATCTCTTAACCGTTCAGTTGGGTAGTTTCGAAGTAGTGGTTGGCATGGATTGGTTATCCGATAACCTAGCCGAAGTCTTCTTTCATGAGAAGATCATTCGCCTACCACGGCCGAATGAAGAGACATTTATTATTCATGGAGAGAAGCACGACACACCATTGCGGATCATTAATTGCATGAAGGCACAAAAGTGCTTACGGAAAGGTTGTATTGCCTTTCGAGCACTTGTTGTAGACAAGAAGGCCGTTGGGCCACAGCTGACAGATATTCTTATGATAAAATAATTTCCTGAAGAATTTCCTGAAGACTTGCCAGGACTACCACCATATCGACAAGTCGAGTTTCACATCGACTTGGTAACGGGAGCTGCACCCGTAGCCAAATCTCCATATCGATTAGCACCTTCTGAACCTTTTAGTTGACCGAATAAGGACGTTGTGAGTTCATAACCCCCACTGTTTACCATTATACATCTTTATAAAGGTTTTGGGGGTTGAAAGACATGCAAGTTTTGCAAAAGTGCACAACATTTCGATGAACGAAAATTCATATTTCTAAACCATGTTACAAATGAATTTCCAACTAACTCAAATGGTTTATGAAAGGTTCATGAAAGGTTCGAGCTTCTATTTCAAGTTAGACTTATAATCTGGGTATCACCAATTACGAATTCAAGAGGAAAACATACCGAAAATGGCTTTTAAAACTCGTTATAGTTATTACGAGTTTCTCGTTATGCCTTTTTTGTTTAACGAACGCACTAGCGGTCTTTATGGATTTAATGAATCGCGTGCGCAAGCCATATCTCGACAAATTCGTCATAATATTCATTGACCACATTTTTTTTATACTCACGATTGACAGATGAGCACGAACAACATTTGAGAACCATTTTCGAGCTACTAAAGATGGAGAAACTATACACGAAATTTTCCAAGTGCGAATTTTGGATTCGCAAAGTACAATTTCTCGGGCATGTAGTGAACGAGAAAGGCATTCAAGTAGACCCATCGAGGATTGAAGCAATTGAGAATTGGGAAGTGCCCAAGACTCCAACCGAAGTCCGACAATTTGTGGGATTGGCGGGATATAATCAGAGATTTATTGAGAATTTTTTTCCAAGTTTGCTCAACCGCTAACCTCCCTCACACAAAAAAAGGCAAGAAATTCACCCCAAGCGAAAAACAAGAAGTAGCATTACAACTTATCCTTAAGATTGGTGCATAGCATTTCAAAATCTTATCACTACCCCGACGGTACCGATGACTTTGTTGTATACTGTGATGCTTCGCATCAAGTATTGAGTCGCGTACTCATGAAATGTGATGTGCGATAAAGTGTTACATATATTAGGTGTATATTTTAAGCCCCTTTAACACTTATTTTAGCCAAGTTTTAAATTTATAAAACACGATATTTTACTAACACTAAACACACATATGGGCAAGTGCACCCATCGTGAGCGTAGTATAGTGTTGGCAAGATACCGAGGTCGTCCAAGGACACAAGAGCTTTTAGTACCGGTTTATCCTCAACGTCTAATCAAAATAAAAAGTTTAGAAAAATGTTTTAAACTAAGAAAAATAAAAACTAACTAAAATGCTGAAAATAAAAATAAAAACAGATAGACAAGATGAATCACTTGGTTCCGACTCGTATCTAGTATAACCTTTGATTATTTCCGCACTTTTGCACATAATTAAGAGATTATCTTAGTTATTGTAGTAGGCCCCTCTTTTGAAGGTGACGTTACCCTCACCCCAGTAGTTTGAGTCAGCAAGGATACAATCCTAAAAGGGTGGATTATTGGAAAATAATAAATTAAGTTATTAATGCAGTATTATGGTAGGCCCCGCTTTTGGCGGTGACGTTACCCTCGGCTAAGTAGTCTGAGTCAGCAGGGATACAGTCCTAAATAGCCGGGTTATAGTATTAATAGTAGTTAACTTATGAGGGGATCAAAGAGTTTGGACCCCCGCCATCCAATACCGTGAAGCATTGAAGGAGGTCCTACTAAATTTGACCCAGGTCCATTGCAGGACCTCTAAACGCTGAACAATGGCAAGACCTTTACCAAACCGTTCCCTTAACCCCCGACCAGGTAGCCAACATACCTCCATATAGACCGTGGAGATATGAATGGTGAAAATCCTTTATTTTATATAGACAGTAAAATAATGCCAAGACACCACGGACAAACGATAAGGAAAGATCACCTTCAACATAAGTAACTAGTTATTAAAGTCATTAATACAAAACCAAATCAAAAGTGCAAAAGATTAGAAATAAAAAGTATTATACTAGACACTTTGTCTTCACCAAGTGATGTAAGAGACTTAGGCAAACATGGCCTTGATTGTCAAGAACTCTTACGATCAATCTTGGATCCCGAGATGACTCACACACTCTACGATGGACAATGGATGATGGTGTTGTGATGGTGGATGAGGTGTGAGAGAGGTGGTGTGCCAAGGGATGAGTTGAAATGAAACCAAGCACTCCTATTTATAGGCTGAACAGAGGGCTGGGCATGGCCCCGTGCCTGTCTGACAATCTCTCTCTTCATTAATTGTAATTCGCAATTACAATTAATGCGCCTGCTGTACTTTCGACACGCCCCCGTGTTCGCTGGACACGGCCCGTGGTGGGCAATAGAAGCTTCTATAGGTTTGTCTTTTCTGCTGCTTCTTGGGCACGGCCCCGTGCTGGCTGAGCACGGGGCGTGTTCAGTCTTCTGCCTTCTCTATTTTGCTTGGGAAGATGCCGTTGAGGGGTCGGGCAGTCCACTTATGTTCCTTTTCTTGTATTTATGTTGGATTTAGCTGTCTTTTTGCTTCTTTTGTGTTTTTGAGCTCATTTAATCCTGAAAATACAAAAGGAAGACAAAAACACTCTTTTTCCAATATTAGTACTTAAAAGGGTTAGTTTTATGCCTCATTTGATGTAATTTATATGTTGTATTTTACACACATCAAATACCCCCACACTTGAACTTTTGCTTGTCCTCAAGCAAAACTCTTTAATATGTGGCTTACACTCCCAAATGGAATGGGTAGAAGAGAAGGTTTTTGGCTTGTCGTAGAGTGTTGGGAATCCAAGATCCTTTTGGGTTTTATTTTTATCTATTTACAATCCTATTCGTAATGATTTATTTAGAACGTTTCATAGGAAAAATTACTTATTTGGGCATAACATGCCTTTTTAAAATTCCATTTATATACAAGTTCACATACCTCACGGGAGAAATCACTCACACTCGGCCGAAGGTGTATTTTTAGTGAATCACTCGAGAGCGGCATGGAACTTATTCCTACCATAAGCTTGCCAAGCAATCAATCCTCCTCCTTTTTAACTTTTATACCTTTGTAAATATCAAGAGGACTTTATGGGTTAAGGGTTAGGCTTGGGTTAAAGGTAGGTAGTTGGGATAGTGGTTAGTGGTTTGTAGAAAAAGGGCGAAAAGCGTAACAAGTGTCGGTTTTCGTAAGACTTTCTATTTTTTTGTAACTTTTTATTTTGATGAAGCTTTTATTCAAACAAAGTTATTTTTGATGAACTTGTTTGTTTATTTTATTTTTTTTGCTTCATCATCAACACATTTTTTTTGAACGATCCTACGAAAAACCGAACTTGTTACTAAAACAAAGGGTTAAAAATAAAAAGGGTTTTGGTGGGTAAAAGGGTTTTTTGGTTTGGGTGATGAAATGAATAGGTTTAGGCTCAAAGGGGCTAACTAGGGGGATTTTTGGGTAGGTGGTAAAAGAAAAAGAAAAATAATGGTGTAGAAATAAAAAGGGGTAGTCCTAATGCCTCCATCATTTACTTACTCGGGTTTAAGTTGATAAGGACCGGGAATGTATCGTCATGGCAAGTTCTAGAGTTGTAAGAACCAAGCGGCTATTCACACAAGAAACGAAAAATGAGCATTTAGTCTAATAATATGTAATTGTGTGCTCAATAAAGGCTCAAAACTCACTTTTGTGGGAATGGGTTTTTATGTGATCAAGTATATATAATCAAATTTTAACTAAGTTTGCCATGTCTTTTCATAATTTTCTTATGTTGGTTCTTTTTATCACTACGCTATCGGTTGTAAATTTGTAAAAATATAACCTTTTTTGAGAACTTGAATTTCCCGAGTTAAACCTAGACAAGTAAGAAAAATGAAATTTTTGAAAAAAATTGGGGGTGATTAGCGGTTCCAATAGAGTTTTGTGTAAGGCTTGTATTTAGGACTTGCAAAATTCAAGGTTTTAGCATCCCCCCCACACTTAAATTACACATTGTCCTCAATGTGTCCCAAAAATAAATTTTTAGGTTGATTAGATGTGTAAAATGGTGTTAAAAAGCAAAAAGTTATGTTACTGGTAGTCTGGACACGGCCCCGTGTCCACTGGACACGACCCCGTTGCGAACTGCCAGTAACGAGAACTTACAGAAGGTGAACACGGGGGCGTGTTGATTAGGCACGGCCCCGTGTCTGACAAAAATCTGCAGGAAAGTAACCAAACAGCAGGTCTGGGAGGTGAGCACGGGGGCGTGTTGGCTGGACACGTCCCCGTGTGGACAGTCTGAAAACCCGAAAAACTGGTTTCTTCCCCCGGTTTTTTCCATCCTGGCCCTATAAGTGCTGAGGCTTAGCACCCCAAGCCTTGGTTTGTACCTGTTTCATCACTTAATACCACACCAAGCAATACAAACATCCTACATTACCATAGTTAATTGTTCCAAGCATAAAGTAAACGAAAAGAAAAAAATATGCAGAAAATAGTTAGGAAAAGTAATTTGTTTAACACTTGGCACGCAGGCCACCAATTGTTCGATAGATAAAGGGACTTAAACCTGTGGAGTCATCAATCAACCGCTTCCTCCTCTGCTCCTCTTGCCTACTCCATAGCATCATCATCATCATCATCGTCATCATCCCCTCCATGGCGTGCAATGTGGTCTCGTATGTATCCGACATCGTCTTGGATTTCGGATAGGTTTCTCTCGATAGCTCCGACCCGGTGGTAGGTGTTGCTCGCCATGTTATAGGTGTTCCTAGTACACATAAGGTTTTCCTGCAATAAATCATGCAAACTTTGAAAGTTAGGAAAACCACCTCCCGAGGAGGATGATTGGCCCGGATCACCGTGGGGTTGGTACTGGTACTGATGATGTTGCGGAGCTGGGAGGACAAGCGCTTCTTGCGGGTTCCATGCATGACCTTGCATCCTTTGAAAGGTTACCGTCCCGTCTTCGGCCTCATAAATTAGGTTCATTGAGCGGCATATGTGAATATCCACCGTACCTGACCATGGGCTCCTCTCAAATGACCTAGGTATGTGGGCGAAGTGCTTGAAGAGACGGTACACCCATCCCCCAAAGAAAATAGGGGTCGGTGCACTAGCAAGGCGGTTGTGATGCATGTTTCGGAGCATGAGGAACGGAACGTCGAGCGGCCTGCGGTTGTGGATGCAGTGGAGGACAAGCAAATCTCTTAACCCAACGACGCCACTACTTTCATGCCGTTGGCTAAGAGAATAGCCGAGGAGCCTATGGATGTATCTGTAGATCGGATCCCTCAGCTTTGTACTCTTAGTGCTGCTCGGATTGTAAAATCCTTCTCCAATCTGAGCCCACATGGCTTGGTGTTCGTTGTCTTCAATCTCTCTCAATCCCCCAGTATTTTCTTCGTTTCTCGCATCCTCTTCCGCATACAACCCGATAATCGACCCAAATTGTGCCATAGAGATCGAATACCTCGTTCCGCCACACCGGAATGACACCCCGTCATTATCGAACGGGTCGCACCTTGAAGTGAATGCAAAGGTGCTGTAGAATTCCAAGGTGCATTCATGGACGGAACGGAGTCGGGTTGTTAGTGCGACTCTGAGTGGTCCCGTGACAATGTTGTTGAAACAGTCAATTTGATTCACCATGGTTAGTAGTTCTGTGCAAGCTTGCCTCGGGTATTCTTCCGGCCTTGTTTGAAGAAGCTCGTATCGAGCTCTTGCATCTAGCTCATTGGCGTTGAATCTTGTGAACTTTCTGGCCATCTGTAAGAATACACCAAAAGTTAGCATGAAACAGAAATATTTTCGGACAAAACTGCAAACAGCGGCCTGGACACGACCCCGTGTTCAGCGGACACGGCCCCGTGTCCAGAGGTCTGTTACTTAAAAATCTCATTTTTCGACCCGGTTTCGAAAACTTGAAAATTTTTGGTCCAATAGGTGCGGTTTCCCCCGAAAATGAAACCCTAAGTGCCATTTTTCTCGAAACAACCCGTTTACCCTATCAATTTTATCTTTTTCGGTTCAAGAATAAGGGTTTGGGGTTTTTATAAGAAATCGGGTGAATCTATGAACAATACAAGTGTATTTACTTCCTTTAACACTAATCTAACTAAATGCAAACAGATCTAAACAAAAATTTGAGGTTTGATCCGGATGAACTTTAAGAACCCTAGATTTTTCCCCAAATTTTTGGTGTTTTAACTACATGCAAGTAACTAATCTAACTACTAAGAGTGATAGAATCATACCTTGACGTTGTTAGATCGAGAGGAGACGTCGAAATTTTGCGAAAAATCGCCTGGAACCAGAGCTTTTGTGGGGAAACGGGGCGTGTGGAATGAAGAAACTGTTTTGAAAAAGGGGTTTTATCCCGTCTGCAGCGCGAACACGGCCCCGTGTCCAGCGGACACGGCCTCGTTTCGAGCAAGTTTTTTTTTTTTAGTGCACGTGTGAGTGCCCCTTTTTCCCATAAGCTATGGTTAGAAAACTTACCGCTTTATTTTGTCGTCTCAATCGTTCGTAACTTACCAGGCATGATGTTTTTATTCTTCCACCGTTTGAAGCGAGATCTCTTCTTCCTCATCCTCAATGAATCCTTGATAGAGTTTTAGCCGTTGGCCATTGACCTTAAATGGTGGCCCATTTCGAGATTTAATTTCTACTGCACCGTGTGGAAAAATGTGGGTGATGGAAAAAGGTCCTGACCACCTAGACTTTAATTTACCAGGAAACAATCGAAGTCGTGAATTAAACAAAAGAACTAGATCCCCTACTCGAAATTCATTAGGTTTAATATGTTTGTCATGCAAATTTTTCATTCTTTCCTTATAAATTTCAGAGTTTGAGTATGCATAATTCCTAAGCTCGTCTAATTCATTTAATTGACAAAATCGACTTTTACCAGCAAATTCTAAATCTAAGTTTACATTTTTGATTGCCCAGTAGGCTTTGTGTGCAATTTCTACCGGCAAATGACAACTTTTTCCATAGACTAGCTTATACGGGGTTGTACCTATTGTTGTTTTATAAGCAGTTCGAAAAGCCCATAAAGCATCATCTAATTTATCAGCCCATTCCTTTTTATTTAACCCTACGGTTTTTTCGAGTATTCATTTTAAACCTCTATTAGTCACTTCGGCTTGTCCGTTTGTTTGAGGGTGATATGCTGTTGAAACCCGGTGATAGACCCCATATCTTGTTAAAAAAATTTCAAGTTGATGGTTGCAAAAATGGGTACCTCTATCACTTATTAAAGCTTTAGGTGTGCCAAAACGAGAGAATAATTTTTTCAGAAATCTTACCACGACTCTTCCATCATTTGTTGGAAGTGCCTCGGCCTCGGCCCATTTAGACAAGTAATCAATCTACTGCCACAAGTATATATTTGTTTCCTTTCGATGGTGGGAAAGGTCCCATAAAGTCGAGTCCCCACACATCAAAAATTTCACAAACAAGAATGTCATTTTGTGGCATTTCGTTTTTGGAAGAAATATTACCTGCTCTTTGGCAAGCATCACATGTTTTTACAAGACTTTGAGCGTCTTTGTAAATGGTTGGCCAATAAAATCCTGAATCGAATACCTTTCGTGCGGTACTAGCAGCACCATGATGTCCTCCGTATGGACCTTCATGACAATGGCGGAGAATTCTTCGTGCTTCACTACCATGTACGCATCGTCTGACGAGTTGGTCGGCACTCATTTTGAAAATATATGGATCTTCCCAAAAGTAGTGTTTCACATTGGCAAAGAATTTTTTTCTTTGATGATGTGGCCATCCTTTTGCGACTATACCGCTAGCTAGGTAGTTAGCATAGTCGGCGTACCATGGTTCTTCCTTGTATTCCACCATTTCCAGGGACTCAGTTGGAAATTTTTCGTTGATTTGCTCGTCCCTGGTTGCCTCTAAAGCTGGGTCTTCTAAGCGTGAAAGATGATCTGCTGCGGTATTTTCTGCTCCTCTTTTGTCCTTGATTTCAATGTCAAATTCTTGGAGGAGTAGAATCCACCTAATCAAACATGGTTTTGCGTCTTGCTTCTTGAAGAGATATCGAATGGCTGCATGGTCTGTATAGACTATAGTTTTAGAAAGAACAAGATAAGAACGAAATTTATCAAAAGCAAATACCACAGCTAGTAATTCTTTTTCAGTTGTTGTGTAATTTTCTTGTGCATCATTAAGTGTTTTACTAGCATAATAGATTGGGTGGAAATGCTTTTCTTTTCTCTGTCCCAAGACAGCTCCAACTGCAAAGTCACTGGCATCACACATGATTTCGAAAGGAAATTTCCAATCAGGCGCTATCATGATAGGTGCGTTGACCAACATTTCCTTTAGGGTTAGAAATGCTTGATTGCAATCCTTGTCAAAGATGAACGGAGCATCTTTTTCAAGTAATTTTGTTAGAGGCCTGGAAATTTTAGAAAAGTCTTTGATAAATCGTCTATAAAATCCGACATGCCCTAGGAAACTTCTGATAGCTCGTACGGAGGATGGGGGTGGTAATCTAGAAATGGTATCTATTTTGGCTCGATCCACCTCCATTCCTTCGCTTGAGATTTTGTGACCGAGTACTATTCCCTCCGTTACCATGAAATGGCATTTTTCCCAATTAAGGGCGAGGTTAGTTTCCTCACATCGGGATAGCATTCGTTCAAGGTTATCGAGGCATTGGTCATATGAATCCCCAAAGATAGAAAAGTTGTCCATGAAGACTTCCATTGTCTTTTCTATCATGTCATGGAAAATAGCTACCATGCAACGTTGGAATGTTGCTGGGGCATTACATAGACCAAACGGCATGCGTCGATAAGCAAAATTTCCATAGGGACATGTGAAAGTTGTCTTTTCTTGGTCTTCGGGTGCTATCGGGATTTGAAAGTAACCTGAAAAACCATCCAAGAAACAATAAAATTTATGACCGGATAATCTTTCTAACATTTGATCAATGAAGGGTAAAGGAAAGTGATCCTTTCTTGTTGCTTCATTTAATCGTCTATAATCTATACATACTCTCCATCCTGTGACGGTTCTCGTTGGTATTAGTTCATTCTTTTCGTTAGTTATTACCGTCATACCTCCTTTCTTTGGAACTACTTGGACGGGACTTACCCAAGGACTATCTGAGATAGGATAGATAAGTCCGGCGTCAAGTAGCTTGATGACTTCGTTTTTAACCACTTCTTGAACATTTGGATTTACTCGACGTTGTGGTTGTATGACCGATTTGTAGTCATCATTCATCAAAATTTTGTGTGTGCACATAGAAGGACTAATTCCTTTTATGTCTACAAGTTTCCAAGCTATTGCGTTTTTGTGTTTTTTCAAAAGATTAATTAATTTTTCCTTTTCTAAGTTATCTAATTTAGACGAAATAATTACAGGTAAGTTACCATCTTTGTCTAGAAAAGCATATTCCAAACCTTTTGAAAGTTCTTTGAGCTCAAGTGGTGGGTCTTTAGGAGACTCCTTATTTGGTTGCTCATTTCGATCAAGAACTTTAAAAGTTTGTTCTATGGCGACCTCTTCTTCAACAAAGTGGTCAATCTCTTCACTTGTATCGGGTGGTTCATCTTCATCTTCAATTAGGGGGTCATTATTGCCGAATGGATATTTCATTGATCGTTCGAGATCGACACTTCTTTTAAATGCCCCTAATTGAAGAGGTAGATTATTGAACTTCCGGTTTTTCAAAGCTTCGTGAGTTTTTACAAATGGTCGTCCCAACACTAGAGGAGCGTCATCGAGGATGACAAAGTCGGTCAGGATTACCATTTGATTTGTTTGAACCAAGACATCTTCAACTATACCGATTGATTTTATTACTTTCCGATTGGATAGAAAAATGGGTATTTGAAGTGGAGAAAAATCACTAATACTTAATTTTTCGAAAATGTAGTTAGGCATTATGTTAACACAAAGATCTTTATCGATTGTGACATTACTAATAAACGAATTTTGAAAGAAACATGGAACCAGTGTTATGTTAATTTCAAATGGGTCTTCTTTTATTAGTGAAGTTTGATCATTAGTTAACTTAACACTTACTGTTTCGTCAATTTTAGTGTTAGTGTTTAACTCTTTTAAAAACATAGCATGAGTGGGTACTAAACAATGATTTTCGAAAGAAGGTGACAAGAGATTAATTTCTTCAAAATTAGACTCTTCTTGAATTTTAACGTTGTTGGACTCACCTTTTTCGTTGTTTAACTCATGTGTCGGTTTTTCACTTATTTGTTCTTCCATTTTTACATTTTCAGTTATCTCTTCCTTTTTTAATTCTTCTCTTGCGCGGGACTCCTCTTCCCTTGCGCGAGCTTCTTTTATACATCGATCGATAACTCTAATGTGTTCTAATATCCTATCGGTCACTTCGGTTATAGAAAAAGAATCGGAATTTTCTAAGCTTGAATCCGGTTGTTCGATCCTTTGTTCCTCATAATACTCATATGAAGTCGATGGTTCGCACCATTGTTCTTCATTGTAAGCATATGATGGATAAGGTTCGTAATTTTGTTCTTCATAATACTCATATGAGGTGGGTTGTTCACGCCAAGGTTCCTCATAGTAAGCATATGAAGGTTGTGGCTCATATCTTGGTTCCTCAAAGTATGAGTATGAGGGCTCATACCTTGGTTCATCAAAATATGAGTATGAGGGAGGAGGTTCATACCTTTGGTCTTGATAGGATGTGTATGAAGTTGATGGCTCGTACCTGGGCTCCTCATAGTAGGTGTATGAATTGGATGGTTGATATGAGCGATTATTTTGAATCGAGCGTGCATTACGACAATTAGTGCAATAATTACCCCTATAATCATCCTCATCATAGGTGTAGTTGTAACCTCCTGAGTATTGATCCATAAGAATCACTCAGCAGACCACAACCAAGTCTCGAGATCAGAAAACAAAAAGAAAAACGGAAACAGAGGCTGGACACGGCCCCGTGTTCAGTGAGCACGGCCCCGTGTTCAGGATCTGTATCTGGGCGTTTTAATTAAATTTACTGATTTCGTTGAGCACGGGGCGTGTTCAGTGAGCACGGCCCGTGTTCAAGCTTCTGTTACTGGGTGTTTGTGAAAAATCTGCAGCACGGCCCCGTGTTCAGCGAACACGGCCCCGTGTACAGGTTACTGTAAATGCAAAACTAAACTAAAATGCAGAAAAAAAATGCGCGCGTTAAAAGGTTTTGAAAAACTGATTAGGCCGTCGATTTTAAGCTTTCTTAAAATCCTTGTGTCCCCGGCAGCGGCGCCAAAAACTTGATGTGCGATAAAGTGTTACATATATTAGGTGTATATTTTAAGCCCCTTTAACACTTATTTTAACCAAGTTTTAAATTTATAAAACACGATATTTTACTAACACTAAACACACATATGGGCAAGTGCACCCATCGTGAGCGTAGTATAGTGTTGGCAAGATACCGAGGTCGTCCAAGGACACAAGAGCTTTTAGTACCGGTTTATCCTCAACGTCTAATCAAAATAAAAAGTTTAGAAAAATGTTTTATACTAAGAAAAATAAAAACTAACTAAAATGCTGAAAATAAAAATAAAATAAAAACAGATAGACAAGATGAATCACTTGGTTCCGACTCGTATCTAGTATAACCTTTGATTATTTCCGCACTTTTGCACATAATTAAGAGATTATCTTAGTTATTGTAGTAGGCCCCTCTTTTGAAGGTGACGTTACCCTCACCCCAGTAATTTGAGTCAGCAAGGATACAATCCTAAAAGGGTGGATTATTGGAAAATAATGAATTAAGTTATTAATGCAGTATTATGGTAGGCCCCGCTTTTGGCGGTGACGTTACCCTCGGCTAAGTAGTCTGAGTCAGCAGGGATACAGTCCTAAATAGCCGGGTTATAGTATTAATAGTAGTTAACTTATGAGGGGATCAAAGAGTTTGGACCCCCGCCATCCAATACCGTGAAGCATTGAAGGAGGTCCTACTAAATTTGACCCAGGTCCATTGCAGGACCTCTAAACGCTGAACAATGGCAAGACCTTTACCAAACCATTCCCTTAACCCCCGACCAGGTAGCCAACATACCTCCATATAGACCGTGGAGATATGAATGGTGAAAATCCTTTATTTTATATAGACAGTAAAATAATGCCAAGACACCACGGACAAACGATAAGGAAAGATCACCTTCAACATAAGTAACTAGTTATTAAAGTCATTAATACAAAACCAAATAAAAAGTGCAAAAGATTAGAAATAAAAAGTATTATACTAGACACTTTGTCTTCACCAAGTGATGTAAGAGATTTAGGCAAACATGGCCTTGATTGTCAAGAACTCTTACGATCAATCTTGGATCCCGAGACGACTCACACACTCTACGATGGACAATGGATGATGGTGATGGATGATGGTGTTGTGATGGTGGATGAGGTGTGAGAGAGGTGGTGTGCCAAGGGATGAGTTGAAATGAAACCAAGCACTCCTATTTATAGGCTGAACAGAGGGCTGGGCACGGCCCCGTGTCCGCTGGGCACGGCCCCGTGCCTGTCTGACAATCTCTCTCTTCATTAATTGTAATTCGCAATTACAATTAATGCGCCTGCTGTACTTTCGACACGCCCCCGTGTTCGCTGGACACGGCCCGTGGTGGGCAATAGAAGCTTCTATAGGTTTGTCTTTTCTGCTGCTTCTTGGGCACGGCCCCGTGCTGGCTGAGCACGGGGCGTGTTCAGTCTTCTGCCTTCTCTATTTTGCTTGGGAAGATGCCGTTGAGGGGTCGGGCAGTCCACTTATGTTCCTTTTCTTGTATTTATGTTGGATTTAGCTGTCTTTTTGCTTCTTTTGTGTTTTTGAGCTCATTTAATCCTGAAAATACAAAAGGAAGACAAAAACACTCTTTTTCCAATATTAGTACTTAAAAAGGGTTAGTTTTATGCCTCATTTGATGTAATTTATATGTTGTATTTTACACACATCAAAATGAAAAAAAAAGTTATCGCATACGCGTCGCGCCAATTAAAAGTTCATGAGAAGAACTATACCACTCACGACCTTGAATTAGGCGCGGTGGTATTCGCTTTGAAAATATGGCAACATTATTTATATGGTACTCAATGTACAATTTTCACGGATCATAAAAGCCTTCAACACATATTCAACCAAACTATGTGTCAACGACGTAGGGTTGAATTGCTGAACGACTATGATTATGAAAAAAAAGTACCATCCAAGCAAGGCGAACGTTGTAGCAGGCGCCTTGAGCCGCAAGGAATGAGTTCGAACATTGAGAGTTCAAGCACTAGAGAAGATGATTCACAAGCGCTCAAGGAAGAGCATATTCAAGCAGAAACACTTCGAGGCATGAAGGAACAATTAGTGCCGAAAGAAGATGGAACTTTATACCTTATGGGTTGAAATTAGGTTCCATTCTTTGGCGGCCTTCGGGATGATATTTTTGAGGAAGTAAATAGGCCTAAGTATTGAAAGAATACTATTGGTGGCCTAACCTCAAAAGTGATATCGCGACTTATGTTGGAGAATGCTTGACTTGCGCGAAAGTCAAAGCCGATTATCAGAAACCCTTGGGTTTGCTACAACAACCCGAGATTCCCGTTTGGATATGGGAACAAATATCGATGGACTTCATTACGAAGTTACCCAGTACCTCAAGAGTTCACGACATGATTTGGGTAATCGTCGATAGACTAACAAAGGATGACTCAGCTTGAATTTCGGGACGAAATTCTCAATAACAAGGGGAGAATGTGACAACTGCCACTTTCTGGTAATTTACGTGCACTTAAAACAGTCATTTACATTATACAGTTTCGTGTTTTGAATATCCGAACTGCATTATTAAATGACATACACTTAGAGTACTCATGGAATACTTATTTTTGATGCACATGATTCATTTTTATTGATTGCGTTTGAAACAGTATAAACAATGCATCAAAACAACTAGAAAAGCACTTAGCGAACTAGTATTCTGACGAAAACGCAGGATCCGCAGAAACCATCTTAATGATATCTTTAGGACTCAGACGAAAGTCTAACATCAAATATACATTAAACCCTAGCTAGGAATGCAAGGGTTTGGTCTAATACTTTCCCGATGTCCGATAACACTAAAAAACTGCCGAAAAGCACTAAAAGCGACAATTTTAACACTTTTCCGCAGAAATTCTACAGAATTCAGCAATTTAATATTTTTGCAACATGTAAAAGTAGTGTTTAACATAGAATTCATATGAGGATACCTTCGGGTACTATCCGAACCATAACCACATCAATTCACACAACTTACACAAGCTTAGCGTTCGAATAACGACAAACGGAAACAAAGTGTAACAATTATCCGAACGATATCGGATCTTTTTTTTAGTAACCATCTATCATTATTTGGATCATTTTAAACTAGTAATGATCACCTAACATCTTGAAAACATTTGGAAATCCCTAAACATCTAAACTTTCTAACTTTTGCTAATAAATTCTAACATTTTTATTAGTAAAACAAGAAGCAAAACATGAGACCCCCCATGTAATTTTCGTAAATAAGGGTCCCACATACCCTTAATCTTTTGCTAAAATATCTAGATATTTACATTATTTCAAGTGGATTTAATTGGTGGATGATTATAACACTTAATCACATTAATTTTACTAGCACATTATCATCACTTTTCACCATATTTTACACACACATAAGAAACTCTTTCAATCTTCATCTTTTCACCAAGAACACCATCCAAACAAAAAAAAAAACCCCATTTCATTTTATCATTTCTTTGATGATCAACATGGAGTTTCATGGCACATAAGGTGATCTAAAGCATTTACAAGTTAAAGGAAGCTTTTTCATCGATTCAAGAGTCTTATACCATCAAGATCATCATCTTCTTAGTTCTTTATCATCACCTAGATCATCCCTAGCCACAAGTGCTAGAAGTGAGCTTCTAAATCTCTTAGTTTCATATTTATGTATGTTTATGATTGTTAAAATTTCATGTTATAACTAAATAATCATACCTAATAATATGAAAATACAAAGAAGCAAAATAATAATCATGATATATATGTTTGTTTATGTGGTGATTTGAGACTTATTACTTGTTTATTTGAGCTAGTTATGATGAACATCATATATAAACTTGTTAGATGATGTTTAAAAACATAATCTAACAAGTATACATGAAAGTCTTAAAAAGGTTTATTTGAACATGATGATTAAATGGATGATCATAAATATTGGTGTTGATAAAGTGTATAAAAGATTTCACTAAAAATTATAAACTTTGAAAGGTTTACAAAAGTAACATACAAGATGGGTTTTTCTAAATGTTTGATAAAACTTGAAGTTAAGTATGATTTTTATACAAGTAAACACATTTGATGATCATACTAAAACCCTACATGTTTATGAGTTCATCTTGATAAACTTTGTTATAAATTTCAAGTTATTTTTGTGTAGAAATAATTTGAGGAACTTGTGGTTGAATTGGAAGAGAAAATGATATGTTTGATAAACATGGAAAAGTTTATATTTCAAAGGAAGAGTAAATTGCCATTTTAGTCCCTGAGTTTTGTCCAAATTTGCCATTTTGATCCAAATAGTTTTATTTTCCCCCCTAGGTCCCTGACTTTTACATTTGTTGCCATTTTGATCACTTTTCTTAACTCCATCCAAAAACCCAGTTACTCTTTTCAATTTAAACCTTTTCAGTTGCCATTTTGATCCAATTCCAAAAAATAAAAAAAAATTCCAAAAAATCAAAAAAATTCCAAAAAATCTAAAAAATTCAAAAAAATCTAAAAAATTTAAAAAAATCTAAAAAATTCTAAAAAATCATAAAAATTCTAAAAAATCATAAAAATTCTAAAAAATTCAAAAAAATATAAAAATCAAAAAAATTCTAAAAAATCATAAAAATTCTAAAAAATCAAAAAAATTCTAAAAAATCCAAAAATCATTAAATGTTTCGGCACGAACCGTTTCGACCCGTACCGTATCGAACCGAACCGTTTCGAACCCGAACCGTTTCGAAACGTACCGTTTCGACGCGAACCGTTTCGACCCGTACCGTTTCGAAGCTGAACCGTTTCGAACCGAACCGTTTCATGCTGAACCGTTTCGACCCGAACCGTTTCGACCCGTACCGTTTCGACCCGAACCGTTTCGAGCTGAACCGTTTCGACCCGTACCGGTTCGATACGGTACGGGTCGAAACGGTTCGCGTCGAAACGGTACGGCTCGAAACGGTTCGGGTTCGAAACGGTACGGTTCGAAACGGTTCGGGTTCGAAACGGTTCGGTTCGATACGGTACGGGTCGAAATGGTACGGTTCGAAACGGTTCGCGTCGAAACGGTTCGGTTCGATACGGTTCGGTTCGATACGGTTCGGTTCGATACGGTACGGGTCAAAACGGTTCGGTTCGAAACGGTTCGCGTCGAAACGGTTCGGTTCGGTTCGAAACGGTTCGCGTCGAAACGGTACGGTTCGAAACGGTACGGGTCGAAACGTTTCGCATCGAAACGGTTCGGCTCGAAACGGTTCGGGTTCGAAACGGTACGGGTCGAAACGGTTCGTGTCGAAACGGTTCGGCTCGAAACGGTTCGCGTCGAAACGGTTCGGTTCGATACGGTACGGTTCGAAACGGTTCGCGTCGAAACGGTACGGTTCGATACGGTACGGGTTCGAAACGGTTCGCGTCGAAACGGTTCAGCTCGATACGGTACGGGTCGAAACGGTTCGGTTCGAAACGGTACGGGTCGAAACGGTGTACGGGTTCGAAACGGTTCGCGTCGAAACGGTTCAGCTCGAAACGGTACGGGTCGAAACGGTTCGGTTCGAAACGGTACGGGTCGAAACGGTTCGATACGGTACGGGTTCGAAACGGTTCACGTCGAAACGGTTCAGCTCGATACGGTACGGGTCGAAACGGTTCGGTTCGAAACGGTACGGGTCGAAACGGTTCGTGCCGAAACATTTAATGATTTTTGGATTTTTTAGAATTTTTTTGATTTTTTAGAATTTTTTTGATTTTTATATTTTTTTGAATTTTTTAGAATTTTTATGATTTTTTAGAATTTTTTATATTTTTTTGAATTTTTTAGAATTTTTATGATTTTTTAGAATTTTTTAGATTTTTTTGAATTTTTTAGATTTTTTTGAACTTTTTAGATTTTTTAGAATTTTTTTGAATTTTTTGGAATTTTTTTGATTTTTTGGAATTTTTTTGATTTTTTGGAATTGGATCAAAATGGCAACTGAAAAGGTTTAAATTGAAAAGAGTAACTGGGTTTTTGGATGGAGTTAGGAAAAGTGATCAAAATGGCAACAAATGTAAAAGTCAGGGACCCAGGGGGGAAAATAAAACTATTTGGATCAAAATGGCAAATTTGGACAAAACTCAGGGACTAAAATGGCAATTTACTCTCAAAGGAAACTATGGCCAATTTTTTTACTAGAAATCATGTGTTATAAAAATGGTCATGTTTTAACAAAATCTTTACAAGAATACAAGATTAGAACGTTGATCTTTCTAAAAGCAAAAATGAGTATAAATATATATTTTTGGTAAAATATATATTTAGTGATTTTAACAAGTTATGTGCTATTTGTTTACTAATGGTATTAGATATATATAAAACTTAGGAACATGAAATCAATGATACAAATAAATACAAGACACATTTACAAGTAAAGATTTGCAAGAATACATATATATACACTTGAATACAATTTACGGACGATTCGGACATCGGATACAACTTATTGGCAAAACGGACGACGGACGAATCTATAACATAACGCCAATCCGAGAAGTTACTACGACGCTTAGGCGATCATTCGACGCGAATACATATAAATCACCGACAACAATATCCGGATGTTTTGAACTTATAAAAATTATTATGTTAACTTATACTTAGTGATTTTTATAAAAATTACTAGATATGTACAAATGGGCTTAATTTACAAATGGGTATATTTTACAAATGAGCTTATACTTACTAATGGGCTTATCTTCCTAAATGGGCTTAACATAAATACATGGGCTAAGCCCAATATCAAAACTCATGGGCTAAGCCCAATACCAAACCTATGGGCCAAGGTCCAATAACATTAAGCCCAATACTATTTAGGCCCAATAACATAAATTCTTGGGCTAGGCCCAATAACATTAAGACATGGGCTCGGCCCAATGACATGAAAACATGGGCTCGGCCCAATGACATAATTGGTAAAAATACAAGCATACAATTGATTCATATAAGACATAAAATCAAGTGGACAAGATCCGATGATACAACTCACAAGATACAAGATTACATATATATATATATATATATTTGGTGAAATATATATATATATATATATATAATAGTTTAACAATTCATACATCTAATACATAGTTCAACTAATAACAAATACAAACAAGTCTTAATACATATTCAAGATAAAAGACTTGTACATGAGCCAATACAAAGACCGAAGTGTCTAACAAATCTAGGACCTTTGTAGGTCATGATACAATTTAAGACAACTGCAAGTGAGGTTACAATTACATACAGTTTACGGATGCAATTCTGTGAGTTCATGTCCCCTTTTCATCTTAAATATTTTTCAAGCTTTACAATTATCGGGGAAAATACATGTACAATAGTATGATAAGTCAAGGAATGAAACACCTTAGATCATGTGAGAAATTAGGGCCATAACTAAAGCACCATTAATCCAAGTTTGGACCAAGGACCAAAAGGATTAGATCTAATGGGTTTTGTGTCACACCCCGACTATCCACGTGTCACCGGTGGGCCCGGTGGGGGAGTATCGTGACGTGGTTGGCAACATAATAGTCAAACAACACAATATATAAATGCACAGCGGAAGCAAAAGATAAATATATTACAATCCGAATATAAAGTAATATCCAGTATTACAACGGAAAGTAAAGGATCCACAGGCGGATCTTAAAAACATAAATTCTATTCAACAGACTTTAGACGCCTAGAACTTGCAAGATTCCTTATTAACGTCCTGCGCAGCTTCCAGCCTATTACGTACTTGTACCTGTCACTTAGACTTTTGAAAATACGTCAGTTTTCACTGGTAAATACACTCAACTGACTCATTTGAAAAGAGTTTAAGAAAATTGATTTAGATGCACCAGGCAAAACACATTTTGACACTTTGATTAAAATGCACAGAGGCAAAATTTAATCTTTTATAACTTGGGACAATTATATTTATAATCTCGTATACAGATTTACATGTTCGTTGTACGTTCAGGGCCCGATGTAGAAGCCGAGTCAGATTAACAGACACGCCACAAGTATAGGCCCACAAGAGAGTGAGATACCGTTATTACTTAAGCATCTGTCAGGTGTATGCCTACACCCCGTGCTTAAGACGTGGCCATTTTATAATACAATGATGTCAGGGATATCCGGGACATGGTCATTAACCCCTAAAGGCTTTTATTTCAAACAATACAGATTAAACCGGGTTACCTCAATAATTTAATCACAATCCGATTAAACATTCAATACCCGACCAAGCGGTATCATTATACCATATCCCAAGCCCGTATAGGGAAAATAAGTTAAGAGTATTTACCTGAGCTAGCTCCTGTCTTAATTAGCAAGAATTAATAACTCAGCCGTATTCACTTAAGTAAGCGTAGGTACAATTTACCGGAAGGCTCTAGTCTGGAATGATGGTATAAATAACCAATTAGAATGCTAACGGTCTTTAATTAAGCCTAAGCTTAGATCGGTTAGTCTTAAGGAAATATACGGTTCCAACGCATGATTAAGCGAAGACCGGAATAGAATGTGTTTTAGACCCGACAAGTTCAGAGACTTGCTTAATATGGGTATATTATACACATTCTGGATTTTGAGATAAAACCGATAAGGTTTGACCCGTTTAGGCTAATTTATGTAAACTAGTTACATAAACCGAACCGAACGCGTAAAAAGCGTAACGGGTATACATATGAGCCATTTACAGGTTTCCTAAGTTAATATGCTTCATATATGTTGTGACATCAGTAAGGTGTCTTTTATTATGCCCGAAATGAATTTAAACACAAACTATGCCCCGTAGGGGTAGTTTGGTCATTTAAAAGGTGATAAAAGAGTTTAAGTGTTTGCCTGAGTTACAGGTCTGATGTAATCAGCAAACATACTCAATTTAAGGAGTTATAACAGTAGGGCAAAGTATATATGTGAAATTTATCAATTATAACCAAACTATGCACCGTAGGGGCATTTTGGTAATTTCACATAAGCCGAGAAGCTCAAAACTGAAGTCTGAGTTTATCAACTTTTGCTTACTGTTAAAATATTATAATTTGCCTAAAATATCAGTAGGTATCAACCCTTGTATGTTTAAAATAGTTCTAGTACATACTATGCGTTAAAAACGCTTAAAAAGGCGATTAGAAGCCGTTTCCGGGTTCTATATATAAAGCTAATATTTTTATTATTCCAGAAGGTTTAAAATAATGTATTTATCATATAAAATCAATAGCAAAAGGTTTGGGGTCAAAAAGATATGTAAAACTCATTTCATGGCCCGTAAGGGCAAAACCGACAATTACCGGATTAAGCCTACGACTATGAGTTATGTTCAGCCTAAAATTAATTAAAAATCTTCAAAAATCCCAAAATAACATATTACATCAGTGGGTAATAATTTTGATATTAAAAAGTAGGCTTAACTAGGCTATACGCTAATTACGCCGTTTAATTAACATAAGGCTTTCATTTTACGCTAACGAGCATAACTCTTAATCTACAACTCAAACTGATGTAAGACTTTGCACACAAGTTTATATATCAGTAATTAAAGTTTCTACTCTTTTACATTTCCAAAAATCACGTTTTAAGGTGAAAAGGGCATAATGGTCAACATATGAGCAATTAACGGAATCATGCATTTTAATTGGATAACTAATGATCCGAGGTGTATAATCACAGAGGGTTATACTAGCATGTAACCTGGTCCAAATGAAGCTCTAAGGTATTTCTAAAACATACCATAACGGGTCAGAACAGAAAGTCAAAGTATAAGTCAAACTATGCGACTTTCGGTTCCGAACCGAGTCTAAACAGGAAATTATCGGGTTGAACATGTTTAGACATGTCCTTACACTAATTGCCAAGTTATATTAATGATCAAACAGGTTGTATGTATTCTACATTGCTAATTATGCATAAATTGTAATTTACACATTCTGTTGACTTTTTAAATACAAGTTTGACCCGACATTTGACATAGTTAGAGTGGGAATCAGGGGGAACCCTTTTGAGGGTTTATTACCCACATAATTACCAACTTATAACTACTTTTGATTCGACTAATCACTTGACCATTAGTGATTAATCTTAAAGTCAACCGTTAATTACGACGGTTTGACTTTTAAGCTATAACTAAGCTAAAACTTAACTAAGGAAGGTTTAGCAAACTTACCAAGGTCCTATGCACGAAATGTGATCACTTGAGAGAAGTCCTTGGCTCCAGAAGTGATCCAAAAATGCAGATGAAGGTGTGATTGCAAAGTTGCAACTCATGGCCTTTATATAGTGTTTTAAACACCACAAATTGTTGACAAGCAAGTCTAGCACTGACCACAAATCACTAACATGTGTCCCTAGTGTTTAGGGGGTGCCTAGGGGTCGCCCACAATGCAAAAAGATCGATTAAAGGTCGGATATGCGTGAAAACAGGAAGCTGTTCGCATTTTCTGCATCTGACGTCCTGACGCGGCCCGCGTAAGGTTTCATTAACCTTTACGCGGCCCGCCTGACCCCTGTAAACAGATTTTTCATTTTCTGTTTTCCACATCTCGCCCCTTGGCTCTTCGAAAGGTCAACTAAGCTTATATTTTGCAATTTGACCCCTTATTATTTACCTACAAGGGCTTTAGGACTTATACCCACTTTGCCAAGTCCCTGGACACTTCTGGTTAACCCGAAAAGTCATAACTTTCAACGTTAACGCTTTAACCCCTCGCTTACGAATTTGATCATAACTTTCTCATACAATAACGAAACTTTATGAAATTTATATCGTGCATTCTAGTGAGCATACTTAACAGTTACAAAGGTTCGGGTTTGTCAAAAGGTCACTCAGAGGTATAACTTAAACATGTTGACACATTTAACCCCTGTAGTTTGTAATCTCTCACTTTTAGCTTCGTATGATCCATGATTTATTCGTTTGATGGTATAAACATTATGTAGGGTTAATGTACAATATATTTATTCACTGTTGACATTTAGAACTCGTATTTTCATATACTTTTCAAGTTTGTCAACTTTAGTCCCTTCAGAACATTCTTTCACACGTTCAAACATATGACACGTGTCAACGCATTATAGGACGTGAATTTTCGAGGTGTTACATCCTCACCCCCTTAAAAGAAATCTCGACCTCGAGATTTGTTAAGGTAAGGGAAGTATTTTCTACCTTATATTGGGCTTAATCTTCCCCAGTACCTTTGAGCCTCTAAGGCACTCCAATTGACCTTTTTAATAGGCACATGTATCTTTTTGGAGCTTCTAATCCTGTCGATCCTTAATCGACACAGGTTGCTCATACTATCATAGTTCTGCATATCATTATGTGATAGTGCTTTTCGACTTATTGGTGATACGTCGCTAACTCATTAGTGCGGGTCACATTGCGCGCTACACCAAGCCCCTTAATTAGGTCTTGGCTCGTAAGCTATTTGATCTTGATACATTCGATTCCCTTCGAATGATTCTATATTCTCGAAGCTTAACTAGCCCGATAATTTAACAAATTTAGCACACCCTTCCAGGGTGATATCTATTGTTGAACCTTATTCCTTAACAAGAATTTAGGAGGTTTGCTATTTTCATTAATCCTTAATTTTCTGCCCAATACTGGCATCTTACAGATGATTATGAATTTGCGTGATCTTATTGGTCGTTTGTAATGCAACTTTCAGATCCTGATGATTGGACTTACCAATGTATTGTCCTATCAATGGACGTTTAACATTCCATCTATACAAGGTCTTCAAAGGAGCAGCCTTGATGCTTATATATCAACTATTATAGAAAGTTTATCTTAAGGTGAGATGGTTATCCCAACCGTTTCTTAAAACTATTATTAAAGAATAGCTAATCCTTATAGCTAGTTGAATAATTCGACGATCCTGAGTAGCTGATGGAAATTCTTAATCATTGCCTAGTTAGGGTTGCGGTAATAATGCATAGGCAAAAAGAACCGTCTTTCATAATTAACTATACTGAATTCTCCGGATATTGAGTTAGGCTATATGAACCCTCTATTTTAAACTTAGTTAATCAGGTTTTTGATTCTTCCAATGATGATACTAGTCGTCTTGGAGATTTCATAGTAATACAACCTTAATGGGGTATAAATCTTAATTCTACCTGCCTTCCAGGGGTAAAAAGGGTAATCTTAGGAGAAGATAATCAAGGTACAAGGAGGTTACAGAGATTTCCATATCTCAGGCTCCAGTTCACCCATCATTGCTTGTGTCAAATAAGTGACACATTTATGTTACTAGTCCACGAATTCCTTAATTGGGAACATTTACTTGGACAATTCCATGCTGGACATCTCCTGTGAATACCATTAGTTGACTTTTAGTACTATATGACCATCGAAATATCTTTGTGGTCCCATGCATTAAACCTCCATACTGATCAGGCATGGAAGCAATCTATGGAACATATTAAGATACACCAATCCTCATATAGCGCTTTTGTCATACCATTTGGTATTCGAAATCAGTAGAGATCAAAGAGATATCAATTTCATATGATGATGTACTTTATCTGGAGTACATTAGGACTTTCTACGGTTTACTATTATAGTATCAATAGCATGCGTCGCATCATCAATGGCGCGATTGACTGTTGTCTTATCCGAGTTTATCATACTCGAGATTTAGTTCCTATTACCAGATGAATCATTTACTTAGTTGCAATCCAACATCTGCTATTCATCACCCTGATGGCCTTAACATATACTAACCATGGTTTCATCAAACTATACCGGCCAATAAGGCACTAACATTCTTAATGAACGTTATTTTAAAAATATATCAATATCACTTAGCCTAGGTCACAAAAGACCATCAATGGCATTTAAGGGTTGGACCTAGTCCATCACCTTTTTGACAGGGGATCAAAAAGTCACATCTGTCTTTATTATACTGATGAATTTGGATAGCTTGAAAGTTTGCCATAAGGGTATCAGAAAAGAGCGATTCCTAATAGATATAAAATATCAATCTAGGATTTATTGGAGCATTTTCTAAAGTATCATCGGTCACTTTCTACCTCGCATTAAATGACCGGAGTCTTAATCAGGCGGAGACAACAGTTCTCAACATTTATCATTCATTATAGAATCATATGTGCCATTATTAAATAAATTTCTGCATAAACTGCTTGATATGGAAAGGTACCTGTTATATAGTTATCATTCTGCACCATCTCTTAGGCGTTCATCTGATTCCTAGGGCAGTTGGTCTTGACATGCCCCTTCTCGTTGCAACCATAACAGGTTGCATCTTTCAACTTCTTGCAATCCAGGGTTTTATGTTCCTTAGACTTGCAAATTCCACACGGTAGAAGCTGAGACTCAAATCTGCATTTCCCAAGATGGTATTTCCTACAGGTTTCGCACCTGGTCTTCTCTCCCGACTGCTGGCTGTCTCTCTTAAACCCGGAACTCTTCTTATCTTCAGAATGCCTCTTCCTATCAGAGCGATGAGAATTCTCATCCTCCCTTTTACGCTTTCCATCTTCAGAGGCTTTGGCAGCCTTGTTTCTGACCACATCGAGTGTGAGAGATAGCGACAGATCTGCCGCTGACCTGAATGTAGTAGGTCTTGAAGCCTTAACACTGGCTTTGATTTCTGGGGCTAAACCCCCGATGAAGCGAGCAATTCTCTTGGGTTCTGGTGTTATTAGGTAAGGAACCAGTCTGGACAGGGTATTGAAACTGGTGAGGTAAGCTTGACAATCTAAGTTTGTCATAACCAATGATAAGAAATCTGACTCGATCCTCTCAACCTCGTGTTGCAGGCAGTAGTTCTCCATAATGAGAGCAACAAACTGTTCCCATGACATGTTGTAAAGTGGGATCTTCCCAGCAGCTTGAATGAGAGCTTTCCACCATGCTAGTGCCTCTCCTTTGAATGATTGGGATACATACTTCACTACATCCCTCTCAGCACAACCGCTGATATCGACAACTGTGTCCATTTCATCCAACCAGGTCATACAATCGATTGCTCCTTTCTCCCCAGTGAAATCCCGGGGTTTGTAGGAAACAAAGTATTTATAGGTACAGGACTTGGTATGCGGTTCGTTATCGAACACTATCTTCTTGGATGGAACACTGTGTTGACCAGATGAATGTCGATCATCATCCTTCTTTGGTTCTTCTTTCTTAGAGGGCGGTGGCTTGCTGTGAGCCTCCGAATAAGTCTTAGGGTCAGACTTAGAGTGAGGTACAAATGAGGCTTTACTATTAGTCTCACTATACTCCCTAAATTGCTCCTCTACAACTTTAGATACAGCTGAATCAATCAATGTACGAAGCTCTCCTCTGGTTATATTAATCCTTTCATCATCGCGGTTTTCCAGAGGGTGACTGTTCTCTTCCTTTGACCTAGCCATGTAGCTTTAAATGCTACATAAAAATCAAACAAGGCAAGGTTTATACGGAAGCTTTTACAGTTTTATCGTTTTAAACGATTTATTAACCATGGTAATATAAACCACATTGGTTAATTTGTTAGTTATATTTAATTAGCATTTTCATTATAATTTATCCTAGTTATAAAACATTAAGGATATTAAGGTGGCACAAAGGGCCTAGTCACAAGGACAGTTTTAAATTTACAAGCCATGATTTCAGATAATCGAGGCATTTAGGTTTGAATCAAAGTTCATTACCTTTTTCTTGACAGGGAGTTGTAGGCTACCACTGTCTTTTGTCCCTTAGGACAATAAGTATGGCCCGTAGGCATTTCATCACTTATGGATGTTTATAATATGATCATCTTCATTTGATGATATTAGTCAGGATCGCATTGATCATACAAACTATTATGCTTGGACGTAGTCCAACATCTTTAGACGGGGGTCAGATACCACCACGGTCGTTGTCTTATCTGACAACAAGTTTGGCCCGTAGGCACTTCATCACTAATGGATGATTATTTCAAATAAGGGAATTTTGATTTACCCCCTTTTTAAAAGGTGGCCTGTGTGACTTTAACGATTCACAGTTTACCAAAAATGTTAACGTACTTACAGATGTTAACAGGGATTGGAATCCTTTGGATAGGTTTTACCGTCTTGGCCATGTCTGCAATGACATTTAGGCTAGGTTTTACCATCTTGGCCATGTCTGCATTGACATTTAGGCTAGGTTTTACCATCTTGTCCATGTCTGCATTGACATTTAGGCTAGGTTTTACCTTTAAGATTCCTTTAATATTTAACGCAGAACAATCCTAAATTGAAATGTTTAACAAGGATCTGAATCTAATTGTGGAACTACCGTCTTGGCCCTGTCTTAACATGACACATGAGCTAGGTCTTGTCCTTTTTAGATATTGCCATTTTATTATAATGGTAGATTTTATAATATAGGAATGATATTTTTAATATAATCGTTCCTTTAAAATTTAAACAAGTATATGGTTGCCCTAAACGGGACTCCTACAAAAATGACTTGCCCATTCAAGAGCTAATCAGAAAATAACAAAGGAACCAAATAAGGACAAATAAAACGAATTAGAATTTGTCCTATGTTCTCGTCTAGACTCAAGAATGTGCAACTGTGTAACTGAGATTAACACAAAAGCTAGTGTTTAATTCACTCAGTGTTGGCTCTGATACCAACCTGTCACACCCCGACTATCCACGTGTCACCGGTGGGCCCGGTGGGGGAGTATCGTGACGTGGTTGGCAACATAATAGTCAAACAACACAATATATAAATGCACAGCGGAAGCAAAAGATAAATATATTACAATCCGAATATAAAGTAATATCCAGTATTACAACGGAAAGTAAAGGATCCACAGGCGGATCTTAAAAACATAAATTCTATTCAACAGACTTTAGACGCCTAGAACTTGCAAGATTCCTTATTAACGTCCTGCGCAGCTTCCAGCCTATTACGTACTTGTACCTGTCACTTAGACTTTTGAAAATACGCCAGTTTTCACTGGTAAATACACTCAACTGACTCATTTGAAAAGAGTTTAAGAAAATTGATTTAGATGCACCAGGCACAACACATTTTGACACTTTGATTAAAATGCATAGAGGCAAAATTTAATCTTTTATAACTTGGGACAATTATATTTATAATCTCGTATACAGATTTACATGTTCGTTGTACGTTCAGGGCCCGATGTAGAAGCCGAGTCAGATTAACAGACACGCCACAAGTATAGGCCCACAAGAGAGTGAGATACCGTTATTACTTAAGCATCTGTCAGGTGTATGCCTACACCCCGTGCTTAAGACGTGGCCATTTTATAATACAATGATGTCAGGGATATCCGGGACATGGTCATTAACCCCTAAAGGCTTTTATTTCAAACAATACAGATTAAACCGGGTTACCTCAATAATTTAATCACAATCCGATTAAACATTCAATACCCGACCAAGCGGTATCATTATACCATATCCCAAGCCCGTATAGGGAAAATAAGTTAAGAGTATTTACCTGAGCTAGCTCCTGACTTAATTAGCAAGAATTAATAACTCAGCCGTATTCACTTAAGTAAGCGTAGGTACAATTTACCGGAAGGCTCTAGTCTGGAATGATGGTATAAATAACCAATTAGAATGCTAACGGTCTTTAATTAAGCCTAAGCTTAGATCGGTTAGTCTTAAGGAAATATATGGTTCCAACGCATGATTAAGCGAAGACCGGAATAGAATGTGTTTTAGACCCGACAAGTTCAGAGACTTGCTTAATATGGGTATATTATACACATTCTGGATTTTGAGATAAAACCGATAAGGTTTGACCCGTTTAGGCTAATTTATGTAAACTAGTTACATAAACCGAACCGAACGCGTAAAAAGCGTAACGGGTATACATATGAGCCATTTACAGGTTTCCTAAGTTAATATGCTTCATATATGTTGTGACATCAGTAAGGTGTCTTTTATTATGCCCGAAATGAATTTAAACACAAACTATGCCCCGTAGGGGTAGTTTGGTCATTTAAAAGGTGATAAAAGAGTTTAAGTGTTTGCCTGAGTTACAGGTCTGATGTAATCAGCAAACATACTCAATTTAAGGAGTTATAACAGTAGGGTAAAGTATATATGTGAAATTTATCAATTATAACCAAACAATGCACCGTAGGGGGAATTTTGGTAATTTCACATAAGCCGAGAAGCTCAAAACTGAAGTCTGAGTTTTTCAACTTTTGCTTACTGTTAAAATATTATAATTTGCCTAAAATATCAGTAGGTATCAACCCTTGTATGTTTAAAATAGTTCTAGTACATACTATGCGTTAAAAACGCTTAAAAAGGCGATTAGAAGCCGTTTCCGGGTTCTATATATAAAGCTGATATTTTTATTATTCCAGAAGGTTTAAAATAATGTATTTATCATATAAAATCAATAGCAAAAGGTTTGGGGTCAAAAAGATATGTAAAACTCATTTCATGGCCCGTAAGGGCAAAACCGACAATTACCGGATTAAACCTACGACTATGAGTTATGTTCAGCCTAAAATTAATTAAAAATCTTCAAAAATCCCAAAATAATATATTACATCAGTGGGTAATAAGTTTGATATTAAAAAGTTGGCTTAACTAGGCTATACGCTAATTACGCCGTTTAATTAACATAAGGCTTTTATTTTACGCTAACAAGCATAACTCTTAATCTACAACTCAAACCGATGTAAAACTTTGCATACAAGTTTATATATCAGTAATTAAAGTTTGTACTCTTTTACATTTCCAAAAATCACGTTTTAAGGTGAAAAGGGCATAATGGTCAACATATGAGCAATTAACGGAATCATGCATTTTAATTAGATAACTAATGATCCGAGGTGTATAATCACAGAGGGTTATACTAGCATGTAACCTGGTCCAAATGAAGCTCTAAGGTATTTCTAAAACATACCATAACGGGTCAGAACTGAAAGTCAAAGTATAGGTCAAACTATGCGACTTTCGGTTCCGAACCGAGTCTAAACAGGAAATTATCGGGTTGAACATGTTTAGACATGTCCTTACACTAATTACCAAGTTATATTAATGATCAAACAGGTTGTATGTATTCTACATTGCTAATTATGCATAAATTGTAATTTACACATTCTGTTGACTTTTTAAATACAAGTTTGACCCGACATTTGACATAGTTAGAGTGGGAATCAGGGGGAACCCTTTTGAGGGTTGAGGGTTTATTACCCACATAATTACCAACTTATAACTACTTTTGATTCGACTAATCACTGGACCATTAGTGATTAATCTTAAAGTCAACCGTTAATTACGACGGTTTGACTTTTAAGCTATAACTAAGCTAAAACTTAACTAAGGAAGGTTTAGCAAACTTACCAAGGTCCTATGCACGAAATGTGATCACTTGAGAGAAGTGCTTGGCTCCAGAAGTGATCCAAAAATGCAGATGAAGGTGTGATTGCAAAGTTGCAACTCATGGCCTTTATATAGTGTTTTAAACACCACAAATTGTTGACAAGCAAGTCTAGCACTGACCACAAATCACTAACATGTGTCCCTAGTGCTTAGGGGGTGCCTAGGGGTCGCCCACAATGCAAAAAGATCGATTAAAGGTCGGATATGCGCGAAAACAGGAAGCTGTTCACATTTTCTGCATCTGACGTCCTGACGCGGGCCGCGTAAGGTTTCATTAACCTTTACGCGGCCCGCCTGACCCCTGTAAACAGATTTTTCATTTTCTGTTTTCCACATCTTGCCCCTTGGCTCTTCGAAAGGTCAACTAAGCTTATATTTTGCAATTTGATCCCTTATTATTTACCTACAAGGGCTTTAGGACTTATACCCACTTTGCCAAGTCCCTGGACACTTCTGGTTAACCCGAAAAGTCATAACTTTCAACGTTAACGCTTTAACCCCTCGCTTACGAATTTGATCATAACTTTCTCATACGATAACGAAACTTTATGAAATTTATATCGTGCATTCTAGTGAGCATACTTAACAGTTACAAAGCTTCGGGTTTGTCAAAAGGTCACTCAGAGGTATAACTTAAACATGTTGACACATTTAACCCCTGTAGTTTGTAATCTCTCACTTTTAGCTTCGTATGATCCATGATTTATTCGTTTGATGGTATAAACATTATGTAGGGTTAATGTACAATATATTTATTCACTGTTGACATTTAGAACTCGTATTTTCATATACTTTTCAAGTTTGTCAACTTTAGTCCCTTCAGAACATTCTTTCACACGTTCAAACATATGACACGTGTCAACGCATTATAGGACGTAAATTTTTGAGGTGTTACATTTTGGCGAGCCCCACTTATGGCCATTCGTTTGCTTAGGAGTGCTTTTGTTGCCCTACGACATGGTGTCGATACAATTAAAATCGTCTAGGGTTGGATTGCTTCCTATTTCGTCACACATGTTAATGTCCTTGCAAAACATTAATGATCACGATTTCATTGACGCTTTTCATACTACATTTGATACAAATACAAATACATCTCACATTTTACAGATACATCTTATATCTAGTTTGGATAAAATTACAATTGAGACAAATACATCTTACATACTGTTTTGATACAGATACATCTTATACAGCTAAACTGCATGAACTCGCTAAACTTTTGTTGATGTTTTCAAACTTACATGTATTTCAGGGAATTAGTGGACCAATGCAAAGATTTCAGTTCAAGGAAAACAAGTATCAATACTCCATGCCAACTATTGAAGGGTTTGCCTGTTATATACCGCCTCTTTGCGGTGATATAGTGGTCAAAGCCTTGACATTTTTAGACTTACATTTGATGTATGAAACAATGGCAACTTATTTTCATTTGATGGTTTGTAAACAATGTACTTAAATTATGTTGTGATCTTTTGAACAATTATGACAATGGCATTGGAGCATGTTTTATTCATTTAGTATGTTTACTTATATCGTTATGCAATGAGAACCGAACAGATCACACCTCGCGCTTCCGCTACGAGCGGGTGTGACAACTTGTGTCACACCCCAACCGATAGCGGAAACATCGGGGTGCGGCACTAAGCGTTCAGACTGCTCATGAGATTCCATAACACTAGATATTTCAATATAGATTAAATCCATTTCGTGATAATATTGTCTAGAATCCACCACCAACCATAACATAGTATCAATTACATATCACCAAAATTATTCAAGTTTGATAGATTAAACTAGGTGAGTTTCTAAGAATCAATCCTAGCTTGTTTCACTTGTTTCCATAGCATCCTATCAGCCTGCAACATGTATTAAAATAAAGTCAGTACAAAAAATGTACCGACGAGTATACAAGTTTGAGTATATAGCATAGTAGATTTAAAAGACTCATATCCATCATGTAAATGATAAAATAGTTTCAGCCATGCTAGTGTTCGCAGTCCAAGTGATAGCCCAAGTGTCCCGATGCTTTGGTGTTTTCCCAAGACTCAAGGAAAACTAGAATCCTCCTAACAATACCCCCGAGAATAATAGGGATGTGCATCTTCCTATAGCGCTACTATTGTTAAGGCGGAACTACACACTCTGGATTAAACGTTCACATAGCACAAAGAATCAAGAATCGAGAATCACAAGTTTCACATACACATAGGATAGAGTTTAGATTTAAGAGTATCAAGTTTCATAGTTTAATAGAATACATGTTGCATCCCAAAGTTTAAAACAAAAAGGGATCGAGTATACTCACAGTGATTGCTTAACAGATTAACTGTTATTGGATCAAAGGGAGCTCTTTAGGTTTAGCCTGATTAGGATACAACAGATAAGTGTCGAGCAGAATAGTGAGATTCATGCAAGTGTCGGATCAGCCATCTTGATCGGATTGTTGTTCGATCGGACGACAGTCCGATCGGATTGCCATTCGATTGGGAGGACTTAAGTGAGTGGGGGACGGATTGCCATGCTATCGGATGGTCTCCGTACGGATGGCCATTCGATCGAATGGTCATTCGATCCAAGTGTGAGATTCCAAGAAGTTAAGTCCCGTACGGATGGCCATTCGATCGAATGGTCATTCGATCCAAGTGTGAGAT
The DNA here is from genome assembly GCA_030545235.1 of Helianthus tuberosus. Lineage (NCBI taxonomy): Eukaryota > Viridiplantae > Streptophyta > Magnoliopsida > Asterales > Asteraceae > Helianthus > Helianthus tuberosus. Next base: position 174,850,587 of record CM060425.1, on the reverse strand, counting down.
TCCAAGAAGTTAAGTCAAGTGTCCAACTCAGGTTACCTTGATCGGATGGTCATCCGGTCGGACGACAGTTCGATCGGATTGCCATTCGATCAAAAGTTCCAAGGTTTCAAAGATTCAAAGTCTCAGTTTCATAAAGATTCTAAGTATTAAAAGGTTAAGAGGCACATGTCACTTCGATCGGATGGCAGTTCGATCGGACGGCAGTTCGATCGGATTGTCACTCGATCATTACGACTTGTTCCGTTTTACAATTTATAAAGTTTCTAAGTTTCTGGTTTGACAGTGACGACACGGTACATCTTGGGACAACGGTAAACACATCAATGTTCAGTCGGTCTGATTGGATGGGAATCACCCCGTCCGATAGGTGCCTGTTCTTGATGGTGTTCATGTCGGAATCCGTACTCCGGTCATCTTCTCCGGCAACATCCATTTCCAAACCGACTCCAGACTAATCATCAAGTCTACAGTCCGTTTAGATCCGGATTCCACCGTTTCAAGTAAAGTTTTAAGAAAAGATGAAGGAAAAGTATAAGTTTTTGCTGAAAAGTCTTGATTTAGTAAAGATTCATTGAAATAACACACGAAATTCCTTAGATCTGAGCTAGATCTTGACTAGAATGACATCACACAACAATTTGTACCAACCGTCATGATGACATCACCCTCAAGAACTCAAATCTCAGAGATTTCATGGTGAAAAGTGAGATTTCAAAGGAGAATCTCGTAAAGAATAGTGTAGTGATCAAAGATGTACAAGAATCTAGTGTAAAACGTACCGAAATCGCCGAGGAATGGAAGAAAAAAGGGGGAATGTGTGCGTCTGGTCGAAGGAGGCTGTCACATTAGTGAGAAATGATGTGACGGCTCCTATTTATAGTGCAAGGAGGAGATAAAGGCGGTGTGCAGCAGATCGGATGGCACTTCGATCAAATGGCCCTCCGATCGGATGGTCATCCGATCGGATTGCCATTCGGTCAATCCCATCCTTTCCGTTTCCCCGTCTTTGATTCGTTTTGCGAGTTAGGTTCAGCGTTGCGTTGCGTATTATTGGGTAATGGTATTACATAACTAGATCATATCATTAACACAATAGTTTCCAAGTTTCATAGTTTCTGCCAGTGACAAGACTCCAGTCTCTCGTTCAACCAAGTCTCAAGTTTCACGAGTCTCAACAGTCAAGCACCAAAGTATCAAGAATCAAGAATCTAGTTTCCAAGTATCAAGAATAAAGTCTCATAGTGTTAAATAAAATGAATCAAGTTTCTAGAATCAAGAATCAAGCACCATAGTATTTAAGAATCAAGAATATAGATTTAAGCATCACAAGTATCAAAAGTGTCAAGAATCACATAGTTTAGGGACTACAATTGACAATAGTAAAAAGTCTTGGGACGTAGGCGTTACAACTTGTACCCATTGCACTATGCCCCTTTATGCCCCTTCCAGCTAGTCTCTTAAAGACACGCTATATGTACCCTTCGTTTTTTAGCACGTCTACCAACTCTAGCAACTTACCACTAAGAGTTCCTATATTCCACGAAGCCACACGTAAGCCATACCCCTTATTTATCCCCTTACTTGCACCCCTCTTCCCGGGACATGATCTCAAGGAGACACCATGACTCCCACCGTTAATGTTTGCCACTAAACAACACTGTGACAAAGCACCCAGATGAAAGACAGAACAAACCCCACCCCATAATAGTCAATGTTAAATCCCCACGAAACTAATAAAAGGTGTATACACATAAGCACACAAGTCAAGCAATACTTACAGTGCTCTTGGGCTATGAGTTTGTAGAAAAATACTTACAGTACAACCTGTTTGCATGAGGGAAGATGGAGAAAAGCTGGGTCTCGCCGAATACTTTTGCCGCGCCCCGAAATCATGTCGATGGTTTGGTTTTATGGTAACTCATCGAGAAGAAGAGGAGATGTAGTTTTTGAAAAGCAACACTCACTGTTTCCAGAAATCCGAGGTGTTTTTTTTTTTTATTTTTATTTTAATTGGCCTCCGGCACACTACTCCGTGTTGAAAACAGCAAAAAAATGGTGTTTGCGAGTGTATTCGGTGGCCAAGAAGTTCGAAGAAATGTAAAGGTGAAGAGAAAGGGAGTGTCGGGAGAGAGAAGCGATTGAAACAGAAAAAGTGGTGTCTGTATCTTCGGCGAAATAACTAACCGATTCTAAAACCAAACCCTAAATTCGAGGTATTAGTGGAGTCGATTGGTATTTGTTATTGTATTCAGTTTCCGTCGGAGAAATGTAAAGATGAAGAGAGAGAGAGAGAGAGAGGGTGTTGGGAGAGAGAAGTGAGACAGGTGAGAGAAGAGAGACAGAGAGTTGCCCGGAGAGGGAAGGTGATATAATATAAAACTATATTTTGATACATACACAGTTAACTTGAATTTAATTTGACCGTACAATTCAATTCTAGAATCCTAAATTTGTTTGTAGGGCTGTAAACGAACCAAACGCTCGGCAAACAGTTCGTGAACCGTTCGGCGGGAAGTTCGTTTGTGTTCGTTCGTTTATTAAACAAACGAACACGAACAAGAAATTTCGTTCGTTTAGTTAAATGAACAAACATGAACAGATGTCGCGTTCGTTCGTTTATGTTCGTGAACGTTTGGTAACGTGTTCGCTTGTGTTCGATAGTTCATTAGTGTTTTTAGTTTTTATATTTATTTAAATATATCAAAATTCTTACAAATTAAATATCTAATAAGTGTCAGTGTACTATATATTTAGTTCATGAACTATTGTTTGTGTTTGTTTGTTTCTATTTGTGTTCATGAACATTAGTTTGTGCTTATTTGTGTTCGTCAACGTTCGTTGCCTAAAATAAACAAACAAACACAAACGAACACGAACAAGTTCATTTCCTTAACAAACGAACACAAACATAAAATCACGTTCGATAAGTGTTCGTGAACGGTTCGCGAACACATATATTTTTTAACAAACGAACACGAACAAGGTCTTGTTCGTGTTCGTTCGGTTCGTTTACAGCCCTATTTGTTTGTCATTCAGACCCTAGCAATCACCAGCCTAAACATATCACCACCATCCCTCTAAACATCGCAATCGTCTACCATTCTTCAGTCTTCACCGTCTCTATTTCTCTCTCCTCATAAAACCCATAAAACCAAATAAACACCGGTGGTAGCATGACCTGAATCGTGAACGAAGATTATGGTCTTCTATACCGACCTCCAGTGGCGGCGTTGAATGTTGTTAAGTGCTAATTGTCAGCCAGAGCAAAGGGATCGAACAAGTCATCGGTCTCTCTCTCATTAATTTTGTGTTCCCAAATATCTCTCTTTATTGTGACGGAGGGTTATAGCATATGTGGTGGTGGTCACTGATCTTATAGCCAGAGGTGGTGGGAGTACTTGCGGTCGTGGTGACTATCTGTGGGTCGGTCTTCGAACCACCAACCGCCGTGTGGTGTTAACATCACCAAAGTCGGTGAGGGTGAGCTCTGTGCATGTATCATGAGAGAAAGGCGGGGTGGTGGAGTGGTATGGGTTGTGAGTATCAAGTGTGCACCTTATACTAATCAAATGAAAGAAAATTAAACAGTAATTCTATGAGGGAAAGTAAACTTGTGAATTAATATAGAACTTGTAGCGAGTGGTGGTGTAACATTTACGATGGTGGTGCTGAGATCTGCAAAGAGAGAGAAAAAAATGGTGGTTGATGTAGTAATATCAGAAAGGATAGAGAGAGAGAGAGGTGGGGTGGACTCCTGGAGTGGTGTGGTGACTAATGAAAAGGAAGAAAAGAAAATTGAACAGTATTTTGAGAGGAGCAATCAAAGCTGTAAAATTATAAAGGGGAAAATTATTCTCCTCATTTCCTCCCCTTATGTGACACCTCGGAAATTTATGGCAAATATATGGCAACACATGTCCGATAACTCTCAACTATTCCTGGTAAGTTGGACGAGAGGGACCATTTAGTACAAAAGATGGAAGGTGAAAAGTAGAGGGATCAAACATGATAAAATGCAAAAATTTTGGCCTCAGACGGTCCCTTACGGACCGCAAGGGACCATTTAGTACATTTAAAAACTCTGTGGGTGCGGAAGATCCTTACGGACCGTAAGTCATTACCCTTGCGGTCCGTAAGGGGTCTGCAGACTGCAGCTAGCCAGCTGCTGTCCCTTGCCATTTCTCTCGCGATTTTGCCACTCTCTTCCACCTTCTTACACCTGGTGTGCCACTAATCTTCACCTAAGAGCTCCAGGGACATGTGGCAACATCTAGTTAGTAACAAGATAAGATAAACGTATTTTTAAGGGGGTTAATAAAGTCACATTATAAAATCTTATTTCCACACCTTTTGTACGGGTCGTATAGAGTTATACGACCTGTATAGAATAATATGGCATGCCAAATATTAGGTCGTATAATGCTATACGGCTCATATAATGTTATAGATGGAGAAAATATTAAGTTGTATAACATTCTATACGAGTCGTATAACATTATACAGGTCATATTACATTATATGAGTTTTGGATCGTATAACATTATATGGGACATATAAAATTGAATACGGGTCGTATAATGTTATACAGCACGTATACATGGAGACAAAAAACATTCTCTTACATTTTTTGTGCAACATTCTCCTCTACTCATTCACAGCAATCAAACAAGGGGTAATGGCGATGTGCCCTCACGGAGACTACACACCCTGCCACCTCTCCCCACTTACACCCAGTCCTCCCTTATTACGTTGTGCATAACATCACCTTGACAATCGATTTTAATTTTTGAATAAGTAACAACATAACATCTATCTACTATAATAAAAGAAACCAAGTTTTGTACACGTGTCATTCATTGAAGCCATCTATTTTTATAGATATAATTAATATCGATTAAAAGATAATTATACAATTAAATTTAATATAAATTTAAACAATTCATATAGGAGATAATATATATATAATATTTTAAAATAGAGTAAATTACAAAAATCGTCCTTTATGTATGTCACTTATTGCAAACTCTGTCCTTTGTCTTCAATAATTACAGAAAACGTACTCGATGTTTGTAAACCCTTGCAAGTTATGTCCTTTAGCCCTAACTCAGTTAATTTAAATGATTTATTTATTTTATTAAACTAAAATAATTAAGGATAGAACATATTTCAAAAATGTTTAAAAGGTGTTTATTGGTTCTATACTTATATTTTCGTATTCAATTCTCAACTCAAATATGGTAATCACTATGTTTACGTGACATTTATAAGAACAATCACCACAATCACCCCATCCATCGTATATCGAGTATATCCGTTAGTTTTTTTAAGATATAAATTTTTATTAGATTCATTCAACCCGTGTAATAAATGAGGTTTTTTAAAGATATAACATTTTTTATTTTTTACTATACAAAATTACATTTATGCAACTCGTGTAATACTCGGGGTTTTAAAAATATAACTTTTTTTTACTATGTAGTATATAAAATTAGATTTATTCAATACATAGGATTTATAAATAAATAACTTTTTATTGTTTGGTATATAAAATTACATGTGTTCAACCCGTATAACATGGCCTCCCGCTTTAGTCTCCCTAACGGTCGAACTTAGTCTCGCTCCTCAGCTCGACGAGGTTCTTAAAAATGTAACTTTTTATTATTTAATATATAAAATTAAATTTACTCAACCCGTACAATACATAGGGTTCTTAAATATATAACTTTTTTTTATTATTTAATATATAAAATTACATTTATTCGACTAATATAATAAAAGAGATTTTTAAATATATATTGTTTTATTATTTGGTATATAAAATTGCATTTATTCAACCTGTGTAATAAACGAGATTTTTAAAGATATATTTTTTATTATTTGATATATAAAATTACATTTATTCAACTAGTAAACACATATATAATTTTCATACATTTAAAAAAGTATTTTTAAAATAAGCCACATATATTAATTTCATACATGTAAAAAAGTACTTTTAAAATAAACCATAACATTAAATAAGAGACAAATTTAAAGCTAAATAGTAAAGGTTACATCCTCGGCCTAAAAAAGATTCCAGAATTCAAGTTTTAAACCAAAAAGAAGAAAAAAAAAAAAAGAAAAATGAAAGAAAAACACTCTAAGGCTAGAAGATATGGTGAGACTCATCCCCAATGAATGGGCCGTCATGTCATCGCTAGTAAGTATGGGCCTAAAAAGGATGGAACAAGGGGATGGAGGATGAGGCCCCACACTATTTATAAAAACAATTAAAAAATATAAATTGATTTGATTTTAGTGACAGAGAGGAGAAAGAAAGATGAGAGAGAGAGGAGAGAGGCTCTGCGAGTTCGTTCTTGGGCTGACGGAGAAGACGGGACGGAGCAATGGGGGGCGGTGTGGGGGTGCGGCGCGGGGGCTCGCCGGGGCAGGGCCGCCCCCCATACCGGGTAGTCTAACTTATGAGCCAATGAAAAATCAAAAAATATTTTTGTTGATCTTCAAACATTATTAGTTTCCAAGTATACATTGCATATAAAAACAATCATGCATAAATAATATAAAAGTTATGCATATAAAAACAATCATGCATAAATAATATAAAAGTTATATGGTATAGGGGAAGGTTCAAATGAAAACCATTAGTTAACGCGAAAACTCGAAAACCAACTAAAAAAGCCTAAAAAACATATCAAAATTTTTTTTTTTGCATACCAATTTTCGCTATTTTAAGTATATAAAAAAAACTTTTTTTCAAAAAAAAAAAAATTGTAGTGCACATGTGTACTATAATTTTTTAATATTTTTTTATATATATAAAAACTAGCGATTTTTAATAAAGAAATGGTAAAAAAAATTATTGGTGTGTGTTTTAGCCTTTTTTTAGTTATTTTCGAGTTTTCACGATAATATAAAAACTAGCGATTTTTAATAAAGAAATGGTAAAAAAAATTATTGGTGTGTGCTTTAGCCTTTTTTTTAGTTATTTTCGAGTTTTTACGATAAAAATGGTTTTTATTTGAACCATCCCCATATGATATATACAAAAATTAAGGCACGTGAGTTTAAAGAAGAAAAAAACGTTTCTTTTTCTAATACATCATAATCGCTATATATAAGTGAATTAGCTAGATCACAATTGGATATATATTCATGTCTCTTCTTGCATGGGGCCACCACCACATTCTTCACATACACCACGACAATCTTTGTCCCATCGTTAGTTGTTTCTCTTAAATACGTAAGTTGACATGTTGTACGTACTCGTCTTCTCACAAGCGATCGATTGGTCAATCACCATCTTGTACATCGACGGTTCAACGAAAAAACTTGACTTTGCCACCAAAGAACACTTCATCACCTTAATTTGTAATCAAATCAAATCGAATCAATTCATAAGGAGCAAAAACCACCCCTCATACAATTTCTCATGTTGGTGTTAACGATATCCACATGTGTAAAGGAGTACACCAACGTGTGTATGGTTAGCGTGAAGAATTAAAATTTATTGATTTAGGGTTATGAAAAATAAAAGTTGAAAATAACGAGCTTATTTTGGTCATTTTTCATTCTTGCAATCATCTTTGAATTAAATCTTTTTAGTGAAAAAAATCCACTTACCCTTTTTGTTGTTATAAAATAAATGTATTTTCCATTAACTAGAATATTATTCACCTTTAAACTTTCAACAATAAAATTATATATTAAAACTAATGATTAAAAAATCATGAAAGTACCATTTTTACGAATATGTTACATCTTTATAGTCATGTTAGATAACAACTTCTCATTCAATTTTAATATGTTAGGGAAATTTTGAGAGAGGCGTATGATTACTCTTAAATTAAATTATTTCAGTGGTTCTTACGAATAATTTAATCGGATACAACCCTGAATTTCGAGAACAAGAACTAGCATGTGTGTATTGAGAATTCGTAATTAAACCAAAACAATGAGACCAAAAAAGATAATACGAATTTGGGGATGATTTGTAGGTAAACTGCCTACATGCAATTATCTTCTTTTTTAATTTAAATTTCCTTACAACTGCCTTAAATTTTTCCAAGCTAACCTGGCTAGGGGCTCTGCCCCTTGGACCCCGTTAGAAGCTACCGCATTTACGCTCAACCTAAAATACACGTGCCACATTCTGGATGCTTTATAGTGTAATTGATATCATGAATTTCATAATATATCATGAACTATGTGTATATATATATATATTTTATAGAGTAAATTGCCAAAATCGTCTCTAATGTTTAGGCATGTTTGTCATTTTCATTCAAAACAACTTTTTGTACCATATAGTCTTCACTTTTGGGATTTTTTTTTTGCCATTTTCATCCGAACGTCTAATTTGCTTTATTTTTCTATTAAACATTTGGAAGAAAATGACAAAAAATTCCCAAATCTCAGGGATGATTTTGGCAAAAAAAGTCAGACGTTTTGATGAAAATGGCAAAGAATCCCAAAAGTGAAGGACTATATGGTACAAAAAAGTTGTTTTGGATGCAAATGACAAACATGCCCAAACCTCAAAGACGATTTTGGCAATTTACTCTATTTTATAAAATCGACTCATATACATATCGTGATTGATCGTAATATCATACTAACAAATAGGAACATGCATTGTAAATGTGACGAAACGTGTCGAGTTTGTTAAACATCATTTCATATCATGAATTTCATAACTTAACATGACCCCAACCAGGGGCTCTAGGCTTTAGATATATCATAAACTTCAACAAACCAAATTCAATACTAACGCACCAACGACTCATGTAATATATGTTTTGTTCACGTATATGAGGCGAATAAAATGCAGAAGGGTCTTGAGGTTTTCTTTAATGCATGAATTCTAGACATATCTAAGTATAATTTCATAATTCATCTAAATATATATAAAGAGAGATTGATATGTATTGGCGACAGTGGTCTAAACATATCACATGTCTTTAGAATTACAAAAACATCCCATATTGAGGCTGGTTCATAATATCAGTTCATAATATCAATCATGCGAGTTGTGTTATGAAATACTTTCAATTTATTAGAAAGCCAGAGCACGACTAATGCCACAACGTAGCGCAGTAAGTTTTCCACAATGTAGCGCTGTAAGTTTTCCACAACGTAGCGCTGTAAGTGTTTGTAACACCAGATGAAAGGACAAACTATTTGGTTATAATGGTGCGTCTAAACAATTACCCAAATGCGTCTAAAACTACTTGTAATTTACAGATGCATATACACTCAACCTAAAATACACGTGTCGCATTTTGGATGCTTTATATGTTTCGCAAAAAATATAGAGATTTTTTTTTTATAAAACTCAACCCTTATATATCATGTAATTGATCGTAATAGTTTCCTAATAAATAGGAACATGCATTGTAAATGTGACGAAATGTGTCGAGTTTGTTAAACATCATTTCATATCATGAATTTCATAATATATCATGAACTTAACATGAGAAAACATCAAATCACTCAAAAATATTATAATGAAATTAAGGGTGGAGCCACCTTTAGAGGATCGGGTCAAGTGATCTCATACTTTTCGATTTTATATGTTAATTATAATCAGGGGTGAGCAAGTTATGACCCAAGAACCTTGAAACCAATCCGGAACCACAATAACCAGAACCTTTTTGCCTTGAAAGGGTCAGTTCATGGGTTTAATAATTCATCAATAAGAGGTTCCGGGTTGGTTCCAATTCCGACCCGTGGGTATTAATTTAAAAGCACCGGTAACCTTGAAAAAACTACCATCGAACTTACGTTTATTCCTAGTTCCTTGTAATTCTCCTAAAAAGCTAAAATTTATTAAAATCATCCAAATTCCTTATGCATAAGCAATCCTTCCATGATCAAACTATCTGCCAACGAAAAGTTTGGTTCAGCTGTTGAAACCTTCAAAGATCAATCCTTCCAAGCTCAAACCAGCAAACCTTCTTCGATTCCATTTTTCAGGGTTGTATCATGTGTATGCTTTTGGGTTTTTTTTGGTAAAAGGGTTTTATGTTTTTTTTTTCGATTGATGTTACTACTATTATGCAACATTTTTTAGTTTAATGCAACCCTAATGTTACTATTATTATGCAACCCAATTTCCATGCCCAAATTAAACTAGTAATTTACCCCTCTGTTGCGACGGGTACCTAAGATTAAGAATCTCCAAACTCACTGTATACTTAAGATCACAATGACTTCTAATCCAACTATGATTAATAAGTACAATAGTTCTTGAATTTTCATACATACTAACTTAAGTTCTGATATTTAAGTGGAGAATTTAATATGTTTAATTCATTATTTGCAGTTGATTAATGTATGAGTTGCTAGCACCATAAAATTAAGACAATAGAGATCTATCCATATTACATATCTATGAAAATAGTAAAAATAATAAAAACTATCAATAACAATCTAACATATAATATGTTTAATGGCGTAGTAAATTTTACACAACATTTCATAACTTGTATAAATAATGAAAATTATTTTGTATACTTTACTCACAAAATGCAATCAACATTAACAAATGTATTCTAAACAAAGTAGACCCAACTGAAATACCACATTAATTACTAAAGAAAACAACAAAACAACCAAAAACAATACCATAACTAAACATGTGGTGAAACTATAGTTTTAGTATAGATTGCACTAATGCCTTGAGTAAAGATTACAGGAAAAAAAAAAACCGTGCATCTTCATTGTCCTTACATTTATCTCAGCATCCTCACACCATTCTTGTATTATAATTAACTTGCTATTTCCATTAATATAGTGCATAAATAACCCAATCATCATTGGCATGCACACACCGAGTATAAAAGAAGCCACTTTCAACCAAGTTCCATTTTGTAGTCTCCACAATTTATCATATACGCTAAACATTCAAATACTAACCAATTGAACTATAGCTTCAATATTCATTGTATATGGGAATCCTACTTTTCTAATTATCTTGGAATTAACATCCGAACGAAGTACCGCTGTCTTACCCACACACCAGAATTTGGTCAATACGAAATACAAACTATTTGCCCAAAACGTCCCTAAAGACCAACTAAAGATGTCAACATCATATGGACTATACTTTAAGAACCTTGGAGTTGACCATGAACCTTCCTAACTCAATAAATGTGAACAGGCAACTTGGAATGGGTGTGTTTAACGTTGCACACTATTGTAATCGCTAGAAGAATAGACACAAAACCTAAGATTATCATCGTCCACACTATAAAAGCCCTGAGAATTAGAATTTTACAACATCTTAAAAACATGAGTTAGTGGATTCCAAACAATCAATTCACTAGTATTGATTAGGCAAACACATACCATCCCATCCAAACTTGCTAGAAATAACACATTGCATGGATGAGTGTGGAAGGGAATGTGAACATTAGTGCCTAAGACACATTGAGGGGAGTCATCATCCACATAATGAATCACACATGATGATCTGCCAACAACAATTTTTTTCTGGTCATCCAATATTTGCATGAAATGACAATGATTCCTAGCAAACTACGACGTTGAAAAATAGGCTAATCAATCTTTACACACGGCCTTGCACCGTGTAATAACCTTTGCCGGAAGTCTTAGCATTATCTTCATCAGTATTAGGAGAGACAGAAGACCCTTTATATTCACTTGCAGGTATACTTCAAATACGTATACATTCAACGATAAGGAAAAGAACTAAATAGATCTACAAAGTGATTCCTTAGAAAATGAAAATCTACCTTAATATTATCACAATAAATAGTTAAAACGTGTAAGTAAAAAGTCCTTAAACTATGGGTAGCAGGTGGTTATTAAATACAATGGATAGTAGGTGGTTATTAAATAGATAACCATATAAATTAGAACTCGTTTCTAATTTTGAGGTAGACATATACACTTACACAGATATTGTGTAACAACCTTTGCTGGAAGTCTTGGCATTATCTTAATCAGTATAAGTAGAGACGGAAGACCCTTTATATTCACTTGCAATTATACTTCAAATACAAATACATCCAGCGATAAAGAAAAGACCTAAACAGATCTGCAAAGTGATTCCTTAGAAAATGAAAATCTACCTTAATATTATCACAATAAATAGTTAGCACACGTAAGTAAAAAGTCCTTAAACTATGGGTAGTAGGTGGTTATTAAATAGATAACCATATAGATTAGAACCCGTTTCTAATTTTAAGGTAGACATATACACTTACACAGGTATTGTGTTTTTTTAGAATGAATTTTGTTTGTACAAAAAGCTTGTTTTTTTTTGTATAACATTGTGTTATTGCCATTGTATTAATAATTACATTGTCTTATTTGTGTGGCATTGTGTTTTATATATTACATTGTCTTTTTGTATAAAGTTTGTGTTTTTTGTATAACTAGGGTTAAGACCTGCCCGCGTTGCGGCGCGAGTACATCGTAAACATTGAATGGATTAGTGCAAACGTTATATGATGCATTAACCATATGAAAGCACACATTTCGACGTATCCACTTGAACTCAATGTAACATGTATAAGCATTGTGATTTGATCAAACGTAAAGTAAAACAAATTCATATCGAACAATCACAACGCATTATATGTGACCCAACTCATACATAAAAAACGTAATGGTATGAAGAAAAATATGCACATGTAATCGAAATGGATTAATTAGAGCTTTCGAAAAAAAGGAAGAAAAAGAAACCATAATTTGACTCCACTCAGTTCGAAACAAAATTTACGAAACATACATAAAATAAGCACGAAAACATATTATATTTGACGTGAATCATTTCCCAAAAAAGTTTACGTCGAAACATAGAACAACTTGAATTTATACCAAAACATACATAAAAATGGTTTCTTTAAACGAAAACGTACATAAAAATATGCACATAAAAATGGTTTCTTTAAACGAAAACGTATTATATTTAACTTGACTCGTCTAAAAAAAAGTTTACGTCGGAATGCGACCCGTCGCAATGCGGCGGGGATTCTTTAGTTATAACTAAGTCGATCTAGGACCCGCACGTTATGTTAAACCTGTCAAACGGGAAAAAATAGACGATGTAAAGACGTTCACCCACACACGCACGTTGCGTCGTGTTAACTCGCAAAATTTAGAATGAAAGGTAAAAATGTTAAACCAAAGATGCACGTTGCGATGTGTTAAGTCACAAAATTTAGAACCAAGCATAAAGCGAAAAATTTACTGAAAATGAAAACTATAAAGGACCAAAGTTGAAAGTAAAAAAAGTTGTGAGGATAGATTGCAAAAGATAAAAAGTTCTAGGTTAAAAGTAAAAAAAAAACAAATAGTTTTGGGTTAAAAGTAATTTATGAAATACTTTTGGGTGAAAAGTAAAAAAAATCTATTTTTTTTTTTTTGGAAAACCCCTAAAGCCAATCTACAACAACCATATGCATAACCATTATTTCTTTGAAAAACCCCCAAAGCACACCCCGCGTTGCGGCGGGGCGTAAAACGGTGTCAAATAGTACTAATGTCACACAACCGTCATCGACCACCAACACTGACTCGATCTAGGATCTGCGTGTTGCGACGAATCTGTCAAACATGAAAAAATAGAGGTAAAAACGTTGAACCACACATGCACGTTGCGTCGTGTTAACTTGCAAATTTCGAAACAAAACATAAAAAAGTTGAAGCACACTCGTACGTTGCGTCGTATTAACTCGAAAAATTTAGAACTATACGTAAAACAAAAATTTGCGAAAGATGAAAACTATAAGTGACAAAAGTTGTGAAGTTAAATTGAAAATAATGAAAAGTTTTGGGTTAAAGTTAAAAAAACAAATTATATAGGGTTAAAGTTGCAAAAGGTAAAATCCTTTGGATTAAAAGTAAAAAATCAAGTTTTTTTTTTGAAAAAAAAGCCCAAAACACAAGTTACAAGTTCTTATGCACAAAAAACTTACAAAGTTATATATGGAATAATATTGTGTTATTGAAAAAGTATGAGAACCACAAACCAAAAGTAGGAAATTTATTAAGCAAAAAAGACACTAAAGTTTGATTTACGCAATATTATATATAAAACACAAACAACTACACAAAAAATCTATTATAAAAACAAAACGGCAATAACACAATGGCAATTTCCTAAAAAAACTCGTACCACTAGTCACTATTCCTTAAATGCAAAAATAACAAAGTGGAAATTTTATAATTCTCCTTAAATGCACAATATGTAACCACTATTTTGTTTACACAAAATGACACATTCAATACGTTATTTTACGAGTAAACCACCAGTAACAACCTATTAATACTATGACCAGTGTATCCCTTGTTTTATGACTAAATGACCAATTACTTTAAATATGGTGAGTAAACCACCACAAACATAAAACTAATAATCGGTTTATACCAGTACTTGACTACATAAAGAACCAATACATAAACAATAAAGCATACACATAACGGTAATAGTTAACAAAATTAAAAAGATTCTAAGAATTGCAACTTAAAATCAATAGAACACTTAAGGGAATTCAAAATGTCAGCAATTTTTATTCTCTTCAATGATAAAAAGCAAGACAATCTCATGAATTGCAGATGCTACCAAAGACTTCAGTATTGTAGTCACCTTGTCTCTTTTGTCAATACACATCGACAAACGTGTATAACCCTGCTTCAACACATCACTATACAATACATTGTTCTGGTATTGTACAAGAACCTGCCTAATTAATTTACCATTCACATTGTCGTCTAGTGGTAGTGATGATGAACACAAATAGTACTCTAACAAAATAATCACACACAAAATGATTAAATTAAATAAACAATATTCAAATCAGTTCCAAAAAAAGGTAGATGAAGAGATGTATTGATAATACAACGAAGAGGTGATTAAGCGAAATAGAAAATAGATAAAAAAAATACTCATTCCAAAACAAATAACCAAACATTAAAATGAACAAAACAAAAGACCCTCAGTTAATGGAACTAATAATTCAGTGAAGCAAGTGTCTTGGTGTATACCGCTCCTTGTAACCCACTTAACAAAGGTACAGGATAGTTGCAATATCCCCCTGATTGCGATGGAAGTTCGAAAACAGTTAATATCAATCTAGATTAATAACCCTTAAAGAGTTAACAATTTTTGTGCACCAACTATTTGGTTAAAATAATAACATGTAAATTGTTTTATATAATCTAATCAAATTTTATAGTTTCATATAATATGATATTCAAAATAGATAGCTAGTAAAACCACTTATAAACAAAAACAACAAATTAAAACCATTAACGCTTCATATGTATACATAATACATACGTAGAAAATAAACATTGACAAAAAAGTAAAAACTAAATCTAACACAACTACTCATGTGAAAGTAAAAACCTATGCTTCAACTCCATTGAAGCATTAACTTACAAGAGCAAATATTTGAGACGTGCCATTAACTGCACGTCCTTCATCCCATTCTCATTGTTATACATAGCTGCCATGTCACGAACACTAGTTGGAGGCATTAACAACAACGTCTTTGATACATGGTCTTGAGAGACAACCCCAATCTCCAAGTCATCAAAACATTTCTTAAATCTCTAGCAGTCACTTTATCAACTTCGTACTCTTCCCGAACTTGTTTCAAAAGGAGTTGCTTGAGTTAGTCTCTTTCATTAAATGATGTTGATGCCATTATTAAAAAGTTACAATCTATTACTTTTTATTTCAATGTATGTTTAACAAAAATAACTTGGTATACATCTATTGTCTATATATAAAGGAAAATTGGTTATAAGCGGGAAACACGGTGTACAAAGTGCTTAGGCAAGCGATGCAAAAATCTGAAGAGACACACGGTTACATATGATCATTATTACATACACAAACCCTTTCATTACATATGGGAAACTTAAGAGGAACACGCTTGATTACGCGTGAATCATGGGAAAACTATATGGTTGTTCTAATCCAATCAATTCATCACCTCCTACTTAATTCCCTACACACTAACCGCTTATAAAATACAATAACCCATTACACAAAACCCATCTTCTAACACTAACTAGAAACACCTCTATCTTCACATCAACTACAACCATGTCTAAATCTTACTACCATTTCGGAGACACCACAGAGGTTAAGAACACTATATGTATGACATATTAAGAGTATCAACACGATTCAACAATGTTACGAATGCTAGAGAGAATGCATACAACCGTCATTGGAGACATAGAGAAAAATAATAACCACAACATTCTCGAGAATGTTTCTAATGAACCACAGTACGAAGATCAAGTAAAGATTATACACTATTTGAATGAACAGCTGGAAATAAAAAAAACATAAAATTTTCGTAAGAAAACTGGAAGCATACCTTGTCCGAGTACACGACGATAAAGGATGAAAGAATAACTATAATGAAAAAATATTAGGGACACTTTATATTTACTTTTATTTTATTATTCTGCTTATGTTTTTCACTATCTTTTAGTCCTATCTATGAACTTTATGTATTAAATATTTATTTTGACATTGTTTTTTTTATCATTTTTTAGAACGCTTCTATCTTGAATCTTGTTAACAAATATTTTTACTGTTTAATAAAGTTCGATAACATATGACAATTACAATACAATATTTCTAAAGATATATGTTTGATGGTAAATGCTTTAAGTAAGTTAATTTGTTTATACAAATAATATCAACATGGATTAACAACCCTTAAATATTTCATATTTTGATATAAGATGGCACTATAGTTTATATGAAAGTAATATATAAAACAAAAAACGTCATAAAAAAAGTTAATATAAAAACCCTATGATAATAACTCAACGTTACATAAAAAACACAATTTCAGTAAGTGTAAATTGATCTAAAATTTTGATGTTGAGTATTTTATAAACAATGAGTGTGGTAATTATAGTTACGAAATTAGTTGCTTTAAAATTTAGACAAAATTGCAGAAAACAACCTTTATGTATACCCCAAACTGCACTTTATACCTTTCACTATGAAATCCGCCAAAACCAACCTTTACGTTCATGTTTTGTTACAAATCACAACCTTTACACCTAACCTAGTCAAAAAAGTCAGTTAAGTTGCCTCACGTGCGGTGCACGTGAGGGCATATCTGTCTTTTCCTTTGGCCCCTTTTACAATGAATATTATATTTAAACCCTTTTATTTATTTCCTTCAACTAACAAATATCAGATTACCCCCATTTCTAAGAGACTTATCAAATTCCCACCTCAGAATCATAATACTTGATCATCTCTTTAACCAAATCAACACACCCATACTCAGCAGCCACATAAAGTGGAGTTTCACCGGATTGATTCTTCTTCAACAGCAATTCAACCAACTTTTGTTCATCACAACTACTCATAATTTCAAAAGCAACATCTAATTCCCCTTGCCTAACAGCAATATGCAAAGATGTATCATCTTTTTTCTCCATAGTCTTGTTTCTACTCAAGCTTTGATTCGATTTCTTCGCAGAAGCCGGAGACTCCATTGTTTCAAGATTTTACAAAACCCCTCTTAGTTTGGAGATTTTCTGTAAAACTGAAGCACACCCAGATCAAATATTGTTCATAATAGTTATAAAGTTGAAACCTTTTGTTATAAAACATAAAAGTGCAGAAACAGTACAAGATATAGTTTATGTGGACACATGAGTAAGAGGAGAAGTTAAGTTTTTCTTCTAATATATTATTAAATTTTGACATTTTACACCTAAATTCTTTTCTTTTCCCATTATGACCAAATGATTAGTGTATACTGTATAGGGTAAACTGTTTTAAGTGGTGGTTGATATTTTCAGGTCAATTTGAAACTAGGGATGAGCTCGGTACCGTCCGGTACCGAAAGAACCGGTACCGAAAATCATCAAAAGTGGGTACCGGTACCGGTACCGAATATACCCGGTTCGTTACGGTTCGGTACCGGTATTTGAGGGTAAAAACCAGCAAAATACCGGTACCGTACCGGACCGGTACCGAACCGGTACCGTACCGGACCGGTACCGAACCGGTACCGAAAATGTCAAAAGTGGGTACCGAATCGGTACCGAAAAGGTACCCGGTTCGGTAAATTCGGTACCGGTACCGGGTCCATTTTGCTCATCCCTATTTGAAACTGTTTTAAGCTTGAAATATCTACCAATTGGAAGCTCTATTTCCAACCAATCTATAGAGAGAGAGAAAAGGTCATAATGAACTAAAAAAGGTTAAAAATTGAAGATTGCAAACATGATTAATTGATTATATCATGAAAGAAACAGAATCTTGAGTATCTTGATACAAAATACACACAGACCATTAGAAATTGAAAAATAACTAATAAAGATTTAATCTTTTTACCTGGGTATTGAAGAACACAGAGATTCTTGATGTCTGGTGACTCAAACTCTATCCATTTTCAAGCTGAAAATTAAAAAGATCAAAACTTTGAGGTTTTCAAGAACATTTGTGGAGACCCAATAAACATTATGTTGATGACATTGATTGAAAGGTGAAAGCAAATAAAACAGCACTCATAAATAAGAAATTTGAGTGGTGATTGAAGATGAGGGTTTATGATTTCTTGTGGTGGGAAATTTGATAAGTCTCTTAGAAATGGGGGTAATCTGATATTTGTTAGTTGAAGGAAATAAATAAAAGGGTTTAAATATAATATTCATTGTAAAAGGGGCCAAAGGAAAAGATAGATATGCCCTCACGTGCATCGCACGTGGGGCAACTTAACTGACTTTTTTTTACTAGGTTAGGTGTAAAGGTTGTGATTTGTAACAAAACATGAACGTAAAGGTTGGTTTTGGCGGATTTCATAGTGAAAGGTATAAAGTGCAGTTTGGGGTATACATAAAGGTTGTTTTCTGCAATTTTGTCTAAAATTTATTGCATGTAAATGCAAATCAATTAAAACTATGGGTAGTGCTGGTTATTAAATACAATGGGTAGTAGATGGGTTGTTAAATAGATAACCATATAGATTAGAATCCATTTATAATTTTGAGGTAAACTTATACATTTACATAGGTATTTCTATTTTTTTAATTGAATTTTGTTTTTACAAATGCTTGTGCTTTTTGTCTACCATTGTGTTAATAATTACATCGTCCTTTTTATGTCGCATTGTGTTTTATATATTACATTGTCTTAGTTCCATTGTATTTTGTCTAAATATTGTGTTACTGAAAACATATAAGAACTACAAACCAAAAGTAGGAAGTTTATTAAGCAAAAAAGACACTATAGTTTGTATTATTCAATGTTATATATAACAAACAAATAACAACAAACAAAAAAAAGAATCTAATATAATAACAAGACGACAATAACATAATGATACACAAAACACACAAAGGCACTGTTCCTAAAAAAATGTACCACTTATCACTATTCCTTAACTGCACATATAACAACGTGTGAAGTTTATAATCCTCCTTAACTGCACAATATGTAACCACTATTTTATTTACACAAAATAACACATTATTATATATATCAATTACTATCGTCCCTTTGCGCCAGGGACTTTTTGAGTTTTGGTTGTTGCCCCTGAAGTTTGTTATTTATTATTCGATCACCCATACAAAAAAAAAATACCAAACGATGGCAAAATTCTACCCTACTTCTGCAATTCATCCTCAAAACCCTCAAGCTTCCACTTCATCAATGGCGTTTCTACCCTACCACCACTTATCCGCCATGAAACCTTCAAATTCCTACACTCAATCAATCAAAACTCCACCATCAACTCACCACCACCACCACCGCCGCCGCAACAACTAACCATCACCGATGGATCCTCGCCGGCCGTCGCGCGTGATCGATCTGAAAGTCCGAAAGGTCGGCTTCTTCACTCCCGGTCCACCGCCAGAACGCACTCAATCCGGTCCGGCCGCTACAACTCCGGCACAATCTCCGATCTCTAATTCACTTTCTCCGGTCATGATTCCGCCGCCACGTCATGCTTCCGATAACCTCTCACGTGCCGTCGGTGTGGCTGTTCCGACGCTTGCTCATCCGCCGGTGGATAGCTTGCAGGTTGGGAGTTATACTCTGTCTGATTCTGTTTTTACGGCTTCTCCGACGCGATCTCCATCGAGTAGGATTGGAATTGACGGAGAGTTTTCAGAGGATTCGGCGAATTGGATGAAGAAGGATGGTTCTGGAAGGTTACCGGCTGTTGTTACTACTGGAGGAACTGATTTGAAACAAGCAATTGAAGCATTGAATGATGGTATACATAATATTGAAATTAACGTGATTTTTAAGTCTTCTTATTGCTTTCATGTGCTGAATTTGATTTTTTTATTATAAATCGTCTCTGAATTGTTTCGTTTTGTGTTTCGGAATGAGCTGAATCGAGTAAATTGGTAATCTAGGGTTTCTTTTTATATTTACTTTTATATAGAGTGTGTTTGGGATATAGTAAATTAAGTTCTCTTGATTTGATTGTATCTGAATGTGTTAAGATGCCTCTGTTAGTTGATAACTTTTTTTAAGGTATTTGATTGATTAAGTTAGTGAGTGTTTTGCTTACTTTGTATAATATGCGTTTTTTTTCTTTCAAATCTGCTTGAGTCTTTGAACAAATTAGACTAGAGATGATGAAAATATCTTATATTTTGGTGTTTGAAAAGTTATTGACTTTTGGGATCAAACCGCACTGGATCGCTACACGCTTTTAAAAACCAAAATAACTTAGTCCTACACTCTCTAATCAACAAACAAGTGTTGTTGATCATTGTTATCAAGGCAGAACTTGCATCAAAAGGTAAGTCAAATAGTGATATCATTTTAACAACAATGTTGATGCCACGCATATCATGCACTATTTACTTTTTATAATTTCTCATACCTTGCACCTCTTGCATAAATTTTCTATTTTCATGTACGTTTCTGTATATGCTTTGTGATGACCAGTATTTCGCTTGAAGTTTCTGATTCGGATGTACGCTTAAATCACGTTAAAAAACCGCCTTGCAACGCGGGGGGTTCAATTCTAGTTTAATACAAATATACTTATGAGTAACCCACCAGTAACAACTAATCAATACTATGACCAGTGCATCCATTGTTTTAATGATCACTAAACGAAGTTTAAATAGGATGAGTAAACCACCACAAACACAGAACCAATAATTGATTTATACCAGAAGTTAACTGCATAAACAACCAATACAATACACATAACAATAACAGTTAACATAAACAAAAAGATTATAAGAATTGCAACTTCAAGTCAATAGAACACTTAAGGGAATTTAAAATGTTAGCAATATTTTCTAACTTCTCCAGATCCTTCTTATTCTCATTGATGGTTAAAAGCACCGTAATGTCACGAATTGCAGATGGTGGTAAAGACTTTAGTTTTGTAGTTACCTTGTCCCTTTTGTCAATACACTTTGACAAACGTGTGTAACTCTGGTTCTAACACATGACTATACAATATATCATTCTGGTATTGTACAAGAACTTGCCTAATTAATTCAGCCTTCACATCGCCGTCTAGTGGTATTGAATTGATGATGATGTTGCCAACCTATGAGAAAATTAATAATAGATCAGACAAAAAACATATAGTATATGATAATACTATTGAAAGTAACGGAAGTCTACATATTTATAACAACAATATTCATAAATTATACATACCATTCCACTGCATGAAGTCACTATGTTTGAGACCTTTTAAAAAGGTAGATGTACAATCACATTTGCCTACTTACAACTTACAAATGTAAGAATTGTCTCTTGAATTCAAGTGAAACAACCCAGCTGGTATCCAAACCAATTCCCACTTCGTTCGTCTTCACACCATCCTCATATATAGGCCACTACCATGCATTTGAACCAATAAACCATCCAAATATTTTCTCAGAAAAAAAAATACCGCCAAAAATGGCCTCTTTAAATAACAACCATAATGCAAGTGACAAAGAAATGTAGAATATTATTATGAATGTTTTCAAAAAAGAAACCTTTGAAGAAGGCATTATAAGAAACTCATGTGGAATGGTAACATCTCTTGCAATCGAGGACATAAAAAACACCAAAACCATATTTGAAATTGTTGACATCCCTGAGTCTACTAATCGAAGCAAAACCCTGGAGTACCTTGGAATTAGCTGGTACTAAACGACGAAGTAGCCTGCAAGTTGAAGGATCTTACAGAAAGCATCATTAACGAAAGTAAGGAAAAGAAGACAGTTCTGTATGAATTCATGAAGTATGAGCAACAATAAGTCAATGCCTGCTTGGGTTTGATATATCATGTGTTGACCTTTTAGGTTTGTTTGATTATGGTTGAAAATGAAGACATCTTTTATGAATGTTTTGTTTTATATAGGCAATTATAAAATTATGCTTAATGTTTTTATTAGTGGAACATACATTTGCATGTTTTGTCCTCTAATAGATTAATAGATTAATGTTTTGTTTATATATACAACTATAAAATTATTATTAATGTTTTAATTAGTGGTATAGAAAGATTATATTTATTTATAATGGCAATATAAATCCCAGTATATTTGTTATGTTTGATCAACAAAAAAAATCCGCAAACATATTTGAATCCTAAACATAAATAACTCATCTGACATTCAAAAACTTACAAAATAAAAAAATTATAGTATAACAAATGAATTTATATTAGGAACTCTATGATGCTTACTTTTTATATTGTTATTTTGATTATGTATTGAACGTGATTAATGCATTTATTATTACGTCTACTTGATGTATTATATATTTGTTATTGAATATCATCTTTGATAGAACGCAAACTATACTCTAACAAAATAATCATGCAAACAAGGACTAAATTAAACAAACAATATTCAAATAAGTTGCAAAAAAAGGTAGATGAAGAATTGATATTACAATGAAGATGTCATAAAGAGAAATAGAAAATAAATGAAAAACATACTCATTTCAAAACAAATAACCAAACATTAAAATGAACAATCGCAATAACACACTGTTACAAAAAACATAGTGGCAATAACACAATTTTATACAAAAAAAAAATTTAAACAACACATTTTTGGTTTAAAAAAAATGTAAAAAATTATAAGTTAATAAAGTTAGATAAAAGTTAAGAAACGTAAATAAAAGTGATAAAACTGCGGGTAGAAGGTAGTTATTAAATACATAACCATTTAGATATGGCACAATTGCTAATGATGAAAGTACATATATATAAGGTGGGAGTTGGCTACAAAGACCATTTTCCCTACAAAGTGTAAAAAGTCATAAAACATCATAATATTAACCATAAAACACACTCAAAACCCACAAATAACAAAGTGAAGATTAATAAAACGTCATATTTGTGGGTTTTGTGTTGTGTTTTGGATGATAAGACATTGATAATCGAATGACTAACATTAGTGTGTTTTATGTTGATTATCATGTTGTGTTTTATATTCATAGTTCTATTATGGTGTATTTTAAGTTTTTATGAACTGTTAGGGTTTGGATATTGTGTTTTAGTGATCTTCACTCTGTTATTTGTGGGTTTTGAGTGTGTTTTATGGCTGAAATTGTGGTGTTTTATGACTTTGTACACTATATAGAAAAAATGGATTTTGTAGTCGAACATCACCCTATATATATATATATATATATATATATATATAGTGAGAGAGAGAGAGACAAAGAGAGCAATTGTTTTAGAAATTTTGAGGATAATATATAGAGAGTGAGAAAGAGAAAGAAAGAGACGCTATAGTTAATATTAAATGTAATATATAAAACACACACAAATAAAAAACAATAATATAAAAAATGGAAAAAAATACAATTGTATACAAAAATTTATACACATGCAAAACACTTTTTTATAAACATGTAAAATTTTATTATTAAATAAACATAGATAACATATGACAATTTCTTTTTTCAATTACAATATAGTATTCTAAAGATATATGTTTGATGGTAAATGGTTTAAGTAAGTTATTAACTTATTCTGTTTAATACAAATTATATAAATCTGGATTAACAACCCTTGAATATTTAAAAAAAATGCACCATCAATTTTGTTAAATTTATAAAAGGTAAATTGTTTTGTATCATCTAATCAAAATTTTCAATTTCATATAATATAGTATTCAACATAGCTAAATATTAAAACCACATATAAACAAAAACACTTAGTATATTTAAATTAAAAAAACATAGGCATAAATCGTTTGTGGAAGACAGACATGGAAAGACGAACATGAACTACTGCTTAACGCTTTTCACCTTCTCCACATTATTTTTAAGCCTCTTTTTGTAAGTCACTCCATTTTGTTTAACTACGAACAACCACCAACTGTTGTTTTAGACATATTGTTGTGAACATCTTGTACTGCTATCTTAGATTCGTTAGACTCAGTAATCTGATCATTATGAACAAAACCCACAGGAAACACTTTTATAATATCTAAATCATTAAAATGATATGACAACAAACCATTTACCTCTTTTTTGGCTTGGGTTGTAGACTCATCCTCTTGCTCAGTACCAACAATAGCCTAAATGTTACAAACCAACAAGTTACTTTTATAAAAACAACTAACTTAATAACATAAAAAGAAAACTATTTATTCACTTCTTCCTTTTATTGCCTATAACTGTCCTCTTGCTGCTTATCATTAATGATATCCTAACCATAACATACCAACCTATATTACATTCAAATAACAAAATAACCAAAATGAGGACAAAATAAATCATTTACCTCTACTTCAACTTTGGTAAGGGTAGCATTTGAATCGGTATCGTAATAACCTAAATATAACATACCAATCAATATTCAAATTCGAACTAACTAATTCCATAAATTTTAAACTAAAAATACACTTCACCTCTACTTCAGATTGGAAAAGGTTGCCATCTGACTTGTTATATCCGGTAAGCTAAATTAATATACTAATCAATAATTAAATTGCAATTAACAACATCCATAAAATTAAAATATAACATATACGTTACCTCAATTTTCGAGTTTACAGTATTTTCACCAAAGCAAACCACCACATTAGATTCAGTAGACTCGCTCTGTAGGTCATTTTTAACAAAAGCCTCAATAAAACATATAGACACATTTAAAACTTTAAAATTTACTAAAATTGGATTAAAAAGTGGTCATTTACCTGTGCTTTCGCTTGTATAGGCAACCATCTTGCTCATTACCAACAATACCTTAAATGAAACAAACTAGCATGTTACTTTTATCAAAGGAACTAACTTACTAAGATAAAATCACATAAATCCAAATAAAACAAATCATTTACCTCTACAACACTTTGGGTAGGCTGACAGTTAACTCGTTTATAACAATAACCTAAGCATGTCATACCAATGTTTAATCAAATTCTATCTAACAAATCCGTAAATTTAAAATAAAGCATACAGTAAACCTCTACTACAAAGTTAAGATATATCCACAAATCAAATTCAAAGTTTCAAAATCACTAAAAACCAAACTACAAAAAAAAAAGACTTACTGATGACTGTGTTGACACTGTAACGAAATTATCAAGTAATGACATAAAAGCTTCATCCGCCATCTGTCATTCACAATCTTTGATCTTTGCATGCATTTTAATTTCTTCATCAATTTCAAGAACACCAGATGATAGAGGCTTGACAGTGTCAAAAATTGTAGATATTGACCTAGGTTGTATAAGCACATTGATATCATCACCAAGGTATTTAGAAACAATAAAACGACTTAAATATTTAGGCGCCAAATTATAGCCATCAATCTTAATAACAAAAATATCCCATCAAGCACATAAATTATCATTAAAAAAAGATTCTATCCAATTTGGATCATTGATTGGGATGTCGTCAAACGGTCAATGATAATATTTATAAACCCAAATTTCCTTTAACTACGAGTTAGTGGTAGTACGACGTTGAACCACAAAGAGTTTGTGGTTTGTGTTGGGACTTAGTTGATTACAAAGTTGTTACTATTATGAAGTTTGCTACTTGTTTCTTTTAATTGTTTGTTTGGAAAAAAAAGGATGTCGGATTGAACCGACACTTTGATTTGTAAACTTACTAAAGTATGTCACTTGTAATTAACACTAACTTTGATTACTTAAACTTTTTCAAAACACAATTTGGTTGTGAAGGATAATTAGAACAAGGATCACACCCAGTCTGGTAATTAAGACCTAGGGTTCCTACACGTTTTAGATTCAATTCAATTGCATATAGTGATTAATGGATTTAGTGTCACGTGGCTAAGGTGCTAAGAGTTATCAACGTTCAAGAACGGATTGCAATGCACTTCTTGGCTAAGAACATGTAAATCCTATCAACTTATAATGCATAAGTGTACAAACTCATTTTGCAAAGTCAAATTTTATCATCACTTGACAATTCACAAATCCAATTCAAATGCATGACAATTATCAACTTGTAACAAATCAAATCTCAAAACAATTGTTAAACCCTATAATCCTACAAAAACCAACACCGGGGTGAAACCCGAGAGGATTAGCTGCTCATGGATGATGGGATGTGATCACCGAATGAGGAGCACACGAAATTGGACATAATCTTGAACCTTGGAGAAATGATGGGGATTAGGGTTTGGTAGATTCTGGTGGTGGAAAGGTTATGGAGAGAATGGTGATGATGATTGTCACACCCCGGTATTTCCACATATAACCGGTGGGCCCGGCGGGGAGTATCGTGACGTAGTTGATATCATCATAGTCAATACACACAATATAATAGCACAACGGAAGGCTTGGTGAATAAACTATTACAAACCATAATGTCTGAGTGTTTTAGTGACATAATATACAGACTGGAATGTAATAAGATCCATAGGTGGATCATAAACAAATACAAAGAAACAAAATAACAGACTTCAGGCATCTATGGATTTGCAAGATCCTCTTATGACACCTAATAGCTCCAGCCTATTACAAGAGGTACCTGTCAAATCAGTCTTTAAGAAGATACGCCAGTTTACACTGGTAAATACAATTAACGACTCTTTTGAAAACATTTATGAAAATTTATTTAAGTGCACATGGCACAAATCTTTTATAACTTGGGACAATTATTAAATATAATCTTGTATACAGATTTACATGTTTGTCTTACAATTGGGGCCGGTTGGAAGCCGATCTTGATTAACCGACTCACCACTTATAGAACCAACAAAGGAGTTATCCCCAACATGTGGGCTTATATTTTAGCATTTGCATCTGTCAGGTGTATGCCTACACCCGTGCATAGGTCGTGGCCATTTTCAAATGAAATGGGCCGAGGATATCCAGGACACGGTCGTATTAAGCCCCAATGATTATGTTATCAAACAAGACAGATTAAAACGGGTTATGTAAATTTATTAATCACAATCCGATTAAATGATCTCATACCCGACCAAGTGGTATTATTATAATACCATATCCCAAGCCCGTATAAGGGAAAATAAGTTAAAAGTATTTACCTGATGCTAGCAGTATAATCCTAAAGCTCTTGATGGCACCTTCTACCGGAAGCTATTTAATCTGTATAGAAGGTTTATTACCTATTAGGATGCTAACGGGTCTTTAATTTAGTCAAGGACTTAGACCGGCTAGCTAGAAGGAAACCTCACGGTTCTAAACGTTTGATTAAGCGGTGACCGGAATAGAATGTGGTTTAGACCCGACAAGCTTGGATACTTGTATAATATGGGTAAACTAAACACATTCTGGAAATTGAGAATTTATTGATAAGGTTAAGCCCGTTTCAGCTATTTTACGTAAACCAGTCACGTAAACCGATCCGAACGCATAAACGCGTAACGAGTAACCAAATGAATTATATACAGGTCTTAATCATTATTATGCTCAAAATATGTTAATACATCAGTAAGATGTTAACACATATGCCCAAAAAATAATTTAAACCAAAATAAGTCCCATAAGGGCATTTTGGTAATTTTAATGCCCATAAAAGAGTTTAAATATTAAACTGAGTTTCAGGTCTGATCTAATCAGTAAAAATATGTATTTTTATAAGTTATTACAGTAGGGTACTTTATATATGTGAAATTTATCTTATATAACCAAACTATGCATCGTAGGGGCATTTTGGTAATTTCACATAAGCTTTAAAGGTCAAAATAGACTTCTGAGTTTAAAAACTTTGGCTTACTGTTTAATTATATAAATTAGCTTAAAACATCAGTGGGTAATAAGTTTTATATGCCTAATATAGTTTTAACTCAAACTATGTGCTAAAAACGCTTAAAAGTCGGTTTTAAGGGATATTCGGGTTAAAATAAGAAATCTAAGTTTTTGATCAATTCATAAGGTTCAAAATACTTTATTTATCATGTATAATCAGTAGCAAAAGGTTTAGCATTAAAAAGTTATGTAAAACTCACTTTATGCATGAAAAGGGTAAAACCGACAATTACCGAAATTAAGCTATAATCCTATGTTATGCTCAGCCTAAAAATAAATAAAAATCTTCAAAAATCCCAAAATATTATTTTACATCAGTAGGTAAAAAGTATGGTATTAAAAATCGGGTTTAGATAGGCTTTATGTTAATTACGCCATTTAAATAATAAAAAGCTCATTTTTTTTATTAATTACGCTATTGAGCAAAATTCCTATTCTAGACCTTAAATTGATGTCAAATTTTCGGGACATGTCTAAATATCAGTAGCAAATGTGTTAGTCCAATCACATTGTTAAAAATCTCAATTGTATGTAAAAAGGGCGTTTATGGCATTATTAAGCATAATTACGATCAAGTGCATATAATTCAAACCACTAGGCACCATGCAATATAACTCCAGAGGGTTATACTACTAAGTAATGTGGTCCTAATGGAAGCTTAAAACATGGGAGAATTAAGCTTGAACGGGTCAGAACTGAAGGTCAAAGCAAAAGTCAAGCTTTTGCGACTTTCGGTTATAAACTGACCTTAAACTATTAATTGTCGGGTTAGGACTGATAAAACATGTTTTAATATTAATTACCAAGTCATTGGAATGCTAAAATATAATTTAGAACCTCTGGTTTATTAATTTTAATCATTTTTAAACATTCTGTCCAGTTTGACTTTTTGTCAAACTACTTTGACCCGACAATTGACCAGTCAAACGAGATAATTAGGAGGTGCCCTATTAAGGGTTAATCACCTACACTAATGTGGTTCTATAACCACTTTCAATTTGATCAGTGGTTAAACCATATGTAATTAAAATGAAAGTCAAACTAAATTTACGATAAGTTTGACTTTAGAGTAATTAAGCTAAATTAAATGACTAAACGAGAAATTAGAGGCTTACTAAATGTCCTAGCAGTCTTTTCTACACTTCAAATTCTTCTCCTTGTCCTTAGCAAGCTCCAGAAGTTGTAGATTAGCAAATGTTGCAAGTGTGCTTGTAAACTCAAGAACTAGTTCCTTTATATAACCATTCACAAGATCATGGATCATCTCCAGGTGTTATTGGAGGCCCTGGGATTACCCCAGGTGTCCTAGCTAGTGAATTTAACCGACTTACAGCCCCTAGAGTCGATACAATCAAAGTTAAGGCGGTGGAACAGCCTAACCCACACCTGGCAGCCTTTTTCTGTTTCTGGCAGTCTTACGCGGCCCGCGTAAGAGTCTTTGAAGACTTACGTGGCTCGCCTGGACCGGCTGATCAGGTTAAAATTTGTTTGAATCTTGGCAGCTTTAGTCCTTGATCGATTTAAACCCCTTTTAACTCCATTTTTGGAAATCAAGGCCCTTGTAGTTAGTTTGTTGAAGCTCAAGGATGTATGAACTAACTTCGTTAGGCTACGGTTCGTTAAATATCACTATGGAAGCAAGTTTCGTCAAGTTGACACTTATAGCCCAAAGTTTTGAAAATATGCCTAACGATCTCAAAACCACGTGAAATTTATACCACTTATTCTTAAGAGTATATTTGAATGTTTCGAAGCCTCGGTTTCGTTAAAAGGTCACTCAGAGGTCAGAATCGACATGTTGACACGTTTAACCCTTATAATTTAATAATCTTCCGATTATTTTCATAAACGGCTTCTTATATCCAATCAATCACTCGTTTAAGAAT
Source organism: Helianthus tuberosus (assembly GCA_030545235.1). NCBI lineage: Eukaryota > Viridiplantae > Streptophyta > Magnoliopsida > Asterales > Asteraceae > Helianthus > Helianthus tuberosus. Next base: position 174,820,507 of record CM060425.1, on the reverse strand, counting down.
ATATTCATCATGTAAGGTCTTTCAAAGGCACAAGTTTGGCAAGTTGACACTTTTAGTCCCTGTGGTTTCATAGGTTCACTGTTTGACAACTTTGGTCATTCAAACTAAATCTTTCACACCTTTAGAGTTTAGGGCACGTGTCTTTACATAATTGGGCACGTTTTTACGTGGTGTTACATCCTCACCCCCTTCAAAGAAATCTCGACCCCGAGATTTACTGGAATAAGTGAGGGTACTTCTGTCTCATAGTGGACTCGACTTCCCACGTAAATTCGGGACCTCTGCGAGCGTCCCATTTGACCTTTACTATAGGCACATGCTTTCTTCGGAGCCTCTTAACCTGTCGATTCTCGATCGATATAGGTCTTTCAACGAATCTCAAGCTTTCATCAATCTGTACGTCCTTATGAGACATGGCTAGAGATTCATCGGCTAGACATTTCTTGAGATTACATATGTAAAACACATTATGAATTCCACTCAGCTCCTCTGGCAAGTTTAGCTTATAAGCTACACTGCCGACACATTCGATAATCTCGAATGGTCCAATATACCTAGGGCTTAACTTACCCTTCTTACCAAAACGCATCACACCTTTCCAGGGTGACACTTTCAGTAAGACTTTATCATCAACCTCAAACTTTAGACGTTTTCGCCTCTTATCAGCATAACTTTTCTGCCTATCTCTGGCAGCTTTTAGGCGATCACGAATCTGGACAATCTTGTCCGTTGTTTCAAGGACTACAGGTCCTGATAACTGAGCTTCTCCTACTTCTGCCCAACAGACATGCGTTCTGTATTTCCTACCATATAATGCCTCAAAAGGCGCAGCCTGAATGCTTGTATGGTAGCTATTGTTATAGGAGAACTCGATCAATGGCAGGTGGTCATCCCAACTACCACCTAAATCAATAACACACGCACGAAGCATGTCTTCCAAAGTTTGAATTGAACGCTCACTCTAGTCTGAGGATGGTAAGCAGTACTAAAATTCAAACGCATGCCCAAAGATTGTTGGAAACTTTTCCAAAAATGTGAGGTGTATCTAGTATCCCTATCAGAGATAATAGATACCGGTACGCCATGAAGTGCTACAATCTTATCTAGATACAACTGGGCTAATTTATCGGAGCTATAAGTCTCCTTGATGGGTAAGAAATGTGCTGATTTAGTCAGTCTATCAACAATAACCCATATGGTATCATTTCCGTACCTTGTTTTAGGTAACTTGGTTATGAAATCCATAGTTACCATTTCCCACTTCCATGTGGGAAGTTCTGGCTGTTGCAACAGGCCCGATGGCTTTTGATGTTTAGCTTTAATCTGAGCACAGGTCAAGCACTTAGCTGCATGGGTGGCAATAGATTTCTTCAACCCTATCCACCAATAATTAGCTTTCAAATCTTGATACATCTTATCACCTCCCGGGTGAACTAAGTACTTGGAGTTGTGGTCTTCCTGGAGGATTATATCTCGAAGTCCTCCTTGAATAGGAACCTAAATCCTTCCGTTCATTCTGAGAATTCCATCTTTCCCAGGTGCTAATTGTTCAGCTGTTATACCTAACTTTTCATTTGGAAGGTTAATTTCCAAAACAGCATCCTTCTGTGCAGCTAATAGTCTTTTATTCAGACTATTCTTCAACTCAATGCTCTTGGCAATGATCCTAATTGGTTTAACTCTTTCCTTTCGGCTTAGAGCATCTGCGACCACATTTGCTTTACCAGGATGGTAGCGAATTTCGCAATCATAGTCATTTAAGGTTTCCATCCAACGACGCTGTCTCATATTGAGCTCTTTTTTATTGAACAAATGTTGGAGACTTTTGTGATCAGAAAAGATCACGCATTTAGTTCCATACAAATAATGTCTCCATAACTTTAGTGTGAATACAACGGCACCCAACTCCAAATCGTGGGTGGTGTAATTCTTCTCATGCACTTTTAATTGTCGTGATGCATAGGCAATCACCTTGCCTCGTTGCATAAGCACACAACCCATACCGGTGTGTGAAGCATCACAGTATACGAAAAACTCTTCAATTCCATCAAGTAAGGTTAGCACCGGAGCATTGCTCAATTTCTTCTTAAGAATCTTAAAGGATTCTTGTTGTTTCGGACCCCAATCAAAACTTAACATTCTTACGGGTCAAAGAAGTTAATGGTGCAGCTATTCTTGAGAAGTTCTCAATGAATCTTCTATAATATCCAGCTAAACCCAGAAAGCTACATGTTTCGGTTGGAGTCTTGGGTGCTTCCCAATTCATTACGGCTTCTACCTTAGCGGGATCTACTTGGATACCTCGCTCACTGACAACATGTCCAAGGAATTGGACTTCACGAAGCCAGAATTCACATTTGGAGAATTTAGCGTACAGTTTCTCTTGCTGCAGTAATCCTAAGATGCATCGAAGGTGCTTCTCATGATCGTCTTGATTACGAGAATAGATAAGTATGTCATCTATGAAGACGATGACAAACTTATCTAAGTATGGTTTGCAGACTCTATTCATAAGGTCCATGAATGCTGCTGGTGCATTAGTGAGCCCAAAAGGCATCACTAAAAATTCATAATGTCCATATCTTGTTCTGAATGCCATCTTAGGCACATCTTCAGTCCTAACCTTGAGTTGATGATACCCAGATCTCAAATCAATCTTCGAGAAGAAGCTCGCTCCTTGGAGCTGATCAAATAAGTCGTCGATCCTGGGTAAAGGATAACGATTTTTAATCGTTACTTTGTTTAGCTCACGATAATCAATGCATAGACACATTGATCCGTCCTTCTTTTTCACAAATAATATTGGAGCTCCCCAAGGCGAAGAGCTAGGTTGTATAAAATCTTTTTCCAATAAGTCATCTAATTGAGTCCTGAGTTCTTTCATTTCAGTAGGTGCTAGACGATAAGGAGCTCATGCAATAGGTGTAGCTCCTGGAAGAATGTCTATCCTGAACTCTACTTGCCTCTCAGGAGGTAATCCAGGTAACTCGTCAGGAAAGACATCGGGATACTCAGAGATGATTGGGATGTCTTCAATCTTAGGTTTCGGATCATTCACAGTCACTTGTGCCATGTAAATGACACGTCCGCTCTTTAAACACTGCGATACCTTGAGAATAGACACATTGCTGGGCAACCCATATTGTGTATCTCCTTGAATAGTGACGGATTCACCAGAAGGGGTTTTGATAATAACTAGCTTTTTATCACAGGCAATTTGGGCTTGGTTATGCGACAACCAATCCATGCCAAAAACTATATCAAACCCTTCCAACTTCATTGGCAAGAGGGATAGCGGGATAGAATGATTCTTGATGGATATAAAGCATCCATCAAGCAAAGTTGAAGCTGTTTCTAAGGTACCATCGGCAAGTTCTACCTCATATTTTATGTCTAGAGTCTTAATAGGCAAATTCAGTGACTTATAAACCTTATGGTCTACAAAATACTTATCAACACCTGAATCAAATAAGACTCTAGCATAATTATTATTAATGAGGAAGGTACCTGTTATGACGTTCTCGTCGTTTACCGCTTCCCTAGAATTAATTTGGAAAACTCTTGCATTGGTTTTCTTTGCCTCCTCAGGCTTCTTAGCATTCTTGGGGCAATTGGTTTTGATGTGCCCCTTTTCATTGCAACCGTAACAGGTTGCATCCTTAATATTCCGGCACTCTACAGATTTGTGCCCTTTCTTTTTGCAGATCCCACATGGTTTGGCTTGTGGGTCCTGGTTGCACTTCCCAAAGTGCCTCTTATTGCAGGTTTTGCATCTGGGCCTATCACTTGACTGCCCCTTTTTGGAATTAAAGTTCCCTTTTCCTTTCTTGTTCGACTGAGGAGACTTATCTTCCTCTCTCTTCCTCTTTCCATCATCAGTGGTTTTCTTTGCCCTACTCCTCACAACATACAAAGTGAGGGACAAAGATAGATCCATAGCAGATCTATAAGTGGTTGGCTTAGAGGCCTTAACGTTCCCTTTTACTTCAGGAGCCAAACCACCGATGAAACGCGCAATGCGTTTGGGTTCAGGAGTGACTGAATACGGTACCAACCTTGACATTGAATTGAAGCTAGTCACGTAGGATCTACAATCCAGATCTTTCATCACTAAGGTGAGGAAATCAGTCTCTATTCGCTCAACTTCATGCTGAGGGCAATAGGTTTCCTTAACCAAATCAACAAACTTGTTCCATGACAGATTGTACAAAGGAACCTTCCCAGTGGCTTGCACTAACGCTTTCCACCAAGTTAGGGCATCGCCCTTAAAGGATTGTGATACAAACTTCACTATATCCTCTTTAGCACATCCGCTGATGTCTATCACAGTCCCCATCTCATCTAACCATTTCATGCAATCGATTGCACCTTTTTCTCCTGTAAAATCTCTCGGTTTACAGGAGACAAAGTACTTGTAGGTACAACCCTTGGTGTATCTGGGAGTCGGCTCAAGAACAACCTGCCTTTTTGGCTCACTACTCTGATTAGATGAGTGATGAGACTCACTTTTCTTATGAGTATGGGGTTGAGAATGGGATCTTGAATGACTTCTGGACCGAACATTGCTCGGTTCCTTAAATATCTTATCTACTGCTTGGGCAACTGCAGTATCGATCATTGCTTGCAGTTCAGCATTTGTGAGATTTACTCTTGCTTCATTATTGTTTTCTCCTCGAGGGTGGCTATTTGCCTCATCAGATCCAACCATTTTCGAGTACTATATTAAACAATAATGATATATTTAAATTATGTAATAAATCATCATATTGATGATTAGATGGTCATGGTATTATTAAACCATATAGACCATTTTAAGAAAATAATAATAATCAAAGAGATACAATTCTTTTATACTTTTATTAGACAGAGGAGTATAAATCACACTGTCAATGTCATGAAGACATATTCATATTACACAAAGCTCGTCTCGAAGGACATTTAGATGGCACAAAGCCTTGTCACATAGACGATTATAATCATTGATTTCTTTAAGGGTTGAACAAAGTTCATCGCCTTTTTTGACAAGAAGTTTATAAATTTAAAAACTTTCATTGTCATTATTACACCTTTGCTTATAAGCATACATCTCTAATGGATGTTGTGGTGTATACATCATATTGATGTTTATTAGCCATGATTCATGTTGATCATATAGGCTATAATAGTAACTTGGAAAAGTCCAAGTATATAGGAAGATTGTGTGGTTTCTCGTACCGCACAATTTAGGATTGTTAACATGTTTTCAGATGTTAACAGAGAGTTATTATCTTAAAAAGGTTGTACCATTATAGCCATTTAGTATTTAGGCTAGGTTATACCTTTAAGAAATTTGTTGGCAGATCAATAAATTTGAAATGATATAGCATGATGTAATAAAATACATAATTAAAGTCGAAAATAACTTCATTAAACTACGAACCAAGTACAACATTGCCCAAAAAAAGGACTTTGAGAAAAACAACACAAACTGCCCATGCAGGGGCTACTGAAACAGAAAGTAAGTCCACGCAGGGACTTGGTACTTGAAAACGAAATAAACGTCCTCGCAGGGACTTATTGAAATACAACATGAATGACAATCTCCTACTTCTTCTTGCCCTTAAGAAGGTTCATAAGACCCTTGACAAAACCATTGTGCTTCTTTTTAGTTTCATGGGCTTCATGTTCAAACCGGTCTAACCTCTGTAAAATCTCTTGAGTTTGTTCCTGATGATGAGGAGGAGGTTGCTGGTATGGTGGGTATTGGTATCCCTGCACCGAATATCCAATTGGGTAAACTGGAGGGTAAGAAGAAGGATAAGTGCATTGTACTGAGCAGCTGCAAGATATGGGTCATGGTTTCCATAGTCCGATGGGTATCCAGACTGATTATACCCAGATGAACATGGGTATGTCGGGATCGGGTTGTCAAAACCCAACGGTGGCTGCAGTGGTGCTTGAGAAACTGGTGGAGGATTGACTTCCAGCACCGTGTGTGAGGGTCCGCCCAATTGTGGGTCCTCTGGGATAGGAGGGTAAGAACTTGAGCCATGAGGAGATGCAAACCGTGGTCCCCCACGTACGGACATTCTAGCATTTCTCCTTCGCCTTGGCGGCTCGGGAGGCTGTTGAGGTGGTTCCTCAACTGGTACCGGTGGTGGGGTAACAGCTTGGAGCTGGGGTTCAACCAAGGGAGGTTGGGCTGGGGAGTTATGGTATGAAGGTGTAAAGAACCAATCATACTGAGCCATCCTCTCTTGAAATGAGTCGGGCCCATGGTACGGTGATCCCTGAAATGGGGAGCCACTTGAGACGCTTATTGGGTGTCCTGGTGTTCTTGTTTGCAATTCTGGGTCCGGGTCATCATCCATCTCCATTTCCTGAGAAAAGTGATCCTCGGGCCCCAAACGGTTGTAGCCCAAAAAGTTGTTAACATAATCATTCGGATTAAATTGTGCGGGAGAGTAAGTAGAATCCGAATGATGAAAAGGATGAGATTGAAAGGAGTGGTGTGATTGGTTTGAGTGATGAGTTCCCTGCGAAAGAGGGGAATGTTGGGGTTCGATAGGAATGGGCAACCCAAAGTAAGGAGGGTCAGATGGTGAGGATCCCAGCGAGACAGAATGTCTTGCTGGTTCGAAGCTATGGCTCCAATTATCCCTTGAGTCAGAACCGGAAAGCGAGTCGGATGGTGTACGTTTGTGGGAGGGTCCCGCGCTGCCAGACGGTCCTCCACGCATTGGTCCTTTGCCCTTTCCTCTTACTCTTGGTGGCATTCTTCCAAGTGGTAACCTGTCAAGACAAGTAACTATAATAAAACAATAAAAGGAAGGTTAAGAGTAAAATCCTAGGTCATTTACCTAGACTCGAGAGTCTAAGGAATGTGCTTATTATGTCATTCAGATTAAACACAAAAGGTTAGTGTTTAATTCACTCAATGTTGGCTCTGATACCAACCTGTCACACCTCGATATTTCCACATATTACCGGTGGGCCCGGCGGGGAGTATCGTGACGTAGTTGATATCATCATAGTCAATACACACAATATAATAGCACATCGGAAGGCTTGGTGAATAAACTATTACAAACCATAATGTCTGAGTGTTCGAGTGACAAAATATACAGACTGGAATGTAATAAGATTCACAGGCGGATCATAATCAAATACAAAGAAACAAAATAACAGACTTCAGGCATCTATGGATTTGCAAGATCCTCTTATGACACCTAATAGCTCCAGCCTATTACGAGAGGTACCTGTCAAATCAGTCTTTAAGAAGATACGTTAGTTTACACTGGTAAATACAATTAACCGACTCTTTTGAAAACATTTATGAAAAGTTATTTAAGTGCACATGGCAAAAATCTTTTATAACTTGGGACAATTATTAAATATAATCTTGTATACAGATTTACATGTTTGTCTTACAATTGGGGCCGGTTGGAAGCCGATCTTGATTAACCGACTCACCACTTATAGAACCCACAAAGGAGTTATCCCCAACATGTGGGTTTATATTTTAGCATTTGCATCTGTCAGGTGTATGCCTACACCCCGTGCATAGGCCGTGGCCATTTTCAAATGAAATGAGTCGAGGATATCCAGGACACGGTCGTATTAACCCCCAATGCTTATGTTATCAAACAAGACAGATTAAAACGAGTTATGTAAATTTATTAATCACAATCCGATTAAATGATCTCATACCCGACCAAGTGGTATTATTATAATACCATATCCCAAGCCCGTATAAGGGAAAATAAGTTAAAAGTATTTACCTGATGCTAGCAGTATAATCCTAAAGCTCTTGATGGCACCTTCTACCGGAAGCTATTTAATCTGTATAGAAGGTTTATTACCAATTAGGATGCTAACGGGTCTTTAATTTAGTCAAGGACTTAAACCGGCTAGCTAGAAGGAAACCTCATGGTTCTAAACGTTAGATTAAGCGGAGACCGGAATAGAATGTGGTTTAGACCCGACAAGCTTGGATACTTGTATAATATGGGTAAACTAAACACATTCTGGAAATTTAGAATTTATTGATAAGGTTAAGCCCGTTTTGACTATTTTACGTAAACTAGTCACGTAAACCGATCCGAACGCATAAACGCGTAACGGGTAACCAAATGAATTATATACAGGTATTAATCATTATTATGCTCAAAATATGTTAATACATCAGTAAGATGTTAACACATATGCCCAAAAAATAACTTAAACCAAAATAAGTCCCATAAGGGCATTTTGGTAATTTTAATGCCCATAAAAGAGTTTAAATATTAAACTGAGTTTCAGGTCTGATCTAATCAGTAAAAATATGTATTTTTATAAGTTATAACAGTAGGGTACGTTATATATGTGAAATTTATCTTATATAACCAAACTATGCACCTTAGGGGCATTTTGGTAATTTCACATAAGCTTTAAAGGTCAAAATAGACTTCTGAGTTTAAAAACTTTGGCTTACTTCTTAATTATATAAATTAGCTTAAAACATCAGTGGGTAATAAGTTTTATATGCCTAATATAGTTTTAACTCAAACTATGTGCTAAAAACGCTTAAAAGTCGGTTTTAAGGGATATTCGAGTTAAAATAAGAAATCTGAGTTTTTGATCAATTCATAAGGTTCAAAATACTTTATTTATCATGTATAATCAGTAGCAAAAGGTTTAGCATTAAAAAGTTATGTAAAACTCACTTTATGCATGAAAAGGGCAAAACCGACAATTACCGAAATTAAGCTATAATCCTATGTTATGCTCAGCCTAAAAATAAATAAAAATCTTCAAAAATCCCAAAATATTATTTTACATCAGTAGGTAAAAATTTTGGTATTAAAAATCGGGTTTAGATAGGCTTTATGTTAATTACGCCATTTAAATAATAAAAAGCTCCTGAATTACGCTATTGAGCAAAATTCCTATTCTAGACCTTAAATTGATGTCAAATTTTCGAGACATGTCTAAATATCAGTAGCAAAGGTGTTAGTCCAATCACATTGTTAAAAATCTCAGTTGTATGTAAAAAGGGTGTTTATTGCATTATTAAGCATCGGGTAAATTACAATTTTCGTCCTTTATGTTTGTATCAGATTGCAATGGATAGCCTTTAACTTCAATAATTACAGTCACAGTCCTCTATTTGTAAAACTTATTACAATTTAAGTCCTTTAACCCTAACCAAGTTAATTTTTGTAGTTAGATCAAGTCACATGAATCGCACATGAGGGCAAATTAGTCCTTTCACCTTTTTAATAGAAAAATTAAAAAATAAAATAATATAACACCTAACTTCTCAGATCTGTACCCATCACCTTCACCCCCTCTATCTCTTGACATTTGACCTAACCACCACCACCAAGATCTGCCGCCATCACATCACCTTCACCTTCACCCTCTCCATCTCTTGACCCGTGACCTAACCACCACCACCACCGGATCTGCCGCCATAACCACCCCATCACATTCACCCTCTCTCTCTTGACCTGTGACCCAACCACTATCACCATAGTATTGTAATTTAATCTGTTGCTGCCTTGGTGTAATGTTGAGCACTTTTAAAGCTACGTATCTCTATAAAACAGGCCAACACAATTTACCCTAATAATGCTTGTTTCGTCCACCATAATCATATATCAAACTCATCAGATATACTAAAAAAGCTTAAAAACTATTATTTCTAAGTGTTTGATCTCATGCAGTTTAAATGTGATCACATTTCAAATGATTCAAGTTTAGAGGAAATTGTTTAACTGAACTATCAATTCGCCTGTATCTACACAATATCATAGATGTCCCCAACTCAAGAAACTTGATACCGGTGAGGATTCAGTGCTGGAAGCTAAGGGCTTGTTCTATGGAATCAGTCATACCCCAAACAGCCAGTTGTTACAAGGTCAAATTGACCTTGATAGCGCCGGTTATATATTGGTCAAAGATGGAACTGCAGAGACTTCGTTAGGTGTGTTTGCTGCTGGAGATGTTCAGGTAATATTATATACCAAAATTCTTATTATTATGGTTACATTTGATACCTTGAATGCTTAAACACATCCTCTGTCCCTTCGTCCTCCGACGAGTACTCGCTTCCGTCACTCAGATCTCCACCGTCACCGCCACCAGTTCTTCTATCGGAATCATTACACTCTTCCGCAATCGATAATTTGAAACTTCTGATGATTTGAAATTCAAATTCGAGGTTGGTTGGAAAGAGATGAAGATGAGAAATTCTAGGGTTAGGGTTGTGGAATTGGGGAAGATGTGTTTATTTATTAATGAATATTTTAAATAAAAACATGAAATGACCATAATACCCTTAATAGGATACATATAACTAAAAATTTAAACTTGGTTAGTGCTAAAAAACGAAAGGTGTAACGCGATTTCCAAATAAAGGACTGTGACTGTACTTATTGAAGTTAAAGGCTATCCATTGCAACCCGCTACAAAGATAAAGGACGAAAAGTGTAATTTATGCTTAAGCATAATTACGATCAAGTGCATATAATTCAAACCACTAGGCACCATGCAATATAACTCCAGAGGGTTATACTACTAAGTAATGTGGCCCTAATGGAAGCTTAAAACATGGGAGAATTAAGCTTGAACGGGTCAGAACTGAAGGTCAAAGCAAAAGTCAAGCTTTTGCGACTTTCGGTTATAAACTGACCTTAAACTATTAATTGTCGGGTTAGGACTGATAAAACATGTTTTAATATTAATTACCAAGTCATTGGAATGCTAAAATATAATTTAGAACCTCTGGTTTATTAATTTTAATCATTTTTAAACATTCTGTCCAGTTTGACTTTTTGTCAAACTACTTTAACCCGACAATTGACCAGTCAAACGAGATAATTAGGAGATGCCCTATTAAGGGTTAATCACCTACACTAATGTGGTTCTATAACCACTTTCAATTTGATCAGTGGTTAAACCATATGTAATTAAAACGAAAGTCAAACTAAATTTACGATAAGTTTGACTTTAGAGTAATTAAGCTAAATTAAATGACTAAACAAGAAATTAGAGGCTTACTAAAGATCCTAGCAGTCTTTTCTACACTTCAAATTCTTCTCCTTGTCCTTAGTAAACTCCAGAAGTTGTAGATTAGCAAATGTTGCAAGTGTGCTTGTGAACTCAAGAACTAGTTCCTTTATATAACCATTCACAAGATCATGGATCATCTCCAGGTGTCCTAGCTAGTGAATTTAACCGACTTACAGCCCCTAGAGTCGATACAATCAAAGTTAAGGCGGTGGAACAGCCTAACCCGCACCTGGCAGCCTTTTTCTGTTACTGGCAGTCTTACGCGGCCCTCGTAAGAGTCTTTGAAGACTTACGCGGCCCGCCTGGACCGGCTGATCAGGTTAAAATTTGTTTGAATCTTGGCAGCTTTAGTCCCTGATCAATTTAAACCCCTTTTAACTCCATTTTGGAAATCAAGGACCTTGTAGTTAGTTTGTTGAAGCTCAAGGATGTATGAACTAACTTCGTTAGGCTACGGTTCGTTAAATATCACTATGGAAGCAAGTTTCGTCAAGTTGACACTTATAGCCCAAAGTTTTGAAAATATGCCTAACGATCTCAAAACCACGTGAAATTTATACCACTTATTCTTAAGAGTATATTTGAATGTTTCGAAGCCTCGGTTTCGTTAAAAGGTCACTCAGAGGTCAGAATCGACATGTTGACATGTTTAACCCTTATAATTTAATAATCTTCCGATTATTTTCATAAACGGCTTCTTATATCCAATCAATCACTCGTTTAAGAATATATTCATCATGTAAGGTCATTCAGAGGCACAAGTTTGGCATGTTGACACTTTTAGTCCCTGTGGTTTCATAGTTTCACTGTTTGACAACTTTGGTCCTTCAAACTAAATCTTTCACACCTTTAGAGTTTAGGACACGTGTCTTTACATAATTGGGCACGTTTTTACGTGGTGTTACAATGATGATAGTGATGGTAGTGATGATTAGGGTTAGGATTAGGTGGTTGATCATGGTGGGTGATTGTGGATGATGGTGATAGGTTAGAGATTGGTGGTGTATGATGGTTCTTGTGTTAGACCCGCGAAACACAATTTCTATCAAAGTAGGCCATTCGAAACCAAAATTCATGTAAAAATATAAACTTAATACAGTAAGAAAACGGGTTTTCAACCAAATATCAATCATCAACAACCTACAAAAAACATATTAAACTATCAACACAAATGAAAAAAGTAATGTATATTAAATGTGCAAAAACATTCATCGCCTGATAATTGTAAAAAAATGAAAATAAACCTCTAACAAACTCTTGTTAACTAACTAATCAGGGGTGATTTTAAGTAAAGATATTGCAACTTCATTAAAAAGAACACATGTCATCTCTTTATTGGTAACATTAGTAACACAGATTTCCAATTTATATTTTCAAACTGGAAATGATTAGTAAAATGTAAAGTAAACAAATAATAAAATATGTTTAAACACTTACACGTGCTGAGAATTGAGAACATCTTCTTCACAGCTTCAACATAAATAGGAACGGTCAACAATTGACGCATTCTTACGACATTTGTTACACTGCTTATGTTTGCGTCAATGGTGAACATTGTTCCCTGTACATTATTAAAATTCAAAATTAACATAAAAAATGATTTATGTATATTATTCATACAATACCTCAGGCACATGTCCTGCCGTAAGAAGGCAATATATGTTTGCAATACTTGTAATTTGAAAGTTGTCGTTGTTGTCTTCAAACATAGTGATAGGAGGAGACTCACTAAAAAGGAAAATACAGCCTAGGTGAAACATAAATTAATAATGAATCTATTACAAATAAAATGGCAAAGTACATAACTAAATATTAACATAATCTTGTAGGAACCCTGCGAAGGCATGCTAGACCATACCACAACGTCGTCACGATAAACCTCTTTAAAGGAACCCTGCGCGGCTGCGCACCGGTTCTAAAATAAAAAACTTAAAAGAAAGAATTCTTCAACATTCGCTCGCCTAGATAGAACTAATCTAACATCCTTGCGCAGGCTCGTGCAATAGAGTAGCTAGATGTGAGAACAAAGCCCTAAAGTTTCTCAGCGCAATTAAAATCAAGACCTAAGCAAAAGGATTCCTTTCTGTTGTAACAGAATTGACACGTGGCAAGAGGATGAAGGGTTACAGCTGTAAACCTTCTGGAAAACTCCATCGTGCACAAAGACGTGGCATCATCCCGAACGCTCATCCTGGTCAGGATGATGGCACTAACTTGGAGAAGGATCCACTCACATTCACTTTCCACGTGGCATCTCCCCAGTCATTGATCTCGCCCACGATCCGTGTGCATAAACGTCACGTTGGTGATTAACGGCAAAAAGGATAACTGCTTACGGAAAATGCTTTCTGTTATTACCTCCGTCAACAAACTTTCCCACCCAAATCTGGCTATAAATAAGACAACTCAGGTATAATTTCTCAAGTTACATTCACTTCACTTTCACTACTACTTCTTCTTCTTCATTGAGATCTGTACTTATTCTCACGCCGGAGGGTGGTCACGGAGAGAACCCCCATTCTCCCTGTGGCGAGTCTAACGGCTGTCTGTTTTGCAGATATCATTCGGAGAAGAAGCTCAGCCAAACCCCAAATCAAACGAGAGGACCTACCCTTTTATGCAAAACTAAACCCCTGGTCCAATTGATTCCGGTTATTCGAACCATTGTTTCTTTAGTTTGCAATACTTGTAATTTGAAAGTTGTCGTTGTTGTCTTCAAACATAGTGATAGGAGGAGACTCACTAAAAAGGAAAATACAGCCTAGGTGAAACATAAATTAATAATGAATCTATTACAAATAAAATGGCAAAGTACATAACTAAATATTAACATAATCTTGTAGGTATCAACTTTAGGTACTGAAAAATTGATATACATTTGAGTCGCCATAGATGTCAATAAACTTGTAGCACCTGATTCAACAGAAACAGTTACACATAAGTTGTAATTAATCAATTAATTATGCAGCATATATACATAACACCATGCCCTTGTATAATCGAACTTTGTAAGATGTCAAAATCACAGCTGTATCATTTGCATTTCTTCAAATATGGTTCTCGCTAAACTTATGCGCAAAGGGTCCCCATAACGAAACATTCAACTTGATATCACTTAATTATATATATTTAAGAATGAGAGATTAAATATAAGCAATATAAAATACAGAAATGGTATAGACAAAAAGAACATACTTAGTGTCAGATATCATAATGTTTCGTACTCCCGGGTTGCAAAATTCAACAGATTCCAGTATACTGAACAGACGCCCATTCCCCAAGAATGCCAATAACTCTACATATATATGTATATAATATTAATAGACTTGAAGAAAAAAAGATATAACATAATAATTGATACACAAACATGTAAGATATTTGTCATCATTAATACGCTCATTTAAGAAATTGAATGGAACAAAATCAAATACATATCGCATGAAGAAAGACGACTATGTCCAAGTATTAATTATTGTTGAATATAAGAACTAAATATACATATCGCAACCTAATGGACGATACATAGTAGTATACTTATAAACGACAAACTTATGAATCATGTATACACTTCCCTCTTTAAACACATTATGAAATAACCTCAACAAGTTAGACGAAATCCTTGCATGGATAGATGAACCCTGAAAAAATTATTTTTGGGTGAGATAATTAGGCAATGTAAAAAAGAAAAATTGTACAATATTGCATTTCAAACAAACACTTACGCGTGCATCTGATAGAATCATGTCAAACGATAAGATACGATTTGTCTTAGGGTTGAACAATGTCCAAGCACGCGAGAGAACACATCGACTTGCAAGTTGTTGGTCACGTTAGCACGCAAATCCGAAATACTTGCATGATTTTTTTAAATAATAACCTGCAATTACATATTATATTGCATACAACATCAGACATTTTATTCATAAGACTATAAACACAGATTCTATAGTTAGACCCGTATATCAACACACACCAGACTAATAATACTTAACAAAGAAAACATATTACCTTTGAACATGCTACTTTGACAACAATAGTTACACAATACCATCAGCTGACAATAATGGCAAATTATAAAAAACCTCCTTGTATATTTAGGTTGAAGTCTGGGTAATTCTCCATCACAAATATTGATACACAAGCTACACGCTACTCTATTATCTATAGCACATAATTTAAATTCAACAAAACACATCACTATAAGAATATATGTAACCAACGGTTATATATAATACTATAAACATGTCATAATCTTACATGTATAGAATTCATATACATACAAATTATATATGTGTGTGTATATACATGAAACATATATACATGGTATGGAATACCAAAAAATCACATACCTTCTTGAATATATAGTAGCTCTCCTGATACTTGGTTTCCTACTACAACTTTTCAGGCTCTTTGGAGAAGAGAAACTGAATACTTGCTAGTAAACTTAATAAAGCCAGGAAACGTGTTTGTCATGTATGGTTATTAAAGATTAAAGTGAGTATGGAGGGAGGAGATGATAGGTGTATGCTTTTGGGTTTTTTGGTAGAAAGGTTTTATGTTTTTTATATTTGATTGATGTTACTACTATTATGCAACATTGTTTAGTTTAACGCAACCCAATTTTTATGTCCAAAATTAAATTTTGGTTTTCGCCTACTAAACCCTTTATCCGACCCATCAGACCCTTTTGGACCTGGAACTGGATAAACATAAAAGGGTCAGTTCGTGGTTCTCATTTCACAGGATAAAAGGGTAAAGGTTCTGGAGGTTTCTGGTCCAAAGGGGTCAGGTCGGACCCTTTGTACAACCCTAATTACAATATCGAAGTCAATTGACCCAGAGTGATCTAGTGATAAACCACTTTCCTTTCCAACGGGTCATGGGTTTGAATATCTCTTGATTTTTTTTATTAATTTTTTGGTGTTTTCCTTCACTAGCCCTTTTTACGCTTCCACTCAAACAGATAAAACTCAACAAATCATCTTGGTATTATAAAATCACTCGAATTCTGTACAAGAATGGTGATATAAGCACTTGAGTTATTGAATATTTATGTAATCTATCACGATATGGAATTCTAATCAAGTTGATAGAAATTTATTGACCCCGATAGAAAAAAAAAATTATGGATTTTTCATATCATGAAGTATAAAATAAATTAGAGTAAATTACAAGTTTTCTCCTTTATGTTTGTATCAAATTGCAGGCAATGTCCTTTGCCTTTAAATTTGACCAGTTTTGTCCTTAACGTTTCAAAATCCTGCATGTTATGTCCTTTACCCCTAACTCAATCAGATATTTTTGTTAAATATGGTCATGTGCCTTGCACATGAAGGTATTCTTGTCATTTTACTTCTCCAGGGACTATTGAGTATATAACTTATTTCAAGGGACTAAATGTGTAAATTGATCAAAGAATAAGACCCTGTAACAACCTCCAGCATCAACCTCCACTGTCATACCTCCTCAGGCCACCGCCACCACCACCACTACTGTCGCCACTTCCCACCCCCACCTGTGCCAACCACCTCTACTGACATACCTCTTTCAAGATTAGTACCAAATCCTTGATGTGAATGTTAAAAAGATACAAAATTAAATAAAACCCAGTTCGAATTATTAATTATATGCAAATCTAGAACAAACCCATGAAAGAAATTGAAGTAATTTGGTCAAATTTAAAGGTAATTCTCATCTGCAAGCTATAAATCAAGAAAGTAACAATCTTTAATGACTAAATAATCCAAAATTAAACATAAACCTGTTCGAATTAGGGCTGTTCACGAGCCGAGCCGAACCGAGCGGACCTTTGCTCGTGCTTGGCTCATTTACAAATCGAACCGAGCGGAACGGCTCATTTAAAACCGAGCATCAAATCAAGCGAGTATTTTTCGAGCAGTAAAAATTTCGAGCGAGCGTCGAGCGAAGTTCGAGCGATTTGGACAACCGTGTCACCCAATTTAAATTTGCTGAGAGAGATAGTGACAATGTTGGGTCTCAAGTTTTTATGTCTTTAAAAACATGCACATTTCATGGCATAATATTTTTCTTATGAATAACAATGTTGTGGCTGACGAGGCGATGATCATATTGCACGAACAATTACGTTGAGAGCAGGAGACGATCGACTTAGGGTACCGGCATGAAACATTGAGGCGATGAACAGACTATCGTTTATTGGTTTAGGGTTTAACTTTTAATTTTGATTTTAAAATTTCATTGGCGTGGTTGAGCTAGTACGTATAGATATAGTTGTAAATTTGTATATAGTTGACCAAAATCTAATAGATTGGTAGATATAAAACTATAAATTTAATTTATATTTTAGTATATACATGTTTATAGATGTATGTGTATATGTAGATGTATATATATACTAATTAAAATAATAATTCGAGCTGAACTGAACCGAGTGGACCTTTGCTCATGCTTGACTCGTTTACAAACCGAACCTAGCAGAGCGGCTCGTTTACAACCGAGCGTCAAATCGAACGAGCATTTTCCGAGCAATTTCTGAACGAGCGTCGAGCGATTTGAACGACCCTAGTTCGAATAACTGATTATATGCATAAATAGAAACAACCCATGAAAGAAATTGGAGTAATTTGGTCAAATTCAAGGGTAAGTTACACCTGCAAACTCTATAAATAAAGAAAGTAACAATTTTTATTGGCTTAAAAGATCTAAAATTTAGCAAAACCCAGCTCGAATTAACAACTATATGCAAATCAAGTCCAAACCCAGCTCGAATTAACAACTATCGATGATGTATAGGGCTGTAAACGAACCGAACGTTCAGCGAACAGTTCGTGAACCGTTCGGCGGGAAGTTCGTTTATGTTCGTTCGTTTAATAAACGAACGAACATTAACAAGAAATTTTGTTCGATTAGTTAAATGAACGAACATGAACAGAGGTCTCGTTCGTTCGATTGTGTTCGTGAACGTTCGGTAAGGTGTTCGTGAATGTGTTCGTGAACATACGTTGATTTGCGTTCGTTTATGTTCGAATGTTTGTGTTTTAATTGAAGATCTTTGTACTTTCTTATATTTTATTTGTACTTTTTATATTATTAAACTTTTATTTATTTTATTACCCTAACAATTAAACAAGGAAACCTACTTTCACCTTGTTTATGCATCATTTCCCTTTCATTTCTCATTATTTACATCGGCGAATACGATCGACCTCCGTTCCACAATAAGGGATTCAAGTTCGAGTGCTACTCTCTGGGCCATCTATCTTTATCCTTCGTCGCATTCGCCAAATTTATTTGTGTTCGTGAACCGTTCGCGAACACACTCATTTCCTTAATGAACGAACACGAACATAAAATCTTGTTCGGTAAGTGTTCATTCGGTAAGTGTTCATGAACCGTTCATGAACACATTTATTTCCTTAACGAACGAACACGAACAAGACCTTGTTCGTGTTCGTTCGGTTCGTTTACAGCCCTAATGATGTATGATGTTCTCCAGCTAGGTCTTGAATTTTGTGCTTAACTCAATAAATTATCAAGTATCATTTCATAATAACTAGGTTTAAAGAAGTTCGCCGCGTTGCGGCGAATTTCTTTTGTTATTTAGTATGTGTTTACGTATGTTTTGAAATCACTACGAGCGTGTTGCGAATAAAACTGCTGACAATAATAAAAAGAAAATGTAGAAAAAAACACTAAAAGATAACCGAAAGAAAATCAACCAAAAAAGTTGCATGGTAACGATGTTGTTCGTATGAAACCCTTGGTCAGAGATGAGCAAATTGTTCTGGGTACCGGTACCAAATTTGCCGAACCGAAAGATCTTAAGTACCAATTCGGTATCGACTTTTGGTGTTCCTGATACCGGTTCACTACCGTTTTTTACCTTCATATACCGGTACTGTAACCAGTATTTTCGGTATCAGTACCGATTCTTTATCAGTTACCGCCGAGCTCATCCCTACCCCTGAAATTAAAAAAAGAAAAAATTAAAAGTTGAAGAAAATCAACAAAAAAAGTTTTACGATACGTTGTTCGTACGGTAACTGTGATCAGGGATGAGAAATGGTACCGGGTAGCCGCACTGAATTTTCCCGAACCAAAAGATTTCCAATATCAATTCGGCACCAACTTTTGGCGTTTTCTGTATTAGTGCCGGTTTTTACCTTCATGTACTGATACTGAACAGGACCGTACCGGTATTTTCGATACCAGTACTGGTTCGATACCGGTTGACATCAAGCTTATCCCAAACCCTGATATTAAAAAAAGGATCAGAGTTAAAAATTAAAAAAAATAACTATTATTATAATATTCATTTCAATTCGTTTATTAATATATAGTAATAATATATAGTAATACATAGTAATAATATAGTAATTTTGAACCTTTATATAAGTTGTGGTTATTCGTGGTTCGGTGACGACAATAATCAAAACTTGCTTTTTAGTTTTTATTTTTGAGATTTTGACTTTTTTTTAACGGCAAGGAACGATGTGCCAACCATCATGACACCAACCGCTGTGGTCAATGTCGACTACCCGACCACCGCCAGCCCTTGGCTCTCTCAGATGCGCGGAAACCCGATCTCCACCTTTCCGAAGGCACGACAGTGGAATAACCAATAAAACCTCGCCTTTCATTCAAGATGAACCGGCGCCACTCGTATTCGCTCTTCACCTGAATGCCGTAGAAAATATCAGGAGAGTGGGAGTCGAACCTGAGTCACAAGGAGCACAAAGTCTTTAATTACCTGAACACTCCACCACTACTTCACTGGCGAGATTTTGATTTATTGATGAGTCGTCTGCAGTGGTGGACCCATAAATTATTTGCTCGGGATGCAGATGAGGTATTCAACCATATTTTCAAGGGGTACGGTCGGGATTTTTGCCTCAAAAATACACTAATTTTTTTTCAAGAGGTGCGGCCGTCCACCCTGACTAAAGGGTAGGTCCGCCACTACTCGTCTACATGAAATAATTTTTATGGTTGAATAAAGTATATTTTTTATAATTGTTTAGTTGATTAGAAACTCAAATGTATTTAAAGTTTACTACACCAAAACTGACGAGATACTTGAACAGTGGGAATCTTTATTATTATTGAGTTGAAATGTTGAATATTACCTGATGCATGCACCTCGTGTTAAATTAACCTTTATCCGGTTAGAAAGAAATAAGTAACACATGTGTTATTTATAAAACTAATTGATTTCTTTGTCGAATACTTGAACCTATCATAAAACTAATTGATTTCTTTGTCGAATACTTGAACCTATCAATGTCACTCACACTCACACACCGATATGTTGAGATGCTTGTCATGCAACTTATTGATAAGTTTTAACTAACAAGGATTCAAAAATAATAATAACTTATCCACGTTATATATCTACATGTACAAAGAGACCTGCGTAAAAGTTTTTTCTTTTTTTAAATAGCATAATAAAGAAAAGAGTAAACTTCCATTTTGCTTCCTGTGGTTTGGTCATTTTAACGGTTTTCCTCCAATAGTTTAAAAATAGTCATTTTCCTCCCTGATCTTTCGAGTTTATCGCCAGTTTGCTCCCTAATCTTTCGAGTTTATCGCCAGTTTCCTCCCTGATGGAGTTAGAGGCAGGGAGCAAAATGACGATAAGTTAGAAAAATCAGGGAGGAAAATGACTGTTTTTAAACTATTGGGGCAAAACCGTTAAAATGACCAAATCACAGGAAGCAAAATGGAAGTTTACTCTAACAAATAATGTCTTAAATTTTTTAGGCTGATACCATATTAATAAAAAATTGAGACTATGTCAAAGAGTAGGCGGAGATCGGTGAGGCGGCGATGACGATTGATGCAGATGAGGTGGATGAATATGATGATGAGATGTAAGAGTAGGCGGAGATCGGTGAGGCGGCGATGACGATGACGTGTCTCCGGCGACTCTACCACGGCCACTACAGTGGTTCTTCCATTTTAGATGCGGTACAGGTGAAGATGAAGATGAAATCAGCTGATAATCAACGTTATGATATCACCTGAAAGTGGTAGTCAGGTGGTGGTGATGGTTGTGGTGGTAGAGATAGTGGTAATTGGTGAGGCATGTGGTTGTGTGCGGTGGATTAGGGTTTAATTTGGGGGAGGAAGGTGATCTCTCAGGTTTATAAGGTCATTGATGAATTTTATTTTATTATTTTAATTAGAAATTTGATATAATAAAACTTGTAATGACCAAAATGCCCTTCACTACAGGACAAAAAACCATGTTTTTTTTGAAAAATTTGAGCTGACTTTGCTTTTGGACTAAAATGGCAATAAAATTGAAACCACAGGGACCCAGATGGAAAAAGTTTGAGTTTTGGACTAAAGTGACAAAAGTGATCAAACCTCAGGGACCAAAATGGCAGTTTACTCTTATAAAAATGTATTTTTTATAAAAGTTCTTATGTTATGTGTAAACGGTGTGTAATTATGTATGTAAGGTTATATATATACATAGATTTTTGAGTTAATTGCCAAAATCGTCCCTGAGGTTTGGGCAGATTTGCCATTTTCGTCCAAAATAACACTTTTTACCAAATTGTCCCAAACGTTTGTAACTTTTTGCCAATTTCATCCAAACCCCTAACTTAGTTTATTTTTTCTGTTAAATTGAGAATATTTGGATGAAACTCGCAAACATAAAACCACATGGACGATTTTGGCAATTTACTCAAACTCTTTTAAAATTCTTTTATTTAATTAATTTTGTTACATATATAATAAAAAAGAGTATACATGCAATTTTTATATGAAAAAAATAATAGCTTTGTCACATAATTTTTATAAAATTTCATCCAACCACTAAGTTAATTTTTCTAGTAAGGCGAAGGATGTTTATAAAGTAAGACAAAAATTAATTTCTAACTTTTTTATATAGATCATTTTTATAAAAATAAAACCTACTTAAACCTCTAAATTTTATAATTACACCCCAAATTGTAATTATAATGCTATGAACCAAAAGTTTCTTTATTCAAGTCACTCAGAATAAGTATTAGTTAGTTACCTTCATAGTAGAGGGTTCAAATGAGAAGAATTTTTTTGTAAGAAGAAAAAAGAAGAAGTTTCAACCAATAAGAATGCTTTATTTTACTTCATTTAATATTTGTATTTAATTTTAATATAAGGGTATATTGGTAAACTTACATAAATCATTAATTTGTATTCTTCCCATTTAATAAGTAGCTAAATTAAATTTGTAACTCCTTTTCAAAATATATATTTTTTTCAAATTAAAAAAACAACTTAATTTAAAGTGTAGAATAAATTACTAGTTGTGTAAGATAAATTACGAGTTGTGTAGGATATATTTCGAGGTGTGTAGGATAAATTTCGACTGTGTAGGATAAAATTCTATAACGTGTAGGGTACATGTAGGAAAATTTTGATATGTGTAGGTTTTGTAGATTATATGTAGTATAATTAATCCTTGGTTGACTAATTAATTAAAGAGAGAAAAATTAATGATATGAGTTATAAATGAAATAACATTTTACTAATATGCCATTTCTTCTTTTTGTTCTCACATTAAATTTCTTCTCAAATGAACCTTCCCTAATAAATATTTTATTTCTACCAACATATTTCCTAGGTGCTCAACACATTTAAAAAATATGTAACGTTTTACAATTTTTTTTTATCTCTACAACTGATAAATACTAAAAGTTGTAATCGATTGTTATGTGTTGCACACCAATGACGTTTTCTCTTTATAAAACTGATTTATATAAAGAAGCTGTAAATTAATTTCTGTCTTAATTTATAAAATTTAAAACATCCTTTACTTTAACAGAAAAAATAAACCAAGTTAGTGATTTGGATGAAAATTTATAAAAATTATGTGACAAAACTATTATTTTTTTTTTCTCTAAAAACTTCATGTATATTCTTTTTTATTATATATGTAACAAAAATAATTAAATAAAATAAATTAAAAAGGGTTTGAGTAAATTGCCAAAATCGTCCCTGTGGTTTTATATTTGCCAGTTTCATCCAAATATCCTCAACTTAACAGAAAAATAAACTAAGTTAGTGGTTTGGATGAAAATGGCAAAAAGTTACAAACGTTAGGGGCAATTTGGTACAAAAGTGTCATTTTGGACTAAAATGGCAAACGTGCCCAAACCTCATGGGTGATTTTGGCAATTAACTCTAGATTTTTTTTGTGCATAGTTGTGTGTGATTTTATACACATGTTGTACAATTGTATACTTGTTAATTATAACGTTGGTAATCATATACATATGTTGTGTTATAATATGGACACATATACCACTCGCCTAAAGTACATGTGTCGTATCTCATTACTTTGTACACTTCAAACAAAAAACGAACAATTTCCTTGTAGTTTTCACCTAAAAAGCGGGAGAAACAATCTCCGTTGATGAGGATAGCATTCGCCAGTTGAAACATGAAAGTCTAGGAAAATCGGGCGTGGAAAAGGTTCCATTGATTGATCTACGATTGATATAACCAACGGATCATCAAAGGATTTTTTTCAGTGTCAATCCTTGTTATGAATAAAGTTAATATTAATTAAAAAGCCATCAACCCTTCTCTACTTGATTATATAAAATGAGGTGGTAAATTGTGACGGACCCAATAATTATTTTTTATGGTCTCGAATGTGGGATTCAATCAAACTATTAAGGGTATGAGCAAGATTTTTACCTATAAAATATAAAAATGGAGCGCCCACCCAAGGCTACACTGGATATGCCCCTAGTTGTAAAGAGACAAAAGGAGGAAGAAGAAAAGATGTACAAGTGTTTTAGTGGGGAAAGGCTCTCGGAAGGTTGGGAGGACCATGTGTGAAGGGAAGATGTGTACATATGTTCAATTTTCAAGTCAAGACTTTGATAAGGAAGAATATACCCAAAAAGAGAAACGAGGAAAACATAGATATCTAAACACTTTAAGGAACGTGTAGTCAAGACAAGAAAGAAAAGTCTTTCATGAGATCGAGTTTCAAACACTTGAGGAGTTAAGGTCATACAACCAACGATATAAATAGATGTCGAAAATGTTACGCCAATACTTTACCCATATACCATATATAATATACATTTTTAACCAATTGAGTTTTTTATTAACTTATTTTTTCTTCAATAACTTTCATTTGCTCGTTTCTTTTTTAAGAAAACTAATTTGTCGCTATGTTTAAATTTTTTATAAAATATCATTTTGACTCACTTGAGTTTCTAAAATTTTGAGTTTACCATTTTCGTTCCTTTACTTAAAAAACCATTTTTTTTACATGCGTATTTTTATTACGTGTGAGTATGAATTTGAGTTGGTCTACATTTTGTTGGTCACAGATTCGTCAAACTATAAACAAAGCAATTAATGAATTAAGTAAAACAAGTTTAACTAATGTTTTATGCAGAATTTGAAATATGCACCAAATAATCTTGGAGATATAGAAATTTTATGTTATTCATTCATAAAGTGTTTTAAAAGTAAGCACAGCTGCTAACATTCTTCTTGGAGCTTCTTTTCAACACTTAACATAAAGTGGACTAACACGTTTTGACGTAAACTTTTTTTGGAAACGAGTAAGGTCAAATATAATACATTTGTGTGCTTATTTTATGTATGTTTCCAGTTGGTCTACATTTCAACATAAATTTTACTCCAAATCGAGTGGGGTCAAATGTAATACGCTTTCATTCGGCGGTATAAATTAAAGTTACTTTACGTTTCGACCCTGTCTCAATGCGCGATAGTAAAATTAATATTATATTATATGTTACACCTCTTGACTTTGGTCTCGTCACTTTGCAAAACACTCATGTTTACCAAATATGTTCTCTTTTGTCATTTTGTGTTTGTTTTTTCTTCTTTTTTTAAATCCATGATTAATCTCTTTTGATTACACATGTCAGTTATTTCTTTATATAAGCTTTAGGCTTTTTTTTTTGTAAGTTTCTTATGTATGAGTCAGGTCACATATAGTACGTTATGACTGTACGATATAAATGTGATTTACTTTACGTTTTGATCCAACCCCAATGCTTATATAAGTTACATTGAGTTAAATCTAATACATTGAAACCTTTGTTGTTAATATCGGTGATATATCACTGATATATCGGTTATTGATCTCATGTAAAATATTGGTCAGAATATGGGTACCGATATTATCGGCGATATTGACTGATATATCACCGATTTTCCAGATATCAGCACCTTTCTTTTTAGTTCTACCATTCTCTTTCTTCCTATTGATGATATTAATGTTTTAAGTCTTAATTATTAATTGTTAGTGTTTTAAGTCTTAGTCAGATCCTACTTGTGACAATTGTTTGTGTTTGCAAGTTGCAAAAGGTTAAATTGCTAATGATAGGAGACTATACTGATTTGTTAGTGTTAACTTGCTATAGGTATAAATTCTGCATGATATTAAAGTTATGATATCCCACCACGATAACTGATATCTAATATATCATTCCTTGATCGATATCCGATTTTTTCCGCATTAACTACATAGGTTAAAACACGCATTTTCATATGGTTAGTGCATCAAAAAACGCTTGGACTAATCTATTCGATGTTTGTAACTGGCTCGTAGCGCATCACTAATGGGTCATATTACTAGTTATGACCATAAAATATATCATAAAAAAATAAAACAAAATATCAATAAACACAAAAATAATGATATCATAACTAAATATAAAAAATAACAAAAGAAACTTAAAGAGATAACTTTGCAAATGAAACGAAGAAGACCAGTTTGTTATTGTGGATGTATCTTAAGAACGATTAAATCATAAGAAAACTTAATGACGAATGATAATAGTCGCACTCAGATCTGGTTTGCAATTGTTGCGAGGACAAGCGATACATATATCACTTTCTTGTAGAGCAACAGGTGAGAGCGGCTGATGTGTCTAAAAGACAACATAATATTATAGTATAAAAACCCATATTTTGATTGTTATTTCCTGTAAATATTGTTTGGAATGGCTTAAATGTTTGTTTTTGAGTATTTTACATGTTCCTAAGTGAAATAATGGATTTACGGGCCATAACTGAAGATGTGAAGAAGGCATGCCCAAGTCTATCGTTTACAGGCCGCGAGCCTTGAAAGTAAGTACGAGTCGTGAGCCCCAAGTCAAGGCACCGACGTAGTATGTGGAAACCCTAGATCAATAACAACAATTTTCCTTTGTTTACGAGCCGTAACCCAAGTTTGGGTATACGGGTCGTAAACCACCTGACTTACAAACGGGCGTATATAAAGATAGAGATGTCATAGAAACCCCAAGTTTGGACGAAACAAGAGAAGGTAAGCGAAAAAAGGGTTGCTGAAGTTCAAAGGATTCAAGATCGGAGATTCGAGAAAGGATTCAAGGAAGAAGAACGTAGAGGAGGACAAGTGATTGTTCCTTATTGAGTTAGCACTTTCGTATTATCATTGCTTGTGATTTTATGTCATGTATTCAATGAATTCTTTAGCTTTGTTTGTTACTATGAGTAGCTAACCGCATAATAGCCGGTTAGGGTAGGATGATTCTTGTTACTTTGCATTAACTTGGTTGATTTTGTTATGAAAGTGTGTTTTTAGTAAGGTTTGCTTATGAACTTGTGATAGTATAATCTATATGTTGAGAATTGATGTTCAATTGAGTGTGTGTGGATGATTTAGGTCTTTCTATGAGGTTATGCATGTTAGATCTGCTCATTTATCTTTAGGCTATATATCGACCGTTAGTCTAGGGCTGGATGCTCAGTAGGTAAATAACAAACTTGGTTGGGTATTGGTAATGCATACAGGTCACCTATGGGAAAATCTAATTAAAAGGGTTTGGAAACTAGATAAGGGTTTGATTTAAATTGTGTAATCTGGATAGTAATTCGCTCGGTTCATTAATCTGGGTTGCTTTAGCAATATAAGATACTCTTAGATCACAAAGGACGAGTAGATGTCTTAGTTACTTAGAACCGAATAATTGGGTGTGTTTATAGCTTGGTTATTTGGGGACATGGGGCTAACCCGGGGGGCTCTAGCTTTTTTAACACTACACCCTTGTTACTTGTGTCCACTAGGGCGCGTCTTTCATAAGAACCATAATGAATTGTTTTACAAAAGTAATAAGATGATTCTGAACCTAACTGGTTATTCTTTTTTATCATTGTTTTCTCAACTTAATCAATAATTCTTAAAATTTACTTAGGTTAAATATCACAAAAGAGATACGTTAATTGATCTTAGTGTCCACGAATTGATAGGTACGATTGCCTAGAACGTGTAATATTAGTGTTTTTATCCTTAAAACTCGGTGGTGTTCTGCGTCAACTTAATTTTTACTATCTAAGCACGTCAGCAGCGAAGGTATCTTCTCTTTGAGGGCCAATATATAGAAGAGAGGGTGAGGTTAAGATGAGAGAATGCGAGACTGACGAGGCTAGTGTATTTTAAATAAATTCCAGAAAACTGCCTAAAAGTTGACGTGAAACTACTTTGAGCCGAAAGTATTTGTTAACGCTTTAAATGCATGTACATGATAGCATAAGGTTGTTGTATGATACTAGAAACCTTAATAGGAGGCAATGAATGTGTTTATGGAATGCTATGATCATATGCGTAAACTTACCTAAATGAGTAATTGCATGACAATGTGATTTTGTGACTATATGTTAGACGACGTGTAGGATTCATAAATTAAACTAATTGAAACGGTAAACATATCAGGAAGAGATTGACTTTCCTGATTACCTTTCAAGTTTACTACCGAGCAAACTAAGCTGAGTTCACAACTCTTTACTAAAAGCATGCGTCCCTGGTTTGGGACAACACATTTATTTCCCTGGTTTGGGAAACACATACAACACCCCTGGTTTGGGGCTACACGTGCGTTCCTTATTGGAACCACTGAAACATACTATCCACTGGGGGTGGAGTAGTACACTTGAAATAAACGAAAAACTATATCCTGAAAGTCCCTACACATTATACCGATTAGCTTGTCAGGTTGGCAGACGGGGTATTAGTTGATAGCGCAATTAGGTTTGATAAACCTCACACCGTGCTGGGAGCAGGGCGTGAACTATTGACCTTTCCTATTGCATCAATGCGTATAGACATTGATGGAGGGCACAAAAACTTACTACGTCGGTTTTCGGTATTTACACAGTTTAGTCATGTGATAAGGGTTAGCTACCTGAGTCATACTCAATTAAAAAACGTTGTGAACTTTACTTTTGCTAAACTCAAATTTGTGAATTCGCCAACTTTATTGTTGACACGTAGTTTCATGATTTGCAGGTCAGTAGGTACAACTATGGTTGGGCATTGCAATCAGCTAGAGTGGGTGGTTCGTTAAACGTTATGTTTTAAAAATTTATTAACATGTGGTTTTAAGGTTTGATGGGTTTTATTTTATTTTTCCGCTGCAACATAAACTGTGTTTTGGACAATTAAAAGTTATCGCTAATCATGCTATTAGTGAAGTTTTATGATTTTAAATAGTAGGTTTAACATGATTAGTGGCTGGACCCTGGTCAGTCACACGCCTCGCGGTAAAACTCCGCATGTGGAAATTGAGGGTGTGACAGATTGGTATCAGAGCCATTGGTTATAGTGAACTGGGTTTAAAATATAAAATATTTTTTTTTATAAAAAACAGACTATAATCATTGTGACAACCCAGACTTTCAAGGTCTTCCCTCTACGCATCACTTGTTTCACAAATCTGTTTTCGCAGTTCATTTTACGTGGTAGCATGTGCATGGTATTTGAACGACTAAATTGTTTGGTTATTGCATGAAATTTAAAGAGTTGTATAATGTTAATGTTAGTTATAGCATGGCACCACACTTGGTTTATGAAAAATCCAAGCTAGTCGACGAAAAACCAGGGTTTTTCGCCCCAAACACCCCCATGACGAAAAAGGGTTCTTCGCCAGGAGGTGTTTCACCAAGTAGGGCCTTCGGCCTAGATCCAAGCGCGGCCCAAAATGATATTTTATTTCATAACCGTTCATAATCTGCAAACGTAAAACCCTAGCACTCTCCTTTTCTTCCCTTGGATCTGACGGCAGCCCTTCCCCCACGATCGAAGCTTTCTTCTCATCTCTAACACCCTTCTTATTGATCCATAATCAGGTTAGTACGCATACTTTGTGATGATCGAATCCTGGTCAATCCTGTGTGAATATGTTTCTGTTTGCGCTAGTATTAGTTTGTATGAACAAAGGTGTGCATGTTTAAACATTGATGCAAATGGATCGATTATTGTTATGATGACGACCATTGGTAGAGTTTAGGGTAGCCAACCTGTAATAATATATTGATAGTTATGAGTCTGATTATGAGTGTTATGTGATGGGGTTCGGTGATGTAATCTGTTGGGAATCATGCTTAGTTGATTGTGATCAGGATCAGGTTTAGCAGGGTTGTATATGGTGATTCTATTTGATGAACTGTTAATTGATTCAGAAACTTTAATGTATCTCGATCAGTGTGTTGTTAGGGATGAAACTGTTTGTATATTTGAGGACGAGAATTCATTACGTTACCGATGGTATAGAAAGTGTTGATTGTGTAACTGTCGAATGATCCATTAAACATGCCAATAGATTGTGAAGTGTTGCTATGAAATACATGGGTTGTAACTGTCTGATGAGTAGGGTGACGAAGATGGGTTCTCGACGAAAGATGGTAGTTCTTCATCGGACCTTATCTCGACCAAAGATGATGGTCCTTCGTCGGACCTTACCTCGATGAAACATGGTGGTGTTTCGTCACACCTCGCCCCAACGAAGAACGATCCTTCGTCGCAAGGGGTATTTCGCCGTGAACGTAGATAAGGGAACAGTAGTTTGATATAATGCTTTTGTTGACGAATGATTGTGTTACAAAATGTTAATGTTGCATGATAATAACAACTAATGACGTGAATCCTGATTTAACTTGTGTAGTTAAAAACACCCATCTGTTATAGGCTGTTATGTGAATTGCACATGAGACGTGGACCTGTACGAGACTAGGATATGTGCTACATGTTGAACGGTGATCTTTGTGATAAATGTAATCCGGAATAGTACGTGTTTCTTTATGAACCTGGTGTTATTGGCAACTATTGTAGAAAACATGAACTTGCGTTATAAACGTGTATGAAATCTAAATGCTTGCTATGCGTCATGTGACAATGGTACTACGTGTGATGTGTTGAATACATGAATGAGATATGTGTTTACGAAACTGACTATTCTTGGTAACCACGGTAGGGTATGATTGACCAACTTGGAATGGGTAATGTAATGTAACACACCGAGTAATCTAAGGTGAGTTCACTGCTCTTTTTCCAAGTATGCGTCCCAGGGAGGGACATCTAGTAAACGTTTCGGGGGAGGAATGTCGGGTAATTGGGGTTTGACTAGAATGTTAAACCTGGGATGTTGGTTAATACACTCATATCTATCACTCAAGTCCCTTCTACCAATTTGTTGCTGGGGAGGCAACGAGGTATTAGTTAATAGCACAATTTAGGTTTGGCACCCTCACACCGCACCGGGGAGGTCGGGAGTGAACTAATGACCCCAGTCTTGACCATTGCTTTGATAGAGGCATTGGGGAATAGGGCAAATAATCTGGAGCCATCGGCGGTAATCAAGTTATTAACGACATCAAATCATTGAAATGTTTTATACTTATATCTGGTAACTAAATCGTGTTAACAAACTTTGAACTCACCAGCGTCGTCTGGCACATTTATCTGCATGCGTGCAGGTCTATAGGGTTATTTCATTGGAACTTGCTGTCTGGGAAGTTGGAGTGGTCATGGGTCGAGATACATGGAATCGCAAGTCAAGTCTGATGGTTTTCGTACATGTGGGTTATGAAACACTAAACAAATGACTTATGCTTCCACTGTATATGTTGAAATACATTTAACGTTTTGTAATACTTTATGTTAATGAATGAAAGTTTTTATTTAAAATTTTGTTATGAGTTCAATGTGATTGGTGGCTAGATCCTGGTACGTCACACGTCCCGCGGGGTTTCCGCATGTGGTATTTTGGGGGTGTGACAACCGTTCTCTATTGGAAATCACAACGACACCACATGTGACACCTGTGACACTTCAACCATCATACAAATACCAAACCAATGAAATATTGTGTTTCATACTTGGGATTTGTATAAATATGTGTATCATTTGCACATATCAATTCTTGTTCAATTTCGAGCTTTAAATCGCTTTCTGGGAAGTTATACGCGAACTGGTGAGTAAACGTTATCATTTTAACACAACAAACACTCCAGGACAGCAATATAAGCTTTACATACCTTAAATAACCTTTACATAACTTAGAAATAAGTTTTGAAGGCTTTGGTATGGCAAAAACAAGTTTATTCGCTCACAGGGACTATTTGCGTCAAACTGCAAAAGTCTGCCGTTTCGTAATGCAACGTACAGTCCGGAATATGATCATAAGCTAAAAATACCATATATAACCTAAATATATCTTAGCAATAAGCTTTGATAGGTTCGGTGTGCGAAAACATGCTTATTTGATCTTACAGGGACTAAAAGTGTCAAAAACGGCGTAAGTTTGCATTTTCGCGCATATCTTACGTTCTGACCACATCTGGACATCCAAAATTTTTGTACACACTAAAAAAAATTTTATTTTAGTGATTGGCACGCAAAAATTCCATTCGTCGCTTAATTTGGTTCGTTTTCGCGTCCGTTTGAGTTTCATCGTAATTTAACGAACAACGCGACCGTACGACCAAACGTGCCGACATCCGAGATGTTTTTGAGCACATTTTGAGTCCTCCAAACTTTATTGACCTTGTAGAGCCTTGAAAATGGCTTAACGGGTGTCAAATGTGCCTCAAATGGACTCGAACCTAGTGCAGGGACCTAAACTGTAATTTATCAAACTTATGCTGAACTGGGGAGCCCAGGCGGGGCACGTAACCCCCTCCCCATTTCATACGCGGGCCGCCTAAAGTGCCCAGCAACCAGAAAGTTTGTTTTTGCAAACTGTTTGATAAATCAGGGACTGTTTATGCAATTTCTTGGTGTGATGAGCAAGTTAACACCTCCCCAAGGCTTTGTACCTGCTTGTGACAATTGTATGGCCTTGATTCTTCCTTGGAGCATTCTCTTCTCTAATCTGATTTGGGAGCATTCTCATCTGATTTGGGAACTTATTCTTTGTAGAAAAGATAGCAAGGACCCTTAGTGAGCATTCTTTCATTCTTTTATTGCTTACTAGTTTAAAAAGTCAAACAGTGTTTGACTTTCAGTTTAACCAGTCAATGGTCAATGCAAAGTTCGGTTGAACTTTGCAACGTGATTGTAATCACGATGGTTATGATCCTTAGTGATTATACCTACTGATTACCACGTTAACTAGGTGTAGTGACGAGTCAAAGTTTCGGTCAAAATGCGTTTTAGCACGCATTTTGTAATGAAGCTACTTTTAGGTATCAAGACACCTTGTTTTGATACCAAATCAGTTTTATAAATTAGTTAAACATGTTTTGACATGTTTAACTCGTCACTATTAGTTAGTGCTTGTATAGTGTCGTAAGTTAAGCGGTCTAGACAACCGGTTAGACTTTCGAACCCGACCCGTTTGGTCGATCTTTAGGATCCGACCAAGCTTGCTTAGTGATCATAGTTGCATAGGGAATAACCCCTGAGGTTATACCTTATGATCACATAGGATTGGTTAGCTATTCGTTAATTGGTTTACATGCCCATAGGAAATGACCAAAATGCCCTTTTGTAGCATGAATCCATAATGTGCATATGTGAACATATTTTTGACATCTAATCTGAATTAGTAACATGTTAGGGTATAATTGGGCATGTAAGACTTGACATAGCTCATAGATAACCATCCGAACATAGTTTTGCGCAACCGACACGTTATAGTAGCTTATGCTACCATAATGGGTCGAAACAGGTCAAAAGCACTTAGGTAGACTTTCAAATCAGAGTGTTAGCTCTATTAAATCATACCATATGAGTTCAATTACTCATTTGATTTATAGAACATCATTCTATCCTATCTCCCGGTTTAGGAGCCGTTTAATAACATAGTTACCTATACTAGGTGCCGTTTGATTCCGTACTCCCTCTAGCTTTGCTTGGTTGTTATTCAAGACTTCTAAGCACCCTCAAGTGAGTACATAGTCCCCTCTTTTACTGCTTTCAAATGTTTTGGGGTGAAGCATGTGTACCTATTTGTTATGTTCACGATTTCAAAGTATAATTGATTATACATATTAGTACTTATCTTTTGACAAACTGACTGATTATTTATGGTTTAAACTCTAATTTTTCCAAAGAGTATAAAATTAATTGTTGGATAGTACTTATTTTGTTCACCAGACCGATTGGTAGTATGATATAGCGCTATAGGATTTGACACCCTATTCCTGTTGTCATGGAATATCTGAAACCAATTTGTTTCTCCATCCAAATAGGGTTTGCCTTTGTGGTATCCCTATAGGCTCAAAGGTGTATTTTGATGCACTAGGTCTGATTGAATTCTTAAATCACATTATTTTGTATATTAAGTTATACTCCCAAAAGTATAGTTTGATATGCTCTCATGTGTGATATTGTACAAAACAACATATATTTTATTAAACTACCAAAACATATTTTAAATATGTTATTTATTCAACCAAAACATAGTTTAATATGTTATTTATAAATCCAAAGTATACTTTTGATATACTACCAAAACGATTATTTTGACTACTAAAGTATATTTAATATACTACCTGTTTAACGATTTTGGAACCGAAATATATTTTGATATATTACCTAATCGACTTTCTTAAAACCAAAGTCTATTCTTATATATACTTCAAACATTTTATCCAAAACATTATTCTATAAACTCATTTTACTTGATTATTTATTTATGCATCATTCTTTTATATCATCAAATTTCTCATAAATTTTCTCATGATTTTTATAAAGAAAATATTTTTAAAGATTCATGACTATTTTAAAACATTCTTTTAAACTTACAAGTCATGAATCATGTATAAACAAAACCTATGTATCTCACAGGCATTTATATGCTGACGTACCTATTTTACATATGTTTCAGGTACTGCTTTGCGATGATTGTTGATAAATGCTATACATAGGATGGACTCGTGCCTTAGCGACTTTAAAACTTGAAAGATAATAATTGTATTTGTTTGAATTGTAATAAACAATGAGTTCAATAATTCAATAAAAGAAATTATTTAATCCATGGTTATGAAACAATGATTCTGTTACAACACTCCCCGACGTTTCCGCCACATTTTGTTGTTTTACGTGGTCGGGGCGTGACACCACACTCCAGATTGCAAGGTTCGTCATACTTAGATGCATACATGGTAATTGTATTATTTGGCATTTACACATGTATTATATATATATATATATATATATATATATATATATATATTACAACACTATGGTTCATGTATGAACTAAAATATGTAAACATGATATGCCCCAGGTAAAAATGAATTCCCTAACTCTAATTCAAAACCACAACACGTTAGGGGCAAGGAACCAGTCGTTCCTAATTCACCTCCATGAGTTTCCTGATCTTACCCATGGGCTAGAATAAACCGACATGAGAAGTGCCTACTTGAGATACCTACTTATGAGGAGCTTGCTACGAGTCCTAGAAAAAAGCCACGTGAGCGAAACGCCGAAGGAGAGGCATCTCATATTCAAGAGTTATTAGAGAGACAGGCTGTTATGGCACAGCAACACAACAACTTGGTCACCTACACGAGGTAACCGTAGACACTGGTGCTCAGAATGCGAAATAGTCCGCAACACGCTCAAGCACAAATCCAAGAGTTAAAGGAGAAACACGAAGCACTTAACAAAGCTGAGGAGGAGGAAGACTCGAAGGAAGAACCAGAGGAAGATCCGGGGGAAGAGCCGGATGTTAGCAATGGTGAAGGATCTGTTATATCTCCCGTCGGCGATGAGGATTGACGATACCATTTACTCCCTTTTCGTTTATGCATTTCTTTCTCTTTAAACTTAGATGGGGAGGCTTGTTTCCCATCTAACCGATGATTTTGGGTTTTAGTATTTGACTGGGAATATTATTGTGTGGATGCAATATGTTCGTTTTGATTATTAAAATATCGAACGTTATGGTTATGACAACACTATTCTACTCCATGTTTTCTTGTACTGAGTATGAAAATTATATGTGTCGTATATTTTTCTTATGTGGTGCTAACAATCATATCACAATTCCCACCGATCACAAGGCTACCCCTCATTCCCTATTATGTGGTTAATTCTTAGCCTAACTTGATTTACATATTAGCATAACCAACTCAGCAAATGGATGTCTCATAATGATTCAATGGTCTTAAAGACATTGGAAGACAGAGATACGGATTAGTCAACCCACAGACGAACGGGATGATTTAAACTTTTACCTTACCCCTTATATTGCAAGAGTCGTTATTCCAGGAGATTTTTTCTTTTTATGCGATTCTCTTCACTGGCCTTTGCATTGGTCGATGCTTACCGTCTAATACGACATCTAGTTACTTTTATCGACTTGGACAGACCTATCATTCCATTAACACGGTGACACTACATCTTTGTTTCTCGATGCGGAAACTCCAATAAGACTGCGCTCTAGTTTATAGAATTTGTAAACTCGACTTTCGACCCTTATGCTCACTTCGTGAACTATGAAGATGGTATCGGAGCCAGGGACTGGACTGGTGTGCTAGTGAGGACGTTGGACCCCATAAGGAGGGTGGATTGTAACATCCCATATTGGTTGTGAAGGGGAACGAAGGCTTCCTTATAAGGGGCTTGATACCTTCACCATCATGACGCATTTTAAATCCTTGAGGCGATGGTGGTTCTTCTTCACCTTCGGTGAGTATACACCGAAAAAAAACTCTCTCTCCTATTCCCCACTCCCCATTCAAATACTCGGTGTGATTCACCGATCAGTGAATTCACTCCCCGAAGGAAGTCCCCGCAACCACACCGTGCATCCTTACGATTTAGTTTTTTGTTTTTTAACGGCTATCGAAGATTATGAGTTACTTACCTTTTCAATTTAACTAGTGGGATTCCTTAAAATGGCTTAAAGGGGTAAAATAAAGGGAAATTAGCCTATAATAATCCTTAGTAGACGTCGTTTGGAGCACCGTTTCGAGGTAACTTTTACATCAATCGACTGGTATCGTCATTCTGATCAAGGGACCAGTGGAGGAAAAAAACATATGTTTTTAATTCGGAAAAAACGTAACCCTGTTAAGTTTTTTTTTAACGAGGGACCGGTGGAGGAAAAATAGGTGAAAGGTTGGACTGGCAGGGGAAACATTCAAAAGTGAGACTGACAATAACCAATAACGTTTACTAGAAATTATTACGGGCTAATTTTCCTAAAATAAAAGACTTAATTGTTATTTTTTTTAAATCTAGTTTCACCATTTTTTTAAATTAAATAACGTTTGTATTCGTCATTATTTCTTTTAAAAACTATAGGACTTAAAGTAAAGAATTTGCTTTGAGTATAAGCTCGCTTTATTTTTTTTTTAAATGACATTTTTTCGAAAAGTTTGTTATGTTATGCATAAATGTTGTACAATTATTGGCATGTTTGGCTAAGCTTTTTGAAAACTTATTGACTTATTGGCTTTTTCCACTGAAATACACTCTTATTGCTAAAGATCATTTTGGAGCTTATGACTTTTCAAAAAACCACTAAGTCAATAAGTTGTTTCAAAAAGCTTAGCCAAACATGCGCTATATATAGGTTACGTAGATGCACGTATTGCATTTTTCTCGTGCATAGTTGTGTGATATTATACTCATGCAGTGCTGGCTCTTGGGCTGGCTAACCCGTATTGTTTCTCAAGGCCCAAATTTTCAAAGGGCTCGAAAGGTTTGTATAAGCTTTTATATATACACTAAAGTATATATTTTATATATGCATCCACTCATTATGCAAAAAGTGTTGATGGTGATTTGGAAAAACCATCTCAAGATAAAGTAAAGATCTCAAGTTCAAGTCTTGGATCCACCACCAAGGTTTTATTTTTTTTAATTCATTTCCCTTTAACCACAATTTTGGGCCCAGTCATAATTATTTATTTGTTAAATATAACGTTTGTAATCATAAACAGGGTCAGGATTTAGGGAAAACGGTGAAAAGTGTGAGAATAGTGAGAACACTTATGGATCGTCTGATCAAAACAATCTATTGACTAGATTGGCGCGGTGACATTTTCGTAAATAACATCAATTTTATTATGTGGACGCGCTTCATTAAGGGTAAAACGGGTAAACATCATTTCATACATAAAACACCATTGAAAAATAAAAACGCCAAGTAAATACAAAACGCCAATTTTAGTACTGCGTAGT
Source organism: Helianthus tuberosus (assembly GCA_030545235.1). Classification (NCBI taxonomy): domain Eukaryota; kingdom Viridiplantae; phylum Streptophyta; class Magnoliopsida; order Asterales; family Asteraceae; genus Helianthus; species Helianthus tuberosus. Next base: position 174,783,069 of record CM060425.1, on the reverse strand, counting down.
TTTTTCTGTGTTTTAGTTAAGGTATTAGCCTATAAAAACGCCATAAAACGTAAAACGCCATAATATATAAACGTCAAGCCTTACAGACTTAACAGATAAATCCGAGCAAAACCGAATACTTTGTTAATTGCATTTATAGTTATAATAATATCCCGCCTAAACTACACGCCAAAAACATCCTATAAAGAGAAACGTCTCAGCACCTTCCGTTGATCACACCAAAAAAACACAAACACAATGTTTCCTAAATAACACTCACTGTAAAACGCCAAAAGGTTAGAAAAATCAACGATGACAAACATCGTTTCTTGGACACTCAGTAATGTTCTACATGAAATTTCGCTGAATGGTTTGTTAGCTGTGGGGAGTAAGATTTTTGCTTCATGAGATGGACAAATTTCAAGAAAAAGAGACTGATGTATGGTACGTCTACCATTATACTTAGGATCCTAAATACAGGCAGTATAATGAAATTGTCAGCCCCTAAAGCGGGTACTGGTCCCATTGCCTTTAACTGCACCAGGATAATCGTGTGCTACTGGCGAAGGTGTAAGAACCTGATTCGTAGGAGGTAATAGATACCTTAAACTGGGGACAAGCCCAAAAACTGCGGATAAACCCATAAAACTGGGGACAAGCCCATAAAACTTAGGAGACTTATGTGGATACTTGATCATTTGTCAAAGATGCACCCACTTCTGCAAAACTCATAACTTAGTGAAAAAGGATAAAGGATCCTCGATCCTTCTCCTTGTAATCAAATAAATTAAAGGATTAGATAAATTAGAATCAAATCATTACTAGAATGAGGATCATATATCCTCTAAGGATCCTTTATGTATACCAGATATGAGGATGACTAAGGATCCTAGATCCTTCTTACATGAAGTATCTCTTCAAATGGACAGCATTCCAAACTCTTGGTAACAAATCACCTTCCATTGTTAACAAACGGTATGCCCCCTTTCCTGCCTCAGCTTCAATAAGATAGGGACCTTCCCACTTTGGAGCTAACTTTCCATCAGCAGGATTTGTGGTATTTTGGAATGTTTTTCTCAACACCATCTCACCAACTTGAAACTTTCTGATACTGACATTCTTGTTATAAGCTCCAGCCATCCTTTGTTGATAACTAGCCAATCTTATCCTTGCCAAATCCCTGAGTTCTTCTATGGTAACCAAGTCTTGAACCAAGTTTTCAGCATTTCCTTCAGGATCACGGATGCTTGTTCTTGCAGTAGGGACTACCATCTCTGTAGGGATCACTGATTCAGCTCCAAACACTAAAGAAAATGGAGTCTGACTAGTGGCATTCTTGGGAGTTGTTCTATCAGCCCATAACATATAAGGTAGCTCTTCTGCCCATTTTCCGTTTTTGGATCCAAGCTTCTTCTTCAAGTTGTTGATGATGATCTTGTTGGATGATTCTGCTTGACCATTAGCTTGTGGGTGGACTGGTGTTGATGTTATCATCTTAATCCCCCAACTGTCACAAAAGTTAGTAGTTCTACTCCCAATAAATTGGGATCCATTATCACAAACAATTTCAGAAGGTATGCCAAATCTAGTAATAATGTTTCTTTTAATAAAGGATATCACTTCTTTTTCTCTGACTTGAGCAAATGCTTCAGCTTCTATCCATTTGGAAAAGTAATCAGTCATGGCAAGCATAAACACTTTTCCTACTGGTGCTTTGGGAAGTTTGCCAACTATATCCATTCCCTATCTCATGAATGGCGAAGAAGAGGATATAGGATGTAGGAGCTCTGCTGGTTGATGAAGGATATTGCTATGTCTTTGACAAGCATCACATTTCTTGGCATAATCCACAACATCCTTCTTCATTGTAGGCCTATAGTATCATGTCCTAAGGATATCCTTGAGAACAGTGCTCTGCCTCCAGTGTGGTTTCCACAATCTCCTTCATGAAAATCCTTCAGGACTTCTTGGATTTCTGGATCCTCGATGCACCTTAGATATGGACCTGCAAGATATCGTTTATATAACATGTTATTTAATATTGTAAATTGAGATACCTTGACTTTAAAAGCTCTGGGGTTTTCTCCTGTAGGAATCTCTCCACGTTGTATATATCTCATAATTGGAAGGATCTAGGATCTTGAATTTGACTGTGCATCATCACTAGGTATGATTGCAGAATCCTCCACTATTTCCATAGCTGTGTGATCCTCAATAGCAGGAGCCAAAATGTGGATAATGAGAATTTTAATATCCTCTGGGATCTTCAATGATGATCCAAGGTTGGCTAAAGTATCAGCTTTTGCATTTTCTTCCCTGGGTACCTGTGTCAAACTAAAAGGAGCAAAAGAGTCTGCCAATTTCTTGACTATCTCTAGATATTTGATTAGTCTTTCACCTTTAACAACATAAGAACCATTAAAGTGGTTAGAGATTAATAAAGAATCTACTTGTACCTCAAGATACCTGATCCTCATATGCTTGGCAATTTGCAAACCAGCTATTAAGGCTTCATATTCAGCCTCCTTGTTAGTAGTTTGAAACTCACAAGCAATTGAGTGGGGTATTATGTCCCCCTGTGGCGATTTTAGTAGTATGCCTAGTCCAGTTCCTTTGACATTAGAGGCTCCATCTATGAATAGTATCCAAGGATCCTTAGTCTCTTCAAGCTGTTGAACTTCCAATTCAGCTTCCCTTTGTAGATCACTACTGATATCAGCCACAAATTCAGCCAAGGCCTGAGATTTAATGGCAGTTCTTGGTTCATATTTGATATCATAAGCACTAAGCTTGACTGCCCATTTTACCATTCTTCCTGACATTTCAGGTTTCCTGAGAACATTCTTGATTGGAAAGTTAGTTTTAACAATAATAGCATGAGTTTCAAAATAATGGCGTAGTTTAGTGGATGCCATAATTAAAGCAAGGATAAGTTTTTCTAAATGAGAATACCTGGATTCAGCATCAAGCAAACTTTTACTTACATAATATACAGGATGTTGTGTACCTTCATAATCCTTAACAAGGACTGCACTTACTGCCTTAGAAGAGACTGCCAAATATAAGGATAATATATCCCCTTTTTCTGGTTTCATTAATGATGGGGTTGAGGATAGGTAATCCTTAAGGGCCTTGAGAGCATTCCCATGCTTTTCAGTCCATTCAAATTTCTTGTTCTTTCTCAGGATGTCATAGAATTCCTTGCATTTCTCTGATGACTTTGAGATGAACCTGTTCAAGGTTGCGATCCTTCCTGTCAATCTTTGCACATCCTTGGCGTTGGCAGGAGACTTAATATTCACAATCGCCTTGATTTGCTCTGGATTTGCCTCTATACCTCTTTTTGTCACCATGTAAGCTAGAAACTTGCCAACCTTTACACCAAAGTGGCACTTGGAAGGATTCAATTTCATATTGTATTTATCAAGGATATCAAATGCTTCCTCCAAATCTCTAAGGTGATCCTCAGCTTTCTTGGACTTAACCACCATGTCATCAATATAGACTTCCATTGTGTGTCCAATTTGTTCTTTAAACATCATATTAACTAGCCTTTGGTAGGTAGCACCTGCATTTCTTAGTCCAAATGGCATAGCAATATAACAATAGATACCAGTAGGGGTCATAAAGGATGTATCCTCTTGATCAGATGGTTCCATTTGAATTTGTTGGAATCTAGATGAAGCATCCATGAAAGTCAACAACTCATGACCCGCGGTAGCATCCACCATGGAGTCAATGTGGGGTAATGGGAAAGGATCCTTGGGACATGCCTTATTTAAATTAGTAAAATCGACACATACCCTCCACTTTCCATTTTTCTTTTGAACAACAACCACACTGGCTAACCATCTTGGATACTTAACCTCTCTAATCATACCTACTCTGAGCAGTTTATCTACCTCCTCCTGGATGATGGCATTCCTTTCAGGTGCAAACTTTCTCCTCTTTTGATGTATGGGTTTGAATGACCTGTCAATGCTAAGTTTATGAGTAATAATATCTTTAGAAATACCTGTCATGTCCTCATGCTTCCAGGAAAATGTAGCTTTTCTTGTCTTGAGGAAGGATACTAGATCCTGTTCAATGTCATTGAGGATCCCGGATCCTATGAAAACTTTGGATTCAGGATCCTGAGGATCCATCAGTATATCTTTCACATCTTGTTCTCTTGCCTCCAGGACATCTCTTGGAGGATACTTTAATTGCTATTGCTCCCTGGGTCTTGAAGCTGGCTTCATTGATGAAGTGTAACAATTTTTAGCTTCTTGTTGGTCACTTTCTATCTTCACCACACCTCATGGAGTAGGGAGTTTGACACACTGATGATACGTAGATGGAAATGCTTTCATGTCATGTATCCATGGCCTGCCAAGGATAACATTGCAACATGATAAGCAATCTATAACACAAAATTGTTGAAAAAAATTAACTCCCTCTATATAAATGGGAAGTTTAATGTCCCCCAATGTGTTCTTGGTTTCTCCACTGAATCCCACAAGAACTGATGATCTTGGGATAATTTCTGATTCAGGGATGTTCATCATTTTGAGGACATCAAGTTGAATAATGTTCACTGAGCTTCCTCAATCTATCAGAATCCTGCAAACAAAATGATTAGAAATAAAATGTAATAACAAGACCATCATGATGAGGATCCTGAATATCTACACAATCATCCTCATCAAAGAATATAACTTTCTCTTGTGTAAGGATTGAGGTTCGAATAGGTCTGTCCCCATTATCCATCTTCGTTTCTTTAGCATGCCTCTTGGCTGCTGAAAAGGAAGTGTCACATATGTCTGATCCACCGGAAATGAAGTTGATAATTTGTGCATCAGCTGGAGGTGCAGGAGCTCTTTCTGGAATCTTTTCAGGATCCTGGATCCTTGACTTTTTTCTTCCAAACAGCTCCTTCAAATGCCCTTTGCTTAACAGGTAACCAATCTCTTTCCTGAGTGCTATGAATTCATCAGTGAGATGACCGAAATCTTCATGATATGCACACAATTTGGATTTGTCTTTTGTAGCAGTTGGCTTATCATTCTTTCTCGGCCATCTAGCTTTTTCACCTAAATTCTGCATGGCAAGTGTTTTGGTCAAAAATCAAGCAATGATAATGCAACCAAACTTTCTGTTGTGAGGTATGATGCTTGAATCAATGAACAACACTAAGGATCACTCAGAAATGAAATGAATAAGTGACACAAAGATTTATACGAGGAAAAAGCCCTTGATCAATGAATGATCTCCGGCATAAAAAACCTCGGGTGATGGAAACTACCGATCACCAACTCAAATTAAACAAGAAATGTATTACAACTTCGGATGATAGCGAGCTAGTTACAAGGATCACTACAGTGTAATGTGCAAAAAAGTGTATAATCGCCAAGTGAATTGTAAGAGCTGGTGAGAGCAGTTGCGAGTATGTGTGTTAAGCTAAAAATAGCCAAGTGTTTCTATTTAGCTCGCTATCCCGTTTAAAAATGGAAAATATCTAAGCTAACAAACATTCCGCAATTGGCGCAAGTCCTCCACGACCTCCACAACGTCCATTTCAGCCATGCACGTGCGGAATAAATATGGAATATACTCCAGGAATATCGCCAAGACCAAGTCCAAGCTCGTACTCCTGCAAAACAACATCATATTCAAAGCAGACAATCATTAGTATAAGGATCCTTACGATGATCCATGATCCTGATCCTGCAATACTTCTGAGGATCACTAATTCAAACAGAAGTGAGGATCACTAAACCCAATAGTAATTGAGGATCACTGATCATTGGAAAATCCTCCCCTAACAATTGCCCCCAAAATATAAGGAGTAAAAATGTAAATAACGAGTTATATTTTCCGTTCTTATCCGTAACAAATCAACGGATAACTAGCCGTTGTAATCGGACTAGCCGTTACCATCCTGACGTCACTGAGGTGACTATCCTGCAAAATCATCATTATAAATTGAAGTTAGGGATAGGGATCAATTTGCATTTAAATTCAAGAGAGACTCCCTTTAAATCCACATTCGAAGATCAAGCAGGTATCTCTCTTCATCTTCTCCCTTTACGTTTTCTTTCTCTGTTCATCTTCTTCTTTACCACTATGACCAAGATGATGCTAAGATCCTCTCCGGCTAAGGATCACACGAAAGACAGTCCTCTTAAGAGCCAGGGGATCATCAAAGATTCGACGAAAGAAAGATGCTGCTTTACCGATCCACAGATAGATAGGATCCGACATTGCTTTCTGGCAAACACCGATTTCAAACCATTTGATCCCACCATTCTAAGTGATTATATTTCTGAAACCTGGGTAGCTTTCCCGGTCACTCCATTCACAATAGGATACTCGTATCCTTTCCCTGAATTCACCCAGTCTTTCTTCTCCCTCACCGGCATATCCTACATTCAAGCTATGCCAATGATCTGGAGGGTCTTATATACCCTTGAAAGGATCATTGAGCAAGAAGGCATTGATTTGGGAATGTCGGAGTTGGCAGAGATGTATGACCTTGTTAGCCATGGATCCCACCGATATATACTCAAACATAAACCTGGTGAAGAACACCCCATCTTCAAAGCCACTAAGAATGACACCAACTGGAAGCGGCGATTCTTCTTTGTCAGAAGGGATTCTCTCCCTGATGGAAAGGATTTGCCTAGAAAATGGACCACCCATGGTAGGATAGAGGATCCTGAGAAGGGTCACTAGATGACCTTGTTTTTGTTTCAGGATCACTAACGTCCTTTTGTTTCTATTTTGCAGCTATTACTGTCGCACACCTCATCACAACACCTGCAACACAGGAAAGGCTTGCCGCTTTCCGGAGACTTGATCCTGCAAGAAGATCATTCAAAACAAATACCCAGGATTCTTAAGAAGTATCCTCAGGTTCTGTCACTATGTCGAGTAAGTATCCTGTTTTTTGCATAATTAAATGTTTAAATAAATAGTTTAATAGAAATAGGATAAGGATACTTATCTGTTTTGGGTGTGTAGGTGCTGGAAAATCTTCAAGATCTGCCTCCAAATTCAGTGTCACTGACCTTGACACTGTCCGATCCTCAAGGAAAAAGTCTGCTGCTAGCCCCTCTGTCATAGTCCCCAAGGCAACCACTTCAAAGGGAAGAGGTGGAAAGAAAAGGAAGACCTCTGAGGCTGACAATCTAGAAGGCTTGCCTCTGATCCGTCATCAATTCCTTGAATACTTTGCTGAGGTAAGGATCACTGACTTAACTTAATTGTCCTGCCCACTTAAGGATCACATGATCCTGATCTTTGCATTGTCTTCTTTGTAGAAATTTGCTGAAATCGAGGACTATGTTGGGAACGTCGAAGAGATTGAGGAGAAATACTCTGACCTCCAAAAAGTGGCGGTGCTCAAGGATCACAAGATTGCCTCTCTCTAAAAGGACCTCAATGATGCCAAAACTCAGGCGGTTGCAGCTCAGATCAATGCTGACTATGAGAAGCACGAGATCATGCAGGATGCCAAAGTCTCTGCTGCCATTGCCATGTACAAGACCAAGTTGCAGATGGCCCAAGAAGCTCAGGATCCTAATTTTGACAGGAGCAACTGGGACATGGAAGGCTGGAAGGCTAGGCTGGCTGAGTTGGAGGACGAAGAAGAGGCTGAAGAGGTTCTAGCACTCGAGGTTGGTGGCAGCGGCAAGGATCAGGGTGGAGAAGCAGGTGGAGCTGGAGGAGATGGTGATGCAGCGAAGGTGTAAGCTGCAGGGATGGGCAATGAAGGATATTTCTAGACGTAGCCGGAGCCCATTTTTTTTAGAATTTGGTAGTTTATTTTGGTTATGGTGTTTTTGTTGAACAATGATGAGTTGTATCTTGAACAATAGTTTCTAGGATGAAGGATCATTGATCCTTGAACAATAGGCAGGATAATGGGTGGTGGATGGATCCTCTGTTTGGGGGATGAAGCCACTCGTTATCCTTCCGTCTTTTATTTCCTGCACTATAAAGACCCGTAAACAATGGACACCCTTTGCCAACCCATGTCGATGGGCCACGTTTTGCTGGTAGAAACGTGGGTTGGCAATTTTGACAACCTTAAAGGGTTCAACGTTTTGTTAATAAAATAACTTTAACTTTTTGGCTATCTCCCGTGTTGCTATCCTTGTTAGTACTTTACTTTCCAATTGTTGTGATATTCATTTTGTCCAAACTTATCAAGTAAAGGAAAAATTTAATAAATATCCTCAAAAAGTTTAGGATATGATCAAGGATCACATATCCTATAGTCGATAAGTTCTGAAAAGTAGTATATTTTAAGGATCATAAGTTCAGTTGTCAAAAGATAAGGGTTACTCAAATGAATAATGAACAAAATCAAAATAGTTAAGTATCATACCTGAGAATCCAAGTTAGGATCCTAACCTTTAACACTTATAATCAGGATAACCCAAAAGACAAACCTTAGTAGAAGGTAAGGATCAAGGATCCTTGGTCGTTTGTATCCAAAAACCTGAAATAGTATACAACTTGGGACTAAGCCAATATAAGATAAGAGTTAGTAACTGGGGACAAGCCCAACAATTCTGGGGACAAGCCCAATATACTGGGGACAAGCCCAAAGGATAACTGGGGACAAGCCCAAAGGATAACTGGGGACAAGCCTAAAGGATCGTGTGTAAACTGGAGTATGGCCCTCACTGGCGACTATCCAAACTTAGTGACATGAAAATGTCAAAACCTTAGCTAACGTGAAAACGTTAGAAACCTTAGGAACGGATGTATGGTACGTCTACCATTATACGTAGGATCCTGAATATAGCCAGTACAATGAAATTGTCAGCCCCTAAAGCGAGTACTGGTCCCATTGCCATGAACTATACCAGGATCATCGTGCGCTACTGGCGAAACTGGGGACAGGCCCAAACTGGGGTCAAGCCCAAATAACTGGGGTCAAGCCCAAATAACTGGATACTTCTGTGGATACTCAATCCTTAGTTAAGGATACCTGAACCTTCAAAACTCAGAATCAAGTGAAAGGAGGATAAAGGATACAGGATCCTTATCCTTGTATAAGATAATTAAAAAATGAAATAGTTTGAGATTAGATCATTACCAAAATGAGAATCATCTATCTTGTAAGGATCCTTCAAAGATACTTGTAATGTTAGGATCATGGATCCTTATCACATGAAGTATTTCTTCAAGTGGACAGCATTCCAAGATCTTGGCAGCAAATCACCTTCCATTGTTAGCTATCGATATGCCCCCTTTCCTGCCTCAGCTTCGATCAAGTAAGGGCCTTCCCACTTTGGTGCCAACTTTCCATCAGCAGGATTTGTGGTATTCTGAAATGCTTTCCTTAATACCATATCACCAACTTGGAATTTCCTGATCCTGACATTTTTGTTGTAAGCTCGAGCCATCCTTTGTTGATAACTGGCCATCCTTATCCGTGCCAAATCCCTGAGTTCTTCTATAGTATCCAAGTCTTGAACCAAGTTTTCAGCATTCTCTTTAGGATCACGAATGCTTGTTCTTGCAGTAGGAACCACCATCTCTGTAGGGATCACTGATTCTGCCCCAAATACCAAAGAAAATGGAGTTTGGCCAGTAGCATTCTTGGGAGTTGTCCTATCAGCCCAAAGCACATAAGGTAGTTCTTCTGCCCATTTTCCTTTCTTGGATCCAAGCTTCTTCTTCAAATTGTTGATGATGATCTTGTTGGATGATTATGCCTGACCATTAGCTTGTGGGTGGACTGGTGTTGATGTTATCATCTTAATCCCCCAGCTATCACAAAAGTTAGTAGTTCTATTCCCAATAAATTGGGATCCATTATCACAAAAAATTTCAGAAGGGATACCAAATCTAGTAATAATGTTTCTTTTAATAAAGGATATAACTTCCTTTTCTCTGACTTGAGCAAAGGCTTCAGCCTCTATCCACTTGGAGAAGTAATCAGTCATAGCAAGCATGAATACTTTTCCACCAGGTGCCTTAGGAAGCTTACCAACTCTATCCATTCCCCACCTCATAAATGGCCAAGAAGAGGATATAGGATGCAAAAGCTCTGCTGGTTGATGAAGGATATTACTGTGTCTCTGACAAGGATCACACTTCTTGGCATACTCCACAGCATCCTTCTTCATAGTGGGCCAATAGTATCCTGTCCTCAGGATCCTTGAGAATAATGCCCTGCCCCCAATGTGGTTTCCACAATCTCCTTCATGGAAATCCTTTAGGACTTCTTGGATTTCAGGATCCTCAATGCATCTTAGATATGGTCCTGCAAGAGATCGTTTATACAACATATTATTCAATATTGTAAATTGAGATACCTTAATTTTGAAAGCCCTAGGGTTTTCTCCTGTAGGAATTTCTCCATAATGTATATCATAATTGGGAGGATCCATGATCCTGAATGAGATTGAGTATCATCACTAGGGATGATTGCAGAATCCTCTCCTATCTCCATAGCTGCATGGTCCTCGATAGCAGGGGTCAGGATATGGATAATAGGGATCTTGATATCCTCCAGGATCTTCAAGGATGATCCTAGATTGGCTAATGCATCAGCCTCTGCATTCTCTTCCCTTGGTACCTGTGTCAAACTAAAGGAAACCAAAGAGAGTGCCAATTCTTTGACTATCTCTAAATATTTGATTAGCTTTTCACCTTCAACAACATAGGATCCATTAAAGTGATTAGTGATTAATAATGAATCTACATGTACCTCAAGATACCTGATCCTCATATGCTTCGCAATTTGCAAACCAGCTATCAAGGCTTCATACTCAGCCTCATTGTTGGTAGTTTGAAATTCACAAGCTATGGAGTGGGGTATTATGTCCCCCTGTGGTGATTTTAGTAGTATTCCAAGCCCTGTTCCTTTTACATTAGAGGCTCCATCAGTGAAGAGTATCCAAGGATCCTTAGTTTCTTCAAGCTGTTGGACTTCTAACTCAGCTTCCTTTTGCAAATCACTACTAAAATCTGCCACAAAGTCAGCTAAGGCTTGGGATTTGATGGCAGTCCTTGGTTCATATCTTATATCATATGCACTAAGCTTCACTGCCCACTTAGCCATCCTTCCTGACATTTCAGGTTTCCTGAGAACATTCTTAATTGGAAAATTAGTCTTAACAATAATGGCATGAGTCTCAAAATAATGTCTTAATTTAGTAGATGCCATAATTAATGCAAGGATAAGTTTCTCTAAGTGTGAATACCTGGATTCAGCATCAAGCAAACTCTTACTTACATAATAGACAGGATGTTGTGTACCTTCGTGATCCTTAACAAGGACCGCACTTACTGCTTTAGAGGATACCGCTAAATACAAGGATAATATATCCCCTTTTTCTGGTTTCATCAAGGCCGGGGCTGAGGATAGGTAAACCTTTAGAGCTTTGAGGGCACTTTCATGCTTCTCAGTCCATTCAAATTTCTTGTTCTTCCTCAGGATGTCATAGAATTCCTTGCACTTTTCTGAGGATTTGGATATGAATCTGAATCTGTTCAAGGCTGTGATCCTGCCCGTCAATCTTTGCACATCCTTAGCATTAGCAGGAGATTTGATATTCACAATAGCCTTGATTTGCTCTGGACTTGCTTCAATGCCCCTCTTTGTCACCATATAGCCTAAGAATTTACCTGCCTTAACACCAAAATGACACTTGGAAGGATTTAGTTTCATATTAAATTTATCAAGGATATTGAATGCTTCCTCCAAGTGTTTAAGGTGATCCTCAGCTTTCTTGGACTTAACCACCATGTCATCAATATAGACTTCCATAGTGTGTCCAATTTGTTCCTTGAACATCATATTGACTAGCCTTTGATAAGTAGTGTTTTGGTTAAAAAATCTGATGAGGATATTGCAACCAAACTCTCTGTTACGGGGTATGATGCTAATAATGTAGAACAATGACAAGGATCACTTCAATGTAAATTGCACAAATGACACAAGGATTTATACGGGGAAAAAGCCCTTGATCAGGAGTTGATCTCCGGCACAAAAAACCCCGGGTGATGGAAACTACCGATCACCAAACTCAAATTAATGAATAAATGTTTACAACTTCGGATAGTAACGAGCTAGTTACAAGGATCACTATCGTGAAATGTGTAAAAGTGAGTGAAAACGAATGAATGTTCGTCGAGAGCTTCAAGTATGCGAGTGTATGAGAGTGTGTGTAGCTGAAAATGACTAAGTGTTCTAATTCTAGCTCGCTACCCCTTTTAAAATAGAAGTTAACTACAATAACTAACTATCCGACTTTTGTGCCAAGCTCCCACGTTCTCCACAATGTCCATTTTTGGCCAAGCACGTGCGGGATAGTCTGGGAATATTCTCCAGGAATGTCGCCATGACTAAGTCCGAGTTGAACTTCCTGCAAAACATTCACGAATTCAAAGTAGACAACCGTTAGTACTGGGATCCTTATAGTGATCCATGATCCTGATCCTGCAACATTTCTGAGGATCACTACTTCAGACAGAGTTGAGGATCACTAAATCCAACAGCAAATAAGGATCACTGGTTATTTAGAAATCCACCCCTAACAATTGCCCCCAAAATATAAGGAGTAAATATGTAAATAAATGAGTTATATTTTGTCGATCTTATCCATATTTAACCAACGGATAACTAGCCGTTATAAGCGGACTAGCCGTTGCGATCATGACGTCACAGAAGTGACAACCCTGCACGATCATGATTATAAATAGGAGATAGAGATAGGATCAAATGCATTTAAAATTTTCAGAAAGACTCCCTTTATAACTGCATTCCGAAGTTAGACAGGTATTCTCTCTTCATCTTCTACCTTCTCTTACTCTGTTTTTCTTACTTTACCATTATCTCTTCAAGAATGATGCTCCGGTCCTCCCCCGCCAAGGATCACCAGAAGGATAGTCCCTTGAAGAGTCAAAAGATCATCAAAGACTCCACAAATGAAAGGTGTTACTTTAATGATGCTCAGATAGACAAGATTCGTCATTGCTTTCTGGCGAGTGCTTTTTTCAAACCCTTTGATCCTACTATTCTGAGCGACTATGTTTTAGAAACATGGGTTGCCTTTCCAGTTACTCCATTCGCCATAGGATACACCTATCCTTTCCCAGAATTTACACAATCCTTCTTTTCCCTTACCGGCATCTCTTACATCCAAGCCATGCCGATGATTTGGAGGGTTTTGTATACCCTGGAGAGGATCATCGAGCAGGAAGGCATTGATTTAGGCATGTCAGAGCTGACACAATTGTATGATCTTACTACCTTTGGTTCCCATCGTTATCTGTTCAAACGAAAACCCGGCGGAGAACACCCCCTTCTTAAAGTTACCAAGAATGACACAAATTGGAAACGTCGCTTCTTTTTTGTCAGGAGGGATACCATTCCAAACGGAAAGGATCTACCAAGGACATGGTCCACCCATGGTAGGCCAGAGGATCCTGAGAAGGATCACCAGGTAGTCTTGTTTTCGTATAAGGATTACTGACCCCCTTTTTGTCTTGTGTTATGCAGCTATTTCTGTCTCACACATCATCACATCACCTGAAACCAAGGATAGGCTTGCTGCTTTTTGGAAGCTTGATCCTGAAACAAGGACATTCAAGATAGACACCCAAGATTCACAAGAAGTATCCTCAGGTTCCATTACCATGTCAAGTAAGTATCCTGCCTTTTACATAGTTTGAATATTAAAATAAATAAGTAAATTGAAATAGGATAAGGATACTCATCTTGCTTTGAATGTGTAGGCGCCGGAAAATCTGCCAAGCCTGTATCCCAGTTCAACACGGCTGACCTTGATGTTGTTCGATCCAGGAAGAAGAGGTCCACTACCAGTCCTAGCATCTCCATTCCAAAGGCACCCACTAAAGGAAAGGGTGGCAAGAAGAGGAAAACTTCTGATACGGAGGATCTTCAAGGTCTACCACTGATCCGCCACCAGTTCCTTGAATACTTCAATGATGTAAGGATCACCAACTCTGCCTAGGTATCCTACTCGTATGAGGATCACCTGATCTTGAACTGCTTTATCCTTTTCTTTGCAGAAATTTGCTGAGATTGAAGATTACGTGGGGAATGTTGAGGAGCAGGACAAGAAGATTGCTGACCTCCAACAGGTTGCCGTGCTTAAGGACCTTGCCATTGCTGATCTTCAGAAAGAACTCCAAGATGCCAAGACTAAGACGGCTAAACTTCTGATTGACCTTGACTATGAGAAGCATGATCTCATAGAAAATGCTAAGGTCTCTGCTGCCATCACAATGTATCAGACAAAATTGAAGATGGCCCAGGAAGCTCAAGATCCTAACTTTGATAAAAGCAGTTGGGATGTTGAGGGCTGGAAAGCAAGGTTGGCTGATCTCGAGGATGATGAGGAGGAGACTATTGAGGTCTTGGCGATTGAGGCAAGTGGCAGTGGAAAGGATCTGATGAAGGATACCGCAGCTGGAGGGGATGATGATGCAGCGAAGGCATAGGCTGCATGAATGGGCGATGAAGGACATTTCTAGACGTAGCCGGAGCCCATTTTTTAAGTTTGATAGTTTGTTTTGGTTATGGTGTTTTTTTTTGAATAATGATGGGTTGTACTTAAACAATAGTTTTTAGGATTAAGGATCATGTATGATCCTTTGGACAATAGGCAGGATTGCATATGGTGGAGGGATCCTCTGTTTTGGGGATGAAGCCATTGTGATCCTGCCGCCTTTATATTCCTGCACTACTTTCGAACTTATTATCATGGACACCCTTTACCTACCCCAGCGGACGGGCCACGTTTTGCTGTTAGATGCTCGGGGTAGGTAATTTTGACAACCTTTTAAGGGTTACTACTTTGTTAATAAATAAAATCTTAACCTTTTATCGCTTATCTTGTGGTGTTATCCTTGTGTTTCTTTGATTTTCCTTTGTTTTGATGCATATTCATTGAATAAATAATTTTGAATAAGTCAGATTGAAAATATTTAGGATACGATCCATGATCAGATATCCTATAGTTAAAGAATCCCAAAAAGCAATATGTTTTAAGGATCACAAATCTAGTTGTCAATTTTTTTAAGGGTTATTCAAATAAATAATGAATAGGATTAAAAATAGTTAAGGATCATACCTGAGGGTCCAAGTTAGGATCCTAACTATAATAAGGATAACTATAAGATAAACCTTAGAATAAAGTAAGGATCAAGGATCCCTAGTTGCCTATCTTCAAGAACCTGAAATAGAGCATAACTTGGGACTAAGCCAACATAAGAAAAAGGATAACTGGGGACAAGCCCAAGGATAACTGGGGACAAGCCCAAGGATAACTGGGGACAAGCCCAAGGATCGTATGTAAACTGGAGTATGGCCCTAACTGGCGACTATCCAAACTTAGTGACATGAAAATGCCAAAACCTTAGCTAACGTGAAAACGTTAGAAACCTTAGCTAACGTGAAAACGTTAGAAACCTTAGGAACGGATGTATGGTACGTCTACCATTATACGTAGGATCCTAGGCATAGCCAGTACAATGGAATTATCAGCCCCTAAAACGAGTACTGGTCCCACTGCCTTGAACTATACCAGGATCATCATGCGCTACAGGCGGAACTGGGGTCAAGCCCAAATAACTGGGGTTAAACCCAAGGAACGGATTGCTTCAGCGGATAACCAATGTTATGCTAAGGATACCTGAACTTTCAAAACTTAAACTCATGTGAGAGATGGATAAAGGATACATGATCCTTATCCTTATATGAGAAAATAAAGAAACGAAATAGTTCAAGTTTAGGATATTACCTAAGTAAGGATCACCGATACTTTGAGGATCCTTTAAGGATATCCCTATCGTGAGGATCATCTGTGCCATGAGGATCCTGCTCACATGAAATATTTCTTCAAGTGGACAGCATTCCAAGCTCTTGGTAGCAAATCACCTTCCATGGTTAGCAATCTATATGCCCCCTTTCCTGCTTCAGCTTCAATCAAATAAGGGCCTTCCCATTTTGGAGCCAATTTTCCATCAGCAGGATTGGTGGTATTCTGAAATGCTTTCCTTAATACCATATCTCCAACTTGAAACCTCCTGATCCTGACATTTTTGTTGTAAGCACCAGCCATTCTTTGCTGATAACTGGCCATCCTTATCCTAGCCATATCCCTGATTTCTTCAATAGTATCCAGGTCTTGAGCCAAGTTCTCATCATTCTCCTCAGGATCACGGGTACTTGTTCTTGCAGTTGGAACCACCATTTCTGTTGGGATCACTGATTCTGCCCCAAATACCAAAGAGAATGGCGTTTGACCAGTAGCATTCTTAGGGGTTGTCCTATCAGCCCAAAGCACATAGGGTAGTTCTTCTGCCCATTTCCCTTTCTTGGATCCAAGCTTCTTCTTCAAATTGTTGATGATGATCTTGTTGGATGATTCTGCCTGACCATTAGCTTGTGGGTGGACTGGTGTTGATGTTATCATCTTAATCCCCCAGCTGTCACAAAAGTTAGTGGTTCTGCCCCCAATAAATTGGGAACCATTATCACATATAATCTCAGAAGGAATTCCAAATCTAGTTATAATATTTCTTTTAATGAAGGATATAACTTCCTTTTCTCTGACTTGGGCAAAAGCTTCAGCCTCTATCCACTTGGAGAAGTAATCAGTCATAGCAAGCATGAATACTTTTCCACCAGGTGCCTTAGGGATCTTACCAACTATATCCATACCCCATCTCATAAATGGCCAAGAGGAGGATATAGGATGCAATAATTCAGCTGGTTGATGAAGGATATTGTTGTGCCTCTGACAAGGATCACATCTCTTAGCATACTCCACAGCATCTCTCTTCATGGTTGGCCAGTAGTATCCTGTCCTCAGGATCCTTGAGAATAATGCCCTGCCCCCAGTGTGGTTTCCATAATCTCCTTCATGGAAGTCTTTTAGAAATTCTTGGATTTCGGGATCCTCAATGCATCTCAGGTATGGTCCTGCAAGAGATCGTCTATACAACATACTATTTAAAATTGTGAATTGAGATACCTTAGATTTGAAAGCCCTAGGGTTTTCTCCTGTAGGAATCTCTCCATGTTGTAAGTATCTCATGATTGGTGAGATCCATGATCCTGATCCTGAATGGGATCGAGTATCCTCACTAGGGATAATTGCAGAATCATTTCCTATCTCCATAGCCGCATGATCCTCGATAGCCGGGGCCAGGATATGGATAATAGGGATCTTGATATCCTCCGGGATCTTCAAGGATGATCCTAAGTTAGCCAATGCATCAGCTTCTGTATTTTCTTCCCTTGGTACCGGCGTCAAACTAAAGGAAACAAAAGAGAGTGCCAAACTTTTGACTATCTCTAAATATTTGGTTAGCTTTTCACCTTTAACAGCATAGGATCCATTAAAGTGGTTTGTAATTAACAATGAATCTACATGTACCTCAAGATACCTGATCCCCATATGCTTTGTAATTTGCAAACCAGCAATTAAGGCTTCATATTCAGCCTCATTGTTAGTGGTTTGGAACTCACAAGCTATAGAGTGGGGTATTATGTCCCCCTGTGGCGATTTTAGTAGTATTCCAAGCCCTGTGCCTTTGACATTTGAGGATCCATCAGTATAGAGTATCCAAGGATCCTTGGTCTCTTCTAGCTACTGGACTTCTAACTCAGCTTCTTCTTGTAAATCACTACTGAAATCAGCCACAAAGTCAGCTAATGCTTGGGATTTGATGGCTGTCCTAGGCTCATATCTTATATCATATGCACTTAGCTTCACTGCCCACTTAGCCATCCTTCCTGACATCTCTGGTTTCCTGAGGACATTCTTAATTGGAAAATTAGTTTTAACAATGATAACATGAGTTTCAAAATAATGTCTTAACTTAGTAGATGCCATAAATAATGCAAGAATAAGCTTTTCAAGGTGTGAATACCTGGATTCGGCATCAAGTAAACTTTTACTTACATAATAGACAGGATGTTGTGTACCTTCATGATCCTTAACAAGGACCGCACTTACTGCTTTTGAGGATACTGCAAGATACAAGGATAGCACATCGCCTTTTTCTGGTTTCATCAAAGCCGGGGCTGAGGATAGGTAATCTTTGAGGGCTCTTAAAGCATTCTCATGCTTCTCAGTCCACTCAAATTTCTTGTTCTTCCTTAGGATATCATAGAATTCTTTGCACTTCTCTGAGGATTTGGATATAAATCTGTTCAAAGCTGCTATCCTGCATGTTAGCCTTTGAACATCCTTAGCATTGGCCGGAGATTTGATGTTCACTGTTTTGGTCAGAAAATCTGTTGAGGATATTGCAACCAAACTCTTTGTTACGGGGTATGATGCTAATTATGTATATCAATAACAAGGATCACTTCAATGTAATTTGCACAAACAACACAAGGATTTATACGGGGAAAAAGCCCTTGATCAAGAGTTGATCTCCGGCACAAAAAACCCCGGGTGATGGAAACTACCGATCACCAAGCTCAAATAAATGAATAAATGTTTACAACTTCGGATAGTAACGAGCTAGGTACAAGGATCACTATCGTGAAATGTGTATATGGTGTATGAAATCGCTAAGTGTTTGAACGAGAGCTGGTATGAACGTTTGTATGAGTGTGTGTGTAACTCATAAATGACTCAGTGTTACTAACTAGCTCGTTACCCCTTTAAAAATAAGAAAACAACTAGCTAACAAACTTTCCGACTTTCGTGCCATGCCTCCACGTTCTCCACAACGTCTATTTTTAGCCAAGCACGTGCAAAATAGTTTGGGAATATTCTCCAGGAATGTCGCCAAGACTTGGTCAAGCTTGTTATACCTGCGAGATAGTACAAAACATAAGTAAACAATCGTCAGTACGAGGATCCTTAAAGTGATCCATGATCCTGATCCTGAAGCTCTTCTGAGGATCACCACCTGTCACAGAAGTAAGGATCACTAATTAGGATAACGAATAAGGATCACTAATTGTTAGAAAATCCTCCCCTAACAATTGCCCCCAAAATATAAGGAGTAATTTGTAAAATTAACGAGTTATGTTTTCTTGATCTTATCCGCAACTAACTAACGGATATATAGCCGTTAGAATAGAACTAGCCGTTACGATCATGACATCATAGAAGTGACTACCCTGCAGAATCATAATTATAAATAGAGATATAGATAGGATCATTATGCATTCAAATTTGAAAGAAACTCCCTTTAAATTCTCAGTCGACGATCAACCAGGTATTTCTTTCTCCTCTTTCTCCCTTTCTTACTCTGTTTTTCTTTCTTTATCACCACCACTTTGAGAATGTTGCTCTGAAGCTCACCGGGCAAGGATCACAAAAAAGATAGCCCTTTGAAAAGTCAAAAGATCATCAAAGATTCAGTGAACGAGAGGTGTTGCTTTAACGATGCACAAGTAGATAACATCCGTCACCGTTTTCCGGCGAATGCCCTTTTCAAACCCTTTGATCCCACTGTTCTTAGCGACTATGTTTCTGAAACATGGGTTGCCTTTCCAGCTACTCCATTCACTATAGGGTACACCTATCCTTTCCCAGAATTCACACAATCCTTCTTTTCCCTTACCGGCATTTCTTATATCCAAGCCATGCCGATGATTTGGAGGGTTTTGTATACCCTAGAGAGGATCATCGAGCATGAGAGTGTTGATTTAGGAATGTCGGAATTGGCGGAACCGTATGATCTTACTACCTTTGGTTCCCATCGTTACTTGTTCAAACGAAAACCCGGTGCAGAACATCCCCTTCTTAAAGTCACCAAGAATGACAAAGATTGGAAACGTCGCTTCTTCTTTGTAAGAAGGGATACCATTTCAGATGGAAAGCATTTACCAAGGGAGTGGTCCACCAATGGTAGGACAGAGGATCCTGAGAAGGATCACCAGGCAGTCTTGTTTTTGTAATAGGATCACTAACCCTGTTTGTCTTGTATCATGCAGCTATCTCTTTTTCACATCTCCTCACAACATCCGCAACCAGGGAAAGGCTTGCTGCTTTCTGGAAACTCGATCCTGAAATTAGAACTTTCAAGACAACAACCCAAGATTCACAGGAGGTATCCTCAGGCTCTGTCACAATGTCAAGTAAGTATCCTTGTTTAAAATTTAAATAAATAGTGAAATATAAGTTAAGTGAAGATACTTATCTTGTTTTGGTTGTGTAGGTGCCGGAAAATCTGCCAAAGCTGCTTCAAGGTTCAGTGTCACCGATCTCACCACTGTCAAATCCTCTAAAAGAAAGGTTACTGCCAGCCCGACAGCCTCAATCCCCAAGGCACCCCTCAAAGGAAAGGGAATCAAGAAGAGAAAGGCCTCCGAGGCTGAGGATTTGCAGGGTCTGCCCCTTATCCGCCACCAATTCCTCGAGTATTTCAATGATGTAAGGATCACCAACTCTGCCTTGTTATCCTACTTGTAAGAGGATCACCTAATCTTGAACTGCTTTATCTTTTTCTTTTGCAGAAATTTGCTGAAATTGAGGATTATGTGGGGAATGTCGAGGAGCTGGACAAAAAGATTGCTGACCTCCAACAGGTTGCCGTGCTCAAGGATCTTGCCCTTGCTGACCTTCGGAAGGAACTCCAGGATACCAAACAGGAGATGGCCAAGGTGCTGGTTAATTTTGACTATGAAAGGCAGGAGATCACAGATGATGCCAAAGTCTCTGCCGCCATAGCAATGTACAAGACCAAGCTGCAAATGGCCTTGGAAGCTCAGGATCCTGCCTTCGACAAAAGCAACTGGGAAATTGAAGAATGGAAGGCAAGGCTGGCTGAATTGGGTGATGAAGAGGAGGCTGAAGAGATCCTGACAATTGAGGCTGGAAGCAAGGATGAAGCTGGTGAAGCAAGTGGAGCTGGAGGTGGTGATGCAGCAAAGGTTTAGGCTGCTTAATTGGGCGATGATGGACATTTCTAGACGTAGCCGGAGCCCAATTTTTAAATTTGGTAGTAGCTTTTTGTGGTTGTGATGTTGAACAATTTAATGGTTTGTACTTTGAACAATAGGTTTTAGGATTAAGGATCATGTATGATCCTTTGGACAATAGGCAGGATTGCAATTGGTGGAGGGATCCTCTGTTTGGGGGATGAAGCCATTGTGATCCTGCCGCCTTTATATTCCTGCACTACTTTTGAACTTATTATCATGGACACCCTTTACCTACCCCAGCGGACGGGCCACGTTTTGCTGGTGGATGCTTGGGTAGGTAATTTTGACAACCTTAAGGGGTTAGTCTTTTGTTAATAAATAAAATCTTAACTTTTGTCGCTTATCTTGTGTTGTTATCCTTGTTAATATCTTACTTTCCAACTGTTGTAATGTTCATTCTGTTTATACTTATCAAGCCTTGAAAAATTAAAATAGATATCCAAAAAGTTTAGGATATGATCAAGGATCACATATCCCATAACCGATAAGTTATAAAAAGTGATATAGTTTAAGAATCACTAGTTCAGTTGTCAAGTATAAGGGTTATTCAAATAAATAATGAATAGAATTAAAAATAGTTAAGGATCATACCTGAGGGTCCAAGTTAGGATCCTAACCATAATAAGGATAACTATAAGATAAACCTTAGAGTAAAGTAAGGATCAAGGTTCCCTAGTTGCCTATCTTCAAGAACCTGAAATAGAGCATAGCTTGGGACTAAGCCAACATAGGAAAAGAGTTAGCAACTGGGGACAAGCCCAAGGATAACTGGGGACAAGCCCAAGGATCGTATGTAAACTGGAGTATGGCCCTAACTGGCGACTATCCAAACTTAGTGACATGAAAATGCCAAAACCTTAGCTAACGTGAAAACGTTAGAAACCTTAGCTAACGTGAAAACGTTAGAAACCTTAGGAACGGATGTATGGTACATCTACCATTATACGTAGGATCCTAAGCATAGCCAGAACAATGGAATTATCAGCCCCTAAAACGAGTACTGGTCCCAATGCCTTGAACTATACCAGGATCATCGTGCGCTACAGGCGGAACTGGGGTCAAGCCCAAATAACTGGGGTTAAACCCAAGGAACGGATTGCTTCAGCAGATAACCAATGTTATGCTAAGGATACCTGAACTTTCAAAACTTAAACTCACGTGAGAGATGGATAAAGGATACATGACCCTTATCCTTATATGAGGAAATAAAGAAATGAAATAGTTTAAGTTTAGGATATTACCTAAGTATGGATCACCTATACTTTGAGGATCCTTTAAGGATATCCCTATCATGAGGATCATCTGTGCCATGAGGATCCTGCTCACATGAAATATTTCTTCAAGTGGACAGCATTCCAAGCTCTTGGTAGCAAATCACCTTCCATGGTTAGCAATCTATATGCCCCCTTTCCTGCTTCAGCTTCAATCAAATAAGGGCCTTCCCATTTTGGAGCTAACTTTCCATTAGTAGGATTGGTGGTATTCTGAAATGCTTTCCTTAATACCATATCTCCAACTTGAAACCTCCTGATCCTGACATTTTTGTTGTAAGCACCAGCCATTCTTTGCTGATAACTGGCCATCCTTATCCTAGCCATATCCCTGATTTCTTCAATAGTATCCAGGTCTTGAGCCAAGTTTTCATTATTTTCCTCAGGATCACGAGTACTTGTTCTAGCAGTTGGAACCACCATTTCTGTTGGGATCACCGATTCTGCCCCAAACACCAAAGAGAATGGTGTTTGACCAGTAGCATTCTTAGGGGTTGTCCTGTCAGCCCAAAGCACATAGGGTAGTTCTTCTGCCCACTTCCCTTTCTTGGATCCAAGCTTCTTCTTCAAATTGTTGATGATGATCTTGTTGGATGATTCTGCCTGACCATTAGCTTGTGGGTGGACTGGTGTTGATGTTATCATCTTAATCCCCCAGCTGTCACAAAAGTTAGTGGTTCTGCCCCCAATAAATTGGGAACCATTATCACATATAATCTCAGAAGGAATTCCAAATCTAGTTATAATATTTCTTTTAATGAAGGATATAACTTCCTTTTCTCTGACTTGGGCAAAAGCTTCAGCCTCAATCCACTTGGAGAAGTAATCCGTCATAGCAAGCATGAATACTTTTCCACCAGGTGCCTTAGGGAGCTTACCGACTATATCCATACCCCATCTCATAAATGGCCAAGAGGAGGATATAGGATGCAATAATTCAGCTGGTTGATGAAGGATATTGCTGTGCCTCTGACAAGGATCACATCTTCTAGCATACTCCACAGCATCTCTCTTCATGGTTGGCCAGTAGTATCCTGTCCTCAGGATCCTTGAGAATAATGCCCTGCCCCCAGTGTGGTTTCCATAATCTCCTTCATGGAAGTCTTTTAGAAATTCTTGGATTTCGGGATCCTCAATGCATCTCAGGTATGGTCCTGCAAGAGATCGTCTATACAACATACTATTTAAAATTGTGAATTGAGATACCTTAGATTTGAAAGCCCTAGGGTTTTCTCCTGTAGGAATCTCTCCATGTTGTAAGTATCTCATGATTGGTGAGATCCATGATCCTGATCCTGAATGGGATCGAGTATCCTCACTAGGGATAATTGCAGAATCATTTCCTATCTCCATAGCCGCATGATCCTCGATAGCCGGGGCCAGGATATGGATAATAGGGATCTTGATATCCTCCGGGATCTTCAAGGATGATCCTAAGTTAGCCAATGCATCAGCTTCTGTATTTTCTTCCCTTGGTACCGGCGTCAAACTAAAGGAAACAAAAGAGAGTGCCAAACTTTTGACTATCTCTAAATATTTGGTTAGCTTTTCACCTTTAACAGCATAGGATCCATTAAAGTGGTTTGTAATTAACAAAGAATCTACGTGTACCTCAAGATACCTGATTCCCATATGCTTAGCAATTTGCAAACCAGCAATTAAGGCTTCATATTCAGCCTCATTGTTAGTGGTTTGGAACTCACAAGCTATAGAATGGGGTATTATGTCCCCCTGTGGCGATTTTAGTAGTATTCCAAGCCCTGTGCCTTTGACATTTGAGGATCCATCAGTATAGAGTATCCAAGGATCCTTGGTCTCTTCTAGCTGCTGGACTTCTAGCTCAGCTTCTTCTTGTAAATCACTACTGAAATCAGCCACAAAGTCAGCTAATGCTTGGGATTTGATGGCTGTCCTAGGCTCATATCTTATATCATATGCACTCAGTTTCACTGCCCACTTAGCCATCCTTCCTGACATCTCTGGTTTCCTGAGGACATTCTTGATTGGAAAATTAGTTTTAACAATGATAACATGAGTTTCAAAATAATGTCTTAACTTAGTAGATGCCATAATTAATGCAAGAATAAGCTTTTCAAGGTGTGAGTACCTGGATTCGGCATCAAATAAACTTTTACTTACATAATAGACAGGATGTTGTGTACCTTGATGATCCTTAACAAGGACCGCACTTACTGCTTTTGAGGATACTGCAAGATACAAGGATAACACATCGCCTTTTTCTGGTTTCATCAAAGCCGGGGCCAAGGATAGGTAATCTTTGAGGGCTTTTAAAGCATTTTCATGCTTCTCCGTCCACTCAAATTTCTTGTTCTTCCTTAGGATATCATAGAATTCTTTACACTTCTCGGAGGACTTGGATATAAATCTGTTCAAGGCTGCTATCCTTCCTGTTAGCCTTTGAACATCCTTAGCATTGGCCGGAGATTTGATGTTCACTATTGCTTTAATTTGTTCCGGGCTAGCTTCAATGCCTCTCTTTGTCACCATATATCCTAAGAATTTACCTGCTTTAACACCAAAATGACATTTTGAAGGATTAAGTTTCATGTTATATTTGTCAAGGATATCGAATGCTTCCTCCAAGTCTCTTAGGTGATCCTCAGCTTTTAAGGATTTTACCACCATATCATCTATGTAGACCTCCATAGTCTGTCCAATCTGATCCTGCCCGGAGCAATTTCTCTACCTCTTCTTGGATAATGGCATTCCTTTCCGGTGCAAACTTTCTTCTCCTTTGATGGATTGGTTTGAAGTATCTGTCAATGCCGAGTTTATGAGTGATAACATCTTTGGATATACCAGTCATGTCTTCGTGTTTCCATGCAAAGGTAGTCTTTCTCCTTTTGAGGAAGGATACGAGGTCTTCTTTCATTTCGCCAAGGATCCCTGATCCGATATAGATTTTGGATTCAGGATCATCAGGATCCATGAGGATTTCTACCACATCCTGCTCTCTGGCCTCCAAGACATTCCTTGGAGGATACCTTGATTGCTATTGCTCCCTTGACTTCGAAGCTGGTTTCATCGATGAAGTGTAGCAATTCTTAGCCTCCTGCTGATCACTATCAATCTTCACTATTCCCCAAGGACTAGGGAGCTTCACACATTGATGGTAAGTAGATGGGACTGCTTTCATATCGTGTATCCAAGGCCTGCCAAGGATAACATTACAACAAGATAAACAGTCAATAACACAAAATTTTTGATAAGAGTGTAGGCCTTCAATGTATATTGGGAGTTTGATGTCCCCCAGGGTATTCTTAGTTTCGCCACTAAATCCCACAAGCACGGAGGATCTTGGTATGATATCTGATTCAGGGATACCCATCTTCTTTAGAACATCAAGCTGGATAATGTTCACTGAACTTCCTCCGTCTATAAGGATCCTGCGGACAAAATGGTTAGAAATAAAAAGAGTAATAACCAAACCATCGTGATGAGGATCCTGGATATCAACACGATCATCCTCATCAAAGGTTATGACTTTTCCTTCGGATACACTTGATGTTCGAACAGGTCTTTCTCCATTATCCATTTTATTTTCCTTTGCATGCCTTTTAGCTGCTGAGAAGGATGTGCCGCAAATGTCTGATCCTCCAGAAATAAAGTTTATCACTTGTGCATCTGCTGGAGGGGCTGGAGCCTTCTCAGGGATCCTTTCAGGATCCTGAGTTCTTGACTTTTTTCTTCCCAACAATTCTTTTAGATGCCCCTTGCTCAACAAGTATCCAATTTCCTTTCTTAGTGCAATGCATTCTTCTGTGAGGTGCCCAAAATCTTCATGGTATGCACACCACTTTGATTTATCCTTAGTTGCAGCTGGCCTATCATTTTTTCTGGGCCATCTAGCTTTATCACCTAGACTCTGCATCGCAAGGATTAGTTCATTGTTATCAACACTAAAACAATATTCAGAAATTGGAGGATAATCCTCATCATCCTCTTCCTGATCAATAGAATGCACGTTCTGGTTATCAGATCTGTTGTAGGATCTGAACTTGTTGTTCCTGAATGAGGATCCTTGCTTATCCTGCTTTGAGGATCCTGCTAACCTCTCCTGGATCCTCTTGTCATCCTCCAGCCGAATGAACCTAAGTGCTCGGGTTCTTACCTCATCTAAGTTCCTGAATGGTGTCATAACAAGATCATCATAGAAAGACGAATCCCTAAGCAATCCCATTTTAAAGGCCTCAACAGCCGTAGCTATATCTAAGTTGGGAATGTCTAAGGATTCTTTACTGAATTTGGTAATGTAATCCCTTAATGATTCATTATGACCCTGGGTTATCCTATATAAATCACTAGTTAATCGTTCAAATTTTCTACTACAAGAAAACTGATTATTAAACAAGTTAACTAGGTTAGCAAAAGAGGTAATAGAATAGGGGGGAAGACTTAGCAGCCATTTGAGAGCTGATCCAGTAAGAGTGGATCCGAATCCCTTGCACAGGCATGCTTCCTTTAACCTTTCCGGGATTGGATTGATCTCCATCCTCTCCCTGTATTGTGCTATGTGTTCTTCAGGATCTGTCGAACCATCATACAGTTTCATTGTAGGCACATGGAACCTCTTGGGTATCTCAGCATCACAGATTGGTGGTGCAAAACGAGATATCTTGTGGCTCCCATCTGCAATCTCTGGGATAGGTTTGACTACTCCCGGAACACTTGATATCATATCCTTTAGCTTTTGCAATTCTCTAGCCATGGCATGATTGATACCTGGATCCTGCATAAGACCATGGTGAGTAGTATGAGAATCATTAAAAGTGTTACCTCCCATTGGATTCAAGTTAGGAAGAATGGATGTTAATCCATATTGTTGAGGCTCTGGAATGATCGAGGGACCAGTAGAAGCATTGGTCTGCATTGGAATAAAATCTCCCTGATGGACATCTGAACTTCCTGTTTGCAAACTCCTCAACGATCCTGGCATCTGGAAGGATCCTTGATACTGGGACGATCCTGGGACGAAGGAGGATCCTTGAACCTGGGATGATCCTGGAACGAAGGAGGATCCTTGAATCTGCTGCATTCCCGAATATCCTCCTGAATTCGTGAGGGACCCCATATGCTGAGGATAGGATCCCGCTGGCTGGAAATATGAACCTGATGCCTGAGTCATTGTTGTTGTTCCGTAGTGCACTCCTTTTGGTCCACCCACGTATTGAACATCTGGAGCCACTGATGGCTGAGAAGTAATCACCGGAGTATCAAAATTCAAGGATTTTGGCACCAGTGGGGAATGATCCTCTGCCGTTGTCTTTTGTTTCTTGAGATCTCCGATTTCTTTGAGAATCCTCTCATGGGTCTTATCCTGTTGCCGTATCTGATCCTTCATCTGCAAAATCAAAGTAAACATGTCACTAGTAGTGGGAGTGTAAGAAGCAGAAGAAGTTAGTGGTTTTGAGAAAATGGGAGTTGGTTTCTTCGCAGCATTCTCGGTATTCTTCTGGGATCCAGAAGGTGGTGGAGGCAAAGGAGGGACGCCTTGTGAAGAAGTGAATGAAGGCATCAAGTTTGAAGCATTCTTCGCTGAGGAAGCCATTTGCTTGGTTGTAGTGAACCGAAATGAGCACAGAAATGCGTATTTTTCTAAGGACGAAGCACCAATTGCCCCACGGTGGGCGCCAAACTGTTTTGGTCAGAAAATCTGTTGAGGATATTGCAACCAAACTCTTTGTTACGGGGTATGATGCTAATTATGTATATCAATAACAAGGATCACTTCAATGTAATTTGCACAAACAACACAAGGATTTATACGGGGAAAAAGCCCTTGATCAAGAGTTGATCTCCGGCACAAAAAACCCCGGGTGATGGAAACTACCGATCACCAAGCTCAAATAAATGAATAAATGTTTACAACTTCGGATAGTAACGAGCTAGGTACAAGGATCACTATCGTGAAATGTGTATATGGTGTATGAAATCGCTAAGTGTTTGAACGAGAGCTGGTATGAACGTTTGTATGAGTGTGTGTGTAACTCATAAATGACTCAGTGTTACTAACTAGCTCGTTACCCCTTTAAAAATAAGAAAACAACTAGCTAACAAACTTTCCGACTTTCGTGCCATGCCTCCACGTTCTCCACAACGTCTATTTTTGGCCAAGCACGTGCAGAATAGTTTGGGAATATTCTCCAGGAATGTCGCCAAGACTTGGTCAAGCTTGTTATACCTGCGAGATAGTACAAAACATAAGTAAACAATCGTCAGTACGAGGATCCTTAAAGTGATCCATGATCCTGATCCTGAAGCTCTTCTGAGGATCACCACCTGTCACAGAAGTAAGGATCACTAATTAGGATAACGAATAAGGATCACTAATTGTTAGAAAATCCTCCCCTAACATTCACTATTGCTTTGATTTGTTCCGGGCTAGCTTCAATGCCTCTCTTTGTCACCATATATCCTAAGAATTTACCTGCTTTAACACCAAAGTGACATTTTGAAGGATTAAGTTTCATGTTATATTTGTCAAGGATATCGAATGCTTCCTCCAAGTCTCTTAGGTGATCCTCAGCTTTTAAGGATTTTACCACCATATCATCTATGTAAACCTTCATAGTTTGTCCAATCTGGTCCTTGAACATCATATTCACCAGCCTTTGATATGTTGCACCTGCATTTCTTAGTCCGAACGGCATAGCAGTATAGCAGTATATACCAGTTGGAGTCATGAAGGCTGTATCCTCTTGGTCGGATGGTTCCATTTGGATTTGTTGGAATCCAGATGAAGCATCCATAAAAGTTAACAGTTCATGACCCGCAGTTGCATCCACCATGGAGTCAATGTGGGGTAATGGGAAAGGATCCTTGGGACATGCCTTATTTAAATCGGTAAAATCGACACATACCCTCCACTTTCCGTTTTTCTTTTGAACAACAACCACATTGGCCAACCATCTTGGATACTTGACCTCTCTAATCATACCTGCCCGGAGCAATTTCTCTACCTCTTCCTGGATAATGGCATTCCTTTCCGGTGCAAACTTTCTTCTCCTTTGATGGATTGGTTTGAAGGACCTGTCAATGCCGAGTTTGTGAGTGATTACATCTTTGGATATACCAGTCATGTCTTCGTGTTTCCATGCGAAGGTAGTCTTTCTCCTTTTGAGGAAGGATACGAGGTCTTCTTTCATTTCGCCAAGGATCCCTGATCCGATATAGATTTTGGATTCAGGATCATCAGGATCCATGAGGATTTCTACCACATCCTGCTCTCTTGCCTCCAAGACATCCCTTGGAGGATACCTTGATTGCTATTGCTCCCTTGACTTCGAGGCTGGTTTCATCGATGAAGTGTAGCAATTCTTAGCCTCCTGCTGATCACTATCAATCTTCACTATTCCCCAAGGACTAGGGAGCTTCACACATTGATGGTAGGTAGATGGGACTGCTTTCATATCGTGTATCCAAGGCCTGCCAAGGATAACATTACAACAAGATAAACAGTCAATAACACAAAATTTTTGATAAGAGTGTAGGCCTTCGATGTATATTGGGAGTTTAATGTCCCCCAGGGTATTCTTAGTTTCGCCACTAAATCCCACGAGCACAGAGGATCTTGGTATGATATCTGATTCAGGGATACCCATCTTCTTTAGAACATCAAGCTGGATAATGTTTACTGAACTTCCTCCGTCTATAAGGATCATGCGGACAAAATGGTTAGAAATGAAAAGAGTAATAACTAAACCATCGTGATGAGGATCCTGGATATCAACACGATCATCCTCATCAAAGGTTATGACTTTTCCTTCGGAGACACTTGATGTTCGAACAGGTCTTTCTCCATTATCCATTTTAGTTTCCTTTGCATGCCTTTTAGCTGCTGAGAAGGATGTGCCACAAATGTCTGATCCTCCAGAAATAAAGTTTATTACTTGTGCATCTGCTGGAGGGGCTGGAGCCTTTTCAGGGATCCTTTCAGGATCCTCAGTCCTTGACTTTTTTCTTCCCAACAATTCTTTTAGATGCCCCTTGCTCAACAAGTATCCAATTTCCTTTCTTAGTGCAATGCATTCTTCTGTGAGATGCCCGAAATCTTCATGATATGCACACCACTTAGATTTATCCTTAGTTGCAACTGGCCTATCATTTTTTCTCGGCCATCTAGCTTTATCACCTAGGTTCTGCATCGCAAGGATTAGTTCATTGTTATCAACACAAAAACAATATTCAGAAAT
This sequence comes from Helianthus tuberosus, assembly GCA_030545235.1. Classification (NCBI taxonomy): domain Eukaryota; kingdom Viridiplantae; phylum Streptophyta; class Magnoliopsida; order Asterales; family Asteraceae; genus Helianthus; species Helianthus tuberosus. Next base: position 174,752,683 of record CM060425.1, on the reverse strand, counting down.
TGGAGGATAATCCTCATCATCCTCTTCTTGATCAACAGAATGCACGTTCTGGTTATCAGATCTGTTGTAGGATCTGAACTTGTTGTTCCTGAATGAGGATCCTTGCTTATCCTGCTTTGAGGATCCTGCTAACCTCTCCTGGATCCTCTTGTCGTCCTCTAGCCGAATGAATCTAAGTGCTCGGGTTCTTACCTCATCTAAGTTCCTACATGGTGTCATAACAAGATCATCATAGAACGACGAATCCCTAAGCAATCCCATTTTAAAGGCCTCAACAGCCGTGGCTATATCTAAGTTGGGAATGTCTAAGGATTCTTTACTGAATTTGGTAATGTAATCCCTTAATGATTCATTATGACCCTGGGTTATCCTATATAGATCACTAGTTAATCGTTCAAATTTTCTACTACAAGAAAACTGATTATTAAACAAGTTAACTAGATTAGCAAATGAGGTAATAGAATAGGGGGGAAGACTTAGCAGCCATTTGAGAGCTGATCTAGTAAGAGTAGATCCGAATCCCTTGCACAGGCATGCTTCCTTTAACCTTTCTGGGATTGGATTGATCTCCATCCTCTCCCTATATTGTGCTATGTGTTCTTCAGGATCCGTCGAACCATCATATAGCTTCATTGTTGGCACATGGAACCTCTTGGGTATCTCAGCATCACAGATTGGTGGTGCAAAACGAGATATCTTGTGGCTCCCATCTGCAATCTCTGGGATAGGTTTGACCACTCCTGGAACACTTGATATCATATCCTTTAGCTTTTGCAATTCTCTGGCCATGGCCTGATTGATACCTGGATCCTGCATAAGACCATGGTTAGTAGTATAGGAATTATTAAAAGTGTTACCTCCCATTGGATTCAGATTTGGAAGATTGGATGTTAATCCATATTGTTGGGGCTCTAGAATGATCGAGGGACCAGTAGAAGCATTGTTCTGCATTGGAATAAAATCTCCCTGATGGACATCTGAACTTCCTGTTTGCAAACTCCTCAAGGATCCTAGCATCTGGAAGGATCCCTGAAACTGGGACTATCCTGGAACAAAGGAGGATCCTTGAACCTGGGATGATCCTGGAACAAAGGAGGATCCTTGAACCTGGGATGATCCTGGAACAAAGGAGGATCCTTGAATTTGGGATGATCCTGGAACAAAGGAGGATCCTTGAATTTGCTGCACTCCTGAATTCGTGAGGGATCCCATATGCTGAGGATAGGATCCCGCTGGCTGGAAATATGAACCTGATGCCTGGGTCACTGTTGTTGTTCCGTAGTGCACTCCTTTTGGCCCACCCACATATTGTACATCTGGAACCACTGATGGCTGGGAAGTAATCATCGGAGTATCAAAATTCAAAGATTTTGGCACCAGTGGGGAATGATCCTCTGCCGTTTTCTTTTGTTTCTTGAGATCTCCGATTTCCTTGAGGATCCTTTCATGGGTCTTATCCTGTTGCCGTATCTGATCCTTCATCTGCAAAATCAAAGTAAACATGTCACTAGTAGTGGGAGTGTAAGAAGCAGAAGAAGTTGGAGGTTTTGAGAAAATGGGAGTTGGTTTCTTCGCAGCATTCTCAGCATTCTTCTGGGATCCAGAAGGTGGTGGAGGCAAAGGGGGAACGCCTTGTGAAGAAGTGAATGAGGGCATCAAATTTGAAGCATTCTTCGCTGAGGAAGCCATTTGCTTGGTTGTAGTGAACTGAAATGAGCACAGAAATGCGAATTTTTCTAAGGACGAAGCACCAATTGCCCCACGGTGGGCGCCAAACTGTTTTGGTTAAAAAATCTGATGAGGATATTGCAACCAAACTCTCTGTTACGGGGTATGATGCTAATAATGTAGAACAATGACAAGGATCACTTTAATGTAAATTGCACAAATGACACAAGGATTTATACGGGGAAAAAGCCCTTGATCAAGAGTTGATCTCCGGCGCAAAAAACCCCGGGTGATGGAAACTACCGATCACCAAACTCAAATTAATGAATAAATGTTTACAACTTCAGATAGTAACGAGCTAGGTACAAGGATCACTATCGTGAAATGTGTAAAAGTGAGTGAAAACGAATGAATGTTCGTCGAGAGCTTCAAGTATGCGAGTGTATGAGAGTGTGTGTAGCTGAAAATGACTAAGTGTTCTAATTCTAGCTCGCTACCCCTTTTAAAATAGAAGTTAACTACAATAACTAACTATCCGACTTTTGTGCCAAGCTCGCACGTTCTCCACAACGTCCATTTTTGGCCAAGCACGTGCGGGATAGTCTGGGAATATTCTCCAGGAATGTCTCCATGACAAAGTCCGAGTTGAACTTCCTGCAAAACATTCACGAATTCAAAGTAGACAACCGTTAGTACTGGGATCCTTATAGTGATCCATGATCCTGATCCTGCAACATTTCTGAGGATCACTACTTCAGACAGAGTTGAGGATCACTAAATCCAACAGCAAATAAGGATCACTGGTTATTTAGAAATCCACCCCTAACAAGTAGCACCTGCATTCCTTAGTCCAAATGGCATAGCAATATAACAGTATATACCAGTTGGGGTCATAAAGGCTGTATCCTCTTGATTAGATGGTTCCATCTTAATTTGTTGAAATCCAGATGAAGCATCCATAAAAGTCAACAACTCATGACGCGCGGTAGCATCCACCATGGAGTCAATGTGGGGTAATGGGAAAGGATCCTTGGGACATGCCATGTTTAAATCGGTAAAATCGACACACACACCCTCCACTTTCCATTTTTCTTTTGAACAACAACCACATTGGCTAACCATCTTGGATACTTAACCTCTCTTATCATACCTGCGCGAAGTAGTTTATCTACCTCTTCCTGGATAATGGCATTCCTCTCGGGTGCAAACTTCATCCTCTTTTGATGAATTGTCTTGAATGACCTGTCAATGCCAAGTTTATGAGTAATTATATCTTTAGATATACCTGTCATATCCTCATGTTTCCAGGCAAAGGTAGTTTTCCTTCTTTTAAGGAAGGATACTAGCTCCTGTTCAATGTCGCTAAGGATCCCTGGTCCTATGAAGATCTTGGATTCAGGATCATCAGGATCCATGAGGATTTCTTTCAAATCATGTTCTCTTGCCTCCAAGACATTTCTTGAAGGATACTTTAATTGCTATTGCTCCCTTGGTCTTGAGGCTGGCTTGATTGATGATGTATAACAATTCTTAGCCTCTTGTTGATCACTCTCAATTTTCACCACTCCCCATGGACTTGGAAGCTTTACACACTGATGATAGGTGGATGGGACTGCCTTCATATCATGTATCCATGGCCTGCCAAGGATAACATTGCAACAAGATAAGAAATCTATAACACAAAATTTTTGATAAGAATGCAATCCTTCAATATAGATTGGGAGTTTGATGTCCCCCAATGTATTCTTGGTTTCCCCACTGAATCCTACAAGTACTGAGGATCTTGGGACAATATCAGACTCCGGTATATTCATCTTCTTGAGGATATCAAGCTTAATGATGTTCACAGAGCTTCCTCCATCTATAAGGATCCCGTGAACAAAGTGGTTAGAAATAAACAATGTAATTACAAGACCATCATGATGAGGATCCTGGACATCAACACGATCATCCTCATCAAAAGGTTATGACTTTATCCTGGGTAACAACGGAGGTCCGGACGGGTCTGTCTCCATTATCCATCTTGGTTTCCTTAGCATGTCTTTTTGCTGCTGAAAAGGAAGTACCACAAATGTCTGATCCACCGGATATGAAGTTTATAACTTGTGCATCTGCTGGAGGAGCAGGAGCCCTTTCCGGGATCCTTTCAGGATCCTGGATCCTTGACTTTTTCCGTCCCAAAAGTTCCTTCAAATTCCCCTTGCTCAACAAGTAACCAATCTCCTTTCTTAGTGCAATGCACTCTTCAATGAGATGCCCGAAATCCTCATGATATGCACACCACTTGGACTTATCCTTTGTAGCAGCGGGTTTATCACTTTTTCTCGGCCATCTAGCTTTCTCACCTAGATTCTGCATTACAAGGATTAGTTCATTGTTATCAACAGAAAAACTGTATTCAGAAATAGGAGAATAATCCTCATCATCCTCTTCTTGTTCCACCGCATGCACGTTCTGGTTATCAGACTTGTTGTAGGACTTGGATTTGTTATTCCTGAAGTAGGATCCTTGTTTCTCCTGTTTTGAGGATCCTGTCAACCTATCCTGGATCCTTTTGTCATCCTCTAGGCGGATGAACCTAAGAGCCCTGGTTCTTACTTCATCAAGATTCCTGCAAGGTGGCATAACAAGATCATCATAGAATAATGAATCCCTAAGCAATCCCATTTTAAAGGCTTCTACAGCCGTAGCAATATCCAAATTAGGAATATCTAAGGATTATTTACTAAACTTAGTGATGTAATCTCTAAGTGATTCATTTTGACCTTGTGTTACCCTATATAGATCACTAGTTAATCGTTCAAATTTTCTACTACAAGAGAATTGACTATTAAACAAATTAACTAGATTAGCAAATGAAGTAATAGAGTAAGGGGGAAGACTTAGCAGCCATTTAAGAGCAGATCCTGTGAGGTGTGGATCCAAATCCCTTGCATAGGCATGCTTCTTTTAACCTCTCAGGAATTGGATTGATCTCCATCCTCTCCCTATACTGAGCTACATGCTCTTCTGGATCTGTTGAACCATCATACAGCTTCATAGATGGTATCTGGAACCTTTTGGGTATCTCAGCATCACATAAGGGTGGTGCAAAACGAGATATCCTATGGCTACCATCTGCAATTTCAGGAATGGGTTTAACCACTCCTGGTACATTGGATATCATATCCTTAAGTTTCTGTAATTCCCTAGCCATAGCTTGATTGATACCTGTATCCTGCATTGAGCCATGGTTAGTGTTATATGAATTATTAAAAGTGTTACCTCCCGGAGGATTCATGTTTGGAATTGCGGATGTGAATCCATATTGACGGGATTCTGGTATGATCGAAGGACCAGACGAAGCGATGGTCTGCATTGGTATGAAGTCTCCTTGATGAACATCCGAGCTTGGAGGCTGCATACTCCTTAAGAATCCTTGATCCTAGAAGATATTGGATCCTTGAGGCTGAGAGGATCCTTGAAGCTGGAAGGATCCTGGAACAATAGAGAATCCTTGGACCTGGGAGGATCCTTGGATCTGGGAGGATCATTGGACCTGGGAGGATCCTTGGACCTGGGAGAATCCTTGGATCTGGGAGGATCCTTGGACCTGGGAGGATCCTTGAACCTGGGAGGATCCTTGGACCGCGTGCGTTCCCGAATATCCTCCTGAGCTGAAGGATCCTTGATGCTGAATAGAGGATCCCGATGACTGAAAATAGGATCCCTGAGGCTGAGAGTGAGAGCCAATTGACTGACTCATAGTTGCCATTCCATAACGCCTTTCCGATGGACCATTTTGATACTGGATGCCTGGAATTGCCGATTGTAAGGTAGTTACAACTGGAGTGTCAAAGTTCAAGGACCTTGGCATCAGAGGAGAGTGATCCTCCACTGATTTCTTCTGTTTCTTGATATCACCAATATCTTGGAGGATCCGTTCATTGGTTTTATCCTACTCTTGCATGCGATCCCTCATCTACAAAATCAGATTAAAAAGATCATTAGTAGTAGGATTAGTGGAAACAGAAGAAGTTGGTGGTTTTTGAAAAATGGGGGTTTGTCTCTTTGCAGCATTTTCAGCATTCTTCTGGGATCCAGAAGGTGGTGGAGGCAAAGGAGGAACGCCTTGTGAAGAACTGATTGTCGGCATTGAACTTGAAGTGTTCTTTGTTGAGGAAGCCATCTGCTTGGTTGTAACGAACCGAAATGACCACAAAAGTATGAATCTTCTTAGGAATGAAGCACCAATTGCCCCACGGTGGGCGCCAAACTGTTTTGGTCAAAAATCAAGCAATGATAATGCAACCAAACTTTCTGTTGTGAGGTATGATGCTTGAATCAATGAACAACACTAAGGATCACTCGGAAATGAAATGAATAAGTGACACAAAGATTTATACGAGGAAAAATCCCTTGATCAATGAATGATCTCCGGCATAAAAAACCTCAGGTGATGGAAACTACCGATCACCAACTCAAATTAAACAAGAAATGTATTACAACTTCGGATGATAGCGAGCTAGTTACAAGGATCACTACAGTGTAATGTGCAAAAAAGTGTATAATCGCCAAGTGAATTGTAAGAGCTGGTGAGAGCAGTTGCGAGTATGTGTGTTAAGCTAAAAATAGCCAAGTGTTTCTATTTAGCTCGCTATCCCGTTTAAAAATGGAAAATATCTAAGCTAACAAACATTCCGCAATTGGTGCAAGTCCTCCACGACCTCCACAACGTCCATTTCAGCCATGCACGTGCGGAATAAATATGGAATATACTCCAGGAATATCGCCAAGACCAACTCCAAGCTCGTACTCCTGCAAAACAACATCATATTCAAAGCAGACAATCATTAGTATAAGGATCCTTACGATGATCCATGATCCTGATCCTGCAATACTTCTGAGGATCACTAATTCAAACAGAAGTGAGGATCACTAAACCCAACAGTAATTGAGGATCACTGATCATTGGAAAATCCTCCCCTAACAACAAGGATTAGTTCATTGTTATCAACAGCAAAGCAATATTCAGAAATGGGAGGATAATCCTCATCATCCTCTTCTTGCTCCACTGTATGCACGTTTTGATTATCAAACTTATTGTATGGTTTGGGTTTGTTGTTCTTGAAGTAGAATCCTTGCTTTTCCTGCTTTAAGGATCCTGACAGTCTCTCTTGGATCCTTTTATCATCCTCTAAACGGATGAATCTAAGAGCCCTGGTTCTTACTTCATCAAGATTCCTGCAAGGGGTCATGACAAGATCATCATAGAACTGTGAATCCTTAAGTAAACCCATTTTGAAAGTTCTACAGCTGTAGCAATATCCAAATTAGGAATTTCTAAGGATTCTCTACTGAATTTAGTGATATAATCTCTAAGTGATTCATTTTGACCTTGTGTTACCTTATATAGATCACTAGTTAATCATTCAAATCTCCTACTGCATGAAAATTGGCTATTAAACAAATTAACTAGATTAGCAAATGAAGTAATATAGTAGGTGTTAGGGGAGGATTTTCTAACAATTAGTGATCCTTATTCATTATCCTAATTAGTGATCCTTACTTCTGTGACAGGTGGTGATCCTCAGAAGGGCTTTAGGATCAGGATCATGGATCACTTTAAGGATCCTCGTACTGACGATTGTTTACTTATGTTTTGTAGCATCTCGCAGGTATAACAAGCTTGACCAAGTCTTGGCGACATTCCTGGAGAATATTCCCAAACTATTCTGCACGTGCTTGACCAAAAATAGACGTTGTGGAGAACGTGGAGGCATGGCACGAAAGTCGGATAGTTAGTTTGGTAGTTAGATTTCTATTTTAAAAAGGGGTAACGAGCTAGTAGAAAAACACTTAGGCATTTTTTGCAGCTACACACACTCGTATACTCGCACACTCGAAGCTCTCGACGAACACACATTCATTTTCACTCATTTATACACATTTCACGATAGTGATCCTTGTACCTAGCTCGTTACTATCCGAAGTTGTAAACATTTAATCATTTATTTGAGCTTGGTGATCGGTAGTTTCCATCACCCGGGGTTTTTTGTGCCGGAGATCAACTCTTGATCAAGGGCTTTTTCCCCGTATAAATCCTTGTGTTGTTTGTGCAAATCTACATTGAAGTGATCCTCATCGCTATTACACATTCTAAGCATCATTCCCCGAAACAGAGAGTTTGGTTGTATATCATAAACATAATTTTTGACCAAAACAGTTTGGCGCCCACCGTGGGGCAATTGGTGCTTCGTCCTTAGAAAAATTGGCATTTCTGTGCTCATTTCGGTACACTACAACCAAGCAAATGGCTTCCTCAGCGAAGAATACTTCAAACTTGATGCCTTCATTCACTTCTTCATAAGGTGTCCCTCCTTTGCCTCCACCACCTTCTGGATCCCAGAAGAATACTGAGAATGCCGCGAAGAAACCAACTCCCATTTTCTCAAAACCACCTACTTCTTCTGTTTCAACTAATCCTACTACTAATGATCTCTATGCCTTGATTTTGCAGATGAGGAATCATGCACAAGAGCAGGATAAGACCAACGAAAGGATCCTCCGGGAGATTGACGAAATCAAGAAACAGAAGAAAACGGCAGAGGATCGTTCCCCCCTGATGCCCAGATCTTTGAATTTTGATACTCCGGTGATTACTTCTCAGCCATCAGTGGTTCCAGACATTCAATATGTGGGTGGACCGAAAGGAGTGCACTATGGAACAACAACAATGACCCAGGCATCAGGTTCATATTTCCAGCCAGCGGGATCCTATCCTCAGCATATGGGATCCCTCACAAGTTCAGGAGGATATTCAGGAATGCAGCAGTTTCAAGGATCCTCCTTCGTTCCAGGATCATCCCAGGTTCAAGGATCCTCCTTCGTTCCAGGATCATCCCAGGTTCAAGGATCCTCCTTCGTTCCAGGATCATCCCAGGTTCAAGGATCCTCCTTCGTTCCAGGATCATCCCAGGTTCAAGGATCCTCCTTCGTTCCAGGATCATCCCAGGTTCAAGGATCCTCCTTCGTTCCAGGATCGTCCCAGTTTCAGGGATCCTTCCAGATGCCAGGATCCTTGAGGAATTTGCAAACAGGAAGTTCAGATGTCCATCAGGGAGATTTTATTCCGATGCAGACCAATGCCTCTACTGGTCCCTCGATCATTCCAGAGCCTCAACAATATGGATTAACATCCATTATTCCTAATTTGAATCCAATGGGAGGTAACACTTTTAATAATTCTCATACTACTAACCATGGTCTTATGCAGGATCCAGGTATCAATCATGCCATGGCTAGAGAATTGCAAAAGCTAAAGGATATGATATCAAGTGTTCCGGGAGTAGTTAAACCTATCCCAGAGATTGCAGATTGGAGCCACAAGATATCTCGTTTTGCACCACCAATCTGTGATGCTGAGATACCCAAGAGATTCCATGTGCCAACAATGAAGTTGTATGATGGTTCAACGGATCCTGAAGAACACATAGCACAATACAGGGAGAGGATGGAAATCAATCCAATTCCAGAAAGGTTAAAAGAAGCATGTCTGTGCAAGGGATTCGGATCCACTCTTACTGGATCAGCTCTCAAATGGCTGCTAAGTCTTCCTCCCTATTCTATTACCTCATTTGCTAACCTAGTTAACTTGTTTAATAATCAGTTTTCTTGTAGTAGAAAATTTGAACGATTAACTAGTGATTTATATAGGATAACCCAGGGTCATAATGAATCATTAAGGGATTACATTACCAAATTCAGTAAAGAATCCTTAGACATTCCCAACTTAGATATAGCTACGGCTGTTGAGGCCTTCAAAATGGGATTGCTTAGGGATTCGTCCTTCTACGATGATCTTGTTATGACACCATGCAGGAACTTAGATGAGGTAAGAACCCGAGCACTTAGGTTCATTTGGCTAGAGGATGACAAGAGGATCCAGGAGAGGTTAGCAGGATCCTCAAAGCAGGATAAGCAAGGATCCTCATTCAGGAACAACAAATTCAGATCCTACAACAGATCTGATAATCAGAACGTGCACTCTGTTGATCAAGAAGAGGATGATGAGGATTATCCTCCAATTTCTGAATATTGCTTTAGTGTTAATAACAATGAACTAATCCTTGCTATGCAGAACCTAGGTGATAAAGCTAGATGGCCGAGAAAGAATGATAGGCCGGCTGCAACTAAGGATAAATCAAAGTGGTGTGCATATCATGAAGATTTTGGGCACCTCACAGAAGAATGCATTGCATTAAGAAAGGAAATTGGATACTTGTTGAGCAAGGGGCATCTAAAAGAGTTGTTGGGAAGAAAAAAGTCAAGGACTCAGGATCCCGAAAGGATCCCTGAGAAGGCTCCAGCTCCTCCAGCAGATGCACAAGTGATAAACTTTATTTCTGGAGGATCCGACATTTGTGGCACATCCTTCTCAGCAGCTAAAAGGCATGCAAAGGAAACTAAAATGGATAATGGAGAAAGACCAGTTCGAACATCAAGTGTCTCCGAAGGAAAAGTCATAACCTTTGATGAAGAGGATCGTGTTGATATCCAGGATCCTCATCATGATGGTTTAGTTATTACTCTTTTCATATCTAACCATTTTGTCCGCAGGATCCTTATAGACGGAGGAAGTTCAGTGAACATTATCCAGCTTGATGTTCTAAAGAAGATGGGTATCCCTGAATCAGAGATCATACCAAGATCCTCCGTGCTCGTGGGATTTAGTGGCGAAACTAAGAACACCCTGGGGGACATTAAACTCCCAATATATATTGAAGGCTTACACTCTTATCAAAAATTTGGTGTTATTGACTGTTTATCTTGTTGTAATGTTATCCTTGGCAGGCCCTGGATACACGATATGAAAGCAGTCCCATCTACTTACCATCAATGTGTGAAGCTCCCTAGTCCTTGGGGAATAGTAAAGATTGATAGTGATCAACAGGAGGCTAAGAATTGCTACACTTCATCGATGAAACCAGCCTCGAAGTCAAGGGAGCAATAGCAATCAAGGTATCCTCCAAGGAATGTCTTGGAGGCCAGAGAGCAGGATGTGGTAGAAATCCTCATGGATCCCGATGATCCTGAATCCAAAATCTATATCGGGTCAGGGATCCTTGGCGAAATGAAAGAAGACCTCGTATCCTTCCTCAAAAGGAGAAAGACTACCTTTGCATGGAAACACGAAGACATGACTGGTATATCCAAAGATGTTATCACCCATAAACTTGGCATTGACAGATCCTTCAAACCAATCCATCAAAGGAGAAGAAAGTTTGCACCGGAAAGGAATGTCATTATCCAAGAAGAGGTAGAGAAATTTCTCCGGGCAGGTATGATTAGAGAGGTCAAGTATCCAAGATGGTTGGCCAATGTGGTTGTTGTTCAAAAGAAAAACGGAAAGTGGAGGGTATGTGTCGATTTTACCTATTTAAATAAGGCATGTCCCAAGGATCCTTTCCCTTTACCCCCCCATTGACTCCATGGTGGATGCAACTGCGGGTCATGAACTGTTAACTTTTATGGATGCTTCATCTGGATTCCAACAAATCCAAATGGAACCATCCGACCAAGAGGATACAGCCTTCATGACTCCAACTGGTATATACTGCTATATTGCTATGCCGTTCGGATTAAGAAATGCAGGTGCAACATATCAAAGGCTGGTGAATATGATGTTCAAGGATCAGATTGGACAAACTATGGAGGTTTACATAGATGATATGGTGGTAAAATCCTTAAAAGCTGAGGATCACCTAAGAGACTTGGAGGAAGCATTCGATATCCTTGACAAATATAACATGAAACTTAATCCTTCAAAATGTCACTTTGGTGTTAAAGCAGGTAAATTCTTAGGATATATGGTGACAAAGAGAGGCATTGAAGCTAGCCCGGAACAAATCAAAGCAATAGTGAACATCAAATCTCCGGCCAATGCTAAGGATGTTCAAAGGCTAACAGGAAGGATAGCAGCCTTGAACAGATTTATATCCAAGTCCTCCGAGAAGTGTAAAGAATTCTATGATATCCTAAGGAAGAACAAGAAATTTGAGTGGACGGAGAAGCATGAAAATGCTTTAAAAGCCCTCAAAGATTACCTATCCTCGGCCCTGGCTTTGATGAAACCAGAAAAAGGTGATGTGTTATCCTTGTATCTTGCAGTATCCTCAAAAGCAGTAAGTGCGGTCCTTGTTAAGGATCATCAAGGTACACAACATCCTGTCTATTATGTATGTAAAAGTTTACTTGATGCCGAATCCAGGTACTCACACCTTGAAAAGCTTATTCTTGCATTAATTATGGCATCTACCAAGTTAAGACATTATTTTGAAACTCATGTTATCATTGTTAAAACTAATTTTCCAATTAAGAATGTCCTCAGGAAACTAGAGATGTCAGGAAGGATGGCTAAGTGGGCAGTGAAACTGAGTGCATATGATATAAGATATGAGCCTAGGACAGCCATCAAATCCCAAGCATTAGCTGACTTTGTGGCTGATTTCAGTAGTGATTTACAAGAAGAAGCTGAACTAGAAGTCCAGCAGCTAGAAGAGACCAAGGATCCTTGGATACTTTATACTGATGGATCCTCAAATGTCAAAGGCACAGGGCTTGGAATACTACTAAAATCGCCACAGGGGGACATAATACCCCATTCTATAGCTTGTGAGTTCCAAACCACTAACAATGAGGCTGAGTATGAAGCCTTAATTGCTGGTTTGCAAATTGCAAAGCATATGGGGATCAGGTATCTTGAGGTACACGTAGATTCTTTGTTGATTACAAACCACTTTAATGGATCATATGCTGTTAAAGGTGAAAAGCTAACCAAGTATTTGGAGATAGTCAAAAGTTTGGCACTCTCTTTTGTTTCCTTTAGTTTGTCACAGGTACCAAGGGAAGAAAATACAGAGGCTGATGCATTGGCTAATTTAGGATCATCCTTGAAGATCCCGGAGGATATCAAGATCCCTATTATCCATATCCTGACCCCGGCTATTGAGGATCATGCGGCTATGGAGATAGGGAATGATTCTGAAATGATCCCTAGTGAGGATACTCGATCCCATTCAGGATCAGGATCATGGATCTCACCAATTATGAGATACTTACAACATGGAGAGATTCCTACAGGAGAAAACCCTAGGGCTTTCAAATCTAAGGTATCTCAATTCACAATTTTAAATAATATGTTGTATAGACGATCTCTTGCAGGACCATACTTGAGATGTATTGAGGATCCTGAAATCCAAGAAGTTTTAAAAGACTTCCATGAAGGAGATTGTGGAAACCACACTGGGGGCAGGGCATTATTCTCAAGGATCCTGAGGACAGGATACTACTGGCCAACCATGAAGAAAGATGCTGTGGAGTATGCTAAAAGATGTGATCCTTGTCAGAGGCACAGCAATATCCTTCATCAACCAGCTGAATTATTACATCCTATATCCTCTTCTTGGCCATTTATGAGATGGGGTATGGATATAGTTGGTAAGCTCCCTAAGGCACCTGGTGGAAAAGTATTCATGCTAGCTATGACTGATTACTTCTCCAAATGGATAGAGGCTGAAGCCTTTGCCCAAGTCAGAGAAAAGGAAGTTATATCCTTCATTAAAAGAAATATTATAACTAGATTTGGAATTCCTTCTGAGATTATATGTGATAACGGTTCCCCATTTATTGGGGGCAGAACCACTAACTTTTGTGACAGCTGGGGGATTAAGATGATAACATCAACACCAGTCCACCCACAAGCTAATGGCCAAGCAGAATCATCCAACAAGATCATCATCAACAATTTGAAGAAGAAGCTTGGATCCAAGAAAGGGAAATGGGCAGAAGAACTACCTTATGTGCTTTGGGCTGACAGGACAACCCCTAAGAATGCAACTGGTCAAACACCATTCTCTTTGGTGTTTGGGGCAGAATCAGTGATCCCAACAGAAATGGTGGTTCCAACTGCTAGAACAAGTACTCGTGATCCTGAGAAGAATAATGAAAACTTGGTTCAAGACCTGGATACTATTGAAGAAATCAGGGATATGGCTAGGATAAGGATGGCCAGTTATCAGCAAAGAATGGCTGGTGCTTACAACAAAAATGTCAGGATCAGGAGGTTTCAAGTTGGAGACATGGTACTAAGGAAAGCATTTCAGAATACCACCAATCCTGCTGATGGGAAGTTAGCTCCAAAATGGGAAGGCCCTTATTTGATTGAAGCTGAAGCAGGAAAGGGGGCATATAGATTGCTAACCATGGAAGGTGATTTGCTACCAAGAGCTTGGAATGCTGTCCACTTGAAGAAATATTTCATGTGAGCAGGATCCTCATGGCACAGATGATCCTCACGATTGGGATATCCTTAAAGGATCCTCGAAGTATTGGTGATCCTTACTTAGGTAATATCCTAAACTTGAACTATTTCGTTTCTTTATTTTCTCATATAAGGATAAGGATCATGTATCCTTTATCCATCTCTCATGTGAGTTTAAGTTTTGAAAGTTCAGGTATCCTTAGCTTAACATTGGTTATCTGCTGAAGCAATCCGTTCCTTGGGTTTAACCTCAGTTATTTGGGCTTGACCCCAGTTCCGCCTGTAGCGCACGATGATCCTGGTATAGTTCAAGGCTTTGGGACCAGTACTCGTTTTAGGGGCTGATAATTCCATTGTTCTGGCTTTGCTTAGGATCCTACGTATAATGGTAGACGTACCATACATCCGTTCCTAAGGTTTCTAACGTTTTCATGTTAGCTAAGGTTTCTAACGTTTTCACGTTAGCTAAGGTTTTGGCATTTTTATGCCACTAAGTTTGGATAGTCGCCAGTTAGGGCCATACTCCAGTTTACATACGATCCTTGGGCTTGTCCCCAGTTATCCTTGGGCTTGTCCCCAGTTATCCTTGGGCTTGTCCCCAGTTATCCTTGGGCTTGTCCCCAGTTGCTAATTCTTATTTTATATTGGCTTAGTCCCAAGTGATGCTCTATTTCAGGTTCTTGAAGATAGGCAACTAGGGATCCTTGATCCTCACTTTATTCTAAGGTTTATCTTATAGTTATCCTTATTAAGGTTAGGATCCTAACTTGGATCCTCAGGTATGATCCTTAACCATTTTTAATTCTATTCATTATTTATTTGAACAACCCTTATATTTGACAACTGAACTTATGATTCTTAAACTATATCACTTTTTAGAACTTATCGGTTATGGGATATGTGATCCTTGATCATGTCCTAAGCTTTCTGTATATCTTTTCTGATTTTTTAAGGCTTGATAAGTATAAACAAAATAAATTTTACAACAGTTGGAAAGTAAGACATTATAAAGGATAACAATACAAGATAAGCGACAAAAGGTTAAGTTTTATTTATTAACAAAAAGACTAACCCCTTAAGGTTGTCAAAATTGCCAACCCACATTTCTACCAGCAAAATGTGGCCCGTCCACATGGGTTGGCAAAGGGTGTCCATTGTTTACGGGTCTTTGTAGTGCAGAAAATAAAAGACGGAAGGATAACGAGTGGCTTCATCCCCCAAACAGAGGATCCATCCACCACCCATTATCCTGCCTATTGTTCACAGGATCATACATGATCCTTAATCCTAAAACCTACTGTTCAAGTACAACCCATCATTGTTCAACAAAAAACACCATAACCAAAACAAACTATCAAACTTAGAAAATTGGGCTCCGGCTGCGTCTAGAAATGTCCTTCATCGCCCAATCCTGCAGCCTAAACCTTCGCTGCATTGTCACCACCAGCTCCACTTGTTTCACCACCTTCACCTTTGCCTCCAGCTTCAATTGTCAGGATCTCTTCAACCTCCTCAGCCTCTTCATCGTCCAGTTCAGCAAACCTTGCCTTCCAACCTTCAATATCCCAGGTGCTCTTGTCAAAAGCAGGATCCTGAGCTTCCAAGGCCATTTGAAGCTTGGTCTTGTACATTGTAATGGCGGCAGAGATTTTGGCATCTTCGGTGATCTCACTCTTCTCATAGTCAACATTGACCAGCACCTTGGCCATCTGCTGTTTGGTATCCCGAACTTCTTTCTAAAGATCAGCAATTGTGAGATCCTTTAACACCGCAACCTGCTGGAGATCGGCAATCTTCCTATCCTGATCCTCAACGTGGCCCACATAGTCCTCAATCTCTGCGAATTTCTGCAAAAAGAAAAAGGTCAGGATCATGTAATCAGCAGGATATACCAGCAGGATATATCAACAGGATATATGAGCAAAGACAGTGATCCTCACCTCATTAAAGTACTCAAGGAATTGATGACGGATCAGAGGCAGACCCTGCAGATCCCCAGCTTCAGAGGCTTTTCTCTTCTTGATTGCCTTCCCTTTGAGGGGTGCTTTGGGGACCGAAGCTGTCGGACTAGTGGGAGCTTTCCTCTTGGAAAATCTGACAATGGTGAGATCAGCAACGTTGAACTTGGAAGCGGACTTGGTAGATTTTCCGGCACCTACACAATCAAAATAAGATAAGTATCTTTTATTAATTCATATTTCACTATATATTTAAATTTTAGACAATGATACTTACTTGACATTGTGACAGAGCCTGAGGATACCTCCTGTGAATCTTGGGTTGTTGTCTTGAAAGTTCTTGTCTCAGGGTCAAGTTTCTTGAAGGCAAGGAGCCTTTCCTTAGCAGCAGGGGACAGTTTGAGGTGTGAGACGGTGATAGCTGCATAAAAAGAAAGCAAAAATATGAGTTATCCTTACATCAAAAGAAAGTTCCTGGTGATCCTTCTCAGGATCCTCCATCCTACCATGGGTAGCCCATTTTTTAGGAAGATCCTTTCCATCCTCAATGGAATCTCTCTTGACAAAAAAGAAACGCCGCTTCCAATTAGCATCATTCTTGGTGGCTTTGAAGATCGGGTGTTCCTCACCGGGTTTACGTTTGAACAAATAACGGTGAGAGCCAAAGGTGGTAAGATCATACAGTTCTCCCAGCTCCGCCATTCCTAGATCTATTCCCTCCTGATCGATGATCCTTTCAAGGGTGTATAAAACCCTCCAAATCATCGGCATGGCTTGAACATAAGAGATGCCGGTTAGTGAAAAGAAAGATTGGGTGAAGGTTGGAAAAGGATAAGAATAGCCTATGGTGAACGGAGTGACGGGGAAAGCAACCCACTTATCGGAGATATGATCGCTCAAGGCATTGGGATCAAAAGGCCTAAATTCGGTGTTCGCCGGGAAGCAGTGGCGGATCCTATCTATCTGAGCATCATTGAAGAAACAGCGTTCTTTAATGGAGTCTTCAATAATCCCCTGGCTTTTCGGAGGACTGTTCTTTGGGTGATCCTTGGCCGGTGAACTTCGGAGCAACATTTTCGAAGAGACGGTGATAAAGAAAGAAAAACAGAGTAAGAGAGGAAGAAAGAGGAGAAAGAAATACCTGATTGATCGTCGATTGAGAATATAAAGGGAGTTTCTTTCGAATTTGAATGCATAATGATCCTATCTATATCTCTATTTATAATTATGATTCTGCAGGATTGTCACTTCCGTGACATCATCATCGCAACGGCTAGTTCTATTTTAACGGCTATATATCCGTTAGTTAGTTGCGGATAAGATCAAGAAAATATAACTCGTTAATTTTACAAATTACTCCTTATATTTTGGGGGCAATTGTTAGGGGAGGATTTTCTAACAATTAGTGATCCTTATTCATTATCCTAATTAGTGATCCTTACTTCTGTGACAGGTGGTGATCCTCAGAAGGGCTTTAGGATCAGGATCATGGATCACTTTAAGGATCCTCGTACTGACGATTGTTTACTTATGTTTTGTAGCATCTCGCAGGTATAACAAGCTTGACCAAGTCTTGGCGACATTCCTGGAGAATATTCCCAAACTATTCTGCATGTGCTTGACCAAAAATAGACGTTGTGGAGAACGTGGAGGCATGGCACGAAAGTCGGATAGTTAGTTTGGTAGTTAGATTTCTATTTTAAAAAGGGGTAACGAGCTAGTAGAAAAACACTTAGGCATTTTTTGCAGCTACACACACTCGTATACTCGCACACTCGAAGCTCTCGACGAACACACATTCATTTTCACTCATTTATACACATTTCACGATAGTGATCCTTGTACCTAGCTCGTTACTATCCGAAGTTGTAAACATTTAATCATTTATTTGAGCTTGGTGATCGGTAGTTTCCATCACCCGGGGTTTTTTGTGCCGGAGATCAACTCTTGATCAAGGGCTTTTTCCCCGTATAAATCCTTGTGTTGTTTGTGCAAATCTACATTGAAGTGATCCTCATCGCTATTACACATTCTAAGCATCATTCCCCGAAACAGAGAGTTTGGTTGTATATCATAAACATAATTTTTGACCAAAACAGTAGGGATGAAGACTTAGCAGCCATTTAAGAGCTGATCTTGTTAGTGTGGATCCAAAACCCTTGCATATACATGCTTCTTTTAACCTTTCAGGGATGGGGTTGATCTCCATTCTCTTCCTGTATTGAGCTACGTGCTCTTCCAGATCAGTCGTACCATCGTAGAGCTTCATGTTTAGTGTTTGAAACCTCTTTGGTATCTTTGCATCACAAATAGGTGGTGCGAAACGAGATATCCTGTGACTTCCATCTGGAATCTCAGGAATGGGCTTAACCACTCCTGGAACACTGGATATCATATCCTTGAGCTTTTGTAATTCCCTAGCCATGGCTTGGTTGATTCCTGTATCCTACACAAAGCCATAGTTAGCATTATGGGAAGTATTTAAAGTGTAACCTCCTGATGGATTCAAGGGTGGAATTCCTGATGTGAATCCATATTGATGTGATTCTGGCATGATTGACGGACCAGATGAAGCAATAGTTTGCATAGGTATGAAGTCTCCCAAATGAATCTCTGAACTTCTGGGTTGTACACTCCTTAAGGATCCTTGATCCTGAAAGATGTTGGATCCTTGATTCACCGAAGCTGGGGGTTTTGGAGGATAAGATGAGGATCCTTGAACCTGAGAGGAGGATCCTTGACCCTGAAATGAGGATCCTGGATACTGAGAGTAGGATCCCTGGGCTGTCTGCACGCCCATGTATCCTCCTGAACTAGAGAAGGATCCTAGATGCTGGAAGGAGGATCCTTGAGGCTGACGAGAGGATGCTGAAGGCTGGAAGTAGGATCCTTGAGCCTGTGTCATTGCCGATGATCCATAGCGTATACTCGATGATCCACCCTAGTATTGAACGCCTGATGCTGTGGAGTGCTGGGTAGTTATGACTGGAGAATCAAAATTCAATGATCTAGGCATCAATGGAGAGTGATCCTCCACTGATCTCTTCAATTTCTTGATTTCATCAATCTCTCGAAGGATTCTGTCATTAGTTCTGTCCTGCTGCTGCATGTAATCTTTTATCTGCAAAATCAAAGAATAAAGATCATTGTTATTGGGACCAGAAGAAGCAGCAGTAGTTGGTTTTGAAAAAACGGGGGTTTGTTTCTTCGCAGCATTCTCAGCATTCTTCTGGGATCCAGAAGGTGCAGGAGGCAAAGGTGGAATGCCCTGTGTAGAGGTGATCATCGGCATGGAACTTGAAGTGTTTTTCGCTTGAGAAGCCATGTAGTTGAAGATAATGAAGAGAAATGAACAAAATTTCTCAGAATTGAAGCACCAATTACCCCACGGTGGGCACCAAACTGTTTTGGTCAAAAATCACACAAGGATAACGTAACCAAATCCGATTTTGTGTGGTGTGATGCTTGGTTGAATGATCAAATGTATAAACAATGAATTTATGATCTCCGCCACAAAAAACCTCGGATAGTGAAAACTATCACTATCAAGTATATTGAATAAACAAGTTTACAACTTTGGAAGTATTGAGCTTGATACAATGAGTTCTAGTGTGTGGGTATTCGCGAGAGAGAGTATCAGAAGTGTTGTTCGTTAATCAGAGTGCAAAAAGTGTTTCTAAAAATAAGCTCAATACCCTTTTAATCTTAGCTAAAAATATCCTAACTAACTATCCGAAAAATCAGCCCATCACCCACGATCACCACTAACGGTCACTAGCTCGTGCACATGTTGAAAATATAGAGCATGTTCCCCAGGAATCTCGTGTGGAATAAGTCTTCTTCGAAACATACCTGCAAAACAAGCCAAAAGGTGATGGAAACAATTGTTAGTTTAGAATAACAATGAGGATCTTGGATCCTTATTCTCGCAGCGTCTCTTGAGGATCCTTAATTCAAACTGAACTGATGATCCGTGATCCATGCTACACTTGAGGATCCGTGATCCATAAGCTGTAAAATTCTATCCCTAACACAAGATAATAGAAAAAAGTGCCATCTTTATATAAACGCCATTGGAAATTCAAAATGCCATAATTACAGCCATAAAGATGAGACATGTTACAGCTATATAAACAAATGAAGCCGAAACAAAAAACAGTAACTACATACAGTAAAATGAAGCGACGGGAACATTATTACTAACATTTATTATATTAAAAGCCACTACATGGGAAATTTAATTTATTTATCTTTTCAAAAAGCCATAATTAACTGTCACTTTATAGGACTACATCCTACATGGCGGAAAAAAGTCATTTTAAAAGCAGACCATGATAACACATCTTAACACGCCAAACATTGTCTAAAATGCCACATATTGTCCAAAACGCCAAAAAACTTAAAAAAATGGCTAAGGTTATTGCATGGAGATTTGAAAAGTCGGAGAGACGTTTCATCCTAAAGTTCTCTGATAGGAGAAGGGTGAAGGTGAAGGTGAGGACAATCAAAGCCATACTTAGTATGGATGAAGGGGTTCAGAGGGATATTATGACCCTTGGGGTTCCAATGGCCAATGATTTTGAAAGATTACCGAACAGTAATAAGAAGATTGGAGAGAAAATTTCAAGAAGAAGAAGAAGATGATGATGATATTGACGACACTCCTCTACCAACAGTTAGGAGTTGGGTGGTGCATAAAGAAGCAGAAAGGTTGAAGTAACTTATCAACACGGGGTGAAATATTCATTACAGATGGAGGAAATGTTGAAGACAGAGATGCTATATCTCCTTGAACAACTCTGTGATTTAGCACCTTTGAACGATCCAAGATCAAGCGTTGCAGTGATATTCAAGTATAGGCTGCAGCAAAAAAGAGACGAGATGATGTCGTTATACGTCAATCTAAAATATGATGATGATGAATCTGAAAAAAGTGAGGAACAAAGCGATTGGTACAACTCTGATGTAATCCTATACACAGAAGACTATTAGTTTATTTTGATTTCGTATTATTGTAATCTTATGAAATATTAATGAATGGTAATGAATTATTAACAACACCAAAAAATTGACGTAGGAAACGCCATAACGCCAAAAAAAGTATCTATATGACACCAAAACAATTAATTCAACGAGACAGATAAGAAAAACGGTAAAACGCCATGTAATTAATGAATCTAATTAACGCCAAAATAAGCTTAGACGCCAAAAATGAAGCAACATGTGACAGACGAAATTGGGAAAAAAGAAGATTGAAAAGATAAAAAAACCCCTCACACCCTGATTATATCCCGCGCCACGTGTTCCATCAGGATGCGTTCTCACCGTTCTCACACTTTAGGACATTTTCCCCTAAACACATTTCATTATATACATATGATGTATTATTATATGGACGTATACCACTCGTCTAAAGTACACATGTTGCATTTGATTACTTTGTATGCATCGAACGAAACTTTTTTTTTTCCTGTAAGAACCGATCTACTTAAGGGAGGATCAAATCCAAAGTGATTTTCAACTAAAAAGAGTGAGATATGCTTTTCATTCATAGATCAACGATTGACATAACCAACGGATCGCTCAAGGAGTTTTTTTCACTAATACCGTTATAATCCTGTCGAAACACTCTTAAAAGTTATTGAAATGTGTCACTAATGGATCAATGATGAGATCTTCAATGGCTGCAAGCCAATGGTGGAAATTTGTTTTTAAGTAGGGATGATTTTATAAAAATTAGTTGTAATTAAACACTGATCTGTTATGAATGCAACCATTTTATGGACCAACCCAATGTTTATGGGCTTTAGGCTTTTAGGGATTCTATTGTACTAGTTTTTATATACTATGTATATGTCAGATGAATGAATAGATTGAATCAATTTTCTCCCTATATTTCTCTCTTGTTCATAACACGTTATCAGCACATTGCTCTAACCATTTCCATTAATTCTTCTGTAAAGACTCTCCACTCCCTTCTAATTTGTTATGTTTTCGATAACATATCTATTCAAAACATATCAACCTCTTTATCCATCTATTGGTACGAGTAAGATGAAGATATCAAGGGATATTCAGAAAATTACCATGCATGTTATTGAAAAACTAGATCATGTGTTGCATTTTCCTTTTGATTTTGCCTCTACCCAACAAGCAGAGGTTGGCTGTATCCATCAATTGAGGTAACAATTCGATCCTTTTTCGGTGATTAAATGCGTAATATGTATATCCTACATATATGGATATACATGATATAAATTTACCGTTATAGTTCTGCGCCTTAATTTTTGGTTTCCGGCCATGAAGAGTATGCAAATTAGAAACTAAAAGTCAAGAAGATAGAATCATAGAATACAAATCTAAGATATCCAGAAATCAAATCTATGAAATCCCCACATGAATTTTTTTTAGAGGTTGAACATATAAGTAAAACTATAGTGGTATGATTAAAAAAAAGATTTTGGAACGAGTCGGTTTCGATGAATTCGTTGGCAAAACCGTTGGTGACGTTACCAGGAAATTCTATTTTCCAGGATATAACTTTGACCTAGTCTTGCATGATATATTTTACTTTATTGTGAAATTAATTATTAAATGCTCCATCAGTTATTATTTCATTTAAAACGTTCTTAATGGTTTGTGTAGGGTAGAAATAATGATAAGATATAACTACGATTTCTGTGTTCTTTTACAAGTTTTAAGAATATGCTTAGAATTAATAGCACCCTATCATATATATAAAAAAAATTATCTTAGCATTAAATAGAATAATTGTCCATAATGAGTTGGTTTATTCATAAAGTATATCAGATTTGTTTTGAATAATAATAAAAAAAATCACCGGTTAGATAGTTATATAAAACATACATACCTTAATGATTTCACTGAAATCACGGTTGTCATCATCATTAACAATAAATCGGTTCCCATGGCTTCCGCCGGAGAAAACCGATTATGAACGGGAAAATAGGACTGGTGGTTACGATCATGACAAAGGTATTCATTTATCAATTAATACTATCATTAATAAAAAGTCAAGTCAACAAAGGTGAGCCCGTGAGATAATTCGTAACTCATACATCTCTTTGTTTTTATATCATTAATAATTAATAATTAATTAACATGGCATTACCATAAATTAATACTATCATTTATTAACCTCTTATGATTTAATTATATATTAAATTTCAAATTTCTTTTATTAAACATCCCTTTTCTTTCAAGAGTTTTCTAACCCTCTATTTTTAAAGATAACATAGGCTATGTTAGAGAAATCTCATGTAAGCTAATAATTTGCTTTAAAGCTGGGTTTTGGATATTGTGTTAGTTGGTTATACCACCATTCATTTATAATACATCTATAGCCTACGCATGATGCCATATAGAGTTATTTTTTTTAAAGATTATCTATATGATTTAGTTGCGTTTTATTATAATAGGATATGTACCTCGAAAGTTTTATATTTGTGATGACCAGATCCAATTCATAAACACTGACTTTCTTGAAGTTTAGTTTTAAGATATAAATTGTAAGGGCCATAGATGTAGTTGTTTAATGACTAGTTACCCATGTATGAGATTTGTCTTTATTTTTAATATAATAGAATTAAAGGTAGATTGAGATGTTAAGCATTTTAGTATACCTTATTAAACATAAAATGTAAAAAAATCTTGCATATCATATGTGACAATAGTACATAAGTTGAGCCCGCAACTCTTATGCCCATACACTTCTACATATAAAGATGTTTATTAGTGTAATTAGTTATTTGAATCCCAAATGACGTGATGTGGTCAATGTACCAATGATTATAAGTATTCAAAATATTTGAAAGACAGACAACCACAAAATGGGAAGAAATGTCAATCATAAAAACTTGACTTCTACCAAATTTATACAAATTCACACTTCCAAACTTGAGTTTGTCGCACTCGACGCCTCCGGACACTACTACCTCCCCTAGACTCTAGATACTAAAATATAGCAAATAGCCTAGAAGAAACAATCTATGACGGGAATGAAACTTCTATACAAGCAAGAGTTAAAGCTAGGATCTTCTCTATAACAAGCCTTATAAATATCTAGACAGATAATCTCTTTCCATTAAGAACCTCAAAGATATGCATGACCACCAGAAGTCGGTTGTCCTCCAAAAGGTCGACATAAGTTTTATCTATTTGCAATTGTAAATTTTTTTTCAACTCTTAGATTACATCAGAATTGAAATTACGTCTCACAAATCACATGCTCTCTCAAAACAATATAGAGAATTTTTTTTTCATAATACTCGAAAGTCATATCACATCTTCTAAACCGCATAGCAAAATTGAAAGCTCATACTTAAATACTATACAAGTTGATTCAGCGGTGCTAGTCATTCCCTGAAGCGAATGTGGCAATTTTTTATGCTAATAAAGGAGTAAAATAGTTATTCAGCCCCAGTAGCGGCCATATGCGTGGAAGATCATGATCAAACCGGACATCAATGAGTCAAACATACAAAATATAAGTCAGTCGCTAAGGGGGAGGTTCGTTAAAATGGGAAAATAAACACCCATTTAGCTACCACAAATATGGGTGACACATGTCCGGTATACGCCAACACTAAAGAAATATTGTTATTAGTTGTCTCTAGCAATGACAATTATTGATACTATTTCACTGTTAGTAGCATATCAAATGCCCCGGAAGAGCATCAACATCTTATTCCTAAATATCAAATTTTATAATTAATTATGCCTCATATTCTAGTATATCCTGAAGAAAGTTACTAAGTTTTCAAATATGTTTGAATAAACGATCATCACATTGGAATGATGACAAAGAAAAATGATATTGAATATCTCCAAAATTGCATATGTCAATATAGCAAAAAGATCATATTAGAAAACCAAAGATTTACCAACTAAAATATGTTGCTAGAAGAAAAAAAATCACACAAAGTCAAAAAAAAAAAATGGTGAACAACCAGAAACTACCAGAAAAATACATGTTCACCATACGACATGGCCATATAGCATCATGATAAGCTAAACAATCAAACGTGCTAACTAGCACCTCTAAATAATCTAAAAGCATTGCACCCAAAATGCCTTATCATATGTGTAGTTAGTTTTTTTTTGGCAAATAATTTTTTTATACCCTTCCAAAAAAAAGGCTCCTACAAACAATCCCTCTTATATGGGACCTTTGAAATATACGGATGTCTAAACTAAGGCATTCATACATGGTTACATGTGAGTTTTCAGCTACCCGTATGTAGCATACGCCCAACACTATGGAACGTTGGTCTTTGACATGGTTTAACGTTGCTCTTTGACAACACAGTTGTAGGGACCATTGTTGGGCACAATGCGAAGTATAGTGAGTGGCATGCTTAGTCGAGACAGAATTCGTCTATTAATGACTATAAAATCAATTCAAAACCAACTGCTTATCACAAATACTCCCCCATTATAACTTGTCTCCTGAAGCGAACCAAGTTTCCATTCTTTATTCTAGGTTGTGAAGCCTATGTACCAATAGCACCACCATAACATGTGAAATGGGATGTGTACACAGTATCCCAAGTCTTAGGGGGAGACAAGAAAATGAAAGACTGGCAACACAAGAAAATGCATCATCATTATTGAATTTAGACCCCTGGAGTGGTCAATATAAAACTGAAGTCCAGAGGAGCGTAAATTTGCAAATAATAGCAAATGAAATACGAGATGCATTCACAAACACAAACAGAGTGACAAGGTCACATATACCAGCACTTAAATCACCTACTCAAATTTAAGTAATCACAAAATGATTACCATATTAGAAAAAAAAAGTGGGAAGTAAACTCGGTTCCAATATATAAATCCCACAAATACGAAAAGAGTAAGGCAACGCAGTTGGTGTAATCCCAGAAGAGGTTGCTGATAAAATCCTAAAAGAGATTAACGAAATCCTGGAAGATATTAACGAAGCCCCAGAAGAGGATAAGGGAGTTCTTGAAGAAACTCAGTTATCAAACAAGTATGAGATCTCAATGACTTGTGTACAAAATAGTACAATATGGAACCGTAATGAAACACGCGTGAAATGATATATTTGCATACGCTATAGAAATAAATGTAATCGATGAAAAGGGTTACAAACATGAAACTGTGTGAGAGTGCACACACAGAAATAGCCAAAACGGCTCAACGACTTAATGGTTGAATTAAATTCGCTCAACAAACAAAACGTTTTCGAACCTGTCATTTGAACACCTTTAGATGTTAAACCAGTAGGTTATAAATGGGTGTCTTTAAATTAAAAGAAACGTAAAGAATGAGATTTTGTGATGAAAGGTACGACTTTTAACATAAAGATTTTTCCCAAATCCCAGTAGTTGATTATGAGGAAACGTATACCCCTGTAGTGGATACGATAATCTTTAGATGTTTAAGCGACCTCGTAATCTCAGAATGGACTTCAGATAAAACTTATGGATGTCGTCACCATATACATGTACGAGACAATTGTAAATGGCATCTGCATGAAAATCCCCAAAGGATTAAAATGCCCAAAGCATTATTAAACAATAACCCCATATGTGTTATATAAATCTTAAAGGGAACATTGGTCCTACGTGATATAGTTAACTTAGCTGATTTTGAAATCAGGCGCTCATATCTACTTATTAAGATTTCACTCTTAATGTTCAATTTAATTGCATTTTACAGTGATGATGTAAACATCATCGTGAGGAACTGTCAAACTAAAGACGGAAAATTTTGAAGGACTTTTACACTATGTAGTTCTCGACCCACAGTTCGAGTATATATATGTACAACTTTTTCTTATCAATCAGACTACATCCAGAAGAGGTTATATAGATAAAATTCAATTACGAGTACGCTAATGGTTGTCGGATTGCTTGAAATATGGAAATGATTTTTATCGTCCCTAAGAAGAGGATGGATAATTAATTGGTCTAGAAGTACCATATTTAATTGTGATCGGAACATTGATGTATCTTGCAAACAAGACGACACATGGTATTGCGTTCTTGATAGCTGTATTGGCAAGATTACAGTTCTAATTTAACATGTTGCACTATTTTTCCCTTCACTAGGTTTTTCCCATTTGGGTTTTTTCCTAATAAGGTTTTTAACGTGGCAACTAACTGATCCAGTAGCATGAGTTTATCTTTATCTTGTAGGTCCCGAAGTGCCAACTTAACATCATTCTGAAGCATGTTGTTAATAATGTATAATGCGCTATACTCTTTTTCCTTAGCTACGGTTTTGTCCCACTAGGTTTTCCTAGCAAGGCTTTTTACGAGTCATAATTATAAAGCGCATTAATTGATAAGTTGATATTTCTACATGACTCGAAACACCGATTGATCCATAAGAAGAATCTGAAGTCCCGTTATGCAGATACAATTTTATTTATGAAGGTAGAAGATTTCAACATACTCAAGGAGAATGTAGATTAGAGATGATCAAGGGAAGTCCAAGTTATACCGTATGAAGACGATGCAAGCTGCACCACTCAAATTCAAAGAAGACTAGATCAAATATCAAGTTAAGCACTTGGTAAAAAAAGATAGGATTCCACATCATCAAGATATAAATGCAAAATTGAGGGGGAGTAATATACACACTGTACTCTTTTTCCTTGACTAATTTTTTGTCCCACTGGGTTTTCTTAGCAAGGTTTTAATGAGGCAGTATAACTGATCCTTATCGGTCCTGAAGAATCGAGCCAATATCTTCCAATGTATAATGTTGATAGTGTATAATATAAAATATCTGAGGGGAATTGTTATGAATGCAACCATTTTATGGCCCAACCCAATGTTTATGGGCTTTAGGCTTTTAAGGATTTTATTGTACTAGTTTATATGAGCCCCGCTTGCGGTCTGCTCATATAATGTAATATATGTGTGGGCGCTCGGGGGGGCAAAAGCAAAAGTGCACTAATTTTTAACGTTATTTTACTAATTTCGTGAAAATAACGTTAAAAAGAGGGGATCGTTAATCAGGCATCATGTGGTGGCGTTGATAGCCGAAAGACAAGGGGGTACATGCACCAATTGGCGTTTGTCTCAATTGCTGAGTGTTATGTGCCTTATGTCCAAGGCTTGATGCAAAACCACAATCGAGCCGGGGGTCTCATTGGAAGCAGCCTCTCTATTCCTACGGGGTAGAGGTAAGGCTGTCTACATCCCACCCTCCTCAGACCCTACCTTAGCTTTGCTATAGGTGGGATATACTGAGTACGATGATGATGATGATGATTGTACTAGTTTATATATACTATGTATATGTCAGATGAATGAATAGATTGAATCAATTTTCTCCCTATATTTCTCTCTTGTTCATTACATGATCATTGTTATATATGTTTTTAATTATTACATTCTTCTTGGTTTCTAACTATTTCACTATGGTTTAACAATAATAATTTGAATAGCAATTTTGTACATGATAACTTTTGCTATCCCGTTGAATATGCATATCCTTATTATGAATAAAGTTAAGTTATTATTGACTAAAAATATAATCAAAAAGTCATCAACCCTTCCCTACTTGATTATGTAAAATGAGGCCGTAAAGATAAAAGGAAAGAAGGAAGAAGAAAAGATGTACAAATCTTTTAGTGGAGAAAGGCTCCCGGAAGGTTGACACGACCATGTGTGAAGGGAAGATGTGTGCATATGTTCAATTTTAAAGTCAATACATTGATAGGCGTTGCATGTCGATTTGTTTTGAGTGTCTTCCCTTAAAAAACATTATACGTGCAATCTTCATTCTAAATGCTCGATTTTAGGTGTATCAGTGTATGTATGCATATTGTAGCTATAATAGATTAATAGTTCTTTGTTAGATATATTAATATTATGAAGATGTAACATGTACATACGCATATATTATTTGAGTGTTTATCATTCATGAAATTGTTGTATATAAAATATTCATTTTGACACACACATATAAATGCTGAGGATACAATGGTTTTATGTTTGGACATATAACAAACTGGGAGGAGCTTAGGGGGTGCACCTGCCCCTCAAATGCTTCGGTTAAAAGTGTAAAATCTCTGACTTTTCGTCCGAAATTTTAAAAATTATCTAGTATCCCCCCCCCCCAACTATTTTGCATAAATGTTTATACAATATATAAATTGGGTCCCGTGATTTTCTGCCCCCTCGAAACTTTTGGTCAAGCTCCGCCAGTGTTGATAGCCATGATAGGAAATAATGTACCTAAAAGACAAACAAGGAAAACATAGGTATCCAAACACTTTAAGGAACTTGTACTTCAGACAAAAAAAAAGAAGAGTTTTTCACGAGATCGAGTTTCAAACACTTGTGGAGTTTCATAAAAAGAACAAGGGAGAAAAAGGATTGATTTTTAGGATTAGATCAAATACAAAGACTCCCAACTGTAATAAAGGTACAAAGACTTCTAAAAAAACCCACCACCACCAAAAAAACCTAAACACCCGCCACCACCCAAAAACAAGACCTAGAAAAGGAAATAATAGAAATCTTTGGCTGGCCTATCGGTGGACAAATCTTTTTAAGATCAAGTCATTGGCAATATATATAAAGAGACGATAAGAAAGCTTTGTTTAGTCTCGTTCAATTTTTATGAAAGTTTGGTTGATTATAAATGACAAAACACAAAAGAACAATAGCAGAATATATAGAGGGAGGGCGAGAGACAGAGAGGAACCAAGTTTGCTCCATCGACACTAGGACAAAGGATATAAAATGCAATTTTGCATATAGTTAGTTAAAAACATAATTTGTAATTTTTGTTCTACCATAAATGATTATTGGCCACAATTATATAACAATTACAGGTCGTAAATATGGATTCCTTTCATATTAAGATCATACATAATAACAAAATAGCTTGTGGAGCAATAGGTGAGAGCGACTGAGATATCTTCTCTCTGAAGCTGCTGAGATGAGAGAATGCGGGACTGATGAGGATTGGTTAAAGTCCGTATTATGATTACCTAACTATTTGTTTTTTTATTTAGTATTTTTTAATTTATTGGTTAAAGCCTCTATTATGATTATCTTTTTTTTTGTACGACAAATTTGGATCATTAACGGACCACTGGAATATTATCGTGCCACCAGCGGAACCACACGATCATATCGATCTCCACTAGGCATAATGACTATACACCAATTCAGGAGGAAACCCAATAGGCCAATAAATATGGGAAAAACCCCCCTTGTGAGAATCGAACCGAGGACCTATTGGTCCCAAAGTCTTATCCACCCCCAAGATACCACTAGGCTATAAAGCCATGGACCCCTATTATGATTACCTAACAATTTGTTTTTTATTTAGCATTTTTTTTTTTTACTTTATATACCATTTTTATTTAAAACAAAATAAAAAAAACGTAATTTCAATAAAATAAATAAAAGATTACAAACTACTTAAAAATAAAAACTACAAAGTTACTTAAAAAACAACAAACTTAAAAATAAAATAAAAACCTACTAATTTTGCTTGGATTTTTGCTTTATGAGCCTCTAAAATTACTCGGTCCTCCTCTGGTATGTGAGAAAAAGCTCGAGAAACTTCATATCTTTCTAAATTTGTTTCTCCATTTTAAGTTCGTGTTCTTTTTCCTTGATCGAGAGAAGCCGAGTGAGTCTATCATCGAACTCGTCCAACCTTGATGGGCCATCCGATGGCGTTGACGAGGAGGTGTCTCGTGATCGTGCTGTTGTCTTACTTCTAACCCTACCCTTTGGTCGTGGAAGCTCTTGGGGTTCCTCAAAATTCAATCATCCAACTTGTCGTTTAAGTTAACAGTAGTACGAGCATCCGACTCAGATGGTGCGCTACTCGTTGTTGATTTGGACCGTTTTAGGTCGTTGGGTCAAACAGTGGTACAAGATGCCAATTTGGAGATTTGCAAAGAAGCTCCCAAGAAGGTATCATCGTAAACGGATGCCCATGATATATTGGTTGTAGGCGGCAGTCGTGTTGTCCACGTCGCTTGAACTGTTTCTTCTTGTGTGATTTTTGACGTGGTTATTGTATATGTTGTTGAAGTTGTTAATCTTAGTGAGCTTTGCGGTCCACTTGCCCAAATACGAATCGGGTGTACGATATTTTCACCACGACTCATTGTGACGAAAAACTTCTCACGCATTCGTCTCCAAAAGACGACTATATCTTGGTTGGTTGCTATAGTTTCAAAAAAAAATTTAATTGAAATTAGAACCAACAAAAAAAAATTATATTTATAAAAAGTTAATAGAGAAAAATTACAAACAATTGGATCCTCTGACACGTCAAGCCATGCTCATGCCAATGCAAGTTCTTCGGTAGATGTCCACCTCTCGATCGTTTTAGGAGCACGTTCGACATTCTCGTTCTTCTTACGGTGCTTCTTACTCGTCCACCTCTTGAGGAAGTGGGTTGGGTTTCGGGTATGTTTTGGGTTTGCGATATGGGCCGTTGTAACGCCTTGCTTTTTCGCACATTCCCTAATTAGAAAACTTGTCGTATATTTCTACTTTCGGAAATCCGTCTCCTTTGTAATCGTAATTCATTTCAAGCCATTGTAAATCCGAGACTTCGATTGTAGTAAAAAAATTGATCTTTTATACGAAATTCATGTTGTTTATACTTAATGCATACTTATGAAGATTAACTCGCAAACAACTACCATGTGTTCGTGATTCTTAAACAAACATTTGGTCACATTTTGCAAGATGCAAATTCATGTTCTTTACGCTTATTTGATACCTCAAGTCACATGTCGTACATACTTGTTATATTGGTTTGTTACACATACTTATGCATAACATATTTTTTTTACTCTTACTTTAATTCATGTTGAATATACCTTTAGGCTTTGATACATGTTCAATACACACTAGACATTGTAGGACATGTTAACCATATATAAAATACATCGTATTTATACATTTTACATCATTTAAACAACAAAAGAAAAATATAAAAGCTGCCAAACAGCCCTTGCAATTCAGCCATATATTGCTGAATTATTTCTCTTTTTTATTGCTTAAACTCTCACCTACTTGTATTAAATGCCAACCCAAATTAACCCTAATCATCCCCCCTATAAATACCACTTATAACCAGCCTCCCTACCACTTTTGCAACACTAAAACACTCTCAAACTCTCTCCAAATCGCAGCTGATTCCAGAAGTTCGAGCAGATTGATACCTTCACACAAAAGTGAGCATAACTCACTCATTTCTTAACGTTTTTGCTTGATTCTTTTTCCTACTTACTTGGATTAACCTTAGGAATGTTTCCATTTGTTTTCCATGGAAAACTAGGGCCTGGAACGTCGCCTAGAAGGCTCCAAAGTTAACTGCAACTTTCTGTTTTGAATCAAACTTTGTTAAAACCTGCTTAAACTTGAGTTATCTTATCTCAAACCTACGTCTTTATGCTTATAACCACATCTATGGTTAGTTAGGCTTAAAAACAAGGTTGAGACACGTAAAATCAGAGGTGTAAACCTCACAAACTTTCTGTTTTGTTTAAGGGTTTAACCCACAAGTGATGTTCAAGCCTAAAAGCTTGATGATTGTGTGATTTAGGATTAGCTTGGGTTATCCTACTTGAAAATCCACACATTGCTTGATGTTTTCTCATAGATTAGTTGTCTTAATTCCTTTCTTATTGTATGTTCTTGACCCTTCTTGAATGTTCATAACATCAAGTGTAGTGGTGAACACCATGGAAGACTTGTTCTTCTTACCCCCCCCCCCCCCACATGACTTCTATGTTAAACAAAGAGGTACCTAAATGGGGGATTCATCCTCCTACCTCATGCTTGACCTATATGAACATTATATAATACTTATATATTATCCAAATAATTGAACCTTGATGATGAATTTGTGTTCATTTGTCAAAGTATTAGATTACATCATCTAAGACTATTAAACTTGTTATGATTCTAATGGGTAATTTACCCATGAAAGCATTCTAACCCTTGGGTTTCATAGTGTCAAACAAGAATTATATGACTAGATGATTACTTTTGCATATGTACTTTCCATATTCCTTTTAAATTCTGAATCTCGACTCTAAATGTATCTTGAACTTTAACCCTTATACATTCGTCCTCCCAATCTCATACACTCGTCAACACTTGGATAATCGGAAGACTTAGCAATTTTGTGAGTACACTTGACCCATTTTCCTTTTAATACACTTTGGGTGCAACATGTTTTACTTGTTAAAATGCACGATTCACAAACATGCTTTATTCAATCAATCCTTAGACATGCTTTGTTATTCTTAAGTTAATGCTAGAATTCATACTACTTGTTAACCCGCCTTAACAATTATAGCGCTATAGGAGTAGCACACCACCCGATGGGGTTTTGTTAAGTTATATTCTTTACGGTCTCGATATTGCTATATCGAGGGATGCTATTATTCATACTTTACGGTCTCGATATTGCTATATCGAGGGATGCTATTATTCTTGTGGACACTTGGGTTTGACTTTTAGTTTTGCATGATAGTTTGACCTTGTATACCAAATTGCTATGTTGGATTGAAAATACTTTTTATACATATGTCTCGAGTCTAAACTAGTGTACTCGCCAATACCCTTTGTATTGAACTATGCTTTTAAAACATGTTGCATGCCTAACGATGATGTTGGTGATGCATGGAATCTAGTAGGATGCTTAGATACACACTTTAAATTTTGTACTCCTATTGTATTGTATTTCATTATTCATGTTGTTGTACTTGCTTCAAATCCTTGTAATTGACTCTTTAGAAATGGAATGAAATTTATTATTTAAATACTTGTCACAATTATTAGTGTTATGATGTCTCGAGCAATCTATTTCGTCTCACTCCGATGGTTCCGCCATCGGTTGGGGTGTGACAGATTGGTATCAGAGCCATAAGTATAGTGATTTAGGAAAATTGCCATACTTTTGACCTAGTCTATAGTTAAGTACCAAATTCGACCATACTTGCTTCACATGCTACTCTATTAAACATCTTTATATGTTATTCTTGAAATGCCTCTTACGTGTTATTTTCTTGAAATTCTTGATGTGCTCATACTTCTTAATATTATTTCTAACATACGTCTTTTTATTCGTCTATACTAAACTCAAAAGCATTCGTACTTTATAAACGAGACGACTTCATCAAAATAGGCGTGAAACCCACAATTAAGTGAAAGAATCTCAATCCACCTATTCTTTTTTTACACGAAATTCGCCACCAAGTTAGGAGTGAGATCCTCACCTTGATGGAGAATTTCCATTTCCAAATTCTAGTGGACCCTCGTCAAAGTGTCGAAATTAAAATTTTGACCCGAAGAGTACCAACCACACTTAGGATACGAAATCGTCAAGTTAGGGGTGAAACCCGCACCTTGTCGACTAGTTCCACTCCTTGATTTTTCATAAATCCCGCCAAGTGTCGAATTTTCGATTGATTTGGGACATGTAGTAAGCGGAAGGGTGAATACCGTTAACCGACATGTTGGCGAGAGTATTCCACCTATTAGGCCAAAGCATGCTTCTCAAATTCAAAAGACTTTTCGACCACTTTGGTTAGTCAAAGTTCCGTTTAGGAACCATCCAAGTTTAACCAAACCTATATTTTTCTATCATCTATCTTATACGATGCAATCTTTCAAATTCAAATCTATTTTCGAGATTATTTTCTTACACACACATCATACTAAATCATTTCATACACTTATACGTATTTCACATGCATGATTTCAAAAACGTCACCAACTAGACTTACCTTCTTGTAAACCAAAGTGGAGACATATCATCGAGATAGGAGTGATTTCTTTACATTGACGATTAACTCTGCTCCTTTCTTTTCTTAAAAACGACCTCACCAACAGGTTATGGGTGATTCCTTTACCTAGGTGATCGTTACCAAAATTCCCAAAAAAAAAAGACATTATTATGCAAACACGATCAAGTTTTATACCTAAATCGTTTATCGTTTGTCAAAATCCTTACTTATGAAAATTTCAAAATGTGTTGGTGTAGTAGTCTGTCGACTACATCTTAGTTCGAGTCTTAGGTTAGGGCTGATTGTACAGTGAACGAAAATCAAGAAACACATGAGTTAGATAGGTCCGCTTATATGTCAAGATAGTAGGTCCGCTTTTGTATCATCTTTGAGTAGGTCCGCTTATATGTCATCATGAGAGGTCCGTTTTTATGTCATGACATATAAGTGAACCCATCAGGCCTATAAATAGGTACCTATGAGCGGAACTAGTAAGCAGTTAGAGTGTGTTACGGCGAAGCCCTGCCAGTTTGTCTCCAGAGCTTGTATATTGTTAGCAGATCAATAAAAGAGACGTTAAATAGTGAAATCAAGCTAAACAAAGACTGAATCAATGAATTCCGCCTCTGATTCAGTCTGAGCACTCTTCTGATCGACTCGTCAGGTCGCATAACGTTCCTACAAGTGGTATCAGAGCTCAGGAGGAAGAGTTCTTACTGTTTAGTTCGTTTTCGCTCAAAAATTTCTGATTTCCACACCTTCTTTCATCAGTTCAGGGAGTTTTACCGGTCAAAATTGGATCAAAATTTCACAGATTGTATGTTATTGGACATAGACAAATCCTGGAAAGTTTTGGACTAAAATACGGACTAAAAATGGGTCAAACTACCTTCGGACTAGGTTCCGCTTATTCGAACATTTGGTAGATCCGTTCCAAAGGCAAGCTCAAGTCCGCTTATTTGACCATTCAAGTTCGCTTATTCGGACACATTTTCAGTAGATCCGCTCCAAATTGCACTTAGATCCGCTTTAGAGGTTCGCTTTTAGGAACTTGATTGATGTAGGTTCGCTTAAGAGGTTAGTTTTTAGGGACTT
This sequence comes from Helianthus tuberosus, assembly GCA_030545235.1. Lineage (NCBI taxonomy): Eukaryota > Viridiplantae > Streptophyta > Magnoliopsida > Asterales > Asteraceae > Helianthus > Helianthus tuberosus. The sequence goes on along the minus strand of CM060425.1, from coordinate 174,716,889 downwards.
GATTGTTGTAGTTCCGCTCAAGAGGTCCGCTTGTAGTTATTTTTAGTTGAGGTTCGCTCTTGTGGTTCGCTTATACAGACATCACATAAGTTCGCTTATATGAACAGTCAGATCCGCTCTTGTGTCATCAAATCTGAGGTTCCGCTTCAAAGATCACAATAGATTCGCTTATTTGAACACCTGGTTCGCTCATAAGTGCACTAAATCAGAGATCCGCTCTTGTGAACAGACTAGTTCCGCTTATTTGGACAACAAGAGTTTCGCTCATTTGGACACTACTTGTTTCGCTTTTGTGAACAACAAAGAATTGTTGGGATTGTTTAAAAAAATGACAATGAGGATTGATGATCAGGAAAACATTGATCTTAAAAGGTTAAATGATTGGTATCGAGGATATTTCAGTAGTTCCTATCAGAAATTGCCCAAAGAGGTTTGGAGTAAACGTTTCGAATGTTTTTTGAGTAAGGAAGATGAGAAATTGGATGATTTGGAAAAGCGTTTTGATCGTTCGATTGACTATTTGAAAGAAAATCAAATAGTAATATCAGAAGCTGAAATGGTATCAAAGTTTGCTAATGGATTACCTACTGAATGGGATGTTTTTTTGAAAAATCTGAGAGAAAATTCAAGTTTTTCAAAATTATCTCTGAATAAATTCATCAGTAAGCTGAAAAATCATGATTATGAACTTTATCAAAAGAAGAGAAATGTGTTGGATAAGATAAAAATGAATTTAGAAGATTTGAATTTAGACGTGATATATGAAATAAACAAAAGAATCAATGTTTGTTGGGCAGCGAAAAGAGATTTGATGTATGATATGAAAAGGGGTTGTTATATTGATGATAATGGAAATCCTATTGATCTTGTTAAAATCTTTGGTGCAGGTACATAAAAGATAGAGAAAGAACAAGATCCAAAGAATGAAGAATCTGTGAAGAATGAATCTTCAAATTCTGAATCAGTGTGTTCCAAATGTGACAACTTTAAGACTGACAATGACAAACTCTTGAAGGATGCGGAAAGTTTGAAATCGGAAGTCGAGAAGTTGAAAGATGAGAAGCAAACTGATGTAAAACAGATTCTGGATTTACAGGGAAATTGTGAAAAGCTAAAAGCTGAAAATGTTAAACTGTTAAATGATTTGAACAATTTGACATCAGAAAACAAGAAGTTGAAAGAAAAAGCAAAAGTTTTTGAAGAGAAAATTAAAAGTTTTGAAAATGAAAAATCGAAGATTGAAAAAGTTTTTCAAAGTCAAATAAAAATTTTAGAAGATGAGAGAGATTTGTTTGGTAAAAACAATCTTGAAAAACAAATTGCAATCAATTCTCATCTTGAAAAGATTATTCGACTTGAAAAGGAAGCTGAGTGTGCTCAAAAGAAAATCAAGGAATGGGAACAAAAGTTGAAGGTGTTTGTGAATACTTCAACTATTCCTTGTCCAAAACCTTTAAATTCAGTTCCAATAAGTGACAGTGTCACAAACTTTGACAATGTCAAAGTTGAAGATTGTGATGAGAAAACTGATGATGATGAGAAAAAGAAAACATTTTTGAAATTAAAAGAAATGTTTAAAGAAACTGTTCTACATTCTACTGAAAAAGGTGAATGCTCATCGCAAAAACCTGTAAAGAAGAATGTGGAACAAAAACAAAAAGATAAAAAACCGAAAAATCTTCAAAAAGAAAATAAAAGCTCATCAGTTCAATCATCCAATCGTGATAAAAAATCACAAAAATTGGAAAATCAAAACTCTAAAATTGTTGGCAATAAGTGGTGCAGGTCGGACCACAGTGCTCAAAAGTCAAATCTAGCAATCAAAAGGAAAAAGGAATATCACCAAGCCAAACAGTGCTTTGATTTGAGCATTTGGGCTGAAAATGGTGATTGGTACGATAACAGAGTGTGTTACCGATGTGGTTATCAAGGACACATTGTTGTTAACTGCCAAAGTTGGAATTATGAGACGAGAAGATGCTTTAATTGCAATATTAGAGGTCACATTGCCAGAGATTGCCCAAGGAGATCAAATGAAAGATTGAGGGTTAATTCTCAGAAGATAGCAAAGAAATCAGTCAATGTCAAGCCCAAAGAACAGAAGGTACAGGAACCTAAAGTTCAAGAAACGAAAGTGAAACTTTCTCAGGGGCAGAAAGACAGACTGAGGAAGAAGAGAAAGAAGGCTAGAGAGTATCTAGAGAAGATCTTGTCCTCGGGTTCATCTGTTGGTAAGAATAAGAGTTCTGATGAATCAACTCCCTCAACTGCAAAGTCAAGCAAGACGAATTCATCAGATACAAATTTGAGGACGAAAGAAGAAAAGAAGAAGAAGAAGAAAATGGTCGGCGATGAATCTGATGTGTCAAAGTCAGACAAGCCACCATCAGGCAATGAATCTGACAGGTCAAAGTCAGACAAGCCATGTGCAGGCAATGATTCTGGTTCGTCAAAGCCAGAAGAGCCTGTTGTTGAGGTAAAATCTAAGAATTCAGGTTTAACAATGGATGATGCAAATTTTCCACCATTGTTGAACAAGAATTCAAAATCACCCAAGGACCGTCAGGCTTGGGTGAATCTGTTTAAATGAAAAACCTGACTTGCCGGAGTTCCCAGGTTGGTAAGCGTGGAACATGAATCGGCACATTTCTTGAGAAATTCACGAATGTGATATTTCGACTTACAAGTGGTAAATCAGGGACATTAACTTGTACTTGATTTTCTACAAGTGATGTTTGTGGATTGATCTTAAAAATGTTAGTTTTTACAAGTGATTGAAGAAAACAAAGTGATGAAAGATCCCCGAATTTGTGAAAAGACACACAAAACTTATTTTCCGGAAAAACCATTTTGATTAAAACAAACTTAAGTGTTTTGAAATCACTATGGGAAAATAGTTTGTGGTGAGGGGGAGTTCTGATTGTTTATGCCAGGTGGATGGAGAATTGAAGTGATTCTCATCATGTTGTCAAGTTTGTACAGTTTGTTTCAAATTTTCCCAGAAAATCAAAATTGAGACATATTTTGATTTTAGGGGGAGTAAAAATTTTAAAAAAAAATTAGAAAATTTGAAAATGTCAAAAACATGAAAAATTCAAAATGAGTTTTGCTGAAACAAGAGGAAATGATAGAAAATCAGTGGATTATCACAGTACGCTAAAGAAATGAAATGTCAAATGTGATAAACGGTCTCACTGATGATGTGTCGATAGGTTTTCGCACATTTAGTAGATTTATTCGGGATATAAACCTAAAATTCAAACTTGCTTATTCGTGGGGAACACTACTTGGATATATAGGTAACCCCTGAAATCTCGTTTGAAAGGTCTCATAATCTGATATACTAGGTCTTTATACTCAATGATGTCTGGGGTATTATTCCGGGACTTCTGCTGAACGGTAGTTCTGACCTAGTCCTTGGATAATACTTTCCACAAATGCTTGAAACATAGCATAAACCCTCAGCATGCTGATGAAACAATAAAATTGATAGTCGCTGTTGTTGTAGCTAAAAGATCCTCTAAAAGGGGACATACCATAAAGTCAAAGCCGATATCTCTCTGCGTATACGGAAGTATCAACCTGAGATCCCTCGGCCCTCGCATTACCTAATTTATATACAGATATCATTGTAGTATACTCACCTGTAAGACTGAATATTGGGATTCTGGATACGGGAGTATATTCAAGAGGTGGGACACATGAATGAACTAAGTTCATAAGACATCTAAATTGTATCCTGAGTAATTTGAAATTTGTGTGAGAATTTAAGATGGATCAGTATATCGACAATCAACGTGAATCGTTTAGAACTTAAAACGATTAAAAGCTTAACGGTGCTTGTGATGTGTCTAAAAACTGATCTGATCCTCTTTTGCAAACTCACAAAAATATGTTTGTACATATTTCATTTCTGCATTTAATTTCTGTTATTACGTTTGTGTTTCATAGTTTGAAAAATCCAAAAAGATTTTCGACAACTGATGTTGAAAAGCTGATATTCAAAATCTCAAAGGCTAAACAAGATGAACAGTTGGGTTGGTTAAATGGTTTGAAATGTTTAGTTGATTCATTAAGTTGAATCACAACATTGTTTTGTTTGTAATAGAGTGTTTGAGATGTGTAGGTTTCTGATCCTGTTGCTACGAAAGCCAGGAGATTAATCAGAACCTGAGGAGAGCTTAAACTTTAAAAACCAGGATTTGATTTTAATGGTGATAACAAATTCCAGATGGTGATCCCAGCTTGATGATAGGGGGAGTCTGACGAGAGTTAGAGCCAGAGAAAGATCCGGGTTCATGATTCCAGGAAGAGTTCCTGAAGAAAACCGATCAAGATTGAAGAGTTGTTAGGATGAAGACTCTCACTGAAGATTCCGTCAACATTCAAGGGGGAGTCTGTTGGTGCAGTTGTCTGTCGACTACATCTTAGTTCGAGTCTTAGGTTAGGGCTGATTGTACAGTGAACGAAAATCAAGAAACACATGAGTTAGATAGGTCCGCTTATATGTCAAGATAGTAGGCCCGCTTATGTGTCATCTTTGAGTAGGTCCACTTATATGTCATCATGAGAGGTCCGCTTTTATGTCATGACATATAAGCGAACCCATCAGGCCTATAAATAGGTACCTATGAGCGGAACTAGTAAGCAGTTAGAGTGTGTTACGGCGAAGCCCTGCCAGTTTGTCTCCAGAGCTTGTATATTGTTAGCAGATCAATAAAAGAGACGTTAAATAGTGAAATCAAGCTAAACAAAGACTGAATCAATGAATTCCGCCTCTGATTCAGTCTGAGCACTCTTCTGATCGACTCGTCAGGTCGCATAACGTTCCTACAAAATGCATTGTTTATTCAAACGCATTCCTTATCCTACAATCTATTTTCACATAACTCACATACACGAAATTCTTAATCATACCTTAAAACGTTTTATTACCTGAATTTTCAAAACCTTCCGAAATGCTACCTATCAACTAAATAAGTCTAATAAATCTCTTGCCCTCAAATTTCATACTCGACGTAATCACTAAAATGCACTCACATTATATCATTATACTAAAGACTTTCATCCTCAACCGAAAAATCAAACCAACCTATCTCACATTCTTATGAGATCTTATAGTTATTGTAGGATGGTTTTACTAAAACTATTTTCAAAGTTCACAAACTATTTTGCTAAAACATTTTCAACAATCACTAAGTTCATTATGCTAAATTTCTTTTCTAAGGATCAACGTTTCACAAGAACCTCGAAAATTCAAAATTTCTTGTTTTAATCCAAATGATGCAAACTTACTATTTTCAAAAACTTTTTCATACACCGCTCAATATGTCATTTAAATTCAAAACACGTGGGTAAGAAGACTTCATAGGAACCGACAATTTTTCAACTTACGTAAATTCTTTTAAGACAAGAGTAGCATTTTCGTTCTTTTACCAAGTACATCTCACATAATCAATAGATGCTTTACATACTTTTGACATTCACGAACTAGATTCTACATTACAAGCCAAACTCAATCTACTTTGAATTTAATAAACTCAACGTTTTGCTCAAACAACTATACATGCATATCATCGTACACGTTTTAGTCGTTAACTCACGACAATTTCACTTAAATCGTTCGTTTTTACATACTCAACCTTTTGATCATTTTTTTATATGATTAAATTCGTTAGCAATCATTATTATACTTACACTCATGCTCATAACGATACGTTTTATGCTTCTACTTATACTTATATTCATATTCATATTCATACCCATACGTTTTATGTTCATACTTTTACTCACATGCGTATTCATATTTAAACTTATACTTATCCTCATACTTTTATTCATACTCATAATTCATACATTCGTACCTGTGTGCAAGCGAAACCCGAGGGATTCGCTTACGTTGGACTCATACATACTGAAACGTAAATATACATTCTTATACGTAGTCATCTTATTTTCAAATTTATGTATACCCTGATTCATACACAACTAATACAACCTATGCGGATCATGCGACTATCAATATAATCGCGGGTGCACACGGGATTATAGTGATAAGCGCATGAGAACCATAGAGTGTACTACAGTGTATGGTAAGACACATAACATAACATGACACCGAATACGAAACGGACGTAATGTGGTCAAAACATGGTGGATACGCCTCTGGTACTTCCTATATATAAGTGTTTTCACCATGTTACCAAATTTTCGTAAAACATGCAATGATAAATTCAGTGTTTTGCAGACCTTTGGACCTAATACAAACTTTAGGTGACTCACAAACGCATTATATCCAATTATCCATGATGAGACCTTATTCTCAACACTCATTATCACATTGTATCCAAGCTTCAAACCATTCTTGTACTCGCATTCACCTACTAGATCGTTCGTTCACTCTCATACCTCCGTTGTTCCCAGTTATTCTTTGGTTTTTATACAAACCTCGTTTACAAGAAATTAATTTAAACGCTCGAAACCTAAAATACTTTTGCCTTTAAAGCTTTCTTACAATCTGCGAAGCGACCACATTTTTCATCAAAATGCATACCATTTTATATCAAAAGTTTTCTTTCTTAGATAGCATATTTTAAAATACCTCTCCATTTGCATTATTTAAACTTGTTTAAGCCCACTTTACCTATACACACATACACATTTTACTTATGATTAATGTCTCAAAACTTATTTTGAACAAACTCTTTTCACAACCCTATCCCTTCGATCCCCAACGATTTTACACATCCTTCCCAACACGTCTCAAACTTCAAAATCTCAATTTTAGTCAATCATTACTTTTTAACCAAAATGCCTTTTTCAAAGTCTTCATCTTGAATAAATTTCGAGACAAAATTTTCTAAAGGAGGGGAGACTATAACGCCCTGCTTTTTCGCACTTTCCCTAATTAGAAAACTTGTCGTATATCTCTACTTTCGGAAATCTGTCTCCTTTGTAATCGTAATTCATTTCAAGCCATTGTAAATCCGAGACTTCGATTGTAGTAAAAAAAATTGATCTTTTATATGAAATTCATGTTGTTTATACTTAATGCATACTTACGAAGTTTAACTCGCAAACAACTACCATGTGTTCGTGATTCTTAAACAAACATTTGGTCACATTTTGCAAGATGCAAATTCATGTTCTTTACGCTTATTTGATATCTCAAGTCACATGTAGTACATACTTGTTATATTGGTTTGTTACACACACTTATGCATAACATATTTTTTTTTACTCTTACTTTAATTTATGTTTAATATACCTTTAGGCCTTGATACATGTTCAATACACACTAGACATTGTAGGACATGTTAATCATATATAATATACATCTTATTTATACGTTTTACATCATTTAAACAACAAAAGAAAAATATAAAAGCTACCAAACAACCCTTGAAATTCAGCCATATATTGCTGAATTATTTCTCTTTTTTATTGCTTATACTCTCACTTACTTGTATTAAATGTCAACCCAACTTAACCCTAATCCTTCCCCCTATAAATACCACTTATAACGAGCCTCCCTGCCACTTTTGCAACACTAAAACACTCTCAAACTCTCTCCAAATCGCAGCTGATTCCAGAAGTTCGAGCAGATTGATACCTTCACACAAAAGTGAGCATAACTCACTCATTTCTTAACGTTTTTGCTTGATGCTTTTTCCTACTTACTTGGATTAACCTTAGGAACATTTCCATTGGTTTTCCTTGGAAAACCAGGGCCTGGAACGTCGCCTAGAAGGCTCCAAAGTTGACTGCAACTTTCTGTTTTGAATCAAACTTTGTTAAAACTTGCTTAAACTTGAGTTATCTCATCTCAAACCTATGTTCTTATGCTTATAACCACATCTATGATTAGTTAGGCTTAAAAAAATGTTGAGACATGTAAAATCAGAGGTGTAAACCTCACAAACTTTCTGTTTTGTTTAAGGGTTTAACCCACAAGTGATGTTCAAGCCTAAAAGCTTGATGATTGTGTGATTTAGGATTAGCTTGGGTTATCCTACTTGAAAATCCACACATTGCTTGATGTTTTCTCATAGATTAGTTATCTTAATTCCTTTCTTATTGTATATTCATGACCCTCCTTGAATGTTCATAACATCAAGTGTAGTGGTGAACACCTAGAGGTACCTAAATGGAAGACTTGTTCTTCCTACACCATACATGACTTCTATGTTAAACAAAGAGGTACCTAAATGGTGGATTCATCCTCCTACCTCATGCTTGACCTATATGACTATATGAATATTATATAATACTTATATATTATCCAAATAATCGAACCTTGATGATGAATTTGTGTTCATTTGTCAAAGTTTTAGATTACATCATCTAAGACTTAATAACTTGTTATGATTCTAATGGGTAATTTACCCATGAAAGCATTCTAACACTTGGGGTTTCATAGTTTCAAACAAGAATTATATGACTAGATGATTACTTTCGGATATGTACTTTCCATATTCCTTTTAAATTCCGAATCTCGACTCTAAACGTACCTTGAACTTTAACCCTTATACATTCGTCCTCCCAATCTCATACACTCGTCAACATTTGGATAATCGGAAGACTTAGCAATTTTGTGAGTACACTTGACCCATTTTCCTTTTAATACACTTTGGGTGCAACATGTTTTACTTGTTAAAATGCACGATTCACAAACATGTTTTATTCAATCAATCCTTAGACATGCTTTGTTATGCTTAAGTTCATGCTAGAATTCATACTACTTGTTAACCCGCCTTAACAATTATAGCGCTATAGGAGTAGCACACCACCCGACGGGGTTTTGTTAAGTTATATTTTTTACGGTCTCGATATTGCTATATCGAGGGATGCTATTATTCATACTTTACGGTCTCGATATTGTTATATCGAGGGATGCTATTATTCTTGTGGACACTTGGGTTTGACTTTTAGTTTTGCATGATAGTTTGACCTTGTGTACCAAATTGCTATGTTGGATTGAAAATACATTTTATACATATGTCACGAGTCTAAACTAGTGTACTCGCCAATACCTTTGTATTGAACTATGCTTTTAAAACATGTTGCATGCCTAACGATGATGTTGGTGATGCATGGAATCTAGTAGGATGCTTAGATACACACTTTAAGTTTTGTACTCCTATTGTATTGTATTTCATTATTCATCTTGTTGTATTTGTTTTAAATCCTTGTAATTGACTCTTTAGAAATGTAATGAAATTTATTATTTAAATACTTGTCACAATTATTAGTGTTATGATGTCTCGAGCAATCTATTTCGTCTCACTCCGATGTTTCCGCCATCGGTTGGGGTATGACAGCCGTAGGTTTTGGGATTGTGGAAAAAATGATGGTGGTTGATTTGGTGCGGAATAGTATCTAAAAAGCCAGGAAGTGGTGATGGCGTTGTCGAATGAGGGGAGGTAGGTGGCATCGGATAATACTCAATCTCACCCGTTCGCGGGTCTCTTCGGTACCGTTGTTCTTGCTCGAAATTTGAAAAATTACCCTAAACCGGATTGTTGGAGTCCCACGTGTTTTGATTGTTGGGAAACATTGTGTGAAATTGATAGTTTGTATAAAAATTATGGAGAATAGATAGTAGAAATGGTATTGTTTGTGTAAAAATGGTAGGAGTGTGAATATGAAAAACTAAAAGTATTTTTTTTAATCCAACCAACGGTTTAATGCAAGAGGACCCCACCAAAAAGAGCTGTTAGCCCTCGTTAGCGTGCCAACGATCCATCGATGGCGCCTCCTCCCCCACTCTTGACGCCTAGAAAATAAGGTGTGGGGGTTATAGGTGTTAATGTGACGAGGGCGCTAGGCCACACTAGGCGTTCTTGTTGCCTTCAAAATGACTTTCAAATTTTCAAGTTTTCAAGTCAGTGGCTAATTTGAAATCCCAAGTTCAATGTATTGGAATCCAAACATTTTGTAGCACACTGGTACAGATGGATAGTCAAGGTCCCAGCTGACATCAAACTACATAATGAGATGGCATCATTAAGATTTAGTACCTTTTCAATTTAGTGTTTGAATTAAATGTTGATTTGGACTATTTTGCCAATTTAGTCCACATGTTTCATTGTTCATATGTGGGTCTAAAAAGGTTTCACTGCTGCCATTTTAGTCCACTGGGTTAACTTCATTCATTTATTCTGTTAACAAGAAGGGCAATTCAGTCATTTTATATGTAATTTTGTTAACTAGAAGGGTAATTCGGCCATATAAAATGACCAAATTGTCTTTTTCGTTAACAGAAAAAATGGATAAAGTTAGCGCAGTGGACTAAAATGGCAACGTTGAAACCTTTTTGGACCCACAGGTGAAAAATCACATATTTGGACTAAACTGGCAAATTGACCTAAACCACAAGGACTAAAATGACATTTAACTCTTAGTGTTTTCTAGAAGTAGTTTATATTGTTTCAGTAAGTTAGTATCAAAATGATATAGACTACAACACTCAAATGCGTTCGAATATTGGTATAATGATATAATCATATGGAATTTAAATATACGTAGTATATAGAGAGAGAGAGAAAGTGTACTGTACAATTTTGATTAACGTATGCTACGTACGCTGTGAAGATATAATGTGCGGATATTGGGTTTACAACATGTGGATTTGTGTTTTGGGGAGGTAAATCCGCATGTGTATTAAAAGAAAAAGAAAGTCTGCATGTAAAAAAATAGCATGTAGGAAAAAATAAAGAATCCAATGTTAAGGAAAAAAAAAGCCGCATGTTGATAAAAGAAAAATTCCTCATGTTAAGGAAAAAACCCGCTTTTTGAAACTGCTCAGCGTACGCAGTATACGTTAAGCAAAATTGTACGTTAACCAACCCATATATATATATATAGGATAAGGATCATGTGAGAAGTAGTAGGCTAAATGAGAAACTTGAGAAGCATTCTGGACCACGCATTTTCCCTAAGCAAAAAAATGCAAAAAAATGCAAAAAATTATTATTATTTTTTTTTTTTGGAAAAATCGCAGCTTTTTCTTTAAGAATTAAAAAAAAAAAATTTTAAAAAAAAAAAAAAATTTAATTTTTTTTTTTTGGATTTATACACATGTGTATATTGTTAATCTTTTAACTATACATATATGTATATTGTCAATTATACATATATGTATATACATGTTTAAAATTGAAAAATAAGTGTTATATAGGGTTTAACATTAGTATTTAGGGTTTAGCTTTATGGTTTAGGGTTTAGCTTTAGGGTTTAACATTAGGGTTTAGTATTAAGGTTTAGCAATAGTATTTAGGGTTTAGCTTTTGGGTTTAGCATTAGGGTTTAGCTTTTGGGTTTAGCTTTAACTTTTGGGTTTAGCTTTATCTTTAGGGTTTGTATTAGGGTTTAGCTTTAGTGTTTAGTTTAAGCTTTTGGGTTTAGCATTAGGGTTTAGCTTTAGGGTTTAGAATTAGGGTTTAGCTTTAGGGTTTAGCATTAGAGTTTAGCTTTAGGGTTTAGCTTTAGGGTTTAGAGTTTAGGGTTTAGCTTTAGGGTTTAGCTTTAGTGTTTATGGTTTAAGATTAACAATATACACATTTTTTCAATTTTAAACATGTATATACATATATGTATAATTGACAATATACATATATGTATAGTTAAAAGATTAACAATATACACATGTGTATAAATCCAAAAAAAATTTTTTTTTTTAAAAAAAAAAAATTCTTTTTTAATACTTAAAGAAAAAGCAGCGATTTTTCAAAAAAAAAAAAAAAATTTTTGCATTTTTTTCACCTTTTTTTTGCATTTTTTGCTTAGGTAAAATGTGTGGTCCAGATTGCTTCTCAAGTTTCTCAAATAGGGTGGACTTCTCTTAGGATCCCTACCATATATATATATATATATATATATATAGGGGCTGGTTAACGTACAAATGCGCTTATCGTACATTACGTACGCTACAATCTCAGCCGTCAGATCATCTTCCCGCATTGAAAATCGCATGTGAAATTGAATTACCACATGCGAAATTGTTACCAAAATTATCACATGCGAAATTGAATTACCACATGCGAAATTGTTACAAAAAAACAACCTGCTATTTCATCAAAATTATCACATGCGAAATTGAATTACCACATGCGAAATTGTTACAAAAAAACAACCTTCACTAGTACAAAACCATTTTTTTGGTGGTGTCAAATTCAATTTTTGGTAGTGTTTTAGAATACAAAGCACTAAATAACAAGATTACCACACTAATAAATAAACACACCACCAAAAATTGATTTTTTGAGGGTGAAGTTGTTAATAGCACCATTAAATTGATTTTTTGAGGGTGAAATTGTTAATAGCACCATTAAATTGATTTTTTGAGGGTGAAGTTAATAGCAACAAAAAAGTGAACCAATCAAAACATTTTGTTGGCATCACATGGATCATAATCCTACGGTTTTCAATTGTTTTCATCCTATTCAATCAATGGATCAAATTAAGCCTCCAAAAACACAACATTTATACCAACATATATATATAGACATAATGTGAAAATCAAAATCTTTTTCAGAGAGAGAAAAATGTTAAGGAGCAAAGCGTCACCGGAAAGTTTTCCGGAACGGCTTCCACAGTATCAAGAAACCGGCGATGTGGCGTAAAGCTTAACAATGGCCTTATCTACGAAGAGACACGAGATTTTTGAAGATCTTTCTTGATGATTTTATGTGTGATGCCATCAAATACACCGAAGATACTTGCCGGAAAACTATTACAGCGACGGACGTCATTTATGCTTTGAAGTGCCAAGGATGTACAATTATACACTATGTTGATTTGGTTTGATTGTATGTGTATAAATTGTTGCTTTAGGAAATGACTTTATAGAAATCATGTTTGTATCTCATTCTTTATAGCTTCCCATGAACATGTAATTTTATTTCATTATTCTTTGTAGATTTTATACATTTTTTGTTTCTATAGTTTTTTGTTTTATTTGTGTTTGTATTAGATCTTGGATGTTTTGCAAAATAAAATAAAACTAAAAAGCATTTGTTCAAATAATGTATGTTTTTACGTACCAATTTCAATCATTGATTTTTTGGTGGTGTTTTTAGAAATTTAGTGGTGGGCTAATTTGGTTTCCATCATTGATTTTTTGGTGGTGTTTACAGATTTAATAGTGGACTGATTTGGTTTCTATTATTGATTTTTTGGTAGTGTATTTAGAGATTTAATGGTGCTCTTATTGAGCAGCACCAACAAATCACATTATTTGGTGGTATATTTGTTGGTGCTCTCTCAAAATGCTTTCAAAAAGGCATAAATCATAGCATCAAAAAACTGCTTTTGTACTAGTGCTTCTATTTCATCAAAATTATCACATGCGAAATTCAATTATCACATGCGAAATTGTTACAAAAAAACACCTGCTATTTCATCAAAATTATCACATGCGAAATTATTACAAAAAAAAAAACATGCGATTTTCATTGCGGGAAGATGATCTGACGGCTGAGATTGTAGCGTACGTAATGTACGATAAGGGAATTTGTACAGTACCCTTTACCTATATATATATATATATATATATATATATATATATATAACTCATAACGAACAATGTTAAAAGAAACCTATATTTAAAAAAAATGTTTTTTTTATCGTAACCTATACTAAGTGTCGATAACATGTTGGTGCCATGACAAACCGAACCGATTCGGCCCGATATATGTTTTTGTTGTTTACAGTCGAGATAAAATACGCATCTGTATATCACGATTTTATTTTTTTAGATTTTATTGTTCGGTTAGTTTTATTAAGTAAAAAATGTAAATTTTGTGATTGACGTCATAAACCCGCAAGCGCTTATATAAACACTCAAGAAATCTCACTCATCCACCTTCTTCTCCAATAACTCACCTCTCACCGTATTATTCATGTCATCACTTAGCACATCCACCATGCCAGAACCCTCACTCAAAACCCGCCTCAAGTTCATCCTCCAAAACCGGCCGGAAAGATGGCTCTACGCCATATTCTGGCAAGCCTCCATAGACACAAACGGCCGTCGTGTTCTCTCGTGGGCCGAAAGTTATTTTCACGACTCGGTTCCTTCAATAACAAACGATCACGAGACCATCTTTGGTTGCGAAGACATATCCGACATCCAATGGTTGGCTATGTCTTCGTTTTCCATGTGTTTTCCATCTGGACACGATGTGGTGGGCCGGAGTTATAGTTCCGGATCATGCATATGGCTGGATACTATAGAACTAAAGAACTACAACAGTAAAAGAACCGAAGATGTTAGAGTTCATGGTATCAAATCATTGGTTTGTATTCCAACCAAACACGGAGTTGTTGAGTTGGGTTCTTGTGATACTGCAACACAAGACGGTGGTCTAATCCAGTTAACGAAATCCGTATTCGATTCCGCTATCTTTTTCAACATCAACCGCAATAATATTCTTGGATGTGAAAACCCTAGTAACCCTAGTAAGTATACTCATGATTATGCAAGTGAAAGTCATGAGGAAGTGATGAGTATGAAGAAGATGAAAATGTCATCAACCACGAATGTTACAAGCGTGCCAAAACCGAGGGGAAGACGAGCAAAGGCGATTGATGTTGCTCCGCCTGAAACAGTGGGACAAGGGTCCCATGTTGAGGCGGAGCGACAGAGGAGAGAGAAGCTAAACCATTTGTTTTATGCTCTCCGGAGTGTGGTTCCGTATGTTTCGAATATGAACAAAGCTTCTTTATTAGCTGATGCGGTTACTTATATCAATGAGCTTAAATCCAAGATCCAAACATTGGAGAAGAATAAGATGGCAGGATCAAGAACAGCCACCATTGATCACTCGAGGGCAGATGAGATTGAAGTCGAGGTGATGTTGCTAGGATCGGATGCGATGATTAGGGTTCAATCAGCGAATGTTAACCATCCGGCAGCGAAGTTGATGGATGCGCTAAAAATACTAGATTTAAGAGTTCACTATGCAAGTGTGTCAAGTGTGAAGGGTTTGATGCTGCAAGAAGTTATTGTGAAGATTCCTAGTGGATTCACATGTGAAGAAGACACATTGAGACTTGCTATTCTTGACAAAATGTAGCTAGGTTAATTAGTAATTAGTTAGAGCATCCACAACGCTTGTTTATGGGGGCGTTTTTGAGCGGTAGTGGAGTTGTAGCTAGCCGATGTAAAGGAGGGAAGTAGGAGAAAGGAACGAGGGTGTCCGTACATGGAAACGGACGCCCAATATAGAGGTTGTGAGAAGGGGTGCGTCCGTTCTTGTCCGTGGAGGATGGGAAGATATCTGTTGGGTAGGGCAGACAGCGTGCCTACATGAACGATGGGCGTCTGTAAGCACCTATTGTGGATGCTCTTAGTTATTAGTTATTATTTATGTATTCTTAGTTTCTTCCTAATGTCATTCCATCACTTGTCCCAAATTATAACTATCATTAGCAGTGAGTCCATTTCTAATTCATAACAACAGATATCACCATAATAAATAATTCATTTTTGTTTGTTAATAACTCACATTTGAAAACCATTTTGAGAAATGAAATAAAATAGTAATATTAATTAACACGAAACGCAATTTTTATAAGGTGAATATAGCATTAATAAGTAGAATTACATGTTAGAAAAAATTTAATTAACTAAATAAGGGTGTGAACTAATAATGAATTAATGATACCACCGACTGATCCATGTATTTTTACACTTAAAATGGAATGAAATGAAATCGCATAAAATTGTAGAAAAATATTTAAAGTCAAAATCGGGGTTCAAGACGACGAAATTTGGATCTGAGACTAATTGTCCAACCTTTAAGACATTCACGCCCATACTATATATGCGTCGTCTAACTCCAAACACTCATTTTATGCGGTGCCTCATTTTCGCCTTTTGTATTTTTATACCGTTGGTCCAAATACGAGTTTGTTAATTTGTTGATCAGATTAGCAATAGAACACCCGATTTGATGTTTGTTATGGTTTTTATGTAGATAAGAAGCAATATGTATCAGTCATTTATAAGAAGCTGTTGTATTTGTAATTTTTCGTTTCACTTGATCATGTGAATATTGTGGATATAATGTTTTATTCTGGAAAACATGTTGAGCAGAAAAAAAAAAAAAAAAAAAATCTTTGCTTTATCATGTTTATAAGCATATGTGCATGTTACATTTTTATTCTCTTTGTTTATTAAAATTTGGTCAACTTATTTGTTGTTTTTATTTCATCACCCATGTGACATGTGTATCTAAGTTTTAGGTAGAAATAGCCCATAATTTGGCAGAACCAAATAATTAGTAAACTTATAGTGGGCTTGTGAGTTGTGACTGTATTGGATCGTGGGCTTGTGAATGGCCAGTAGAAAGCTGTCTTAGCCTCTTCGATATGTTTTGTTGTGTTTAATTGTTTATATATGTAAAACTGTAAAGTGGTGTATTAAAATTTCATTTAACCAACCTTGAAAAAAAGTTATTAGTTAAAGAATAAAAACCAACAGGGTTGTGACCCAATGAGAAATGCAAAATCTTTAGGAACATCTAGGTTTGAAAGTCTTGAGTTCGAGTCACATACAGACAACATAATTAAAGAAATTTGTCCTAAAAAAAGTTAATTTAAGAATAAAAAGAGTCAACAAAAAATCACCTGCAATCAAAATTGTGTTTTTATAATATTTAATATACTCATTAGAGTAAAGTGCAATTTGCCACGATTTGGTTTGGTCCAGAATGCAATATGACACTTTACCTTCCAGTTTAGCCCAATGAAACCCTTTGGTGGACATTCCATCACACCTTGCATCCTACCGTTAGTCAAATGTTGGTTTGACCATTAAAAAACGAAGAAAAGACTATTATACCCCTTGAATCACCATTTAATTTCAAAAGAATACTCTCTTCTACATTTACATCTCTACAACTCTCTCTGTCTGTCTCTCTCTCTCTCTCTCTCTCTTTGCAACTCTCTCTCCCCCTCTCTCTCTCTCTCTCACACACACACACACACACTCAGACTTCACCGCCACCACCCACCCTCTCTCCGGCCAACACCCACCCACCCTCTTTATGTCACTCTGTTGATAGTATTACTACATAATTTCATTTTTTATTAAAGTTAAGGGCACGAAAAATTATAGGGTTTGGTCAAATGCTATGAATCCTTTTTTACAGTTAAAGAATAAAATAGGGTTTGTTGATGGTACTTGTTCTAGGTCTACCACTGATGATGTTCTAGGTAGACAGTTGGATAGGTGTAACTCTATTGTTCTTACTTGGATTCTTAATTCAGTGTCTGAAGAGTTGTATCTTGGTCATGTTTATTCTAAACTTGCTTTTGATGTGTGAAAAGATTTAAAGGAAACTTATGATAAGGTAGATGGGTCTATTGTGTTTAGTCTGTATTAGAAATTAATTCCTTTAGTCAAAATGGCATGTTTGTTTCTGAATATCATCATAAGTTGAATTATATGTGGAAGCAATTAGATCAATTACTTGCCTTACCTGCTTGTACATGTGATGCATCTAAACAGTTTAATGATTTTAATCATCGTATTAAATTGATGTTGTTCTTAATGGGTCTTGATAGTACATACCACTCTCTAAGAACTAATCTGTTAACTAGAGAAACCCTTCCTTCTGTGAAGGATGCTTTTTCAATTATTTCTAGAGAAGAGTCACATATTCATTCTAAAATTTTTTCTGATAAAACACCTAGCAGTGCTGTTGGTTTTGCTGTTAAAACCAATCAGTTTGTTGAGTCAAAGAAAAAAGGTGTAAGAACTCCTAATCCTAATCTCAAATGTTCTCATTGTAATAAGACTAGTCATACTATTGAGAAATGTTTTGAACTTGTTGTCTATCCTTCTTGAATGAAATCTAAGCCTGGTGGGAACAATGGTAACAGGGTTAGTAATAATGTTACTGCTGATAATACTGATACTACATCTTCTGTGAGTTCATTGACCAATGATCAGATAGCCCAGTTGCTTAGTCTCTTGAATGATAAGTCGAAAGGTAATCCTCAGAGTAGTGGTTTTGCTGGTAGGTGTGCTAATTCAGTATGTTTCAATAGCTTTGTTGATAGGATTTCTAATCCTATTCATAAGTTTAAACCTGTTTATTGTTTTTCCAATTTTGTTGATAATGGGAAAAAGGTGGGGTGGATAATTGATTATGGGGCTAACCACCATATGGTAATGACTGATGATTTGTCTTATTAATCAAATGGATGTCACTGATTATAATATTAAGGTTAAACACCCTAATGGCACTAGTGCCTTAGTGACTAAAATTGGTGATATTAAACTCAGTGACAAGGTCATTCTGTATGATGTGTTTGTTGTACCTGATTATTATGCCAATTTGATTTCTGTTCATAAACTTGCTAAAGATTGTAAGCTTACTGTTTCTTTTGATGAACATAACTATTACATTCCGGATTCTCAAACAAAGAAAGTCCAGGTGACTAGTAATCAGTTAGATGATCTCTATTTCTGTGGTAGTTCCTTTGTATCTAACAAGGTGTGTAATACTAGTGTTGATATTAGTCTTTGGCATACTAGATTAGGTCATCTAGCTGAACCTGTCTTACATGTGTTAAAAGATCAATTAAATATTAAAACTGGTAATGTGTTAGAACCATGTGAAACTTGTCATAGGGCTAAGCAACATAGAGAAACTTTTCCTTTAAGTAGTCATAGAACTAAAATGTTAGGAGAGTTAATTCATTTTGATGTTTGGGGTCCTTACAAAGTTCAAAGTAGAGATGGGTTCAAATACTTTCTTATAGTTGTTGATGATTTTACTAGAGCAGTATGGGTATATCTCATGAAGTCAAAAGAATGAAGTTTTTTTTTATCACATTAAAGGTTTTTATAATATGCTTAAAACTCAGTTTAGCAAAACTACTAAAACTTTTAGAAGTGATAATGGGTTATAGATGGATTTATAAAATCAAATACAAGTCAACAGGAGAAATTGATAGATATAAGGCTAGGCTTGTTGCAGAAGGGTACAGCCAAAAAGAAGGTATTGACTTCTTTGATACCTTTTCTCCTATTGTTAAGATAGCCACTATAGGTGTGTTATATCTTTGGCTGTCCAGGATAATTGGGACATTTATCAACTTGATGTTAACAATGCCTTTTTGTAAGGTGATCTTAATGAGGAAGTTTATATGCAACTTCCTGAAGGTTATGTTTCTGACTCCAGTTCTAAAGTTTGTAGACTTAAAAAGTCTTTGTATGGACTTAAACAAGCTCCTCGAATGTGGAATGAGAAGCTTGTTATTGTCTTAAATGAATTAAATTTTAATCAAACTAAGTGTGATCATTCCATGTTTGTCAAAACAAGTACAATCGGTTGTGTGATTTTACTTGTTTATGTGGATGATATTATCATTACTGGAGATTGGTTAGATGAAATTAAAAATATTAAGAATTTCTTAAAAACCAAGTTTTTAATAAAAGACTTGGGTCAGTTGAAGTATTTTTTGGGTATTGAGGTCCTTAGAACTTCTAAGGGTCTGTGTTTATCTCAAAGAAAATATTGTCTTGATTTATTTGCCGAGTATGGTTTGACTGGTTGTAAACCTGTTAACAGTCCCATTGAGGCTAATCATGTGTTAACTCATTTGTGTGAAACATATAACATTCCTTTAAGTATTATTACTGTTTATAAAAAAAACTTGTAGGAAAGTTGGTCTATTTGTCTCACACTCGTCCTGATATTGATTATGCTATTCATTACTTTAGTCAATATATGCATAAGCCTTTAAGTGCACATTTTAAGATTGCTTTAAGGGTTTTAAGGTATTTTAAAGGCTCTCCTGGAAAAGGAGTGTTATATGAAAATAAGTGATAGTTTTTGAGTTAAAAGGTTTTGCTGATTCTGACTGGGGAAAGTGTTTAGAGTTAAGAAAGTCTATTACTAGTTATTGTATTTTTGTGGGCTCTTGTTTGGTCTCATGGAAAAGCAAAAAAGCAGTCCACCATATCTCGGTCAAAGGCAGAATACCGATTAATGTGTGCTGCTACATTAATCCTATCTTCCATGACAGGACTAAACACTTTGAGATAGATTTACTTTTCTTAAGGGAAAAGGTCTCTAAAGGTGTAATTAAAATTAAAGGGGTTTCTTCATCAGATCAAGCTGATGATACCTTTACTAAAGGTTTGTTGGTTAACTCTCATGAAAAGGCCTTGTAATATGCTTAAACTTCATGATGAGTTCAAATATTGAATTGTGAGGGGTGTCAAAATAACAATTTAGTATTGTTTTATTTTCTCCATTTTAGTTTTTTATATTTCTTATATTTGTTTTTTTATTTTGTTTCATGTGTGCATTTGGAGTTGGGCTCAAAAGCTTTTGCACGTGGGCTTAGAAGTGTTGCGGGCTTGTAGCTGAAAAGCGTTTGTGGGCCTGTTGCTGAGAAGTTGAGAAGTCTGGTGGTCCGAGTCTATATATAGAGAGTTGCGAGATGTCATTCATCATTCTCTCTCTCTGATCTATTATTGCTCTGCTCTTTCTCTCTCTTCAAACACTCCCAAATTAGGGTTTCTTATTGTGAGATTTTGTGTTGTGGTGATCATTCTGATAATTTAATAGAGCAGATCATCAATGTGATGATCTGCATAGGTTGAGAGTTTCTGTTTTTGTGTAAACCTTGAAGTTTCTAAGTCGGTAATCTGTGCCGACTGATTCTTGACTTGTTCGGTAAATCTGTCCTGACTGGTGTGTTAATAAGGTTTATTGATCTTGATACTTTGTTTGTGACATCATGTTAGTAATATATGATGCAAGATATACTCGAATCGACAACTTTATTGCAATTTTCTAATTTTTATGTCGTTCACTTTGTTTTTGTTTTCTTTTCCTCTTAATTTGTCTAATGCTTTAGCCAGGGCCGGCCCAAGGGTAAGCCAAATGAGGCTTGGGCCTTGGGCCACATCAACTATAGGGCCTCCATTTTTTTGAAAAAAAAAATTATATTATATGTATTTTCTCAATTGCCGTATAGGTTATTAGGGCGACACTCAGCAGCGGCTTATCAATGGCAGCGACATTATCAATGGCAGCGGGAATGGCACCGCCGGGAAGAACAACAGCCGCCTGCGTCTCATCTTCTTCTTTCAACGGTAATTTTTATCTTCTTGACTTCTTTATATATCGCCGCTGATTTATTGGATTTTACTGACTGAATGTTTTCTAGGGTTTTATCACTGTTCGCTCATCTTCACTGAATCGTTCATCACTCATCTTCGCTGAATCGTTCATCACTCATCAGCGCTGCTGAATCGGTCAGTCAAGTGTTGCATCTTCGCTGAATCGTTGTTGAAGGTAAATCCCCAATTTCCTAGTTAAAATCTGTTGCCTAATTGAAGTTTGTGATATTAGCCCTACTTTCCTAGTTGCCTAATTTTCTGTTTGTTAGCGGGTTCTGTGAATTTGTGATAGATTTATAATGTCTAATAGATATCGTAAACATGAATCCGGTCATTCTAAAAGTAAACTTAATCTAAACATATCTTTACAATACAACAAATATATAAGAATGCAAAAAAAAAAAAAAAATTAACTCCGCCAACAATAAACCTTATAGTTTATTTTGCCGGTCCCAAGCCCGGGTAAAGGAGGAGGGTTTTTCTCAAATTGTTTTTTTTTTGGGGGGGGAAAAGGCCACAAACTTTTTCTTCGCCTTAGGCCACCAAAATGGTTGAGCCGGCCCTGGCTTTAGCAATTTAGTATATTTTCATGCATATTTTTACCTATGGTTCTTAGGTAGGAGTCAAAACACATGGTACGTTATAATTCGATGCTATAGACTTGAAAATTTTACATTCTAACTCATTCTTTAAATTACTTAATAAATGCTTTAAACCCAATGGTTTATTTAATATTATAATTAACTTTAAAATATTTTGTTTTTCTTTTATAATTTTTAAAGTATAATGTTTTATAAAATTTGAAATACATCGTCGTGACACGCCTATTTTTTTCTACATTCCGATATAAGCATTATTCGAAACTGAGGCACGTAAATACTCACAAGATTCATGAGCTACATACGAAAGACATGACTAAAAAGTACTTTTAACAAATATACACCAACTTCTTATGTTTCAATATAAATTTTGTTAAAAACAGAGTCATGTCAACACTCACAAGGTTCCCCAGCTACATATTCAACATTTGGTAATCTATATATTTACATATATAGGGGACCGCTAAAATGAAAACCACCTCGAGTTGTAAGAACCGTGAGAACTACACCGTACGGGGCGAGGTGGACCAAATTTTTTTTTTCATAAACGTAGATGCGTGTATTATAAACACATTTGTAAAAAAAATAAAAAAAAAATGTCGCGTGTGTAGTTTTGAGCACCACAAGTTTGTGTTTACGGGTACCGTAAATATATATATAAAATTTACGGTACCCGTAAACACAAACTTGTGGTGCTCAAAACTACACACACGACATTTTTTTTTGAATTTTTTTTAGAAATGTGTTTATAATACACGCATCTACGTTTATGAAAAAAAAATTTGGTCTAACTCGGCCCGGATCAAAAAGTTCTCACGGTTCTTACAACTTGAGGTGGTTCTCATTTTAGAGGTCGCATATATATATATATATATATATATATATATATATATATATATATATATATATAAACGGTATCAGGAGGGAGAAAATGGTAGAAAGTGTGAGAACGGTGAGAACGCATCCTGGCCCAACACGTGTCACGTGACATAGAGAAGGGCGGAGGGACTTTTTTTTCCTTTCATATTTTTTTTAAACGCGTGTTACATCACCTTTCCATTTTTTGGCGTTTAATAAATACGCGGCGTTTTTATTGTTTTTATATCAGGATCATAGTAAACATTTTGGCGTTTTAAGCAAATTTTGGCGTTTTTTTATTGTTTTTAGATCAGGATGCAGGCCAATAATGTAAAAAACATCAGTTATTTTTTTTATGTTTATTTATTTTTTATTTTTTTCTATCAAGTGTTGTGCCATTTAAGATACAGGCCTATAGTGCTGATTTTTTCAGTAATACTTTGTTTGGCGTTTTTGGCGTTTTATATAGCAACATCGTGCTTTGCTAGCATCCGTTCTCACTGTTTTCACACTATCAGGCGTTTTGGCGTTTTTTTTATTAGTAGAGAATTAGATAACAAACAATAGAAAATGGAAAAAAAAAATTATAATCTAATTTCTCATCCAAATCTTCACTGTCATTAGTCTCTTCTACTTTAATCTTTTTGGCGTTTTGAACCTTTTTTTTAATACCTTATGTAGACCCTTTATTGTTGTTTAATATATACTTGTTTGGTGACATGTTGAACACCAATGCCTGCTCGAATGTATTCATCCCTTCATGGCATCAATATATCCATTAAGAACAAAGTGACATGATGATCATCAGTCTTTTTTTCATGAATATTTGTCCATCTCATTCAGCAAAATCTTATAGAGATACCCACCTCAGAGTAGAATCCATTCAGTGAAAATTCATTCAGAACAATACTCAATATAGAAGAAATGAGGTTCCGCATCTGTGGCTTTTTTAAGTATCTTTTTTGGCGTTTTAAAGTGAATGGTTCTTGGAAAGATGGCGTTTATATTTTTGGTTTGTGATTAGTTGATTATGCAGAGACGTCTCTCTTATAGGATGTTTTTGGCGCGTAGTTTAGGCGGGATTTTTATTTATAATAAATGATATTAATAAAGTAACCGTCTTTTCAGTTACTGTGTTTATTTTTTACTCTTTTTGTTCAGCTTTTTATGAGTTTTTATGGTCATAGACCTTCCATCTTCCAAGTTTGCCGTTTTTAATGGCTTTAAGTAGTTTTTGGCGGTTTTTTTTTTTCATTTTTAGCTTTTAAAAATAGTTCTTCAAATTACTTTTATTGTAGGTTTGGAGTATTTGGCGTTTTACTGCATTATAGCGTTTTACTACATTATGGCGTTTCCCAATCTTTATGACTATTTGGCTCTTTATTAAACTTTTTTATTCTTAGTTGAAAAATACATAACAAACAACAGAAAAGGGAAATTAAAAAACTGAAAATAGAAACAATTCATCTTCCAAATCTTCACTGTCATCAGTCTCTTTCTTCTTTGAAACATGTTCACCGGTGGTTTGGCTTTTTCATGCTTGTGTTTTTTTGTGGTCGTTTGGAAAGACAATATGACATGAGCTTTTTGTTTGGATATGTATCTTCAAAGCACTCATCAGTGTCATTTGTCTATTCATGCCATTATAATATTCATCAATAACAAAACACAAAAAAATGACATAAGTCTGACCCCAGTATCTTTTTCTTGAAGTTTTGTCCATCTCATTCAGCAAAATGTTATTTGAGTCACAGCACCTCAGGAAAGAATGCATTCTTCGAAACTTCGAGTAGAGCAATATTGAATATACAAGAAACGATTTTTGGTATTTTTGGCGTTTTACTGAGGAAATAGTGTATCTGAAAGAAACGTCCATTTTTTGGAAAATTTTGATATTTGAGAGTTTTGGCGTTTTCAAAGATGATTGGTATATAGTAAAATATGGCGTTTTTTAGTAGGGCTGTTTGATGTTTTGGAAATTTTGGCGTTGTAAGATGAATGGTATATAGTAGAAAATATGGCGTTTCATGTTGGGGGAGGTGTGTTCTTATGTATGAGAATGTTTTGTTTATATAGGGATGCGTTTTGGCCAGTAACGGCGCTTTATTCAATACTTTGGCGTTTTGATATAGTAGTGTAAAGACCTTTTTACCCTTAATGAAGCGCGTTCACTCAATAGAATTCGTGTTATTTACGAAAATGCCACCGCGCTAATCTAGTCCATAGATTGTTTTGATCGGACGATCCATAAGCGTTCTCACCGTTCTCACATTTTCCACCGTTTTCTCTAAATCCTGACCCTATATATATATATATATATATATATATATATAGGGTAGGGTTCTAGAGTGAACACTAGGTTGAGAGTGAACTGTGTGAACTAATCTGGGCCATTGGATTACATCATCTAAAGATTTTTAAACAATAGCAAGATTGTAATTATAATGTTGTAACTCCCTTTTAAAATAAATGACAGAAGGGTATTTGTGTCTTTTGTAAATTGCATTTATTAAACAATATAATCAAAATCCCTAAAATCTCGCTAGTTTTTGTATATACAAGATACATAGTTGTTAGTGTATACACATGTGTACAGTCTCGCTAGTATCAGTTTATACAATATACACAGCTGTTAGTTTATACACATGTATACAGTCTCACTAACTATCAGCTTATACAAGATACACACCTGTTAGTTTATAAACATGTGTACAATCTTTTATACATGTGTGTACTATATTCAGAAATGGTTACATATGTGTATATTAACAACATATAGTATATTAGGCATACACACAAGTAGATTCATATAAAAATTATGAAATTAATGAAAATGAAACATATCACATGTATGCAAAAATAAATTACTTCATCACATATTAAAAAAAAAACACTAATGCCTAAAAATAATTACAATTTCAATCTCAGAGAAATTTTTTAATGTTTATTGAAAATTATAAAAAGTTAAAAACAATGTATTATGATATCTATATATATGGATAATAAAAGAAAAACAATATTCAAGTTAAATTAAAACAAAATCTATGGATAAAGAAATAATGGAGAAATAACTAAAAATGAGAGAGAGGGAGAGAGAGAGAGAGAGACAGATAGAGAGTTAAGAGATGAGAAAATTAAGGGATTTTAATTAAACATACTTGGGTTATGTCAATCTTACCCTTTTAATTTAAAAAATGATCAAGGGCCAAGATTAATTAACTCAGTTCACTCTTAAGATGTTGTTCACTCTTGATCCTAATCATATATATATATATATAGGGAGAAGATCATGCGAGAACCACCTCTTATTGCGAGAACCGCGAGAACCAATGTGAACACAACCAAAAATGCCTAAAAATAGCTAAAAATCACACAAATTTTTTTTTTTAATATTTTTTATATAAAAATCGCTACTTTTGAAAGCCAAAAAAAAAATAATTTTTTTTTATTTTTTTTTTCCACTAAAAGTAGCGATTTGAGTATAAAAATATTAAAAAAAAAATTAGATTTTTTTTTTATTTTTTTAGGTTTTTGGGGGGTGGGGGAGGGGGGTTTAGGTTTTTTTTTTTTTTTGGGGGGGGGGGGGGGTTAGGTTTTTGGGGGGGTGGGGGAGGGGGGTTTAGGTTTTTTTTTTTGGGGGAGGGGGGTGGGGGGGCTATTTTAGGTTGTGTTCACATTGCTTCTCGCGGTTCTCGCAATAAATGGAGTTCTCGCATGAGCCCCTCCCTATATATATATATATATATATATATATATATATATATATATAGGGGACCGCTAGAATGAGAACCACCTCGAGTTATGAGAACCGCGAGAACTACTTGATCCGGGACGAGGTGGACCAAATTTTTTTTTCAAAAACGTAGATGCATGTATTATAAACACATTCGTAAAAAGAAAAAATTTAAAAAATGCCGTGTGTGTAGTTTTTTACACCACAACTTTGTGGTGTAAAACTACACACACGACATTTTTTTTTTAAATTTTTTTTTACGAATGTGTTTATAATACATGCATCTACGTTTTTGAAAAAAAAAATTGGTCCACCTCGCCCCGTACGGTGTGGTTCTCGCGGTTCTCATAACTCGAGGTGGTTCTCATTATAGCGGCCCCCTATATATATATATATATATATATAGGGGACCGCTAAAATGAGAATATATATAGGGGGCCGCTAGAATGAGAACCACCTCCAGTTGTAAGAACCGTGAGAACTACACCGTACGAGGCGAGGTGGACCAAATTTTTTTTTTCATAAACGTAGATGCATGTATTATAAACACATTTCTAAAAAAAAATTCAAAAAAAATATGTCGGGTGTGTAGTTTTGAGCACCCAAAGTTTGCGTTTACGGGACCCGTAAATTTTATTTAAAATTTACGGTACCCGTAAACACAAACTTGTGGTGTTCAAAACTACACACACGACATTTTTTTTTGATTTTTTTTACAAATGTGTTTATAATACAAGCATCTACGTTTATGAAAAAAATTTGGTCCAACTCGCCCCGGATCAAAATGTTCTCACGGTTCTTACAACTGGAGATGGTTCTCATTTTAGCGGTCCCCTATATATATATATATGGGGAGGTTCATTTGAGAAGAATGTTCTTGCAAGAAGAAAAATAAATTAATCTAAGCCCTATATTTTTGTGATCAGTGGTTGTAAATCAAGATATCATTTTTGTCATCTTTTAATTAATGCTTTAATTAATAAGGGTATGATAGACAATTTGATGTAGAATACTAATAAATATTATCAAGAGTTACTAAAGTCTCATTAATGCCAAAATAATTTCTTCTTCACCACCATTAATATGTTAGTTCCTACACCAATTTTATTAGGAGTGACAAAATTATTTAAAAGTGTTAATGTCCTACACATATTTTACTAGGAGTCGCAAATTTATAAAAAAATGTTAGGGTCCTACACATTCTGTTGCCTACACACAAACATTGTTTTTTTGGTGTAGGAAATGTTGTGTTTTTGGTGTAAGAAAAGTTGAATATGCAGGATCATGTGCACGATTGTTTTTATTGTGTAAGATGCACATTTTTTTATAGGATAGACTCATTAAATGATAAGACATTCATTAATTTGAATAACAAAAATAAATGATAGACTTATTAATTGATTTGTTTAAATTACCTTTATACCCTTTATCCTTTTTATTCTTAATTTGTAATTTCTTCTCATTTGAACTCTCGACTATATATATATATATATATAGGGAGAAGATCATGCGAGAACCACCTCTTATTGTGAGAACCGCGAGAACCAATGTGAACACACAAAAAATGCCTAAAAATAGCTAAAAATCACACAAATTTTTATTTTTATTTTTTTTTAATATTTTTTAGGTTTTGGGGGGGGGGGGGGGGTGGGGTTAGGTTTTTTTTAGCTGGGGGGTGGGGGTTAGGTTTTTTTAGCTATTTTAGGTTGTGTTCACATTGGTTCTCAAGGTTCTCACAATAAGGGTGGTTCTCGCATGAGCCCCTCCCTATATATATATATATATATATATGGGTTATTGCCCGCGTATACGCGGGTTTTAACAAATGAATATATAACTTATATTTCAATTATAAACCTACTGTGGAAATGGACTGTATCGCAACACAAACGAAAATTAAGTGTTTTCGTTGAAATTTGAATGGAATTAATTTTTGGGATAAAAGTTTACCTCTCGACCATCTCTACAACAATCCCATGAAGATCAACAGATGTGATTATATTGTTCTTAATAACAAAACAACATAAAATCCAATGTAGCACAAGATTTTTAATGAACAAATTTAATAAGATTCAAAACAAAATTGCACATTTGTTCTTAACCTCTTGGATCAATAAGTAACTTGATGTGTACAACACATTAAAAAAGAACAAAACATTAGTGCCCCACATTTCATCCATTCACAATAATATAGATTACGACAATGAAATTAAAATTTTAAACTCTTGTAAGTAGCAAAACTCAGTACCAACTCTGTTGAAATTTTAAACCCTAAACCCATCCACTCAAGTTTCATCCTAAGCTATGCAGACCTGCAATTTATGTCAAACAACAATCATGAAATATGTTTGATCTTGTGAATGATGAGCCAAACCTTTCTTCAGTTGTGATTTTGTTGTCAGTCATGAATGTCTTCTTTAAGCATGACCCACTGTGGCGCTGGTATCCAAGGGAACTCCATAATCCCATTCAAAAATATTTACCATTTCATCAAAACACATCAAATCCATACACAAAACGTAGATCAAAGAACAATCAACGCGAATATGTAAACGAAATCGTCAAAAACAACGAAGAAAAACGAAGATCTGAAGAAAACGCGTTGGGAAAAGGGTTTTTGAAAAGATGAAACATGGGTCGTCTCGTCTCTTCTCTCTCTTTTACTCTGGGTTTTGGAATTTGTTTTGCAGATTTGGTTTGGTGATAATGAATTTGAATTTTGAATGAGATACGTTGTTTGAGGAAATTGCAAACGCATAGGGTTCTGGTGTAAACCTGATTGGTGATAATGACTTTTGGTTTTCTAAAAAAAAAAAATATGAGGAAATGACACATAGGAGAAAATGAAAGAGAGTGCTTGTAATGTTGACACGTGTCTACCAAAAGTTTTGCTTTATTATACAGGAAGATATATATATATATTTCTAATTCGCAACTTATTACCAAAGACATGTTCTTCTGGTAGTTTAGATACCCATAAAGACCCTAGAAAGAACCTAAAAATATATGACATAAGCTTAACTTTTATTTTCACAACAACGTAATGCTGTAGCTTGGAAGTTTATGCTGTTCTTGTACGACTTTTATACGATTAGATCTCGTACTATTGTAAAAGGTATTATATATTTTGTGTGTACAAAAAGTGGAATTCCGCTAGTGCAAAATTATATTTTAACGTCTTATTTAAATCTTTGGGGATCCTTTTTGGATTAAAAAAATTCACAAATCGACATCAAAACAAGAAAAATGAACGGATCAAAATAGGCACTTGGATTTTGGGAATTAATCAAAGGACCTACTAATTGACCAAAGGGCAACCATATGGCTTGATAGATAAGAGTCCAATTCAATCTCCTTATCAAATAATCAATATGCAACTCATATAGAGGTCATTAAATTCCCCGCCTCTTAATCTGGCACACATTAATCCACCACCACACATCGTAGTGTTTTAGATGTATAAGTCGTGCTGGATTGACTTGTTCGTAGGTTACAAAATTTTATGTTAGTTGTGTAGGCGGGTTGAATAGGTGAATCCTAACACGATATATTAATTTGTGTAGAAACACTATCCCAAACAGACATGTAGGGCAGTAAACGAACCGAACGTTCAACTAACAGTTCATGAACCGTTTGGTGAAAAGTTCGTTTATGTTCGTTCGATTAGCTTAATGAACGAACACGAACATGAACAAATGTTCGGTTAGCTTGGTAAACAAACACGAACAAAAGTCTCGTTCATTCGACTGCATTGGTGAACGTTCGATAATATGTGTCACGGCCCCCGACCCGGTTTGACCCGTTTCAGGAGCCGCGGGACAGAAATCCCGTGGTATTTAATTAACAGCGGAAGTTTTCATCAGGATCTTTTAAAACTGAAATATTTCCCGATTATTTTATTTCACAACTCGGGATAAAACCCCGGTAATTTACAATCATTTGATTTCACGAAGAAATCTTTTATTTTACAAAACTTGTTTCTTTATTTTATCATGAGCCACTTTCTTAAGCTTGTAGTGCTTCACGGCACTTTTTCTGGATCATAACAGATCACCTGAAACATGTTTGAAAAAGATTTTTGTCAGCGGGAAATACCGAGTGAATCATTCTATTTACATAAAATGATGCATAGTTATTAATTACAGCATAAGAGCGATTACAATGGCTTCTATCTTATTTTTATCTGGCGCCGTGTCACAATGGTGACGATGGTCATACCACTATTAGGTCAATGAACCTAAATAGTGATGATTATCCCTAGTAGGTCAATGAACCTAACTGGGAGAAAATTAGTAATGTGCACAATACCCCACTAGCCAGTGATTCAAGATATCCACGACTTAGTCCCTGTAATTATAACTTTTTGAAAATAATTTGAGGTATTGTAAAATAGTTGATAAAAAGAGAATGACTCACATTGCAGATTTATACGGGCAGAGTTTAGCCTATTGATTAGCCTTTTAACCTAAATTAATAACAGGCACACAATTCAGTCAGTAACTTAATACAGCATTTACGATAACTCACGAGATCAAACACTCACAACGAATGACAAAGTGCGATACTTAAACATCCATCGAATTAACGACGAATGACAAAGCATAACCCTAATGTGGGCAGCACTTAAACATCCATTGGATATTTTAATCAATCGGACATTGAATCGTATCAGCGATCGAGTTATTACCCTGATTGCGGCGCCGATTAGTGATCCGTGTGTGTTAATTGTGGTAAACAGAACGTAACTCAGTGCCTAAAACGAATTTCTTCGTCGAACGTACGCAGAATCTCAAGTGCCAATGTCTGCTATTTATACACGAATTTTGACAGGCTTACGGACCGTAAGACTCAACCCTTACGGTCCGTAAGGGACACATAATTGTCATAGGGTTGCCACGTGTGGGACTAGGCCTGCTGAGTTGACAGATTCGAAAATTTCAATTTTGACAACGAGATTTGAAGATAATCGTAACTAGGGTTTACCCCCCCCCCCCCCCCGAGTTTTAGGGCCCTGATCCTGATTATTCTGAAAATTTTAGGGTTTGTGCAGAATCACTTGGGTGTCTTAATTAGGGTTTCCTATTGGATAATTAAAGTAATAAATATGACTTTTGATGAGAGTTGTTACATTCTCCCTACCTTAATAAAAATCTCGTCCTCGAGATTTACTGGAATAATTGAGGATACTTTCGCTTCTTTTCTGATTCCAGTTCCCAAGTGTATTAGGGTCCTATCTTTGAATCCCACTTTACTTAAACTAACACTAATCGTTTGATCTTTCTATCTTCTATCTGAAGAGGTTTCTTTACAAATTTTTAATTTTTCGTTTATCTTTATATCTTGGAGATGTACTACTAAAGATTCGTCTGGTAGACATTTCTTGAGATTGGATACTTGAAATACATCATGTACTCCAGCTAACTCTCTTGGTAGTTGTAAATGATAAGCAACTGGTCCTATACGTTGGATCACTGGAAATGGTCCTACGTACCTTGGACTTAGCTTTTCTTTCTTACTGAATCTAACAACTCCTTTCCAAGGAGATACTTTCAATAGCATTTTGTCTCCAACTTGAAACTCCAACGGCTTTTGTCTATTATCTGTATAACTCTTCTGGCGATCTCTAGCCGTCTTCAGCCTTTCCTTCGTGATACTAAATATCACAGTCGTAGTCACTTAGGATTTTCATCCATCTCCTTTGCCTCATGTTTAATTCTTTTTGCTCAAATATATATCTTAAATTCTTATGATCCGTATAGACAGTAAACTTACTTCCATACAGATAATGTCTCCAAATCTTAAGGGCAAAAATTATGGCTCCTAAATCTAAGTCATGAGTGGTATAGTTTTCTTCGTGCTTTTTCAATTGCCTTGATGCATACGTAATTACCTTTTTGTGTTGCATTAACACACATCCAAATCTTTGAAGCATCACCGTATACTTTAAAATCTTCTGTTCCTTCTGGTAAGGTTAGGATTGGAGCATTGGTTAATTTCTGTTTCAAGATTCTAAAAGCTTCTTCTTGTTTAGGTCCCCAATCAAACTTAACTGCTTTACAGGTTAGCTTAGTTAATGGTACAGCTATCTTGAAAAAATCCTTAATAAACCGTCTATATTAGCCAGCTAAACCTATAAAACTTCTAATTTCCATTGCAGTTTGTGGAACCTTCCAATTGGTAATTGCCTCTATCTTAGCAGGATCTACGTGAATACCTTCGTGATTCACCATGTGTCCTAAGAATTGCACTTCTTGCAACCAAAATTCACATTTCGAGAATTTGGCGTACAACTTTTCTTTTCTTAACAAAGTTAAGAGTGCATGCAGGTGTTGACAATGTTCGTCCTGACTTTTGGCATAAATAAGTATATCGTCGATGAAAACAATTACAAATTTATCCAAATACGGTTTACAGATCCTATTAATCATGTCTATGAATGCTGCAGGTGCATTCGTTAACCCAAAGGGCATGACTGTAAACTCGTAATGACCATACCTAGTTCTGAAAGCAGTCTTAGGTATGTCTTCTTCTTGTACCTTCAATTAATGATATCCGGAGCGTAAATCTATCTTAGAAAAATATTTAGCCCCTTGAAGTTGATCAAAAAGATCATCAATCCTAGGTAATGGGTATCGATTCTTAATAGTAGCCTTATTTAATTCTCTATAATCGATACACATTCTCATTGAATCATCCTTCTTCTTTACAAATAACACTGGTGCTCCCCACGGGGATGAACTAGGTTGTATGAAACCTTTACTTAATAATTCATCTAATTGCTTTTTCAATTCTAACATTTCTGTGGCTGCTAACCGATAAGGTGCCTTAGCTATCGGTATAGTTCCTGGAATTAGATGAATCCTAAACTCTACCTCCCTATCTGGTGGTAATCCTGGTAATTCTTCTGGGAATACCTCTGGGTATTCTGAGACTACAGGAATTTCCTTAAGTTCTTTACCCTTAGTGCTAATGATTACCGAAATCATATATATTATTCCTTGCTTTCGTTCATAACTAGCAACTTTCATTACTGATATGAACTTCATGGGTTTAGGTGGTTTATCTCCTGTAATCATAATGACTTCTCCAGTGGATGCCTGAATTTCTATGGAATTCTTATCACAAAGAATTCGAGCATGGTTGGTTACTAACCAATCCATTCCTAACACAACATCAAATTCAGCTAATTTCATAGGCAATAGGGTTGCAGAAAATTTATGACTTAAAAGTTCTATTTCTACATTTTGCAGAACTTTATCTATTTTAACTGAATTCCCATCAGCCGTTTCGACTGTAAAAATTTGCCTAATGTTGTTTAAAGGTAACTTAAGAGTTTGGCAGAATGAAGTATTTATAAAACTTTGGTTTGCACCAGAGTCAAATAATACTTTTGTGTAAACGTTGTGAACTAAGAATGTACCAGCTATCACATCTGGAATGAGCTCTGCTTCCTGAGTAGTCAGTTGGAAGGCTCTTACATTCCTTTTTGCTCCTTCTGCAGGTTTGGCTTTATTGTCAGATGGTTTGTTCAATTTTGGACAATCTGGCCTTAGATGTCCAGCTTCTCCACAGTTGTAGCAGACTGAAAATTTCTTCCTCCTGCAGTCTTCTTCTTGATGCCCCGGAATTTTGCAAAAATTGCAATATCCTTTGCATCTTCCAAAATGCTTCCTTTTGCAAGAATTGCAAAATGGGCTAGTGGAAGATTGCCCATTCCCCCTTCTCTTGAAATTGTTATGGTTACCCGGACGGAATTCTTGGGTAATCTTTTGGGCTACTTCCTTCCTTCTATTTTCTTCTCTTGTCCGTACTAGTTCGTCAGTCAAAGTATTGGCTAAATCCACCGCATCATCAATCGTGCGAGGTTTCGCAGCCTTGACAATATTACGGATTTCGGCAATCAATCCCCAAATATAACGAGAAATAAGTACCGGCTCTGGCGAAGCCAGGGTTGGTACCACTCGAGCATACTCGAAGAATGTCGAAGTATACCCTCGACAATCTACATCCACCATCCGGTGGGTTAGAAACTTATTTGTCATTTGTTCCTTTTCATACTCGGGACATAATTTTCTTTCTACAAAGCTCTTAAATTCTTCCCAGTTCATAGCATACGCCATCCTTCTTCCTTTTGCTTGTAATACCGTATTCCACCTTTCTAGCGCCCCTTCTTTGAAAAGGTTTGACGCGTACATGACCTGATCATCCTGAGCACATTTACTTATGGCAATTACTGCCTCGGTTTTCTCTAACCAACGCAGTGCCGCAGTCGCTCCTTTATTGCCTGCAAACTCAGTGGGTTTACAAGCAAGAAATTCTTTGTAAGTGCAACCAGGCGTTGCAGCTTTCATTTTCTTAGGAGGAGGAGCTTGCCGTGGTTCATTCTCATGATTAGTATGATTATTGCCTCCATTTATGCTATTACTGAAGTTATCTTCAGAAATACGTTTGCTAGGAACGATTTGTTGCGGTTCGATTGGATTTTTAACAGTAGCAACGATTGCTGGAATAGCGTTTGCTATCCCTTGAGCAACTATTGCTGGAATAGCGTTGGCTATCCCTTGAGCAACTATATTTTCTATATCCTGCCTAGTCATATATTGATCCCCCGGTTGTTGCTCAGATTGATTAACCTCATTAACTGGTTCATTATTAGCGTTTTTCCATCTGATATCTAATTTATAGATAAATAATTAGTATAAAAGAAATAATCCAATGTCACAATTAATTGCACATAATCACGTAAACGAATATACAAACAAAATTGTAAATTTTCTAAAATTTTATTTGTTTTATAGATTATATCATGCTTCTATATACAACCGTTTTATTATTTATTTTACACATACTGATTTTTCTATTACTATTACACAACCACAGTTCCATAAATCCCCTATCCTTTGTCAGATGATATTCTAGTAACGGCGTTCCCTTTCATCGTATTTCCAGGAGATCTGTCCCCCAATCTCTTGGATCTTATTCCCAGTATCCCCTAGTTCTTCGCCAAAGTGGCGGAGTTCAGCCATATTCTCGTTACTCATTGGTGGATTTGGTAAAGGTTCTGGATCGAACTGAGGAAAAAGCTTATAGGGATTGTTTTGTAACTGTATTTCATTAGTCAACCATTTGTCTATTTGCGAGTGGATTGAAGGGTTTGGAATAGCTGGTTCTAAGTTCATTGGTACTTGTGTTTCAAGAGAGTGAATAAAAACATTTTCATTAACATGCTTAATAGTATTATAGCTTGCCAATATAAAATCTAGCTCTTCCTGAGATGGTAACCCTTCAATTTTCCTAGAGCTTTCCCCAATTTCCATTTTCTTAGGCTTGGGTTTCTCGAGAGGTAAAGCGTTGAATTCTATAGGTTATTCTATGTCTGGTATATACCTATTGAAATCTCTGGAAACCTCTATTCTTACTGGATAGAGATTTAAATTCTGAAGGGCGTCAGACAAGTCACTCATGCTGTTATGCAAAATACACACCATTACTAATTATAACAAAATTTTTATAGAAAACCTTTAAATATTATTCCAGACTGTGTAACTACAAAATAACTGAAAATTAAAACACACTAGTTTTATTTATAAATTTATTTATTTACTGAATAAGGTTTCTAGACTGTAGATAATAAAGGTGCTAAAACTTTGAGTCAAATTATTTAAGGATTTGCATTAATTGCTATATTGGCTAGCATATAAAGATCTGCCCATACTGTACACAATTAGTCAGATAATAAAACACATAATCACAAAATCCCAATTACTAAAAATTAAGTATTTTCTAAATACTTAATTGGCTTAAATCAGTAGCTCGATCAGTGGCTCTGATACCACCTTTTTTCTGTCACGGCCCCCGACCCGGTTTGACCCGTTTCAGGAGCCGCGGGACAGAAATCCCGTGGTATTTAATTAACAGCGGAAGTTTTCATCAGGATCTTTTAAAACTGAAATATTTCCCGATTATTTTATTTCACAACTCGGGATAAAACCCCGGTAATTTACAATCATTTGATTTCACGAAGAAATCTTTTATTTTACAAAACTTGTTTCTTTATTTTATCATGAGCCACTTTCTTAAGCTTGTAGTGCTTCACGACACTTTTTCTGGATCATAACAGATCACCTGAAACATGTTTGAAAAAGATTTTTGTCAGCGGGAAATACTGAGTGAATCATTCTATTTACATAAAATGATGCATAGTTATTAATTACAGCATAAGAGCGATTACAATGGCTTCTATCTTATTTTTATCTGGCGCCGTGTCACAATGGTGACGATGGTCATACCACTATTAGGTCAATGAACCTAAATAGTGATGATTATCCCTAGTAGGTCAATGAACCTAACTGGGAGAAAATTAGTAATGTGCACAATACCCCACTAGCCAGTGATTCAAGATATCCACGACTTAGTCCCTGTAATTATAACTTTTTGAAAATAATTTGAGGTATTGTAAAATAGTTGATAAAAAGAGAATGACTCACATTGCAGATTTATACGGGCAGAGTTTAGCCTACTGATTAGCCTTTTAACCTAAATTAATAACAGGCACACAATTCAGTCAGTAACTTAATACAACATTTACGATAACTCACGAGATCAAACACTCACAACGAATGACAAAGTGCGATACTTAAACATCCATCGAATTTGTCACACCCCCAAAATCCACACGCGGAGTACCACCGCTTGGAGGCGTGACATGACCAGGATCAAGCCACCAATCATATTGAACATAAGTATAAAGTAAAAGTCATTCATCAATACGATAGGTGTTTACAAAACCAAATATAAACAAGTGTGTAGCGGAAGCATTAATGTAAAAACCCAACATCAGTTTAAGTACAAAAAGGCATAATGTTTAACAACACATTCACGATCCACATCCACAACGACTGTGCCTCCCGTGCAAGCTCCAAAAGTACCTATGGTCCTGCAAGGCATGTAACAGAGAGTCAACAACTAGTTGAGCGAGTTCACAGTTGGCTATTTAGTGATAATGTTCATTTCGTAAATCGTATGTTCGATTAGTAATCATGTATCGTATGTAATAGCATCGCGGCCCTCAAGGCATTTTTGCGAAGTTTAGTGGGGGTTTCCCATGTTTTCTAGACTAGTTATATTTGTATCGCGGCCCTCCAGGCATGTTTGCGAAGATTAAAGTATAGTTCGCGGCCATTCCAGGCATGTTTGCGAAGATCGTTCTAGTATAGTTCGCGGCCATTCCAGGCATGTTTGCGAAGATTAAAGTATAGTTCGCGGCCATTCCAGGCATGTTTGCGAAGATTAGTGGGGGCTTCCCCATGTGTTAGACTAGTCGTGTTTGTACGTGCCCTTCTTGATCCAAGGACTGTAGCGAGTGTGATTGTCCTACCCAAGGAGGACGAGCATGCGTTAAGGTTTGTTGTCCTACCCAAGGAGGACGAACGTATGTATTCTACCCAAGGAGAATACGCAGGATTAATATTGGCATCCTACCCATGGAGGATGGCGGTACATATCCTACCCAAGGAGGATATGTAGGTTCCATTTTTAATTTCTTAACCCATTCCCAAACCACCGGGGAATCCCATGCCTTGGCTGTGTGAACTCACCTTGTTTTGCTCGGTATGCTAAGTATGTGCTCAAAGTAAGTCAATCACGTCCTAAAGTGCGCACGTGTACATAATCAGTTTATATTCACGAAGTTGGCACGTAAGTATAATCATAGTGGACAACGCATAAATAATCACCAAGTAGCACATTGCACGCATTCATGATCATACAAGTCAGGCATAACATCTAACAGCAGTTAGTTAACTCAGTTAACACTTAACAGAATTAACTCAAGTTCCTGCACAGATCAGCTATTCGGCGAAACACACATGTTGGCGAAACACAGATATTGACGAAACACATAAGTTGGCGAAACACACAGTTGACGAAACACGTTCTGTTTCGTCGTGGTCTTAATTGGCGAGACAGGATTCTAATTCGTCGATGACTCTTGGCGAAACACATTCTGTTTCGCCGAGAGTCCTGTTTCGTCGGACAGTTCAGCTTCGCAGACATCAGTTACAGCAGATGCGAATAACGCATAAACCCTAATCATTCTAGCAGCCGTCAACAATAACAGAAATCATATGAAGATCATTGTGCATATCGAATCATCATAAATCAACCATCCAAGAATCATTGTCTAGCATAAACCCTAGTTTATGTGTATAGCATATCAAATAACATACAACATCATCACATCAATTCCCTATCAAGATACTAATGTAATCAGAATCAGGCCATATAAACAATCATTCAGAACCGAGCATTCGATTGTATCAAGTTTCGCATATCATTTATATATATCCTACTACATCATATCATACACATCGAAATCTATATCATCACCATCATACACTCATCACAGCAGTAACACACATCAATCATATGCACCAGCAAGAATCTATACAATACAGAAACATAGAATCGACTAACAAACACACACTAACCGATTCGAGATGAAGGAACAAGGATTCGAGAGCTAGGGATGATGGTGAACGATGGTTGTTGTCGTCGCACAGAAAGGGAGAGTGTTCTAGGGTTTCGGTTGTTATGATAAATGTGTGAGACTGATGATGTTTCACGTTTTAAGACTCAAAATAACGTGTTGGGCCCGAACTGGGCTTCGGTGGATCTGGGCTCGGCGAAACAGCCTGTTTCGTCGAGAGGGTTGTTGGCGAAACAATCTGTTTCGTCGAGAGTGGTTATGGCGAAACAGATATTGTGTTTCGTCGAGTTGTTCAGGTCTCAAACAGTTTACAGTTAATCATGCAGTCAAGTACTTACACCTTATCACTCAAAAATCAAGATTATCATCTTAACTATAATTTAGTGTGCACAATTACCAGGTAAATAATTCGTGTAAGCAATAATCTAGACGGTCAACGTGCAATAAATGCGAATAAAGAATGTCGGAAATTCGAGTTGTCACATTATCCCCAACTTGAAAGAAATTTCGTCCCGAAATTTAGCATGCGGTTACTGAGGAAGCTAGTGGTGTGACGTTTACCTGTATCGTATCGCGGCTCCCCGAGCAAGTTTGCGAAGTTTTCTTGGGGTGTCACATTATCCCCCCGTTGATTTGGAATTTTGCCCCGAAATTCTGTAGTGGTAGCTTCAGCCTCAGTAGTAGTTGCATTGGTTCCGAATAACTGGGGATATTTGAGTTCCATTTGATCTTCACGCTCCCAGGTGAACTCTGGGCCGCGGCGGGAGTTCCAACGAACTCGTACAAGAGGTATTCTAGTGTTCTTGAGGACCTTAACATCCCGGTCCGTGATTTCAACTGGTTCTTCGACGAAATGCAACCGTTCGTCGATAGTGAGTTCCTTCAAGGGAACTATGTGGGTCTCATCTGACGTACACTTCTTCAGATTCGACACGTGAAAGACGTTGTGAACTGCACTGAGTTCAGCTGGTAAGTTCAGTCTGTAGGCCACTTTGCCTATCTTTTCTATGACTTCAAATGGTCCAACGTATCGTGGATTGAGCTTGCCTCGTTTGCCAAAACGAACAACACCCTTCCAGGGTGACACCTTGAGTAGTGCTCGATCCCCAACTTGGAATTCGAGTATTTTCCTGTCCTTATCAGCGTATACTTTCTGACGGTCACGTGCTGCCGCCATGCGTTGTCGTATATGAGCAATCTTTTCAGTAGTATCAACTACCATTTCCGGACCTGTGATCTGACTGTCACCCACCTCTGCCCAACAAAGAGGTGATCGGCATTTACGCCCGTACAATGCCTCGAATGGTGCAGCCTTAATGCTAGTGTGGTAGCTGTTATTGTATGAAAATTCCACGAGTGGCAGATGTTTCTCCCAACCATTGCCAAGGTCAATTACGCACGCCCGAAGCATGTCTTCTAGAGTTTGAATAGTGCGCTCAGACTGCCCATCTGTCTGAGGGTGATAAGCTGTGCTCATGTCTAAACGAGAGCCAAAAGATTTATGCATTGCTTGCCACAGTTCTGAAGTAAAACGTGCGTCACGATCAGAGATGATGGAGGTGGGCACTCCGTGCCTCGAGACCACTTCTTTTAAGTAAATGTCTGCCAAGGTAGAGAACTTGTCTGTTTCTTTGATTGCCAAGAAGTGAGCAGACTTTGTGAGTCGATCCACGATCACCCAAATAGTATCATTTCCGCGCTGAGATCTAGGTAGGCCAGTAACAAAGTCCATGGAAATTTGCTCCCATTTCCATTGTGATATCTCAGGTTGTTGGAGTGGTCCTGACGGTTTCTGATATTCTGCCTTGACTCTCGCACAAGTCAAGCACTTGCTGACGTAAGTAGCTATGTGGGCCTTCATGCTAGGCCACCAATATGTAGTTTTGATATCGTGGTACATTTTATCTGAACCTGGATGTACCGAGTAGCGAGACTTATTAGCTTCATCCATTACAAGCTCGCGTAGGTTGCCATAAAGTGGGACCCAAGTGCGTCCTGTTACGTAATAAGCACCATCTTCCTTCTGTTCTAAGCGTTGCCTTGAGCCGCGTAGGGCTTCAGCCCTGACATTTTCTGGTTTCAATGCTTCTAACTGAGCATCTCGTATCTGAGAAGGAAGACTAGACCGTATAGTGAATTGTAAAGCTCGCACGCGCTTAGGCGCGGTGTCCTTTCGACTGAGGGCATCAGCCACAACATTGGCTTTGCCTGGGTGGTACCTGATCAAGCATTCGTAGTCATTTAACAGTTCGACCCATCGTCACTGTCGCATGTTCAATTCTTTCTGCTTGAAAATATGCTCAAGACTCCTGTGATCGGTGTAGATGGTGCACTTGGTGCCATACAGATAATGTCGCCATATCTTGAGCGCAAAAACAACAGCTCCAAGCTCTAAATCGTGCGTAGTGTAATTCCGTTCGTGAACCTTAAGTTGGCGCGAAGCATAAGCAATGACTTTATCCCGCTGCATCAACACACATCCAAGACCTTGGATAGATGCATCACAGTAGACTACAAAATCGTCCGTGCCTTCAGGCAATGAGAGGATAGGTGCGCTACAAAGTCTATCCTTTAAATGCTGAAACGCTGTACCCTGTGTATCACTCCAACGGTAAGCAACACCTTTCTGTGTCAGTAATGTAAGCGGCTGTGCAATCCTTGAGAAGTCTTTGATAAACCGCCTGTAATAACCCGCCAAACCCAAGAATTGGCGTATTTCTGTCGGTGTACTAGGTGCAGGCCAGTTCTTGATCGAATCTACCTTGGATGGATCGACATGAATCCCATCCTTGTTCACCACGTGGCCTAAGAAGTGGACTTCACGAAGCCAAAAGTCACATTTAGAAACTTAGCGTATAGCTGTTCCGTTCGTAGAAGTTCCAGTATAAGTCGTAAGTGCTGCTCGTGTTCCTCCTGACTTTTCGAATAAATTAGGATGTCATCAATAAAAACAATAACAAACTTGTCAAGATAAGGTTTGCACACCCTGTTCATAAGATCCATGAAAACCGCAGGCGCGTTCGTTAGCCCGAATGGCATGACCAAAAACTCATAATGACCGTAGCGAGTTCTGAATGCTGTTCTGGAGACGTCCTCATCCCGGACTCTCAGCTGATGGTACCCTGACCTTAAGTCTATCTTGGAGTAGTAGCTCGACCCTTGCAGCTGGTCGAATAAATCATCTATGCGCGGAAGAGGATAACGATTCTTGATCGTCACCTTGTTGAGTTCACGGTAGTCTATACACATCCTGAACGTACCGTCTTTCTTCCTTAAGAATAACACTGGAGCTCCCCAAGGCGAAGAGCTAGGACGTATAAAACCCTTTTCCAAGAGTTCTTGTAGCTGCTTTGACAGTTCTTCCAATTCAGTTGGAGCTAAGCGATAGGGTGCTCGAGCTATGGGTGCTGCTCCTGGAACTAGCTCGATCTAGAATTCGACCTGGCGATGAGGCGGTAACCCAGGTAACTCTTCAGGAAACACTTGAGGAAAATCGCGTACTACAGGAATATCCTCAATCTTTTTCTCTTTCATCGATTTATCAGAAACGAGTGCTAATATAGCTGAGTGGCCCTTTCGCAAACACTTCTGTGCCTTCAAGAAGGAGATGATGCCACTCACGACACCACTCTTGTCGCCTTGAACTTCAAGAGGTTCTTTGCCAGTACGGGGAATGCGAATGATCTTCTCCTTGCATAGGATCTCTGCTTGTTGTTGGGATAACCAATCCATACTAATGACGATGTCGAAACTATCGCAACGCTGGGGTCACTCCTAGTATCACCCTGACCAATCACGAACACTCGACCCCTGGCACCATTGCCGTCGTTATTACCCCCGTTGTCTTCCCTAGTCCCCGTTTCCTTGGTTGTGGTTCTGATTCTGGTTCTGGTTCAACCGTGGGCAGTGTCTCTTGAAGTGACCTTCAGCACCACACTGATAACATCCCTTGTTACCCTGCTGTTGCTGCTGATTCTATAGATCTTGTGTCTGTTGTTGTTGGTTCTGGCTCGCAGGACGTGAGTTTCTACCATCTTTGGCTCCATGACCAAACTTGTCGCATCATTGACAATGATTTTGGTTGCACTGCCCGCTGTGGTGCAATTTACATCGTTTGCACTTAGGGTGGGTTCCCCTGTATCCACCCTGCCCTTGATTACCAAAAGATTGCTGACCAGGACTTTGGTTATCATCAATCCTTTGCTGCTGTGCCTGGGACTGAACTGAAGTCGAACCCTTGCTAGAGGTTCCATCCCCTTTTAGTTTGTTGTCACTGGGAGTAGCAGAAGTAGTAATAGTAGTAGTAGTAGCACCGATACGCTTGAGCAGCCTGTTCTGTTCCACTGCCTGGTCTGTGAGACGATGAGCAAGACGAGTAACATCTTGAATAGTAGCAAGGTTGGCAGAAGTCACATGACTTTGAATCTCTGATACTAAGCCTTTGAGGTACGGCTCAATGCTCTTGATGGGAGGATCCACCATAGTTAGACACAAAATTGCCAGTTTGTTGGATCGTTATCGTGCACGCTTCTATCTCTGACCCCGTCATCTTCATGTTAAAGGACTCCACTTCCAACTTGTGGATGGCATCATAACTACTGTATTCACGTTTGATAGGTTCCTTAAGATCATTCCATGGGGTGGCATTAGCAGCCGCCAGCTCCAACATCGTAACTTGCGCGTTCCACCAAGTTTGCGCAGTGCCTTCGAGAATATCAGTGGCATATTCCACCTTACGAGCCTCGGGTCATTCACACACTCGAAGACCGATTCGAGTTCCTCGAACTAATGGAGGAGTACAACAGCTCCTTCAGTGTTGCTGAAAGTAGTAGGACGACAGTCCATAAAAGTCTTGTATGTGCATACAGGTGGCTGAGCGTGTTAACTTGTCGTGTGCGTAAGAGTAATCAAAATTAAGCACAAGTGTTGAGTTACAAGAGTAGGATCTAAAAATCCTGGAGTAAGTGGTGATGGCAGGTTACACCTCCTGCCTGGGCAGCTGCGAGTGCTGCAGTAACTTGTTCAGTGATCGAAGCCGCCAACTGGGCTTGAGTTAGGTTAACGCGTCCACTCATGATCTTGACATCAAGGAGAACATGTGGGTGAGAGGTTCGCGAATAGTGCGAAGAAA
Organism: Helianthus tuberosus; assembly: GCA_030545235.1. Taxonomy (NCBI): domain Eukaryota; kingdom Viridiplantae; phylum Streptophyta; class Magnoliopsida; order Asterales; family Asteraceae; genus Helianthus; species Helianthus tuberosus. The sequence continues at coordinate 174,672,933 of CM060425.1, read as the reverse complement.
GTGAGCACACAAGTATTCTCAAGCAATAACATATAGTAGGTTCTTGTAATCTGAGCATACCACGAGCAAAGTTCTATGTAATTCTAGCAAGTAGGTAAAGTAACATGAATAGTAGTACCTAGGATGTTGAGCCTTGCACGTGGAGCGAAGCGTCGTTGTGGATCGTTGAGCACTGTACTGGTTATAGTCTGGTTTTAATAAAAATTGTTTTCCCCTTATTAAAACCGAGTTCTCTATAACCAATGGCTCTGATACCAATCTGTCACACCCCCAAAATCCACACGCGGAGTACCACCGCTTGGAGGCGTGACATGACCAGGATCAAGCCACCAATCATATTGAACATAAGTATAAAGTAAAAGTCATTCATCAATACGATAGGTGTTTACAAAACCAAATATAAACAAGTGTGTAGCGGAAGCATTAATGTAAAAACCCAACATCAGTTTAAGTACAAAAAGGCATAATGTTTAACAACACATTCACGATCCACATCCACAACGACTGTGCCTCCCGTGCAAGCTCCAAAAGTACCTATGGTCCTGCAAGGCATGTAACAGAGAGTCAACAACTAGTTGAGCGAGTTCACAGTTGGCTATTTAGTGATAATGTTCATTTCGTAAATCGTATGTTCGATTAGTAATCATGTATCGTATGTAATAGCATCGCGGCCCTCAAGGCATGTTTGCGAAGTTTAGTGGGGGTTTCCCATGTTTTCTAGACTAGTTATATTTGTATCGCGGCCCTCCAGGCATGTTTGCGAAGATTAAAGTATAGTTCGCGGCCATTCCAGGCATGTTTGCGAAGATCGTTCTAGTATAGTTCGCGGCCATTCCAGGCATGTTTGCGAAGATTAAAGTATAGTTCGCGGCCATTCCAGGCATGTTTGCGAAGATTAGTGGGGGCTTCCCCATGTGTTAGACTAGTCGTGTTTGTACGTGCCCTTCTTGATCCAAGGACCGTAGCGAGTGTGATTGTCCTACCCAAGGAGGACGAGCATGCGTTAAGGTTTGTTGTCCTACCCAAGGAGGACGAACGTATGTATTCTACCCAAGGAGAATACGCAGGATTAATATTGGCATCCTACCCATGGAGGATGGCGGTACATATCCTACCCAAGGAGGATATGTAGGTTCCATTTTTAATTTCTTAACCCATTCCCAAACCACCGGGGAATCCCATGCCTTGGCTGTGTGAACTCACCTTGTTTTGCTCGGTATGCTAAGTATGTGCTCAAAGTAAGTCAATCACGTCCTAAAGTGCACACGTGTACATAATCAGTTTATATTCACGAAGTTGGCACGTAAGTATAATCATAGTGGACAACGCATAAATAATCACCAAGTAGCACATTGCACGCATTCATGATCATACAAGTCAGGCATAACATCTAACAGCAGTTAGTTAACTCAGTTAACACTTAACAGAATTAACTCAAGTTCCTGCACAGATCAGCTATTCGGCGAAACACACATGTTGGCGAAACACAGATATTGACGAAACACATAAGTTGGCGAAACACACAGTTGACGAAACACGTTCTGTTTCGTCGTGGTCTTAATTGGCGAGACAGGATTCTAATTCGTCGATGACTCTTGGCGAAACACATTCTGTTTCGCCGAGAGTCCTGTTTCGTCGGACAGTTCAGCTTCGCAGACATCAGTTACAGCAGATGCGAATAACGCATAAACCCTAATCATTCTAGCAGCCGTCAACAATAACAGAAATCATATGAAGATCATTGTGCATATCGAATCATCATAAATCAACCATCCAAGAATCATTGTCTAGCATAAACCCTAGTTTATGTGTATAGCATATCAAATAACATACAACATCATCACATCAATTCCCTATCAAGATACTAATGTAATCAGAATCAGGCCATATAAACAATCATTCAGAACCGAGCATTCGATTGTATCAAGTTTCGCATATCATTTATATATATCCTACTACATCATATCATACACATCGAAATCTATATCATCACCATCATACACTCATCACAGCAGTAACACACATCAATCATATGCACCAGCAAGAATCTATACAATACAGAAACATAGAATCGACTAACAAACACACACTAACCGATTCGAGATGAAGGAACAAGGATTCGAGAGCTAGGGATGATGGTGAACGATGGTTGTTGTCGTCGCACAGAAAGGGAGAGTGTTCTAGGGTTTCGGTTGTTATGATAAATGTGTGAGACTGATGATGTTTCACGTTTTAAGACTCAAAATAACGTGTTGGGCCCGAACTGGGCTTCGGTGGATCTGGGCTCGGCGAAACAGCCTGTTTCGTCGAGAGGGTTGTTGGCGAAACAATCTGTTTCGTCGAGAGTGGTTATGGCGAAACAGATATTGTGTTTCGTCGAGTTGTTCAGGTCTCAAACAGTTTACAGTTAATCATGCAGTCAAGTACTTACACCTTATCACTCAAAAATCAAGATTATCATCTTAACTATAATTTAGTGTGCACAATTACCAGGTAAATAATTCGTGTAAGCAATAATCTAGACGGTCAACGTGCAATAAATGCGAATAAAGAATGTCGGAAATTCGAGTTGTCACATTATCCCCAACTTGAAAGAAATTTCGTCCCGAAATTTAGCATGCGGTTACTGAGGAAGCTAGTGGTGTGACGTTTACCTGTATCGTATCGCGGCTCCCCGAGCAAGTTTGCGAAGTTTTCCTGGGGTGTCACAGAATTAACGACGAATGACAAAGCATAACCCTAATGTGGGCAGCACTTAAACATCCATTGGATATTTTAATCAATCGGACATTGAATCGTATCAGCGATCGAGTTATTACCCTGATTGCGGCGTCGATTAGTGATCCGTGTGTGTTAATTGTGGTAAACAGAACGTAACTCAGTGCCTAAAACGAATTTCTTCGTTGAACGTACGCAGAATATCAAGTGCCAATGTCTGCTATTTATACACGAATTTTGTCAGGCTTACGGACCGTAAGACTCAACCCTTACGGTTCGTAAGGGACACATAATTGTCATAGGGTTGCCACGTGTGGGACTAGGCCTGCTGAGTTGACAGATTCGAAAATTTCAATTTTGACAACGAGATTTGAAGATAATCGTAACTAGGGTTTACCCCCCCCCCCCTGAGTTTTAGGGGCCCTGATCCTAATTCTGATTATTCTGAAAATTTTAGGGTTTGTGCAGAATCACTTGGGAGTCTTAATTAGGGTTTCCTATTAGATAATTAAAGTAATAAATATGACTTTTGATGAGATTTGTTACAATATGTTTGATTACGTTCGTTCTTTTACGTTTGTTCGTGATGGTTTGATTATATTAAAAAAATAACGAATAATAAATCTTTTATCTAAACATAATGAAAACTTAAAACCATGTTTTTTTTCTAAGTTAACTAAAACTAGAATTACGACCCGCCGCAATGCGGCGGGGATTCTTTAGTTATAACTAAGTCGATTTAGGACCCGCACGTTATGTTGAACATGTCAAACGAAAAAAAAAGACGATGTAAAAACGTTCACCCACACACGCACGTTGCGTCGTGTTAACTCGCAAAATTTAGAACGAAACGTAAAAATGTTAAACCAAAGACGCACGTTGCGATGTGTTAAGTCACAAAATTTAGAACGAAGCATAAAGCGAAAGATTTGCGGAAAATGAAAACTATAAAGGACCAAAGTTGAAAGTAAAAAAAATTGTGAGGATAGATTGCAAAAGATAAAAAGTTTTGGGTTAAAAGTAAAAAAAAAAAAAACAAATAGTTTTGGGTTAAAAGTAATTTACGAAATACTTTTCGGTGAAAAGTAAAAAAATCAATTTTTTTAAAACCCCCAAAGCCAAGGTTACAACAACCATATGCATAACCATTTTTTCTTTGAAAAACCCCAAAGCCAATATTACAATACATATATGCATAAACATGTTGCTTCTTTATAGTGTTTTAATTTGGACTTTCAAGACATTTTTTAGGATAATTATGTCTAATTAGTTAAACTTTGAATGATTATGTCTAATTAGTTAAACTTTAAATGATTATGTCTAAGTTAGTTAAACTTGATTCATCGTTTTGTGGCTGTAGTGGATTTCTTGTGTTTTAATTTATTATTTGATGGTTGTATTTAACTACTTATGTCCAATGTTTAAGGTTAACAATGTTTTTATTTTTTTATTTTCAAGTTAAATGTTCATTTACGTTTTTTTTTTGTGTTCGAAACTAGTGTTCATGAATTGTTCGCGAATAACTAATTTCCTTAACGAACGAACACGAACATGGCCTTGTTTGTGTTCGTTCGGCTCGATTCCGTATACATACATATTTTGTATCGGGTTGAGCCTTTTAATATTTATTTGCAGGTATGTGTAATATATAGCGACTAATAAAATAATATCTGGTGACTTATTAACAATTCATTCAACTACGAGTATTTCCATTGGAGCCTCTATACATGGACATTGTATATAATATAGAGAAAAAAGTAGAGAAAACAACCAAAAAAACATTACATTTGAATCTCTAAAATAGAGAAAAATTTATAGACACCAAAGGTACACCTCTACATTTAGAGGGTTGTATTCAACTCTGTATACCATTAATGTGAGTGTATAGGTTAGAGAAAATAATAATATAAGTGTTGTGAGTAAGATAGAGGTAGATATAGAGGTTTAGATGTAGGAGGTTTTATAAAAATTAAAGTAAGATAGAGGTAGATATAGAGGGTTGGATGTAGCAGGTTTTATAAAAGTTAACAAAATTTAGAAAAAAAAATATACTTTTTGATTAATATATAGATGAAAATGGAGGCTACAATGTGAATGTAATATCTCCAACTTAGATCTTTCATTATTCACAAACTTAAGTTTATATATTTAGTTTTAGATTATAGCAATTGGATTGGATGGAAAGGATTGAATTAGAATGGAGTAATAAAAGTATAAAACTAAAAGTTATTTTTGACAATGTTTTTAATTCCTCTAAAATATGATTATGAACCTTTTATGAAATACTTAAACTTAAATGGGTTAGCATGTCAATACGTTTATTAAATAAAACGTGTTTAGGGTATTTGTCGTGTCAAGAATTGAAGCTCCTTTTTAATGACTGTGAATGAGATAAATTTATTATAAAAGAAACTTGTATTTGAAAACAGTAAACACACTCTCGTTATATATGAATTAACTATATATTAACTATCAAATTCTACTCCAGGGAGCCGCTAGAATAAGAACCACCTCCAGTTATGAGAACCATGAGAACCACTCTCAACCAATCAGAATTTGACACCACAAAGGGTATTATGGTCATTTACTCTAAATGTCATTTCCCACCCTCTCTCCTCATTAATAGTTGTCAGTACTCTCTCTCCTCCACCATTTTAAAACCCCATTTCATCTCCTACCTAATTCACTCCTAATTCCTAAATTCTAAAGAAATCTCCTGCTTCACCTCCACCATTTTAAAACCCCATTTCATCTCCTCAACTTACTTCACTCATTCTAATTCCTAAATTCTAAAGAAATCTCCTGCCCCTTCCGTTTCCCCTCTGCCAGCGACCACCACGGAAAATCGTTTTCAGCCCGGAACCCACACGGAGGAGCTGGCTATGGCCGGTTTTTCCCCGTCGTTTGATGATGATGATACAGACAATGTTGATGATGAATATGACGGCGGCACGTGGCGGTGGCTGAGCAGGTTTTGGGGGAGACCGGTGCGGGTTTTGGGGGGTTGGAGGCGGCGGCGGGTGGCGTTGGGGATGGTGGGTGGGTGGAGAGGGCTGGCGGCGGTGGCTGAGCCGGTGAAGCCGATGGTTTTTTTGGTATGTGTTCTTGATTTTTCTGGGTTTGATTTTTGGGTGTTCTTGAATCTGGGTTTGATTTTGGGTGTTCTTGAATCTGATGGGTGTTCTTGATTTTTCTGGGTTTGATTTTTCTGATGGGTGTTCTTGAATCTGATGGGTGTTATTGGGGGTTTGACTTTCTGGGTTTGATTCTGTTGAATCTGGGCTTTGAATGTTGTTCATGTTGAATCTGGGTTTGAATGATGTTATTGTCACCTTTTTTGATCCTGTTGAATCTGCGTTTGAATGATATCCTGTTTTTTGAATGATGTTCATGTTGAATCTGGGTTTGAATGTTGTTCATGTTGAATCTGGGTTTGAATGTTGTTCATGTTGATCTGTGGGTTTTGATTTGTGATATTTAAATCTGTGGGTTTTGATACGATCGACGGGGTGGCGATGATGCAAAAAAAAAAAAAAAAAAAAAAACCCGTAGATTTTGATGACGATGGCGCGGCAACGATGGTGGATGGTAGGTTTTTGAACCCGCAACCCCACATTTGCAGCCTTTTAATTATCGGAAAAAATCTGAGCCCAACCCCGTTTTTTTTTCGAGATACTCTTTTGTTTTGTTGTTGTTGGTTTTTTATATTCTTTTCCCCAGTCGATGACGATAAAAATCTATCCGAGACACCTACCGACTTTGCGATTTATGGGTGAGTTCGTCTTGCGTAAACAAGTTTTTGTGTAAAAAAGTCTTTGTGAAAAAAAAGTTCAACCGTAAACTTTTACGTCAAACGTAAAAAAGTTTAACGTAAAACGTAAAAATTTTAACGTAAAACTTAAAAATTTTAGCGTAAAACGTAAAAAGATTAAAAAAATTAACGTAAAACGTAAAAAAGTTTTAAAGTAAAACGTAAAACGTAAAAAGTTTTACGTAAAAACGTAAAACGTAAAAAGTTTTTCGTAAAACGTAAAACGTAAAAAGTTTAAAACGTAAAACGTAATAAAGTTTAATGTAAAACGTAAAAAGATTAAAAAAATTAACGTAATACGTAAAACATACATTTTTTAACGTCAAACGTAAACTTTTAACGTAAAACGTAAACTTTTTAATGTAAAAATGTAAAGTTTTTAAAGTAAAACGTAAATATTTTAACGTAAAACGTAAAAACATAAAACGTAAACTTTTTAACGTAAAACGTAAACTTTTTAACGTAAGACGTAAACCTTTTTAACGTAAAACGTAATTTTTTTAACAAAAAACGTAAACTTTTTAACGTAAAACGTCGGCCGTAAAAGCGGTGCGTTAAAAAATGACGCATTAAAAAGCGACGCGTAAAAACGTAAAAGGTAAAAGGTTTTTCGTAAAACGTAAAACGTAAAAAGTTTTACGTAAAACGTAAAACGTAAAAAGTTTTTCGTAAAACGTAAATAAAACGGGACTTAAAAAACGCCGCGTTAAAACGGGACGTAAAAAACGCCGCGTTAAAAAAATGACGCTTGAAAAAGTCGAGCGTAAAAAACGACGTGGTAAAACAACCCATTAAAAAACGATGAGTAAAAACGGCGTGCAAAAAAAATTGTCTTTTGTTAAAAAAATCTGAATTTAAAAATGTTTTTAATAAAAAAATCTTTTTAAAAAATAAAAAGTAATATAATAAAACTAAAAAGTAATATAATAAAACAAAAAGTAATTAAAAAATAATAAAGTGAAAAAGACAAAAAATAGTTATTTTACCAATCTACCCTTTTTGATTAAAATATAAAAGACATAATAAGACAAATTTTATTTAATATTAGTTTTTGTTACTTTTAATCTCATCCATCCATCAAGTTGATCTAAAGGCTATAAAGTGGTTCTCATGGTTCTCATAACTGGAGGTGATTCTCATTTTAGTATCCCCTTCTACTCCATTCACAAAATCACTATTCCTTTTATTTTGTTTTTGAAAACAGTAAACACAGTCTCATTATATATGAATTAACTATATATTAACTATGAAATTCAACTCCATTCACAAAATCACTGTTCCTTTTATTTTGTTTTTAGTCTTTTAATGTTTCAACCTTCTATGCTCGACCTTATAATGTTCCTTATTTTTTTCTTTTTAATTCTAATACTTTTCAACCTTTACAAGTTTGTCACAAAGAAGTTTTCATATTTAAACCTTATGATTTTCAACTTTAAAAAAGTTGTCACCAATACAATTTTTTATGATTAAACGGCTCTGTCGTAACGTGTGGGTCCTAAGTCGACTTAGTTATTCATTTTTATATGTTACACTTCAATCTATTTTTTTTTTTTGTGAGTTAACACCCCACAACATGCGTGTAACGCTTCTCTTTTCAATACTTTCCTTATTTAGAAATTTGTATTCGTATTTCTATTTTTAGAACGATTGTATTCGTATTCTATTTCCAACCGTTGTAAGCTCGAGACTTTGACCTAATGGAAATACCTTTTTATACGTACCCATGTTATACATATACTTATTAGGTGTGCGATACATCATCAAATTACATGCTTATGTGGGAAACCGATACTTATAAATGCTCAATACTATCATACATGCATACAATATACTCATATTATGCCTACACACGTTACACATACTAAGAATACACTAAAGCAAAAGCCCATAACCCAAAATCCAGCCCAAAATCCGAAAGTGCATGAAGGTGACCCTCGTGGCCACATTCGCCTTCCAAACACACACACGAAGGTGCACGAAAGTGCCACCTTTGTGGACACCTTCACGGGACGGAGCTGGTGACAGGATTCAACACAGATTTTGAACAAAATGTGTTTTAAAAACACTCCTTTCCACTTTCTCATCTCCCAACTACCAACTAACTTTGTTTATTACCTAAACCCTAATCTCACCATGTAAATAAGTGTCTTCCACACCTCCTAAACACTTTCCACACAGTTAATCTTCTCCCAAACTCTCTAATTCTCTCAAGAATCTCAAAGAAAGGCAGAAACATTCTAGTGTTCTAAGTTAGTTTTCACTTTTCTTAACCATTTTTCTTCATTTCTTGTTTCAAACTACTTGTATAACCTCTAGAAAGGTTTCCACTAGTTTGCCATGGCAAACTAAGGTGGAACCTCACCACATTTGTGGTCCAAAGTAGTCATATAATGCTTAAAACTTGATGGAAACTTACACTAACCTTGCTCTCAACTAAACTCATAGTTGTAGGTTTGTGTTTTGGTTGATTTCCTCAAGAAATGAGGCTTAAAATCTCCTTAAAATTTTGCCCTGAAAGTCCCTAGTGACTTATAAGTGTTGGAACCATCAAAGCTTTCAACCTTCAATGTTGAAAGACTTGTGTTTTGGTGAAGGTGTGAACCATGGAAGCTTTGTCTCTCTAACCTTATTACACTACCTCACTTGTTTAAACTTAATCTTAGATTCATACATTAAATCTCAAAGCAATTTCCAACAAAGAGACAAGGCTGCATCACGTCCCCAAACATTGTCCATGTTTGGGATGCACGCATCTAGCTTGCTCACTTGGTTGTTTTAAGATTTAGTAGATTATGTAATTTCATTTGTAGTTCATATTCATGACCAACGTAAATCATCAACCAAGTTGATGATTTTGTGATTTGGTGAATTATATAATGAGGTTAAATGGATGGAATTCATCCTACCTCCTTGCATGACCATTCTCATGGTACTTTACTTTACATTCGTATACGTTAACTTTTAAAATCCGAATCCAATCCGTTAATCAAAACCGTAACTCACACACTTCCGTTTCCCTTTAGGGTAACTTCAGTGTTCCAAACTCAAGAATTCATCCAACTCACTTACGTGAAATCTCTACGCAAACCGTGAGTATACATGACCCCCTTTTCCGTTTTCACACTTTTGGGTGCAATATATATACCATATTAAAATTCACACAATCACACTTATGCTAATACTTTACTAATACAAACGATTCTGTTAATACATGCTTTATACGTTTATACTTTAGGAATACATGCATGCTAGAAGCCATTCTTGCACTATACTTTGTCATTGACTCCGTACGAGCCTACCTTAACATGTACTTCGCTATAGGAGTAGCACACCGCCCTTGTTGGGGTCTATGTTAAGTAATCATACAAAAGGTCTTGTCATTGCGACGACAAGATTACGTGTCGCAACCCCCGACCCCTGCCTCGGGAGGCGGGCGGCCGGGGCCTACTCAGAGATGGTGGTATCGGTTTTTATCATTATTTGGTAGCGGAATTTACATCAGGACCGTAGTTAGGAAATATTTTATCAGAGTAAAACACCACACTTTTTTTATTTATAAACATATTGGGACAAAACCCAAGTTTTCATTACAAACATGTTTATAGGGATAAACCCTAATTTATTGAATTTAAAACATCATTTTTATTTAGGTAACTTTTATAGCCACATATTTCCAAGCCTTCAGTGCTCTCCAGCTGGCTTCTATTTGGCTTTCACATTTTGTTACCTGAAACGCGTTTTAAAAACATTTGTCAGTAGAAAATACTGGTGAGTGAATCCCAGTTTAATCAAAACACATTTTTATCATTTCACAGTATTGAGAGCAATTACAATGTTTATATCTACACAATTACTCATTCAGTACTGTCAATCCTGACTGGTGGGTCATATTACACATTGGCTATCTCGTTGTGCAATGGTAACGTGTTCCACATTTTGTATACAAAGCCCCAACATACCGGCAGTAATTGAAAAATTACAAAGACTCAATCACTGCTAATCACATTGTAAAATATTTAAGGTTTTGTAAAATAGTTTGTAAAAAGGTTCACAAAAAGGAGATTACTCATATTGCTACTTTAGGGTTTTTCCTGTGATTTTCCTGGTTATAATCTAATAATTTAAACAATGCACACGCGTTAGTATAATAACCCTATATTTACATTAGTTATTCTCTCCCCGAGACAGAACTCCAACGACTACGTCGGGCAGAACCTCGACAGCCATTACGGAACACTAGATCAATCGGGCAGCGTATCTAATACGTAACCAGGGGTTAAAATACTTACAACGAGGCAGAACTTTGCTATTTTAGTGGGTGTAATACCTGATTATAATGCCTAAACTTCAGAAAAGAGATAGAGAATTCGTTTTGGTGCGAATTGTGAACTGAGCCGATGGTTGCTATTTATAGGGCTGGATTCTGAGTTTGTCGCGCCCCGCGAAGAAGTCCTCTAAGGGCTTTGCAGCCCACGAGGCCAGCTAGGGTAGGCCCTGCTTGGCTGATTCGGCCACTTGGCTTGACACGAGCCTGCCACGTGGCAGCTCAGGGGTGCGCCCTGATCTTGAACTGTCACGGCCCGCGTAAGATGAAGAGGGGGTCTTCGCGGCCCGCCAGAACCCTTTAAAATTGTTTTTATTTTATTTTTATAAAATTAAAGGTATTTAAGGCTATTATACGTATAAGGAGTGTATTTTAAAACGTATAAGGATATTATAAATATATTAGGGGTGTCAAAAATATTTTAGGAGGGTTGTTATATCCTCCCCACCTTAATTTAAAACTCGTCCTCGAGGTCTACTGGAACAGGTGTGGATATTTCTTCTGCATTTCAGATTCAAGCTCCCGTGTGTATTCCGATCCTCTCTTAGAATCCCATTTCACTTTGACTAGAACTAATCTCTTGTGTTTGAGATTCTTGACTTTCCTGTCTTCAATCTGTAGAGGCTTCTCTACAAACTTTATTTTTTCATTTACCTCTATATCTTTAAGAGGTATTACCAGTGATTCATCGGCTAAGCACTTTTTGAGATTGCATACATGAAATACATCATGTATTCCTGCCATTTCATCTGGCAGTTGTAGCTGATAAGCTACTGGTCCTATTCTTCTGATAATTTCGAAAGGTCCAATATACCTAGGGCTTAGTTTTCCTCTCTTAATGAATCTTACCACTCCTTTCCAAGGAGAAACTTTTAATAAGACCTTGTCTCCTACCTGGAATTCTAATGGCTTTCGCCTGTTATCAGCATAACTCTCCTGTTGATCACGTGCTGCTTTCAGTCGTTCCTTGACTTGAATTATTTTTTTTATTGTCTCTTGTACTATTTCTGGCCCAGACAGTTGCTTTTCTCCAATCTCTACCCAACAGACTGGAGTTCGGAATTTTCGTCCATAAAGTGCTTCGAATGGCGCAACATTGATGCTGGTATGATAGCTGTTATTGTAAGAAAATTCTATTAATGGTAAATGATCATCCCAATTTCCTCCGAAATCAATTACACAAGCTCTAAGCATGTCTTCCATTATCTGAATGGTGCTTTCACTTTGTCCGTCCGTTTGTGGATGATAAGCGGTGCTTAGATTTAGTTTGGTTCCCATTGCTTTTTGGAAACTTGTCCAAAAATGAGAAGTAAAACGGTTATCTCTATCAGAAACAATTGATAAAGGAATACCATGTAGTGAAACTATTTCATTTACATATAACTTGGCCAACTGTTCGATACCGAATGTTTCCTTCATTGGTAGGAAATGAGCAGACTTGGTTAGTCTATCTACAATCACCCAGATTGAATCATTACCTTTTCTCGTCTTGGGTAATTTGGTAACAAAGTCCATTGTTATCAATTCCCATTTCCATGCTGGCATTTCCAATTGCTGCAATAAACCTGAGGGTTTCTGGTGTTCAGCTTTAACCTGTGAACATGTTAAACACTTAGCTACATAGGCTGCTATGTCCTTTTTCATTCCTATCCACCAGAAATTCTTTCTTAAGTCTTGATTCATCTTATCACTTCCAGGATGTATCGTATACTTAGACTTATGGGCTTATTCTAATATTTGGTGACTGATCGGAGAGTCACGATCCGGTCAAAGATAATATTTATAAGCCCAATTTACCCTTAACTATGTGTTAGTGGTAGCAAGGGGTCGAACCACGAAGAGTATGTGGTTTGTGTGTGGATTCGATTGAATTAAAACAAATGTCACGATTTATGAAGCTTGCTAGAATATCTTTATGTTTTTGTTTAATTGAGAGATGTGAGTTTAGACTAAGTGAATTGATTAAATTGATTAACAACTATTAATTAACGATTACGAGAAAATTGCTTACTAAAACAATAATTAGAAAAAGGAATCACACCCGGTTTCGGTAATTGCTAACCTAGGATTTCTACAAGTTTTAGATTCAACTCAAATGCATATGATTAGCGAATTTAGTGTACCGTGACTTAGGTGCTAATAACTATCAACGTCCCGAAGAACGGACAAGAATACACTTTGTAATCAACACAAGTAAATCCTAACCACGACAATGCACAATTACATATCACCATTTCGCAAAGTCATAACTTTTAACATCGTTCGACAATTTACGAATTCGCAACAAATGTAACACTATTATCAAAGGTTTCAAAAATCAAACACAAATTGTCACTAAGTTGAAACAAGAACAATTCGAAACCCTAAAATTAACAACTACCTACACCGGGGTGAAACCGAGATGATTAGCCGCTCATGGTTGAAGAAGCTTGATCACCGGATGATTGGAATGTGAATGAAGTCATCTTGAAGCTTGAAAGATGTAGGAATTGTGAATGATGGAGGGTTGGTGATGAATGATGATGAGAGGATGAATAGATTGATGGCTAGGGTTTAGAATCAAGATTGAGATGATGAAATCTTCTTGATTCGGGTTGTTATCTTGATGATGGATGGATTGGAGATGAATGGTAGGTGACTTGTGGCCCCAAGATCAAAGTTCAAACTCTAGGAATAGTGTAACTCCCGTATTGATTGCCAAAAACCAATTAAAAATCGTTTTTTCTAACAACAACACAAGATTTCGCGTCTGAAGAATGCTCTGCTCGTCGCCGACGGGCCTGACCCCGTCGCCGACGGACTCTCCTGATCTCGTTTTCCTCCGACGATCTAACTTGCTGGATACGCGCTTTTCAGCCGACGGGATTTTCTGGGGCCCATCCGGGACGGGTATACCCCCGTCGCCGACGGCCTCTAGAGTAGCAATTCTTCAAACTTTGATTCTTGCACTCCCGGTTGATCCGTAACGCGTCCTGGTACTCCGGTTTTCGACCCGGTGACTCGTAAAGCTCCCGAAAAGCTCCTTAAACTTCGTTAAACCTGCATAAACACAAATTTAATTAAAAGTAGGCCATTCGAGATTAAAACTCATATAAAAACATAAAGTTATACAATTACGAGCACCGGTTTTCAACCACGTATCACATCCCCACACTTGTCTTTTGCTTGTCCTCAAGCAAATCTGTTTTTCACTTTCACGTGGGTCGAACAACAAATACACTTCCCATTCCCGAGACAAAGGTTAAGGTCTATTGTCATGAAAAAGTTCACATTCTTTACAATTTCCACATATTTACCGGTCAAGTGAATAATCACATATAATAATGGTTGTCCAAGATTAACCCGCCCGTAAAACTAACAAGCCATGCATATCCCTCACAATGTTCTCTCCACTCGGCTTATAATTTGGCTAATGTGTATGATGTATTAGCACTTCAATCAATTAATCGCTCAAAACCGATTAGAACACGTACCCGCATAGGCTTGCAACTCAATCATTCTCCACCACCGATCACGAATACTAAACACAAGTCATAAGGTCTTTGTAAGGGTTGTAACGGGGCTAGGCTAAGGGTAGGAAGTAGGATATTTTAAAGTGGCTAAGGTGATGAAAATTCGATTTTTATTACAAAAGACTATTCTAAACAAAAGTAAACTATAAACATCAACTACAAGGCAACAACTTTAGCCTTTTATTTCTCAAACTAAGAACATATATTTTTGTTCTTTTCTCAACAACTTTCTATCTTTTTCATGCGTTTTCTGATTTTTCTCTTTTTTTTATGCAAACAAACAAATACAACTATACAAACTTTACTTCTATAATCGAATTTCCATCACACGGGTTTAAAAGAAAAAGGTTTTAAGGTTATTGGTTAAAGGGTAATCAAACGAAGGGTTTAGGCTCAAGATTGGCTACTAGGGGATAATTTTTGGGTAAGGGTATAAAAATGGTGTAAAAGGAAAAGGTTTACCTAATGCCTTACTCATTCTTGTGCTTGTATTCGGTCTATGGTCTCAAACGTATCAAAAGTTGCAAGTTCTACAATACGCGACTAATGGTCCACTCAAACAAAGAAACATGTAAATGTAAATATATGATATAAAAGTGGCTCAAAACCTCACGTATAAGGGTATGATATGTGATATGCATAAAATGCTAGTTCCTTAGGCGAATTATTCCCAAATAACCACCTGCTAAATACCCGTTATGCTTATTAATTTGAACTTGACCATGATAAAAGACCAAATGGGTTGTGCCATCCCTCGTTGACTTAGTTACTTGTGCTTTAAAGATCGCTTTTTAAACAAGAATTTTTTAAAAATTTTTGAAATTTTCCCCCATCCCCACACTTGAGGTAAACATTGTCCTCAATGTGTAGTATTTAAATGAACGGGTCAAAATCGAAAACTTTTACTACTCCCCCATCCCCACACTTGAGGTAAACATTGTCCTCAATGTGTAAGAACTAGAGTATTAAACGCACAAGGGATGTGACACGGCTAATTCCCCCAAAATTTCACCCCGGAAAATAATATACAAAATACATTCCACTTATTTGCTAATCTAAAGATCAAAAGTAAAAAAGAAACGTATGCACCTGGTTTTTGAACTCATTCTTCGTATGCTCCTCTCCTCTTCGTGAAAGCGGTTGTCCCACGAACCCAATGTACCTACAAATATTAACCCTTGTGTAGAAGCATGCTTCTCACAACCATCAAAATTTGTTAGTTACCTAGTTCTACCACTTTTATGAAAACATTACCAAGATATACGTTATTTCACTTTGATTTATGTGGAAAATAATTTACAACAACAATAAACCTAACTCACTTTCGTAGGAATCACGGTTGCATTTAGCTTATGCGACAAGCCCTTTTAAACCCCCCAATAGCTTGGGAGGACGAGAGGTCTCGTGAGGGTTATATAGGGAACACACCCACAACGTTCATTTAACTAAGCGAAAGTAAATAACATGAAATAAAAATAACGGAAACAAAATAATATACAACAATAACAACAAAAACATACCTTGCCTCTACCGTTGATATCTCTCATTAGGGTTCACTGGCGGGTTCGGCTGGTATGGATAACCAGTGAGGGCTTCAAACATCTCCCTATAGTTATCAAGTGGGCTCGACTCTCCGTGAGGTGGTGGCTGATAGGGTATCGGGATGAAACTGGAGCCTACGGCCTCGGGCCAGTGAGGAGATGGGTCGGATGGGCCTCGTGGAACGGAGAGATTGGAGTAGTCGGTCCACCCCAAATGCTCGACATAGGGACGACCAGCCTCAAGGTCTCTTTGGTGTCTCTCCTGGTCGTGAAGGATCTTGGCATTATTAATAGCCATTTCTTGTGAGACAAATAAGGCACTAAAACGATTATCCTCCAACGTGTTACGCTCGTGCCGCTCTTTTTCCTCCCTTTCTTCCCATGCCCGTCTGCGGGCCTTGTCTTCTTCCTGCAACTGTATCAAGCGTTCCATGTGTAATTGTTGAAGCGTTTGGTGCAGTTGTTGCTCTTCCACAAATTTATCCATTCTCTTGCGATAGGCCGCTTGGGAGGCCCACTGTTCTTGCGAGAAGGTCCCATGTGTCCCTTCCCAGTTCTCTCTCCTCCTGTTATATTCCCGGCCCTCGCCTATACACGCCGAGACATTATCATAAGTTGCTTGTTGCCCGCGGGTGAAATTTTTGTACGACGGCACCTGTCTTTGTTTCACAAAACCTGCCACCTCTGCATTGATCTCCCTATGGCGCCTCATGTACCTCTGTTGTGGTCCCCGTGGACCAGAAGGCTCAACCTCTTCTTCTTCCTCAATCATTTCCTCATCTCCCCCAGCTCCTTGTTGTGCATCTGGATTAGCAAAGTCATACCTGTGACCCAATTGGTCGGTCACCACGTATTTGTTTCTAGATAGCTCCACATCTATTCTCCAATTTTTTCTCATTGAGGCTATGTTGAATTCTTCCAGAGGTTTGGACACCTAAAGTGAGTCCGGAGGCAAACAATTTTGTTGGACAATCATAGCACTGATGAGGCGTGCATAAGGAATAAAACGCCTTTGAGACGCCTCTCGAGTGATCCATGTATTCATCATAACAATATGTCTCCATGACAAGGTAGGGGTCCCATACAACAGAGAATGGACAACCCTACAATCGCTCGCTCTCACTCCCCCTCGATCACCGAATCTAACCATCATATTTTCTAGGGAAATTCCTTGAAGAATTTTCCCCTCGATCGTCATTTGAATTCTTTTAGCCTCTCCCCCATCACTGTATGGTAAAATAACCGCGGTCATCTGCTTCGGATCACCATCATTCATATGATTATCCAAAAATTTTTGCATGGTTGGATAGTCATATGCTTGCACCCCCAGAGAATCAAATCGAGCGATGCAGTTAATTGTTTCAAAAGACATCGTCATTGGCCCTCGGCTTGTTTTACCAACCAATTTCCACTGTTCGGGAGGACCATCCTTATTTACAAGCCTCAACGTTGACAACCATTCACACACTTCCGCCAAATATATCCGCGAAGTGTTATCTTCACACCAATCAAGCACCCTTTCCCATCCTTGGCGTTCAAACATTTGCACGATTCCGATTTGTTTGAACTCTTCTACATTCACAACTCTTTCACATATAATCCTTGCCGAAACTGAGGTATTAACGTTGTTGACCATTTTCCATTTCCAGAGCTTGGCCTCTAACTTCCTATCTTGATAACCCGATAAGGGTTTGTTTTTCTCCTCATCCCAGACTTTGGCATTTTTGCTATCCCTAAACTTTGACCACTCCCAATCCTGCCTATACAATCTCGCATCATTCTCTTCGATGGAGCTCAGTTGCTCCCACTTCTTCGGTATTAAACCGGAAGAAGTACCCGCTCCAGCTGATGATGAAGCTTGCCCTGTAGTCTTTTGTCTTTTACCACCGGCCATAACTACAATCACAAACAAGCAAAACATCAATATAAACCCAAACCTTTACTAAACTCTCAAACTTTGAACATGAGGTGTGATGTTGAAATTTTAATTAACAAGTGAATGTAAAATCGCCTTTTTAAACTTCCAAAGTCGCTCATTTTATCATATACTTATCAATTTCCTTGTTAACTTGCAATTTCTTATAAGTTCAACAAAATTCAACATCACCTTCATGTTCAATCATGTACATAACGAGTGTAATCACTTCACTATGGTTATAACATGCTCAAATTCCATCCAAAACAACCAATCTTACTCAAAATCATGCTATAACAACATACATTGTCTAAACAACCTACTCTTAAACTAAAAAGTTTAAAATTTTGGAAGAAAAACACTAAACATATGATAATCAAGCATAAATTTAAGGAGAATCCATACCTCTGATGTTATAGACAAGAAGAACTAAGAAAAAGATGTGAAGCAAGTGTCTTGACAAACACCCTTTCAAAAACCCGAAATTACACACTCAGAAATCTTGCAAACTAGCAAGAATTGATGAAAACCGTGTTAGGGGTTTTGTTCCTCTCGAAAAATCACACAAGATAGATCCAAAAATCAGGGGATTTGGTGGAGATTTAAGAAAGTTATGAGAGCTTGAAGGTTTCTAGGGTTCTTGGCAAAGAGATGAAGAAGATGAAGTGGAAGGGAAAGTGAGGAGAGAGAATGATCAGAAACTTTGTGGGATTCTAATGATGTGGAATGAATAGGGTTCGATTATGGGGTTGGGAATGAGTTCGAGTTATGTTTAGGTAGGTGGTAAATGGGTTTGGTTCGAGTTATATGTATAAAGAACTAAAATCAGCGCCACGAAGAAGCATAACCCGTCGCCGACGGGTCCCACCCCGTCGCCAACGGGCAGTGAAGTTGAGATGTGGGTCCGACGGGTTAAGCTCCTGTCTACGGGGAACAAGGGCCGACGGTTACTTTGAGAGCCCGTCCGGGACGGGTTACACCCCGTCGCCGACGGGTTGCGGTTGTGTCATTTTTTAATTTTTTTAATTTTAATTATTATTATTATTTTTTTTAACTTAAGGAGAAAATTATATACTTTTTGAACAAGGACTATATACAAACAAAATTCCTAAAAATTATTAAAAATCTTTTTGTATATTTTTATCAGTTAAAAATTTGAAATCGCGCAAACCGTCAACGGCCCTACCACCCCCCCAAAAAAATCGTGTATTGTCCTCAATGCACCTAATAAAGTCTAAAAACATACTTTGCATCTTTAAAACTTGTTCGGGATATCCGGACTTCACACAATCAAACGGGGTTAGTATGAAACGGAAACGATTATATCAAAAACACTCAAACAATTAAATAATTATACATAACTTTACACAAAACGTTACCGGTCCTCTTCATTCGACCTCATAAACCGGGATGCTTACCACGAAGCTCACTGATTCCTTGTTTTCATCCAACTTTTGGTTACCATCGAGAAACGGTTTTAGTCGATGACCATTTATCGTTTGTCGTATCCCATCCTTCGGGTCCTCGATTGTAACATCACCCAATTGTCCGACCCTGGTGATCACATAGGGTCCCATCCATTTGCTCCGGAGCTTTTCGGGAAAGAACTTGAGCTTCGAATTGTAAAGCCACACTTTTTGGCCAACCTCGAACTCTTTCTTTCTCAACTTGGCATCATGCGCTTTCTTCATCCCGTCCTTATACTTGGGCGCGTATTCATATGCCATTTCTCGTAACTCCTCCAACTCGCATAGCTTGAGTTTCCTTTCCTTACCTGCATCATCATATTGAACATTAACTTCCTTGATAGCCCATAATGATTTGTGCACAAGTTCAACCGGTAAATGACAATTTTTACCGTAAACCAACCGGTAAGGTGTAGTGCCAATGGGTGTCTTATGTGACGTACGGTAGGCCCATAAAGCATCGTTCAACTTGATTGACCAATCCTTACGGTTCGCCCGCACAGTCTTTTGCAAAATCTCTTTGATTTGCCTATTTGACACCTCAACTTGCCCACTTGTTTGTGGGTGATAGGGGGTAGCAATTCTATGGTCAACACCAAACCGTTTTAAAAGTTTTCCAAACCGAAATTTTTTAAAGTGAGATCCTCCGTCACTTATGATGACATGAGGAATCCCAAACCTTGAGAAAATGTTGGTTTGAATAAAGTTACACACTACGGAATGGTCGTTTGTCTTGGTGGCTATTTCTTCAACCCATTTTGACACATAGTCAATGGCCACCAAAATATACAAATTGCCATAGGAATTGGGGAATGGGCCCATGAAGTCAATACCCCACACATCGAAAACATCGACTACGAGGATTGGTTGCATGGGTATCTCATCCCTTTTTGAAATACCCCCTAGTTTTTGGCGCTCTATGCAATTCTTTGCAAACTCATTTGCATCTTTAAAAATAGTTGGCCAGTAAAGACCACTATTCAACACTTTATGACCCGTTTTGTGACCACTAAAATGGCCACCACATGCAAACGAATGTAGATGATGCAACACGCTTGGGATTTCCTCGTCATCTATGCATCTTCTAATCACTTGATCCACACACTCTTTCCACAAGTGCGGTTCCTCCAACCGGTAATACTTGATTTGACACATGAAGTGTTGCCTCTTCCGTCTATCCCAATGTGCCGGTAAGTCACCTGTAACAAGATAATTCACAATGTTAGCATACCACGGTAACTTATCCAATTTCATAATATGCTTATCGGGAAACGACTCATTGATCTCTAACGATTTAGGATCATCATCAACCATCAACCGGGACAAATGGTCCGCCACCACATTCTCGGTACCCTTTTTATCCCATATCTCCAAATCAAACTCTTGGAGCAACAACACCCATCGGATCAACCTCGGTTTTGCATCTTTCTTCTCCATGAGGTACCTATATACGACCGAAATTTATCCAATGCATATACCACCGCAAGTAGCTCTTTTTCGGTGGTGGTATTATTCAATTGTGCATCCGAAAGAGTCTTACTCGCGTAGTATATGGCAACGGGTTTCTTTTCAACCCGTTGTCCCAACACGGCCCCCACCGCATAATCACTCGCATCGCACATAATTTCAAAAGGAAAAGACCAATTTGGCGATTGCAAGATTGCGGCCTCAACTAACTTTTCTTTTAATTTGTTAAAAGCGTTTTTACAATTTTCATTAAAATCAAACGGCTGATCTTTTAACAACAAGTTGCACAAAGGCTTTGTTATATCACTAAAACCCTTAATAAACCGTCGATAAAAACCCGCATGACCTAGAAATGACCTAACACCTTTAGCACTCGTGGGATATGGCAAAGTAGATATAACTTGCACCTTTGCACGATCAACCTCTATCCCACGACTCGACACCACGTGTCCCAACACGATTCCCTCTTGAACAATAAAATGGCTCTTTTCCCAACTTAGGACCAAACTAGTTTCGACACATCCTTTTAGTACTTTATCCAATTGGTCCAAACAAGCCTCAAATGATGACCCAAAAATTGAGAAATCATCCATGAAGATTTCCAAAGACTTCCCCCATCATATTTGAAAAGATACTCATCATACACCTTTGGAAGGTGGCGGGGGCGTTACATAATCCAAACGGCATTCGCCTAAATGCGAAGGTGCCGTAGGGACAAGTAAATGTGGTCTTTGATTGATCTTCTGGATGGATGGCAATTTGGTTATAACCAGAATAGCCATCTAAGAAGCAATAAAATTTTTGCCCCGACAATTTCTCAACTATTTGATCAATGAACGGTAAAGGAAAATGATCTTTGGAAGTTGCGGTATTCAACTTCCTATAATCAATACAAATTCGCCACCCGGTTACCGGCCGAGTGGCTACCTCTTCACCTGCGTCATTTTTGACGACTTGTATACCCGCTTTCTTTGGAACCGTCTGTGTTGGGCTCACCCATTGACTATCCGAGATCGGGTAAATGATACCCGCATCGAGCCATTTCAGCACTTCCTTTTTCACTACCTCCCGCATATTCGGATTTAATCTCCGTTGTGCATCTCGAACGGGAGTTACATTCTCTTCCGTGATGATTTTGTGCATCACCACCGAGGGACTAATACCCTTCAAATCAGCAATGGTCCATCCAATCGCCGCCCGATTAGTGACCAAAACACCCATCAATTTATCCTCTTGCTCCTCGGTTAAGTTTGATGCAATGATAACCGGGAGCGTGTTGCCTTCACCAACATAAGCATACTTGAGATGCTTAGGCAATGCCTTCAATTCAACCTCCGGAGGTTCTACTAACGACGGCTTCAACTTGGTATCAATGCTCTCCGGTAAACTCTCAACTTGGTGCGTCCATGTCGGTTTTCCCTCTCTAACCGCAAGCACCTCTAAACTTTTCACCTCCTCGTCTATGCTTTTATCCATTTCCACCCGTGACCTGTCAAACATATAACAATCCTCCATTGTGTTTTCCCCATCTACGACTGTGTCGCAAAGAGGTATACACGTGTCAACGATCTCCGCCATATAGCATTCATCATCAACTGGAGGGTTTGTAAGTCCGGAAAAAACATGCAACCTCAACCTTCGGTTTCCAAATGTCATGTCAACCGTTCCTGTTTTGCAATCAATTTGAGAATTTGCGGTTGCTAAGAATGGTCGACCCAAAATCACCGTAGGTTGCTTGGTTGGGTCCTTAGCCACATAATCAAGTACTAGAAAGTCCACCAGATAGTAAAAATCCTCAATTTTTACTATCACATCCGAAACAATTCCACGGGGTAGTTTGGGTGTCAAATCGGCTAGCACCACGGTGGTGTTCAACGACTGAAGTGGACCAAACTCATATTGGTCATACAAATTCCCCGGTAGAATGCTCACGCTAGCACCAAGATCTAGAAGTGCACGATTGATTTTGAAATCGCCTACTTGAATTGAAATGATAGGCGCACCCGGATCTTGGAGCTTAGGTGGAAGTGCACCCGAAAGAATCAAACTCACATTTTTGGTTAAATCTATTTGTTTTAGGAAATTTATGCGTTCGTTTTTGGGTACACAATTCTTTCAAGTACTTAGCATAAGACGGTACTTGTTTGATTGCATCCAAAAGAGGTAAATTAATTTTTACTTGTTTGAAAATTTCCAACAACTCTTCTTGTTGTGGACCTCTTTTGTTTACAACCTTCTTCAAAGGTCCCTTCAATGCTTCGGGATAAGGGGCGGTATTAGCCTCCACACCCTTTTCCTTAGCCTTACGGACGGGTATGGTCACAACGGGAGTATTGTTATTCTTTTTTAAATCATTTTTGTTTTGACCCGTTTGACCATCCTCATTCTCATCCTCACTAGCATCTTCCACCACCCCTTCAACAAACTGAGGTGGCGGTGTTTTGACACCGTTATCAACAATTCGACCACTACGTAAAGTAAGTTTATTAATTGGTACCTCACGTGTGTTCCTTGAGCTTGACCCTTGATGTTTAGGGTTCACCGCGGCGTCACTTGGAAGCTTTCCCGTGCTTCCTCTCATTTGAGCCATCTTCTCCACGAGTTGACCCACTTGCTTCTCCAATGCCTTTTGAGATTTATCCCTTACTTCAAACTCTTTCCTCACCTCGGCTTTGAACTCATGGTGTGAATTGGTAAGAGTACTCACAGCATTCATGATAGCATCAAACTTTGAATTAATCGAATCATCACCTCGGGAGTTAGAAGCATTACCCCCATTTCCGCCTTGGTTGTAACCACGTTGATAATTACCTTCACGGTTTTGATACCCTTGGTTACCCCCTTGATTGTAATTCCTTTGGTAACCCCCTTGGTTACCACCTTGCCGATTATTGTACGAGGACACACCTTGACCTCCTTGATTACCCGATTGAAAATTCGGGTTCATTTGATTCGAGGCATTACCATACCGGAAATTAGGGTGATTTCTCAAGCCCAGATGGTAAGTGTTGGAGTTTATGTCATATTGCTTCCGATCTCCATACACTTGGTTGACTTCCTCGTTGTAGTCACTCGACCCCGTTGGACATTGCTCCGCTCTATGTCCAATATCACCACACTCTTCACACACCTCGAATTGCACCGCATTCACTTTCTTCTTCTTCATTCGAGCCATTTCCCGCTCTAAGGTTGAAATCCGATCTTTAGAGTCGAGATCGGGGAGTAACCGGGAAATGGGGTGTTTCTTAGCTTGATCGGCCGATTCTTTCTCTTTTGACCGTTTACTCATCCACTCCAAAAACTCCCAATCATCGTCTTCATGGTTGCTCAGAAGAGTCCCATTGCTCGTCGATTCGAGACGATTCCATGTTGTGTCATCCAACCCACGTACAAAACACTTCACCAATTCCCACTTTTCTATTTGGTGATGTGGGCATCTCCGCATTAATTCTTTAAATCGAGTGAACGCTTCATGCAACGGTTCACTCGATAGTTGCCTAAATGATCTTATCTCATCCCTAGCGTCGTCAGTTTTCTCCATCGAATAATATTCATCTAAAAAGGCTTGTTGCATCTCACCCCATATCCGAATGCTATTCGCCGGAAGTGTGAGAAACCATTGTTTTGCCTTATTTTTCAACGAAAATTGAAACAAACGAAGCTTGACCTCCTCTAATGCGAAGTTGTGCCCCCCAATAGTGTTACAAATGGACGAGGACTCCGCCAAATGCGTATACGGCTCATCATTCGACCTCCCATTGAAGTGGGGAAGTATGTTGATGTAATGTGGTTTACAATCAAACATTCTCCGTTCGCATACTATTGGAGAATCATTTTCGGTAACTATCGGTCGAAAACGGTCATTCACTCCCCGTGGAGGTTGTTGACGACGTTGTGGACCATTTACTTCTTGATCACCCGGTCTTCGATTGTCTCTTCTATCACCTCCCCTATCACCTCTTCTATCGTCTCTTCGATTTTCACCTTGGTTACCCCTTTGGTTACCTCCTCCCACGAAACGAGGAATCCGATTAGGGTTGCCATTGTTGTTGTTATTGTTGTAAAACCCGTCATTTCGGTTCCCTTGGTTGTTATTTCATGGTTGGCGGTTATTTTCGTAACCGTCATTCCTTCTATTCCCATACCCGTAGTCTTCATCCCCAACATAATTGGCATTTTGGTAGCCAAATTCCTCATCTTCATACCCTCTTGCATTGTAGCCATTACCCCGATTCACGTATCCCCAATCTTCTTCAACGTTAGCCCGATCATCATAGTACCCCCCATCATCCGAATTTTCCGTATGAATGCTTACATGTTCCGGCGATTGGTAACCGGGAACACTAAACGACTCATCATCAGGAATGGCGTTCCTTAAATCGTCTATGTTGAAGAATGGGTCTTCGTTCGCGGGATTGCCGCGATCTCGGTTGCCTCGGCAGTCGGAATTTACATTTCGATCATCAAGGTTTAGGGGTAAGGATTGTTGTCGATGAAGGTTTTGTTGTGGTGGTGTTCTTTGGGTATTGTTGGGATTTTGATTTTGAAAAGGTGGTGTAGGTGGTCCGGTATTGTTATTACCACCCGGTCGCTCTTGAGGTATAGCTTGAACATTTTGGGCGGGATTGAAGTTGCTTCGGTATTGGAATTGATTTTGGTTGAGGTTTTGGTTTGAGTTTTGGTTTGCCATCGAATCGGTTTCAATGGTCGGTGTGAGTTGTGGTGTTTGGTTGGTTTAATTAGAAGCAAGAGTTGCTTCTAACCGGCTTGCTAGGTTTCTTCTTCCGACTCTTTCGATTTCCGGTTCGTAGACTAAAGGTGAAGTCCTCCCGGAGTTCCGCGTATGCATGCACTACCTGTAGCCTACACAAGTAACACACCCCGCGTAACAAGGAAAAAGAGAAGTACAAAAAGAAATCTAAACAAATTAAACAGATAATCACACAAATTCAAACAATAATCCAAACACAAAGCGCACGCACTCCCCGGCAACGGCGCCAAAATTTGATCGGAGAGTCGCGCTCCGGTCAAAGATAATATTTATAAGCCCAATTTACCCTTAACTATGTGTTAGTGGTAGCAAGGGGTCGAACCACGAAGAGTATGTGGTTTGTGTGTGGATTCGATTGAATTAAAACAAATGTCACGATTTATGAAGCTTGCTAGAATATCTTTATGTTTTTGTTTAATTGAGAGATGTGAGTTTAGACTAAGTGAATTGATTCACAACTATTAATTAACAATTACGAGAAAATTTCTTAATAGAACAATAATAAGAAAAAGGAATCACACCCGGTTTCGGTAATTGCTAACCTAGGATTTCTACAAGTTTTAGATTCAACTCAAATGCATATGATTAGCGGATTTAGTGTACCGTGACTTAGGTGCAAATAACTATCAACGTCCCGAAGAACGGATAAGAATACACTTTGTAATCAACACAAGTAAATCCTAACCACGCCAATGCACAATTACATATCACCATTTCGCAAAGTCGTAACTTTTAACATCGTTCGACAATTTACGAATTCACAACAAGTGTAACACTATTATCAAAGGTTTCAAAAATCAAACATAAATTGTCACTAAGTTGAAACAAGAACAATTCGAAACCCTAAAATTAACAACTACCTACACCGGGGTGAAACCGAGATGATTAGCCGCTCATGGTTGAAGAAGCTTGATCACCGGATGATTGGAATGTGAATGAAGTCATCTTGAAGCTTGAAAGATGTAGGAATTGTGAATGATGGAGGGTTGGTGATGAATGATGATGAGAGGATGAATAGATTGATGGCTAGGGTTTAGAATCAAGATTGAGATGATGAAATCTTCTTGATTTGGGTTGTTATCTTGATGATGGATGGATTGGAGATGAATGGTAGGTGACTTGTGGCCCCAAGATCAAAGTTCAAACTCTAGGAATAGTGTAACTCCCGTATTGATTGCCAAAAACCAATTAAAAATCGTTTTTTCTAACAACAGCACAATATTTCGCGTCTGAAGAATGCATTGCTTGTCGCCGACGGGCCTGACCCCGTCGCCGACGGGCTCTCCTGATCTCGTTTTCCTCCGACGCTCTAACTTACTGGATACGCGCTTTTCAGCCGACGGGATTTTCTGGGGCCCGTCCGGGACGGGTATACCCCCGTCGCCGACGGCCTCTAGAGTAGCAATTCTTCAAACTTCGATTCTTGCACTCCCGGTTGATCCGTAACGCGTCCTGGCGCTCCGGTTTTCGACCCGGTGACTCGTAAAGCTCACGAAAAGCTCCTTAAACTTCGTTAAACCTGCATAAACACAAATTTAATTAAAAGTAAGCCATTCGAGATTAAAACTCATATAAAAACATAAAGTTATACAATTACGAGCACCAGTTTTCAACCACGTATCAGTGACGTGGGTTTCCTAATTTAGATATCCACATTCTTTTCTTATGGAATCTCCAAATTCCATCTGTTCCTTGTTCTAATTCCTTAATCATACCTTTTAATTTTTCAGTATCAACCTTGATAACTGATTCTTGTACGGCTCTAATTTGCTCGTTTAATTCTATCTATAGATTTAATTTAAGAGAACGTACTCTTTTTGGCTTTTCATGATACTTTCGACTTAAAGCATCGGCTACTATGTTGGCATTTCCTTCATAATACTAGATATTACAATCATAATCGCTAAGAAATTCTATCCATCGTCTTTGTCTCATATTTAGCTCTTTTTGCCCAAAAAAATTATCTTAAACTCTTATGATCAGTGAAGACAACAAATTTATTTCCATATAAATAATGTCTCCATATCTTAAGGGCAAAAATTATAGCTCCCAACTCTAAATCATGTGTTGTATAATTTTCTTCATGATTCTTAAGTTGTCTAGAATCGTATGCTATAACCTTTTGTCGTTGCATTAACACACATCTATAACCTAACTTAGAAGAGTCACAATAGACTTCAAAGTCTTCAGTTCCTTCTGGTAACGCTAGTATGGGTGCGTTGGTTAATCTTTGCTTAAGAATTCTAAAGGCTTCTTCTTGTTTTGATCCCCATTCAAACTTAACAGATTTACAGGTTAGCTTAGTTAAGGGAATGGCTATTCTAGATAAATCTCGAATAAACCTTCTATAATAACCGGCCAATCCTAGAAAACTTCTAACCTCTGTTGGTGATTCTGGGACTTTCCATTTAGTAATTGCCTCAATCTTTGTGGAATCCACATGAATTCCTTCATGATTGACTAAATGTCCAAGAAATTGCACTTCTTCTAACCAAAATTCACATTTCGAAAATTTAGCGTAAAGTTTTTCTTTTCTCAGTAAATTTAAAAGTGCATGCAGATGTGCTGCATGTTCCTTTTTACTTTTAGAGTAAATTAGAATATCATCTATAAAGACAATTATGAATTTATCCAAATATGGCTTACATATTCGGTTCATTATGTCCATAAATGCGGCTGGGGCATTGGTTAAACCAAATGGCATGACAGTAATTTCATAATGGCCATACCTTGTTCTGAAAGCGGTCTTAGGAATGTCCTCTTCCTGTACCTTTAATTGATGATATCCTGAGCGTAAATCGATCTTTGAGAAAAATCGAGCTCCTTGTAGTTGATCAAAAAGATCATCGATTCCAGGTAATGGGTACCGATTTTTAATCGTGACCTTATTCAATTCACGGTAATCAATGCACATACGCATTGATCCGTCTTTCTTTTTGACGAACAAGATCGGTGCTCCCCATGGCGATGAGCTTGGTTGTATAAATCCCTTCTCCAACAGTTCATCTAACTGTTTCTTTAACTCTAGCATTTCTGCAGGTGCCAAACGGTAAGGTGCTTTGGCAATTAGTGCCGTTCCTGGTAACAAATGAATTCTGAATTCGACTTCTCTGTCCGGCGGTAATCCTGGCAATTCTTTTGGAAATACCTTTGAAAATTGAGATACTACAGGAATATCTTTTAATTCTTTTCCTTTAGTGTGAATGATTAATAATTTTGCAAAATGAAGTATTAATAAAACTTTGGTTCGCACCCGAGTCAAATAATACTTTAGCAAAAAACGGTATTAACTAAAAACGTATTGGCAATCACGTCCGGGATCATCTTTGCTTCTTCTGCCGTCAAAACAAATGCTCTAGCATTCCTAGTAGTCTTGATGTTCGTGGCTGGAGCTAGTTTTGGACAACTCGGCTTGATATGACTTTGTTCTCACAGTTATAGCATATCTTATTGTTAGATTTCTTCCTACAGTCTTCTTCCTTGTGTCCCGATATTTTGAAAAAATTGCAATATATAGAGCATATTCCCGAATGCTTTCTTTTGCAATATTTGTTGTAAGGAGCAGAGGTAGAACCTATATTTTTCCCACGATTGGAATTTCTGTAGCGAAATTCTTGGGTAAGCCTTTGAGCTAGGTTCCTCCTCTGGTTTTCTTCTTGTGTACGTACCAGTTTATCAGTCAAGGTGTTTGCTAGTTCTATAGCTTCTTCTATGGTTGGTGGTCTAGCTGCCTTGACTACATGCCTAATTTCACCAATTAATCCCCAGATATAACGGGAGATTAATACTGGTTCTGGTGATGCTAGGGTTGGCACTATTCTAGCATATTCAAAGAATGTAGTAGTGTAACCCTTGCTGTCTACTTCAGTCATTCTAAGATTTAAGAATTTATTAGCTATCTGTTCCTTTTCATTAGGAGGACAAAATTTCCTTTCCACCATATTCTTAAACTCAATCCATTCCATACTATAAACCCTGTCACTTCCCCTATACAGGAGGATAGTGTTCCACCATTCTAGAGCTGCATTCTTAAACAAACTAGAAGCAAACATTATTTTATCTTCTTCTGCGCACTTGATTATTTTTAAGACTGCTTTAGTCTTTTCTAACCAGCGTAGGGCTGCAATGGCTCCTTCATTTCCGGAGAATTCTATTGGTTTGCAGGACCGGAATTCTTTCTAAGAACAACCATAAGACGTGGTTCTTCTTCTTTTCGGAATTGGCAATTGAAGAAATGGCCCATTGTTCACGCTGTGTTCTGGTTCAGTATGCGGTCGTTTACTTCCGCTATTACTATTATTATTATCCGCTTCTCTAATATGTTGGATAATAGATGGCAGAGCATCTCTAATTCCTTGGGTAACTATGTGTCGAATAGCACTGTTATTTATCTGGTTTTCATTATTCTGGTTTTTCCCGATTTGCATTGTCGGCCATTTGGACTTTAAACATTTACCAAGTATTAATATCACGAAATAATATTTAATGCGAATAATCACACAACAACACATTGATCCAAAATCGTCGTCATTGCGACGTTTACTCTATTTTATATTATGCATCTATATCTATTGCAAACCATAACTGGAAATGAAAATACAATACTAGTATGCATCATAAATTATAAGATTATCTATCCTAATTTGGAAAAGTAGTTTTTTTTTCATCATACATACATATATATTTATATATTATTATTATTATTATTACTGATAGGGGTTCATCTAGTATTGCATGTTGCGCTCGTCATATTTCCAGACGAGTCTTTCCACTATATGTCTCATCCTCTCACTTCCTTCTAAGATTTCTTCACCAAAAGTACGGAGTTCCTGTAGGTTCTCAGTACTCATTGGTGGGGCTGGGGCTGGTATCGGGTCTGGAAACTGGGGCATCTGTTCTTCCTGAGGGTATGGATTCTCTAGAATCTCCCTGATATATTGGTCATTAACATAATAGGGGTCTAGAGGATCAAGGTTTGGGTAGGGTCCTACTAAATCTTGCATGGGCTCCTCTATTGAGATTGGGTAACGTTGCTGGTAATCCCTATGGTCATCAAACCACGGGTCATAGTCTAGGGGATGGGGTGCTGGAATTCTAGGGATTTCAGCTTGGTCTAGGTCAGGTAGTGGGTTTTGGTCAGCTG
Source organism: Helianthus tuberosus (assembly GCA_030545235.1). NCBI lineage: Eukaryota > Viridiplantae > Streptophyta > Magnoliopsida > Asterales > Asteraceae > Helianthus > Helianthus tuberosus. Next base: position 174,642,265 of record CM060425.1, on the reverse strand, counting down.
GGTCAACCTCTACTTCCATGGATTGGGTTGGGAACAACTGCAGTGGTTGCGGTGCTATGAGTTGTTCTAGATTAGGGTCTGCAGTTGTGGTAGCTAATATGTGAAAATTAGCTAATCTCCTATTGAGTATGTCCTGGGTTTGAACATTCATCTCTCTATTGGCCGCTGCTAAGGCCCTTTGCTGCTGTAATTTTCTCATCCTCTTTCTACGTTCATGAGCCCCTCTGCTGAACCATCCTCTCTTCTTGGGAAGGAATGGTTCTTCAGATTGTGCTTTAAACATGAAAATCCCTTATTCGGTATCAGCCGAATACCACGAGGGGGTAGACTGCGAAGAGGTTCCTTCGTCCCAAGGAGACTTGGATAATTGACGGTAAGCGTCTGAAGGTCCTTGATCACTCATACTGTAAACTAACAAATTGTTAAATAACACAAAATAATAATATACACGTATGCACATAATTGTGTAGATTATTTCCTAACAAAATTTATAATTTCGATGTCAGCAGAACACCTCTTTGGCTGAAATCAATGGCTAAGCTCTGATACTTCCTTCTGTCGCAACCCCTGACCCCTGCCGTGGGAGGTGGGCGGCCGTGGCCTACTCAGAGATGTTGGTATCGGTGTTTATCATTATTTGGCAGCGGAATTTACATCAGGACCGTAGTTAGGAAATATTTTATCAGAGTTAAACACCACACTTTTTATATTTATAAACATATTGGGACAAAACCCAAGTTTTCATTACAAACATGTTTATAGGGATAAACCCTAATTTATTGAATTTAAAACATCGTCTTTATTTAGGTAACTTTTATAGCCACATTTTTCCAAGCCTTCAGTGCTCTCCAGCTGGCATCTATTTGGCTTTCACTTTTTGTTACCTGAAACGCGTTTTAAAAACATTTGTTAGTAGAAAATACTGGTGAGTGAATCCTAGTTTAATCAAAACACGTTTTTGTCATTTCAAAGTATTGAGAGCGATTACAATGTTTATATCTACACAATTACTCATTCAGTACTGTCAATCCTGACTGGTGGGTCATATTGCACATTGGCTATCTCGTTGTCCAATGGTAACGTGTTCCACATTTTGTATACAAAACCCAATCATACCGGCAGTAATTGAAGAATTACAAAGACTCAATCAATGCTAATCACATTGTAAAATATTTAAGGTTTTGTAAAAAGGTTCACAAAAAGGAGATTACTCACATTGCTACTTTAGGGTTTTTCCTGTGATTTTCCTGGTTATAATCTAATAATTTAAACAATGCACACATGTTAGTATAATAACCCAATATTTACATTAGTTATACTCTCCCCGAGACAGAACTCCAACGACTACGTCGGGCAGAACCTCGACAGCCGTGGCAGAGCACTAGATCAATCGAGCAGCGTATCTAATACGTAACCGGGGGTTAAAATAACTTACAACGAGGCAGAACTTTGCTATTTTAGTGGGTATAGTACCCGATTATAATGCCTAAACTTCTGAAAAGAGAGATAATTCGTTTTGGTGCGAATTGTGAACTGAGGCCGATGGTTGCTATTTATAGGGCTGGATTCTGAGTTTGTCGCGCCCCGCGAAGAAGTCCTCTAAGGGCTTCGCGGCCCGCGAGGCCAGCTAGGGTAGGCCTTAGCTTGGCTGATTCGGCCACTAGGCTTGACACGAGGCTGCCACGTGGCAGCTCAGGGGTGCCCCCTGATCTTGACCTGTTGCGGCCCGTGTAAGATGAAGTGGGGTTCTTCGCGGCCTGCCAGAACCCTTTTAAAATTGTTTTTATTTTATTTTTATAAAATTAAAGGTATTTACGGCTATTATACGTATACGGGGTGTATTTTAAGACGTATAGGGATATTATAAATATATTAGGGGTGTCGGAAATATTTTAGGAGGGTTGTTATATTACGCTAGTGGAATCTTTGGGTTGACACGTATGTGATGCATGCTAGTTCATGATATGTTATGCCTTAGTATACGTGTCACACCCCTAAAATTTCGCATGCGGAAACCACCACGAGGCGTGTAACGTACCAGGATCTAGCCACTAATCACATTGAACTTTGTAATATAATAAATTCGAAATCCCATTCAACGTGAAAAGTGTAATTCAAAACATCTAGTTAAAACAATATACATTCAGCGAAAGAATTTGAAAGTGGATCTAAGTAATTTGTAAACAATCTGTTCGTTAAGCATAGCATAACATTAATGTATTATTAGACGGCACGACCCATGACATCCTCATCTCCTATGATTGCAAGCTCCGTTCTATGAAGTCACCTAACGACCTGCAAGCATGCAGAAAAAGTGTATCAGCATAAAGCTGGCGAGTTCACAGTTTTGTTTAACGCAAAGTTGGTAAATGTTTAGTTTAAAGACATGCCAATAATAAACTCGATACCAAAGTGACTTCTGTTTGTTTGCCCTCATCAATGCCTATAAACATTGGCCATGTGGTTAAGGTCATTAGTTCACGCCCGTCCTGCCAGGTTCGGTGTGAGGTTGTCAATCCTAATAGCGCTATAAACAAATATCCCGTTGCCTCCCAGGCAACTAGCTTAGTAGTAAGTAGGGACTTTGGTGATAGATTTGGGTTTATTAACTAACATCAAAATTAGACCACAACATTTATAAAAAGTATTTCTCCAAGGAATAATAGTTTGAAAAGTATTCCTCCCAGGAATAATTGTTTGTTTGTTTGTCCCCCGGGACGCATGCTTGTGAAAAAGAGTAGTGAACTCACCTTAGTTTGCTTGGTATGTATTAATGTACTTCTATGCGTTAAATAATTGTTAGGTCCGTTACTCATGACCTATGGTACAATATCATGTAGGTGAGAATACACGTAGGGTTTTGCAATACCGTAAGCGTTCCAAACAACAATGTTTAGCACATTTTGGTTTACAGATCTAACACAATGTGATTTCCTTGATGACAACATTTGGTGATTTGAGGATACATATTTCACATACACTCACACAACCAATCTTACGTATATTCGGAACATATATGTGAACACATTCATATAAATTTAACATACTTGTATACTTGGGCGTTATTATCCTCTACACGTGTATATACAACATATATGGATATATTTGGAACACTTATCTCATTATTAAATTTGAATCACCCAAGTAGCATAGTTGGCTGGCTTGTTTATGTGCATGTTAACTTCAGATCTTGTAATAACATATACCTCATGCTCGAACTATTTTGAAAATTCTGATGCTTAATAATATAGTTCATGTTGGTTCGCATGTCAAACAAGACTACCTTATTCGTAACCCTGAACCTTATAATACTTCATGAACTCAGAACTTATAAATTAAAAACCCGTACCCCATGTGAAAATACTTCTGTTCGGACATACAAGAAAAGATAAACTTGGACCTTTTACTAAAAGGGAAACTCGGATACATATTAAAGAACTAAACTCGAATATTGCACCAATGTTAATTCTGATTGCTTACATTACATTTTAAAATCCTGACACCTGAAACCCGACCCATTAATTCTCCTAAAACAAGTTCGGAGTTTAACTCTCCTTAACTTGGATCTATGTTGTTTATTAAACCCGGACTGCCCAAACTGCGTAACCCGGACTCCCCACATTTCACCTAAACTCGGACACTATTGAAACGTTATGCAAGCCGGACATCAAGTCACACTTTGTAAATCATGATTAGGTTGTTAAAGAAAATCGAACCTTCATTATGCAATGTAAACTTGGACGTGGAAATTTTTAATCAAAATCTGACCAACCAACTTTCTAAATTCGGACCCTATCAACTATATCCTGGAAACATGAAAACTCTGACTCTTTGTGTTTATATCAAACCCTGATCTTTAATTGGTAAACCCTGACCTATTCAAGACTTAATAAACTCCGACCTTCAGAATAACACAGTCTTGACATGAGTAAACTCGGATTTTGTGACTTCATAAAGCCCCGACTGTTAACTCCGGACAAACAAAGGCACCAAATTAACAAAACCAAAATATGCAGTTTCCAATACAACAGTTACGATCGATCAAAACCCTAATCTAACCTATGAATCCAGCAACTGTTTAACAATTCTAGCACATGGATTGCATCCTAACAACAGGAAAATCAATGCACAATCAATCGCAAATCCTTGCACATTAAATCAGAACAAACAACTAAACACAGGACAATTGTTTGGAAAACTAGGGTTTGCTTGAAATCAAATGAATAAGAACAATAATGTAATTATAAACACTTACCTTAGATTGATTCTAGGGTTTGTTCTTGAAAGATTGGATGATCAAAGATTGGAGAACTTGATGTAGTCAAATGATTGAGGGGAATGATTGGTGATGTTGATTTGAGAGACGATAGAAAACTGTCGTATGATGGGATTGTAAGAGGTTTAGGGTTATGAGGAGTTTTATTAAGGTTTCTAACCTATCCACAAAGCACCCCTAACTATAGTATTATTAAAAAAGTACACACAACTTGTAATTTACAATTAAACATGTATTTTCAGTATTTGTCATGCAACACATAAGTTTCGTGTAGACCGCTCGTTTACAATTAATATTCATGTTAGTCACTAACGTTCGAAAGTTATCATGTGTGTTCCGCTAATTCCCCGAATTACCAATGTATTGTGTTCCGGTAATTCCCCAAATTACCAATGTAGACTCATTTAACTAACCTTAGTTAAATGCAGTGCGATGAATGTATGGCTAAGTTAACTGCGGTTAGGTTAAAGTAGTAACCTGAAGTTGCAGGTTGTCACATCATCCCTAACTTGAAGGAAATTTCGTCCCAAAATTTGATAAGCAGTCTCAGAAAAATGAATCGGTGAGTTAAGATGACTGTGGATTTTCCTCGTGTACCACATCATCCCCAACTTGAAAGGGAATTTCATCCCGAAATTATCTTGTCGTATCAGTGTTAGGTTCAATAGTTGTGAATAAATGAGTGTTAGGTTCAGCTTGATGTTTGGTCCATCAGTCCATACCAATGACTACATTAAAGCTACCAAGGGTAACAGGAAGGAGATCAGTGTCAAACACTTAACCTAGAAAAATCGAGTTTACACTCAACATAAATATGGGATGCTTCAATCGGCTGACCGTCAGCCAATTCCTCAATGTGTTTGGTTTCAAAAGGGGTTCGGAATCGATCCTAACAGTCTACCGAACTTCAAGGTCGTGAGACTCCATTTGGCACTAGAATCGAATAAAACAGAAGTGAAAAGATTGTTTACAGAAAACGTACCAATCACAAAGTTGTCATCATTCCTGGTACACCGGCGCCAATAGTGAATGCCCTCCCATGAGCACCATTTCCGCTGTTCTTACCGTTGTTGTTGTTGTTGTTGTCCCTGGCGTTGTTGTTATTGTTGTTGTTGGCGTTTTTTTTAAATTGCGGTCAATCCTTATCGAAGTGACCCTCACTTCCATACTGAAAGCAACCCTTATGAGTATCTTGTTGCTGCTGTGGCTGCTGCCTCTGATGCTGTTGGTTTGGGAAAAGAACTCTGCCTCCTTTCGCCATATGGCTCACCTTCTCACATCGTTGACACGTCCTAGGGCACTGTCCATGGTGATGGTATTTACACATCTTACGTCTCGGTCACCTGCCAGCGTTTATGCTTCGATTTTGATTTGTAGTAGAAGACTAGTTGAAGTTGCGTTGTTGTTGTCAATCCTTTTCTATTGCTGGCTAGTGTTGGAGATTTGGTTGAAATCACTCTACTAGCGTTCCTTGTTGGTAATCGGAGTCACCATGATACCATGATCGGTGATGTACCATGTTCAACTTCTTGTTCATCGGTCTAGTGAGCTAAACGAATAATTCGTAGTACATTTTACTAGATTTGCAGAGGTGACCATACTCTTGATCCGAGGTGCTAATCCGCTGAGTTCAAGTAAACGAGAAAAGTGGAAATAGTATAGACCAAACATTCGACACTTCATTAACTACCTCAGAGATGTATGCACCAACACAGACATTCCCATCCCATCTCCAGACGTTCAGTTAAGCGTTTAAGAAATACACGATATCATTTAGGTTCATAACGATTCAGGAAAGAAAGAAAGATCAAGGTCGAGTAGGAGTCAATCATCGCTATGACTCCTATGGATTGTTGAAACCCCCATTATTTCGGATAATGGGTCTGAATCTGTTTACACTTGCTAAGCCTCACTGGGACTTACATGCACCCCACATTATTATTACATGTGCACCCATAATGATAATGTGATTTTCATGCTCATCTCAGTTCCTCTTAACTTGCGTCAAAAGATCCTCAGATTCAAGTGTCAGAAACTAAGGTGTTATTAAAATGATAGGAATCACGAAGTTCTAGAGGTGTTATAATATTGTGTATGCCTACATGCAATGCGTATGCATATGCTAGATATATAGTGTATACAGTAAGTAACGATGAACCTTGCAATCTATAGCGGAGTGTCATGGTTGCTTTCAGAACTAATTCAGTTATAGTCTAGTTTTATAAAAAACGTTTTAAAACCTAGTTCACTATAACCTGTAGTTCTAATACCAAACTGTCACACCCCAAAAATTTCGCATGTGGAAACCACCGCGAGGCGTGTAACGTACCAGGATCTAACCACTAATCACATTGAACTAACAGTAACATAATAAATTCGAATCCCATTCAACGTGAAAAGTGTAATTCAAAACATCTAATTAAAACAATATACATTCAGTGAAAGCATTTAAAAGTTGTTCTAAGTATTTGAAAACAATCTGTCTGTTAAGAATAGCATAACATTAAATAATTATTAGATGGCATGACCCATGACATCCGCAGCTCCCCTGATTGTAAGCTCCGTTCCATGAAATCACCTAATGACCTGCAAGCATCCAGAAAAACTGTATCAACATAAAGCCGGCGAGATCACAGTTTTGTTTAACGCAAAGTTGGTAAATATTTAGTTTAAAGACATGCCAATAATAAATTCAATACTAAGGTGACGTCTGTTTGTTTGCCCTCATCAATGCCTATCAACATTGGACATGTGATTAAGGTCATTAGTTCACGCCCGTCCTCCCAAGTACGGTGTGAGGTTGTCAAGCCTAATATAGCTATCAACTAATACCCCGTTGCTTTCATGCTTTCCATGTTTTCACATCATATACCTGCTATGTTCGTTAGTACATTATAGTCCTTATTTACATTACATTTCATGCTATGTATGCCCATTGTGTGCGTACTTAGTACATTGTTTTACATTACATTTCATGCTATGTATGCCCATTGTGTGCGTACTTAGTACATTGTTTTACATTACATTTCATGCTATGTATGCCCATTGTGTGCGTACTTAGTACATTGTTTACATTACATTTCATGCTTTGTTTCACGTCACATGCTATGTATGTCCATTTGTTACATACTTAGTACAGTTGTTTTCATCACATGTTTACGTTTTGGTATGACATTTGGGTTGTTTACAATGGAACAATACATTCATTAACATTAGCTACGCCGTTCGTTAGTAGGTAGTGGTACCATAGGAATTGACAACTCCCGTTCCTGAAATCCTAGGTTTGTTTGGATTGGAAGGAATGACCGAATTCGATATACATAACTTAGATAAACCTTTAATTTGTTTAAGGGTTTATCGCCACAGTCTCAAGGCTTGGATGTATGCATTTTCACAATACCGCATAGATGTTTATATCAATATAGCATGCATTTGTTCCACAAAAACATAACTTTGATTTAAACCATGTTTTACTTCAATACCTTGTTTTTGTGCATTTTACATATGGTTTAGTTGATATAATTCACATACCATACATGACATTTTTGGATACACATTACATGATTTACATTAGACATAAACATTTTGACATTGATATACACAATTCATGATTTACATTAAACACAGACATTTGATATGGTTTACACAATAACATTTTGACATTTGATTATACATAAACAGTTTACATTGGTGGTTTGGTTTGAGTAAGTGATTTAAGTAACGAGGCGTGTGTAATACGATACAATCATGGTGGATACGCCGCTGGTACTACCTATATATAAGTGTTTGTATGGTATTACATATCGTAGCGTTATTTAAATCATTTCAATTTATGACACATGACATTTTATACAAATAACATACTTTTTACAAGACACTGTTTACAAACAACTTATCTTACACAAACTCATTTTTACATGGTTATTCATTTAACCTTACATTTATTTATACATATCATCTGATCTTATCGTTTTTCAAATGATTTATAAGACAAAGCGAATTACAAGGTTCATGACTAAACATTTTCTCAAACATAAGTCATGAATTCTATTTTCACAAAACCTATGTATCTCACAGGCATTTTTATGCTGACGTACCTATTTTCACATGTGTTTTCAGGAGCTTTTCCATAGGATGATGATCGTGACACTAGGGCGGACCTGTGACTTAGAGATTAAAAATGAAGATAGACTAGTTTAATTATGTTATGAACTCTTTGTTTCCTGTTTAAGACAATGTAACACTCTTGTTTAATAAATAAAATACAACTTTGTATGCCATGGTTATGAAACAATTAATTCTGTTACAACACTCCCCGACGTTTTCCGCCACATTTTGTATGTTATACGTGGTCGGGGTGTGACAGAAGAGTTGGTATCAGAGCCAATGGTTATAGGGAATTAGGTTATTAGTAATGCTTTGACCTAGACTATAACCTTTCTAGGAACCTAACACAAGTTATCTTGTGTTTAGATTTTAAAACATGCACATCACCTATCCTTAGGTGATTATCGAAACAAAAACCAAATTTTCCGAAACGATTTTTTGAAAAACAATCTTCTGTGTTTGAATGATTTATTACAAGGTTTTGAACCCTCTATTGTAAGGTTTGAACCCTCTGTTATATGGTTTTGAACCCTTCCAGTTTGGTTTTTGGCCTTGTGCCTTCAAATTTTCAAAATCTCGTCAAAGTTTTGGGTTCTAAATAGTGTGAACACGTGCAAACTGGAAGAGTGAATGCCTGTATTCTGGGTTTTCTGTCTAGGCAAGCACTTCGTATATATCTCATCAGACGCGAGACCAGTTGTGCTTACCTGGGAATTCTTGGGATGAGTGTTCACTTATAGGCGAGCATGTCTTCGCAATACATTATTTTTGATCCATTTACTTTGATTAGTCACTGTGTGTCGTTTGTTTGCTTGGTAATGCGGGCGAATGACCACCATCTTTTCTTTTGTTAATTTTGTTTCATCTCATTCTCTTCATCCAATCATTTCACTCATTTCCTTTCATGTTTTCCTCTTTTAGAATGCCTCCTCGACGCGAAAACCAGATAGCAACTGCCGAACTGGCAGAAATCATTGCGCAGCAGATGGCTGCTCAATTCCCAAATCTCTTTGCTCAATGGCACCAAGCCAACAACAATAACAATGCTCCATGCAAATACAAGGATTTTAACTCGGCTAAACCACTCAAGTTTAGTGGTTCTGAAAGAGCGACTGGGCTTCTACAATGGTTCGAGAGCATTGAGAATACTTTCGGTCATATTCAGTGTCCGGATAATCGCAAGGTCGAGTTTTCTTCGAGCGTGTTTCAGAAGAGGGCTCTTCCATGGTGGAATGGGGTAATGAGAGACCGTGGTGCAGAAGTTGCTCTAGCACAGACATGGGCGGAACTTAGAGCTCTTATGATGAGGGAGTTTTGTCCTCGTCATGAACAACGATCATTGGAGAAGGAGTTTGATGACTTGAAACAAGATAGTGGTGAGCACAGGGCATATACTGATAGGTTTGAGGAGTTGAGTCTGCTTTGCCCAACAATGGTTACCCCACTCGACAAGGCTATCGAAAGATACATCGACGGCCTACCTGACTCAGTACAAGACATCATTACTGGTAGTAACCCTACCACACTCCGTCAGGCGATCGAGTTATCAGCAACTTTGACTGAGTCGCAGATTCGGAAGAATAAGTTACACAGGAAGGGTGACAAGGGCAAGAAACAGTCGTCTGACAAGGAAGATAGCAAGAAAGGTCAAAACAAGAATGGAAAGGATTCTGGTTCATCGAAAAGGGCAAGGAAGCGTAAGGCTTCCCAAAACTATGCTGTCACTGCCCAAGCCAACCAGGAAGCTCCCAACCAACCCGCACAGCCTCCAGCGAAGAAGCCGTATTCAGGGAATGCACCTTTGTGCAATAGATGCAACAGTCACCATCAGCCGCAACATCAGTGCCGTTTCTGTACTAACTATGGGAAGTCAGGTCATCTTGTCGATGTTTGTCGGTTTGCTCAGAATCGGGCAGTTCAGAACCCGGCTTAACAAGTTGCTCAGCCTCTTGCTCAGCAACAAGGTCAAGCTGCACGACCACACTACCCACCAGGTGCTTGTTATAACTGTGGGGATCTGACCCACTACAGAAACCGGTGCCCAAGGCTAGCTAACCAGAATCAGAATCCAAATCAGAATCAGGCTCAGGCTCGAGGGCGAGTCTTCAACATGAATGCCCAAGAGGCGCAGGCGGATGATAAATGTGGTGAACGGTACGTTCTTTATTAATAATCAGCCTGCATCTGTTCTTTTTGATTCGGGTGCCGACAAGAGTTTTGTGTCATTGTCTTTTGAGCCAATGCTTCGCGTGTCTAGAACAAAAATAGGTAAACCTTTGACAGTAGAGGTTGCTAGTGGTGAACCCATTATTCTTGATTCTGTTCTTCGTAACTGTCAGTTGAACCTTAACGACCATCTTTTTCCTATCGACCTCACGCCAATGCAACTTGGAAGCTTCGACGTTATTGTGGGTATGGATTGGTTATCTAAGCATCGCGCAGAGATAGTTTGTTCTGAAAAGATTGTTCGTGTGCCGCTTTCGACAGGCGAGATCCTATAGGTTCAAGGTGAGAAACCGCCTGGTGGCCTCAAGCTCATGTCTTGTTTTAAAGCTCGGAAATATCTGCGAAAGAACTATGTGGCTTTCTTAGCACATGTTACAGCAGATAAAGGCAAGGGTAAGTCCATTTCAGATATTCCTGTCGTTCGGGATTATTCTGAAGTATTCCCTGAAGACTTACCTGGTCTACCTCCAGCACGCCAAGTCGAGTTCCGCATTGATCTCGTACCTGGTGCAAATCCCATTGCCAGAGCTCTATATCGTCTTGCACCATCTGAGATGCAAGAGTTGTCTAAGCAGCTTCAGGAGCTCTCTGACAAAGGCTTTATCCGTCCCAGCTTTTCACCTTGGGGTGCCCCCGTTCTTTTTGTCAAGAAGAAGGATGGATCTTTTAGGATGTGTATCGATTATCGTGAGCTTAACAAGCTTACCATCAAGAATCGATATCCCCTACCTCGCATTGATGATCTCTTTGATCAGTTACAGGGCGCTTCTTATTTTTCGAAGATTGATCTGCGTTCTGGGTATCATCAACTTCGGGTGCATGAGGAAGACATTTCCAAGACAGCGTTCCGTACTCGTTATGGGCATTATGAATTCACAGTCATGCCATTCGGTTTGACTAATGCTCCTGCTGTTTTCATGGACTTAATGAATAGGGTCTGCAAACCTTATTTGGATCAGTTCGTCATTGTTTTTATTGACGACATCTTGATTTATTCTAAGACGCGAGCTGATCACGAACAACATCTTCGTCTTACTCTGGAACTCCTAAAGAAATAGCAACTTTTCGCCAAATTCTCCAAGTGCGAATTCTGGCTTAAAGAAGTTCAATTTTTGGGGCATAATTGTCAACGAACGAGGTATCCATGTAGATCCCTCCATGATTAGTGCGATTAACGATTGGGATACGCCTACTACTCCTACTGAAGTTCGTTCTTTTCTTGGTCTGGCGGGTTATTACCGCCGCTTCATTGAGAACTTCTCAAAGATTGCAGTTCCTCTAACTGCTCTAACTCAGAAGAACAAACCCTTTGATTGGGGATTCAAGCAAGAGGAAGCTATTCAACACTTGAAGCAGAAACTTTGTAACGCGCCTGTTCTAACTTTGCCTGAGGGAAATGATGATTTCGTCGTTTATTGCGATGCATCTAAATTGGGTCTTGGCTGTGTCCTGATGCAAAGGAACAAGGTCATAGCATACGCATCGAGGCAGTTGAAGATACATGAGAAGAACTACACCACTCATGATCTTGAGTTGGGTGCAGTTGTTTTCGCTCTAAAGATCTGGAGACACTATTTGTACGGTACAAAATGTGTGGTTTTCACGGACCACAAAAGTCTTCAGCATATCTTCAACCAAAAAGAACTCAACATGAGGCAACGACGTTGGGTCGAGCTTTTAAACGACTATGACTGCGAAATTCGCTACCATCCTGGTAAGGCGATTGTCGTAGCCGATGCATTGAGTCGTAAGGAACGTACTAAGCTTCATTGTGTTCGTGTCAAATCTGTTATTCAAGCTCGATCCGATATTCAAGCACGCATTTCTCAGGCTCAACAATCTTGTGTTTCACAAGGTTTAATGGATAAGGAATTTCCCTATCACATAACACCTGCTCTGGAACTGAAGGACAATGGATCGTACTACTTCATGGACCGTTTGTGGGTCCCAAGCCAGGATGATCTTCGTACCTTGCTTATGAATGAAGCCCATAAGTCTCGTTATTCTATTCATCCGGGCTCGGATAAGATGTACAAGGATCTTCGTATTCACTATTGTTGGCCTGGTATGAAGAAAGACATTGCCTTATACGTATCAAAATGCCTTACTTGTCTTAAGGTTAAGGCTGAACATCAACGTCCTTCGGGTTTATTGGTGCAACCAGAGATCCCAGTTTGGAAATGGGAAAACATTACTATGGATCTCATTACTAAACTCCCGCACACAAAGAAAGGTCATGATGCCATCTGGGTAGTCGTTGATCGTCTTACTAAGTCAGCACATTTCTTGTCAATCCGTGAGGATTTTCCTGCTGACAAACTTGCTAAAATCTATGTGGATGAAATTGTAGCTCGACATGGTGTTCCTTTGAACATCATTTCTGACAGAGATGCTCGTTTCACCTCTTATTTTTTGGAGAACCATGCAATCTGCTATGGGGACCCAACTTAATCTGAGCACAGCTTATCATCCGCAAACGGATGGTCAATCTGAGAGAACAATCCAGACTCTGGAGGATATGCTTAGAGCTTGTGTGATCGATTTTGGTGGTAGTTGGGATTCACATCTTCCGTTAATTGAATTCTCCTACAACAACAGTTATCACACTAGCATCAAAATGGCTCCTTTCGAGGCTCTCTATGGTCGAAAATGTCGTTCACCAGTCTGCTGGAATGAGATCGGCGAGGCTCAGCTTACTGGACCTGCCCTCATTTTAGAGACAACTGATAAGGTTAAGAAAGTTCGCGATAACCTTCAGACACCTAGAAGCCGTCAAAAGAGTTACGCGGATCCAAAACGCAAACCCTTGGAATTTCAAGTCGGTGATCGAGTATTACTTAAGGTCTCACCTTGGAAAGGTGTGATCAGATTTGGAAAGAAAGGAAAACTTGCACCTAGATACGTTGGACCATTCAAGATCGTCGAAAGAATCGGTAAGGTAGCCTACAGACTTGAGTTACCTCCTGAACTTGGAAATGTTCATCCAACTTTTCACGTGTCCAATCTCAAGAGGTGTTTAGCTGATGAGAACCTCCACATACCACCTGACGAAATTCGTGTTGGTAAAACACTGAAATTTGTTGAGAAACCTGTGGAAATCATGGAACGTGAAGTCAAGTGGCTCAAACGCAAGCGCATTCCTTTGGTCAAAGTTCGTTGGGAAGCTAAACGCGGACCCGAGTTTACTTGGGAACACGAAGATCAAATGAAGGCGAAATATCCGCATCTTTTCCCACGAGTTTCCTCTAAATAAATTTCGGGACGAAATTTCCACAAGTAGGGGAGACTGTAACATCTGTGCTTGTAATCATTATGAATAGTACCATTATCAATAAAACAATGTCATTTGATCCCAATGTTTGTTTGGTTATGTTTTACATTTTTCATGTTTTGACTTTTATTCAATTTCAAACTCTATATCACTTTCTAGAGAGTTATACGCAAACTGGTGCGTAAACGTAGCCAGTTTAATGCGAAAAATACTCCGGAACATCAACATATACTTAACATACCTTAAATAACCCTTAAATAACTTTGAAATAAGTTTTGAAGGCTTTGGTATGGCAAAAACAAGTTAATTCGCTTACAGGGACTAAACTTGACAAACTGCGAAAGTATGCCAATTTGAACTGTAACGAACATTCCGGAACATGACCATAAGTTAAACATACCATAAATATCCTTTACATAGCTTAGAAATAGGCTTTGAGGGGTTCGGTATGCTAAAATAAACTTTTGGGGTCATTCAAGGACTAAAAGCGTCAAAAAAGTGCACAAGTTTGCATTTTCGCGCATAACTTACGTTCTGAATACATCCGGACATCCAAAAATTTATGTAAGCACTAAAATATTTTATTTTAGTGTTTGGCATAAGAAAAATCCATTCGTCACGCCATTTGGATCATTTTTCGCGCTTATGCGCATTCCGTCGTAATTAACCGAACAACGTAACCGTACGGCTAAACGAACCGACACCCGAGATATTTTTGAACACATTTTAAGTTCACTATACTTTAACTTCATTTTAGAGCTTTGAAATGGGGTTAACGGGGCTTAAACGTGTCAAAAAACGCTTCGAAAACCAAGTTTTGAGGTTGCAGGGACTGAAACTGTAAATCTGCCAAACTAGGTCCGTAAGTAGGGGCCAGATGCAGCAAAACGTTTTTTTTCAGCTGTTAACAGCCCTTGACACTCTCCAAAGGCCAAGTGCCAAGTGTCAAACTCTTATGGTGGATGGCAAATGAGTTACCACAACTTTCCAACAAGTGTACGGCTTAGATCGTGCCCCCTTTTCCAAGAAATGATCCTAACGGTGAACCGAAAACTATAAATACCCACCTCCACCCTTCACTTTTCCTCACAAGAATCTGATCTAATGTGCTCTAAGTTGAAACCTTTGTTTCATACCTGAGCTATTCTGATCTAGATTAGCATTCGGGGACCCTTCGTAAGTGTTCCTTCGTTCTTTTATTTCTTTTCGAGTCCGAAAGTCAAACTTTGTTTGACTTTCTGCATTGACCAGTTTATGGTCAATGCGAAGTTCGTTTGAACTTCGCAAATAGTCCCTTGTGACTATGCCTACTGATTTCCACGTTGTCTAGGGTCGTAAGGGTAAGCGATCTGATAAATCGCTTATACCTTCGAACCCGACCCATTTGGTCGATCATTAGGATCCGACCAAACACATTAGGCGACCATAGTATATAGGGAATAACCTTCCGAGGTTATACCTTATGGTCGCTTCGTTTAAGTAGTTGTACGATAGGTAGTTTATATGCCTTAGGTAAATTACCAAAATACCCCTTTGATGCCAAAATTCATTTTAAACATATGTAACATAACTTTTGACATCTAAACTGATTTGACAACAATATTAGACATGTTAAGGCATATGTTACTTGTCATAGGACTAGTTAAGCGGTCCGAACGCGTTTCACGCGAGCGACGCGTTAAAGTAGCATAAGCTACCTAAACGGGTCGTAATGGGTCGTAAGCACTTATGTTAGGTTTCATTTAGTATGTAGGCTTTGTTAAACCATATTACACGAGTCTCCATACTCGTTTGGTTTACGAACCCGCATTCTATCCGATCTTCCGATTTAGGTCCGGTATATTAACATAGTTACCTATATTAGGTGCCGTTTGATTCCGTGATCTCTAGCATTGCTTGGTGGTTATCTTAGGACTTCTGAGCAATCTCAAGGGAGTACATAGACCCCTCTTTTACTGTTTTCAAACTGTTTTGGGGTGAAACACATGTGCCTACTTGTTACTTTCATGCTTTCCATGTTTTCACATCATATACCTGCTATGTTCGTTAGTACATTATAGTACATGTTTTACATTACATTTCATGCTATGTATGCCCATTGTGTGCGTACTTAGTACATTGTTTTACATTACATTTCATGCTATGTATGCCCATTGTGTGCGTACTTAGTACATTGTTTACATTACATTTCATGCTTTGTTTCACGTCACATGCTATGTATGTCCATTTGTTACATACTTAGTACAGTTGTTTTCATCACATGTTTACGTTTTGGTATGACATTTGGGTTGTTTACAATGGAACAATACATTCATTAACATTAGCTACGCCGTTCGTTAGTAGGTAGTGGTACCATAGGAATTGACAACTCCCGTTCCTGAAATCCTAGGTTTGTTTGGATTGGAAGGAATGACCGAATTCGATATACATAACTTAGATAAACCTTTAATTTGTTTAAGGGTTTATCGCCACAGTCTCAAGGCTTGGATGTATGCATTTTCACAATACCGCATAGATGTTTATATCAATATAGCATGCATTTGTTTCACAAAAACATAACTTTGATTTAAACCATGTTTTACTTCAATACCTTGTTTTTGTGCATTTTACATATGGTTTAGTTGATATAATTCACATACCATACATGACATTTTTGGATACACATTACATGATTTACATTAGACATAAACATTTTGACATTGATATACACAATTCATGATTTACATTAAACACAGACATTTGATATGGTTTACACAATAACATTTTGACATTTGATTATACATAAACAGTTTACATTGGTGGTTTGGTTTGAGTAAGTGATTTAAGTAACGAGGCGTGTGTAATACGATACAATCATGGTGGATACGCCGCTGGTACTTCCTATATATAAGTGTTTGTATGGTATTACATATCGTAGCGTTATTTAAATCATTTCAATTTATGACACATGACATTTTATACAAATAACATACTTTTTACAAGACACTGTTTACAAACAACTTATCTTACACAAACTCATTTTTACATGGTTATTCATTTAACCTTACATTTATTTATACATATCATCTGATCTTATCGTTTTTCAAATGATTTATAAGACAAAGCGAATTACAAGGTTCATGACTAAACATTTTCTCAAACATAAGTCATGAATTCTATTTTCACAAAACCTATGTATCTCACAGGCATTTTTATGCTGACGTATCTATTTTCACATGTGTTTTCAGGAGCTTTTCTATAGGATGATGATCATGACACTAGGGCGGACCTGTGCCTTAGAGACTAAAAATGAAGATAGACTAGTTTAATTATGTTATGAACTCTTTGTTTCCTGTTTAAGACAATGTAACACTCTTGTTTAATAAATAAAATACAACTTTGTATGCCATGGTTATGAAACAATTAATTCTGTTACAACACTCCCCGACGTTTTCCGCCACGTTTTGTATGTTACACGTGGTCGGGGTGTGACACAAATGAACAAGAACAACAATGTAATCATAAACACTTACCTTAGATTGATTCTAGGGTTTGTTCTTGAAAGATTGGATGATCAAAGATTGGAGAACTTGATGTAGTCAAATGATTGAGAGGAATGATTGGTGATGTTGATTTGAGAGACGATAGAAAACTGTCGTATGATGGGAATATAAGAGGTTTAGGGTTATGAGGAGTTTTATTAAGGTTATTAACCTATCCACAAAGCACCCCCAACTATAGTATTATTAAAAAAGTACACAAAACTTTTAATTTACAATTAAACATGTATTTTCAGTATTTGTCATGCAACACATAAGTTTCGTGTATACCGCTCGTTTATAATTAATATTCGTATTAGTCACTAACGTTCAAAAGTTATCATGTGTGTTCTGGTAATTCCCCGAATTACCAATGTATTGCGTTCTGGTAATTCCCAAAATTACCAACGTAGACTCATTTAACTAACCTTAGTTAAATGCAGTGCGATGAATGTATGTCCAAGTTAACTGTGGTTAGGTTAAAGTAGTAACCTGAAATTGCGGGTTGTCACAATACATTTTTGCCATGTGGATCTCGTTAAATTCTTTTATACATATGCTAATACACTAAACTTGTATGTTCACCAATACTTTTGTGTTGACATGTTACTTTAATATATGTTGCAGGAGCTTGATGTTGATGCGTTGAGAAGAAATTTAGTAGGATAGACTAAAAACACACTTAGTTTAAATTCAAGTTTTGTTGTTGATTTGTTATGTTCTAAATGTTGTATTTTCCTTTTGAAACGATGTATTACCTTTAGCATGAAATGAAAGAATCATTTTTTTAAATACTTATCACAATTATTCGTCATGAAGTCTCTTGTAATCTCGTTTTTCTCTCACTCCGATGTTTCCACCATCGGTTGGGTTGTGACAGCGCATGCGTGGTTCAACGTCTTTTGATATTCATTTTTTTTTTACTTTTAACCCTTATAGTTTTCATCTTTAACAAATTTATTTTTCATTTTTAATCCAACACTTTTACACTTCCAACTTTGGTCTCTACTTTTCCTCTTTTACAATTTTTTTTTTAAATTTCGATCTAAATCTTTGAGTTAACACATTGCAACATGTGTGTGTGGTTCAACGTTTTTATGTATTTTTTTTCCGTTTAACTGTGTCATCGTAACGTGCGGGCCCTAAGTTGACTTAGTTATTATTTTCTATTTTTAACGTTTCAGACTAATTTTTGCACGTTAAAACGCCCAACAAGTGTGCGTGGTTTAACGTTTTTACATTTACTTTTCATTCGATCTAACAATCTCGCTGCAAAACGCAGGTCCTATATACTAGTTTTTTATTATTATTATTATTATTATTATTATTATTATTATTATTATTATTATTATTTGTAAGACCCTAACACGCTTTAACTGAAAAGACGATGCGGAAATACGTATCATAAAATTTCTTTCTTTATAAACGTCTTGACATACTTGAAAGTCCATTTTAAAAATGACACTTTTACAATAAATGCATCATTCGTACTCATTTAAGAAATAAAAGCATAACTTATGTTTATTAAATTACATAATCACGTATTCCCGTACAATCTATCTTATGACTCGGTCTTCAATTGCTTACACCTCGTGTTGATGATCCGTGACTCTGTACAACCTGCGCTCACCACATACATTCATAACATTAGCACATATTATATATAAACATGATTCATAATTATGGAGTTTCGTTACGTTCTATCCTCATATACTTTCCATTATGTTATCTTTCTAAGTTCACGCATTTCATTTGGGTGTCTAATTCTTGGTGAGACTTCAGTAATGTACATGTATTACATTTCAATCTCAAGGCACATTATTAGTAATCGTCAATACTCAAACGTATTGAAACCATGTATACATACATACACATATACATACTTCGTGCATACGTACATTCACACGTACATTCATACACACATACATAGCTACATACATACATAAATACGTCTATACATACATAGTTACATACGTACAGACATACAATTCTTAATTAACTTACTAGCATTCGATCATCATACTCATATACTAAATTACATGGTACTTAGACTTGGATTTAACCCAAAAACAACAAAGAGACAATCAAAATTGAGTTTGGGAGTCCCGCCGTAGACCATGGTTGGTATACTGAAGCTTACGGTACACAAAACAACTTAAATAATGACTTCCAGCGTTTTAAACATGGGAAGAGTGTCGGCGACGGCCCTATGAGGCGTAGGCGACGCCTCTTAGTTCTTCGCGTCGGCAAAATAACCCGTAGACAGTGAAATAAGGCGTCAATAAAAATAGGAGCCAGGCATGGCGTCGGTGACGCCTATACACGGCGTCGGCGACTCCCCTTCTTTTTGCCATTTTTCTGTTGTGTTGATTTCATCGTTCGTACGCACTAAAACTTGCATAACTTTTAAACCGTTTACTCGTTTAACCTCCTGTTTCTTCTCACGGTATCGCAATTTGATGTTCTATCATGTGAACTTGAAATCCAACATCCGGATTAAGGAAATTCTTAACTTATGAGTTTCCGGCTTATTATTCATTTACGAATTATTCGTCTCGTTCATGTTTTCATCAAACAACTCATTTGTTTAGACCCAAAACTTACATGAACATTATAACTATGAAAGTTGTTAGGTCATTTGAGATCGTTGATACTTGTTTAGATTAGTTATGGATTGTTTTGGTTATGTTTTGGAGCTTTTAATAGGTCCAGGGGTCAAACATGTAATATTTTGTAAGATGGAAATCTAACCTGGATAATTAAGATGCCAGCGTATTTATAAATACGCTGGCAGGCCAGACACTATATATATGAATGATATGCAAACCCTAGCTAAGATTTTTGGCTAGTTCTTTGGTGAAACCTTGTGTTGTGCTTCTTTTGCTCTTGTGATTGTGCTTATCCGAATTTCCTGGTGCTTGTTAGTGATTATATCAGTTTGGAATCAATACAACACTTGTTGTAAATCATCAAACCAAAAGCTTCATCTTTATCTACATCTTTTGATTTTTCTTAACTTTTGCAAGTTCAAGCACCTAATCAATAGGTGTTTGGATCAAAACAATCAAACCACTGTGATCCGGATTGAATTTGGTATCTATAAAGGTTTTACATTATCCGGAGTTTCGTACTTGGGGTTTACGCACCCGATACCCGGTATGCGTTAAACTCGTTCATTCCATTCAATTATACGTAATTGAACTTTGTTAGTACAATTTCCATATGCGAAATTGTTTATCCATTAATCATGACTCATAACCGAGTCTTTTGACTATTAACCCGCGTCCCCACTTCCGGGTTAGCGCACTTATATGCAATTCTACCCATTACTCGGTTATAATATCGTAGTCATTACTTATGCAACCGTTCCGGTATAGTAATAAGACCTCATTCTGACCCATTCGGTCTACTTAGCGAAAATCATCGATTTCAGACAACAAACCATATTTGACTTCAACTATCATGCTTAAATAACTAGTACATAACATTACTTAAACAAACTAAGAAGTGATTCCAGAAATCACTTACCTTACGCGTCCGTATACGCATCCGCTTCCTTGGCTCCTTCCGACCCGTTAGCATTTCGTGCTTGAGTCCATCTTGACATGATCCCTATACTTTCATATCATCACAAATCACATTCTTGCTAGCATACATAGTTGTACATGTTAACGATCATTTCAATTGCATATTTCACATTTGACTCTCATTCGTTAATTCTAACAAGCGTAGGACATATACTCAAATTCAAATCCATTCAAACTCGTATAATTCATCATGTCATTCCATATAACGCGTATTGATATAACACGTACCATATAACTT
This sequence comes from Helianthus tuberosus, assembly GCA_030545235.1. NCBI lineage: Eukaryota > Viridiplantae > Streptophyta > Magnoliopsida > Asterales > Asteraceae > Helianthus > Helianthus tuberosus. The sequence continues at coordinate 174,621,042 of CM060425.1, read as the reverse complement.
TCAATAATCTTACATTTATGACAACAAGTCTAGTCATGCTTCTCATGCCAATTTGACTTTCAGAAGTCAACGGTTTATCATATGAACTTTCGACTTATCCTTATATATCCGTACATCATATTATGCTATACAAATGACACCATATACATTTCATATGCACGATGCAAATGTGCTTACAACCATATTCAAACTAGTAATTTAACATAATCTCAAATGTGCTTATAACCATATTCAAACTAGTGTATATATATATATATATATATATCAATCTGTTTCATACAATTTCGCATCCTAACTTCACTTAGACATTTCATCATACACTTTGTGTGCATATTAATTTCTAAGCACAATGTACAACTAATTCATGCATAATCTTCTAAGCGCTTACTTAGTTCATCAAATCCTCTTACTAATCAACAAGTATCATTCACACATAGGCATCAAACATATCAACACCACATTTCTTTCAATTTATCTAACAAGAATCCATCATATATAACATGATACATCAATATTGAACAAGAATTGGACATGGATTATATATCCATGTCACCATCTTCACCATAACAATTGGGTTTCACCTTAAAACATCAAATTAAGCAAAATCATGCATGATTCATATTCTATATGGGTATTCTAACACCTATACATGATCAATTTGATACCAATTCACAGATTAAACATAACCCACTTCATACAAGATCATCAATGTAAGTTTCAAGACATACCTTATGACCCCCTTGTGTAGGTGATCATTAATTCATGTACATTAATATGTCTGAGCTTCGATTCACCCTTCAATTTGAAGATTTTGGTTGAGTTAGGGTTTTGTATCGCAGCCCCGAACCCTGCCCCAGGAGACGGGCGGCCGTGGATGATCACATCGCGCAGAGCGGGTGGTATCGGTGTTTATTTATTTGGCAGCGGAATACATCAGGACCATAGTTAGGAAATATTTTATCAGAGTTAAAACACCAAACTTTTTATAAGAAATAAATGGGATAAAACTCAAGTTTCCATCACATTACCTTTATAGGGATAAACCCTAGTTTATTAAAAACAAGTCTCCTTTTTATTTAGGTAACTCTAATAGCCACTTTTGCAATCCTTCAGTGCTCTCTAGCTGGCTTCTATTAGCTTCACATTAAGTTACTTGAAACGCGTTTTAAAAATATTTTATCAGCAAGAAATACTGGCTAGTGCATCCCAGTTTAATCAAAACTGTTTTATAACTTCATAGTATTAAGAGCGATTACAATGTTTATATCTACACAGTTACTCATTCAATATTGTCAACACCTGACTTGTGTGTCATGTTACTCATTGGCTAACTCTTTGTCCAATAGTAATGGATTACAATAATGTATACAAAACCCCAACATACTAGCAGTAATTGTAGAATACATAGACTCAATCACTGTTAAGTATAATTGAAAACATTTGAGGTTTTACTAAAAGGTTTACAAAAAGAGAATGTACTTACATTGTTTACTTAGGTAACACGAAAGCTTCCTGGTGAATCTCCTGGTTATTATCTATTAAAAATTAAACAATACAGACGCATTAGTAAGATAACCCAAATCACATTAACCGTACAACTCGAGACAGAACTCCAATGACTGAGTCAGGAATAGCCTTGACATGCATTCCGGAGTTTTAGATCAATCGGCTGTATCACGAGATAGAACTCCAACGACTGAGTCAGGCAGAGCCTTGACATGCGTTACGGAGCCCTACACCAATCGTGTAGGGTAACAAATAGGGGTTATAATACGTACAACGAGGCAGAGCTTCGCTTTATAGTGGTATTATTCTGAGAGTTTATACTAACAGAAAGTTTGAGAGAGAAAATAGAATGGAACGACGATCAAATGAGGCCTGAGGCCTCTTATATAGGCCTGAAGAGAGGTGGCTTGCGCCCCGCGAAGCCCAACCTCGTCTCTTTCACGGTCGGCGAGACATGTAAGGTAGGAGCTTAGTCGAGTCAACCGGATAGCCTTGTCATGTAACCGGACACGTGGCGCAACGTGGTGCCGCCTGGTGTCACTGGATCGCGGCCTGCGACACACACTCTCAAAGGGGTCGCGCCCCGCGAGATACTTATAATATTTTTTTGTTTGATTTTTATAATTATAAAGGTTATTAGGGTCCATTTCTCGTATTCGAGGTATATGAGGAACGTTTAGGGTTATGTTTCAGGGTTTTAGGATGGTCATTATATCCTCCCCACCTTATTTTAGATCTCGTCCTCGAGATCTACTGGAACAGGTGTGGATATTTCTTTTGCATCTCTGACTCGAGCTCCCAAGTGTATTCTGGTCCTCTCTTGAAATCCCATTTCACTTTGACCAGAACTAGTCTCTTGTGTTTGGGATTCTTGATTTTTCTATCTTCAATCTGAATAGGTTTCTCTACAAACTTAAGTTTCTCATTTACCTTTATGTCCTTAAGAGGTATCACTAATGATTCGTCTGCTAAGCACTTTTTGAGATTACATACATGAAACACGTCATGTATTCCTGATAAGCTACGGGTCCTATCCATCTAATAATCTCAATAGGTCCAACATACCTGGGGCTTAGCTTTCCTCGTTTAACGAATCTGACTACTCCTTTCCATGGAGAAACTTTTAACAATACCTTATCTCCAACTTGAAATTCTAAAGGTTTTCGTCTGTTATCTGCATAACTCTTTTGACGATCTTGTTTTGCTTTTAGTCTTTCCTTGACTTGAACTATCTTGTCCGTTGTTTCTTGCACTATCTCTGGTCCAGATAGTTGTTTTTCTCCAATTTCTGCCCAACAGACTGGAGTTCGGCACTTTCATCCATAAAGTGCTTCAAATGGTGCAGCATTAATGCTAGTATGATAGCTGTTATTGTAGAAATATTCTATTAATGGTAAATGATCGTTCCAATTTCCTCCGAAATCAATCACACAGGCTCTAAGCATACCTTCCGTGGTTTGTATAGTCCTTTCGCTTTGTCCGTCCATTTAAGGATGATAAGCTGTGCTTAGATTTAACTTGGTTCCCATTGCTTTTTGGAAACTTATCCAAAAATGAGAAGTAAAACGACTATCTCTATCAGATACAATAGATAAAGGAATTCCATGTAATGAAACTATTTCATTTACATATAATTTGGCTAATTATTCCATACTAAAGTTTCCTTCATTGGTAAGAAATGAGCAGATTTAGTTAATCTGTCAACAATCACCCAGATTATATCATTACCTTTTTGTGTGTTGGGTAATTTGGTAACAAAATCCATTGTTATCAATTCTCATTTCCATATTGGCATTTCTAATTGCTGCAATAGTCCTGAGGGTTTCTGATGTTCAGCTTTAACTTGTGAACAGGTCAGACATTTAGCAACATAGTTTGCTATATTCTTTTTCATTCCTATCCACCAGAAATTCTTTCTTAGATCTTGATACATCTTATGACTATCGGGATGTATCGTATATTTAGACTTATGGGCTTCTTCTAGAATTCTGTGGCGTAGGTTTCCTTGTTTAGGAATCCACATCCTTTTCTTATGGAACTTCCAAATTCCATCTGATCCTTGTTCTAATTTCTTAATCATTCCTTTTAAAACTTCAGCATCGTCCTTGATTGCTATTTCATGTATCTCTCTAATTTGCTCATTTAAATCTATCTGCAGATTTAACCTAAGAGAGCATACTCGTTTTGACTTTTCATGATACTTTCGGCTTAAAGCATCAGCTACTACATTAGCTTGCCATGCATGATACTGAACATCACAATCATAATCACTAAGAATTTCCATCCAGCGTCTCTGTCTCATATTTAATTCCTTTTGCCCAAAAATATACCTTAAACTCTTATGATCCGTGAAGACAACAAATTTATTTTCCATATAAATAGTGTCTCCAAATCTTAAGGGCAAAAACTATGGCTCCTAACTCTAGATCCTGGGTTGTGTAATTCTTTTCATGTTTCTTAAGTTGTCTAGAGGTATAAGCTATAACCTTTTGACGTTGCATCAACACACATCCATATCCTAACTTAGACGCATCACAATAGACTATAAATCTTTAGTTCCTTCTAGTAATCCGAGGATGGGTGTGTTAGTTAATTTGTGCTTAAGAGTCCTAAAGGCTTCTTCCTATTTTGATCCCCATTCAAACTTAATTGATTTGCAGGTTAGCTTGGTTAATGGAATGGCTATTTTAGAGAAATCTTGGATAAAATGTCTATAATATCCTGTCAGTCCAAGAAAACTTCATACTTATGTTGGCGACTCAGGGACTTTCCATTTGGTAATCGCCTCAATTTTTGTGGGATCCACATGAATTCCTTCATGATTAACCAAATGTCCAAGGAATTGCATTTCTTGTAACCAGAATTCACATTTTGAGAATTTAGCATAAAGCTTATCTTTTCTCTATAATGTCAGAAGTGTATGCAGATGCTCTGCATGTTCCTCTTTACCCTTAGAGTAAATTAGAATATCATCTATAAAGACAATTATGAACTTATCCAGGTATGGTTTACATATCTTGTTCATCATGTCCATAAATCCGGCTGGGGCATTGGTTAAACCAAATGGCATGACAGTAAAATCATAATGATCGTACCTTGTTCTGAAAGCAATTTTAGGAATGTCCTCTTCCTGTACTTTCAATTGATGATATCCTGAGTGTAAATCAATCTTAGAAAAGAATCGAGCTCCTTGAAGTTGACCGAACAGATCATCGATTCTCGGTAATGGGTACCGATTCTTAATCGTAATCTTGTTCAATTCTCGGTAATCAATGCACATACGCATTGATCCGTCCTTCTTCATGACAAACAAAACTGGTGCTGCCCACGGTGATGAACTAGCTTGTATAAAACCTTTGTCAAGAAGTTCGTCCAAGTGTTTCTTCAGTTCCTGCATATCTGTTGGTTCTAGTCGATATGGTGCTTTGGCAATCGGTGCCGTCCCTAGGATTAGGTGAATTCTAAATTCAACCTCTCTATCAGGCGGTAATCCAGGTAACTCTTCTGGAAAAACGTCGGAGAATTTAGATATTATAGGAATATCTTTTAATTATTTTCCTTTAGTGTCAATGATTATTGAAATCATATATACTATTGCTCATTTCCTTGCACAAGTTGCAACCTTCATCACAGAGATGCATTTTGTTGACCTGGTTGGCTTGTCTCCTTTGATTGTGATCTTTTTACCACTTGGTGTACTTACTTGTACTGACTTTTGATCACATAAAATACTGGTACGATTGGCTACCAACCAATCCGTTCCTAATACAATATCGAATCCAGCTAGATTCATTGGGTAAAGGTTAGCGAGAAATGATGATTCAAAATTTCTATTCTTGCTCCCTACAAGATTTCACTAATCTTAATGGAATCTCCATTTGTTGTTTCCACCAGACAGTCTTGTTGAAGTTTGGTTAATGGTTGATTGAGAAGTTTGTAGAAAGAAGTATTGATAAAACTTTGGTTTGCACAAGAGTCAAATAATACTTTGGCAAAATATCATTAACTAAAACCGTACCGGCGATCACATCCGGAATCACTTGGCTTCTTCAGCTGTCAGAACGAATGCTCTGGCATTCTTCTTGGGTCCTTCAGTTGTCTTAGTTTTGCTGGTTATTGCTAGAGCTAGTTTCGGACAGTTCGGTTTGATATGCCTAGTTTCTCCACAATTGAAGCATAGCCTATTGCTAGGTTTCCTCCTACAATCTTATTCCTTGTGTCCAGACATTTTGCAAAAGTTGCAGTATATTGAGCACCTTCCACAGTGCTTCCTTTTGCAATACTTGCAGTAAGGTGTAGAGGAAGAACCTGTACCTTTTCCACGGTTGGAATTACCCGTAGCGAAATTCTTGGGTAAGCCTTTGAGCTAGGTTCTTTCCCTGGTTTTCCTCTTGTGTGCGTACCAATTCATCAGTTAGGGTGTTGGCTAGTTCTACTGCTTCTTCTATGGTTTGTGGCCTAGCTGCCTTAACTACGTGTCTGATTTCACTAATTAATCCCCAAATGTAACTGGAGATTAATACTGGTTCAGGTGAGGCTATGGTTGGTACTATCCTAGCATATTCAAAGAATATGGTAGTGTAACATTTGCAGTCTATTCTAGTCATTTTGAGATTTAGGAACTTATTGGCGATTTGTTCCTTTTCATGAGGAGGACATAATTTTCTTTCGACTATTTCTTTAAAGTTAGTCTATTCCATATTATAAACTCTGTCACTTCCTCTAGAGTAGAGAATAGTATTCCACCATTCTAAGGCTGCACATTTACTTATTTTTATGACTGGTTCTGTCTTTTCTATCCAGCGCAAGGCTGAAATGGCTCCTTCATTGCCTAAGAATTCTATTGGTTTGCAGGTCAAGAATTCTTTATAAGAACAACCGTAAGAGACAGTTCTTCTTCTTTTAGGAATTGATTGGAGCTTGGATTATTGGTCCTTTATTATCGTTCACACTGTGACTTGGTTCAGTGGGTTGGCATTTAGTTCCAATTACAAATTTATCTGCTTCTTTAACAGTCTTGATAATATAGGGCATATCATCTACAATTCCTTGTGCTACTATATGTTGGATGGCACTGTTATCTATTTGATTTCCGTTATTTTCATTATTCGGGTTTTCCTGATTTACTTCGATGTACATCTGAATTGGAAACATTTATCAGGTATTAATTATCATATAATAGGATTGTAATACAATCACACAGACAGATTGATTAAAATCGTCGAAGATTGCGACTTTACTCTTTTTATATATCTATATATATGCATCTATTACATATTACAACTGAAATTTAAACACATTTAGTAGTTATGCATCTATATCTAATTTAGTATATTTTTTCTCTAAATACAAAATTACACATATATCTATGCATTATTTTAGGTGTCATGTATCCAATCATGTATCTCACGCTCGACATGTTTCCACACAAGCTTCTCCCCTATTTGACGAATTCTATTTCCTTCTCCAACTAATTCATCGCCCCATTGGCGAAGTTCCTGCATATTTTCTTCACTCATGGGTGGTAATGGTGCGGGTACTAGGTCAGGGTATCGAGGTATGGGGTGTCCGTAAGGGTATGGGTTGTATATTATACTCTGCTTATACCAGTCACTGTTCCAGAATGGGTCTAAAGGGTTCAGGTCAGTATACTGGGCTATGGGGTTTGGTGGGGGAATTCTGGGGATCTCATAGGGGTCAACATCTGGGATTGGGAACTGGTCTTCTTGGTTTGGTTCTAGCATTTGTTGGTCTAGGAATAAGGGTAACAGTGGTGGTTCAGCTATTCAGTTTAGGTTAGAGTCTACTGCGGTAGTGGCTAGCATATGTAAATCTACCAATTGCCTATCAAGTTCCTTTTCCCACGGTGGTCTATTAACTGCTTCCTAAGTTTGGGCATTCACCTCCCTATTGGCTTTTACTATTGCTCTCTGTTGTTGTAATTTCTTCATTTTTTTCCTCCTCTCATGCGCTCCTCTACTAAACCATCCTTTCTTTTTAGTAGGAAATGGTTCCTCAGACTGTGCCTTAAAAATAAATATTACTTCCTCAGTATCAGCGGAGTATCCCTAGGGATTTGGCTGAGATGAGGTTCCTTCATCTTTTGGGGAACTAGCTAATTGACGATAAGCGTCAGATATACCTTGCTCACTCATACTGTAAACTAACAATTTGTCAAATAACACACAACAATAATATACATATTTACACATAAGCACATAGATTATTTCCTAACACAACTTGTTTAAAATTTAAGTGTCAGCAGAACACTTCATTGGCTTAAACCAGTGGTTGTAGCTCTGATACCACCTTCTGTCGCAGCCCCCGACCCCTGCCTCGGGAGGCAGGCGGCCACGGACGATCACATCGCGCAGAGCGGGTGGTATCGGTGTTTATTTATTTGGCAGCGGAATACATCAGGACCGTAGTTAGGAAATATTTTATCAGAGTTAAAACACCAAACTTTTTATAAGAAATATGGGATAAAACCCAAGTTTCCATCACATTACATTTATAGGGATAAACCCTAGTTTATTGAAAACAAGACTCCTTTTTATTTAGCTAACTTTTATAGCCACTTTTGGAAGCCTCCAATGCTCTCTAGCTGACTTCTATTAGCTTCACCTTAAGTTACCTGAAACGCGTTTTAAAAAGATTTTATCAGCAAGAAATACTGGCGAGTGCATCCCAGTTTAATCAAAACCATTTTATAACTTCATAGTATTGAGAGCGATTACAATGTTTATATCTACACGGTTACTCATTCAGTACTGTCAACACCTGACTTGTGTGTCATGTTACTCATTGGCTAACTCTTTGTCCAATAGAAACGGATTACAATAATGTATACAAAACCCCAACATACTAGCAGTAATTGTAGAATAGATAGACTCAATCACTGTTAAGTATAATTGAAAATATTTGAGGTTTTAGTAAAAGGTTTACAAAAAGAGAATGTACTTACATTGTTTACTTAGGTAAAACTAAAGCTTCCTGGTGAATCTTCTGGTTATTATCTATTAAAAATTAAACAATGCACACGTGTTAGTAAGATAACCAAAATCACATTAACCGTACAACTCGAGACAGAACTCCAATGACTGAGTCAGGCAGAGTCTTGACATGCATTACGGAGTCCTAGATCAATCGGGTGTATCACGAGACAGAACTCCAACGACTGAGTCAGGCAGAGCCTTGACATGCGTTACGGAGCCCTAGATCGATCGTGTAGGGTAACAAATAGGGGTTATAATACTTACAACGAGGCAGAGCTTCGCTTTATAGGGGTATTATTCCCGAGAGTTTATACTAACAGAAAGTTTGAGGGAGAAAATAGAATTGAACGACGATCAAATGAGGCCTGAGGCCTCTTATATAGGCCTGACGAGAGGCGGCTCGCGCCCCACCCTCGTCTCTTTCGCGGCCCGCGAGACATGTAGGGTGGGATCTAGCTTAGTCGATTCAACCGGATAGCCTCGTCGTGTAACCGGACACGTGGCGCAATGGGGTGCTGCCTGGTGTCACTGGGTCACGGCCCGCGACACACACTCTCAAGGGGATCGCACCCCGCGAGAGACTTATAATATTGTTTTTGTTTGATTTTTATAATTATAAAGGTTATTAGGGTCCGTTTCTTGTATATGAGGTATATTAGGAACGTTTAGGGTTATGTTTAAGGGTTTTCGGAGGGTCGTTATATTTTGGCTCCCTTGGAGCTCCTGATCGTTCCAGAACACACACACACGAAGTGTGTGTTTGTGTGTTGATATTTTCATATAATAACTCAACTTTCATCTTATCCCACTTTAGTCCCTAGTGTTTGTCACTAAAACATAATTGGCACAACTTTCCTCCTTTAATAGTTTTCACCATACGCTTAACTAGGTTAAATAGCTTAGTTATTTATTTCATGATGTATCATATAAGAACATATGATATGACGAATATAAACATTCGAGTTTTGGGGCGTTACATTATTATTATTATTTTTATTATTATTATTATACTAATAATAATAATAACAACAATATCAAATGTGGTACATGGTTAGTTAAACGTCTTGTTTAATAGAATATCACAATTCACAAGTCTCATCCATTACCAACTTTTTTTCTAATTTTGTTTGCATTTTAATTTTCTCTCGTATCTTTACCATTTTGGGAAATATTTCCTTGTTAAATGATCACAGTTTGGGCAGAAAAATCGATGTTGAAAGACCCAACCTTATCACAAGCGTACTACATCAAATGTAAAGTCACCAAAACTGGATGATCGTTACGGAAAGACAATCGTGTAATAATTCAACACACGCTCTAAGTTTTGATAAATCGACGAAGATTGAAGATAGGATCATAACCGAAACAAAATTTGAGCCGTATCTGATGCTTAATTTGGTCCCAAAAGGTAGATTTGAAACTAGAAAGTGACATAAAAGAACATCAATGAAAGTAAGAAACATTTAAGGGAAGTATTAAAGAAGCAACATGTTTATGGTTGTGCCCATTAAATTTCACAACATTATATCCAGCAAACACAAGACAATATAATTGGTACCAAAATTAAAGTGTCACATCTTTTTAGTGTAAAGAAACTAGCTTTACAATTAATTACTATTCGAATGCACGTATTTAAAAACCTAGTGTTATAGATATACAGAATTTTATGTATTAAAAAATAATATTGAAGAAGTATTATAGATAAAACTTCTTTAACCTCAAGCAAAATATATATGGTTATATATATAGATATGTATGTTTATAGATACAAGTTATCTAAAAGTGAAAAACTCTATTTAAAACCAAAATAAGATACGAATACATCATATTATTGAGAAGACCTAACTAGTTATATGCTACTAGTATTGATTCATCCAATTTCTTGTTTTGGATGGATTTTCTTTGAGAGATTAATTATTATTTTTTTTGCTAATCTTGAATGTGAGTTTGCTTTTGTTCTTTTAAAAAGACAAATAATGGAAAAAGAAAGATTTACTAGATCTACCAAATGCCACCAAGTCAAGTGATTAACTGTCTCTCGCGGTCTTCCAAATTTGTTCGAGTTCTCTAGCAAAGGCTTTTTGACGTCCAACGACGATAGTGATATGATCCTTCTTCTCAACAACCCTAACATTTGCTCGAGGGACTTTGGTCTTGACATTGTCACTACATTCAACTGGGATAAGCTCGTCGTCTTGACCATGAAACACATTCACGCTACAGTTTAAGTGGTTTTGAACCATGTCCAAGTACCCTTCGATTTTCGAAGCCGTCCCACATATCACATTGTGAAGGGTGTGCCATGCAGCATTATGTGTGTGACAACAGAAGCCTTCAATTAAATACGTCCTTATCCTATGTAAAAAAAAATCATTCCATCATGATATATGTTTAAAAAAAATTATTAACAAATTAAATACATTAATGTCCTGAATTAATCGTTATAAAGAATTAGATTGTCACTCAAAGCTAGATATAGAATTTGGTACCAATGGGTGGTAGTTCATTGGCAAAGGCAAAACCTTTAAACACTTTGGGATAGTGAGGTCTTGGGTTTAAGTATCACAGACGATAGAAATAGAAGAAATTTGCCGTTCAAAAAAAAAAAGATATAGAATTTGGTTAGGAATAAATACAATGTTATTGTGCCCAATGCATGAATTTAATGTCCATAATTAATCGTTATAAAGAATTAGATTGTCACTCAAAGCTAGATGTAGAATTTGGTTAGGAATAAATACAAATTGTGCCCAATGCATGAATTATTTAATGTGCATTAAAAAGGTAGTTTATAGTTGTAGTGTAGCCAAAAAAATATTTTGATTTTCAAATCAAGAATACATTTCCATTTTTTCCATATTATGTAAGCGTAAAATTAATAAAAATAATTTATTCCTTATAGGTAACTTAATTTTAACAAGGTACAAATCACCTGTTAGTTGATTAAAGCTTAACAACTTTGATCAACAAGTAACCAAATCATCAACAGTTATTAACGGGTTCATACGATAAAAAAAATACTATAATTACTTATCATATGTATACGTGTATAAAAATATAGTTATTAAAAACTAAACCTACTGTAACTTTTAAAATGTTTGCAATTTTTGGGTTTTTGTAACACATGTTAATAACAGTTTCCTCATAAATTCATTTAGGGTATCCGGGGCACTCGCGGGGAGGGTGTTCGGTGACCCCATTCACCGCTCGGGAACACCGGCACCATCGGTGCTGGGAGGGGGTGCGGGGAGGGGACTCGGGGAAGTTTCACCGAAGAGGGGAGTGCAGAGATGGTGGGCCCATAGCTTGTAACAACCAATCAAGTATTTGTTTTTTTTTTTTTTTTTTTGAATAAAAAAACAAGTCACCTAATAGGGGAGTGCCGCCATCAAATTGGGGTGCGAGTGGAGTTTAAGAGGGGAGTTGACGTGGCATAACGTGATTGAGTGTGCGTAAGAGAGGGAACTCCCCTCTTAGGGGAGTGCCCCGGATACCCTTATGGGTCTCAGAGTCGTCTTGTGACACACATGAAGATTTTATAAATAATATTAGATGCTGGGACAATTAAAGCAAGAATTGATGAGATTTTATTACAAAATTTTAAATTTTATTTCTATATTTCTGAACTTTTAAGGAATAGTTTACGAAGTCAAATATGGATGACAGTACTGCCGCCGTTAAATCAAATTCAGTGCATTGTAACGGCGTGTAACGGAAAATAAAGAAGTCTAGAGTTAATTTTACCTGTTTCTTGTAATGAGTTTGGTTAGAAATTCCCATGTACGATGGTGCTTGCAGATCAGCAAGCAAATTGTCCGGCTAACATGCTCATACCAACAAGCCATGGACGCCCCGAAAGCGATCAACGGCCACACCTGTCGTGGCGCCACCTTTCGCATCATATATTGTGTCGCCTCTTCACCTTTCGGTGCTGGAAAATATGGCTAACCATACAAATATTTTGAAATGAGATAACCAACAACCATTCGTGTGTGCGTGGTCATACGGGCAGAACCATAACTTTTTAGTTAAAATTTATTATATATTTCTTTTATTTACCGGTTATAACTAGAGGGTCAACTCATGTTTTTTAAGAAACATAGATTTTATATATAAAATATCCAACAAATTCTAGTGGCAGGGAGTGACCCTCTTGTCTCCCCTTAGTTCCGCTCCTGTGTGTGAGTGAAAACTAAAAAGAAATGGTTGATTCATTACCGGTGCGAGTAAGGTTATTGACTTGACTGACTTTGGGTATTTAACGGCGAGGGCGAGCGCTAGAAGGCACCCTAGGGAATGCGCCACAATGTGAAATGATTCGACCTTGTTGGGTTCAAGAACCGACCTCTCGATCATGTCCAAATGCTCCTTCATCGTGTAGAGCGACTCGTGAGGCTTCGGGCTTTTGCCAAACCCTAAAAGATCGATCGCGAATAATCTGTATTTTGATTTGATCGATCTCGAGAAGTTTGGGAACAATGTCTCCGTCCAAAATGCAGATGACGATATAAACCCGTGAATAAACAATACATTCTCGTTAACGTTATCTACAACAAAACAAAACAAAAAAAACAAACATACCCAGTAATATCATTGTCAAAAAGTAAGGTTTGTAACAGAAGACGAGTTTTTCTGTCTATTCATAGAGAAAACAGAGAGACTGCTCCCAATCAGACCCACAGAACATAATATGATCAAATCGTTTACTAACCTTTCCGGCCTTCCATATGAACAAAGAGAGTATCTTTACACGAATTCAACCACGAGTTACACGTATCACAATCGCAATCCGACCATCGTGGGACAGGGTGCGATCTATGTCCACCGATCTTCTCTTGAAGCATTTCCACCACAAATGGTGATTGACCAACCGGCTTACTAACAACCACATTCCGCCTTTTCACCGTGGTTTTCGACACTTCCACCACCAACGAAGGCCGCGAATAAAGCGTATCCGATATCTCCTCAAGCTGCAACTTGTTAGAAGTAACACAAACAATCTTCTCCGCCTCCCCCTTCTCCTTCACCAAAATGTTACCCGTGTTAATGATCGCCTCTTTTGGAGACGAACAATAACACGGCTTCCATTCATCTTCCACAAAGAAATCAACAATCTTGTACACGTAACACAAAACAATATCAAGAACATCAAGCATACAAAACACGAGAAAACTCAACAAGTCATTGGTTAACTTCCCCGCGAAGCGAAAAAAAGATCTTGTAGTGTTCCCCATGAGACACGCTAGTAGTTCTATCATGACCATAATCCACCTGAATTTATAGATGGTGTTTAAATTTAAACCAAGTACTTGTATGTGGAGGGCGAAGGTTACTAAGTGAGCATTTTGTGGTTAGCAAAAGAATCAAAAACCGAAAGGGAAATGTGGATGTAATCGAAGTGGATGAAGGCAAGACTGAAGGTGGGTGATAACTGATGGGAGTTGGGTTATTAACTATGCAGAAATGTAACTGTATATTATGTGATATTGGGCGTGTATATGCATATATATATATATTCATATGTTCAGCGGCGAAGCTTGAGATTTCTGACCGGATGGTCGAAAACGTATATACCTAAAAATTTCTATAAAACGGGGGGTCGAAAAAGTATATACCAAAAAAATTCTATACGAAAACTACATACTCTCCACTACTGAGCGAAAAGTTCGGTGGGTCAATCGCCGCCCCCTCGCGCCCCTTAAAAGCGTCGCCCATGCATGTGTTCGCCAGATGTGGGTGGTAACAAAGACATTGATTACGTTTTTTTTAAATGTAAATTTCTTTTTAATTCCTGTCGTCTGTGAGACTTTAACCCAAGACTTCTCCCTCTTAAGGTGTTTAAAGGTTTTGTCTTTGCCAATGGATCACCACCCCATTTGTACATTGAATATGTAATATGTATTTTTTTTAATTGAAAAAAAAAACTATGATATTATCACATTCAAGTTAAAAAGAACAAAATGCTCGTTTTTAGGATGAGAAAATATTAACGTATAAAAAAGTTATAATCATTTAAAAATCATTGTCAGGTTGATTTAAAATTTAATAATATGTTTAAAAAAATATTGTTCCATGTATTTTTAAAAATTGTATTACTTAAAGTTTAAAATTATATAATATTACCTTTTTGTTCTCTTATATTATCTTTATTATATTGTAACACATAAGGTGGGACGGGGTGGTGCGTTATCGAGGCCGATAACGCGTTATAGTACCACGCAACACCGCCGCCGGCCAATTATTAACGCGTCAAACTTGTAACGCGTTGAGTGGGTCACGCGTTGAACTCTTGAACTTTTCGACCGTTGGTTTTTTTCGACCGTTTAAAAACGGTAATAATCTTTTAAATAAAAAAAAAAAACCTTTCAACCATCTATTTATATCTCAACTTTATATAAGTTTTTTACACACACCAATCTTTTAAACCCATTTCACACAAATTTTAAATCTTTCTCAAATGGAATTCCCTACTGATTCGACGTATCCGATGTCTAGCGATAGCGATACCGAGTCGTCTTCCGACAACGAGACGCTAAAGTATTTTGTTTCGGTGTATAACGAGCTTGATGCCGAGTCGTCCCGCCCAAAGAAGAAGATGGTCGACCGTGATCGTATACGTGCCAACGAAGTTTTGATGAACGATTATTTTGTGGAAAACCCGCTATACAATGCCGAAACGTTTAGAGATCGATTTCGTTTACCCAAAGAATTATTTTTAAAGATTGTTGGAGACATCGAAGCAAGCGAGGAATGGTTTCAAGAAGGTTACGATGCGAGGGGCAAACCAAGTTTCACGACGATACAAAAATGCACGTCCGCCATTCGCCAACTAGCGACAGGTAACCCACCCGATCAATATGATGAATACCTAGCTATGTCTGAAAGAACTTCACGTGAATGTTTGCAATTTTTTTGCAATGCGGTAATTAAGTTGTATGCTAACGAGTTTTTACGTAAACCAACGAGCCACGACATCTCACGTATTTACGCCGCACACGAGGCTAGATGGCATTTTCCCGGGATGCTCGGTAGCATCGATTGTACACATATCGAGTGGAGAAATTGTCCAAGAGAGTTGCGAGGGGCGTATGTCAGGGGAGACATCAAAAGACCAACCATCATACTAGAAGCGGTGGGTGCCGGATTGGGTGCATGTATCATTTTGCACAATATGATGATCAAAGAAGACGGACGAGCAATATCCCCGGATTGGGTGCCGGATCCTCCTACACAAGTTCAAGTTCCACAAGATATCCATCTACAATTGCGTAACGAAGAAACTCACTTTCGGTTGAGATACGATTTAATCGAACTAGTAGGTTCTCTAGGTTTGGAGTTGCCCGATTCGGACGAGGAGTAGGTTTTTTTTTTTTTTTTTTATTGTATGTTTCTAGTATGTTAACTTGAAGTAGTATGTTTTAAATTTAATGAAATTTTTAATTTTAGTGTTTAAATGAAATTTAAAATTTTAAAAATTAAACAATTTACTGAAATTTAATTTTAAAATGAAAAAAAAAAAACTTGTGAGTGATAGAATTTGATCACTAGTGATACCACCCCCCCTAAATTTCTATCACTAGTGATAGAAATTTGGTTGATGACATGTCACGATTTAATTGGACAGTGTGAGTGATGAAATCCATCACTAGTGAACCACCCCTCCCCCCCTAAGGAGCACACGAAAAAAATTACATCATTTTAATACTTGAAATAATTACAATTTTTATAACATATTATACAATCCTTTAAAAAAATATCATTGACTTTTAAACCAACTTTTTTCACGATTTTTAAACGATCATAAATTTTTTATACGTTAGTATTTTTTTTTTATTTTACACTACAAAAAAGAGTATTTTATTTTGTTTAATTTGAATATAGCATAATTATAGTTTTTTAAATTTATAAAATATTAACATGGTACGTGATTACCAACGTCTGTGATATCACATATACATTGTTTTACTATTGTTTTACTATAGTATAGATATATTGGGTATTTGGGTGTGTAATGATGTATGTATTATTGTATATGTGTGTGAGTGGGTGTGTAATTGTGTATGTATTATTGTATATATGTGTGAGAGAGACAACTGGCAAGAGGAATGAACCATATATATGGGTTAAGAAAAGCGTGTGAATTTGCAAGTGTGTTGTAAACAATAAATGAGAGCATTAATCGGCAAAAGAAAGAGAAAGAAAGGGGGAAATATTGGTGGTGGTTGAACCGCCAAGTGACTGACTTGTCAAGAAACAAATTTCCACTCTATTCACAAACCATTTAGCAGTCAGCCGTACACCTTATTTTGTTGAACCCGTCAACCGTTAAAACTTGTGAACACAAATTGCTAAAGGTGAGAATTCATTACCGGCAAATTTATAGTAGGATCAAGTTAAATAGTACAACTTGTGTTGTATAACCTTCAAAAAGTTCATCATAGAAAAGCAAAGAAAAATGAATTTTAACATGATTGAAACTCAAGCATTTACCACTACTAGACCCTTAAAGTTATTTTGCTTTCTCTTTGGGGTTTCCTTTTGAACTTTTACAATGATATCTACATGCTAATAAAACATATGAATAAATTAATTTTAATCATTAGATTCCGAGTAAAGTATAATTAGCGTCTTTGTGGTTTGGTAGCGGGATCAATTTGAGTCCCCAAATTATTTATTTATTATTTATTTTTTTTTTTTATTTTTTTTTTTTTTGCAACTTGTGTACTAGTGTTATCAAAATTTAACAGTTTGTGTCCCTCTCGTCATCTTTGTTAACTCACTATGTGAAATTACATCTTTACCTCTATGTCATTTGTAAAATTACAACCCCCCCCCCCCCCCCCCCCTCTCAATCAACATATCCTAAAGCCATGTTATGTGTACGATGGGGGTATCTACAATCTTGTAAATTGATTGTAAATAATATCATCGATTGTAAACAGTTAGGGTTTTTAATTTAGCAGGTTATTTTTGTTTTTTTATCTAATTAGATTGTAAATCAGATCCTCAATTGCGAACGATAACTTCCATAGATGTTATCCACCAATCACCCATCCTTATCATCGATCCTTGTATCTTCAAACACACACTTCCATTCATAGATAAACATCTATACGGTCGTCATCACATCTTCTAATCTGAGGCTTTGATCATAATGGAAATTCATTTTATACATATTCGTGTTAGATTTCATGTTTGTGTTATATACGCCATCAATCTTGAAATACGTGTTTATACGCAAAATCGAGACTTAAAACACACTTTAGATGCCTAAAAACAAGTTGAAATACAAGAAAACGACATAAAATAACCTAGTTACAAAGTGGGGGACTAAAAATGAGAAAAAACCAAAAGCTTTTACACCTCCTTCCTCCTACAATCACCTTCCACCCTTCTTTAGTCAATCATATTTCATCATTTTCACCTTTTTTCTCCTTCAATCACCTTTCACTCTTCTTTAGCCAATCATCTTTCCCCCTTTTTCCACCTCCTTTCTCCTCCAATCACCTTCCACCTTCATTAACTTTCAAACCCTAATCCTCACTTATAAATACAAGCCTCCACCACCTTCTAAACACTTTCCACCCACCTAATCTTCTCTCAAGTTCTCTAATCCTCTCAAATATCTCAAAGAAAGGCAAAAACATTCAAGTGTTGTAAGTGAGTTTTCCCTCACTTTTCTTCACATTTCTTCTTCTTTCTTTATCCAAACTACTTGGATAACCTCTAGAAAGGTTTCCACAAGTTTTTCATGGCAAACTAAGGTGAAGCCTCACCACATTTGAGGTCCAAAGTAGTATAAAAATTCTGCTTTAATGTATCTTTTTATTTCATGTATATTTTACTTGAAACTTAGTCAAATCTTCTACCAACTATGCTCCCAACTAAGCTCATAGTTGTGGGTTTGTGTTGTAGTTGATTTCCACCAAGAAACAAGCTTAAAATCCCTTTAAATTTCTGCCAGAAATGTTCTAAGTGTTGAAACCATCCAAGCTTCCAACCTTCGATGTTAAAAGACTCGTGTATGTGTAATGTGTGAACCATGGAAGCCTCGGCTCTCCAAACTTATTGTACTACCTCACTTGTATGTTTTGGTATAAAACAACTTCCATAAAGTGACAAGGCTACATCACGTCCTTGAACACTTTCCATGCTCGAGATATACGCATCTAGTTTGCTCTCTTGGTTGTTTTAAGATTTAGTAGTTCATGTACTTTTCATTTTTAGTTCATATTCATGACCAACCGAAATCATCAACAAAGTTGATGGTTTTGTGCTTTGGTGAATCATATAATGATGTTAAATGGATGGAATTCATCCTACCTTCTTGCATGACCATTTTCATGCTTCTTTATTTTATAATTGTTTATGATATTCTTTATAGTTCTAATCCAATCCGTTAAACAAAAACCACAACTCACACACATTTGTTTCCCTCTTAGGGTAACTTCGGTGTTCCAACACTCAAGAACTCGTCCGACTCACTTTCGTGGAAACTCTACACAAATCGTGAGTGTACATGACCCCTTTTTTATTTTTCGACACTTTTGGGTGCAATACATATAACTTATCAAACTCACACAATCACATACAAACATGCTTGACACAAACAAACAATCCGTTATACATGCTTAATACGTTATGCTAGAACTCATACATGCTAGAATCTTACATGCACCATACTTTGTCATTAACTTCGTACAAGCCTCATTTAACATGTATAGCACTATAGGAGTAACACACTGCCCGTATTCTTGAGGTCATGTTAAGTCATACAAAAATGGTATTGTCGTTGCGATGACAAGATTACCCTAATGGGAGTCTTTGGGTTGACAAGTAGGAGATGCATGCTAGTGATATAATGATATGTCTTAGTTTTACGATTATGCCATTTGGATTCGTTTAACCGTTTTATACATATGCTAGTAATTCAAACTTGTATGCTTGTCAATACTTTATGAGTTGACATGTACTTTAATATGTATTGCAGGAACTTGATGATGACACACTGAAAGAAATCTAGTAGGACGGTTAGAAACGCACTCTAAATTTTGGTTTATGCATTATACTTTGTTTCCTTGTTACTTGATGTTATACTTTGCTCACTACGTCAAAAATGGGCTACGGCCACACTTTTGGCAAAGTCGCCTTGCCACACATTTGAAAAAATGTGTGGCTAAAGGTCATTCATAACATTTTAAAACACATTTAGCCACACATTTTTTTATTAATGTGACCATTGTATACAGTTCAAAACCTTTAGCCAGACTTTTAAAAAATAATGTGACATTTAATAGCCACAACTTAAAAAATGTGGCCAAATGTGATCTACGGCCATATATTTTTGTTTCATGTGACAAAAAACACATGTATTTGAAACATTTAGTCACACTTTAAGAAAAAAGTGTACTAAATTTGATCTATGACCACAACAATTATTTTCATGTGACTAATAATACATGTATTTGAAACCTTTAGCCACACTTTAAGAAAAAAATGTGACATTTATTAGTCACACTAGAAAAGTGTGGTTAAATCTAATCTACGGCCACATGTTTTGTTTGATGTGATAAAAACACATGTATTCAAAACCTTTAGTCACACGTTAAGAAAAAAATAGCCACACAACAAAAGTGTGGCCAAATATGATTTATGGCTACATTATATGTTTGATAATGTGGTTGAAAGCTAATACATATGGCCACATATATTACATTGGGTGACCAAAAGTAAGACAATAGGCACACATAAAATTACAAAATTTCATGTGGCTTTACATAAACATTCGTCACATCAACGTCGCTTTGTTTATTTTGTGTGACGAACTCAAATAAACATTTGTCAAATGTATGGGTGTTAAACGGGTCGTGTTCGCGGGTTCAACCCGACCTGAACCCGAAAATTTTAGACAAACTCAAACCCAACCAGAACCCGAAAATCATGTCATACATATGAACCAGAACCCGAAAATCATGCCATACATATGAACCCGAACCCGACCCAAATATTCGCAGCCTGACCCGACCCTTTCAACCCGAATATTTTAAAATTTTTTCAGCAAATTAATATATTAAAATCAACATCTACATCAAAAAAGACAAATTTGTGTAATAAATTACATTAAAATCATAAAATTATACGTAAATTTCCCTTTTAGATTATATTTTTTTTATTTATAGCATAAAATACACACCCGATTAAAAAGGCTGATCTTGTAATTCAGCAAAAGATAAAGTACATGGGCGCTTCCAAACAATGTATTTCCGTTTTAGAAATGAAATAAAATCTTGATTATTGAATACTTATCACAAATAGTCGTTATGAAGTCTCGAGCAATCTCGTTGTCGTCTCCCTCTGATGTTTCCACTATCGGGGGGTGTGCCATTAGTTGTCCATTAGGTAACAATGTTTTTTCGATAAAACTTAAATTAAAATAGTTTTCTTTTTTAATTTTTCACTTACAATATTGGTTCTAAATACTTTACGAATTATATGTCCGAATAAAAGAGGCTTGTTGAATAAAAAAACAACTTTAGATACAAAATACAAAATACAAAGAACACATAAAGATATGTATCTATTGTTTTAAGATTGAATTAAATAACCTCAACTTTAATCATTTGGTCGATAGCACTATTAACTTACGAATTAAAAGACGTCACTCCAAACTTTCAACTTATTTTCCTCTAACACACCCAAACTAACGGAACTTTAACCCAGTTAGCTGACGTCAGATGCCACGTCATCAAAAAGCAACGACGTCTGTAAACTAGTGCGACAACTAGGTTAGGGTTCAGTTAGTTTGTGAGTGACAAAGTGAGAGTCCAAGATCCGGCGGGTTTACACGGAAGTTTGGACGGGATAGAACTAATTCGGTAGAATATTGTTAATAAGAATGGAGTAGAAGCAGAATAGTCGAAAGCTTCATTCATACCGATAGAGTTTACATCCTTTACAAGCTGGAGAAAAAAGCATTTCCCCTCTGGGAACTCCAAAAGCTCACCTAAGTTCTCACTCACAACTCCTATTTATAGGTGTAGTCCTCCGTGCGAATGGGCTTAGAACGAATAGATCTCATCCATTCATGCGAATGGACTATCTCCATTCGTGCGAGTGACTAGTGTCCCTTTGCGCGAAAGGCTCCTTCGTGCGAATGGAACTTTTCTATACAAAACCATTTTTCTAACTCTCATCTATAAAATATTCAACACACGCTCTATCTAGCCTATTCGCACAATAAAGGACACACAAAATATGTACTAACAATTTCTCCCTTGTACGTAACTTGCGAATCTTGATCTTTGGATATGCGAGCCATGTTTGAATATTTTGCAACTTCAATCAGACATCTTGATATCTTTGATCGATTCCCTCTTGATTGATGATTCGGGCTTGCATTAGCTTCATTATGCACAAATTCCCCCTGAAATGAATCTTCAGGTCTGAGTTTGCACAGTTCCAACCTCTTCTGATTTGCTATACCTCAATCTTCACGAATAATCGTTGACTTGAAATAACACAATGTGATCTCTCTGTTTTGTCTTTAACCATATCCGCGTTCGGTTTTAGTGTATTCCCCTGCTTGATCCTCTGATCTTCAAAAACCCAACCGACAATTGATAGAAACTTAGAATCATCACACCGGTAAACTTCAAGTCTATGAACACCCACGAAAATCTGAAATCCTGTTTTTCGTAATCACCTTTAAGCACACTCCTGAATGATTGATCAGTGTAAACGGTAATCTTCACAATCAGCAAATCTTCATCGGAAAACAAATCATCTAGTAACACATTCATCTCTCAGAAACATTCTTCCACGATCAGATTCACATTCTTCCTCTTAAGTCACGAAAACAAATGTATAGTCTTTTCCGTTAGTTCCGTCAGCAACTTAATCAACAAACATCGTCATTCCCCGGCGGTTAGTCTGAAAAACAATTCATCTGCTCGAAGATTAACCATTCTGACACTTTAGACTATCACAAAACTCTGATATCTTTTAAGTATCCACAATACTAATGCATTTCCTAACGCTAATCCTGCTAACCGGCTTGACAAAGACTTGGGACTCAAACCCTAGGACATCAATCTGACCATTCTCTGTAGAATCTGAACTTCCTATGATCAGGAACTAACGAAACCAGATCCTATGCATTCCCGGACAATCTGAATTCGGAAACCACACGAATGTTGTTGCATGTCACGAATTTCAAAAATTCCGGAATTTCAATATATTCTATGAAATATTTATTCCCCCTCATTTTTGCAAACTCTGACCTCTCTAAACCTTATCACTGAATTCGCCCTCAACCTTGGCAATTCAGTCCACTATTTTCACTGAAAAACTCCACTATGTGGAAAAATTTTCATTTTGGCCCACAAAAGTGCGTTTTTTTATCATTGCGGATTTTTCGATTTGGCCCATTAATAATCAGATAACCCAGATGATTCCCATTCTGCATAGGTATCATGACTACCCCTATTATCTTCAATAATATGTGATCGCATCATCAAATCTATTCTCTGAAGCCCCCAACGGTGTCTCCGAACAACCCGTATTTGTCGTTAAAATCTCAAAAAAAAATTCAATCACCAAATTTTTTCTTGACACTTGTCTCGTCACTGCGATCAAAAATGCCTTTTTAAGGCATTTGGCTCATTCGTGCAAATGACATGATTTTTAGAACGAATAAGCGTCTTCCTGCGAATGGGATTGACCCCTTCATGCGAATGGTTTAATCCCTTCGTGCGAAGGGCTCATTCACATGAACGTTGTTGATCACATTTTTCGATCCAAAATCTTTATTTCTGCGAATTTCATGAGAATACTTCACAGATATGAACAAAAATCAATTCCGAATGTAATAATGTCTTCAATTTCAAATTCTATCCATGAATTGACCTTTAATTTGATGCTTTACGTCTAAAAAACCCCCTAAAAACCCATAATTCATGAGCGTAGGTGATTTAATCAACTGTTAGATCGATTGAATCGGTACCGTAGCTCTGATACCAATTGAGAGTCCAGGATCCGGCGGATTTAGACGGAAGTTTGGACGGGATAGAACAAATTCGGTAGAATATTATTAATAAGAATGGAGTAGAAGCAGAATAGTCGAAAGCTTAATTCATACCGAAAAAGTTTACATCTTTTACAAGCTGTCCAGCATTTCCCCTCTGGGAACTCCAAAACCTCACCTAAACTCCCACTCACAACTCCTATTTATAGGCGTTGTCCTCCGTGCGAATGGACTATCTCTATACAAAACCGTTTTTCTAACTCTTATCTATACAATATTCAACGCACGCTCTATCTAGCTTATTCGCACAGTGACGGACACACAAAATGTGCACTAACACAAAGGAAAATAAATTAAAACTTGAGAGTGACGTAGTACAATTCGTAAGTTGAGAGTGTTACCGCCCAAATGATGAAAGTTTTAGTAATTTAAATCTGATAACCCTTGTTTTAATTATGATTATAAAAATAAGTTGTGGTTATTTAAATCCGATAACCTTTGTTTTAATTATGATCATTGGCAGAGCTTCTTTAGGGCCAGGGGGTGCCCCGGCCCCGGCGGTTTTTCACTCATAGTGTTAATTTATCAAAAAATTTTGAAAAATTATTTTTGTAGTGTAAACTTTTGAATTTTTAAGAGACCGGACTCCTTTGATTTGGATTTTAAGAGTCCGGCCCCCGCTAAGTTTTTGTTCAAGTTTTACCACTTATTATGATTATAAAATCACTATACAACTGTTTATATTTTTTTAGCACTATGTATCACATGTGGAGCACTGAACTGATGAAACAACGTCTTTGTTAATTTAGTACAACATTTTGAAGAACGCAACTTTTATATTAAAACCTCAGCCTTCCAAACATCAAGGAGCGGAAGGAACAAGAAGAGAGAACACCGAGAAGCCGTGGTCCAAAACTAAAATAATTTCAATGGTATTGAAGTGGGTATAATTCATATTCATAACATTATAAAAAGAAAGTTATAAAATTTATTATTTTAGGTAGATAGTTTTACACAATTTATTATCTAAGGTGATTAATTCTATCAAACTAGGTTAATCACTGTCGCCGCATTCTGGCGAACTTCTTTTATTATTTAATATGTGTTTACATGTGTTTTAAAATAACTACGAGCGCGTTGCGCAGGGAACCACCAACAAGAATAAAAAGAAAATGTAGAAAAAAACACTAAAAGATGACCGAAAAAAATCAACAAAAAAAGTTTTATGGTAATGATGTTGTTCGTATGAAACCATGGTCAGAGATGAACAAATGGTATTGGGTGTCGGTACCGAATTTCCCTAACCGAAAGAGCTTAAGTACCAATTTGGTACTGACTTTTGGATTTCCAGGTACCAGTTCGCTTCCGGTTTTTACCTTCATATACAGGTACCGTAACTGGTATTTTCGGTATCGGTTGGCACCGAGCTCATCCCTACACTGGAAACTTAAAAATCATTAAAAGTTATTGAAAATCAACAAAAAAGTTGTACCATACCGTTGTTTGTACGGTACCCGTGATCAGGGATGAGAAAATGATACCGGGTAGCGGTACCGGATTTCCCAAACTAAAAGATTTTCAATATCAATTTGGTACCAACTTTTGGCTTTTTTTGTACCAGACTGGTACCGGTTTCTACCTTCATGCACCGATAACGAACAGGACCGTACCGGTATTTTCGATACCAGTGCGAGTTGACACTAAGCTTATCCTAACCCGTACTAAAAAATGAATCATTAAAGTTAAGAAAAATATGAAAATATATTCTACTTAAAAAGTAAGGAAAACAATTATTATAATGATAAAATAATAAAACTGTAAAAAAACATATATATTATTAGAGTAAAATGCACGGATAGTCCCTGTGGTTTTGCAAAATTACATCTATAGTCCCCAACTTTTGAAAATTACACCGGTGCTCCCTGTGGTTTGACAATTTGTTACTCGGATAGTCTCTGGAGTGGATGACGGTTAGTTTTCTCCGTTAAGTAGATGTGAAATGACAAATTTACCCTTCATCTTCTCCACACTCTATGAAAACAAAACAAAACAACCCCACCCACCCCCACCATTCTCTCAATTTCTCCTCTTAACTTCACCATTACTTTATAGCCGAAAATCCTAATCGTCTTCTCTGAATGAGAATGAGAAGATGAGACTATAGTTTTTTAAACTATCCAATTGAGATTTCGAGTATCCATCAAAATACAAGTGATTACATGATTCAGAAAGTAGAGAAAATTGCATACTTTTATTTCTGCACTTGAGCCCTCTTAACTTCACAATTACCTGAAATAAAAGCTATTGATGTCAAATTGTTGCCTCTTTTCATCTCAATTTAAAAAAAATCAAACACTGATAAAGATTTGACTCTGTATTGACAAAAAAAAAACACTCATAAAGATTTGACAAAATTGTAGTACAACACTTACCGATCAAGATTGATGACTACACTCTCCAAGACATCAGGAGCAGCAGAAGACAACGTTGTTTCCAGAATTTGTGTCTCCTTACTAGCATGAGCCTCCTCCTCTTGTATCCTACTATTTTTTCTGAGCATATAAACCAGGGCCATGAAGACGAAGCATATTCCCCCAGCTGGGTGTTAGGTTTTCTTCATCCTCATACCTCGTTCTCCAAATTAACCCCATATTTATAGCTAAAGACACCACCAGAACATTCTTCAAAAAGGTGGACGTGGTTGGGGTGGGGTGGGGTTGTTTTGTTTTTATAGTGTAGGGAAGATGAAGGGTAAATTTGTCATTTCACATCCATTTAACGGAGAAAACTAACCGTCATCCACTCCAGGGACTATTCGAGTAACAAACTGTCAAACCACAGGGAGCACCGGTGTAATTTCCAAAAGTTGGGGACTATAGGTGTTATTTTGTAAAACCACAGGGACTATCCGAGCATTTTACTCATATTATTATAATATTAAAATTACTATTCATTAGCTTCTAAACTTCTATTAATATATATATATAGGATTAGGTTATTGTAAAAAAAGTTAAGAGTGTGAGAAATATTGTGGAGATGACATGTGTCCTCAATCTAAATTAATTCAAAAGGGTAAACAAGTAATTTTATCATTAATTTAATTAATTCAAAACCTTCCATAACCACCACCTTATTTATAGGAACATGATTTTTTTAAAAGATCTCTACAAAAACACTACGAATAACACTGCAACCACCATTCAGCACGTATATAACACCATTCAATAAATATATACCACCATTTTAAAGATCTCTATAAAACACTACGAATAACACTGCAAAATCACCATTCAACACATATATAATACTATTCAATAAGTATATAACACAATTCAATAAGTATATAACACTACTAAAGACACTACCTCCATTTCCCGTTGTGTTCTTAGTATAATGTTCATAGTATGGTTATTGTACATGGTGTTTTAAACCTGCATGCATGGTGTTTTACATCTGCATGCTAGTAGATGTTCCAAATTCCATATGTTAAAACACCATGGTATTTTAAACCTACATTCCAGTAGGTGTTCTTCGCATTTCGTCATATAGTGTTTTACACCTACCTTCCAGTATGTGTTTAAAACATCACACTTTGAATCACAATACAATTAAAACACCATTGTATGAACATAGACAAAAAAAGTATAGGAATATGGTACTCATATTAAAGATAAAAAACGCTCGTTATTATGGTGTAATTTTTTTTTAAAAAGTTACGTATAAAAAATTATTGACGTTTAAAAAAGACAGGGGGAAGTTGCATGTGCATTAATATTAGTTTCTTAATTTAAAAATGTTAAATTTACATATATACCCTTGATTTATAAAATTAATATGTTTAATAGTAAACGTTATTTACAATTTTGCCATTAAGATCTCAACCATTAGATCAAAGATCTAATGGTGTGGATTCTTTCTTACTGTCACACCCCAACCGATGGCGGAAACATCGGGGTATGGCACTGAGCGAAACAGATTGTCCAGAAGTTTCCATAACAATTATCATTACCAATCAATTTAAAATAACATGTCCCATACCATGCCTCAAAAGGTAAACAAATTATTACAGACAAAAATCTAGGCAAATAATTATGTTCCGACAACTCAGATTTAAATAGAGCAATTGTTTATCTGCTTCTAGGGACCCTTGATTCAATTACTACAGACAACTATTTGTTGGGCTCTAGAGCTTTATTCTAGCTTCGACTTCCTACCAGGTGTGCACCCTAAGCACCTGTCAAATACGTTAAAATAAAGTCAATACATATAATGTAAAGGTGAGCATACAAGTTTGATACTAGCATATAGAGTTCGAATTCGTTTACGCATAACCAGCACGTACACATAGAGAAATGAAGCTCGTTAGTTATCGACATAGATCCATCGATACCAATGACTGCGGGTTGACTGTCTGAGGCAGTTCGCAATGCATGATTACCACCGTAATCCATGCAAGTAATTGTCCTTAACAACCCCTGCGAACAGGTGCTGAGTCCAAACCATAGTACTATCGTTGCTAAGGCAGGTAGACAGCATGCCATGTGTAAACATAACAAACAAGCATTCATAAGCCACGTATAACATGCGTTAACGGTTAGCGTTCAAATAGTATTGAGTAGTGTGTTCGTTGTGATTTGAATAGTTGTAACGTATGTAACACCCAAAAGTGCATAAAGCAAAAAGGGGTCGAGTATACTCACAGCGGTTGATGGATTGAAGGGAGCGCTTAGGGAGTAGGGTTAGCCTGAATAGTTTGATAGTATAACGATAAGTGACGTGTAAAACGATACAAAGTGTGAATGGGTCGGATAGCAGTTCGGTCGAATGGTAATCCGATCGGACGGTTTGTTTGTGCGGATGACAATCTGTTCGGATGGTCATCCGGTCGGACGATAGTCCAGTCAGATGACTATTCGAGTGGATTGTTTCTTCCTATGAGGAGAATGTGTTTGTGTATGATGGCTTGTCTTTTGAAGTTTTCATTGTAGCATTTTGAAAACATTGAAGTATCTCTATCCTTCAAGTCGGTCGATCGGACGGCCAATCGTGCGGACGACAATCCGTTCGGGTGGTCATCCGGTCGGACGGTAGTCCGGTCGGACGGCGACTCTAGTGATGAGGTTACTTTGTGGGAACAAATTCATATCAGAAAGTCACTCGGTCGGATGTCCATCCGACCGGGTGGCAACCTTGTTAATGAACATGTTGAAAATTGTTTAAGTCTTTAAAGTCCTAGTATCTCATGATCCGAAGAGTAATCCGGTCGGATGGTAGTCCGATCGGATGGCAATTCGTTCAATACTCAAACTTTAGATGGAGTTGATTAAGTGTGGGACCCAAGGTGTGATCCGTTCGGACAGCAATCCGTTCGGGTAGCCTATCTGCTCGGACAGCAGTCCGGTCGGACAGCATTCCGTCCCGATTGTTCTGTTCGTCTTACACTTGGTTGTTTTTGATTTGTTTGTCGTTTTATCGAGACGTTTTGACAACGTGTTAACCAACAGAACCCCATCTTGATCCAAGTGACCTGTTCGACCAGGAATCACCCTAGTTCGGCTAGTTAACCGGTTCAAGGCGGTTGTTCTTGTTTAACCCGAAATCAGTGGTCTCGTGGGTAGAATCCAGATCTTGAGCTAGCACAACACTAAGAATGAGTAGAAGACTAAATCAAGGTCGGATCCTATCGGTTTTGAGTGTATTGAGTGTAAAAGAGTTGAAAGGAAGTTAGAAACCATCTTTCAATCCTTTTTCACTATGTTTATGTTTACATCTGGCATAGATCTTTGTTCATTTGTGAGGAAATCTATTAGATCTAAGTTGTTCTTGGTGGATTGAGGCCAAAACATGAAGTTCTTCAAGAACTCATGATGACATCATCCTAGAACACCTCAAATCTAGTGATTTCACGGTTAAAAGTTAAGATTCAGAAGATAGAAAGGTGTAGGAGTGCGTGTAGATCAAGAATGTACAAGATGTAGGGCGAGATCTTACCTGGATTGAGAGAAATCAAAGAAAAGGCGAGGAAAGCGTGCTGTTCGGACAGAGGTTTCCAAAAAGTAGAAAGAATGAAAGTGACATGTGTAACACCTGTGCCTCCACGGCCATCAAACAAATACCGAACCAATGAAATATTATATTTCATACTTGGGATTTGTAAAAATGTGTGTATCATTTACACATATCAATTCTTGTTCTATTTCAAACTCTAAATCGCTTTCTGGAAGGTTATACGCGCACCGATGCGTAAATATAACCAGTTTAATGCAACGAACACTCCGGAATAGTGAAATAGGCTTAACATACCTTAAATAACCTTTACATAACTTAGAAATAAGTTTTGGAAGGTTTGGTATGCCGAAAACAAGTTAACTCGCTTACAGGGACTAAAGTTGACAAACTGCGAAAGTATGCCAATTTGAACTGTAACAGACCTTCCGGAACATGACCATAAGTTAAACATACCATAAATATCCTTTACATAGCTTAGAAATAGGCTTTGAGGGGTTCGGTGTGCTAAAATAAACTTTTGGGTCATTCAGGGACTAAAAGTGTCAAAAAGTGCACAAGTTTGCATTTTCGCGCATAACTTACGTTCTGAATACATCCGGACATCCAAAAATTTATCTAAGCACTAAAATATTTTATTTTAGTGTTCGCCATAAGAAAAATCCATTCGTCACGTCATTTGGATCGTTTTTCGCATTCGGGACCAGATTCGATGTATTAGCCGTTGTTTAATTCACAACCACACATTCTAACAATGCTTAGTCAGCGGATAAGGATGGAATTTAAACACCTAAACACCATGACTTTGCAACACATGTATGGATGGAATTTAAACACCTAAACACCATGACATTTCAACACATGTATGGATGGAATTTAAACACCTAAACACCATGACATTTCAACACATGTATGGATGGAATTTAAACACCTAAACACCATGACATTTCAACACATGTATGGATGGAATTTAAACACCTAAACACCATGACATTTCAACACATGTACGGATGGGATTAAGGCACGTTTTCCATGAAACGATCTTAACGGTTCGGGTATTCCTATAAATACCCATCCACCCCATTGCTAAAATCACTAGAACTTTGATTTGAGAAACTCTAAGTTGAAACTATTGTTTCATACCTGAGATTTTTGAATCGAGGTTAGCATTCGGGGACCCTTCGTAAGTATTCTTTCGTTCTTTTCCTTATTTTACTGCTTTTCGAGTCAGAAAGTCAAACTTTGTTTGACTTTCAGCGTTGACCAGTAATGGTCAATGCGAAGTTCGTTTGAACTTCGCAACGTGATTGTAATCACGATGGTTATAGTCCCTTGGGACTATGCCTACTGATTACCACGTTGTCTAGGGTCGTAGGGTAAGCGATCTAATAAATCGCTTATACCTCGAACCCGACCCAGTTTGGTCGATCATTAGGATCCGACCAAATACATTAGGTGACCATAGTAGGTAGGGAATAACCTTCCGAGGTTATACCCTATGGTCACATCGTTTGAGTAGTTGTATGATAGGTGGTTCATATGCCTTAGGTAAATTACCAGAATACCCTTTTCATGTATAATTGGTAATTAAGCATATGTAACCTAAACCTTTGTCACATAACTGATTATGTAACATGTTTAGGCATATAACACTTGTCATAGGGCTAGTTAGACGGTCCGAACGCGTTTCACGCGCACGACGCGTTAAAGTAGCATAAGTTACCTTAATGGGTCGCGATGGGTCGATAATACTTAGGTTAAGTTTCATTTAGTATGTAGGCTTTGTTAAACCATATCATATGAGTTCCTACACTCATTTGGTTTACAAACCCTCCTGCTACCCAGTCTTCCGATTTAGGTCCGGGTTAATTATGTAGTTACCTATATTAGGTACCGTTTGATTTCCGGAACTCCTCTAGCTTACTTGGTAGTTGTTCAAGACTCCTAAGCACTCCCAGGCGAGTACATTATTCCCCTCTTTTACTGTTTTCAACTGTTTTGGGGTGACTCATATGTGCTAAATGCTTTATCAATGATTTCAAGAACAATTACAATATGATTTCAAGAACAATTACAATGTGGTTTCAAGAACAATTACAATGTGGTTTCAAGAACAATAACAATTATTTCAAGAACGCTAACAATGATTTCAAGAACGAATACAATGATTTCAAAAACTAATAACAATTTCAAAAAGTGAACAAACTTGTTGGTTGTAGTTTACATGACCGATGACATTCATTAGCAATGATCAAGCCGACCAGTATTAGGTTATGGTACCATAGGATCTGACAAATCCCGTTATTTACTGCACCCATTGTTATGTGTGGGGGTTGTGGGTAGCGACTGAATCTGTAATTATTAACTTATCCTTTGGTAAGGGTTTGTTAAGAACGAGAACGAGAGCGAGTTGGAACGAGGAACGAGTCAAGAAGGTTTGAATGTTATTAGAGAATCGACCATAAAGTAGTTTCACAATTAAAATATTAACTTACCCTTTGGTAAGGGTTTGTTAAGAACAAGAACAAGTTTTAACGATTGGGTAAACATTTGTACATGATTGACATTTGATCATGTATTTTCCACAAAACATAACTTTGATTTAAACCAAGTTTTACTTCAATACTTTGTTTTTGTGCATATGGTTTAGTTGAGACATTTCACTTGCCATACATGGATATTTGACATAGACATTTGACATGGATATTTGACATAGACATTTTGACATGATTTACATCTTGACATGAATACTTTGACATATTATTCAATACATTTGACAATTGATTTAAACATAGACATTTTACATTGTTTGGTATGGTTTGGTTAAGTGATTAAGTAACGATGCGTGTGTAATATGATACAAACATGGTGGATACGCCGCTGGTACTTCCTATATATAAGTGTTTGTAGGGTATTACATATCATAGCGTTATTTGAATCATTTCAGTTTGAGACATAGAACATTTTATACAAATAACATACTTTTCACAAGACATTGATTTATAAACAACTTATCTTATGCAAACTCATTTACATGGTTATTCATTTAATCATGCATTATTTTCTTATTTATACTTATCATCCGAACTTATTATTTTTCAAATGATTTACAAAGACAAAGCAAATTACAAGGTTCATGACTAAACATTTTCTTAAACAGAAGTCATGAATCTTATTTTCACAAAACCTATGTACTCGCCAGCATTTCTTTGCTGACCTCGTTTTCACATATGTTTCAGGTATTGTTGGATGATATCGATTGATAAGATGCATGCTCACATAGGACTGGACAAGGCCTTAGTGACTCAATAACAATGATAGACTATGTTTAAATAGTGTATTTAGATTTCCAGACGATGTAATTACTCAATGTTTAATAAAACGAAACATTTTTGATATCCATGGTTATGAAACATTAATTCTGTGGCAACACGCCCCGATGTTTCCGCCGCGATTTGTTGTTTTACGCGGTCGGGGTGTGACAGAAAGATGGTATCAGAGCCAATGGTTATAGGGAATTAGGTTATTAGTAATTAGTAATGCTTTGACCTAGTCTATAACCTTCTTAGGACCCTAACGCGAGTTTACTTGCGTTTAGTCATAAAACAATACCGTCACCTATCCTTAGGTGACGACCACAACAAGAACATAAATTTCAAAACCGCTTTGAAAACTAATCATCTGTTCTAGGATGATTAATTTCTAGGTTTTGTACCCTCTATTGTAAGGTTTTGAACCCTCTGTTATATGGTTTTGAACCCCTTTGAATTTTCAAAATCTCGTCAAGGTTTTGGGTTTTAAATAATGTGAACACGTGCAAACTGGAAGGGTGAATGCCTGTATTCTGGGTTTTCTGTCTAGGCAAGCACTTCGTATACATCTCATCAGATGCGAGACCAGTTGTGCTTACCTGGGAATTCTTGGGATGAGTGTTCACTTATAGGCGAGCATGTCTTCGCGATACATTATTTTTAACCTATTTACTTTGACTAATCACCAAGGTCGTTCGTTGCTTTGTAGTAACAAACAAATGACCACTATCCTTGCTTTCATCAGATTTGTTTCATCTCATTCTTTTCGTCTAAATTCTCTCACTCGTTTCCTTTCATGTTTCCTCTTTTAGACAATGCCTCCTCGACGCGAAAGCCAGATAGAGACTGCCGAGCTGGCAGAAATCATTGCGCAGCAAATGGCTGCTCAATTCCCAAACCTCTTTGCTCAATGGAACCAAGCCAACAACAACAACAATGTGCTATGCAAATACAAGGATTTCAACCAGGCTAAACCACTCAAGTTTAGTGGTTCTGAAGGAGCAACTGGGCTTCTTCAGTGGTTCGAAAGCATTGAGAATACTTTTCGCCACGTGCAGTGCCCGGATAATCGCAAGGTCGAGTTCTCCTCGAGCGTGTTTCAGAAGAGGGCTCTTACATGGTGGAATGGGGTAATGAGAGACCGAGGTGCGGAAGTTGCTCTCGCACAGACCTGGGCTGAACTTAGGGCTCTGATGATGAGGGAATTCTGTCCTCGTCATGAGCAGCGAGCTTTGGAGAAGGAATTTGATGAGTTGAAGCAAGATAGTGGTGAGCACAGGGCGTATACTGATAGGTTTGAGGAGCTGAGTCTGCTTTGCCCTACAATGGTTACCCCACTTGACATAGCTATCGAAAGGTACATCGACGGCCTACCTGACTCGGTACAAGACATCCTTACTGGTAGTAACCCTGCCACACTCCGTCAGGCGATCGAGTTATCAGCGACATTGACTGAGTCGCAGATTCGGAAGAACAAGTTACACAGGAAGGGTGACAAGGGCAGGAAACAGTCAGCTGACAAGGAGGATAGCAAGAAAGGCCAAAACAAGGAGGGTAAGGAAGGTGAGACGTCAAAGAAATCAAAGAAGCGAAAGGGTGCCCAAAGTTTTGCTGTTACAGCACAGACTGCACAGAACCCGCGGAACCAACCAGCTCAGCCACCTGCAAAGAAAGCATATGCCGGTACCGCACCTTATTGTGCACGCTGCAACGGTCATCACGCAGTACAACAAGCTTGCTGGCAATGCACGACATGTGGTAAACTTGGGCATTTGGCCAAGATTTGTCGTTTGGGACAAAATCAGGCTGCTCAGGTTCAAGCTCCGGTTCAAGGGAATGCTGCGAGATTTCCACTGGGTTCATGTTTCAACTGCGGAGAGATTGGTCACTTCCGCCACAACTGCCCAAGACTGGTGAATGCAAATGCTAACGCAAACGCAAACCCAAATGCGAATGTCAACGTCAATGTGAATCCAGCACGTGGTCGAGTGTTTAACATCAATGAGGCACTCATTGATGAAGGAGTGAACAATTAGTATTTTGTTTTTCCTCTGGTTGGTATCTTGTAACATTTAAAGACAATGCGGTTGTTATATAAATAAAAAAAATTTTGTGGTTTTATTTTCTAACTAATGCAATTGTATGAATGTTTGATTCAACCTTGTGATGTCAACACAAAGACAAAACTACTCGTGTGGTTCTGTCATTTTTACGATCACTTGAGATCTCCCTAAGAACCTCAAACACTGGTTTCTTTTAAATCTAAAGTATTTTATCATCTTGCACCGTTCGAGATGCAAGAATTATCAAAACAGCTTCAAGAGTTGTCTGATAAAGGATTCATCCGTCCGAACTTTTCACCTTGGAGAAACTCCTGTTCTCCTTGTGAAAAGAAAAATGGATCTTTTCGAATGTATATCGATTAACGTAAGCCTAGTAAGCTTACCATCAAGAATCGATATCCCCTACCTTAAATCAACGATTTCTCCGATCAACTGCATAGCGTACATGCTTTTCCAAGATCGATTTGCGTTTTGGGTATCATCAACTTTGTATTCTCGAAGAAGATATTCCCAAAACGGTTTTCTGCATGAAGTATGGCCATTACGAGTTTACAGTCATGCCTTATAGGTTGACAAATACTCCAGCCATCTTCAAGAACTTAATAAATGGAGTCTGCAAGCCTTTTTGGATCAGATCGTCATTGTTATTATTGATGACATCTTGATCTATTCATGTCCTGAGCCGATCACGATCAACACCTTCGTTGACATCGGAACCCTGATTGAATTCCTTGTACACTTTAAAATGTACAAAACAACTCAATTAGGACAAACCGAATTCCTTTTAAGATCTTCCTATCTTCATAGTTAGATTCTTGAAAATATTTAAAGTGCCAAAGGAAATCCACGGATTGGGTTTCTGGTATGCTTTAAATACCCGTGTCCAAAGATAACAAATTATAGGTCAAATTGAACGATTATGCGATTGAACGAGTATGCAATTATGTGACTATGTGTTTATTCATCTTATGTTTTCTTTTATGCATTTTTTTGTGTTTTTAATACTCTGGATATTCGTTATCCAAATCCTCGCAGAATCTTTCATATCTTCATATGAGGGATTCGTAGCAGGATATTCAAAAAGGTACTACCTTAAATCCTTAATGGGCTTCTATGTAAGAGTTAAGACCCTTGGATTATATAGTACTACTCCATGATTCATAAGAGACCCATTAGTGGTCTAGTAAAAAAAAAAAGATTGATTCACAATTTGGTTAAAGAACGACATCTAGTGATGTAGCTGAACAGACTCCTTGATAGTCTATTTAGATCATTTAATGATTTGATTAAAAGGATTCTATGGCGGTCTAGTCACACTCATCACAGGATTGTTCATTTGGTTTCACACTACACATTATAAAATAGACTGTGTGAACTGGGCAAGGAATTGTCTAATTATGGACGCGTACATAATTATGAAATTTAGTGCACAGAAACCCAGTAAGATTTATTATGTGTAAGAACCGATAGCGACAACAATAACAAAATGACAACGATGTAATGGAGGTACGGTGGACGCACCAATGACACTTCATATACTTGTATATAAGTGTCCCTCTTACATTGCAAGCATAATGTTATTAAGGTTCCTAGAAGTTCAAGAACCCTAACCAATGTTGTTCGATCTTTTCAACTTCATGTTTTCAAGCTCTCACAAGTTTCCTCTAAATAAATTTCGGGACGAAATTTCCTAAAGTAGGGGAGACTGTAACACCTGTGCCTCCACGGCCATCAAACAAATACCGAACCAATGAAATATTATATTTCATACTTGGGATTTGTAAAAATGTGTGTATCATTTACACATATCAATTCTTGTTCTATTTCAAACTCTAAATCGCTTTCTGGAAGGTTATACGCGCACCGATGCGTAAATATAACCAGTTTAATGCAACGAACACTCCAGAATAGTGAAATAGGCTTAACATACCTTAAATAACCTTTACATAACTTAGAAATAAGTTTTGGAAGGTTTGGTATGCCGAAAACAAGTTAACTCGCTTACAGGGACTAAAGTTGACAAACTGCGAAAGTATCCCAATTTGAACTGTAACAGACCTTCCGGAACATGACCATAAGTTAAACATACCATAAATATCCTTTACATAGCTTAGAAATAGGCTTTGAGGGGTTCGGTGTGCTAAAATAAACTTTTGGGTCATTCAGGGACTAAAAGTGTCAAAAAGTGCACAAGTTTGCATTTTCGCGCATAACTTACGTTCTGAATACATCCGGACATCCAAAAATTTATGTAAGCACTAAAATATTTTATTTTAGTGTTCGCCATAAGAAAAATCCATTCGTCACGTCATTTGGATCGTTTTTCGCATTCGGGACCAGATTCGATGTATTAGCCGTTGTTTAATTCACAACCACACATTCTAACAATGCTTAGTCAGCGGATAAGGATGGAATTTAAACACCTAAACACCATGACTTTGCAACACATGTATGGATGGAATTTAAACACCTAAACACCATGACATTTCAACACATGTATGGATGGAATTTAAACACCTAAACACCATGACATTTCAACACATGTATGGATGGAATTTAAACACCTAAACACCATGACATTTCAACACATGTATGGATGGAATTTAAACACCTAAACACCATGACATTTCAACACATGTACGGATGGGATTAAGGCACGTTTTCCATGAAACGATCTTAACGGTTCGGGTATTCCTATAAATACCCATCCACCCCCATTGCTAAAATCACTAGAACTTTGATTTGAGAAACTCTAAGTTGAAACTATTGTTTCATACCTGAGATTTTTGAATCGAGGTTAGCATTCGGGGACCCTTCGTAAGTATTCTTTCGTTCTTTTCCTTATTTTACTGTTTTTCGAGTCAGAAAGTCAAACTTTGTTTGACTTTCAGCGTTGACCAGTAATGGTCAATGCGAAGTTCGTTTGAACTTCGCAACGTGATTGTAATCACGATGGTTATAGTCCCTTGGGACTATGCCTACTGATTACCACGTTGTCTAGGGTCGTAGGGTAAGCGATCTAATAAATCGCTTATACCTCGAACCCGACCCAGTTTGGTCGATCATTAGGATCCGACCAAATACATTAGGTGACCATAGTAGGTAGGGAATAACCTTCCGAGGTTATACCCTATGGTCACATCGTTTGAGTAGTTGTATGATAGGTGGTTCATATGCCTTAGGTAAATTACCAGAATACCCTTTTCATGTATAATTGGTAATTAAGCATATGTAACCTAAACCTTTGTCACATAACTGATTATGTAACATGTTTAGGCATATAACACTTGTCATAGGGCTAGTTAGACGGTCCGAACGCGTTTCACGCGCACGACGCGTTAAAGTAGCATAAGTTACCTTAATGGGTCGCGATGGGTCGATAATACTTAGGTTAAGTTTCATTTAGTATGTAGGCTTTGTTAAACCATATCATATGAGTTCCTACACTCATTTGGTTTACAAACCCTCCTGCTACCCAGTCTTCCGATTTAGGTCCGGGTTAATTATGTAGTTACCTATATTAGGTACCGTTTGATTTCCGGAACTCCTCTAGCTTACTTGGTAGTTGTTCAAGACTCCTAAGCACTCCCAGGCGAGTACATTATTCCCCTCTTTTACTGTTTTCAACTGTTTTGGGGTGACTCATATGTGCTAAATGCTTTATCAATGATTTCAAGAACAATTACAATATGATTTCAAGAACAATTACAATGTGGTTTCAAGAACAATAACAATTATTTCAAGAACGCTAACAATGATTTCAAGAACGAATACAATGATTTCAAAAACTAATAACAATTTCAAACAGTGAACAAACTTGTTGGTTGTAGTTTACATGACCGATGACATTCATTAGCAATGATCAAGCCGACCAGTATTAGGTTATGGTACCATAGGATCTGACAAATCCCGTTATTTACTGCACCCATTGTTATGTGTGGGGGTTGTGGGTAGCGACTGAATCTGTAATTATTAAGTTATCCTTTGGTAAGGGTTTGTTAAGAACGAGAACGAGAGCGAGTTGGAACGAGGAACGAGTCAAGAAGGTTTGAATGTTATTAGAGAATCGACCATAAAGTAGTTTCACAATTAAAATATTAACTTACCCTTTGGTAAGGGTTTGTTAAGAACAAGAACAAGTTTTAACGATTGGGTAAACATTTGTACATGATTGACATTTGATCATGTATTTTCCACAAAACATAACTTTGATTTAAACCAAGTTTTACTTCAATACTTTGTTTTTGTGCATATGGTTTAGTTGAGACATTTCACTTGCCATACATGGATATTTGACATAGACATTTGACATGGATATTTGACATAGACATTTTGACATGATTTACATCTTGACATGAATACTTTGACATATTATTCAATACATTTGACAATTGATTTAAACATAGACATTTTACATTGTTTGGTATGGTTTGGTTAAGTGATTAAGTAACGATGCGTGTGTAATATGATACAAACATGGTGGATACGCCGCTGGTACTTCCTATATATAAGTGTTTGTATGGTATTACATATCATAGCGTTATTTGAATCATTTCAGTTTGAGACATAGAACATTTTATACAAATAACATACTTTTCACAAGACATTGATTTATAAACAACTTATCTTATGCAAACTCATTTACATGGTTATTCATTTAATCATGCATTATTTTCTTATTTATACTTATCATCCGAACTTATTATTTTTCAAATGATTTACAAAGACAAAGCAAATTACAAGGTTCATGACTAAACATTTTCTTAAACAGAAGTCATGAATCTTATTTTCACAAAACCTATGTACTCGCCAGCATTTCTTTGCTGACCTCGTTTTCACATATGTTTCAGGTATTGTTGGATGATATCGATTGATAAGATGCATGCTCACATAGGACTGGACAAGGCCTTAGTGACTCAATAACAATGATAGACTATGTTTAAATAGTGTATTTAGATTTCCAGACGATGTAATTACTCAATGTTTAATAAAACGAAACATTTTTGATATCCATGGTTATGAAACATTAATTCTGTTGCAACACGCCCCGATGTTTCCGCCGCGATTTGTTGTTTTACGCGGTCGGGGTGTGACAACATGGGTATTTATAGGATTCCAAAAGGGGAAAATGTGGGTCAGTCGGATGGAATCTCGCCCGGATGACTGTCCGGTCGGATGTCATCTTGGTCGGATGGCGACCTGACACCACAAACAAGTGGTAGCCCGGTCGGATGGCAATCCGGCCGGATGGCACTTGGTTTGTGTGTTCGGCGCGACGATTTTTGCTGTTTCGATTGCGATTGCGAGCAATTCGACGCGATAGATTTTCCTAGTCAATTACTTTTAATCCTAACTACTATATCTATCATAGTTCGATTTCGATTGAGTTCGATTGCGTTTCGAGTTCGATTGCGATTCGATTGATTACCACAGATAACATATAAGAACATGCACAAGT
The DNA here is from genome assembly GCA_030545235.1 of Helianthus tuberosus. Taxonomy (NCBI): domain Eukaryota; kingdom Viridiplantae; phylum Streptophyta; class Magnoliopsida; order Asterales; family Asteraceae; genus Helianthus; species Helianthus tuberosus. Next base: position 174,580,681 of record CM060425.1, on the reverse strand, counting down.
AACACATAAGGTACACACACACGTATAACAGTAACTAAAATACGTAGTTCGAGTTGCGATTTGATGTCGATTCGATTAGCATAGTTTGATTATCGTTTAGCTTTATCGCATTGTTACTTCCTATAGTTCACAGTCGTAAGTCGAGTAGATTGCGAATAATCGTACGTCGGTTATTGTGCTTATTGACACTTACTCCACATAATACAACTAAAATAAACATACAAAAGAAATCTACTATAAGTCAAGTTGCACGAAATCGGTCGTTGACTTTGACCTTGACTTTGACTTTTCGAAAATACGGGGTGTTACAGCCTCCCCTTGTTTAGGGAATTTCGTCCCGAAATTAGGCTGAAGCCGTAACAAACAACTGCGGGTACTTCGCCTTCATGTCGCTTTCGAGTTCCCAAGTGAACTCTACGCCTCGTTTGCCTTCCCATTGGACTTTCACAATAGGAATGTGCGAGCGTCTGAGTTGCTTGGTTTGGCGATCCATGATCTTAACAGGCTTTTCCACGAAGTGTAATGTTTCGTTCACTTGTAGGTCATCAAGTGGAACATGTAAGTCGTGGTCGGCTAGGCATTTTCGGAGGTTTGACACATGGAAAGTCGGGTGGACGTTACTAAGTTCCTCCGGTAGTTCAAGTCTGTAGGCGACTTTTCCGATTCTTTCCAGAATCTTAAAAGGTCCAACATATCGAGGCGCGAGCTTTCCTTTCTTGCCGAATCGGACCACACCCTTCCAAGGTGATACCTTTAGGAGTACGTAGTCACCAACGTCAAATTCAAGGGGCTTGCGTCGTCTATCGGCATAACTTTTCTGTCGATTCCGAGCTTTCGTTAGATTATCTCGAATTTGGAAAATTTTGTCTGTCGTTTCTTGCAGTAGTTCGGGACCGGTTAATTGCGAATGACCGATCTCATGCCACACAATAGGCGATCGACATCTTCTTCCGTACAAAGCCTCGAATGGTGCCATTTGAATGCTGGAATGATAGCTGTTGTTATACGAGAATTCGACTAACGGCAGGTATTTATCCCAATTACCACCGAAGTCTATGACACACGAGCGGAGCATGTCTTCAAGAGTACGAATCATTCTTCCAGTCTGACCGTCGGTTTGAGGGTGGAAAGCGGTACTTAGATTAAGCGATGTACCGAGTGCCGTTTGAAACATTTCCCATAGTCGCGAGGTAAACCGAGCATCACGATCAGATATGATATCGCGAGGCGTACCATGATTACAAATGATCTCGTCGGTGTAGATCCGGGCTAATCGGTCTACCTTGTAGTCTTCCCGTATTGGCAAAAAGTGAGCTGATTTAGTCAAACGGTTAACCACAACCCAAATGTTGTCGTGACCTGATGACGTGTGCGGTAGCTTTGTTATGAAGTCCATAGCTATACTTTCCCACTTCCACATAGGGATAGGCGGTTGTTCGAGTAAGTCAGAGGGTCTTTGATGTTCAGCCTTGACTCTTGCACATGTCAGGCATTTTCCAACGTAGAGAGCAATATCCCTTTTCATGCCGGGCCACCAGTACTTGTAGCGAAGGTCCTGGTACATTTTGTCGGCACCGGGATGAATAGAATACCGGGATTTGTGGGCTTCGTCCATCAAAATCTGTCGCAAATCGGTTCGTTTAGGGATCCAAATTTGGTCCAGAAAGTGGAATATCCCATTTGATTTACTCACAAGCTGGGCTCCATCGTGGTAGATTATTTCCTTCTTCAGAGTGCGTTCATTAAAACATGCATGCTAAGCTTCGCAGATGAGGGTTTCGAGATCGTGTTGGGCTTGAACATTATGAGGCTAAACAGATAGCTCCGTCTGCTGAGTGCATCGGCAACAACATTTGCTTTGCCTGGGTGATAACGAATCTCACAGTCGTAATCGTTGAGAAGTTCTACCCATCGGCGTTGACGCATATTAAGTTCCTTCTGATTAAAGATATGCTGTAGGCTCCTATGATGGGTGAAGATCGTACACTTGGTACCATATAGGTAGTGTCGCCAAATCTTTAAAGAACAAAAACAACTGCGCCTAGCTCGAGATCATGGGTTGTATAGTTCTTCTTGTGGATTTTGAGCTGTCGAGATGCGTAAGCTATAACCTTATCCCGTTGCATGAGAACACAACCAAGACCAAGGTTTGAAGCATCACAATAGACAATGAAATCGTCGTTTCCGTCGGGCAACGTGAGAACAGGAGCATTGCAAAGCTTGTGCTTGAGGGTTCGAAAGGCAGACTCTTGTTTGGTTCCCCAAACAAAAGGATTGTCTTTATGCGTGAGAGCGGTAAGTGGCACAGAGATCTTTGAGAATCCTTCGATAAATCGTCGATAATAGCCCGCTAGTCCGAGAAAAGAACGAACTTCAGATGGGTTCTTGGGCGTAATCCAACTCTTAACAGCTTCAATCTTCGCATGATCGATGTGGATACCTTGACTATTAACAATGTGACCCAGAAATTGAACTTCCTCCAACCAGAATTCACACTTGGAGAACTTGGCATAGAGTTGGTTCCCTTGGAGTAGCTCGAGAACCAAACGTAGATGTTGCACGTGTTCGGCTTTCGATTTGGAATAGATCAAGACATCGTCGATGAACACGATGACGAAACGGTCGAGATATGGTTTACACACGCGATTCATCAGATCCATGAAAACCGCGGGTGCGTTGGTTAAACCAAAGGGCATAAAAACGAATTCGTAGTGGCCGTAACGAGTGCGAAACGCGGTTTTGGGTATATCCCCCTCTTGAATGCGTAGTTGGTGATAGCCTGAGCGTAGGTCGATCTTTGAGAAACACGTAGCACCTTGTAGCTGATCAAACAAATCATCGATGAGAGGTAGGGGATAGCGGTTCTTGATAGTTAACTTATTCAATTCTCGATGGTCGATACACATCCTGAACGACCCATCCTTCTTTTTGATGAAAAGGACTGGCGCGCCCCAAGGAGAGGTGCTCGGGCGAATGAAGCCTTTCTCAAGTAATTCCTGGAGTTGGTTTGAGAGTTCGCGCATTTCGGACGGCGCGAGTCGGTAAGGAGCTTTGGCAATAGGGTTGGCTCCAGGAATGAGGTTAATACGAAAGTCGATGTCACGACTTGGCGGTAGACCGGGAAGATCCTCTGGAAAAACTTTAGGAAATTCACGAACCACAGGAACGTCTTTCACTTCCTTCTTCTCTTTCTTTTCCTTCTTCGCTACTACAATGTTAGCCAAGAAAGCTCGGTATTCCTTGCAGAGATACTTGCTAGCTTGGACACATGACATGAGCTTGAGACCTTTCGAAGCGGTTTCACCGTAAACACACAATAAATCACCATTCGCGAGCGAGAATCGAATCATCTTGTCGAAGCACACAACTTCAGCATGGTTTTTGCGAAGAAAGTCCATGCCTACTATGACATTAAAACTTCCGAGTTGCATCAGAATAAGGTCGATTGGGAAAATGTGATTGTTGAGCTCGAGGGTACAATCACGAAGAACAAAATTAACGGTGATAGTTCTTCCGGTAGCGACTTCAACATCGAACGTCGAGGAGAGTCGGGAGCGTTTACGACTAAGGAGCTTCTCGAATTCGAACGACACAAAGCAATTATCGGCTCCAGTATCAAATAAACATGAAGCATAAATACCATTCACAAGGAACGTACCATTAACCACGTTGTTGTCGGTTTGGGCTTGATGCACGTTGATGTTGAAAGTTCGTGCGCGTGCTGCTTGTTGCTGTTGCTGCTGGTGTTGCTGTTGCTGCTGAGGCTGCTGCTGCTGGGGCTCTTGTTTTACCACCCCGTTTGGGCACATGTTGGCGAAGTGGTTAGGATCGCCACATGCGAAGCAGGCTCTGGCATTGACCGCGGGTGCCGGAGGAGCTTGTTGACCCTGAGGGGTGGTGAGTAGAGCTTGATGAGCAGGAGCTTGTCGAGCACGGCAGTTGGTAGTGAAATGGCCGTACATATTGCAATGAGCACAAAAACGGCAAGCGATGGTAGTCGGGTGGTGGTAGGTACAAGTAGGGCAGAGCGGGTGTGCCCCAGTGTATGCACCCTTAGCAGGCGGTGCATTTGCCACAGGCGCTGCTACTTGACGTTGTTGGGCTGGTACGGCTTGTATCGGTGCAGCAGTGATCACACAGTTCTTGTTGCTGAAGCTGTTCTTTCTCTTGTTATTCCTCTTGTTGCTCGATGTGGTGGTGGTTTCAGCAGTTGGTGCGGCGGTGGTAGCTTGATGCAGTTGCTTTGAAGCTTTATCCCAGACACCGGCCTTGACCCGCTTGTCGTTGATTTCAGCAGCCAGTAGATAAGTCTCTTCGATCGTCTTAGTCTTAGCTGCTTGCACGAAATCGGCAACACAGTCAGGCAGGGTTCGGATATACTTCTTGATTTCCATGTCTGAAATCTTGACCTGATCGGGACAAATGATGCTGAGCTGTTTGAAGCGAGCAGTGAGCGCAGCATTTTCACCATCCTTTTGCTGTATGTGCCAAAATTCATCCTCTAGCTTTTGACGTTCATGAGGAGGACAGAATTCTTCCAGCATGACTTCCTTGAGCTCGTCCAACGACAGACCGTAGGCTGCATCGTTCCCTCGCTTGTTCCTCTCGGCCGTCCACCAGTCTAGAGCACGGGACTGAAAGATGCCGGTAGCGTTCAGAGTACGGAGGTCATCAGGGCAACCGCTTTGTCGTAGAGTGACCTCAATGGAGTCAAACCATTGGAACAACGTTGTGGGGCCTCCCTCGCCAGTGAATTCTTTTGGCCCACAAGACTTGAATTGCTTGAAATTAAAGGGAGCTTTGGTGGTAGCTTTAGGAGCTTCAGTTCTCGACTCCTCAGATGACTTACTGACGTTCTCGTAGACCTCACTCACAGCCTTTGCTACACTTTTAGCGATGATGGCAGCAAGGCGTTTGTCTCTCTTTTCTTGACGAGAAAGTAAGGGATGACGGGATCCAGATGACATTGTCTGCAACAGACATCGTCACAGGACTCAACACATTGTATTCGAATCTCACCTCACACGTCTACTACTTACTAAAGCTCAGGAACACGCGAAATCAAGTAGACACATAGACACATAACCACGTAGAACACAGAATCACATAAGCGCATAAGCATGTAATCACATAACCACATACGCACGTAATCACAGAGGCATATAGGAGCATATAGAAACACGCAGAGTATTCTGACTGCCTCAGAATACAAAACCTAGCATTCAAGGTTCGCGAGCGTTCAAATGTAGAGATCGCGTCTAGTATATCGAGTAGCATAGTATAAGCGTATAACGTAGCATAAAGTCGTCCACAATTCAACGATTTGTTAACGTTTTGAGATAGAAATGCAGTGCGAGTCGTGCGTGTCGATCGAAGTGGAAGCAAAAATCGAATAAATCTCCAAAATTTAATCACATAAACAGGTAAGCACACATATAAGCACATAAAATCGACGGATCATCAGAGTCAGCAGTTGCGGGCTCAGAATCGAAACACATAAAAGTCGAGAAATAGATTGTATGCGGCTTGTAGACTTCGACTAACCAAAGTGATTCAACTATTCGCAAGGATCCGTTGTGCACATTTGACCTTCAGGACTATGCTTTTGCCTCGATTTTTGGGCATTTGGCACACATCCTGTTAGTCATATTGTGACTTCAGGTCATTGGAGTCCATCGAGACTTTTGTGAGAGTTTTGTAAAATGAGCGGAACAAGTCGTCAAGGTTAGGGTTTCACCCCTGGCTTAACAACTTCGCTCCTGTTTTGATAAAATAGAGGATATTATTCATCAAAATATGGATTTCACTCCTGATTTGGTATAATTCTCCCTATTTGTAAGTAAAATTGCGGGTTGATCAAGCAACTTTAGTCGAGAGTTTGCGGTTTTCACACCTAATCTCGACTTAATTGCTTATTCATGGTTGAAAATTCGAGTGCAGTGATAGTGTAGCGTGTGCGAGAATAGCGAGAAATAGTAGTAAACTTATGCAAAATCCCTAACGGACATGCACAAGTTGGTCTGTTGGTTCCTAACTATAGACTAGGTATCTAAGACATCGACCCGGACTAGGTCGTGTCTTGCCTAATTCCCTATAGTTATGGCTCTGATACCAATCTGTCACACCCCAACCGATGGTGGAAACATCGGGGTATGGCACTGAGCGAAACAAATTGTCCAGAAGTTTCCATAACAATTATCATTACCAATCAATTTAAAATAACATGTCCCATACCATGCCTCAAAAGGTAAACAAATTATTACAGACAAAAATCTAGGCAAATAATTCTGTTCCGACAACTCATATTTAAATAGAGCAATTGTTTATCTGCTTCTAGGGACCCTTGATTCAATTACTACAGACAACTATTTGTTGGGCTCTAGAGCTTTATTCTAGCTTCGACTTCCTACCAGGTGTGCACCCTAAGCACCTGTCACATACGTTAAAATAAAGTCAATACATATAATGTAAAGGTGAGCATACAAGTTTGATACTAGCATATAGAGTTCGAATTCGTTTACGCATAACGAGCACGTACACATAGAGAAATGAAGCTCATTAGTTATCGACATAGATCCATCGATACCAATGACTGCAGGTTGACTGCCTGAGGCAGTTCGGAATACATGATTACCACCGTAATCCATGCAAGTAATTGTCCTTAACAACCCCTGCGAACAGGTGCTGAGTCCAAACTGTAGTACTATCGTTGCTAAGGCAGGTAGACAGCATTCCATGTGTAAACATAACAAACAAGCATTCATAAGCCACGTATAACATGCGTTAACGGTTAGCGTTCAAATAGTATTGAGTAGTGTGTTCGTTGTGATTTGAATAGTTGTAACGTATGTAACACCCAAAAGTGCATAAAGCAAAAAGGGATCGAGTATACTCAGAGTGGTTGATGGATTGAAGGTAGCGCTTAGCGAGTAGGGTTAGCCTGAATAGTTTGATAGCATAACGATAAGTGACGCGTAAAACGATACATAGTGTGAATGGGTCGGATAGCAGTTTGGTCGAATGGTAATCTGATCGGACGGCTTGTTTGTGCGGATGACAATCCGTTCGGATGGTCATCCGGTCGGACGATAGTCCAGTCGGATGACTATTCGAGTGGATTGTTTCTTCCTATGAGTAGGATGTGTTTGTGTATGATGGCTTGTCTTTTGAAGTTTTCGTTGTAGCATTTTGAAAACATTGAAGTATCTCTATCTTTCAAGTTGGTCGATCGGACGGCCAATCGTGCGGACGACAATCCGTTCAGGTGGTCATCCGGTCGGACGGTGACCCTAGTGATGAGGTTACTTTGTGGGAACAAATTCATATCAGAAAGTCACTCGGTCGGATGTCCATCCGACCGGGTGGCAACCCTGTTAATGAACATGTTGAAAATTGTTTAAGTCTTTAAAGTCCTAGTGTCTCATGATCCGAAGAGTAATCCGGTCGGATGGTAGTCCGATCGGATGGCAATTCGTTCAATACTCAAACTTTAGATGGAGTTGATTAAGTGTGGGACCGAAGGTGTGATCCGTTCGGACCGCAATCCGTTCGGGTAGCCTATCCACTCGGACAGCAGTCCGGTCGGACAGCATTCCGTCCCGATTGTTCCGTTCGTCTTACACTTGTTTGTTTTTGATTTGTTTGTCGTTTTATCGAGACGTTTTGACAACGTGTTAACCAACAGAACCCCATCTTGACCCAAGTGACCTGTTCGACCAGGAATCACCCTAGTTCGGCTAGTTAACCGGTTCAAGGCGGTTGTTCTTGTTTAACCCGAAATCGGTGGTCTCGTGGGTAGAATCCAGATCTTGAGCTAGCACAACACTAAGAATGAGTAGAAGACTAGATCAAGGTCGGATCCTATCGGTTTTGAGTGTATTGAGTGTAAAAGAGTTGAAAGGAAGTTAGAAACCATCTTTCAATCATTTTTCACTATGTTTATGTTTAGATCTAGCATAGATCTTTGTTCATTTGTGAGGAAATCTATTAGATCTAAGTTGTTCTTGGTGGATTGAGGCCAAAACATGAAGTTCTTCAAGAACTCATGATGACATCATCCTAGAACACCTCAAATCTAGTGATTTCACGGTTAAAAGTTAAGATTCAAAAGATAGAAAGGTGTAGGAGTGCGTGTAGATCAAGAATGTACAATATATAGGGCAAGATCTTACCTGGATTGAGAGAAATCAAAGAAAAGGCGAGGAGAGCGTGCTGTTCGGACAGAGGTTTCCAAAAAGTAGAAAGAATGAAAGTGACATGGGTATTTATAGGATTCCAAAAGGGGAAAATGTGGGTCGGTCGGATGGCATCTTGCCCGGATGACTGTCCGGTCGGATGGCGACCTGACACCACAATCAAGTGGCAGCCCGGTCGGATGGCAATCCGGCCGGATGGCACTTGGTTTGTGTGTTCGGCGCGATGATTTTTGTTGTTTCGATTGCGATTGCGAGCGATTCGATTTGATAGATTTTCCTAGTCAATTACTTTTAATCCCAACTACTATATCTATCATAGTTCGATTTCGATTGAGTTCGATTGCGTTTCGAGTTAGACCGCGATTCGATTGATTACCACAGATAACATATATGAACATGCACAAGTAACACATAAAGCACACACACGTATAACAGTATCTAAAATGCGTAGTTCGAGTTGCGATTTGATGTCGATTCGATTAGCATAGTTTGATTATCGTTTAGCTTTATCGCATTGTTACTTCCTATAGTTCACAGTCGTAAGTCGAGTAGATTGCGAATAATCGTACGTCGGTTATTGTGCTTATTGACACTTACTCCACATAATACAACTAAAATAAACATACAAAAGAAATCTACTATAAGTCAAGTTGCGCGAAATCGGTCGTTGACTTTGACCTTGACCTTGACTTTGACTTTTCGAAAACACGGGGTGTTACACTTACCTTTCTCACAAAAAAACTCTTTTTTACAGGAACCTCTACCTATATATATATAATTTATCAGTTAAAGTAATTTGAAATGTATCTGATTGTATAAATAACAATATCAGGCTTAAACGAGTCTAGTAATTGAAATATGTACAATCTGAATCCCTTAATGAGGATCTATTGGAGGGTAAGTCTGGTGCTAGTAGGCGCAGTAATTCAGCTTCAATAGCGTATATTTAAGTTGTGCCAGTTAAAAAAATTATACATGTTAGAATTATAAAATTTTATAAACTAAACCCCTTGTAACATCTAAAAAATTTATATAAAGTTTGGATTGTATATTGGATCAATGAGTAAAAAGTAGGGATATCAATCGAACCCGAATCCGACGGGTAAACCCAAAATCTGACAAATTTGGGACAGGTTTGGGTCGAGTAATCGGGTATGGGATCGGATTTGAGATTAGTTTTATTTTTTAGCGGGTTTGGGACGAGTTTGGGATTTAGTGATATATCCATTTATCTGACCTGATTACCCGATAAAGTATGCATGTTTCCCCAATTTCGTACCCGATATAATTTCTTTTATTTTCTAAGTATGTGTATATATTATATATCAATTATTGGCATAGACTATTTTGTCATCTATGTATTTTAGTATATTTTTATATACATTTTAGTATACATTGTAGTTATTTGATTTATCTTTATAGTGATAATGTTAAATTTAATTTATTAGTAGTTACCAGATAGATACCTGACGGGTTTTGGTCGGGTATACCCAACTGGTATTTTTTTAAAATTAACGGGCTTACGTGAAACCTGTAGGTACCTGTATTACTGATACCTGATGGGTAATTACCCTATAGAAACCCGATGGGTTTAGGGATAAGCTTATATAATGTAACATCCGTCAAAATGGGCCCCCAAAATCCGACCTGTTTTGAAAATCTGAATCCTAACCTTTGAAACCTCGGAATTTTTTGCGAATTTAAATAACTGTTAGGAGATTTTTATAGTTATTTATTTATTTGGCTAATTAATTAATTTGTTTAATATACAATTATATATATAGGGTAAAGTTCTTGTACAAATAATCTTAACATACTAAACATACAAATTGAAGGAAAACTAAAAAAGACAAGGTGGCATTTTTGTAATTATCAATAACTATCAAAGTTACTATACAAATATACCTAAAAAAACCTAACCACTCCCCCCCCCCCCCCCCCCAAAAAAAAAAAACCTAAACCCCCCACCCCCCCCCCCCCCCAAAAAAAAACCTAAAAAAAACCTACCCCCCCCCCACCCCCCAAAAACCTAAAAAAAAACCTAACCCCCCCCCCCCCCACCCCCCAAAAACCTAAAAAAAAACCTAACCCCCCCACCCCCCAAAAACCTAAAAAAAAACCTAACCCCCCCACCCAAGCTAAAATGCTAAAAACTAAACCCCCAAAAAACCTAAAAAAATAAAAAAAAAAACACACAAATTATTTTATTTTATTTTTTTAACATTTTTTATTAAAAAATCGCTACTTTTTTTTGCTAACGAAATGTAGCGATTTTTTAATAAAAATGTTAAAAAAAAAATTTGTTTTTTTTAGGTATTTTTGGTTGTAACTTTGATAGTTGGTGGTAATTACAAAAATGCCACATTGTCTTTTTGGGTTTTACTTCAATTTATATGTTTAGTACGTTAAGATTATTTGTATTTGATCTTTTGCCTGTATATATAAACTAGTTAGTTTTAAAGTGGGTCGTAGTAATTTAAGTTATAACTAGGTTAACCCAGTTTTAAAGTGGGCCGCTCAAACATTTACAGCAAGAACATCACCATGTTTCCATTTTTTTCGTGATTTAGGTTACCTTAATTGCAAAACAACGAACCTGGACATGAATTCCGACGTCATACAAACACGCCTCATCCACAGCTGTATGGAAATCCCGCGTTTTCTTTTCTTTTTTTTTTCGGAAACTTATAGAATTTCTAAACAGAGAACTTCTAAGGATTATAACCCGATATATCAAATATACAAACGGCTCAACACCATCACACCACACGCAAATTGTTCGGAACTCCTTGCACCCTCGCCGGAAAGTCCTAGTTTTGCCGGAGAACTCGTATCGACGCCGAAGTTTACATCGGGATTCAAGCCTTTACTGTTTCGGTATTTTTTTAAGTCAATCGATTAGTTTTTTTAGTTATGCAAAATGGAACAATAATAGAGGAATAACAAAAACAAACAATATCAGAATTCGCAGGTGTTGTTTTGTTTTACAGTTTCGTCTGTCGTAGATTTTAAAAGGAAGAAGTCGACATCGCCGTTAGCGTATAAATGAATTGAAATCCAAAAGAAAACACAATTGTCATCTGGCCTAGTGGTTGTTGATGTTTTTTGAATACCCAAAGGGGCGCGGGTTCGAGTCACGACCCTACGAATCCGCTGCATTCTTTTTGTCCTTTTAATAAAACTAATACATGAAACCTTCCTGTTACTATATAAGAATGATTAAAATCAGATCTATAACTAGGTTAGAGACGCAGCCCAGTGGAAGGGCTGCGTACACCTAAACGTGAGGTCGTTGGATTGATCCGGGCAGGAGCTTGTTTGGGCTGGTTTTGGTGTTTTTTTTTTTTTTTGCTATTAACTTTTTTAAATTCATTTTTCCCTTTTAAAACCCTGTTAATTAGCAGCTTTATTTTCTTCTTTTTTTCTCTTTCTTTTAGGGCATGTTTGGCTAAGCTTTTTGAAAACAACTTATTGGCTTTTTGGAAAAGTCAGTATGGAGTTACTTTTTGGAAAAGTCACTTTTCCCCTCACATACAACCTGGTTGCCAAACATCATTTTGGAGCTTATGACTTTTCAAAAGGCCAATAAGTCAATAAGTTGTTTCAAAAAGCTTAGCCAAGCATGCCCATATTATAAGTGGAGGGTTCAAATGAGAAGAAAATTTTTGTAAGAATAAAAAGAATAAATTTTAAACCAATAAAAATGCTCTATTTTACTTTATTTAATATGTGTATTTAATGTTATTAATAAAGGCATATAGGTAAATTTATAATTGTAATTGATTACTTAATTAATTAAACTTGTAACCCACTTTTAAATTTTCTCTTTCAACATAAAATAATTTATGGTGAAAGACAATTTTCGACATGTGTAGGATAAATTTTGGTATGTGTATGATAAATTTAGATATGCGTAGGGTTAATTTTCAGTAAGTGTAAAACATATGTAGGATAAATTTTGAAATGTGTAGGATAAAATATTTTTTGCTTTATTAATTAGAGATAACATAATTAATGAAAATAGTTATAAACAATTTAATGTTTTACCATTATGCCCTTTTTTTTTTCTTTTTGTTCTCAAATGAACCTTCCCCATGACATTAAATGTTAATATGAGATAAATTTTAGGATCTAAATAATTAATTTATAAACCATAAATATTAGAAATCTTATTTAACCTACAAATATTAACGAGATCGTTATGTGATATTTTAAAGGGTAAACTGCCATTTTGGTCCCTGAGGTTTGGTTACTTTTGCCACTTTAGTCCAAAACTCAAACCTTTTGCATCTGGGTCCCTGTGGTTTCAGTTTTATTGCCTTTTTATCCAAAAATGAAATCAGGTCATACTTGTCTTATAAAATCCTGCAATTTTGTGATTTTCCTCAAGGCTAAATCAGGTCATATTTGTCTTAAAAATATGGTATTTATTTATAAAAAAGAAATGATCATTTTGCCCCTACGGAAAATGATAAAATAACAGGATTTTATAAGACAAATATGACATGATTTCATTTTTGGACCAAAATGGCAATAAAACTGAAACCACAGGGACCCAGATGCAAAAAAAATTGAGTTTTGCACTAAAGTGGCAAAATTGACCAAACCACAGGGACCAAAATTGCAACTTACTCTATTTTAAAATATAGGGTAACCTTTTCGTTCTTTCTGAAATCCTTATTTTTACTCGTGCGTTATTTTTCAAGGAATCGCAAACGTAACCACTGTGAATGAATCTTACCACTCCTTTTTTTTATATTTCCACTTGTTTTTGGGGTGTATCATGTGTCGCTTTATAGTATTATTCTTTTTTATCAATTTCGTGCCATCAACCACTTGTAAAGTATATGTGTTATGTGTTATTGTTTGTTGTTTATCATTTGGTGCATTTCATTCATATTGGATATCACATCATCATAGGCTCGTCGGTTCCCCATTACCTATGAGCGGAACTTGACGTTACCAACCATACGAGGTCAGCTCCGTTTGATTGAGCTTAGACCTTGCAGCACACGATAATACCGTGCAACATATATACATTCATCAGCACACCATAATACCGTGCAACATACATACATTCATCAGCACACCATAATACCGTGCAACATGCATACATTCATTGAATCATTACCGTTGGTTTGTTTATTGTTTGAGATTATGTTATGAGTTTTGATACATGACATACAACATATTTACTTACATTGGTTAACGCACGTTTTCTCAATAAACTAAATTTAAACATAATTATTTTTCTAATAACAATAAGGTTCACTCACCAACCTTTTTTGACCCAACAACCATTTTTACACATGATACAAGTAAACAGGTATGAAGAGAATATTGGACATATGATGGGCCTTAGTTAACAAGAAACATATTAGCGTAGTTAATTGTTATGTACAATGTTTCATATGTTTTATTGTTTTAGATGGATTATTTGTTTTGTGAAAACATTTATTATGGATAAATGATTATTTAAAACACATAATAGCAAGTCATAAGCTCTCAAGTCAACCCAATCATGCCCCGATCACCTATTTCGCTACGGGTAGGGGTGTGACAGATTGGTATCAGAGCTATTGACTTTAGGGATATAGGACATGTTATTAGACTGTCACACCCCGATATTTCCACGTATTACCGGTGGGCCCGGTGGGGAGAATCGTGACGTAGTTGATATCATAGACAATTTATATTATCATAGTTTAATACACAGCGGAAGCCGAAAGATAAAACATCACAACCCGAATTAAAAGTAATATCAAGTGTATTACAAAAACGGTTGTAGGGATCCACAGGCAGATCAAAGTTAACAAAAGATCATTGTTCAACAGATTTATAACATCTAAGCTTGCAAGACTCTTTATTGATGCTAGGAGTAGCCAGCCTATTCCGTTTAGTACCTGCACTTAACCTTTTTGGAAAATACGTCAGTTTACACTGTTAAATACAATTAACCGACTCATTTTGAAAATGTTTAAGAAAATTGATTTGAATGCACATGGCACAAAATAATCTTTTATAACTTGGGATAATTATTTATATATAAACTTGTAAAAGAATTACATGTTCGTTATACGTTCAGTAGCCCGGGCTGAATACCGGGTTAAAGATTAATAGACACACCACATGATATAATCTCGCGGCGAGTTATTCTCAATCCGTCGGTTATACCTTTTTATATATATATGCACTGGCAGGTGTATGCCTACACCTCGTGCTTAGGTCATGGTCATTTCAATGAATGATGCCAAGGATATCCGGGACATGGTCATTAACCCCCCAAAGGCTTTAAGCAAACATAACAGTTTAAACGGGTCATCTCAATAAATTAACCTTTATATGATTAAAAATTCAATGCCCGACCAAGCGGTATTTTATATACCGTACCCCAATCCCGTATAAGGGAAAATAAGTTAAAAGTATTTACCTGAGCAAGTATATATCAAAATCAGCGAGTGCAAGTAGCTTTTACTAGGCTCCTAATCTGGAACGAAGGTTTTAATAACCTATTAGATTCCTAACGGGTCTTAATTAAGTCTAAACTTAGACCGGTTAGTTTTAAAGGAAGATATACGGTTCAAAACGCACGATTAAGCGATGACCGGATTAGAGTGTGGTTTAGACCCGACAAGTTTGTAAACTTGTATAATATGGGTAAACTAAACACATTCTGGATTTTGAGATAAAGATGATAAGGTTTGACCCGTTTCGGCTAATTCATGCAAACTAGATACATAAACCGCACCGAACGCGAATAATGCATAACGGGTAACCAAATGAGTCAATGAACAGGTTTTTTAAGTTAATATGGCTTAAATATGTTGTGATATCAGTAAGATACCTTCCATTATGCCCAAAATAGATTTAAACTCAAATTATGCCCCGTAGGGGTATTTTGGTCAATTTAAAGGTTATAAAAAGAGTTTAAATACTAATCTGAGTTTCAGGTATGATATAATCAGTAAAAATATTTATTTTTATAAGTCATAACAGTAGGGTATTGCATATATGTGAAATTTATATTTTATAACCAAACTATGCACCGTAGGGGCATTTTGGTAATTTCACATAAGCTTTAAAGGTCAAAATTAGAATTCTGAGTTCAAAACTTTTGCTTACTATTTAATTATAAAAATTTACTTAAAACATCAGTAGGTATTAAGTTTCATATGTCAAAAATAGTTTTAACCCATAATATGCGCTTAAAACGCGTAAAAGTCGGTTTTAAGCGATTTTCGGGTTTAAATAGGAAATCTGAGTTTTTGATCAGTTTATAAGGTTCAAAATATTTTATTCATCATATAAAATCAGTAGCAAAAAGTTTGGTATCAAAATATTATGTAAAGCTCATTTTATTCAAGAAAATGGCATAACCGACAATTACCGATTTAAAGCGAGAACCCTATGTTATGCTCAGCTTAAAACTAATTAAAAATCTTCAAAAATCCCAAAATATTATATTACATCAGTGGGTAAAAATTTTGGTGTCAAAATTTGGGTTTAGATAGGCTATATGCTAATTATGCCGTTTAATTAATAATAAGCTTTCTAATTACGTTATTGAGCATAACTCTTAATCTAGACCTCAAACTGATGTCAAATTTTTAGGACAAGTTTATAAATCAGTAAAAAAGGTTTTTTCCCTCTCACTTTTTCAAAAATCTCATTTTAAGGTCAAAAGGGCATTATGGTGAACATTTAGGCATATAACGGAAACTTGCACATGAATCGAATAACTAATGAACCAAGTTGTATAACCTCAAAGGGTTACACTAATCTATAACCTGGTCCTAATAGAGGTCTAAGGCATTTCTAAAATATGCTACATTGGTTCAGAACTGAAAGTCAAAGCAAAAGTCTACTTTTGCGACTTTCGGTTCCGAACCGAGCTTAAACTGAAAATTGTCGGGTTGAACATGCTTAGACATGTTCTTACATTAATTACCAAGTTATACAAGTGATAAAATAGGTTTCATAGCTTCTACATTGTTAATTATGTGTTTATGCGAAAATTAGCTTTCAGTTGACTTTTTATAATCAAGTTTGACACAACAATTGACCTAGTTAGAGTGGGAATCAGAGGGTGCCCTTTTAAGGGTTTATTACCCACATAATTACCAACTCATAGGTACTTTCAATTCGAGAATTGACTGGATCATTAGTGATTAATCACTAAGTCAAACCTTAATTACGACGGTTTGACTTTGGGCCATTAAACTAATTAAAACATAATTACAGAAGCTAAGATGACTTATAATGGTCCTTAGCACGAGATTAGAACAGAGAAAAGGCTTCTTAAGTGCCAAAAATGCTCCAGAGAGTTAGAACAAGGAAAAGTGAAGTGTGAGTTCACAAAGTTGCAACAAAGGGCTCTATATATAGCCATGGAAGGATCATGGAGATTGCTACAGGTGTTATGGCAACTCTAGAGATGAAAACAAGTGTCTAGGGAGGTGTTTCAAGCAGCTAGAGGGTGGCAAACTCGCGGAATTTAGCAAACATGCAAGCTGCCACGTTAAACAACATTTTTCTGAGCTGGCAGTCCATCGTGTCGCGCGACGGAGGAGTGCCTCAGGTGGTGGCGCATCGCCAGGATGTAGAGGACCAGCAAACAAGTTTCAACAAATGACATTTTCACCCCCTGGACCTTCTAAAGCGTAATTTCTTCCATTTTAAGCACTTTTAATCCATGAAATTTATATTTTTGTGATCCATGATGTATAACTAAACATCGTTAGGTTCGGTTTTGTTAAACGGTAATCGAAAACACAAGTTTTGCCTCGTTGACGCTTTTAACCCCTTAATTACGAAAGTTAACGTATCTTCCTCATACGATATCGAAACCTTGTGAAATTTTTTATTACTTATTCTTGGGAGTATAATTAATCGTTACAAAGCTCCAAGTTCGCTAAAAGGTCACTCAGAGGTATAACTTAAACATGTTGACACTTTTAACCCTCGCGTCTTGTAAACTTTCACTTTCTTCCACAAACGGCTTCATACGCTTCATAATTCATTCGTTTAAGGGTATAAGCATCGTGTAGAGTTGTTGAAAGGCATAATTATCAAATGTTGACACTTTGTATCCTTATATACATATACTTTCTTCGTTTGTCAACTTTAGTCCCTCATATTCAATTTGTTACACGTTTAAAGTCCATGACACGTGTCGATACTATACTGGACATGATTTTACGAGGTGTTACATCCTCACCCCCTTAAAAGAAATATCGACCTCCAGATTTACTGAAATAAATGAGGGTACTTCTCTTTCATTGTGGACTCTACTCCCCACGTATACTCGGGACCTCTACGGGCATCCCATTTAACCTTTAGGCCACCTGGTATACTCTAACACTCATAGGTGATAATCCTAGTTGGCATCCGTTAACACTTGTTAGACCACTCCTGAAGGGTGTTAAGAGACATTAAAAGTTTCACATGTTAAGAAGTTAACTAGGAGAGAGAGGGAGGGAATCAAGCATTGCAAAATTTGTACACACACACAACATGCTATATATATGTATTTTAATTAATTTAAGGGGCGTTAATGGGTTAAACCATTTCCTTGGTGTGAGTTGGAAGTGAAAGAAGGTCAAATAGGTGATGTGGTGCCTACATGTAGTCAAGGGTCGTGAAAGTATACCCCATAGCCTTACAATCGGTACATGCTTCCTTCGAAGCTTCTTAACCTGTCGATCCTCGATCGACAAAGGTTTCTTGACAAACTTCAGGCTCTCATCTATGTGCACATCCGTATGCGGTATGACTAGTGATTCATCAGCTAGACATTTCTTCAGATTGCAGATGTGGAATACATTATGAATACCACTGAGCTCTTCAGACAAATTTAACTTATAAGCCACTGTTCAGACACATTCGATGATCTCGAATGGTCCTATATATCTTGGGCTTAACTTGCCTTTCTTGCCAAATCGCATTACCCCTTTCCAGGGTGATACTTTCAGTAATACTTTGTCACCAACCTCGAATTTTAGAGGTTTACACCTTTTATCCGCGTAGCTTTTCTGCCTATCCATGGCAGCTTTGAGACGATCTCTTATCTGTGTAATCTTGTCTGTCGTCTCCAGGACTATATCAGGTCCTGTGAGTTGGACATCTCCAACTTCTGCCCAACAAACGGGCGTTCTGCACTTTCTTCCATACAAAGCTTCAAAAGGTGCAGCTTGAATACTGGAATGATAGCTATTGTTATATGAAAACTCGATCAATGGAAGATCATTATCCCAACTTCCACCTAGATCAATAACACAAGCTCGTAGCATATCTTCGAGTGTCTGAATAGTATGTTCACTTTGACCATCTGTCTGAGGATGGTATGCTGTGCTGAAGTTCAATCGAGTGCCTAGGGATTGTTGGAAGCTTTTCAAAAAATGCGATGTATACCTCGTATCCCTATCAGAGATAATAGATACTGGAACTCCGTGCAGAGCTACAATCTCGTCCACGTACAGCTAAGCTAAATTATCTGAGCTGTGTGTTTCCTTAATAGGTAAGAAGTAGGCTGACTTAGTCAATCTATCCACTATAACCCAAATAGTATCATTTCCTCTCTTCGTCTTTGGTAGCTTGGTGATAAAATCCATAGTCACCATTTCCCACTTCCAGGTGGGAAGTTCAAGTTGTTGCAGCAAACCTGACGGCTTCTGGTGTTCAGCTTTAACTTGCGCGCATGTCAAACATTTGGATACATAAGTAGCTATAGACTTCTTCAAGCCTATCCACCAATAATTTGCCTTCAAATCCTGGTACATCTTATCACTTCTAGGATGAACAGAATACTTAGAACTGTGGGCTTCTTGGAGGATAACATCCCGTAGTCCTCCATAGATTGGAACCCATATTCGTCCATTTAATCTTAGGATTCCATCCTTGCCATATGATAACTGTTCAGCAGTTACTCCCAACTTCTCATTTGGGTAGTTGGCTTCTAATACAACTTCTTTCTGAGCGACTAGCACTATTTCATTCAAGTTGTTATTCAATTCAATGCTCTTGGCATTGATTCTAATAGGCTTAACCCTTTCCTTCCTACTTAAGGCATCAGCGACCACATTCGCCTTGCCTGGATGGTATCGGATTTCACAATCGTAGTCATTCAAAGTCTCCATCCACCGACGCTGTCTCATGTTTAATTCCTTCTGATTAAACAGATGTTGAAGGCTCTTGTGATCAGAATAGATCACACACTTGGTACCATATAGATAATGCCTCCAAAGTTTTAGTGAAAGTACAACGGCACCCAACTCCAAATCGTGGGTGGTGTAATTCTTCTCGTGCACTTTTAATTGTCGGGAAGTGTATGCAATAACTTTACCTTTCTGCATTAGCACACATCCCATGCCAGTGTGCGATGCATCGCAGTAAACCACAAATTCTTCAATCCCTTCAGGCAATGTCAACACAGGAGCATTGCTTAACTTCTGTTTAAGAATATCGAAGGATTCTTGTTGCTTAGGACCCCAATCAAACTTAATATTCTTCCTAGTCAACGAAGTTAGGGGTGCTGCAATCCTTGAGAAATTCTCAATAAAACGCCTGTAGTATCCTGCCAGGCCTAAGAAGTTGCGAATCTCTGTGGGCGTCTTCGGCTCTTGCCAATTCATGATAGCTTCAATCTTAGCGGGATCCATCTGGATACCACGCTCGCTAACCATATGTCCAAGGAATTGGACTTCACGAAGCCAAAATTCACACTTTGAAAACTTGGCGTAAAGCTTTTCTTGTTGAAGAAGTTTAAGAATACAACGAAGATGCTTCTTATGATCAGCCTGATTTTTCGAATAAATAAGAATGTCATCAATGAAGACAATGACAAACTTGTCCAAGTAGGGCTTGCAAACGCGATTCATGAGGTCCATGAATGCTGCTGGTGCATTAGTGAGCCCAAAAGGCATCACTAAGAACTCGTAGTGACCATAGCGAGTTCTAAATGCAGTCTTGTGCACATCTTCATTTCTAACCTTCAGTTGATGGTAACCTGACCTTAAATCAATATTGGAGAAGTAACTTGCCCCTTGCAATTGATCGAACAGAGCGTCGATCCTGGGCAATGGATATCTGTTCTTGATCGTGACCTTGTTAAGCTCTTGATAATCGATGCATAGACGCATCGATCCATCTTTCTTCTTTACAAACAGAATTGGTGCTCCCCAGGGAGATGAGCTAGGTCTAATAAAGCCTTTTGCCAACAAATCATCCAACGGAGTTCTCAACTCCTTCATCTCAGTTGGGGCTAATCGGTAAGGTGTTCTTGCAACAGGTGCTGCTCCAGGTATAATGTCAAATCTAAACTCCACTTGCCTATCTAGGGGTAAACCAGGTAGTTCTCCAGGAAAAACATCAGGGTATTCAGAAATGACAGGGATGTCTTCAATCTTGGGTTTTGGCTCATCAATAGTCACTTGTTCCATATAAATGACGCAACCTTTCTTCATACACCTTGATGCCTTAAGCACAGACACTTGCTTAGGCAACCCGTACTGAGTATCTCCTTGTATGGTAAGTGGCTCACCATACGGAGTCTTGATCACCACTTGTTTCTTGTCACAAACGATCTGGGCTTGGTTATGAGATAACCAATCCATGCCTATCACTATGTCGAAACCAGCTAATTTCAAAGGAAGCAAGGATAACAGAAAGGAGTGGTACCTAATGGATATAAAACATCAATCTAGCACAGTTGAGGCAGTTTCTAAGGTACCATCGGCCAACTCGACTTCATATTTCACGTTTAGGGTTTTAACAGGTAAATTCAACAACTTACAAAACATATCATCTACAAATGACTTATCCGCACCCGAATCAAATAACACCCTTACATAAACGTCATTAATAGGGAAAGTACCTGTTATCACGTTATCATCCTGCACTGCTTCCCGTGCATCCATTCGAAAGACCCTAGCATTGGTCTTTTTGGCTTCTTTAGGCTTTTTGGCATACTTAGGGCAATTGGAGTTGATGTGCCCCTTCTCGTTACAGTTATAGCACGTTGCATCCTTTATCTTCTTGCACTCTATCGTCTTGTGCTCAGAAGACTTACAAATCCCACAAGCCCTTGGCTGTGATTGGGATTTTGATTCATACCTGAATTTGCCCAGATGACGCTTCTTACAGATCATACATTTGGGCTTCTTGCCCGCCTTTTGGTCATCTTTCTTGAACCCTGAACTCTTTCTATGATCAGAGTTTCCCTTATGCTTCTTGTCGGAATGGTGTGAGTTATTATCCTCACGTTTTCTCTTCTCAGCATCAGAATGCCTACGCAATCTCTGCCTGACCACATCCAAGGTAAGGGATAATGACAAATCAGTCGCTGACCTAAAAGTAGCAGGTCGGGATGCCTTCACACTAGCTTTGATTTCTAGGGCTAATCCCCCAATGAAACGGGCTATACGTTTTGGTTTCGAGGTAACCAGGTATGGAACCAAACGTGGCATGGTATTGAAGCTAGTTAGGTAAGCCTGATAGTCTAGGTTTTTCATCACCAAAGATAAGAAGTCAGCCTCGATCTTTTCAACCTCATGCTGAGGACAATAATTCTCCTTGATGAGAGCAACAAACTGATCCCAACACAGATTGTACAACGGGATCTTCCCAGTAGCCTGGATTAGAGACCTCCACCAGGCTAGTGCTTCTCCTTTAAACGACTGAGATACATACTTCACAACATCCTTATCAGCGCATCTGTTGATATCAACCACAGTGTACATTTCATCGAGCCAAGTCATACAATCGACGGCTCCTTTCTCCCCTGTGAAGTCTCTAGGCTTGCAGGAGACGAAATACTTATAGGTACAGGACTTACCACGTGGTTCTCGTTTGAGCTCAATCTTCTTCGTCAGAACACTATGCTGATTTGAGGAGTGATGATCGTCGTCCCTCCTTGATCCATCATGTTTAGGAGGTGGCTTACTAGGAGCCTCAGAGTGAGTCTTAGGTTTAGAATGGGGTACTGATAAGGTCCTGCTTTGAGTACCACTTGACTCATTAAACTGCCTATCTATGGCCTTGGTAACAACATTATCAATCAATGCTTGAAGTTCCGCACCAGTTACATTGATCCTAGTAGTGTCACGATTCTCCCTTGGATGATTGTTGACTTCTTCAGATTCTGCCATGTAGCTTGATTGCTACCTAAAATGATGACAATGACTTCTTAGAAGTTTATCATAGATTTGTCATCTTATTAACATATCAACCATGGTATTAAAGAACCATATTGGTTAATTTATTAAGTATTTTATTCAGGATTTTTCATTAATAACCCTTAGTTATAATTAAATATAATAATTGGCACAAAAGGCCAAGTTACATGGACATATTCAAATTTTAAATCAAGATCTTATAGGATCGAGGTACTAAGGCTTGAATCATAGTTCATTACCTTTCTTGACATGGAGTTATAGGCTACGACTGTCTTTTGTCTTATATGACAATAATTATGGCCCGTAGGCATTTCATCACAAATGGATGTTTAAATAATAAAGAAGGATTTTGAATAATCCAATGTAAGGACGACACGTGTGATTTTACGAATCACGTTAGCCAGGAATGTTAACATGTTTTCAGATGTTAACAAGGATTTGAATCTTTTTAGACAGGTTTTACCATCTTGGCCGGGTCTTATAATGACACGTAGGCTAGGTTATACCTTTTAAGATTCTTATTTAATATTTAAAGGCAAATATTATAAAAGGAATGACATATTTTGGATTTATTTATTTATTTCATACATTTTACATTTATGTATTTAATGACAAAATAAAATTTAAATGATAACATGCCACTAAAAATTAATAAGAGTACATTTTGCCCTAAACGGGACTTAACAGAAATATCCTGCCCATGCAGGGGCTAAACTGGAAATACAAGTCCTCGCGGGGACTGAATACAGAAATAGATGTCCACGCAGGGACTTGATTAAACATTAAAGAAATACAAATAAACAAATAAAGGATTTAATGACCCTTTTTGCTCTTCCCCTTGATTAAGCTCGCCAGACCCTTGAGAATTCCTCGGTTTTGCCTACGCTCTTCCCGAACCTCCTGCTCCACCAGACTTAACCTTTGAAGAATCTCCTGCTGCTGCGGTGGCGATATCAGTGGCGGCTGTGGGGGCTGCTGGAACTGCGGAGGTTGAGGAGGTGGTGGTTGTTGATACCCATAAGGTGGGTACCCGGTTTGGTAGGAGGATGCGTAAGGTCCTTCAGGATGAAGGGCATTGTAGTTGGCTGCTACAAGGTATGGGTCAACACTGGGGGGCATTGTAGTAGTTATACCCCAGGTAGGCAGGCTGCTCAAAGGGGTTGTATGCCGCTACATTGGCGTATGTAGGAATTGGGTTATCGTAACCCACTGGTGGCGGTGCGACTGGCGCAAACTCCATCTCAGAAACAGGGTTCGAAGGCCCACCCATTTGTGGGTCTTCGTATAGTGGCGGGTAATGGCTGCCACTTGAATGTTGAGGGGTGCTGATACGGACTCCCCCTCACACGGACATCCGTGCGGTTGATCTCCTACGCCTCGGTGGCTCCGGAGGTTGTTGCTGCACTGGTGGTGGTGGCGGTGGAGTAACCGCTACAAAGCGCGAATCCTCCGAGGGATCCTGCTGTTGCTGCTGCGGTGATGAGTGGTAACTGGGAGTAAGCACCCAGTCGTATTGGGCAAATCTTGCCTCGTAGCTGTCAGGACCACTATAAGGTGATCCAAGAAAGGGTGACCCATCCGAAATCTCGATGGGGTGAGTAGTGTTCCGGTTGGCGGTTGGGCAAGCTCCGGATCCTCGTCCATATCCATGGAGAAATGGTCCTCCGGTCCCAACGGGTTATAACCCATTGGCTCTTCAACTAGGTTTGCCGGGTTGAACCGGCTTTGGAAGTAGGGTGTTGGGTCGTTAAAAGATTGGTGTGAGTTGTGGCTTTGAAGGGGTATAAAGGAGTGATGGGAGTTGTGGGGCTCATTCTCCGATTGAGGCCCGTAAGAGTTTAAGTAAGAAGGTGAGGAGCTCAGTGAGACTGAACGCCTCACGGGTTCTAAAGAGGCCCTCCAGTTTTCCTGAGGACTTTTGCTTAAAGAATCAGATGGAGTTCGCCAGTGTGAAGGCCCAGCCTCGTGATCATTGGGGGCGATGAATGTCCCCTTGCCTCTACCTCTTCCTCGGATTCTGGGCGACATTCTTTTTGAACCTGTCAAAACAAACAAAGGACACAACAAAGAAACAATAAAGGACAAAGCTAAAATAAAACAAATTTGGATTAGTCCTAAGTTCTTTGTCTAGACTCGGAAGTCGAGGAATATGCAAATTGTGTCATTGAGATTACACACAAAATGCTAGTGTTTAATTCACTCAACGTTGGCTCTGATACCAACCTGTCACACCCCGATATTTCCACGTATTACTGGTAGGCCCGGTGGGGAGTATCGTGACGTAGTTGATATCATAAACAATTTATATTATCACAGTTTAATACACAGCGGAAGTCGAAAGATAAAACATCACAAACCGAATTAAAAGTAATATCAAGTGTATTACAAAAACGGTTGTAGGGATCCACAGGCGGATCAAAGTTAATAAAAGATCATTGTTCAATAGATTTATAACATCTAAGCTTGCAAGACTCTTTATTGATGCTAGGAGTAGCCAGCCTATTCCGTTTAGTACCTGCACGTAACCTTTTTCGAAAATACATCAGTTTACACTGGTAAATACAATTAACCGACTCATTTTGAAAAAAAAAAAAAATTCAACACGGAAAAAAAAATTGAAAATGTTTAAGAAAATTGATTTGAATGCACATGGCACAAAATAATCTTTTATAACTTGGGATAATTATTTATATATAAACTTGTAAAAGAATTACATGTTCGTTATATGTTCAGTAGCCCCGGCTGAATACCGGGTTAAAGATTAATAGACACACCACATGATATAATCCCGCGGCGAGTTATTCTCAATCCGTCGGTTATACCTTTTTATATATATATGCACTGGCAGGTGTATGCCTACACCTCGTGCTTAGGTCGTGGCCATTTCAATGAATGATGCCAAGGATATCCGGGATACGGTCATTAACCCCCCAAAGGCTTTAAGCAAATATAACAGTTTAAATGGGTCATCTCAATAAATTAACTTTTATATGATTAAAAATTCAATGCCCGACCAAGCGGTATTTTATATACCGTACCCAAGCCCGTATAAGGGAAAATAAGTTAAAAGTATTTACCTGAGCAAGTATATATCAAAATCAGCGAGTGAAAGTAGCTTTTACTGGTCTCCTAATCTGGAACGAAGGTTTTAATAACCTATTAGATTCTTAACGGGTCTTAATTAAGTCTAAACTTAGACCGGTTAGTTTTAAAGGAAGATATACGGTTCAAAACGCACGATTAAGCGATGACCGGACTAGAGTGTGGTTTAGACCCGACAAGTTTGTATACTTGTATAATATGGGTAAACTAAACACATTCAGGATTTTGAGATAAAGATGATAAGGTTTGACCCGTTTCGGCTGATTCATGCAAACTAGTTACATAAACCGCACCGAACCCGAATAATGCATAACGGGTAACCAAATGAGTCAATGAACAGGTTTCCTAAGTTAATATGCCTTAAATATGTTGTGATATCAGTAAGATACCTTCCATTATGCCCAGAATGGATTTAAACTCAAATTATGCCCCGTAGGGGTATTTTGGTCAATTTAAAGGTTATAAAAAGAGTTTAAATACTAATATGAGTTCCAGGTCTGATATAATCAGTAAAAATATTTATTTTTATAAGTCATAACAGTAGGGTATTGCATATATGTGAAATTTATATTTTATTACCAAACTATGCACCGTAGGGGCATTTTGGTAATTTCACATAAGCTTTAAAGGTCAAAATTAGAATTATGAGTTCAAAACTTTTGCTTACTGTTTAATTATAAAAATTTACTTAAAACATCAGTAGGTATTAAGTTTCATATGTCAAAAATAGTTTTAACCCATACTATGCGCTCAAAACGCGTAAAAGTCGGTTTTAAGCGATTTTTGGGTTTAAACAGGAAATCTGAGTTTTTGATTAGTTTATAAGGTTTAAAATATTTTATTTATCATATAAAATCAGTAGCAAAAAGTTTGGTATCAAAATATTATGTAAAGCTCATTTTATTCAAGAAAAGGGCATAACCGACAATTACCGATTTAAAGCGAGAACCCTATGTTACGCTCAGCTTAAAACTAATTAAAAATCTTCAAAAATCCCAAAATATTATATTACATCAGTGGGTAAAAAGTTTGGTGTCAAAATTTAGGTTTAGATAGGCTATATGCTAATTATGCTGTTTAATTAATAAAAAGCTTTCTAATTACGCTCTTGAGCATAACCCTTAATCTAGACCTCAAACTGATGTCAGATTTTTAGGACAAGTTTATAATATAGTAACAAAGGTTTTTCTCCTCTCACTTTTTCAAAAATCTCGTTTTAAGGTCAAAAGGGCATTATGGTCAACATTTAGGCATATAACGGAAACTTGCACATGAATCGAATAACTAATGAACCAAGTTGTATAACCTCAGAGGGTTACACTAATCTATAACCTGGTCCTAATAGAGCTCTAAGGCATTTCTAAAATATGCTACATTGGGTCAGAACTGAAAGTCAAAGCAAAAGTCTACTTTTGCGACTTTCGGTTCCGAACCGAGCTTAAACTGAAAATTGTCTTGTTGAACATGCTTAGACATGTTCTTACATTAATTACCAAGTTATACAAGTGATAAAACAGGTTTCATAGCTTCTACATTGTTAATTATGTGTTTATGCGAAAATTAGCTTTATGTTGACTTTTTATAATCAAGTTTGACCCGACAATTGACCTAGTTAGAGTGGGAATCAGATGGTGCCCTTTTAAGGGTTTATTACCCACATAATTACCAACTCATAGGTACTTTCAATTTGAGAATTGACTGGACCATTAGTGATTAATCACTAAGTCAAACCTTAATTACGACGGTTTGACTTTGGGCCATTAAACTAATTAAAACATAATTACAGAAGCTAAGATGACTTACAATGGTCCTTAGCACGAGATTAGAACAGAGAAAAGGCTTCTCAAGTGCCAAGAAGGCTCCAGAGAGTTAGAACAAGGAAAAGTGAAGTGTGAGTTCACAAAGTTGCAACAAAGGGCTCTATATATAGCCATGGAAGGATCATGGAGATTGCTACAGGTGTTATGGCAACTCTAGAGATGAAAACAAGTGTCCAGGGATGTGTTTCAAGCAGCTAGAGGGTGGCAAACTCGCAGAATTTAGCAAACATGCAAGCTGCCACGTTAAACAACATTTTTCTGAGCTGGCAGTCCGTCGCGTCGCGTGACGGAGGAGTGCCTCAGGTGGCGGCGCAGCGCCAGGAGGTAAGGGACCGGCAAACAAGTTTCAACAAATGACATTTTCACCCCCTGAACCTTCTAAAGCGTAATTTCTTCCATTTTAAGCACTTTTAACCCATGAAATTTATATTTTTGTGATCCATGATGTATAACCAAACATCGTTAGGTCCGGTTTCATTAAACGGTAACCGAAAACACAAGTTTTGCCTCGTTGACGCTTTTAACCCCTTAATTACGAAAGTTAACGTATCTTCCTCATACGATATCGAAACCTTGTGAAATTTTTATCACTTATTCTTGGGAGTATAATTAATCGTTACAAAGCTCCGGGTTCGCTAAAAGGTCACTCAGAGATATAACTTAAACATGTTGACACTTGTAACCCTCGCGTCTTGTCAACTTTCACTTTCTTCCACAAACGGCTTCATACGCTTCATAATTCCTTTGTTTAAGGGTATAAGCATCGTGTAGAGTTGTTGAAAGGCATAATTATCAAATATTGACACTTTGTATCCTTATATACATATACTTTCTTCGTTTGTCAACTTTAGTCCCTCATATTCAATTTGTTACACGTTTAAAGTCCATGACACGTGTCGATACTATATTGGACATGATTTTACGAGGTGTTACATAGACCCTTAGAACCTATACTTTTGTCAACTAGGACCTATGTGCTTGTGTTAATTCATGCTTTGTTTAACTTATGATTTGCTATTGCTCACACATTTAAATTCCTTTCATTTCACACACAAACGCATGCAAGCACTTTATTTGCTACTTGATTACGTGATACATAGTGTTATAATTAAGTCATGAAGTCTATATATGTGATACATATATATCACTCCGTGTAAGACCCAACTTAAAATAACGGAATTCTTAATATTTAACATGCATTTAGTACAAAATTTTTGAGTTTACAGAAATTTTCTTGACTTTAAGACCATACGTGATCATAATATTCAAGTTATCATCCTACTAATTAAACATTCAAAACATGACTTCAAGTGTTTACATATTACTTAAAACAAATTGGATCGAGTGCGGAAGCTTTGTTTAGTGTGTTCGGTTCTGGATAACTGCTTGATCGCCATCCGGATTAGGTCCACCATCACCTACGGTCAAAACCATGAGAATAATTAGTTTTGACACTTTAAAAATCAAGTATAAACAAGTTTCGTGCTCAAACATATCAAAAACAAGGAAATTTCACGTTTCTGGGCGGTCGCGCCGCGCGACGGAGAAGGGCATTGGCCGTCGCGGCCCGCCACCGCCGTCGCGTCGCGCGACGGTGAGTGTCTTCAGCCGTGACGCGATGCCACCATGTATTTTTGACAGATTGTTGTTAGCTGGAGCTGCAAATCAGCCCAGCACTATTTTTAACAAATACAAACTTGAATTCGACATAACTTTTGACTCGGGCGTCCGTTTTATCCGATTCTTTTTCCTACACGACCGTAATTCAATTACGGACACGTTTATCAACACAATTCACATAAATTTTCAGTTTAAGAACAATTGGCTTATAATCCGATTCATTGTTTTACTATCATCTCATGTCTACGCCCAATTTACCCAATCCCGGGTTCTCCGACTATGACGTTTCACTTCCCTCCCGAGGGTTGCTTACGTAATAATCGTCATGCTTGTTTCAAGGATCTAAACATGCTTTTAATACTATTTGACGAGCATAAATTCAACTTGTTTTAACCCGTTTGGATGCCGAATGGAGACCACCATTTCAAACATTCCAAACTCTATTTCTAACACATGATTTGACCCGTTTTATTTGTCTATGGCACTTCGTCACTTCTGTGACTTAACGGGTTTTCTTGTTTGCCAAATTTCAATATAACAAGTTAAAACTAACGTTTAAAACATAATGTAACAAAACCATAAGTCGCGTACCTTTAAAGTGCACCCTTCAAGCGTGTATCACCTCCGGCTTGTCCACTTGACGATCCTGATTCTTTACCTAAAGAGTTCCATTCACAACCAATTTAGAACTCTTTTATAACCAATAACGGACAATTCATTATGATATTCAAATCTGCGTTTTTGTCCGATCTTTAACATTTTATTCCTCACTTAGGCGTTTTAACAAACTCCTAGCGGGTCAGATTTTTACATAATCATTACTAGGTTCTTGACATGTTATTTCCATCTACATTCACTTCAATTAGGCAATTTACACAATTTTTTTTAACATCAATAATACTGAATTTAACACATAAATTCAGTTTTCACTAGAATAGAAATCATAATCCTAGTGTTTATCTAGTTTCCTACAATTTCATTAATCACCTACAATGGTGATTATAAACTCCTCAAGTATCATGCAAGGATTTAACAAGAGATCATCTAGGGTTTATCCCTAGACATCATATTACTTCTAATTTCATCTATACAACACATAATCAAGCTCAATTTTCGTTTTTCACAATTAACCTAGAATTCATGATGCATCAAAATATCAAAATTTTGCATACCTTATGATCCCTTCAATAAGGTGATCAGTAATTCGTGTTTGAAACTTGATTTAGAGCTGATTATGGTCTTCAATTTATGAGTTTTTGTGAGAATTAGGGGTTGAAGAGGAAACCCTTGATCGCCCCCTTGTTCTGATCGACCCAGACATGCACACATGTGTGTGTTTGGTGTGTTAATTGTTATTTTGCCATTCAAGTTTCAATCTTTACAAGTTTGGTCCCTTAGCTTTTATTTAACTTATAATCTAGACGTTTTAACCTTATTATATGCCACTACAAGGCTCGTAACTAACTGGGTTGTAATTTCCTAGTTAGCTGGTTCTTGTTTGATTAATACTTTATAATTCTGATTTAAAGTTTTATAAATTCCAGGTTGTTACAAGTCCACCCCCTTAAAAGGGTTTCGTCCCCGAAACCTGATTATGTACCGAATAACGTAGGGTAGAGTCGTTGCATCTCCTCCTCGGATTCCCATGTGGTATCCGAACCCTTCCGGTGTTCCCATTTGACCTTTACTTGATTGATTTCCTTGTTCCTTAAGATTTTTACCTTACGATCCAAAACTGCAATCGGCTTCACCGCATAGTTAAGACTATCATCCACCTTGATGTCATCGTAGTGGATATAAGCTGTTTCGTCCGCTAGACATTTCCGAAGATATGACACATGGAATGTGCTATGAATTCCGCTTAATTCCTCCGGTAGTTCAAGGCGGTATGCTACCTTTCCTACTCGTTCGACAATCGTAAACGGCCCAATAAATCTCGGGCTTAATTTTCCTCTCTTTCTAAACCAGATAACCCCCTTCCATGGGGATACCTTAAGCATGACCTTTTCGCCAACATGAAACTCGATTGGTCTCCTTCTTTTGTCCGCATACGACTTTTGTCTATCTTGAGCCGCTTTTAAGTGTGCCCGAACCAACTCAATCTTTTCATTAGTGGCTCGAACTATGTCTTTATGAGCGAGTTCACGTGGACCCACCTCGCCCCAACACACTGGGGTCTGGCATTTCCTACCGTAAAGCATTTCGTACGGTGCCATCCTGATACTAGCATGGTAGCTGTTATTGTACGAAATCTCGACCAATGGTAGATAAACATCCCAACTCGTAAGTCGATTATACATGCCCGTAGCATATCTTCCAATGTTTGTATTGTTCTTTCGCTCTGTCCATCCGTGTGAGGATGGTACGCAGTGGTAATGAACAATTTTGTTCCCATTTGCTCTCGGAAATCTCGCCAAAAGCTTGAGTGAATCGGGTATCCCTATCGGACACGATGGATACCGGTACTCCGTGGCGTGCCACTATCTCATTAGTGTAAACCTCCAACATCTTTTCTGACGTATAAGTCTCACGTATCGGGATAAAGTGAGCACTCTTTGTTAGTCTGTCAACAACTACCCATATAGCATCAAAACCGCGGTTCGTCTTTGGTAGTTTGGTTAATAGGTCCATTGTAATATGTTCCCATTTCCAAACCGGAATTTCCAACGGTTGTAGTTTACCGTATGGTTTTTGGTGCTCCGCCTTGACTTGTAGACATGTCAAGCATTTCTCCACGTATTTCACTATATCTCTTTTCATTTCAGGCCACCAATAGTTTTGTTTCAAGTCGTTATACATCTTGGTCGCTCCCGAATGGATGGAATAACAGGATTTGTGAGCTTCATCGAGTAGAAGCTTTTTAACTCCACATGTGTTAGGAACCCAAATTCTATTGAAACGTGTTTTCAAACCGTGATGGCCTTCTTCGAGATCCTTAAATTGGACAACAATTCTTTCCTTTTTCTAGTTTTCCACCTTCACTGCTTCAACTTGTGCTTCTCGGATTCGTTCTAGTAAGCCCGAGGTCATAATAAGCTGCATTGATTGTACTCATATCGGGGCATAATTTGCCTTTCGGCTCAACGCATCTGCCACTACATTGGCTTTCCTGGGGTGATAGTGTATTTCGCAATCGTAGTCCTTGACCGTTTCCAACCATCGCCTCTGCCTCATGTTTAATTCCTTCTAATCGAAAAAATATTTCAAACTTTCATGGTCGGTAAAGATGGTACATTTTACCCCATACATGTAATGTCTCCATATTTTTAAGGCAAATACCACTGCTGCCAGCTCCAAGTCATGAGTCGGGTATTTCTTTTCATGGATCTTCATTTGCCTCGAGGCATAGGCTATGACCTTGCCTCGTTGCATTAAAACACATCCGAGCCCCGAATGCGACGCATCCGAATAAACCACCATGTCGTCAACTCCTTCCGATAATGTTAACACCGGAGCGTGAGTTAACTTTTCCTTGAGCGTTTGGAAGGCTTTCTCTTGTTTGATGCCCCACACAAATCTTTCCTCCTTGCGAGTCAATTTGGTCAATGGTAAGGCAATTTTGGAGAAATCTTGTATGAATCTCTGATAATATCCCGCGAGCCCTAAAAAGCTTCGGATTTCTGAGGGATTCCTTGGAGTGTTCCATTTTGACACGGCTTCTACTTTTGACGGATCCACTAGTATCCTGTCGGCACTAATGATATGCCCGAGAAACTGCACCTCTCGTAACCAGAATGCGCACTTTGAGAATTTTGCATACAGCTTTTCTCGTCTGAGTGTCTCTAACACTTCTTGCAAATGGTAAACATGCTCAGCTTCATTCCTCGAATACACTAAAATGTCATCGATAAATACGATTACCGACTTATCCATCATAGGTTTGCAAACCCGGTTCATGAGGTCCATGAAGGCCACGGGTGCATTAGTCAACCCAAAGGGCATTACGAGGAACTCATAATGCCCGTACCGCGTACGAAAGGCCGTCTTCGGTACGTCTTCCTCCTTGACCTTCAACTGGTGATAACCTAATCTGAGATCAATATTTGAGAACCAACTCGTTCCTTGTAGCTGGTCAAACAAGTCATCAATTCTTGGAAGTGGGTATCGATTTTTCACCGTGAGTTTGTTTAACTCTCGGTAATCGATACACATGCGCATACTGCCGTCCTTCTTTTTCACGAATAGAACTGGTGCGCCCCACGGGGATACACTCGGTCGGATAAACCCTTTGTCGAGCAATTCTTGGATCTGAGACATCAATTCTTGTAGCTCCGATGGTGCGAGCCGATACGGCGCCTTAGCCATAGGTTTTGCACCCGGAATCAATTCGATTCCGAACTCTACCTCCCGTTCTGGTGGTATTCCCGGTAAATCTTCCGGGAACACGTCTTCATAATCGCGTACCACCGGCACGTCTCCGATTTTGAGGGATTCTTTCTCCGACTCACTTGCGTATACCATATATGCCTTGCATCCATGTTCATAAGCCTGTGAGCTTCTAGCATTGTGCATACCACCGGGTTACCCCCCTTTTCTCCGTATATCGTAACGTGTTTTCTGCTAGGGGACGTAAGTTTTATTTCCTCTCGGAAACATGCCACCTTTGCGTGGTATCGGGATAACCAATCCATACCCACGATCACTTGAAATTCTCCCATCGACATCGGGATCAGGTCTATTGTGTATTCTTCATCATCAATGCTCAATTTGCAATTTTCACATACATCACATACAATAAAACTCTTGTTATTACCTATTTCTACTTCTAAAGGCATAGGTAATTTTGTCAAAACAAATGAAGGATGTCGAATAAACCCATATGAAATAAAGGATTTATTCGCACCCGTATCAAATAATACACGTGCAGGAATTGAATTTATAGCAAATATACCTGAAACCACTTCGGGTTCAACTTTTGCCTCTACGGCAGTCAAGTGGAAAGATCTAGCCTTTGCCTTCGGGGCTTCACCTTTCATGTCTTGTCCATCATTCTTTTCTACTAGCTCCGGACATTCCGACTTTTTGTGACCCGGTCGATAACACTTGTAGCAAACTGTCACTTTATCCAGGCATGATGAAGCCATATGTCCCGTTTTCTGACATATGGGGCAAGGTTTATCCTTGAAGCGACATTCGCCCTTATGACCCTTTCCGCAGATTTTGCAACTTGGCGACCCGCCTTTTGCATCCGATTTCTTCACTGTTTCGTTCGTTCACGCTTTCTTGGTAGGGCTTGGATTAACATCATGTGCCCTTTGTTCGCCACGTTCAACTTGCTTTTTCAATTCAATCTCCCGTTCCCGAGCCACATTTATGATCTCGGTAAGGGTCTCATACTTTGAAGGAGTCATAAACTCCATATACTCAGCGCTTAACATGTTATAGTAATAATATATCTTCTATTCTTCATTTGTTATTAGTTCATCACAAAACTTCATTTTATCCATGAACGTTCCCGTGATTTTGTCAATGGACTCACCCTTGTGTCTAAGCTGCATGAATTCTTCTTTGATTCTGTTAACAACCGCCTTAGGACTATGATGTTTAAGAAACAGTGTCTTAAATTCATCCCATGTCATAGCCTTAGCCGCTTCACTTCTGATTTCTTTCTTTTTGTTATCCCACCAGTCTTTCGCTTGACCCGTATCAAAGACAACCAAGGCTGAATCCTCCTCCTGTTCCGATACCAAACGAAAGCGTGATGGTAGAAACTACGCCAGCGCCTCGACTAACCCAATTCCAGAAGCTGTACCTCTTTAAGAAATCCTAATCACCCAAGTGGCACCCAACCCAGCTTACCTGTAACACCCTTTAAATTGAATCAAGGTTTAACATATAGTTTGCGAAAAGGATCATGTAATTAAGTTTACGTATACATCGGAAATACGAGATTTATTAAAAACTTTTACAATTTAAAAAAATATACAACATAATGTAGTTTAGTCGTCGTTTGAAAGTTACGACGACACACCGTGCGGAAGCTTCTTTTTCATGTGTTCGGTTCTTTCTCGCCCCTTTATCTTCATCCGGGTACTCTTGATATCCACCTATGATCAAAACCAACATAAAAGTTAGTTTTGATAACTTAAATATTAGTCTAAACAAGTTCTAAGCAACGAATAATCATACAAAATATTTATTTCCAACTTTGATGTCTCCCGCGTGTCGCGGGAGACCCATCTCAATGTGTCGTGTGTCGCGGCGATCGTCGCGTGTCACACCCCAAGCTGAGTCCTTCGTCGCGTGTCGCGAGGGAACCCAATTTCCAGCGGGTTCATTACTGAAACCTGCATTTTCTGCCCAGCTATAATTTTCAACAAAAATCAAACTTGAGATTGTCTTAACTTTTTTTATCTACAAGTCCGTTTTACGCAATTCTTTTTCCTACGCGTCCGTAATTAAATTACGGACCCGTTTATCACCTTGGTTTGTATAAAAATCTGATTTATCCAATGTTGGCTCATAAATCCTTTAGGTGATTATTCGACCCGTTTGGCATTATTATTTCACTACATGCTCTAAAAGAAAATAGTTAATTCCTATCATTTTACCCATCTCGGGCTTGTCAAACCTTAACGTTTTCACTCCCATCCTAGAGTTTACGTAGGCGTTTACATTCACCGATTCATTTGTATCTATCTAAGCATTTAACCACAATTTACTTCTTAGTCTATTTTGACCCGCAAACGTTTTTGCCTGTACTTTTTATATGTATCTAAAGGTTTCTAAATCAATAAACAAGTTTCTAAACAAACTCTAACGGTCGTTTACCCGGTTCGCCCGTTAAGGGCTTTTTGGTCAATTATAGTCTCTTATTTTACGCCAAAAGACTCTCACCAATTATTGACCAAATTAGCACTTTTAACTACAATATAATTATACGTACCTGGCTCGGATCAATACATTGACCCGTTTTAATACATTGTCTCGAAAATTTGCTAATTCATAACAACACTAATTCATAAGCCGCTTTATCCTGTAAGCATAAAACTTGACAAGTGCTTATTAGTCGATATTTGTCAAATGGTATCCACATTACCATTTGACCCGTTTTACTCTTTTTATTCTTTAGGCTTACTTATAGTACTCGTTCAAAATTATCATTCGACCATATCAAAATTATCATTCGATCTAATCATAATCAAAATTATCATTCTTTAGGTATCCACATCACAATTCGTAAGACGGTTAGATTAACCATAATCGTTTACGACTATTCCATCCTACGGGTTTTATGTCGAATTTATCATTCGACCATATCAAAATTATTATTCGATCTAATCATTGGTCGGTTTGACTTTTTAAAAGTCAATTGACTTATCAACATATTCAAATGCACATTTGGTTCATTGAACTCACTTAGGCATATTTCATCCGTACTCTTAATGAAATCAAATTTTAGACACAACCAAGTAGACCGCGATTTCATTCAGACATTTCATATCACTGAAAAATGGGCTGTTTTTTGTGACTTGTTTAACCTATTTACAAGTCTTCAAAAATTATGATTTTTTTATGTGGCGTACCTCTCGGAGGGTTAGACCTTGTGATAAAATTTCAAGATCAAACTCTTTACCAAAAATTCGTAAAAATTCATTTACTAAGCTGCAATCAGATTCGGCACTTTTGACTGCAGCTTACGGAAAAATTCATTAAAAATTCCTCGTTAATCCGATTGACGAAATTCCAATTGGAGATTCTTTTAATCATTTAAAACTTTCTACAGTAAAAATTTGAGATCATAACTCAATTCCTAAATTGAGTTATGACATTCGTAATGGGCTGCAAATTCTGCCAGAAAACGCAGCTTGAACCTTTGATACGGAAAAATTCATAAAACGCTCAATTTTCGTCGAAAAAATACGATTCCAGTGGGGTTTTAAAGATATTTCCTGAAATTACATTTTAGACTCAAGAAACACACGTTTTGATCATGTTTTGTTCAGGTTACAGCCAGTACAAGTTGGCTGTAATTTCTGATCAAGAGCTGTTTGCATTCAGCTTTCAATTTAATCATGTTCTTGACATCATAACACTAATTTTTAGCAATCAAAACCCTAAAAACATCTCATACATGAATTTAGCATCAACAAAAATCTGAATTTACTTGAGTTAGGCATGATTTCAACATATTCTTGTCTAGGGTTTACTCCTAAACACTATTGCACTTCAATATCATCTATACCACAATCATGCAACATAAATTTCTAATTTCTTATGCACATCAAGAATTCTCAACTTCATAAATATCAAAAATTCGACATACCTTACGATCCCCTTAGCTTGGTGATCACGATTTTAGTTAAAGCCCTAATTTCTTTGCTCGATTTCTCCGTGATTTTGTTGGATTTCATGAGCTTTAGGGTTTTGAAAGAACCCCCTGGTTCTTCTGATCGTTCCTGCGTACACACACACACTTACCAAGTGTGTGTTGTGTTTTATTTTTAGCTTTAATAAATAAGTTTCCTCCATTTGGCACTATTAGCCCCTCATGTTTTGTTTTTATAAAAGGTTTAACTATTTCTAGTTTCCTTTATTGTTCTAACAACACATAATTAACTAGGTTAATATTCCTAGTCACTTAGTGGGTTTGGGAAGTCATAACCCGTTTTATTTTAAGTCCCGTTAACTCGAGCGTTCTATATACTTTGTTTTCTCAAAGTATTTATACTACTTTTTAATTAACATCAAGTTCATTTATTTAAATCCTAATATTTACCGGGTTAATTTTTACCACTAACGGTATTTTACCCGTCTTTACTATTAACGTGATTTGATTACCAAACCCGTTTTTGGGGTGTTACATTACCCAAACAAGAAACCCTATACTGGTCCTCACCCTCAATGCAACACCTGCCGCTATCACCATCAACCCATGGTACCCTTACGACTGTGTGTCAATTGCGGACGATGTGGTCATTTGAGTAACACTTATCGTACCCCTCAAAACCAAGCTCCTCCTCTTGCCCAAATCATGATCCAAACCTATAAACAACCAAATTACCCCAGGGTACTATATTAGAGTCTGCTTCTGTTGTGGAGACCCTATGCATTTCATAAACACGTGCCCTAGGCTGGTGAACGTCATTAATGCTCAAGCTTAAGCAAACCCAGTTAACCAGGCAAACTAGGCAAACCCAACACCCCCACCAGCAAGAGGTAGAGCCTACAACATCAATGCAAACCCTGCCGAAGTCAACAACAACGGTGCGAACGAGCAACCCAACTAGCCTCTTTCTACCACGAAGACTCAAGGCTCTGCTCCAGTTGTTTATTTCCATTCTAAGCTTTTATAAATTCCATTGCTTGTTTTGACTATTCAATTTACCATTGTTTTGTAACGTTTCAAGTTAACATTTTTTCATATTACTTCCATAGTTGCAACTAATTTTATGCTACGCCAGCTGTTTTCATTTCATTTCATATCATGTCATTTTACATTGACTAAATTTCATGTCATTACACGTCATCATACATCACGATGGACCTCGTCTCATAACTTAGGGAAGGTGGGTAACGTCTCATTTTTTTCATAGGCTGACCACTTCCTTTTAACACAAGATAGAGGTACCGTCATCATTTAGTCTTGCTTTCTTCGGATTCGAGACTTAAGCATTGGTTGTTGTGTTTGGTTATGTTTGATAGAATTTAGGAGGGGTCACATAGAACTAATCATGACTTGATAACAAGGCCAATGAAAATTTGACAAGGACATGGTGAATACGCCACTAGTACTCCCTGTATATAAGTGTTCTTGTCAAAAGATCAAAAGCATTGTTAGATTTTCATGAGAAGTTTTGTGTAAGTAATGTAAATCTCAGTTTGGATAACGATGTGCTTGATGATTTCGTTTTGTGATTTCATATGTAACTATATCATCTTGACGCTTCGATTTTTCTCACAATCCCTTGTCATGATGCAAATTCCAATTAGACATCATGATTATAACTCAGTAGTAAACCTTTGTCATGATACAATCCATCTCCGTGCTACGACGCGTTTCACTTCTACACTTATGGCAACAAAGAACGATTCCTCTACCAAGAACGTTACCGCCACAATCGAACCTAAACCCTACTTTGATTCTATTCTAATGTAAACTCCTAGAGTATATGCTAAAATAGTTACCGATTACGGTTTCCTCTTAATTTCGGCACGAAATTCCTAAAAGGGGGGACTGTAACATCCGTCAAAATGGGCTCCCAAAATCCGACCCGTTTTGAAAATCTGAATCCTAACCTTTGAAACCTCGGACTTTTTCGCGAATTTAAATAACCGTTGGGAGATTTTTATTTATTTATTTGGCTAATTAATTAATTAATTCGTTTAATATACAATTATATATATATACAGGTAGAGGGTCCTGTAAAAAGTGCTCAAAGTGTGAGAAGTGTATTATAACACTATATATAATACTATATAACACCATATAAACACCGTATAACAATATGTAACACCATATAATACCATATAACACTTTGTAACACTATATATCATTATATAACAAATATAACACTATAGGTTGTCTGATAGCATGTCTATGATAGATGTATAGTGTTATATTTGTTATATAATGATATATAGTGTTACATAGTGTTATATGGTATTATATGGTGTTACATATTGTTATACGGTGTTTATATAGTATTATATATAGTGTTATAATATACTTCTCACACTTTAGGCCCTTTTTACACTATCCTTACCCTATACTTATATATATATATATATGGAGAAGATCATGAGAAAACTAGATATAAATGAGAAAACTAGAAAACTAACTAAAAACCACTAAAAAGGAGGGGGAGACTTTTAATGAAGGAGGGGGGGGGGGGGGACTTTTAATGAAGGAGGGGTAAAATTGGAAAAAAATATATAACTTTTCAAACATTTCCCATTTCTCCATACGTTATCATTTTAAAACAAAAATGACACCATAAGATCACAAATTTTTGTATCTTTCATTCAAGTACATTTGAGCAAATTTTTTATGACATAAAAAAAGATTTATGGTGTCGTCTTGTTTTCAATACTATTATTATAGTAGTGCACATGTGCAATATAACATGTGCTACAATTGCATTACATGCTTAAAATTAGCTTTTTGAGTCTAGTTTAGCTTTTAGGAGTTTTTTTGGAGGTTTAGGATTAGGATTAGGTTTTTGGGTGTGGGGGGGAGGGGGGTTTAGGTTTTTGGGGGGTGGTTTAGGTTTTTTTCGGGTTTATGTTTAGGGTTTAGTTTTAGGTTTTCGGGAGGGTGGGGGTGGGGG
Organism: Helianthus tuberosus; assembly: GCA_030545235.1. Taxonomy (NCBI): domain Eukaryota; kingdom Viridiplantae; phylum Streptophyta; class Magnoliopsida; order Asterales; family Asteraceae; genus Helianthus; species Helianthus tuberosus. The sequence continues at coordinate 174,540,503 of CM060425.1, read as the reverse complement.
GGGTTAGGTTTTTGGGGGGTAGGGGGTTAGGCTTTTGGTGGGAGATTGAATTTAGGTTTTTGGGGGGTGGGGTGGGGGGTTTAGGTTTTTGGGGGGTGTCGGTGGGGGGTGGGTTAAGTGGTTTAAGCTTTATGTATTAGTGCACATGTGCAGTACAACCAAAAAAAAAAAATTTTTTTTTGAAAATTTTTTTCCATACATAAAAAGTAGCGATTTTTCTATAAAAGATTGTAAAAAAAAATTTGGTATGTTTTTAGGTTTTTTTAAGCCTTTTTTGGTTAGTTTTTTTTTGTTTTCTCATTTAAACTAGTTTTCTCATGATCCATCCCCTATATATATATAGTGTGAGGTTCATTGGGGAACACTAAAAAGTGGGGAACAGTGGGGAACCTCCTCAAACGAACTCCGATTGGACTCATTCCAGCGGCGTTGGAACCGTCTCGTCGAACCCTAACTAGGATCTTTTAACCCTAAATCATAACCCCTAAACCCTAAATATATTAGGGTTTGGCTTTTAGGGTTTAGCTTTAGGGTTTTGAGTTTAGCTTTAGGGTTTAGGGTTTAGCTTTAGGGTTTAGCTTTAGGTTTAGCCTTTAGGGTTTAGCTTTTAGGGTTTATAGTTTAGATTTTACGGTTTAGCTTAGGTTTTAGCCTTATTTTTTAGCTTTAAGGTTTAGAGTTTAGGAGTTAGGGTTTAGGGTTAAGAGATCTTAGTTAGGGTTCGACGAGCCGGTTCCAATGCCGCTGGAATGAGTCCAATCGGAGTTCATTTGAGCCGGTTCCCCGCTGTTCCCCATTTTTTTAGTGTTCCCCAATGAACCTTCCCCTATATATATATATATATATATATATATATATATAATCTAGTTAGTTTTAAAGTGGGTCGTAGTAATTTAAGTTATAACTAGGTTAACCCAGTTAGTATATTGTAAATTCTGACAACATAAAATTCTAAAAAAAGAAACAGAACTGGTGCACCGCGGGACTCGAACCTGCGTCTCACTGGTGAATAAACAAGCAGCCAAACCACTCCATCACTGCCTTCATTTGATCCTTATTTGCCTCATTTTAAATAATACATCTTACAGCAGTTCAAAATAAAATCTCAATTTGCCTCTCAAACATTTACAACAAGCACATCACCATGTTTCCTTTTTTTTTTCTCGTGATTTAGGTTACCTTGATTGCAAATCAACGAACCTGGACGTGAATTCCAACCTCATACAAACACGTGTCATCCACAGCTGTATGGAAATCCCGCATTCTTTTTTTCCCGGAAACTTATAGAATTTCTAAACAAAGAACTTCTAAGGATTATAACCCAATATATCAAATATACAAACGGTTCAACACCATCACACCACAAGCAAATCTTTTGGAACTCCTTGCACCCTCGCCGGAAAGTCCTAGTTTTGCAGGAGAGCTCATATTGACGCTGGAGTTTGCATCGAGATTCAAGCCTTCACTGTTTCGGTATCTTTTTTTAAGTTATGCAAAATGGAACAATAATAGATGAATAACAAAAACAAACAATATCAGAATTTGCGGGTTTTGTTTTGTTTTACTGTTTCGTTTGTCGTTGATTTTAAAAGGAAGAAGTCGACATCGCTGTTAGCGTATAAATGAAATAAAATCCAAAAGAAAACGAAGTTGGCATCTTGGCCTAGTGGTTGTTGATGCTGTTTCAATACCCCAAAGGGGCGTGGGTTCGAGTCCCGGCCCCCACGAATTCGCTGCATTCTTTTTGTCCTTTTAATAAAACTAATACATGAAACCTTCCTGTTACTATATAAGAATGATTAAAATCAGGTCTATAACTGGGTTAGACACGTAGCCCAGTCGAAGGGTTGCGTGCACGTAAACATGAGGTCATGGGTTTGATCCGGGCAGGAGCTTGTTTGGACTGGTTTTGGGCCAACTAATCGGCTTTCATTTTTTTCCCTTTTGGCAGGAACTTTTGGCAGTTTTTTTAGGTATTAAATTTTTAAAATTCAGTTTTTTCCCTTTTAAAACCTTGTTAATTAACAGCTTTATTTTCTTCTATTTTCCCTTTTTTTATTATTATAAACCCTCAAATCAACTAATCGGCTTTCATTTTTTTCTTTAATGCATAAAACTCCTAAATTATTTCTTTTTAACTTACATAATTATCACTTATCTTTTTATTTTTCGTAATTCATCCTTTTTATAAAAACCTCTAAATTCATTAATAACCTAAATAACTAACAAGTTATTTTAATCCTTTTATAACATGAAATGTTAATATGAGATGAATTTTAACATCTAAGTAATTAACTTTTAAACCATAAATATTAGGAATCGTATTTAACCTACAAATAATAACGATATCGTTGTGTGATATTTTAAAAAATAGGGTAACCTTTTCATTCGTTTAGAAATCCTTATTTTAATCGTGCGTTATTTTTCAAGGAATCGCCAACGCAACCACTGTGAGTGAATCTTACAACTCTCATTTTTTTTATATTTCTACTCGTTGTTTGGGTGTATCATGTGTCGTTTTATATTGTTATTCTTTTTATCAATTTCGTGCCATTACCCACTTGTGAAGTATGTGTGTTATGTGTTATTGTTTGTTGTTTATCATTTGGTGCATTTCATTCATATTCGATATCACATCATCATAGGCTCGTCGGTTCCCCATTACCTATGAGCGGAACTTGACCTTGCCAACCATACGAGGTCAGCTCCATTTGATTGAGCTTAGACCTTGCAGCGCACCATAATACCGTGCAACATACATATATTCATCAGCACACCATAATACCGTGCAACATGTATACATTCTTTGAATCATTACAGTTGGTTTGTTTATTGTTTGAGATTGTGTTATGAGTTTTGATACATGACATACAACATATTTACTTATATTGGTTATCACACGTCTTCTCAATAAACAAAATTTAAGTGTATTATTTTTCTCATAACAATATGGTTCACTCACCAACCTTTGTTGACCCCAAAACCATTTTTACACATGATATAGGTAAACAAGTATGAAAAGAAGATTGGAAATAGGATGGGCCTTAGTTAACAAGAAACGGATTAACGTAGTTAATTGTTATGTACAATGTTTCATATGTTTTATTGTTTTAGATGGATTATCTGTTTTGTGAAAACATTTGTTATGGATAAATGATTATCTAAAACACGTAATAGCAAGTCTTAATGTAAGACCCTTGTCATTAATTAATGATTTTCTCACTATAATCAACGATTAAATGCATATTCATACTTACACATTCATATAAAAATGTGGGTTTATTAAAAACTTTTACAAAGGTTATTTGTACAGTGTAATATAAACAAATTCGTCAATTAAAAACGACGATGTAACAACGTGCAAAAGCTTGTATATTGAAAGTGTTCGGTTCCTCTTCGAGCTTGATCTTCATCCGGACACACTTGGCAATCACCTATGGTCAAAACCACATAAGTAGTTAGTTTTGACATCTCAAATTTAGTTAAATATAAGCTCTATTTCTCAAAGAATAAAAAAAATCAACAATTCTGCAATTTGGGGGCTCTCGCGCCCCGCGACAGCTTTGAAGCCATCCTACGCGGGTCGTGACCCTCGTCGCGTCGCGCGACTGCTTTTTGACTCAACCGTCGCGTAGCGCGGCGGCATGTTTTTGGCAGAAGGTTTTGTTAGCTGGTGCTGCAGATTTGCCCAGCAACAATATTTTCCATTTATCAACTTTAAACTAACATAACTTTCGACTCGAACGTCCGTTTTTGCCGATTCTTTTTCCTATGCGTCCGTGATTCGATTACCGACGCATCTATGATGTACATTGTATTAAAGATGGAACGCACGTTCCGTAAATTTACCATTTCATGATGTAATATTTTGACCCATATAAGTTTTTGCGCAAATCAACTTATTAACAAGTTTTAAGACTACTAGGCGTATTTACCCCAACACCCGGGGTTCACAATCACTTGCGTTTCATTACCAAATTCCTAGGTTTCACGCTCTTGTGATCATCTTACATCAACTGGAATTCAAAGCACTATTTTACTACTATTAACAAAATATTCGACCCGTTTGGCTCATTTACGGAATCCTTCGTTTCTATGACTACCAAACACTTTCTAGTCTATTTACGACTCATTAACTCAATTAGTGAACAATGTCACTTCGAATAATATCAACCTTTAACTAGAACTCAATTATGAACAATTAACATATCTACTTTACATATTGTAACATAACAAGTTACATATATCTAAAAGTTACATAATCATAATACTAGAATCTAAACGACCTCCATGGGTCATTTGCCTGACTTACCAATCATGGGTGTTTTGGTCATTTTTAGTCCCTCATTTACGACGAAGGACTCTCGCTAATTATTTGACCCAAATTTGCATGTTTAACTAGCAACTTAACTATGAGTACCTGGCTCGGGTCATAGGATTGACCCGTTTACATACCTTTCGCTGTTAATTTCTAATCTATAGCAACGCGAACCATGTGTTAAATTTCTGCGATTATAAATTCAACACGCGATCATAAGATATTATTGTCAAATGGTGTTAAAAACACCATTTGACCCGTTTAGTCAAAATGACCAATTATAATTATGAGATGGTATTTAATTACCATTTCATCCCTTTAACCTATTCCGATTTACTCTTTGAATTTATCTTGTTTAAAAGTTGTTTCTTGCTTTGTTTGACCCATTTTGACTTACGCCAAATGGTGTCTTTTCAAATCCTTTTTATTTATCCGTTAACCCATGTCCCGGTTACCATTTTACCGTTTTTACCCTTTTTATCATAATTTATGGTTTCTTGCCATTCTCACTTTTTCTGACTTGCATTATAAGTATTTGGTAGTAAGAATAAAAAGGCGTAAGCTTAACTTACCCCGCATCCAAACTATGCTTCTCTTTTCCTTCTTAATTCGTTTGACCCGCTTTCTTCTCCAAGCTTCCACCTAGCTTGTTAAGCGCCAAACTATTATCCAAGGTTCACAAGGTGGTTAGATTAACCATAATTTAATATGATTTTCCACCTTACACATTTCTTATCATTAGCATTCATCCGAACACCTAATATAATCACGTTTTACACACAACCAAGTAGACATTTCATATCACTGAAAATAGGCTGTTTTCAGTGACCTGTTTAACCTGTTTACAAGTCTTCAAAAATTATGATTCTTTTATGTGACGTATCTCTCGGAGGGTTAGGCCTTGTGTTAAAATTTCAAGATCTAACTCTTTACCAAAAATTCGTAAAAATTCATTTACTAAGCTGCAATCAGATTCGTCACTTCTGACTGCAGCTTACGAAAATTTTCATTTAAAATTCCTCGTTTATCCGATTGATGAAATTCCACTTGGAGGTTTTTCGAATTACCTGAAGTTACCTACAGTAAAAATTTGAGATCATAAATCAATTCTTAAATTGAGTTATAACATTCGTAATGGGCTGCAAATTCTGCTAGAAAACGTAGCCTGAATCTTCGATACCGAAAAATTCATAAAACATTCAATTTTCGTAAAAAAAATGCAATTCCAGTGGGGTTTTAAAGATATTTCCTGGAATTACATTTTAGAATCAAGAAACACATGTTTTGGTCAGGTTTTGTCCACGTTACAGCCAATACAAATCGGCTGTAAATTCTGATCAGAAGCTGTTTGAATTCAGCTTTCAATTAAAACATGTTTATGACATTATAACACTATTTTTAGCAATTAAAAACCCTAAAAAACATCACATACACGAATTTAATCAAAACTCACTTATCACTTTCAATGGTGATCATGAATTCACAAGAATTAGACCTAATTTCATCATATGCTTGTCTAGGGTTTACTCCTAGACACTACAATGTTCCTATTTCATCATATAACGAACATGCAACCATCTAATTCGAATTTTCTAAGTTTGCTCAGAAATTTAACTAGAGATTTCTCATGAAATTTACATACCTCGAGACTCCTTTCTCAGTGGAGATCACTAATTCGTACTTGGATTTCGATTTAGACTTGATTTGGACCTTCAATTTGAGAGATTTAGCATGAACTAGGGTTGGGGGTTCCCCTTTGGTAATCCTCTGCTTCAATCGACCAGACACACATACTCTTGTGTGTGTTTAGTGGGTTTTTATTTGTTTTAATTAAATCAAGTTTCAAGTTTAACAAGTTTGGCCCCTCCATTTTCCTTAGTTCATAATTTAAGTGTTTTAACCCACTCATAAGTCACTATCTAACTAGGTTAGAATTATTCCTAGTCAACTTAGTAGGTTCGATTAGTTAAAAACCCGTTTTATTTTAAATCTCGTTAACTCGGGCTCCTTATAAACTTTTGTCTTCTCAAGTCGTTTGCTCTCTTTTTATTTATTATTAGGCTTATTTATTTGGATCCTAATAATTTCCGGGTTAATATTTTCTTCTAACGGTATTCTACCCGCTCTTTAGTATTAACGGGGTTTAATTACCAAACCTGTTTTCGGGGTGTTACTAGTCTACCCCCCCCCCCCTTAAAGAGGTTTCGTCCCCGAAACCTTTCTCACGTAATTTATTGGTTCAGATTATCTAAACCTTAGTTTCGGTGATCTCTTGAGCATTGCTTGCTTATAATAAGCTTACCAAAAAGTGTGGTAATGTGTTTTGGCCTTTAAGCTTATGCGCATTTTGGGTATAAGGCCTCGTGGGCCGTTACTTTCAACTGGTATCTTTTTATCTTTATCAATTGTTTATTTTGGCGGTTAGACTTGTTAGTCACCGATTACCTTATACCCCATCGCTCGGGTATATTCACCTTGCCTTCCCGAGGCTTATCTAAGTTTATGATCTCTTATCCTGTGACTCACGTTACAACGTGGTCACATTCTATATTACTTTTTCTTGAGCGTGAACGTGTCATGACACGTTTAAGTTTATCTCGGCTTTCCATTACCGTAAATCTTTCTCTCGAATGTATCGCCTTGCACCTGTCAGTGTCAAGATCTTTATTTGTGACAGCCCTCATAATTACATGTATCCGTACGATTTATTAATGATTATTAAAGTGCTTGATGACTGTGCTGAATTACTTAACTGCTTTCTGATTACTGTGTCATACTTACATGTGCTTTTTAACATACTACTCTTGTGCAGAAAATTGACTAAATAGTCATGTATGCCTTCCTAAGTGTTGGGAATTAAAAGCGTTACAAAAAGAAACATAAAAGAAACTAAACGGTATAACTTAGCATTTTAACGGAACGATATCTAACCGAACAACCGGACATTACCCGGAACACTAAAATATTGTTGAAAACATTGTTTCACTTTTTCTGAGCTAGTTATGGTTCCCGAGCACACTAACACCCTACATAAAGCATAAAACACTTAAACACTAGACATAGCATCCAACTTCCACTAATTAACTAATTACCCATCCAATATTACACTTAACCCCCCCCCCCTCCCCTGGCTGATTTTCGGTTCATTAAGGGCCCCACATCAAGATCATTTCAAATCTTCCCAAATCTCATCCTAATCCTTCTTAGATCTTCTCTTGGGACTTGGTAGATCTTGGTTGTACTTTGGGGAGCATAAGAACCATTGGGTATTAGGACCTTGATTATATGTACACTAGTTCACCATCTTCAACATCACTCCAACTCTCCTCTCTCCCTCTACAAAGCTTCGGACGAAACCCCCCTTCCACCACCACCATATTTTGTTGCAAGATCATTCAATCCAAGCTTCATACATGGTGCACAAGGGTGATTTAGGAGGTGTGGAACTCACGGAACTTGAAGGACATCTCTAGTGTGCTTTTATCCATCACATTTTCACTAGTGTTCTTCCCTAGCTTTAAGCTAGTTGTAAGCTCCTTGTTAATCTTTATTTACTTCATGTTTTTAGTGGTTAATAGATATGTCTTGATGAAATCATATGAACACTAAAAGATCATGAACTTAAAGCTTGAACATAATGATGAACCAGGATGAAATAATGCTAGTATGATGTTGTTATGTTGATGATGGTACTTGATATGATAAATCTGAGTTAAATAAACTATAATCTGCTGCAAATGATGTTAAATGTCATTGTTGATCACTAAACATTTTAACAGAACAAATAGAACTTGCGTTAGAGCGCTATAAGCTGAAAACAGCTTCTGTCCAAACATTTACAGCCAACTTCAGTTGGATATAAACAGGTCAATATTTATCGAAAAACTGATTTTCTTAAGTCTATAACGTGTTATTTCGAAATACGGTTCTAATGGCACTGGAATCATAATTTTTGGACTTCGTTTGCTATTTTTAAAGGGTCATTTTTCACAGCAGCGAAAGCTGCGTTTTTACAGCAGAAAATGTGTGTTATGTTTTTCGTCATAACTTGAAATCTGTGTAGAATTAGATCATGAAATTTGTACTGTAGATGACCACCGATGTCATTGTAATGCTCCAACTGAAATTTCATCAATCGGACTTATGATGAATTTTAAATAAATTATTCCGTGGACTGCAGTCAGAAAGTGATGAATCTGATGTCCGGTAAATGATTTTTTATAAAATATTGGTAATGAATTGGATCCCGATATTTTTATACAGTAATATTTGGATTGTTTAAAACATTCTGTAAAAGTTTGGGAATTTTTGGAGCGAGTTAACTATTTTATTAAAATTCCCGAAAACAGCCCAGTTTTGAATGTTAAAGCTGAAACGACATAAGTAGCGATTTGCGTGTCTAAATTTCGGATAAGTTATCTGAGAATGATCTAACATGTTATATGTCAATGAATGTGTTATGTGCAATATCGTATTGTTTGCTTTTGAATGGGTATAGATGGGATGTTTATATGGGCGTGAAATGTTAAGGTGAGTGCGTGCTATGTGATAGAAGTAATGAGTAGATAAACCGTACGTAGGATACATGTTATGCATGCACGAAAAACTGATTGTTATCTGTACCTTATTAGAACGTGCTTGAATTCTGATTATTAGAGTAACTAATCTAACCGAGCAAACCAAGGTGAGTTCACACACTCTTAAGGCATGGGATTCCCGATGGGTTGGGAATGGGATTAAATAACTATGATGGAACTTGTACTTTCACCACTACTAGACTACTTACCACCGTCCTCGGATTGGGAAGAACACCAGCGCTAAACCTACGTATTCTTATACGTACCTCTGTCCTCGGATTGGGAAGGACGCCAGTGCTAAATCTACGTATTCTTATACGTACCTCTGTCCTCGGATTGGGAAGGGCACCTGCGCTAAACTTACGTATTCAATACGTACCTCTGTCCTCGGATTGGGAAGGGCACCTATATATATACATCTAGTCTAGTGGTATACAACGTGGGGTAGCCCCCACCGTTTATGGTTTGGAAAATAAGGAAAGTTGATTTAACCTGTAGTTGCAAACAAACTCATAGTTCTTGAAAACTACTTTAAAACGAACACCTACTGTGAACTCGCTCAACTTTGTTGTTGACTCGTTGTTACATGCCTTGCAGGTCGTTAGATACTTAAGGAGCTTGCGCGAGGAGGAGGTCGTTGTGGGATATGGACTGTTATGTCCCGTTCTAAACATTTAAACTTCATGAACTTATTGAACTTATGTTTTGGTTCCACGTCTTATGCTTCCGCTGTTTAATTTAAACTTGGTTAACTAGTTTTGAAACACCAATTATATCGCGTGGTTGGTTTTATCTATTTTAAATACATTGTTCAATATGATTGGTGGCTGGATCCTGGCCAGTCACGCCTCTATGCGGTGATACTCCGCTTGTGGATTTTGGGGGTGTGACATTATTCTTTGATACTAATCATTTTCCGAATTCATCTCATAATATTCATATTTGTTAAAGCGTTGTTTCTTACTAATACTAAATTTTAGTTTAACACTTTTCTCTTTGACTATGTCAATTACTCATGTCAAGGAAATTGACAACCCACAATTTATTCTTTTTCCGTTCTCGTTTTAGACGGGGAATCATAATCAGTTCCCACGTTTTACGCTATTGACCCGTAGGTTCTTTCACTTAGTCTCATAGACTATTTCTTTATATTTTCACCTTTTTACCTTATTAAGGTGAGACCCCAATAATTTGTTTCTTTCTATTTGGGACCCGAATGTCTTTTTGGTCCCGTAGACCTTAGCCTCATTTATAATCTCGTAGGTTATGATAATCCCGTAGATCATCTTTTATTCAAGTCTTTATTCAAAGGTATATACATTTATATATGTATATGGCGTTAAGGCACCCCTTTTTATGTTCAAAACCATTTATTTTCGCCTTGGTATTTCCTTTGACCTTGACCGTAGTCTAAGGCTACATTTGTTTTCTTTCGGACAAATTTTCCGACTTTATGACTTTTCACGTCATTTATGCGTCAGTTCATCTTATGCTCACTATTATCTAGTTTACATATATTCGTATTTGATTATGTCCCATTATCGGGCTCATTATTCTTTTGCATTTAACGCTACCGTTATCCAACTTGCGCTTACTCATGCCATCCGACATTATATTATATTCAACCCGTTTGACTTATTCATGTGAAATTTTATCATTTATGGATGTCAAACTTCATTCTTTGTTCGACCCGTTCAACTTTAAAATAGTTGAACATAATTTATCAAAATTTCTTTTTACATCATCTTGTCGTCTTTTAGTCTTGACTCAAAACCAGAGTCTTTTTACTTTCCATCCGAGTTCCCGTTTCTCGGTCTACGCATGTGTTTAAATCCTTACCCATCAACCGGGTGTTTTACCGAAGTCGTTATTGCAACCCTTCCGGTATGCATTAAGACTTCGCTTCACTTTTATATTCCGACTTTGTCCTCAAGTTTGACATTTTACAAAAACGGCTTGTTAAGAGACATTTTTGCATTCTCCGGGTTCGAATGTAAGTACACCCCCTCCCAATGCATATCTTAATAATTTTACATATTTGCATTTTCCGGGTTCGAGTGTAAGTACACCCCCTCCCAATGCATATCTAAATCATTTTACATGTTTGCATTCTCCGGGTTCGAGTGTAAATACACCCCCTCTCAATGCATATCTTAATCATTTTACATGTTTTGCATTCTCCAGGTTCGAGTGTAAGTACACCCTTTCCCAATGCATATCTTAATCATTTTACATGTTTTGCATTCTCCGGGTTCGAGTGTAAGTACACCCCCTCCCAATGCATATCTTAATCATTTTACATTAATCTTTGTCCCTTCACTCGGGCTCATTATCCTAATGTAATACGCTTCCGTCACCCGGCTGTGCGTTTACATTATTATCAAATATTTTGCTCATTTGATTCATTTGGGTACTTTTTAATTTGTCCCACTCACCCCGTCCTTACTACATCGGATGTAAGTAATGCCTCTATTTTCTTCTCTTGGAAACAATATCCCGGATAGGTTTTCTATTCGGGTTTTTCCAAGTTTCTAATCTGCATATGCAACTTTCAATCTCTACGTATTTGTTGCATATTACTATTTACGTAATAATTTAAAATTCGCACCTGTAAATGCTTACCCTAACGGGCTTTCTATGTCGTTAACCTTGTTCGTGATCGTCACGCGATTTAGGTCCTTGATGAGTATGCTCTGCTTGTCATACCTCGGACCGTTTCACCGTCATATCCGCAATTTGTTAAACTCTCGCTATCCTCAGGTGCGAGTGTCCTTCAATTAAAACATTTACAAGAATTAGTAACATCAACTTCAATAATCTCCCGTATTATAATACAAGGCTTTTCTACTACACGCGTCAACGCGCACAATCTCGTCAACTATATTTATCATTTAATTGAGGTAACGTGTATCACACGATAGCCCTATGTGTTGTTTACAACACTTTAGCATGCTAACTATTAACATACATGTACTTTCTATGTCGTTAACCTTGAGCTCTGATTACCAACTTGTAAGACCCTTGTCATTAATTAATGATTTTCTCATTATAATCAACGATTAAATGCATATTCATACTTACACATTCATATAAAAATGTGGGTTTATTAAAAACTTTTACAAAGGTTATTTGTACAGTGTAATATAAACAAATTCGTCAATTAAAAACGACGATGTAACAACGTGCAGAAGCTTGTATATTGAAAGTGTTCGGTTCCTCTTCGAGCTTGATCTTCATCCGGGCACATTTGGCAATCACCTATGGTCAAAACCACGTAAGTAGTTAGTTTTGACTTCTCAAATTTAGTTAAATATAAGCTCTATTTCTCAAAGAATAAAAAAATCAACAATTCTGCAATATGGGGGTTCTCGCGCCCCGCGACAGCTTTGAAGCCATCCTACGCGGGTCGCAACCCTCGTCGCGTCGCGCGACTGCTTTTTGACTCAACCGTCGCGTAGCGCGGCGGCATGTTTTCGGCATAAGGTTTTGTTAGCTGGTGCTGCAGATTTGCCCAGCAACAATATTTTCAATTTATCAACTTTAAACTAACATAACTTTCGACTCGAACGTCCGTTTTTGCCGATTCTTTTTCCTATGCATCCGTGATTCAATTACCGACGCATCTATGATGTACATTGTATTAAAGATGGAACGCACGTTCCATAAATTTACCATTCCATGATGTAATATTTTGACCCATATAAGTTTTTGCGCAAATCAACTTATTAACAAGTTTTAAGACAACTAGGCGTATTTACCCCAACACCCGGGGTTCACAATCACTTGCGTTTCATTACCAAATTCCTAGGTTTCACGCTCTTGTGATCGTCTTACATCAACTGGAATTCAAAGCACTATTTTACTACTATTAACAAATTATTCGATCCGTTTGGCTCATTTACGGAATCCTCCGTTTCTATAACTACCAAACACTTTCTAGTCTATTTACGACTCATTAATTCAATTAGTGAACAATGTCACTTCGAATAATATCAACCTTTAACTAGAACTCAATTATGAACAATTAACATATCTACTTTACATATTGTAACATAACAAGTTACATATATCTAAAAGTTACATAATCATAATACTAGAATCTAAACGACCTCCATGGGTCATTTGCCTGACTTACCAATCATGGGTGTTTTGGCATTTTTAGTCCCTCATTTACGACGAAGGACTCTCGCTAATTATTTGACCCAAATTTGCATGTTTAACTAGCAACTTAACTATGAGTACCTGGCTCGGGTCATAGGATTGACCCGTTTACATACCTTTCGCTGTTAATTTCTAATCTATAGCAACGCGAACCATGTGTTAAATTTCTGCGATTACAAAACTCAACACGCGATCATAAGATATTATTGTCAAATGGTGTTAAAAACACCATTTGACCCGTTTAGTCAAAATGACCAATTATAATTATGAGATGGTATTTAATTACCATTTCATCCCTTTAACCTATTCTAATTTACTCTTTGAATTTATCTTGTTTAAAAGTCGTTTCTTGCTTTGTTTGACCCATTTTGACATACGCCAAATGGTGTCCTTTCAAATCCTTTTTATTTATCCGTTAACCCATGTCCCGGTTACCATTTTACCGTTTTTACCCTTTTTACCATAATTTATGGTTTCTTGCCATTCTCACTTATTCTGACTTGCATTATAAGTATTTGGTAGTAAGAATAAAAAGGCGTAAGCTTAACTTACCCCGCATCCAAACTATGCTTCTCTTTTCCTTCTTAATTCGTTTGACCCGCTTTCTTCTCCAAGCTTCCACCTAGCTTGTTAAGCGCCAAACTATTATCGAAGGTTCACAAGGTGGTTAGATTAACCATAATTTAATATGATTTTCCACCTTACACATTTCTTATCATTAGCATTCATCCGAACACCTAATATAATCACGTTTTACACACAACCAAGTAGACATTTCATATCACTGAAAATAGGCTGTTTTCAGTGACCTGTTTAACCTGTTTACAAGTCTTCAAAAATTATGATTCTTTTATGTGACGTATCTCTCGGAGGGTTAGGCCTTATGTTAAAATTTCAAGATCTAACTCTTTACCAAAAAATTCATAAAATTCATTTACTAAGCTGCAATCAGATTCGTCACTTCTGACTGCAGCTTACGAAAAATTTCATTTAAAATTCCTCGTTTATCCGATTGATGAAATTCCACTTGGAGGTTTTTGGAATTACCTGAAGTTACCTACAGTAAAAATTTGAGATCATAAATCAATTCTTAAATTGATTTATAACATTCGTAATGGGCTGCAAATTCTGCCAGAAAACGTAGCCTGAATCTTCAATACCGAAAAATTCATAAAACATTCAATTTTCGTAAAAAAAATGCAATTCCAGTGGGGTTTTAAAGATATTTCCTGGAGTTACATTTTAGAATCAAGAAACACATGTTTTGGTCAGGTTTTGTCCACGTTACAACCAATACAAGTCGGCTGTAAATTCTGATCAGAAGCTGTTTGAATTCAGCTTTCAATTAAAACATGTTTATGACATTATAACACTATTTTTAGCAATCAAAAACCCTAACAAACATCTCATACACGAATTTAATCAAAACTCACTTATCACTTTCAATGGTGATCATGAATTCACAAGAATTAGACCTAATTTCATCATATGCTTGCCTAGGGTTTACTCCTAGACACTACAATGTTCCTATTTCATCATATAACGAACATGCAACCATCTAATTCGAATTTTCTAAGTTTGCTCAGAAATTTAACTAGAGATTTCTCATGAAATTTACATACCTCGAGACTCCTTTCTCAGTGGAGATCACTAATTCGTACTTGGATTTCGATTTAGACTTGATTTGGACCTTCAATTTGAGAGATTTAGCATGAACTAGGGTTGGGGGTTCCCCTTTGGTCATCCTCTGCTTCAATCGACCAGACACACACACTCTTGTGTGTGTTTGGTGGGTTTTTATTTGTTTTAATTAAATCAAGTTTCAAGTTTAACAAGTTTGGCCCCTTCATTTTCCTTAGTTCATAATTTAAGTGTTTTAACCCACTCATAAGTCACTATCTAACTAGGTTAGAATTATTCCTAGTCAACTTAGTAGGTTCGATTAGTTAAAAACCCATTTTATTTTAAATCTCGTTAACTCGGGCTCCTTATAAACTTTTGTCTTCTCAAGTCGTTTGCTCTCTTTTTATTTATTATTAGGCTTATTTATTTGGATCCTAATAATTTCCGGGTTAATCTTTTCTTCTAACGGTATTCTACCCACTCTTTAGTATTAACGGGGTTTAATTACCAAACCCGTTTTCGGGGTGTTACAAGTCTACCCTCCTTAAAGAGGTTTCGCCCCGAAACCTTTCTCATGTACTTTATTGGTTCAGATTATCTAAACCTTAGTTTCGGTGATCTCTTGAGCATTGCTTGCCTATAATAAGCTTACCAAAAAGTGTGGTAATGTGTTTTGGCCTTTAAGCTTATGCACATTTCTGGTATAAGGCCTCGTGGGCCGTTACTTTCAACTGGTATCTTTTTATCTTTATCAATTGTTTATTTTGGCGGTTGGACTTGTTAGTCACCGATTACCTTATACCCCATCGCTCGGGTATATTCACCTTGCCTTCCCGAGGCTTTTCTAAGTTTATGATCTCTTATCCTGTGACTCACGTTACAACGTGGTCACATTCTATATTACTTTTTCTTGAGCGTGAACGTCATGACACGTTTAAGTTTATCTCAACTTTCCATTACCGTAAATCTTTCTCTCGAATGTATCGCCTTGCACCTGTCAGTGTCAAGATCTTTATTTGTGACAGCCCTCATAATTACATGTATCCGTACGATTTATTAATGATTATTAAAGTGCTTGATGACTGTGCTGAATTACTTAACTGCTTTCTGATTACTGTGTCATACTTACATGTGCTTTTTAACATACTAGTCTTGTGCAGAAAATTGACTAAATAGTCATGTATGCCTTCCTAAGTGTTGGGAATTAAAAGCGTTACAAAAAGAAACATAAAAGAAACTAAACGGTATAACTTAGCATTTTAACGGAACGATATCTAACCGAACAACCGGACATTACCCGGAACACTAAAATATTGTTGAAAACATTGTTTCACTTTTTCTGAGCTAGTTATGGTTCCCGAGCACACTAACACCCTACATAAAGCATAAAACACTTAAACACTAGACATAGCATCCAACTTCCACTAATTAACTAATTACCCATCCAATATTACACTTAACCCCCCCCCCCCCTTGGCTGATTTTCGGTTCATTAAGGGCCCCACATCAAGATCATTTCAAATCTTCCCAAATCTCATCCTAATCCTTCTTAGATCTTCTCTTGGGACTTGGTAGATCTTGGTTGTACTTTGGGGAGCATAAGAACCATTGGGTATTAGGACCTTGATTATATGTACACTAGTTCACCATCTTCAACATCACTCCAACTCTCCTCTCTCCCTCTACAAAGCTTCGGACGAAACCCCCCTTCCACCACCACCAAATTTTGTTGCAAGATCATTCAATCCAAGCTTCATACAAGGTGCACAAGGGTGATTTAGGAGGTGTGGAACTCACGAAACTTGAAGGACCTCTCTAGTGTGCTTTTATCCATCACATTTTCACTAGTGTTCTTCCCTAGCTTTAAGCTAGTTGTAAGCTCCTTGTTAATCCTTATTTACTTCATGCTTTTAGTGGTTAATAGATATGTCTTGATGAAATCAAATGAACACTAAAAGATCATGAACTTAAAGCTTGAACATAATGATGAAACAAGATGAAATAATGCTAGTATGATGTTGTTATGTTGATGATGGTACTTGACATGATAAATCTGAGTTAAATAAACTGTAACCTGCTGCAAGTGATGTTAAATGTCATTGTTGATCACTAAACATGTTAAAAGAACAAATAGAACTTGCGTTAGAGCGCTATAAGCTGAAAACAGCTTCTGTCTAAACATTTACAGCCAACTTCAGTTGGATGTAAACAGGTCAATATTTATCAAAAAACTGATTTTCTTGAGTCTATAACATGTTATTTCGAAATACGGTTCTAATGGCACTGGAATCATAATTTTTGGACTTTGTTTGCTATTTTTAAAGGGTCGTTTTTCACAGCAGCGAAAGCTGCGTTTTTACTGCAGAAAATGTGTGTTATGTTTTTCGTCATAACTTGAAATCTGTGTAGAATTAGATCATGAAATTTGTACTGTAGATGACCACCGATGTCGTTGTAATGTTCCAATTGAAATTTCATCAATCGGACTTATGATGAATTTTAAATAAATTATTCCGTGGACTACAGTCAGAAAGTTATGAATCTGATTACAGTCCGGTAAATTATTTTTTTTATAAAATATTGGTAATGAATTGGATCCCGATATTTTTATACAGTAATATTTGAATTTTTTAAAACATTCTGTAAAAGTTTGGGAATTTTTGGAGCGAGTTAACTATTTTATTAAAATTCCCGAAAACAGCCCAGTTTTGAATGTTAAAGCTGAAACGACATAAGTAGCGATTTGCGTGTCTAAATGTCGGATAGGTTATCTGAGAATGATCTAACATGTTATATGTCAATGAAAGTGTTATGTGCAATATCGTATTGTTTGCTTTTGAATGGGTATAGATGGGATGTTTATATGGGCGTGAAATGTTAACGTGAGTGCGTGCTATGTGATAGAAGTAATGAGTAGATAAACCGTACGTAGGATACATGTTATGCATGCACGAAAAACTGATTGTTATCTGTACCTTATTAGAACGTGCTTGAATTCTGATTATTAGAGTAACTAATCTAACCGAGCAAACCAAGGTGAGTTCACACACTCTTAAGGCATGGGATTCCCAGTGGGTTGGGAATGGGATTAAATAGCTATGACGGAACTTGTACTTTCACCACTACTAGACTACTTACCACCGTCCTCGGATTGGGAAGGACACCATCGCTAAACCTACGTATTCTTATACGTACCTCTGTCCTCGGATTGGGAAGGACGCCAGCGCTAAATCTACGTATTCTTATACGTACCTCTGTCCTCGGATTGGGAAGGACACCTGCGCTAAACCTACGTATTCAATACGTACCTCTGTCCTCGGATTGGGAAGTTCACCTATATATATACATCTAGTCTAGTGGTCTACAACGTGGGGTAGCACCCACCGTTTATGGTTTGGAAAATAAGGAAAGTTGATTTAACCTGTAGTTGCAAACAAACTCATAGTTCTTGAAAAACTACTTTAAAACGAACACCTACTGTGAACTCGCTCAACTTTGTTGTTGACTCGTTGTTACATGCCTTGCAGGTCGTTAGATACTTATGGAGCTTGCGCGAGGAGGAGGTCGTTGTGGGATATGGACTGTTATGTCCCGTTCTAAACATTTAAACTTCTTGAACTTATGTTTTGGTTCCACGTCTTATGCTTCCGCTGTTTAATTTAAACTTGGTTAACTAGTTTTGAAACACCAATTATATCGCGTGGTTGGATTTTATCTATTTTAAATACATTGTTCAATATGATTGGTGGCTGGATCCTGGCCAGTCACGCCTCTATGCGGTGATACTCCGCTTGTGGGTTTTGGGGGTGTGACATTATTCTTTGATACTAATCATTTTCCGAATTCATCTCATAATATTCATATTTGTTAAAGCGTTGTTTCTTACTAATACTAAATTTTAGTTTAACACTTTTCTCTTTGACTATGTCAATTACTCATGTCAAGGAAATTGACAACCCATAATTTATTCTTTTTCCGTTCTCGTTTTAGACGGGGAATCATAATCAGTTCCCTCGTTTTACGCTATTGACCCGTAGGTTCTTTCACTTAGTCTCATAGACTATTTCTTTATATTTTCACCTTTTTACCTTATTAAGGTGAGACCCCAATAATTTGTTTCTTTCTATTTGGGACCCGAAGGTCTTTTTGGTCCCGTAGACCTTAGCCTCATTTATAATCTCGTAGGTTATGATAATCCCGTAGATCATCTTTTATTCAAGTCTTTATTCAAAGGTATATACATTTATATATGTATATGGCGTTAAGGCACCCCTTTTTATGTTCAAAACCATTTATTTTCGCCTTGGTATTTCCTTTGACCTTGACCGTAGTCTAAGGCTACATTTGTTTTCTTTCGGACAAATTTTCCGACTTTATGACTTTTACAAAAAACGGCTTGTTAAGAGAAATTTTTTTTTCCAACTTTATGACCTTTTTATGTTCAAAACACCATTTGACCCGTTTAGTCAAAATGACCAATTATAATTATGAGATGGTATTTAATTACCATTTCATCCCTTTAACCTATTCCGATTTACTCTTTGAATTCATCTTCTTTAAAAGTCGTTTCTTGCTTTGTTTGACCCATTTTAACTTACGCCAAATGGTGTCCTTTCAAATCCTTTTTATTTATCCGTTAACCCATGCCCGGGTTACCATTTTACCGTTTTTACCCTTTTTACCATAATTTATGGTTTCTTACCATAATTTACACGCTGGTGTAAATTTTATACGAAGATAAGTATTTTTTTGACACCTCATGTAAAGTGTATGCGGCATTGTTTTTTAATTTTTTGTTTTGTTTTTTTTTTTTTTGCTGAAACAAGTGAATTTATTTATGACTTTTGAGAAAAAATATTCGGAAAAACCTTTTGGATGACCTAGTTCTCACAACTTAAGTTGGTTCTCATTTTAACCCATCCATATATATATACAGAGAGAGAGAGAGAGAGAGAGAAAGACTAGTGAGAGAAAGTTATCGTTTCAAAAAACAATTGATTCCTTCACGGTTTCGCAAAGGAAAGCATCGTGGGTGTTGGTTTGTACCTGACAAGTGTTGTTGAGGTGTTTTCGAGTTGAAAAGAGAAGATTCGAAGTTGTCTTAGTTAGGGTACGGTTCAAACAAGGTTGGAGGTATAGTTATCGCATAAAGGTTGCATTTTGTCACACCCTGGCCCACAGCAGATTGCTACGGGGCATGAGGAGTGTCCATAGCTTATGCCATTATTATAAGTTTAAATATTTAAAGTCACCAAATCAAAGTGTCACACATATTCATAAAAATGCTCAACAAAAGTCATATAATATCTAAAAGACAATTAATCATAAATAAATATCCAATTTATTACTAAGGCACATCCTGTGTGTCTCCAACTTCAAATCCTCCTACTCGTGTACCTGTATCATATTAGAAAAATAGTTATCGGGTCATCGAATATGTTGGTGAGCAATTTCCTCATTTTATAAAATAATTTTTATATTTATCTTAGGAAAACTTCTTTTAACATGCTTTTCAAGGTTAGTATAAAGATTATCACATATCAACAACACAACCAACAAAGTCATATATGCCAAACGAGAACTCACAAACAAGTATACAAAACAAACCAAATATAAAACTCAAAGACTATAGCGTGCATTAGTCTCAAGACCCGTAGAGCGAGTCTAACACTGATTGCGATACTAGACTACAACCAATGGCCGTGGGAAACCTACTCAGCCGTGGATCCACATGTCAAGATATCATGTAAAAGACTGACTTGACATAACAATTAAAAACACATATGGACATCCATATATTAACACGTTGAAACATAACATGCTAATGATAAAATAAATCAAGTGTTTGTATAACACGATGCACCCCAAAATTTGTAAAAATAAAAATGGGAAAACTATAAGGAATCACTCATAGGCTGCGAAACAATCCAAATACAACTTACGATACGTTATAGCGTTTTGGAAATTACATTCCAAAAATTATCCTAGCAACATATTTATGAAAATAAGTAAGAATAACGAATCGAACGAATAAACGAATACAATGAGACGGTGATTTCTAGGTTCACACGATTTAGGGGATTTTTAGTTTAAGTGATAAAAATGGTTTAAGTGTCAAAAATATATAAATATAAATATCAGTCATTTCGTATTTAAATAGAACTAGGTTTTTTCTGTCGCGCGTTGCGGCGAAATGGAGCAAATGATAATGTAAAACAAACGTTATTTGAAAATGTAGGATGTTGTTTAGAAAGCCAAACCATTAGAATCGGTTCATTTTATCATCGTATCATTTTACGATACCAAATAAATACTTTACTTTTCAATATAAATTCGTTTTTAATAAAACTTATACTTATCGAGGGTAAAAATTAAGTACAACTACGTACTTAAGTTTTTAGAAAAAATTAACGAACATAAGTTATAAAGGAAATATCAAATTAATTGATAAAATTAAGATGATCTAAAAAAGAAATTATTAAAAACAAAATAAATGATAAAGGAAATATGGTTTTAGAAAAAGAAAAAAAAAAGAAAATACGTTAAAAGCTAAAAGTAAATAGAAAATAATTAAAAGTTAAAACTAAATATTAAAAATAATATATTGTTTTAATAAAATATTAAAAAGCTATATATTATTTTAAATTTGAAATTACTATTCATCATCCCTCGAAAACAATATATATATAATAGCAAAATGAATGTAGTTATATGATTTCGAATAAAAAGATTTAATATATATTTACCCTAAAAGTAAATATATAATATATCCAAGATCGAATAATATACTACATTTATTTACAAGGGTGTATATAAATATATATATATATATTTCTAGTTTAATAAGAATACAAGTAAATAATAGTTTTAGTCCAAATCTTAAGTCTAATGATATCGAATATGTATATCGAGTCTATAATGACAATATATATATATATATATATATATATATATATATATATAGAGGACCGCTAAAATGAGAACCACCTCTAGTTGTAAGAACCGTGAGAACTACACCATACGGGGCGTGGTGGACCAATTTTTTTTTCAAAAACGTAGATGCATGTATTATAAACACATTTGTAAAAAAAATTCAAAAAAAAAAGAGTCAGGTGTGTAGTTTTGAACACCCAAAGTTTGCGTTTACGGGACCTGTAAATTTTATTTAAAATTTACGGTACCCGTAAACACAAATTTGTGGTGTTCAAAACTACACACACGACATTTTTTTGAATTTTTTGTACTAATGTGTTTATAATACAAGCATCTACGTTTATGAAAAAAAAATTTGGTCCAACTCGCCCCGGATCAAAAAGTTCTTACGGTTCTTACAATTGGAGGTGGTTCTCATTCTAGCGGTCCCCTATATATATATATATATATATATATATATGGGACCGCTAGAATGAGAACCACCTCCAGTTGTAAGAATCGCGAGAACCACTTTCTGGCCTTTAGATCAAGGAGATGGATGGATGAGATTGAAAGTATTTAAAAATAATATTAAGTATTTTTTTGTCTTATTATGTCTCTAATATTATAATCCAAAAGGGTATTTAGGTAAAACCACTCTATTTTGTCTTTTTCACTTTATTGTTTTTTTTATTACTTTCTTGTATTATTATATTACTTTTTATTTTTTAAACATAATTTTTTTTATAAAAAACATTTTTAAATTCAGATTTTTTAAAGATTTTTTATACTTTTTACAATTTCAGTTTTACGTTAAACTTTTTACGTTTTACGTATTTTTGATGCGCCGTTTTTACGCCGGGTTTTTTCAAGCGTCGTTTTTTTAACGCCGTTTTTTAAGCGCCGTTTTTTAACGCCGTTTTTACGCGTCGTTTTTTACGCGCCGTTTTTTTAACGCGCCGTTGTTTTAACGCCGTTTTTTACGCGTCGTTTTTTAACGCCGTTTTTGTACGTTTTACGCGTCGTTTTTTAACGCCGCTTTTTACGTTAACATTTTTAAATTCAGGTTTTTTACGTTAACGGTTTTTTACGTTAACGTTTTTCGGTTAACGTTTTTTTCGTTTTAGTAAAAAAAAATTTTACGTTTTTACGTTTTACCTAAAACTTTTTACGTTTTACGTTAAAAAGTTTACGGTTTACGTAAAAAAAATTTACGTTTTACGTTAAAAAGTTTACGGGTTACGTAAAAAAGTTTTTACGTTTTTACGTTTTACGTTTTTACGTAAAAAGTTTTACGTTTTACGTAAAAAAAATTACGGTTTACTTTAAAAAGTTTACGGTTTAAGTTTTTTTTCTTTTACAAAAACTTTTTTTTTACACAAAAACGAACGCACCCAGAAAATCGCACACTCGGGAGGTGTCTCAGAAACTTTGCTATCATCATCGACGCCTCAAAAAAAAAAAAAAAAAAAAAAAAACTCAACAAACAAAAATCAAAAGAACGCGTTTTGGCTCATATTTTCCGATAATCAGAGGTTGCAAAGTTGGGTTGCGGGTTCAAAAACCTACCCTCCACCGTCTTTGCCGCGCCATCGTCAGTTTTTTTTTTTGCATCATCACAGCCGATTCAACAGCAACAAAAACAGAGATTCAACAGATTCAACAGCAACAAAAGCAGAGATTCAACAGCAACAAAAACCCAGATTCAACAAAATTCAAACAAAACATACCAAACCCCAATCGATCACCAACAGATCAATACCAACAGATCTAAAACAACAGATCAATACCAACAGATCTAAACCAACAGATCAATACCAACATATCAAACCCACAATCCACTGATAAAATTCACCAGAAAATCAAGAACACATAGTTCACTGATCAAACAAAAATCACCAGAAAATCAAAAATCATTGATCAAAAATCAACATGAACAAACCCACAGAGTTCATCAGACAAAAATCTAGAAACCCCATCAAACAAAAATGAAACCCCATCAAACAAAATAAAGAAACCCCATCAAAAATCAAGAAACCCCCAACTCAAACCTGCATCTGGCTTCACCGGCTCAGCCACCGCCGCCGGCCCTCTCCACCCACCCACCATCCCTAACGCCACCCGCCGCCGCCTCCAACCCCCCAAAACCCCCACTGGTCTCCCCACAAAAACCACCACCGGTGGCCGCCTGTGACGAACAGTTGCAGGTGGTGATCGACGTCGATGTGATGTGGAGAAGATGAAGATGGAGTGGAGTTGCAGGTTGGTCGGAGACGGTGCCGGGGAAGATATCAGCAGAGGAAAGGAGTTTGTTAGAAGGTGGAGTTGCAGGTAGGGGTAAGACGGCGTCGTTCTGGGAAGGAAGAAGGAGGCCGGAAGGAAGAAGGTGTCGTTTGAATTGGGGTTTTCTAAGTGCAGTGAGGTTTTAAAACAAAAAGATGAGGAGGAGAGAGGAGATAGGAGAGATGAGAGATGTATATTAAATGAAGAGAGAGGGGAAGATATGACACTTGGGGTAAAAGACAAAAATACCCTTTATGTTGTCATAATCTGATTGGCTTAGAGTGGTTCTCCCGGTTCTTACAACTAGAGGTGCTTCTCATTCTAGCGGCTCCCTATATATATATATATATATATATATATATATATGGGATCAGGAGAAAACGATTTAAAGTGTGAAAACGGTGAGAACAATTTTCTGCCACAAGATCTTTGTGATTTGTGGCTAAGATGATGCGGTGACCTTTTTGTAAATAATGGGAACCTTAGAACTACTAAGAGGGGTAAAATTGGAAGATCCAAACAAGGGTGCACATGTTAATCGCATGTCATTTTCCTCCATCATATTTAAACGGCAATAACTTTTTTATACGTGATTATTTTTCTAAAATAATTACACCATAAAACTCAGCGTTTTTTATTTTTCTAACGAGTATACTGTTAATATACTTAAAAAAAAACGAACTGAGTTTTTTTTATGCGTTTTCAACTTTGTGTTTTATGGCGTTTTCACCTAGTTTTATGGTGTTTTTCTGAACTAGGTGTTTTATGACGTTTTTTGAACCGGGTGTTTTATGGCATTTTGAACTAGGTTTTTATGGTGTTTTCTAAACTAGGTGTTTTTTTGGCGTTTTCAACTGAATTTTCATGGTATTTCTCTAAAATGGGTTTTTTTATGGCGTTTTCAACTGAATTTTTATGGTGTTTTTCTAAACTGGTTGTTTTATGCCGTTTTCAACTGCGTATTTTTCATGGCGTTTTTCTGAACTTGGTGTTTTATGGCGTTTTCAACTGGTTATTTTTCATGGCGTTTTTCTGAACTTGGTGTTTTATGGCTTTTTCAACTGGTTATTTTTCATGGCGTTTTTCTAAACTTGTTGTTTTTATGGCGATTTTATTGAACACTCAGTTCATGTCATTTTTTTAATTTAAAAGTATAGCAACAGTATACTCGTTGGAAAGATAATAAAACACTCGATTTTATGGTGTAATTTTTTTTTTAAAAATAATCACGTATGGAAAAGTTACGAGAGTTTAAAAAAGATGGTGGAATATGGATGTGACTTGCATGTGCATGGTCTTTGGCATGTGCGTGGCATGTGGATAGTCTTTTGATAAAATATTACCCTTAGTGTAAGTTAGAATCAACGCCACATGTCAACACCAAAATCGTTCTCAGTGTTTTCATACTTTTAGGCGTTTTCTCTAGATTCTGCCCCTATATATATATATATATATATATAGGGTCGGGATTTAGAGAAAACAGTAGAAAGTGTGAGAATGGTGAGAACTAGACCTGGCAAATGGGTCGGGTCGGGTTGGGTCGGGTCATGGGTCAAAACGGGTTAGGGTCAAAATGGGTTCGGGTCAAAACGGGTCAATTAAAAAAAGGGTTGTTTTGGTTCGGGTCGGAACGGGTTCGGGTCGGAACGGGTTCGGGTCGGAACGGGTTTCGGGTTGGAACGGGTTTCGGGTCGGGTCGGGTTAGTTAAAACATGTTTTTTTAAAGAGATTGTACATCAAAGGGCAATTTTGTCAGGTTAAAACGGGTCCACCTTGGTTCGGGTTGAGAATGGGTTCGGGTCGGGACAGGTTAGGGTCAAATTCACCTATAACCTGAAAACAGGTTCAAAATGATTGAAATTTTTATCGAAAATCACTGCAACAGATCGAAATGAACAATAATCGATCTGAGACAGATCAAAAACTTGTTCAAAATTCACCTAAAATCAATTAATTCAGTTCAAAACTCGTCGAAATCACACCGAAACACATTGAATTAGTCTGAAACACACATACAATATACCGAAACTTATCGAAAATCAACTGAAATTGTCTGAAATTCGACAAACAACCTGCAACTTTTATTCAATTTTCTTATTCCTCTTAAGAACAACTTATCTAATCTTTCTTCCTCGTAATACACTACATCATCTACACTTTCAAACACTCAACAAATAAGTACATAGGAATGCTTTACAGATCCGAACAACAACCACCACTTAAAACAGATCTGGAACTTCAATTCAAATACACAATTAATTCAGTTCACTGAAAATGGTTGGTGATTTTGTGTGCCAAATACTTTTATGGTTTATCCCCTTAAAACTGTCACATTAGCTACCATTCATTCATAAAGATGGAATTACATAAAGACTTATATTACTTTAGATATTAAGCATAGTTTTTGAAGTATGAAGCATTGAATTTACTCTTAGGAGTGATTTAACCACTTGACTCATCACGACATGAAAAATAATTAGGTTTTCGGTTTTTATGTTTAATCAGTTTAATAAACGTGTTGTGTTTAGATTTACATGTTTAATTAAACGGGTCATGTTTAGATCGACTGGTTTAAGCCGTTTAATTAAATATGTCGACCCATCAACCCGTTTAATGAAACATATCAACATAATCGCAACTTTCCAGTAACAATCTCCTTAATCACAACTTCCGTATCATAAACCATATGCCTCGCATACCACACCACAGAAAACGAACCCGACCCGAGCTGTTTCCCAGCCACATACTCCCCAACCAATCAAGCTCTGTACAAAGACTGACTCATCATTTACCAAATTACACAACAACAACCCCTAATTCCAAACTTATTGTTCAACTAAATCATGAATTCAAAAACAGAACAATCTGTATCATAAGAATATCCATCATATTTTGACAAGCATTAGCTAAATCATGAATCACAAACTAAAAAACAGAACAATCCTAACTTTTAATTCGAACTAAAAATCAATGAATTTCAGTAGATCCAACTCAAGCCTCCCTCAACTGTAACCTAGTCAGCACATACCTCGATTGATGAATGAATTTCTACGGTGCTGAAGCGTATGAATGTAAGGAGGAACATCGACGATAAACGATGAAGTACCGGAGAATGAAGATGATGTACCTCGTACGAAAGATGGTGAAGATGATGCTCTGCGAGTACTGGTATAAGATTCTAATCCTCTATGAACGTCGATGATGAAGATGATGTTCAGTGTTTGACCCGTGGTTTCTTCTATTTAAAACCCTAAAGACCCGTATGGACCCGTTGTTCTAATTCTATCAACCCAAGTGGACCCGTGAATATCTTTTAAAGTTTTAGAATTACCCAGTTGGACCCGTTAATCATTAAAAGAAAGCCCAAATTGACCCATATTAAATTAAAAAGGACCCAAATCAACCCATATTTATTCATGCGGGTTATGATTGCCCCCCCTAGTGAGAACGCTTATGGTTCGTCCGATTAAAACAATCTATGGACTAGATTGGCGTGGTGGCATTTTCGTAAATAACATCAATTTTATTACGTGGACGCGCTTCATTAAGGGTAAAAGGGTCTTTTGACTTCTCCACACAAAACGCCATCTCAAGAAATAAAACGCCAAACAAAAATCACACACCATTGTAACTAAAAAACGTCATTAGATATAAAACGCCAAACTTAATTATAATAAAATCCCGCCTAAAAAAACCGCCAAAAAAATCCTATATATACAACATCTCAGACCTTCAATTAAAAACACACACAAAACCCCAAATGCCATATTTAATATATACCATTCGACTTAGAAACACCAAAAACCCAAACATCAAATATCTTCCAAACCAAACGTTTATTTGAAATTCAGTTTGGTTGTCTGTAACCTTTTCATCAATGTAATGGACAAAATCCTTAAGTGAGGATATTGTCCATTTCATTGAGTAAAATCTTATTGACTTATCCTCAACTTCCATCCAATTTATAACGCCAAAACATACAAAAACATTATTGAGGTTTGTTGTCAATAAAGTTTAGCTGTATGGGGTGGACAACATTGTCAGTTATCTTTCTTAACTGAGAATTAACAATGTTGTCCATCACCATACAACAAAATGTTATTGATTTTAGCATGATCAAATTTAGAGTTTTAAGATGGTTTATTTAGTGGCGTTCTTTTCTCGATAAAACGCCAAAAAGGTTAAAAAATCAAACACCGTTCAATGGAAATTCAAGGATTGTTGGCTGAAAGGGTATAAACTCAATAACATTTTGCTGCATGAGATGGACAAATATTATAGAAAACGAGGTTGATTTCAGAATTTGTGCTTCCACACGGCGACAAAAAAGTACTTCAAAAAAAAATAAAAAAAAAATCATACGAAAGTCGAAACAACCAGCGAAGATGCTTCAAAAGAAGAAAGAGACTACTGACAGTGAAGATTTTGGAAGATCAATATATATTTTTTTTAATTTTCTTTTTTAGTTGATTGTAATATAATAACAACGCCTTATCTAATAAAAACGCCACAAAGCCAAATGCTTGTCAAAACGCCAACATGCCATAAAACGCCCCAAAAACTACCAAACCATAATAAAATTACTTTGGACAAGAATTATAAAAAAACCAAAAAAAAAATTAAAATAAAATAAATAAAAACCAAACTTGAAAATGTAACTAGAAACAGTAACTACAAATCAGTAAAACTGAAGAGAGGGAAAATTTATTATATTAGAATCTAAAACGCTAAACTTGAAAGATGGGACGTGTTACAGATTTCAGAGATAAATCTTATCAAAAACAATAATTACAAACAGTAACTGAAACGACGAATACTTTATTATAATAATGCACCGCCTACCTTACGCGCCAAAAAGACATCCTATAAAATGATACGTCTCTGCAACTTCCATTTGATCAAACCAAAAAAACAAACGCCAATACTACTAAATACCACTCACTGTAAAACGCCAAAAAATTAAAAAAATCAAAGATGGCTAATATGCTTTCTTGGATATTCAGTATTGTTCTTCGTGAAGTTTCACTGAATACATTGTTAGCAGAGGGGGGTAACTCAGTAAGATTTTGCTCCATGAGATGGACAAAAATTCAAGAAAAAGATACTGATGACAGTCATATGTCATTTTGTATTCTTTGTTCTTGAAGAAGGCTTGGATGAGGAGAAGAGATCAATAACACTGAAGAGTGGGATGATTATAAAGATGAAGATTAAGATGAAGTAAAAGCAAAAAACCCACCCACACGTCACAGATCTATGTCCCCAAACATCCACAAAAAGCCACTTCAACAGATGAGCAGGCAAAATAATCAAACCGATGGGTTTGTTAAGTTTTACATAAAACGCCATATATTTGGTGACAGTTCTTGTACTATTAAAGAAGAGAGAGACTAATGACAGTGAAGATTGTGAAGAGAGATCCGACTAGGAATTTTAATTTAATTTATTCGCTTCTATTTTTTTCCCTGTGGTTGTAATATAATCTTACAATTGTAAAACGCCAAGATACCATAAACGCCAAAATGTATATAAAAATAATAGAACAATGGGCCATCTTGTTTAAAACGCCTTGAAAAACACCATGCATATAGATTTCCTGACAGATTTCCTGACCCCCTGGGTTCCAATGGCATACGATTTGAATAAACGCCATAAACGCCAAAATGTTAATAGAGTGAAACCATTAAACGCCATTAATTATTGTATTTGGTTAACGCCAAAAATCTTAAACCCCAAAAAATAAAACAATATTGTGAAAAGCGGAACTGGAAAAGCAGAAGATAAAAGGACAAAAAGCCCATCCGCCCTTCTCTATGCCGCATGACATGTGTTGGGCCATGATGCGTTCTCACCGTTCTCACACTTTTGAACGTTTTCTCCTGATCCCGTTTCTATATATATATATATATAGTTTATTGATTTATAAAAATAGTTTTGGTTATTGATGCACAATACTATATTTTTTTAAAGGCTACATATTGGGGTTTATAAACTGTGACTAAAATACTTATTTAAATAACTAAATACTTTTAATACAAGACTAAATAAGGCACACATATCTATATATTGTCCACTTTTATGCAAAAATTATTATGCCTAAAAGTATTAATTTTATTATTTTAACCAACAACTTAAAGTATAATATTAGCTTTTCCAGGTCTATGATTAAAGTATTATGTCTAAGTTGTTTACATTTAAAGACACTAATCTTTAGATTAACAAAATACATATTTTTAGTATTTATATATATATATATATGATTTAATATAGACTACATCAAATTAATAAAATTACCATCTAAAATTCTCCAACAATATATTCTAAAATTAATAATACTTAACATGAATTTCTAGTAATAATATACTAACAATATAATAATAAGAAGTTAATTATAATAAAACAAATCCTGTAAAAATATGTAAACAGGATTAACATCAAAACTACTGAATTTGTATCTTAAAGTAGGTCTAAGATTATCATAGAATAGTTTAAGTGGTTTAATTTAACAAAGTATAAAAATCCCCAAATGCCATGAACCCTAGACTTCATGAGAATCTAAACCAACAACAATTGCCTTCTATCAACAGGATTTGATAGAGAATGCGAAATAAAGTGGAATGGACTCAAGAATAACCACTTTATTTTGTTCATTTATCCTTCGATTATAACCATAAGTATTCTAGCATTTAATTTCTAGTAAATTGCATTGGTTTGAACTTTGGAATATTATTTATTATTCTAGAATAATGCCCAATAAGGAGGAAAAACAAGGAAACTAATAAATGAAAGGGCATTATGAAGCCTTAACCATTACATGAAATATTATGATGGTGATTTGGCAAAAAAATGTCCCTTGAAGGGTATTAATCATTACCCATGGTCTAATAAGTTTAAGTTACGTAAACTCTCTAGTAACTTATTTTCACAATTAATACACATTATAAAATGTCAAACAATCCTAATAAGTTTCATCTTTAATTTCAAATTAATTAAGAGTACTTAGTTTATTCAATAGTTAATAAGTTGCTTCTTTTTTTAAACTTCATATTATTTATTATTGAGTAAATTGCCATTTTGGTCCCTGTGGTTTGGGCACTTTTGCCATTTTAGTCCAAATCTCAAACTTTTTAAATCTGGGTCCCTGTGGTTTCAATTTTATTGCCATTTTAGTCCAAAAATCAAATCACCTCTTATTTGGCTATTAAAATTGGCTATTTTGTCTTTTACTTCAGGGGCAAAATAGTTCATCTCAATTTATTATAACATAATATTAATCAAATTAATTATATTAATATCACTTTACCCTCTTAAATGGTCAGAAGTTCATCTTCCCCAACTTCTCCCCACACCAAACCCTAATCCCTAATTCATCTTCTTCATCTTCTCCCCCTGCAACCATTCATCACCACCTCAGCCACCATCAATCTCCACCATCGCCACCATCTATATCCACTTCCATCAAGATGCAATTGTGATGGCCGACGGAACAAAACATAAAGAACCCCCATTCAAAAAACTCCCAAAACATTAAGAACACCCTGCATAAAGAACTCCAGTTCCATCTTCTCCCCTCCCAAAACATAAAGACCCCAAAGAACTGCAGTTCCATCTTCTCCCCTCCCAAAACATAAAGACCCCCTCCCCTCAAAAAATCCCTTTTTGAATACTAATTCATAAACCCCACTTGAAAATATTTGATTTTTCTTCAACTAATGATGAAAAGAGTGAAACCCTAATGTTAGTTTTCTTATCTACTTTGTAGAGATTAAGGTACAACAAGCAAGAGATGAACCTTATGTGGGAGTTAACATAGGTACATATATATCAAACTTGCTTCCCCCTGTACAATTAGTTTCATTCCTGCAGCAACAAAAGGTAACCCATATCCGTCTTTATGATGTTGACCCAGATATTCTAAAAGCCCTATCGAAAACCAAAGATTCGGATCCTCATTTCGGTATCCAATAACCAAATTCTTGGCATTGGGTCATCCAACACCACTAAAGCCAACTGGATTAACCAGAATGTGGCAGCTTATTACCGGATACCCTCATCACCGCTGTAGCGGTTGGCGATGAGGTCTTAACAACGATCCCTTCGTTGTCTTCCATGTTAATGCCAGTGATGCGTGTGAAGTGTTATATATATTAGGTGTATATTTTAAGCCCCTTAACACTTTTTAGCCAAGTTTTACATTTATAAAACACGATATTTACTAACACTAAACACACATATGGGCAAGTGCACCCATCGTGAGCGTAGTATAGTGTTGGTAAGATACCGAGGTCGTCCAAGGACACAAGAGCTTTTAGTACCGGTTTATCCTCAACGTCTAATCAAATCAACAAGTTTTAGAAAAAAGTTTTAAACTAAGAAAAAATAAAAACTAACTAAAATACTGAAAAATAAAAATAAAAAAAAACAGATAGACAAGCTGAATCACTTGGTTCCGACTCGTGTATAGTGTAACCTTTGATTATTTCCGCACTTTTGCACTTATTTAAGAGCTTATCTTAGTTATTGTAGTAGACCCCTCTTTTGAAGGTGACGTTACCCTCAACCCAGTAGTTTGAGTCAGCAAGGGTACAATCCTAAAGGGTCGGATTATTGAAAGATAATTAATTAAGTTATTAATGCAAATTATGGTAGGCTAGAGGTGACGTTACCCTCGACTAAGTAGTCTGAGTCAGCAGGGATACAGTCCTAAATAGCCGGGTTATAGTATTAATAGTAGTTAACTTATGAGGGGATCAAAGAGTTTGGACCCCCGCCATCCAATACCGTTAAGTATTGAAGGAGGTCCTACTAAATTTGACCCAGGTCCATTGCAGGACCTCTAAACGCTGAACAATGGCAAGACTCTTACCAAACCGTTCCTTTAACCCCCGACCAGGTAGCCAACATACCTCCATATAGACCGTGGAGATATGAATGGTGAAAATCTTTTATTTTATATAGACAGTAAAATAATGTCAAGACACCACGGACAAACGATAAGGAAGAATCGCCTTCAACATAAGAAACTAGTTATTAAAGTCATTAATACAAAACCAAGTAAAAAGTGCGAAAAGATTAGAAATAAAAAGTATTACACTAGACACTTGTCTTCACCAAGTGATGTAAGAGACTTAGGCAAACATGGCCTTGATTGTCAAGAACTCTTACGATCAATCTTGGATCCCGAGACGACTCACACACTCTATGATGGACAATGGATGATGGTGTTATGGTGGTGGTGGGTGGTGGACGAAGTGTGAGAGAGGTGGTGTGCCAAGGGATGGTTTGAGCTTGAGCCAAGCACTCCTATTTATAGGCTGAACAGAAGCTCGGGCATGGCCCCGTGTCCAGTGGGCACGGCCCCGTGTCCACATCCTTCTCTTTCTTTATTTATTGCAGCTTGTCTTATTAGTTGACCACGCCCCCGTGTCCGCTGAGCACGACCCCGTGTGCAGAAGAATCTTTGTACTATGAAGATTTGCCTGGATTGTGCGAATCTTATAGTTGACCACGACCCCGTGTCCGCTGAGCACGGCCCCGTGGTGGGCAATAGAAGCTTCTACCACTTTGTCTTTTCTGCTGACACTTGGGCACGCCCCCGTGCTAGCTGAGCACGGGGCGTGTTCAGTCTTCGGTCTTCCTGTTTTGCTTGGGAAGATGCTGTCATGGGGTCGGGCATGTCACGTTTGTTCCTTTTCTTGTATTTATGTTAGATTTTGCTGTCCTTTTTCTTCTTTTGTTAATTTGAGCTCATTTAATCCTGAAAATACAAAAGGAAGACAAAAGCACACTTTTTCCAACATTAGTACTAAAAAAGGGTTAGTTTTCTGCCACAATTGATGTAATTTATATGTTGCATTTTGCACACATCAAATACCCCCACACTTGAATCTTTGCTTGTCCTCAAGCAAAACTCTTTACAATGTGGCTTTACACACCCAAATGGAATGGGTAGAGAAGAAGGTTTTTGGGCTTGTCATAGAGTGTCGGGATTTCCAAGATTCTTTATTTAGTTTTATTTTTATTTATTTACAATCCTATTCGTCATGGTTTATTTAAAACTTTTCATAAGATAAATTACTTATTAGGGCATAACATGCCTCTTTAAAATTCTATTTATATACAAGTTCACATACCTCACGGGAGAGTGGCATGGAACTTACTCCTACCATAGGCTTGCCAAGCAATCAATCCTCCTCCTTTTTAACTATGTACCTTTGTAAATATCAAGAGGACTTTTTGGGTGAAGGGTTAGGCTTGGGTTAAAGGTAGGTGGTTGGGTTAGTGGTTAGTGGTTAGTAGAAAAAAGGCGAAAAGCGTAACAAGCGTCGGTTTTCGTAAGACTTTATTTTTGCAACTTTTATTTTGATGAAGCTATTATTCAAACAAAGTCATTTTTGATAAACTTGTTTGTTTATTTGTTTTTGCTTCATCATCAACAATATTTTTTTTTCTTTTGAAAGGTCATACGAAAAACCGAGCTAGTTACTAAAACAAAGGGTTGAAAATGAAAAAGGTTTTGGTGGGAAAAAGGGTGTTTGGTTTGGGTTATGAAATGAAAAGGTTTAGGCTCAAAGGGGCTAACTAGTGGGATTTTGGGTAGGTGGTAAAAAAAAAGAAAAATAATGGTGTAGAAATAAAAAGGGTTAGTCCTAATGCCTCCATCATTTACTTACTCGGGTTTAAGTTGGTAAGGACCGGGAATGTATCGTCGTGGCAAGTTCTAGAGTCGTAAGAACCAAGCGGCTATTCGCACAAGAAACGAAAAATGAGCATTTAGTTTAATGATATTTAATTGTATGCTCAATAAAGGCTCAAAACTCACTTTTGTGGGAATGTGTTTTTTTATGTGATCAAGTATATATAATCAAATTTTAACTAAGTTTGTCATGCCTTTTCATAATTTTCTTATGTTGGTTCTTTTTTTCACGACGCTATCGGCTGTAAATTCGTAAAAATATAACCTTTTTAGAACTTGAAATTCCCAAGTTAAACCTAGACAAGTAAAAAATTGAAAATTTTTGAAAAAAAATTTGGGGTGATTAGCGGTTCCAATAGAGTTTTGTGTAAGACTTGTATTTAGGACTTGCAAGATTCAAGGTTTTAGCATCCACCCACACTTAAATTACACATTGTCCTCAATGTGTCCCAAAAATAAGTTTTTAGGTTGATTGACTGTGTAAAAAGGTATGAAAAAGCAAAAGTTTTGTGTTACTGGGCGCTGAACACGGCCCCGTGTTCAAGTGCCAGTAACAATATTAAATCAAGAGAAACATAAGTCTGGACACAGGGGCGTGTTGGGTGAACACGGCCCGTGTCCAGTTATCTGAACTGGGTCTTTTCTGCAGACTGTGCAGCACGGGGCCGTGTTGGGCGGACACGGCCCGTGCCGAACTTACTGTAAACGAAGAAATTTTTTCAGACGGTCCTGTTTTCCTACATGGGGTGCTGGTTCAAGCTTCCCTCGTATCCTTTGCCATCTCAAGTGTGTTTTATTCATTTCAACACCATCCAAACACCAAATTAAATAAAACCATCATTCATTAAGTCATAGAGAGAAATACATAATATTCCTAAAAATTAAAATGCTAGATAGTTAGGTCAAAGAAACACAAGAAATCTAAACCGAGAAGTTCTAGCCTACTACTTATTTTATTAGCAAAATTTCCGAAAAGGTAAATCTTTCGGTTAAATGTGGCTTGACAAACTTCTTTCTCCGGGCATGGGTTCCTCACACGTCGGCGAGCCATTCTTCGATCTCCCTAGGGAGAAGAAAAGCGGGCTCATTGGCATTGGTTTGAGGAGGTGCAACTTCCACCGGGATTTCTTGGAGTTCTTCAAGAGGAGGTTCCGCCGGAATGTCGTCCCAATCGGTAGGATTGTGGATTCCAAGTGCTAGGTTCCAATCCTCTTGAGGGAGAATTGGTTCCATGGGAGGTGTTACAAGAATGTTTAACCTCTGGTGCAAGAGGTTTATTTCTTGAAAACTGTTTTCCAACCCCACCGAGAGATAATTTATACGGTCTATGAGGACCTCCTCTACCGAAGTCATCTCGTCAAAGGCTTCACGTAGCGCCAT
Organism: Helianthus tuberosus; assembly: GCA_030545235.1. Classification (NCBI taxonomy): domain Eukaryota; kingdom Viridiplantae; phylum Streptophyta; class Magnoliopsida; order Asterales; family Asteraceae; genus Helianthus; species Helianthus tuberosus. Next base: position 174,504,553 of record CM060425.1, on the reverse strand, counting down.
CACGTACCTTATGAGAGTTGCTTCAATCGATGGCTTCCTTTCCCTTCGACTGTTTCTGGAGTGCGCAGAAGAGGTTCCACTGTTTTGGCTAGACATTCTACGAAAACACACCAAAAATATTTCGTTTTAATGAAACAGTACCATGGACACGGCCCCGTGCTCAATGAGCACGGCCCCGTGTTCAACTTTCTGCAGATTTTTAGAACAAGGAATCTTGGAGTTTCAAATTATTTTCCCAACTTATGAAGCTTTTTTGAGCAGAAATAATTTGAAACAATGTTGTGTAACTTATTTTTAACAAGATTCCTTGAACAAAAACTCAACAATCATCACAATGAAGTTTGAAATCAAGCTTCAATGGAGGTGTTGTTGCAAGAAAGGTGAAGAAGAAGGTAATGGATAAAAGAGGAAAGGACAAGATGTTTGTTAGAACCTTCTTTTAGAACATACCTAGGATGGTAAGTTAGAAAATCCTTTCAAATCTCTGTCCCTGGATGGTCCAAATGTGCAGGATTCTTGGCTGCATTTATAGAAAACGACAGCATGCTGGACACGGCCCCGTGTCGGCTGGACACGGCCCCGTGTGCAGGCAAGATCCTGACACGTTTTGTCCGTATTCTGACAAAAGTCAGAAGGGAATCTTTTGGTGGACACGGGGGCGTGTTGACCTGGGCACGGCCCCGTGTCGGAAGGCTGTTTTATGAAGTGTGTATATTTTTAAGGAACTTTTCCGGATCGGGCGGTTCCTTACTGGATGAAACAACCCCAAAGTGCCTAAGATACCTTAATTGCTCTAGATTAAGACGAGAACGCAAGAGGTTGTCGGTGAGAGTGATTCCTAAGCTATATGTTGGTGGACAAGTCCAACCCTTTTCCGGGCTCTCGTTAAAGAAGGTGTATGTCGAATCGCTCAGGTCTATGTATGCATCGAACGAAGTCGATGGGGAGTCCTTCACGGCACAATCGACACAGGGACGACTATCGCTCAAGTCCTCACTAGAGTTAAAAGTATCGTTGGAAACAACGAAGTTGTTCGAATGCGGTTCCAACACTTCTTCTTGGCTATTATCCTGGAAAAGATCATTGAAATCTTTTCTAAGTTCTTTTAACCAATTAAGAATTAGATCTTCTAATTGAAATAATTCATCGAGAAGCATTTCTCCTAGAAAATCTGGTTGGGAACATTCAAGGGAGAGATAGGGATTATTTTTACTTTTGCCCCTCTTAAGGATACAAGGAAACGATGGGTCTATATAGTGGGGTTTATAATTTAGAAAATAACATATTAATTCTTTATGGTTACCACCACATAATTGACACCACGTAGTACCATAAGAGTGCCGAAAGTAAAAAGTATCAGTATCACTCGTGTTTGTGTCAGAAATTACCAACCGTCGGGATCTTACGGTTCTGTTTTCAGTAACTGAAACTTGGGCACGGGGGCGTGTTGAGTGGGCACGGCCCCGTGTTCAGCTACTGTCTGATTTAAAACAGGATTGCCAGTTCCAAAGATTGGGCGTGGGGCGTGTTCAGCGGGCACGGCCCGTGCTGAGTTCTGCAGAAGCTGGAAAACTAAGAAAAATCCAAAAAAAAAAAAAAATTAAAAATAAGAAAAAACGATTAGGCCGCTGATTCCTAACTTTCTTAAAATCCTTGTGTCCCCGGCAACGGCGCCAAAAACTTGATGCGTGTGAAGTGTTATATATATTAGGTGTATATTTTAAGCCCCTTAACACTTTTTTAGCCAAGTTTTACATTTATAAAACACGATATTTACTAACACTAAACACACATATGGGCAAGTGCACCCATCGTGAGCGTAGTATAGTGTTGGTAAGATACCGAGGTCGTCCAAGGACACAAGAGCTTTTAGTACCGGTTTATCCTCAACGTCTAATCAAATCAACAAGTTTTAGAAAAAGGTTTTAAACTAAGAAAAAATAAAAACTAACTAAAATGCTGAAAAATAAAAATAAAAGAAAAACAGATAGACAAGATGAATCACTTGGTTCCGACTCGTGTATAGTGTAACCTTTGATTATTTCCGCACTTTTGCACTTATTTAAGAGATTATCTTAGTTATTGTACTAGGCCCCTCTTTTGAAGGCGACGTTACCCTCAACCCAGTAGTTTGAGTCAGCAAGGATACAATCCTAAAGGGTCGGATTATTGAAAGATAATTAATTAAGTTATTAATGCAAATTATGGTAGGCCCCTCTTTTGGAGGTGACGTTACCCTCGACTAAGTAGTCTGAGTTAGCAGGGATACAGTCCTAAATAGCCGGGTTATAGTATTAATAGTAGTTAACTTATGAGGGGATCAAAGAGTTTGGACCCCCGCCATCCAATACCGTTAAGTATTGAAGGAGGTCCTACTAAATTTGACCCAGGTCCATTGCAGGACCTCTAAACGCTGAACAATGGCAAGACTCTTACCAAACCGTTCCCTTAACCCCCGACCAGGTAGCCAACATACCTCCATATAGACCGTGGAGATATGAATGGTGAAAATCTTTTATTTTATATGGACAGTAAAATAATGTCAAGTCACCACGGACAAACGATAAGGAAGAATCACCTTCAACATAAGAAGCTCGGGCACGGCCCCGTGTCCACATCCTTCTCTTTCTTCATTTATTGCAGCTTGTCTTATTAGTTGACCACGCCCCCGTGTGTCACACCCTGACTTTTGCGGAAGCGTGGTTTATTTGGTGTGACTTCTTAATACCATAGCAACAATCATAACAATGCTATATGATAAAAACATGAGACATTCATCCATTAATAAAGTTTAGAAAAATCCCATTTTCAACAATCACAAAATAATTTACAAACCTTAACTTGATTTATTTGAGTTCATAAAGACTTAGCAAAAGACTTTAAACAAAACCAGGTTTAGGTATATATAACCCGTCCAGGAAGAGGTTACACCTTCTAAACCCTGGATGACTTCTTTATTCAAACGCAGCTTGAAAATACGTGCATACCGTGCCAGATCCGTTAGTTTCCTGAAATACATGTAATTTGAAAAGTCAACATAACGTTGAGCGAGTTCATGTGTAAGTGAGTAGGTATAAACCTTTGTAAAAATGTCTGTATGTATGAAAATCCCTGGTATGTAGCAATTAAGGAAAAAGAGACCACCATTGGGTTGCAAAGCCAATGGTAAGTGTGAAGTGATGCAGGAAGACTCAAACCTAGCGGATTTGTGCGTCGGGCACTTAGTCATCTCATGGTCCACTCAGCGGACTCAGGAGTGGGGCTCGCTACACCCAAATAGATCTATCACTAATGTCCCTCGGTCCTACAACGAGGATTGATGGCCTTAAGTGTTGTGCCCACCACTCACATGTTCGCGTAATAAAAACCCTCCTTAAGCTAACCATACCATGTAAATAAATGTCTGTAAATGTCTGTAGATGTCTGTAACATGTATTTCACCCCCGAGGTGTAAAACTGAAAATTGTTAAGAGAAAAGGGGGACATTAACTCACAGTATTGCGTCTTCGGTACTCGTAACCCAAATCTCCTCAGCAAACACGACTACCTATAATGGTCTAACGTCTATTAGACGAATGGGTCGTGCCTTGTGTTAGTGTTGATTAGTGCCTTTGAGTTACGTTTTAAAGTGTCTTCAATATTTTAGTAATAATACTTCTCATGCTTGTGCATTCGTATTTCCTTCCCAAGGATGGGATATTTTACATATGTCTGTTCGTATTGGAATTATATTTTTAAGTCCCAATTTAGAGAATACATTTTTAACCATGTTCCTGTATAAAACCAACCTCCAATAATTTGTATTTCGTTATAAAAATTATGGCGAGTTTTATGCTTGAAAAACATAGTCTGTAATATACTAGTAAACACTTGTCCAGAAAATTATTTACTAAGTGTTAGGATTTTCGGAAAATTTCGCCATGGTCTCCTTTGTAAATGGAGGCGTCCATGCTTAATAACATATCATTTTCTTTTACCTATATTCCGTAGATTGTTCCCACATAGCCAACCCGACAATCATGCATGCAATACACTACTTATGTCATTTCAGCTTTATTAAACAAAACCGGACTGTTTTAGAGTATTTTAATAAAATAGTTAACCTTTTTCAAAAATTCCCAAATTTTTACAGGATGTCATAAGCTTTCCAAAATTTATTGTGTAAAAATATCGGGGCTCATTTCATTACCAATATCATATAAAAATTCGTTTACCCAACTGCAACCAGATTTGTTGCTTTCTGATTGCAGTCTACGGAAAAATTCACTAAAAATTAATCGTAAGCCCGATCGACGAAATTCCAGTTGGAGGATCACGGCAACAACAGTGACCATCTACAGTAAAAATCCCATGAGCTGATTCTACTCAGGTTTCGAGTTTTGACTCTGAATACGACATACTTTTTCAGCAGGAAAATTTTAGCTTGAGCTGCTGTCTTAAAACAATTCTTTAGAAATAGTAAACGACCTCGAAAAATTACGATTCCAGTGCCATTTGTTCGGTTATTCAAAAATACATAATTTAGACTCCAGAAATTTAGTTTTTCGATTTAAAATGACCCAGTTACAGCCTGTTGAAGTTGGCTGGAAATTCCAATCAGCATGCTGTTTGCAATGTAAAATTACTAAAAACGCATCAACAAGGGCCCTAACCATGGTTTACCGAGGATTTAATGATCAAACCTTATGCATGCTTTAACCAACCCTAATCCAACCTGATTTTAACTTCATACAAACTTTTCATGTGGGGTTTTTATGTAGAGTTCCATGTTCATCTTTTTAGTGTTTTAGCTTTTGTGTGACATGAACATTATACATATCATAACAAAGAACAAGATGAAACAATGGTGTGAAGGGACTTACTACTAGCACAAGGCTAGGGTAGAAATCTTGTGTAAATGATAGTGAGAAAAGATGATGACAAGATTAGAACAAAGCCTCCTTGAATGCTTCTCAACTTGCAACTTCCTTTAATGATCTTCAAGCTTGGAAAGGGGACTTGTAGTGAAGAAGATGAAGGTATGAGAGAGATGGGGGGGTGGGTTCGGTTATGAGGGCAGAAAATAGGGGAAGGGAGTGAGTGAGAGAGTGTGGATTTGCAATGATGAGTGATCTTGATTGCCCAATGCATGTAGAGATGCTCTTACACCATGAGCCACCCTAATTCCTAAGGTCATGATCACCTATCTCTTGGCCAACCACAATCAAGATTGCAAGAATAATATCTCCACAAAATATATGGTCATGATTTGCTGAAAAATCGGTTGGGGGGGGGGGGTAATTTGTAAAAGTTGTGACTAAATGGTAACTAAGTAGTTAAATTGTAAGTATGGACTTGTATGTGTAGAAAAATGATTTTTAATGGGTGTTATGGCAAACGGGTACCATGACTAGCCAAAAATAGTAAAGAAATGCTATTGACAATAATTTAGTGTCCCGGGTAATGTCCGGTTGTTCGGTTACGTATCGTTCCGTTAAAGTGTTAAATTGTACCGTATAGTGTCTTTTATGCATCTTTTTGTAATGAAATCATTCCTGGCACTTAGGAAAGTATACAGGACCACTCTGCCATATTTGTGTATTCTACTGGTATAATAAAATGCTGAATTTTATAAAAGAATGCAGAATTCTGTACTTAAAATGAGTTTTAGGCACTTCCCGGCACTATATCTATCACCTGATGACGCAGTCTTATGGTCCTCACTTCCCTACACTCCAAACCAGTGTAGTACCCTATCCCTGGCTCATACTGGCCATATAAACATTGTCTGTCTATGTGCTGGTATTGTCAGCATTATTTCTGAATCAACCGTTCAGTGTGTCAACTGTGCTGAGTGCATCAAGTATGTCACTAATGTTGGTGTGTAATGAATGGAGTTACTGTATAAAAAGTGATGCATGTATATATGATATAGAATCATAGAGCAGTTTAAATTTTCAGTTGTAATCAAGCACAGTCATTAAGCACGTAATTAAGATTAATTAATTTGTACAGTACCTTAAATTTTGAGGGTTGTCACATTCTCCCCCCGTTAATAAAATTTCGTCCTCGAAATTTGTACTACCTTAATTCCTTAGGGTTTCGTTATGCATGTATGTATATGAATAGTACCGAGGTAGATAATCATCAGACCGAATCAAACCTTATTCACATCAAGTGAGTCCAATAATATATATAACATCACGAATCCAGTGGTTAAAAGGTATGTGTTTTTAGCATTTGGTGTCGGGGGTACAAGACGTATTGACGTATAGTCTAGTGTAATCCAGTTAACAGGGGTTCCACAAAAGAGGAGTCTTGTCTATTAGGATACTTATATAGTCGGTCACAATATGCCAACGAGTTTTCACAACCGTAGCATCCTCTATATGAACTCAAAATCAATAACTCAAAAGTAGTAGTAAAGTGTTCTGTAAATCTCCCGACTAAATGAACGGAAAAGTTTAGTGTGTTGGCACTCTTAAGTTTCGAAGGTACACCGAATGGAATACAAGCGAATTTGGTGTATCACGGTCTTGATTCGTAGTTGCATCAGAAATGTTCAAATGACAAGTCAACAAAAGCATATGTAGTTTTGGGTGAAACAATTGACTATGATTAGCACAAGATAATGACACCACAAGGTGTCGAAATGATGAGATTCAATAATAATGGTGACTGAACAAGTTTACAGTGCCTGAAATCAAGTGAATGTGGACCGAGACAATCTGAAGATTTGATTTACGCAATGTCGTAAAGTTTCCAATTGAGTTGAATATGAAATATCAAAGAGCCACTGTTTTTGATCGAAGGTGAAAAAGTATTAAGTATCGCAAGGTATTCGAGTGATAATGAAAATATCGTTAGGAGGTACCTTGGGCTTATGTAATGAATCTATGTACCATTGCCTTAACACACAATCGTGATGAGACTGCTTTAATTGTGATAAACGAGACGGATTTAGAGCAATTAAATAATTCAAATCCGTGTGTGAAATGAGTAATCAACTTAGCGCAAGCTCAATTCTGTGAAAATATCACCGCAAGGTATTGAAATCAATCAAACGACTTAGTGGAGTCGTAGACCAACCGAAACTACTACGACTCATAGTGAAAGAATCTTTGCAAAAATATTTGAATATGATGCTCCCAATACATCATATAGCGTCTCAAATCAAACATGTGAAATGGATAAGTTCAAGCAATTGAACCTGGTTCTGGCGTAATCCGGTAATAAACGTATGCATCAACAAGGGAATCCCAACATGGTTACGATGATGAACTATAAGCGTAACTTGGACGAAAGCAGTTTCAAGAAAGCGTGTTGTCTTGGTAACAAAAGAGTCAACAATAACAATAATGTAAGCCATTTGAATCACAACCCAGTGATTAGGTTTAGCAACGTAATATTCGAACTTCAATGAAGCGCTTGAAATGAAACCGCATGCATAGCAGAAGGTGCATGCGTCATATGTGAGTTTTCGAGTAATGAAACAATGAGTGTTTGCTAAAATGGAGAAACGACCAAATATTCGAAGCAAAAGAGTGTTCGCTCTCAGCGAAGAAAATCAACGTGATGCAACTACCATTAAGGGGAGTAGAGATGCAAACATCTACTCGCTAGAAGCAAAAGTGAAGGTTTCAACGAAAGAAATTTAAGTGCTTTCTGTTTGATCAACGGAACTGGCATATATGTCAGGTTAATGGTGTCTGCTTGAGTTAACAGATGTGGTTCCTAAGTAACAATCTTTGTGAATTTGGACCTGGGTTCCCGATGGTCCTAAGTACATTTTTCCTAGATTCTCAGAGTTTCGTATTTGGTGTAGAATCGTTCTGTGCATCGTGTAGGAAACACCATTCTTGCGTACATTTAAAACAAATTATTGTCCCACAATTTCCCCGGTATACTTTCTTCCTGAATTCATAGCTAACGACATTCGTTCTTTGACCAGTCGTGAAGTAGTAGTTTGCTCTTCACAGTTAGTTAAATAAGTAATTCGTTAATCCTCGGCAAGAGTTATCGATTCTCGTGGGTTAGCTCGTTCGGCTCCTGATAGTTTGATGTCCGTATGGAAGGTATCGTCCTTCTTATTGATGAGCAGAACTGGGGTTACCCAAAAGGGAATTTTGGTCTGTTATCTTCCTTCTCCATCCACCTCTGAGGTTACACTGCCAATCCTTGCATCTCCGAAGGTGTAAGTCGCTAAGTTACAGCGACTACAGGCGCAGTGCCTGGAATAAGATCGATGCGAGATTCGACTAATTGTTGAGGAGATAATTCTGGTAAGTCTTCGGGAAGAACTTTCAGGATATTCCTTATAATAGGAATATCTTCGAGTTTTGGTTCTTCGGCTCCCTTGTCCCCGATATGAGCCAAGAAAACAACTCATCCTTTATGCAACAGCTTTCGTACCCTCCAGCAATTTGTAATTTGTAGGGGCGTATCCTGTTTCATGAGTCACGATCGTTCCTTTATTCGTCACCGGGGTGCGGATATCGATCTCCACTCGATCGCTCGATGACTAACCCATCCCAATTACCTCGTAAAAGCTTCCCAATTCAACTGGCAGTAGATCTAGCGTAAACTTACGCTCTTCGGGTTCTATCTTGCCGACCCCAATTACTTTGTTGACTCCCACTAGCTTCCCGTTAGCTAGTACTATCGTGTGCGGGTTATCTAACTTACTTGTTACTAAACCAAGTATACTCTCGAACTCTAGAGATGCGAGGCTAAAATTTGCAACCGTATTTAGCAGCACAGATGCATAACGTTGAGTAATATGGAACGTACCGATATCCATGCTCGGATTCCTGGTGTGCTCCCCTAGCTCTGCTACTGAGCTTTTATCCGTGTGCTTGATTCTTCTTAGGGCAGTATTTTCTGAAATGCTTTTTGCTTCCACAGTTAAAACAACCTTGTGCACGTTTCTGTTTGTCACTCGTCCTTCCTTGATAGTTGTCGTTGTTTTCTCCGTGATTCTTGCTATCATCTTGACCTTTATTTCCACCTTCAATACCTTGTCTACAAGTTTCCTTGGGATGTCCTCTCTTGCCACAGTTATCACATCTTCCATATTTACATCGTCCGACATGATAATGTAGACAATTGTCGCACTTAGGTAGGATACCCATGTAGTCTTTTCCCTTTTTGGCCTTCTTCTTGCTACTCCCTCGAGTAACCATCTTGAAATTTGTGAGTTTTCTCTTGTTATCTCCAGATGACTCTACAGGAGTCTCCTCCTTCTCTTCCATACTAGAAAATTTTCCTAGTCTAACTGCTTCTTCCGTGAGCGCCATACTTATGTTGATAGCCTCGGTGATCGTGGAAGGTTTAGATGTTGTTACCAGGCTTAGAATCTGCGGTGCTAGTCCCCTGATGAAAAGTTCGATCTTCCTAGATTCTGGTTCCACCAAATGCGATGCAACTTGTGATAACTCGCCAAATCTCTACACATATTCAGCTATCTTTGGACCTTCCATTCTCAAGTTCCACAATTCAGTTTCCAACTTCTGGACTTCCGCCCTAGAGCAATATCTTTTGCGCATCAGTTCCTTCAGTTCGTCCCACGTCATAGCATACGCAGCGGCCTCGCCCATTGCCTGAATTTGAAGGTTCCACCATGACAGAGCCCCATCTACAAATAGCCCCGCTATGTACGTAACCTGATGTTCTAGGGCGCATTTGCTCAATCGTAAGACAGAATTCGTCTTCTCCACCCAACGCACAAATGCTAAGGCACCCCCAGTGCCGTCGAATTCTCGAGGTTTGTGGTTCAAGAACTGCTCATAGGTGCAGCCGTTGGGTGGGTTATTTCCTGAGGTACCTCCGCTGTGTTCGGAGCGAAGGGCCTCGAGTTGTGCGATGGCTTGCGAGATGCGCTCTTGTAGTTCTGCCGCTGTTGTTGGCGGAGGGTTGTTGGTAGCGATGTTCCCTTGTATCGACATCTTCTAAGAAGAAGATTGGTTAGGTCAGGTCTTATTGTTCAGGAAGTGCATTTAGTTGTTTAGTGGTCATACGTACATACTCATGATAGGTCATTATACCGACCAACCAAGTAATAGCATAATCATAGCATAACCAAGTAATTTGGTAATTTTGTTTAATGAGAGCATAGTAAGCAAGCACGTAGCGTTATAATTATTGTACACACATATAAGTTAATAACGTGCTTAACGGAGACATAGCAACGGAGTTTCATTGGTCATTGGCCATAAAGTATTGTCGCATGTTTTATAATGATTAGGCCCTCATTATTCCCTGACCACAATTGTATTGCCTTCCAAAATGTATCACATCAATAGGGGCACAGGGTCACCCTACCCTTGTCCATTAAACGTATTAGTGTATCAAAATCACATAGTCTAAAGTGGTCTTTAAAAGTCTCCACAATTCCGGCTTATCATTAGTGTCTTTACCCAAATGTAATGCAATCCGCATAATCTAGAAATCACTATACCAGTGTCTGAGGAGGAGGAAAGAAAAGTAAATTGTTTAGCGTGCGTGAACTCCTCCTCGGGCTTGTGTACACGTCGAAGTAATTGTCTGCTCTGCTGCTCGATAGTAAGGAAATGAGCATCAGAATCCTGGGAACGGTGTAATAGTAACGGTTGAGAGCGCAAAAGGAACCTTGATAAATGTAGAGGATCAAAGTATGCTGGCAATAAATAGGATGGAGGACGTGGTGTCTTATATAAACTTTTCAGACAATATGCTGTCTTGTGATGTAAATACTTAAATCATGCTTTTAGTTATGTAATGTTTGGCATTTGAAGTTACCAAATGTGGTGTCAGCTCTCCAACGTTCTACGACTCATATCCTCAAACTGTAGTTGGTATTACAGGAGCAACTCATCTCATGTGTGGCCTCCATAATGTGAGGGATGGTAAGGGTCTAAAATTAGCATAGTGCATTGTAGGAACCATCAAATCGGCTCGTCCAGCGCTGTAGAGGTGAAAGTAGTAAACGGTGTGGCCCGTAAGACCGTAGAAAATGCTGCTGTAGCAAAAGGATCGTTACGCGGGTGCTGACCTAGAGTACCCTTCCGGGGTGCAGGTATGTCTTGAAAGAAAGCGATAGGCATGTTGGTGCAATGGACATCGGTCTTCACAAGAGCAACATCAGCGGGTGAAGGTGCAGGTACCAACGTCTCAACTGATAAGAAGGTCATTAGGTGCAGGTACTGGGTCGGGTATAAGGGATGCATTGTCTGGTAAGTCAAAAGAAATAGGGTCATGATCAAGTAAGGGTGCAGGATCAGTAGGTGCAACATCAAGTTGTCCCAAAAGGTGCAGAAGCTAACTCAAGAGCAGGCCCTGGGTCGGGTAACGGTGTGGTGCCTCGAGCAGGTGTTAGTGCAGCAGTCATAATGGCGTCGTTGTCCGTGTCAGTAGTAGAAAGATGTGACCCGACCGTCTATAAGGCTGTAAATGTCACAGACTCAAGGGAGTCTGAAATCGAATATACTCTGGAATCAGAGGGTGGCCTGTTAACAGGGGCCTTAAGAAGTGAAATTAGTAACAACGTTCTAGTCTAACTTTCTATCGCCATAGGCATCAGCAGAAGGACCGTCACTAAATATGTCCACGTCATCATTAATTGCTCGTCGAGTAGCCAACCTTTGGCAGGAAAGTCCATAGGAGACGCATCGTCGAGGATCGGGGTCATGGTGTGCTCACTATCGGGATGACCAGTGATGAAGTGGTCATGGACCAAAACAAGAGCGTCAGAAGGATTCTTGTCAGCGAAACCATCAGCAAGGGTAAAGTATCACCCAAAACCTGGTCGCGCGGACGGTTGGAAGTTGTCCTCGTCCTTGGTCAGTATATCAGGATCACTCTCAGTGTATGACGTAAATGTCTCTGGCGCAGATTTAGTCTCATCATCTGTGACGGCGGCCGTAGGGTTATCAATGTCTGATAACTCGCCTTCTAAATAGTGTGACGTGTGTGTCGGTTCATAATAGTCATAGCATGTATATCCATAGTAATTATTAACAATTTGTGTATGCAAATACTCACCACATATGCACGTATATCAATAATCAGCAATCAAGCGTGTAAGTAATGACAATGTAAGCATGTAATCATCCTAGTCTTCCCCAGACTATCCCACCCAGTCTCTCAGACTAAACTCCTAGTCTCTCAGACTAAACTCCCTGGTCTCTCAGACCAACTCCCTGGTCTCTAAGACCAACTCCCTGGTCTCTAAGACCAACCTTCCCAGCCTCTAAGACTAAATCCCTGGTCTCTAAGACCAACTCCCTGGCCTCTAAGACCAATCCTCCCAGTCTCTAAGACTAATTATCCCCAGCCTCTAAGGCCGATCCTCCCTCAGCCTCTAAGGCTGAACCTCCCTCAGTCTCTAAGACTGAACCTCCCTCTGTCTCTAAGACTGAACTATAAATATAAATTTGAAATGTGTATTTGTGCCTTTTGTTTGTAAAAATGTTTGTTTCCTGGATCTGGACGTTTTTTGTATGCAATGTAAAAATGTTTGAAAACGTTTTCGTGAGAGCCCTGAGGATCATAGTCTAGACTTCGAGAAAGAATCCAAGTTCGCTATAATCGAGGCTCTGATACCAAGCTGTCACACCCTGACTTTTGCGGAAGCGTGGTTTATTTACTGGCTGAGCACGGGGCGTGTTCAGTCTTCTGTCTTCTTGTTTTGCTTGGGAAGATGCGGTCGTGGGGTCGGGCATGTCACGTTTGTTCCTTTTCTTGTATTTATGTTAGATTTTGCTGTCCTTTTGCTTCTTTTGTTAATTTGAGCTCATTTAATCCTGAAACTACAAAAGGAAGACAAAAGCACACTTTTTCCAACATTAGTACTAAAAAGGGTTAGTTTTCTGCCACAATTGATGTAATTTATATGTTGCATTTTAGACACATCAGCCAGCATATTCCAATCAACTGTAATAAAGAACTGCAGTATATTGGAGTGGTGGATGTTTTGGGAGGTGGTTGATCAGATGGTTGCAGGGGAGAAGATGATGGATTAGGGATTAGGGTTTGGGTGTGGGTGTGGGTGTGGGAGAAATGAAGAAGATGAAGATGTATCTGGGCAAAGGTTTTATAGGGTAAAGTGATATTAATATAATTAATTTAATTTATATTATGTTATAATAAATTGAAATGGACCATTTTGCCCCTGAAGTAAAAGACAAAATAACCAGATTTCAATAGCCAAACAAGAGGTGATTTGAATTTTGGACTAAAATGGCAACAAAAGTGAAACCACAGGGACCCAGATGTAAAAAGTTTGAGATTTGGACTAAAGTGGCAAAACTGGCCAAACCACAGGGACCAAAATGGCAGTTTACTCTTTATTATTACATAATAATTTGGTAATACCCCAATGGTGTTGATGAGTTAGATAGAGTTTATGGTAGATAAATTCGAAGGAAAAACATGCTGTTTTTTTTTATAAAGTTAGTATTTCCTTATAAAATTAATATTACTAAATCCGTAATTAATTATATTAATAAATGCCATTATTAAAAATAATAAAGATAAAAACTCTCATTTTTTTCTTTCGCTTAAGATCTAGTTCACGAAACAAGTTGGGTTTCTTGGATCCGTTTTTGGCGATTGTTACAGTCTCTCCTACTTTTGGGAATGTCATCCTGAAATTAGGAGGAAACCGCTCGTGTAGGATGATGTGTAGGGTTTTTCATAGGCGTAAGGATAGCGGTTAGGTTTAGTAAGAGTATTATGAACTCGAATCTTGGGATCAGATCGTTCATTAGGAAAGTCAGGTAACAAGTGTGGAACACAAGCCCTAACGTTGCTGAAAATATGCTCGAACTACAATATATCAAAATGTGCAGACTTATTAAGGCAGTAACATTCCTGATAAGGGTTGCATACCCAATTAAAGGAATCTCTTTTAAATGCTAAAGATGTAGAAATGAAGAACGTAAATGACTATATACAAGATAGTCAGTCATAGGTGATACGATCATTATACCATGAAGCCCATAAATGACACAATGAGGATTGATTGCGGCTTAAGCCCATATCATGTCCCAAAGATGACTTGTAACACGAGAGAGTTTGCAATCGAGTCGTAAAGTATACTCATGATGCCTAAACTATTTTGTGTCACGACCTAGGACCTAAAAATCTCTCGTAAAACGCCATAACGATGGAGTTAAATGCGCGAGTTCATAAAATTTGAATCTCCAATCACAAAATCAAAACAAAGTAACTAAAAGTCTATCATGAATAGTATAACGTTGCTTTTGAAAATTTTCCAGAGACACTTATATATAGGAAGTACCAGCGGCGTATCCACCATATCAGTACCAAGTTTTCATCCACATCGTTATTCAAATTTGAATGACGACTCTTAGAAAACTTTCACCGACTTCTCATGATTAGTCTAACACTACTTTTAAAAATTTGACAGAGACACTTTTATATAGGAAGTACCAGTGGCGTATCCACCATGTCTCTACCAAACTTTCATCCACACCATTATTCGAATCGTGATTGATGACTCTTACATAACTTTACAAAGAACTTCTCATGACCAGTCTAGCGAGGTTTTTGATATTTTGATATTATAACTTATATATAGAAAGTACCAGCGGTGTATCCACCATGTCCGTATCAAATTTCATCGGCTTCATTAGCGTTTTTGATTGGTTCTATGCGACATCTCAACCTAATACCTACTAACTAAATAAGCATAAACAAATCCACAAACAACCAACGCTTGAGTCTCAAACCCAAAAAGGGCGTAACTAAATGATGGCAGTACCTGCATCCACAGTTATGAGGAAAGGGTCGGTCTATGAATAAGTGAGATGATACCCACATCACATTAATTATGGGGAAAGGTAAGTCGTGGTGAGTGATGATGCGACACAACATGAACTAGTAATAAAATAAATTGTAAATGCGTAACATGGCGATAACATAAAACGTCCGAGTAAAATAGATGAAAACGATGATAAATTTAAGAATAGTAACGTTGAAAGTGTAACAACGGCACAAACTATCAACGGTTCTTGTCACACCCCCAAATTCCACAAGTGGAGTATCACCGCAGGGAGCATGACATGACCAGGATCAAGCCACAATCATATTGAACAATGTATTTAAGTAAATATAAAACCAACCAACAATATAATTGGTGTCCAAAACAAATTAACCAGATTCAAGTTATCAGCGGAAGCATAAAGTTTAAAACCAAAACATAAGTCATAAGTTCATAAAGTTTAACATGGAACTCAACAGTCCATGTCCCACAACGACCTCGACCTCCTGTGCAAGCTCATCTAAGCACCTAACGACCTGCAAGGCATATAGTAACGAATCAACAACAAAGTTGAGCGAGTTCACAGTTGGGTGTTCGTTTTAAGTTGTTTCAAAAACTCAGGTTTCCTTTAGCTGGCTTACTTGCCGTGGGGGTTACCCCATAGTTGAAAAACATGATTAACCATTTCCTTTTACTCTGGCTCCCAGCCGTGGGGGCTACCCCATGAATATCCCACTAGACCCGTTACCATATCAACTACTGACTGAGAAAGTTGGGTGCCCTAAGTCAATGTCTATCATCATTGACGTGCCCAGATCCATTAGTCCACTCCCGTCCTCTGCGGCACGGTGTGAGGCTTGTCAAACCTAATAGCGCTATTTAACTAATGACCCGTTCGCCATTGGCCCGACGATTAAGTCGATATAAAAATGAGGGGCTTAATGATAGAGTTTTTGTCTAGTGTCAATGTTGTCACCTTTCAGTTAAGAGGGTGGGAGTACGTGTCAAGAAGAACACGCAGGTTTCAATGTTGTCACCCTTCAACCAAGAGGGTGGGAGTACGTATTCTACCCAAGGAGAATACGCAGGTTTCCTTAGTATACTTTAACTCATTCCCAAACCACCGGAAATCCCATGCCTTGTAGAAAGTGTGAACTCATCTTAGGTTAGCTCGGCAGATACACAAAAGGTCAATGGAGCTGCTAGTGGTCAACCACGTCCTAACATGGTTACCATTTAAGTCAGGTCTAGGTTCAAGTAGTGCACATAAGTTTACACATAAGCTAACAAGTTACGAACACATAATGATCATGGCAAACACGTAGAACACGTTAACAGCAAGTACACACATAATGTCCAACTTGTGCGACTTAGATGATCCGGCCATTGAGCTTGTGCGAGCCCAATCGTCTTGTGCGATCCAATATTAAAGCTCAATAACAACCGGCCAACCTGTTGTGCGTCCAGCACAACCTTGTGTGAATCACAACGGGTTGTGCGATTAAAAAACACTCGGCCGAACACATGCAACCCAATATTCACACGGCCCAAACAAATAAATAGAAAATCAACTTGTACGGTCCAGTTACACTTGTACGATCTGGAATAGCTTGTGCGATTGGGTTTTTGGGCTACTCGGCCCAACAGCATATCATAACCTATTATATATACAGCCCGACATCTTGTGCAATCAGCACAACTTGAGCTTAAAAGGGTTGTACACTATGCCTAACCAGTTGTACCCTAACATATCTTGTGCGTCTGACTTGTGCGACTGGCCTTGTGCGACTGGCCTTGTGCGATCGGTTATATCATTCCTAAAATCATGCAAACCGTTTCTCTAATCTAACAGTTTCCATATTTGCACACAATCAATCAACACAATCACAGTTTCTACCCAATCCCTTATTCGATCAAATCGAGGTTTTTATCCATTAATTTCTATGAACCCTAATCATGTTCAAGACATAACAACAATCATAACATTAAACACATTAACAGGTTCATGATCTTGATTACTAGCATGCACCCTAACATGACAACACAACAATCATCCACATATACTCACACAACAGCCGATTAACATGTGTTCGGTTCTTGACTAATATCAATATCATACTATCATCAAACTCCTATAGTGATCTAATCATAACACACACATGTGAGCCGATTTACATGAACACCAAAGCTCAACAATCTCATATATCATCCCTTAATCACTATGTAGAAACATATAAGCCAAAACATCATCTATCATACAATCAATAGTAATATACTAACCGGTTAAAGGGTAGAACAAGGGTTGATCCGAACAAGAAAGCTTTGAGGAAAAGGGGATGTTGTCGTCGGCTTCAAGAGGAGAGAAAGAGAGCGAGTAGGGTTTGTGTGTTGTGTAATTTGCAAGCAATGAGGAGTATACACCCTCCTCATGGGGTTATACGTGTAAAGAATGGGCCGAACCCATCATGGGCTGCCCTTGGTTTCGGGTGCAAGGATTGTGGTTTGAGAGTGGTGTTGTGCGATTGGATTAGTGTTGTGTAATCAAGATTATTATACACTTATAACACAATTTCACATAACATGTAACATTTAATCATTCATTTAAAACCAACTTATCAATTAATCACATAGAGTTCATACAAGCTATATCAAATACAAAGATAAGTTCTGAAGTACGATTTGTCACATCATCCCCAAGTTGAAAGAAATTTTGTCCCGAAATTTAGCACGTGGTTACTGAGGAAGCTAGTTAGGTTGCCTGGTTTTCTGGTTTTCCTGGGGTGCCACATTCTTCCCCCGTTGGTTTGGAATTTCATCCCAAAATTCCGAAGTAGCTTCAGGCTCAGTAGTGGTTTCGCTTTTCTCGAAAAATTGGGGATACTTGTGTTTCATTTGGTCTTCTCGTTCCCAGGTGAACTCTGGGCCACGACGGGAGTTCCAACGAACTCGAACAATGGGTATTTTGGTACGCTTGAGAACCTTAACGTCTCGGTCCTAATCTCTACTAGTTCCTCGACTGTCACACCCCCAAAATCCACACGCAGACTATCACCGCTTGGAGGCGTGACTGACCAGGATCAAGCCACCAATCATATTGAACATAACAAGTAATAAATAAAAGTCAACCACACAATATGAAAGGTGTTTTAAATCAAAAACGTAGTTAAGTGTTTAGCGGAAGCATAATTGTAAAACCCAAGGTAAGTATTAAGTACGAAATAAAGTAATGTTTTTAGTATGGCACACACTGCCATGTCCCACAACGACCGCGCCTCCCTGTGCAAGCTCCATGAGTACCTAACGACCTGCAAGGCATGTAACAACGAGTCAACAACAAAGTTGAGTGAGTTCACAGTTGGTTGTTTAGTTGTAGCATTCGTTTCGTAAATCATATGTCTGTTTCGTAAACCATGTATCGTATTAATTCGTATCGCGGTCTCCCAGACATGTTTGCGAAGATTAGTGGGGGCTTCCCTTGTGTTACTAGACCGTGCGTATCGAATACTACGAAAATGTAAAGTGGTGCCCTAAGTCAATGTCTATCAGCATTGACCCTTTGCCCATAGTCCATTAGTACACGCCCGTCCGACTGGCACGGTGTGAGGTTTGTTAAACCTAATAGCGCTATTAACTAATGACCCCCTCGCCATAGGCCTCGGCGATTAAGTTGATATAAATGAGGGACTTCAGTGATAGAGGTTTGGTCCAGTGTGTAATCTTGGCATCCTACCCACGGAGGATGGTTGTAAGTATGAGTGTACGTAGGTTTTACGTACGTGCCCTTCAATCCTAGGACAGTAAAAAGTAGTTTAATAGTAATGATAGTACGAGTAGTTATTCAATCCCATATCCCTTTCCCAACCCTTGGGAAGCCCATGCCTTGGAAAGAGTGTGAACTCACCTTGGTTTGCTCGGTATGCTAAACTATGTTCTCACAAATAATCAGTCAAGTCCTATCATTAGGCACGTACGCGAAATTAGTTTATGTCGGTAAAGTTTCACATGCAAACTATATCACCAAATGTACTTGGCAGTTGACATCATGCACCACTAAATCAGTTAATCAGGTTCACATAATTCATGCTTCACATAGTTGATTTCACAGTCTATTCTATCCATAATATCCATTAACATACTTAACGGCGTTAATGGGTTTAACGAAGTTACCATACTTAACAAGATTAACGCACTTAGCATAGTTAACACACATGGCAGAGTTAACCAGAATTAGCAGAGTTATCATACATAACGAACTTAACATGCGTAACATAATTAACATAACCCAGTTAACATACTTAACACAATTGACCTACTTAACACAGTTAATACTTAACAAGGTTATCCACTTAACAGAGTTAAACTAACAGAGCTGGGGTGACAGACACTGGATGAATTCACTTGCATGGCGAAAACACTTATTGGCGAAATCACTCAGGCGACGAAATCCCAAGTGATTTCGTCGGGTTTAATGTTGGATGAAAACACTAGGTGTTTTCGCCTGGTCCTTGATTTCGTCTGCTGCTATTGATTTCGTCGGTCACACCTCACCAACAACACATCAGTTACGCAATAACACTAACCTTAATTATCACTTACAGTTGCATGATTAGTCATCGATGAAATCATTTAATCAAATCATTGATATGTAAACATCTAAACTACCAAATCATTGCAAGACCAAGATCATAAATCAATTAGAAGATCATTCATTAACAGTCATACACGATCGATCTTATCATCCAATATACATGACAGTTAATACATGAAATCATATGAATTACCAACTCATTGTGAAAACAAGATCTTCATACAATCATCGGATCATTCATGGAAAGGCATAACATAATCACATAACATCAGCATTCAATCAAACATATACATACAGACATGTAATCATGCATAACTCGAACGACAGTGCAACTAACCGAGATGAAAGGTCACTAGATTGATCGAAAGGAAAAGCTTGAAGATTTGCAGTTGCCGTCGCACAGAGGATCAGGGAGAGAGACCTTAGGGTTTACGGATTAAAACTCTTCGTAAAAGTTGGAACTCAAAACGTATAATAGATCATTACTGGGCCAAGGGTCCATTCCTGTTTTCGTTGGCCTCATGGTAGACGAAAACACATGATGTGTTTTCGGTTATGGGGTGTTTTCGTAGGGGGGTGTTTTTGTGATGGGGTGTTTGGCATGAGTTCCATTTTATTACTCAAACAACACATATATTAACAAACATACAAACATATACCAACAAATACACTTATGTTGCACATCAAATATAACCTATCAATCACAATACGATTTAACGTATTACAAACGTGTACAGTTGTGAAACAAACAAGTCGTGTAAACAAACAACTTAAACAATTAACGTGCAATTAATGCGAAGATGGAAATCTTGGAAATTCGAGTTGTCACATTATCCCCATCTTGAAAGAAATTTCGTCCCGAAATTTAGCATGCGGTTACTGAGGAAGCTAGTTGTGTTGCGTAGTTTACTGGTTTTCCTGGGGGGTCACATCGACGAATAGCAACTGATCGTCTATAGTGAGTTCCCTGAGAGGAACTATGAGGGTCTCATCTGATAAACACTTCTTCAAATTTGACACATGAAATACGTTGTGAACTCCACTGAGTTCTTCAGGCAGATTCAATCTGTAGGCCACCTTGCCAATTCTCTCAGTGATTTCGAAAGGTCCAACATAACGTGGATTTAGCTTGCCTCGTTTACCAAAGCGAATCACACCTTTCCAAGGTGAAACTTTAAGAAGCACTCAATCCCCAACCTGTAACTCGAGTGGTTTCCCGCGCTTATCAACATAGCATTTCTGACGGTCACGAGCCGTCGCCATTCGTTCTCATATTTGGGCAATCTTTTCTGTCGTGTCTACGACGAGTTCTGGGCCAGTGATTCGGTTGTCACCAACTTCTGCCCAGCATAAGGGTGATCGGCATTTCCGTCCATACAAAGCCTCGAACGGAGCAGCCTGGATGCTGGTGTGGTAACTGTTGTTATACGAAAACTCTACCAAAGGTAGGTGTCTTTCCCAGCCGTTACCAAAGTCGATTACACATGCTCTAAGCATGTCTTCAAGAGTTTGGATGGTGCGTTCAGTCTGCCCATCCGTCTGGGGATGATAAGCTGTGCTCATGTCTAGGCACGAGCCAAAGGATTTGTGCATCGCCTGCCACAAATCTGAGGTAAAACGTGGATCACGATCAGAGATGATGGAAGTTGGCACCCCGTGCCTCGAAACTACTTCCTTAAGGTAGATGTCTGCTAGAGTAGAGAACTTATCCATTTCTTTGATAGCCAGGAAGTGTGCAGACTTGGTTAGTCGATCCACTATCACCCAAATGGTATCGTTTCCTCATTGAGATCTAGGTAAGCCAGTAACGATGTCCATGGAAATTTGCTCCCATTTCCATGTGGGAATCTCTGGTTGTTGAAGTAGGCCTGATGGCTTCTGGTATTCAACCGTGACTCTTGCACAAGTCAAACATTTACTAACATAGGTCGCTATGTTAGCTTTCATGTGGGGCCACCAGTATGTAGCCTTGAGATCGTGGTACATCTTATCAGAACCAGGATGTACTGAGTAACGAGACTTGTGTGCTTCATCCATCACAAGCTCACGTAGATTACCATAAAGTGGAACCAAGATGCGCCCTGCTAAGCAGTAAACACCGTCTTCCTTTAGTTCTAACCGTTTCTCCAATCCTCGCAGGGACTCAGCCCTTATGTTCTCTTCTTTCAATGCTTTGACCTGAGCATCACGAATTTGGGCAGGAAGACTAGAGTGAATGGTGAGTTGTAACACACGTACACACTTAGGTTTGGTTTCCTTTTGACTGAGGGTGTCATCCACAACATTGGCTTTGCCTGGGTGGTACTTGATTGCACATTTATAGTCGTTAAGAAGTTCGACCCATCGACGCTGTCGCATGTTCAACTCATTTTGATCGAAGATATACTGGAGACTCTTGTGATCGGTGTAAATGGTGCACTTGGTATCGTATGAGTAATGTCTCCATATCTTAAGAGCAAACACCACTGCTCCCAACTCCAAGTCATGAGTAGTATAGTTCTTTTCGTGAACCTTGAGTTGGCGTGATACGTAAGCAATGACTTTCTCACGTTGCATCAACACACAACCAAGTCCTTGGATTGACGCGTCACAATAAACCATGAAATCGTCTGTGCCCTCAGGCAACGAGAGGATAGGTGCACTACAAAGCTTCAACTTCAGCTGCTGAAATGAGGATTCCTGAGCATCACCCCAACGGTAGGTGACACCCTTCTGAGTAAGAATAGTAAGAGGCTGCGCAATCTTTGAGAAATCCTTGATGAACCTTCTGTAGTAACCCGCCAAACCCAAGAATTGACGGATTTCAGTTGGAGTACGAGGTGCGGGCCAATTCCTGATTGAGTCAACCTTGGACAGATCAACGTGGATCCCATCCTTATTAACCACGTGGCCTAGAAAATGGACTTCACGAAGCCAGAAGTCGCATTTCGAAAGCTTAGGATAAAGCTGTTCTGCTTGAAGAAGTTCCAAAATGAGTCGTAGATGATGCTCGTGTTCCTCCTGACTCTTGGAATAGATCAGGATGTCGTCGATAAACACAATAACGAACTTATCCAAGTAAGGTTTGCACACTCGGTTCATAAGATCCATGATGACCGCATGTGCGTTTGTTAGCCCAAAAGGCATGACCAGGAACTCGTAGTGTCCGTAACGAGTCCTGAATGCTGTCTTGGAGATGTCCTCGTCTCGGACTCTCAGCTGATGATAGCCCAATCTTAGATCAATCTTTGAGTAGAAGCTCGACCCTTGCAACTGGTCGAATAGGTCGTTTATACGGGGAAGAGGGTAACGATTCTTCACGGTCACCTTGTTGAGTTCGTGATAATCAATGCACATTCGAAAGGTACCGTCTTTCTTCTTCACAAACAAAACTGGTGCTCCCCAGGGCGAAGAGCTAGGATGAATGAAACCCTTGTCTAAGAGTTCTTGTAGTTGTGCAGACAATTCTTCTAGTTCTGATGGGGCTAAGCGATTAGGTGCACGAGCTATAGGGGCTGCTCCAAGAGCTAGCTCGATTTGAAACTCGACCTGATGATGAGGCGGAAGTCCAGGTAATTCCTCAGGAAATACCTCAGGAAAGTCGTGCACGATCGGGATATCTTCTTTTCCTTTGTTGAGGTGTCAGTAACGAGAGCCAGAATAGCCGTGTGGCCCTTTCACAAACACTTCTGGGCCTTAAGGAAAGAGATGATGCCCACGACAGCACCACTCTTGTCGCCACGAATAACGAGGGGTTCTTTACCAGGACGAGGGATGTGGACAATCTTCTCCTTACAGAGTATTTCCGCTCGATGATGGGATAACCAATCCATCCCAATGACGACGTCGAAGCTACCAAGAACGATGGGGATAAGATCGATTGAGAAGGTCCGACCAGCTAAAGCGATATTACAACCCTTAACTATGTACGTGGCTTCAAGACTTTTACCGTTTGCTAGTTCTACAACATGCTTGGTGTCTAAGGGGATTGGGGTACGCTTAAGCATCTAACTAACTTTTAAGGATACATAACTAGTATCGGCACATCAAATAAAACAAAAAGAAAGAAATCATCCAGTAGGAACTTACCCGTCACAAAGTTGGGATCATTCCTTGCATCACCCTGACCAATCACAAATGCACGTTCCCTGGCACCATTGCCATCATTGTTATTCCCATTGTTGTTCCCATTTCCCTGGTTGTTGTTGTTGTTGTTCTAATTCTGGTTCTGCTGGAGGCAGTCTATTTTGAAATGGCCTTTAGCACCACACTGAAAGCATCCCTTGTTGTTACCCTGATGCTGTTGTTGCTGCTGGCGCTGGTTCTATGGAGACTGCTGCTGCTGTCACCTCTGATTTGCAGGATACAAACTTCTACAATCTTTGGCTGCATGGACTGGTTTGTTACACCTCTGATAGTTACCCCTGTTACATGGCCCGCTATGGTGCAAGTTGCATTGATTGCACTTAGGGTGGCTTCCCCTGTACCCACCCTGACCTTGATTACCAGAGGATTGTTAACTAGGGATCTTGTAGTCATCAGTCCTTCGCTGCTGAGACTGAGACTGAACATAAGTTGAACCCTTGCTTGAATTTCCATCCCATTTGCGCTTGTTGTCACTAGGAGCACCAGAAGTAGTGGTAGCACTAATACGCTTTGGCAGTCTGTTTTGCTCGACTTCCTGGTCAGTGAGACGGTGTGATAGTCGTATAACCTGCTGAATTGTGAGAAGGTTAGCCGAAGTCACCATACTTTGAATCTCTGGCACTAAACCCTTGATGTAAAGCTCGATACGTTTGCAGGGAGGATCCACCATGGTAGGACACAAAGAAGCTAGTTCATTCGATCTCTTCGTATACGCCTCGATTTCAGACCCCGTCATCTTCAAATTTTAGAACTCCACTTCTAGCTTGTGAATGTCAACACGATGACAATACTCCTCTTTGATCAGATCTTTGAAGTCATTCCAGGGGGTGGCATTAGCAGCTGCCAACCCTAGCATTTGCACTTGTGCGTTCCACCAAGTGAGTGCACCACCTTCAAGAGTTCCCGTAGAAAATTTCACCCTACTAGCAACAGGGCATTCACACATTTTGAAGACAGATTCGATCTTATCGAACTAGTGTAGGAGACCTACAGCTCCTTCTGTACCACTGAAGGTACTAGGTCGACAGTCTATAAAGGTCTTGAACGTACACATGGGAGGTTGAGCATGCTGACCTGTCACGCAAGAAAGAAAAGACAAGGTTAAGCACGAGAGTTGGTTCGCGAGAGTAGGATCTAAGCATCCTAGGATAGGTCAAAATGGCAAGTTATACCTCCTGCTGGAGCTGTTGCGAGAGCCTCAGCAACTCGTTCGTTGATTAGAGCTGTCAGCTGGGCTTGAGTCAAGTTCAGGCGTCCACTCATGATCTTCACATCGAAGTAAACACAAGTGAGAATGGTGTCGCGAAAGTGCGTAAGTATGGGATGACAGAAGAGAGTAAGCACACAGGGTTTCAAACAATAATTGTTACGCTAACTAAGCATACCATGATCAATTCACTACGTAAACTAACAGGCAGGCAATACAAACACAAACCATATTACCTATAGTGTTGAGTCTTGCACGTGGAGCGAAGTGTCGTTGTGGATCATTGAGCACTGTACAGGTTATTGTCTAGTTTTGTCAAAAAGCTTTTCCCTTTTTAAAACCAAGTTCACTATAACCAATGGCTCTGATACCAATCTGTCACACCCCCAAATTCCACAAGCGGAGTATCATCGCAGGGAGCGTGACATGACCAGGATCAAGCCACCAATCATATTGAACAATGTATTTAAGTAAATATAAAACTAACCAACAATATAATTGGTGTCCAAAACAAATTAACCAGATTCAAGTTATCAGCGGAAGCATAAAGTTTAAAACCAAAACATAAGTCATAAGTTCATAAAGTTTAACTTGGAACTCAACAGTCCATGTCCCACAACGACCTCGACCTCCTGTGCAAGCTCCATCTAAGCACCTAACGACCTGCAAGGCATATAGTAACGAATCAACAACAAAGTTGAGCGAGTTCATAGTTGGGTGTTCGTTTTAAGTTGTTTCAAGAACTCAGGTTTCCTTTAGCTGGCTTACTTGCCGTGGGGGTTACCCCATAGTTGAAAAACATGATTAACCATTTCCTTTTACTCTGGCTCCCAGCCGTGGGGGCTACCCCATGAATATCCCACTAGACCCGTTACCATATCGACTACTGACTGAGAAAGTTGGTTTCCCTAAGTCAATGTCTATCATCATTGACGTGCCCAGATCCATTAGTCCACTCCCGTCCTTTGCGGCACGGTGTGAGGCTTGTCAAACCTAATAGCGTTATTTAACTAATGACCCGTTCGCCATTGTCCCGACGATTAATTCGATATAAAAATGAGGGACTTAATGATAGAGTTTTTGTCTAGTGTCAATGTTGTCACCCTTCAGTTAAGAGGGTGGGAGTACGTGTCAAGAAGAACACGCGACTTTCAATGTTGTCACCCTTCAACCAAGAGGGTAGGAGTACGTATTCTACCCAAGGAGAATACGCAGGTTTCCTTAGTATACTTTAACCCATTCCCAAACCACTGGGAATCCCATGCCTTGTAGAAAGTGCGAACTCACCTTAGGTTAGCTCGGCAGATACACAAAAGGTCAATCGAGCCGCTAGTGGTCAACCACGTCCTAACATGGTTACCATTTAAGTCAGGTCTAGGTTCAAGTAGTGCACATAAGTTTACACATAAGCTAACAAGTTACGAACACATAATGATCATGGAAAACACGTAGAACACGTTAACAGTCTAGTACACACATAATGTCCAACTTGTGCGACTCAGATGATTGGGCCGTTGAGCTTGTGCGAGCCCAATCATCTTGTGCAATCCAATATTAAAACCCAATAACAACCGGCCCAACCTATTGTGCGTCCAGCACAACCTTGTGCGACTCTCAACGGGTTGTGCGATTGAAAACACACCCGGCCCAACACATGCAATCCAATATTCACACGACCCAAACAAATAAATAGAAAATCAACTTGTGCGGTCTAGTTACACTTGTGTGATCCGAAATAGCTTGTGCGATTCGGTTTTTGGGCTGCTCGGCCCAACAGCATATCATAACCTATTATATATACAGCCCAACATCTTGTGCGATTAGCACAACTTGTGCGATTCACAATATGTTGTGCGACTGAGCTTAAAAGGGTTGCACAGTGTGCCTAACCAGTTGTACCCTAACATATCTTGTGTGACTGACTTGTGCGACTGGCCTTGTGTGATCGGTTATATCATTCCTAAAATCATGCAATCCGTTTCTCTAATCTAACAGTTTCCATATTTGCACACAATCAATCAACACAATCACAGTTTCTACCCAATCCCTTATTCGTTCAAATCGAGGTTTTATCCATTAATTTCTATGAACCCTAATCATGTTTAAGACATAACAACAATCATAACATTAAACACGTTAACAGGTTCATGATCTTGATTACTAGCATGCACCTTAACATGACAACACAACAATCATCCACATATACTCGCACAACAGCCGATTAACATGTGTTCGGTTCTTGACTGATATCAATAGCATACTATCATAAAACTCCTATAGTGATCTAATCATAACACACACATGTGAGCCGATTTACATGAACACCAAACCTCAGCAATCTCATATATCATCCCTAAATCACTATGTAGAAACATATAAGCCATAACATCATCTATCATACAATCAATAGTAATATACTAACCGGTTAAAGGGTAGAACAAGGGTTGATCCGAACAAGAAAACTTCGAGGAAAAGGGGATGTTGTCGTCGGCTTCAAGAGGAGAGAAAGAGAGCGAGTAGGGTTTGTGTGTTGTGTAATTTGCAAGCAATGAGGAGTATACACCCTCCTCATGGGGTTATGCGTGTAAAGAGTGGACCGAACCCATCATGGGTTGCCCTTGGTTTCGGGTGCAAGGATTGTGGGCCGAGAATGGTGTTGTGCGATTGGATTAGTGTTGTGTGATCAAGATTATTATACACTTATACTTATAACGCAATTTCACATAACATGTAACATTTAATCATTCATTTAAAACCAACTTATCAATTAATCACATAGAGTTCATACAAGCTATATCAAACACAAAGATAAGTTCTGAAGTACGAGTTGTCACATCATCCCCAAGTTGAAAGAAATTTCGTCCCGAAATTTAGCACGTGGTTACTGAGGAAGCTAGATAGATTGTGTGGTTTCCTGGTTTTCCTGGGGTGCCACAGTTCTGACTAAGAGTTGACAATTATATCAATTGACTTCAGTGCGAACGTCAAGAATACAAAGTGGGAGTATCAAATAAAGTCGATAATGAAGGATAAACAAACGTGATGTTGAATGACGGAAAAATGAAGTAGCAGCAATGATCGTAACTCGTATGCTCTTGGATCAGCAATATGAGGATGCGTCTCGAGTGATGGAGGAGTAGTGGGAGAAATTTCCTAGGCTCCACAAATAAATTTTAGTTATCAAACAGTCTCTTATTAACCATAACTTCATTATTTAGACTCATGTTTATTGAGTTTTGTATATACTTAACTATATTTACACTTTGACAAGTGTAAAACATTTGTATTTTAATTTTTCATGCACAAAAGCAATTTGGTTTATTTAGAAAAATATTTTCGTTAAGTTTTAGGAAAAATATTTTTGATCTGAAGTGGAAAATTTACTAAAAATATTTATTGTATTTTATTTTTATTTTTGTAAAACCAATATTTGAGATCAGAATAATTTATCATCACCATGTACCCTCAACTCGAATATGCCGAACTCTTAGCACATGTTACAATAGTGATTAGGGTTATGACGTTCAAGTCGTAATAGACGGCTCTCGTAAAGGTTTAAATCATACTACAAAAAATCACATCATTAAATTTGTATTTGAAAATTCATAACAATCTTTAATTGTTTTAAACTTGTTCATACAAAGTCAAACTCAAAAAGGTTTTATTCAAAATAAACTCATCACATAAGAACTTTGTCACTACAGACCGCGTCATGGTTGTCTTGGAACTGGATGAGTGTTGGTCGGTGTGCCTTCCAGTCATCTTGGTCCCCAGAGTTGGTTTGAACGACTCTATCGTAAGGAACAAGTTGGGTATCATAGGATACGGTCGGTTGATGCATAAGTGGAGTGTCTGCTTGGACATAGGATGGGTGTTCGGCTGGTCCAACAGAGGAGTCACGAGTTGGGTATTAAATGGAGCCATAGGTGGTTCTATTTGAGGGTTATAGCACCAATAAGTATCAATTAAGTGACCATAACGTCCACAATAAGTGCAAATTTGGCACAACGAGTTGACTAGGAGATGTTTTTTACAAGTAGGGCATTGTGGAAAATGTCCCCGATAAGGTTTTCTATCGGGTGGAGGATTAGGGGCAACCTGGTTTAGTGGAATGGCCGGTATGGCATATTCTTGGTTGGTTTTACTCCTCTGGTTGTTGTTGTCGTGTGAGGACGGTTCTGCTTCAGCCTCTTCAATCTGATTCATAGAGGCGTTGGCGTTGAGCGCCGTTGAACTTGAATGGCAATGGTAGGAATAATTGCGGCCATTTGTTCAGCTATTAAAGCTCCCATTCGGCGGTTCGAAATTCTTGCTTGACGACGACGATAAGGAGGCATCTGCTAGAGACAAACACAAGTCAAATGTACGACCTATAACAAGAATAGATGGACAGATGGTCGGAGTTCATGGATTTTTAAAATCATGGAACTTAGAGAAAATCCCATGATTCATGAATACAAATCACATGAAACATATTATGGAGTATCAAAGGGTAGCAAAAGTCTAACCCTTTGACAAAGTATAAAAAGATAAGGTGATTTGTTTAAAGAAAAATCATTAGAATCTCGTGAAATATTAAGGTTTAAATACGAAATGGTATAATAACCACATGGAATAGGATAAAATAATAAAACTTATGATAACTAACAATTCATCATAAATTATTGAAAATCATAGGTTTGGCACATCATAGGATTTGGTATGACTTTCGTGCGTCACATTCGTAATTACGGGTGCACCCGCAATTACTAAGCTTTCGAATAATCCTCGTATAATTGCCTAATGACATACAACTTAACCCGAAGAAAATCATGAATTAATTATCACTCGAGTTGGGGTGTTGTAAAACGATGTTTGGGATAGTATCCATGAATTAACACTGACACGTTTGACGTATCAAAGTGTTGTTAATAGGAGTCGGTACTCTCTTCATTAGTCCCCTTGTAGGCAACTGGTCCATTAGTTGGATTTATACAAATTCCAGCCTATATAGGACGTCCCGACTACCGGTACGTAACCCTTCCAGTAACTACATGTCCGTCACAAGAACTCACATTGACGAGAATGAAATGCTAATTGAAACTCAAAACTCAAAATAAAATCAAACCCAAGAATAATTGAAATGCATTAAAAGAAACAAATCAATTTAAGACTTTAGATATATAGGAATAGGAACTAGAATATCGAATATTCGTATATAGTGTAGGATGTGTGCATACGTGACAAAGGAAAAATGAAATAATACACTATGGTTTAATAATAAAGCACATACTACCATATAAAGCATATAATACTTAGCATATAACAATTAAGTGTGCTTGCATGCATATGTGTGTGACATTAGAAAATTTAAATCATGTGTACTTTATATATATATATATATAGGGAGAAGATCATGCGTGAACCACCTCTTATTGCGAGAACCGCGAGAACCAATGTGAACATAACCAAAAATGCCTAAATATAGCTAAAAATCACACAAAAATTTTTTTTAGTATTTTTTATATAAAAATCGCTACTTTTCGAAGCAAAAAAAAAATTAAATTTTTTTAAAAATTTTTTTTTTTTTGGCCACTAAAAGTAGCTATTTGAGCATAAAAAATATTAAAAAAAAATTCTAGATTTTTTTTTGATTTTTTAAGATTTTTTTTAGGTTTTTTGGGGGTTTAGTTTTTAGCATTTTAGCTTGGGGGGGGGGGGGGGGTGGGGTTAGGTTTTTTTTAGCTATTTTAGTTGTGTTCACATTGGTTCTCGCAATAAATGGAGTTCTCGCATGAGTCCCTCCCTATATATATATATATATAGGGGATGGATCATGAGAAAACTAGTTTAAATGAGAAAACAAAAAAACTAACCAAAAAAGCCTAAAAAAAACCTAAAAACATACCAAAATTTTTTTTTAATTTTTTTTTACAATTTTTTTTTTTAAAAATCGCTACTTTTTATGCATGGAAAAAAAATTTCAAAAAAAAAAAATTTTTTTTTTTTTGGTTGTACTGCATATGTGCACTAATACATAAAGCTTAAACCACTTAACCCACCCCCCACCGACACCCCCCAAAAACCTAAACCCCCCCACCCCCACCCCCCAAAAACCTAAATTCACCCTCCCACCAAAAGCCTAACCCCCCACCCCCCAAAAACCTAAACCCCCCCACCCCCCACCCTCCCGAAAACCTAAAACTAAACCCTAAACATAAACCCGAAAAAAACCTAAACCCCCCACCCCCCAAAAACCTAAAACCCCCCTCCCCCCACACCCAAAAACCTAATCCTAATCCTAAACCTCCAAAAAAAACTAACCCTAAAAGCAAAACTAGACTCAAAAAGCTAATTCTAAGCATGTAATGCAATAAAAAAACCTAAACCCCCCACCCCCACCCCCCAAAAACCTAAACCCCCCTCCCCCCCACACCCAAAAACCTAATCCTAATCCTAAACCTCCAAAAAAAAACTAACCCTAAAAGCTAAACTAGACTCAAAAAGCTAATTTTAAGCATGTAATGCAATTGTAGTACATGTTATATTGCACATGTGCACTACTGTAATAATAGTATTGGAAACAAGACGACACCATAAATCTTTTTTTATGTCATAAAAAATATGCTCGAATATACTTGAATGAAAGATACAAAAATTTGTGATCTTATGGTGCCATTTTTGTTTTAAAATGATAACGTATGGAGAAATGGGAAATGTTTGAAAAGTTACATATTTTTTTTTCCAATTTTACCCCACCTTCATTAAAAGTCCCCCCTCCTTCATTAAAAGTCTCCCCCTTCCTTTTTAGTGGTTTTTAGTTAGTTTTCTAGTTTTCTCAATTATATCTAGTTTTCTCATGATCCTCTCCCTATATATATATATAGGGTGGGGTTCTAGAGTGAACACTACTGTATTTGCGAACTGAGTGAACAAATCCAGACCATTGATCTACACACGTGTATGCCCAGGATCTCATCATCAAATCGTAAAATACACTAGTGTATTTCAACATCAAATCCTACCCATTGATCTACACACGTGTATGGCCAGGATTAGTTCACTCAGTTCGCAAGCTACACTAGTGTTCACTCTTGAACCTAATCCTATATATATATATATATATATATATATATTAGCTAAGACAATCAAACATGTAAGCACATAAGGCACCTAATAAAAAATAGTCTAAGTCTAAGGGTCTAATAACCTAAACCTAGTTCCCAATAGTCATTGGCTCTAATACCAATCTATCACATCTCGACCCGCAGCTGATATGGTACGGGGCATGATGATTGTCCATAGGTTATGACACTATTATAAGTTTAGATATTTAAAATCACCAAATTAAACCATGCAAGGAATAGAAACCCCGCTACTCAACATTAGACGATAGACCGACATAAGCGGTTGGCAGTTGGTGGTTGTTCAAAAGGTTCCAACTTATGGGCGGCGTAGTCGGTCGTGGCTGCTGCTGAGAAATTCCTGAAGAGCGATGGTTAACCAGAAGGTGTGCATTGCCGGTGGTGCTTTAGAATCGTATAAATGTGTGCGTTTATGTGAGCAAATATGTGAAATTCGCGAGACTATTATTCATGAACCAATATATCACAATTATCATTTACCAAATCCTAGTGTCAGTTGATGAATCAAGTTTTTATATTTGTATAAGATCAAGAAAGTATTTGTCAAATGTTTTGCTCATATTGGTTGCTCCATTGATTTGGTATATGTGATATACGTATGATCTTGAATCTCACAAAAGCCACTCATCCCTTTGTAATTTCATTTATACTAGTGGGGAACCCGCGCGTTGCGGCGGAGTCGATAATAAGGGGCGAGAATATTATTCAAACCTTAAAACGACAAAAAACCATAAGGAAAGCCTGGCGATCGGTTTCCAAGGGGAGCTTCTTACCATTCAAAATAGATAAATAATGATAAAGGTTATTACGATCGAAGTACCGCCACCTGATAGTGACGCAGGTGACTATTTTTAAAGGAATGATCAAAATATCAAGAGTAGATAGTGACCTCCCTCAACCTGACCCAACCTATTACCCGATCTGCTGTCATGACCTATGACTGAATTGTTGCGGAAAATATAACAGGATACTATAACTTTATACAATTATAAGAAATCACTAAAGAGATAGGCAAACTAAT
Source organism: Helianthus tuberosus (assembly GCA_030545235.1). NCBI lineage: Eukaryota > Viridiplantae > Streptophyta > Magnoliopsida > Asterales > Asteraceae > Helianthus > Helianthus tuberosus. Next base: position 174,471,748 of record CM060425.1, on the reverse strand, counting down.
AACATGCTAATTCAAGACATGTGAAAAGTTGGTATAATATACTTTATATCTAAAAAATGAAGACCGTAGCAGCAGACAACCAAAACTTCTTTGCAGCAGACAACCGAAACTTCTTTAAACAATAAAAGATATTTATTAATAACCAGGTCTGAGTATTCCAAAACAGGAAGCTGTTGCACTATGTTCGGGTGGCACAACTTCTTCCGTAACTTTAGTTACTTCAGAAATATGCATGATCTGCGGTCATGCATAGAGGCTCATCGCTGACCCCAGAGTTCACAAAACCATCAAAACTGCAGCGAACGAAACAGGTTTGTCGGACTATAGAGAAGCTCAAGTTCAGAGCATCCATAACACTCAAAGCATCCACAACGCTTAGAGCATCCACGACGCTGTTGATGTGCTAGCGTTTGGATTTCCAAACCTCCCACATTGTGGCTCTCGTCAGCACCACTCATCCACAATTCCAAAACTCTTTCAAACAAACAGGTCTGCGGATGGATCTGTTATCAAATGATCATTTCAGCACCAGCAAATTTACGTTTCTAATTTTACCGAAATATGCGAATAACTACTATTCGAGTTCAGTTAACGGACAAATTTTGATGCAAACTTTCAACAAACAATTCTGCACGCTTATGGACTAATGTAACGTCGGCAAATGCTGCGTACGAAACTGGTTTTAACGGTTTCTGCGAATAACGATCTGCGGATGAGCAGTTTTAAGCGAACGAACCGACTTAAGCTAATAGCTCTAATTCTGCGGGTGTTAACAGTGAATGGATCTGTTATCAAATGATCATTTCAGTACCAGCAAATTTACGTTTCTATTTTTAGCGAAAGCTGCGAATAACTCCTAATCGAGTTGAGTTAACAGACAAATTTTGATGCAAACTTTCAGCAAACAATTGTGCACACTTATGGAGTGATGTAACGTCGGCAAATTCTGCGGTGACAAATATACGAATCTGCGGTGAATGATAACAGAAATCTAAGTGATTTTAATTTGCGCGGAATCTGCAGATTCATAACTCAGATTTAACACATTCTGCAGATCTGTATTAATGTGTAAGAAATTCAAATATATATTGTCTCTTTTAGTACAAATGTATGATGTAAATAACATACTTTGACCACTGTTTGACTAAAGATGAGACCATATTTGTTGAGGTACCCAGTCATTGCGATGAGTGCGGCAAACCATGTAAGGGTATCCCATGCCACAGCTTCACCTAAGCATTCCTTCCATGTTACGACTCCGGTTATAAGGAGGACGGATTGTCCAAGCATGGCAGCCGTAACGGAATCAACGTTAAACATTCCACCAAACATCCACAGACCAACGTAATTCAACGATCAAAACGAGAAGGTTTCATCACTTTAACTTACAAATTCAAGAAACATAGTTCTCAAGACGCTTTCTTTCAAGATCAACAATATTGAGTCTAGGGTCTAAAAGAACTTGCAGCTCTAAACCTTAAAAAGTTAATCTTATCAACTACTATTGGTAATGAAACAATATTCACATTTATATATCCAGTTCCAAAACTAACCAATGCAACCAATTCACTAACTTAAGTGTTCTACCATAAAGCTAGACTATTGTCAATATAACAAAACTGTATACAAGTTCAGTTATCATACCGTAAGAAGCAAAGTGTGAACATGGCAGTGAACATGTTCACTGCCAATAGTTGTATTCGCACTACTTTTATACAAGTTCACTGCCAAAGTGTGTGTGTGTTTGAAGGTGTAAGTGTGTGTGGGAGAAGCATGCACATTATGAAGGTTCTTTGAAGACCCATTTGTGACACTTATCAGAAGCAACTTTTCCCATTAATCTGCACTCAATAAAACCATCCATCTTCAGAGAAAAAAAAAAACAACAAAAGAAAATCAATAAATTTAATATATTTTTTTATTTTTATGTTTGAAAACTCTACTATTCTTGATCATTCATAGATTACAAATCTTAAAATTGATAACAAACACCTACCAACTACCCACCCTTCTCCATAATTATACAACTGAATTGACATTTTGCTGAAGGATTTTCTAACAGGATCTTCCCCTGCTGCATCCATTTCTTCTAAAGAATCCGCCATTCGTCCTCTTCAAAACCCGTCTTCCCACATCAACATCCTGCAATAAACCACGGCAAATCATAAATCACATAAATTAATCGCATAACATGTAACATCCGACCTCTCGTCCCACCAATATTGTCTGTTTTGCCTACCAGGAGCTCATAAACCACGGTTAATCAAACATAAAACACACAAACTAATCGCATAACATGTCAATATGTACCGTGTACGTCCCATGTTGTCCCACCAATGCCTCTAACTCGTCTGAAAAATCACAGAAAACAAACCCCGTTTGAGTAAAGATCAACATATAACAACATAATGTTTTGATATGATTAAGAAAGTAATATACGGGCGAGGTCGAATGGTCCAGAAAACAGAGTAAGTCCAGTCAAAACTGACTCTTCTCCTTTCACCCTCAAAGCACAGACATAATCAATTGAAATCGGTTACACAGCATGAATGAAATCACAACAATAACAAACAAAATCAAACGACGAACGGGATAGATTGCGATAAAGGAGAAACGATTACCGTGAAGGGATGGGGAGACGAAATCTGTATCCCAGCGGCTGTAGTCACGAGATGTAACCCTAGACATGGTTGGAGCTATTAAAGGAGAAAAGACTCAGTTGTAGAAATTGATGATCACATTGAATACTATTGATTGCGATGGAGAAAACTTACAACCTTAGAGTGATCCTCCATCAAGAGATCGAGAAGTACAAAGCCGATCAGCTCCTCTCCCCATCATAAGCAAGCGACAGATGGGATTCTGGATGTGTTGAAATACCAACATTACCCCCTTTGGCGTCTTAAACTTGAGTGGAAATTCCAAATTCCATGGCCTTAAGCACATTGTACATGTTGCTTTAAAATTGATACGCGTGGCAAAATTACCATCTTGTACATCACTTTTCTTTTTTAATATATTATAGATAAATTAAATTACCCCTTTATTTTGTTTATTTATACTTCGGTTACAACCCTACGCATTCCAACATTTAATTTCTAGTAAATTGCGTTGGTTTGAACTTTGGGATATTATTTATTATTCTATTCATCCTCATAACAAGTTTAAGTTACGTAAACTTCCTAGTAGCTTATTTTCACAATTAATACACATTATAAAATGTCAAACAATCCTATTAAGTTCCATCTTTAATTTCAAATTAATTAACAGTATTTAATTTATTCAATAGTTAATAAGTTGTTTCATTTTTTAACTTTATATTATATATATTATTATATAATAATTTGGTAATAGTCCAATGGTGTTGGTGAGTTAGATAGAGTTTAGGGTAGATAAATTCAAAAGAAAAACAAACTGAATTTATTTATAAAATTAGTATTTTCATTTAAAATTAATATTATTAAATCCGTAATTAATTATATTAATACACGCCATTATTAAAAATAATAAAGATAAAAACTCTCATTTTTTTTTCTTTCGCTTAAGATCCGGTTTACGAAACAAGTTGGGTTTCTAGGATTATTTTTTGCAACTGTTACACATATTTACAAAAGACGATGCAGGGGAATAGGATAAACGTTGATTTCGAGGTATTAACTACATATACAAAACCCATGGCCGGGAATAGTGCCAGGCAACTGCCTGGCACCCGGTCATTGGGCGGCGAGGGCGGCAAAGGAAATTACAGTTTTGCCCCTGATTGTTGGTACTTATTTCCGTAACCAATATCCGTCACCACCACTGCCGCAGGCTCAACGGTTCCGACCCTCGGCGCCACATGTTGTTGAATCGTACTTCAACGATGCCGATTCACACAAAAAATAACACACGAAAGGTTAGATCGTCTTGCCGGAAAACTTGCTTCGCCGGCCGGATCTAGGGTTTAACGGATACAAACGTCTAGGTTGACAAAAATAGAGTGACTACAGCGGACATGCAATAACCCTTCACTTGCTCTAGCCGCTTAACGATTTACCGTCAGCCGCGACCATCCTTCTTCCCCACCGCTATATGCGGTCGATTTGTTCGCCGGAAACCTCCTATGACTGGAATACTAGACGGAATAGCGGTTGCAGCCTCTAGCACCGTCACTGCCGCTAGATGGGGCCGATCTGTTTGCTGAAAACCATTGCCGGACTAGAGGAGCCGTCAAATTAGAGGTTGCCGGCTCAAGAAACAATCACCAACTACATATCGCTTTCTGTCCTCTCCATTGTCGTAACCGGAGCCACCCGATGTTTGTCGGTTTGTGTTGGGATAAAGAGAGAGAGAGAGCGCTTGAAAGTTACGTCTCTTTTGGGTTTTGAGACTTTTGAGAAGAGAGGGTCACATGTGTAAAATTGTAAATCCATTTTTTTATGTGGGTAATTCAAACTCTGGATAACTTGTCATATATTTTTCTCTACATATTTTGTGATTACCTACCAATACATTTACAAGTTAAAAGGAATAGTGCCAGGCAGCTTGCCTGACAGTTTCCTATTGGACCAACACATTTTTAATTTAATTTTATTCCGTGTTTAAAATTACGCTTTCGTCCTTCGTTTAAAATTACAGTGTTGCCCTCAGCTAAAAAATAAAATTATAATTTTGCCCCTAGCTAAAATTATGTTTTCGCCCCCAACTCAAAATAAAATTATAATTTTGCCCTTAGCTCAAAATTACGCTTTTGCCCTCGATTCAAAAACTCATTTTTTCTCAGTTTAAAATTACGGTTTCGCCCTCCGTTTAAAATTATGTTTTTGCCCCAAGTTCAAAATAAAATATTGTTTTTCCCTCTAACTCAAAATTACGATTCTGCCCTCAGCTCAAAATTACGTTTTTGCCTCCAGTTTAAAATAAAATTATGTTTTCCCCCTAACTCAAAATTATTAGCTGCATGTCACTTCCCTATTGGACCAACTCATTTTTTATTTAATTTTGTTCCCAGTTTAAAATTACGCTTTCGTCCTTCGTTTAAAATTACGTTTTTGCCCCCAGCTCAAAATAAAATTATAATTTTGCCCTAGCTCAAAATACGCTTTTGCCCTCGGTTCAAAAACTCTTTTTTAATTTTGTTCCCAGTTTAAAATTACGGTTTCGTCCTCCGTTTAAAATTACGTTTTTGCCCCAAGTTAAAAATAAAATGTTGTTTTTTCCTCTACCTCAAAATTACGATTCTGCCCTCAGCTCAAAATTACGTTTTCTCCCACAGTTAAAAATAAAATAATGTTTTCCTCCTAGCTCAAAGTTATGATTTTGCTCTCAGTTTAAAATCATGATTTCACCTCCTGTTCAAAATATAATTCTGATTTTGCCCTCTGTACAGACATACATGTTATGAGAGAGAAATATTTGCCTTATTGCCCCGCAACGCGGGCGGGGCAAAAACTAGTTTGATACATAATGTATATATTTTGATGTGTTTATAGACCTTATTGTGAAAGTTGTCATTACAGTCCTTTGGGTTTATGCAAAATATCCAGGTAAGATTTTGCATGATGACTTCATATAGTAGTTTTCGAATAATAGTTCTCACATAGTAATTTTCGTATACTAGTTTTCGTATTATATTTCTCGTATGATAGTTTTCGTATAATAGTGTTGGAGCATATTTTGTATATCCGTCACTGTGCGAATAAGCTAGATAGAGCGTGTGTTGAATATTGTATAGATTAGTGTGAAAAACGGGCCGGAACATTTATGTTAAAGCCCTTTCACACGAAAGTGTGCTTTCGTATGAAAGGATCCAAGTGCCCACTCGTACGAGAGGAGCTTACTCGTCCCAGGTGCATTCGGACGAATGGGGAATGCCTATAAATATAGGACTTGGGCTCCTCACTTCACAAGTTTTGGAGTTCCTAGAGGGGAAACGCTGGCGAAATTTCTCCAGAATTTCGCCAGCTTGTAAAAGATGTAAACTCTTTCGGTATGAATGAAGCAAGCATTCAACCTATGTATCTTTCTGCTTCTACTCCTTTCTTATCAATAATATTCTACCGAATCCTTGAATCTCAAATAGTTTTCACATAGTTGTGTATATGCATGAGTATGTATTTGCGAGATTAACACTATTAGAGAATTGTGTTTTTGCGACCGCATTTTCAGTCGCAATTACCCTTTTGCCATCGTTTTACGGCCAAAAACTCAGTAGAAAAACCACACGTAACAATTGCCCTACTGTCACCTATTTGTTGTTGTTTTATTTTTTTCTACCGTTTTATTTTTGCAACCGATAGTTTGTCACCATTTTGCTACCATATTTGTTACCGTTTTGCTACCTCTTTGCTATAATGCTACCTCATCTTTTTTGTCACAACCCAAACGATGGTGGAAACATCGAGTCGAGACGTAATAGATTTCACAAAGACAACATAACACTAAATTTGCGATAATAAATTTAAAATTCAAAATTTCATTTCATTTTACTAAATTAAGCATTACATTGTTCATGAAAATGAAAAGTACAACAATTGGAATTTCAAAACTAATAATATTAAAAATGCATAAATTAAAACTAGGTGAGTATCAATCCACCCTAAGTTTTTTCTTGTGAAATCATCATGTATAAAATATTCGTCAACACAATTTATGTCGATGAGTATACTAGTTTGTCTACATAGCATAAGTATGAATAAAATCTCAAATCCACATGTTAATTGTATACTAAGTTATATAATCATACTAGCATGCAAGACTAAATGTCAACCCAAACTTTCCACTAACGTAACTTTATCACCGAAGTGAATAAGACCGTAAAGATTGAATACTTAACAGTGACCCAACAAACGGGGCAGTGTGCTATCCTATAGCATTATACATGTTAAGGGAGGCTTTTTTATAGTTAATGATAGATAACATGCATAAGATTTGTCCTAGTATGTATAAACAAGTAGCATAACAAGTAATCATGTTTAAAGATTGAGTGTTTGCATAAGATTGATTGTATGTGTGATTGTGATTTAAAACGGATACATGTTGCAACCCAAATAGTGTTTAAAGCGTAAAATGGGTCAACTATGCACTCACGGTTTGCAAAGATATCCACAAAAGCGAGTAATCGACCTTGAAGGATGGAGTCACCAAAGTTTACCCTAAAATGGTAATCAAACGTGTATAAGTATGAGGATTATAGGATTGGAATATAAATGGAAGACTTATAATTATGAAAATACATAAACATATCTTGCCTAGATACTTATTTGGAAACTATTTTTTGTTTATATTTTTCATGAGTGTTACACCCATTAGAAGTCTAAAATAAGGAGTCTAAAGCTAAGATAATTTCCATCTCAACACATAACAATCAACCATGGTTCCGGTTGATATTATGGTTTGGTCTTTTGAAGTATTATATATGTATAATACTAGGTATATTATAGTCATGTATTAGAGGTAGGGTAATCTACTAACCACATGATTTTCACCATTGCACAAAATGACCACACGGATGATTCAGATGGTCATGAATACAAGTATAAAAAACATAACTAAACTATTTATTTGCTAAGTAACCAAGTAAGGTATCACCTAGACGAGTACTTCCAACATTGCGAGGTATCACCTTGACAGCGGTTGATCTTATGAAACTCTTTCCCTGCCTTCAGAACCCCCAGTGCGAGTTTCTTCTTTTAAGGTCATGCATGGGGGTAGCTAAGTTACTGTTTGGGCTGCAGACCTGCCAACCCCACTTGATGGAAAATGCGGTATCCTGTTTTGATGATGGTCTTCGAGAGGCTATCGAAGACATTGTTGTTTGTGGGGGGGTCCTACTTCGGTGACCTACAGTGGCGTTTGGCATCTTTGCCGATGCTTCTGGGTGGTTTGGGCCTCCTCTCAGCTCGGGATGTTGGAGTTTATGCTTTTGTGGGGTCTAGAGCTCAGTCGTGTGTATTGCAAGACCATATCCTTCGGAACAGTGGGGTTGTTAAGCTTGACGTAGACTACCAACAAGCCCTTGAGTACTTAAGTGTCTCTCTTCCAGACTTTGATATTGGCGGTTTCTCTAATATGGACACCGCCCCCTCAAATCCACAAAAAACTTTGGCGAATGCCCTATTTGACAAAATCGCTCGGAGTCTGGGAGA